>JAJTJO010000090.1:1275323-2550646 GCA_024550625.1 Dendroctonus valens | reverse complement strand
ACTTGACAGTTAGATATATCTAGTCTTGAAAATGCTGAAATTCCATGAAAAGCTAAAACTTTTCCTTTTATGGTATTATGCCTTTTACAGTAAATATAAGAGACTAAATGAATTTCGAATTTCGAGGCAGTACGGTTAATTCAGGATTGTAAAAATTGAATGAACTTGAAAATCTGCTTGAAGCTACAAGTTAGATTTGTGATAAATAATAATAGATAACATGATAACATTGAAAAATAGGTCATTGGTGCTCATATGCAAAATATGATAGCATCATTATAAGTAATTAAAACTTGAAAATAATATATGCCAAATAAATGTGATTGGTGATTTGAAATTAATTATATGCAGTGGAGCAATTTCATAGTGTAATTATTACTGTCAAATGAATATCGCTCTGTTGTATAATTTATATACGAAGTTAAGGTTATTGGTGGTGCAAATAATAACTTAATCGTGTTACACTATTTGTTTTTTGGAAGCTTTAAATCATTTCAGTTTTGGGTAACACGGCAAACAGAAATAAATCATTTTCAAGCCAATATAACAACCTCAACGATAAATAATATTTAATACAATAAACCACGAGCATCATTATATTAGTACTTCGGAGAAAGACGATTTTCCAAATATGATATATCCTGATTAATTTATGTGATGTGCCCAACCATAAAATCGGTGAGACATAAAACTTGGTATATCGTGCATTTTCAACGCAAATCGGATATGTTGTTTGGAAATCGAATGAGACACTTCACTACCATATGGCACATACAAAACAAGGTGTTCATTTCCACGAGGTTGATAAATAGTTTCCCATTCATGTACGTGGTTCCAGAGTCCTGTTTGCAATTTCAAAGAGGCCTTTCATAAAGAAAAGATAATTCTACGAGAATAACATTATCACTTTGGAAATACAATTCAGTTCCTAAAAATATGGCCATTAATATAAAAAAAAATGTTTTGTTACTTTTTCACCTGCTTCTACGCGTACTTAAACCCAGTGATGAGGTGTGACTTTGAAATCCAGTTGAGATTATTGCTTCCGGTTTAAATGAAAATACTTTGCTTAGTGTTGTGTTGTACTGCTTTAAAATTTAAGCAGGTTTTGAATATCAATAGTTAATTTAATATAGTAATAATTTCAACTCCTACGTTTATAAGTTTTTGTTTTAGATTTTCCTTAAAAACTAAACGATTATTTGTATAAGTTTGGTTAAAGCAACCGTTAGTGAAAATTTTGAATAGATTAATTAGTTGCGGTCAATAATACCTATGTATTTGTTTGTATTTGCTTTTAAACCAATTGCCTTAAAAATCACATTCATAATTACAAAATCATCCTGATGGATGTCTTGTGATAGGGCGACATGGTCAGGCAGGGCAACAAGAGCTTTATTGGGGGAAATTATAGAAATAACAGAAAATGATAGAATCAGAAGTGTAACAGTAATTTTTATAGAAATTTTGCGAATTCAGAAAATGTAATAAAGTTGTGTTATTTCGGACATTCGTGTAGTAGCACCCAGCAAGATTTTACCCTACTTGTAAAGTGTTTTAGAAGGAAGTAAAATTTGCTTTGATGGTAGAAATTTGGTTTTGAAAATGAAGGATAAGGCATTGGATATTACAAAATCTTTTTTTCAAAAGTTATAAAACGAAATTGAGCTTTGAAAAGCTTTTTGATCAATCTACATAGTTTTTTTCTATTGTGGTTGGCGAGTGAATGCGTTATATACTACTCTGTATTTCTCTGTTATTTAACACAAAAGTTGAATGATTACAACGATTTACTGTATTACTCAATGTTTTGCTACACACATATTAAAAATATAAAAAATAAATATGTATCAAGCAAAAATTCAGCAATGGCTCAGTGTTCAATAAGCAAAAAAGAATGTAAAAGTTACCAATTTACCCTATATACCTTACATGGGGTTAAAAACCACCCCAAAAAAGCTTTCTGAACAAAACGCATCTAAATGTATCTTAGTTCTGGCGAGTTGTAGATAAGAGCTGGCCGTGCTGCGCCGTAAGAGTCGGATTTTAAATTGCCAGATGCCACGTTCTTTGATCAGGGAAGTTTTTTCAGACGCATAAAACAATGAAGTGGAAACCGAGAAACCGCTTCCTTATTGATGTGACCAAGAAATTGTTGGATTCTGGTCCAATTAGTTACGATCCACATTGCGACATAGAGAATTAACAACCTGTGCTCTGAGGTAAAACCCTTAACAATATTCCGTTTATTTCTGTGATTAATGGCTTTTGTTGACCCAAATTTCACTAGGTTTGCTTGTACGGAATCACTGTTGTGGACTAGGAACGGAGAAAAGTTTTTTTTATTGATATGTGACGCGTCTCGGGCGCAGTTTAGCAAAAAGTCGTCAGAGTAGTAGGATTTATTCCCACAGTCAGGACGGTTTCCAGGAGTTTTAGACCTTGAAATTCAACAAAATGCTGCATGGGGGTTAATGCTTCGGGGTTAATTTAAAAATAATGATGGAATAGTTTATAACAAAGTTTTTTATAACAACGTTTTCGATTTGCAGTTGGTTCTACACTAAAAAACAATCACATGAATGAGAGTTTGCCATTTTTTTCGAGTGTATCAAACTTTAACGTTTTTCTCCGTTTATGTTTTACACCCAAAGAAAAAAAAACAAGCGCTGCCTCTGGCCATTTATTTATCAACCCACTCTTGAACGATACTAGAGTTTCAAGTTGAGTTGGAGTTTGGTTTCTGTAAAGTTTGGATCATACAACAGATATTCACTTTCAATTGTCTTTTTATATGGCCAATAAGCAATAATACTTTTACGTCAGCAGCCTTTTTCAGTCTCAGTCTGTTTCTACTGTAAAGTCATTTATCGATTTCGAGTTTTGGATGTAGGATCTCCGGAAAATTTATTCGGCGATTTGGTTGACACCAGATGTGTAACTGAAGCTAAAATCGGCGCGAAAAGATCCTTTGGTAGATCGTTCCTTTGTTCTAAAAAAGCTTTTAATATACTTTCAAATAAGTGCGAAGAAATTATAGCGTTTCCCCATAGACTTACATCCGATAACTTGACAGTTTTTTGTAACTCAAAACGTTAGTGTTCATAAGGTAAAAGTAGCAACATTTGAAATAATGCAAACAGATCTGATAGAAATTTCGGAAATATACACTTGCGTGCATAGAAATCGACCCACAGTAAACTTTTGACTATAACTATATATTTTTTTAAAACTATTCATCAGATCAAAAAAAGAAATATGCTGTTTGAAAGGCAATTTAATATGCTTTAACGTGAGTATAAATTATTGTGAGTATACTATGTTTAACATAGTAAAATTAAGCAAATTAAGCTTTTTTATTATTAACATAAATAGAGTTATAGACAAATAATTAAAACTTAACACTTAATTTTTTAGCAATGGGTATGACCTCCTCTTTCCCTAATAATTTCTCTTATACGATTAGGCATAGATCTAATCATGTTTGCTATTGTTTCTTGAGGGATGTTAAACCACTCTTCTTCTACTGCAACAATAAGCTCTGGGATCGAGTTTGGGGTATGAAGTCCAGCTCGAATTCTTCGTTTTAGCTCATCCCATAAGTCTTCGATCCGATTTAGGTCAGGACTGTATGCTGGCTACTCCATAACCCGAAAACTGACTTCTGCAATGTAATCTTGCACGATTCTTGCGGTGTGCGGCCCGGCATTGTCATGCATAAAGGTAAATTCGTCTCCAATGTAGTCGACGTAAGGAAGCATATGAATTGCTAAAATCTCCTCGATATAATGACAGCCGTTAAATCCTCTTCTTCCGTGAACACGGTCAACCCTACGAATGAACTCAGGGTCGGTTCGTGCTCCTATAGAAATTGCACCCAGATCATACAGGAACCACCTCCATAAGCACTAAGCTCTTCAAAGCAGCAATCTGCAAATCGCTCTCTTGGTCTTCGGTACACTTTCCTTCTTCGGCCGCTACCATGGAGGCATATTCTGGTCTCATCTGAGAACAGGACAGATCCCGATTGTTCCAACGTCCAATTCAGATGATCCCGTGCAAAACGCAGGCGTGCTTGCCGATGAGCTGGAGTAAGTTTTGGACCAATCGCAGGTGTTTTAAGAGTCAGGTTATTTTCCTGCAGTCTTCGTCTTACTGTCCTAGGAAAGGATCCAGTGTCCTCATAAAGTTTGCATACTCTTAGCATCGCTGCGCGTGTCATATTCTTCGCTCGCTGACTAAGTCCATTTTCGATTAAAGCAATAACTTGGCCAGCTTTTTGTGGTGTAGTATGCATTAAACTAACACACTTAAACACTATTGAGATTATGAAAACGAATTAATATGCAAATTTCAGTTTCAACGTAATAATTTTAATATTTGACAATTTTTTTATTTATATTACAATCACCACATAAACACGTTTCATTTGTTTACCTGTTGCTACGCATATACACGATAAGCCGCCTTGATAACTTTATACTCACATTAAAGCATATTAAATTGTCTTTCAAACAGCATATATCTTTTTTGATCTGATGAACAGTTTTAAAAAAAAGTATAGTTAAAGTCAAAAGTTTATAGTGGGCCGATTTCTATGCACGCACGTTTATATATAAAACATTTGCACAAAATTTCAAAACACAAAACTTTAACAATGTAATGTAAAACTAGAGACAGATTTGCGTTAACTGTGAAGCACTTGCAGTTCTTGATAATGCTGGATTTGTGGAAAATTTTAATCTGCTTTTTTATTTGCTTTCAAAGATAATTTTTTAACGTTCAAATGGAAATAAGTGGAAATCCTTGGAGATTTATATTGAATTGATATATTTTGTAACAAGACTCACAAACCTACATATAATGTTCACAAACCCACTTTGAGCTTTGTTCATTTTATGTTAGACTCAGTGGAAAATAATCAGTTGATAGCAAGCTGTTGAGTAAATTGAATTTATTATCGACTAAATAATTGCTGTTTATTCCGTAGTGTACCTTTCTTAATGCAGAAGATAGAATATGAATTTTAAAAATTAAGGTGCTCTAATTTCAATCGACTACAAGGGTTGCAAGTACGCGCTTATTAGAAAAACCAGGTAAAACTGCATCTGGTTATAAAATTAGTTGAAACAATATTGTGAAAGCTAGGCAAATTATATCAAAAGGAACGGTTTACAATATAGATCATTAAAACAGAATTGGAGAAAAATGTCTGAAATAGAACAGAAAATATTTGATGAAACCTCTGAGGCTTAATTTTGATGCACTTTATATGTAACAACTTTCCCGCACTAATTCCACGGATTTTCCAGTATACACTTTTTCAATTGGAACAAATCAAACTAAGCTGGAAAATGTCGCCTGTAAACCTGCAAATCCACAATTACTTTTATTTGGACCGCCAAAGAAAGGCATTCTTGATCAGGCATTTGAACCAATTACGAACGAATCGACTGGAACAAAACAAGTACAGTTCGATGTAGCAGCGAAAATAATGAACCGAAAAGCTGCACAGCTTTCTGTCTGTGGCTTTCCCGGCTAATCCGACCAAAACACGGAACTTTTGGCTCATTGTAAAATTCCTGTGTATTTAACTTTGCAAGAACAATGCAGATTTTGGATCTGTTATGTTGCTTGAAACCAGGGAAAAGTGTTAAAAGTATGAAGAAAAAAATTACTTTGTGATTGTTATTACATTATATATTTATTATTTTGCGTTTCAGTTACCTACTCAACAGAAAGATGCAGCTAGTAGCAAAACAGATCGCAAAGTAATTTTGAAGAGATGATTGAACTTCTTATGGCTCGATGTGAATCGATTGGAATGTGTTACGGCCCCTTTATATCCCCACCCTGCAATTTCTTGATATCTCTCTCTCACTCACACTCAGCAGAGACATCTCCACACCGGCGAGCGAAGCTTAGCATCCTTGCGTACCCTAAGGTTCCACTTTACGTGGCCCAAAACTACCATAAATTACCATTCATTCTAAGTGGAGATTTTAATGTTGATTTTTCTTCTGATCGTGCACAAAATTTTACATCATTTCTTGAATGAAAGATACAATTAAATATGATAATAATCTAGAACAAGCTACTACTAGTTCATAGTACAAATCTCTCAGCTACTGTTTTGTTTGAGAAGGAAGAATGGAAAGACAGGAGAACATTCAAAATAATGGTATTTGTTTATTTCTCAGATAATAAACTGAGCCAAAAGGTATATAACTTATTTGGTAAAGATTTCTAATCAGCGTTCAATGCAAAGTTTGCAAACAAGCCATCTAATAGACAATTTACTTAATAACTACCATGTTGCACAGAACTGCTCTTATAAATTGCTAATAAGCAACCTGCGAATAGAAATATTGCAATTATAAATTATCGGCTTTCTCCTGAAATGGAGCTTTGATTTCACATCCATTACTTCCTCCGTTAATTTAGCAGAGTTCAGTATATTCTTTTGTCCATTCGCCTCCTAGTTCTAAGCTCATTTTGCTTGAAACCTATGTACAAATTACTGAAAAGCTGTTTGTAACTCTGGCCAAGCAGTTTGGAAACTTGTTAACTTTAAGGTTCTCTTCTTGTGTGATCGGATTATATTTCAGGCATTCTATTACAAGTCTTTTTAGTCCTACGTTTTTTCGATTTCCTATTATATCGTTATGGATGATACACAGACAGCTACTTAAATAATATTCTTGCAAATACTTCGCACAAAACTAAAATTGAAATGCAAATCATTTCTTTTCTCTAGGACTCAAATGGGGGTTGATTCATGCCATTTAAGATATCTTTAAATATTTGACATTTTTGGTCGTCTGATAACTCGAATTGTTCAATTTGCTTATGCTTATTATAAGCAAATTGAATAAAACACAGGCCTAGAATTCACCGTTTCTCAATAAACCGCGTAAAATAATAAGAATATGCCAAAAATAAAAAGCGAAATCAAAAACTTTATTGCTTCTCAGTTGTTCGTGTCGCTTTTCAGTTGATAACGTAATAACGAAAAATAATTAGAGAGCGGCAATCCGTATAAGGTTAAGCTGCTTGGTATAAATGTTCGAAGCAAATATTTAGAAGCGAAGCGAAGGGTTTTTCTTCATAGAGCTGAACTACCACTCCTTGAAGCTTCTGCAATCTTGTGGATTTCAAATTATGTTAATTACAAATAAAATAAGAGTAATAGCTGTTCTGAGTCCAGAAGCATCCAACATCCATCCGAGAGTACGCCAGTTTGTTGCAGATCCTGAAGAACTGATGAACAATGGAAATACAAAATTGAATCATGGAGGAATGCCAAATTTCTGAACTTGAAGACGAAGTTACAAGTAAAAGAGATCTCACCCATGAGTGTTTTCGATAATGTCCATGTCTAAAAACAACATGACTTCTGAAATAAATGTCCAAAATTCAATTCAATTCAATTCTCCTTTTTACTTCTCAATTTTAAAAGTTATATAGAAGTAATACAACAAAGACACAAACTGAACATTTCCTGTGAAACAGGTTATGATCGGATTTTATATTGTATACTATGTTTTCCTAATTTTAAATTGATCGTTTAATTTGTCAACTTTGTTTTATATTCATTTCCTTTGCTACATTTTAAACAGTCAGTCCCAATAAATATAAAATGTGACTGATAGTTTAAACCTATCAAAAAAATTTAATGATCAAAGAAATAACCAGTGTAATGAGAGAAATAAAAGGCAATAAAAATTTCGGATTTAACGTCAAGTCTGGTCAAATATCTGACCTTTCTTATGAATAATTGTTATCTGTTGTACCCAAATCAAAAAGTTGCCATAAAACAAACTTAAATCCTTACCCTAGAACCCTTGGAAATTTAAAACTGGAATCATAGGTGTCACGGAAATGTTGGGAAATTTGAACAGGACTCAGTCAGTTAGTAAAAAGATGGGTAATTGGCTCAGAACATTTTTTCCTGAAGACCTCAACAGACCGACGCTCGACGTTTCCCATCTTTCAGAGTGGCAGAAAATAGCCAATGGAGCTAAAACACTCGTTATTAATAAGTCGTGTTACACTCTTATAGAAAAGTTGTCGGTAAATTCTATTAAAACGTTTTTTCAGTAAAAACGAATATGTTTCGTCTCGGAAAAGAATGAAAGTAAATGTAGCTGTGCTAAACAATTTTCGTTAGAAAACTATTGTTTTGGACAATTCACAATATCCTTAACTATTTTAGATCTGTATACATAGAATAAAAGGAAGGATTACATATTTTTTGGTGATATTTCTACAGTAGAATAGCATGTCTTTGACACATTGGATTTTACTGCAGCTTGAAACGGTGTTTTGAGCGTGAATTTAAGCATCAAATTCAATGCAGGTTGGCCCTAAATCTTCTCTTGTTAGACGTGAAGAGAGATAAGCAGAATCACGTGGAAACATTCGTCTTTGCCGAACCGGGATACGAATAGCCGAATTAACTATTGTGTTTAATTCCACACCAACAGAAATATTATTTAATATCCTCTATTTAGATCGAGATGTTTTGCACAAAGATATGTTTAAACAGCTTCGATTAGTAATTTTGCTGTATGAAGAACAGTTATTGACAGGGCGCAAAAGAAAACCATTTTATTCGCTAGCAGACATCCATATTTGAAAATGTTGATCTTGCCTGAAATGAAACATAATTTCGCATCTCTCTTTAGGGAAAACTGGTATAGAAAGCGTATAACACACAATTCTGCAATGAACCTTTCTTTTTAATATAGTAAATTAATTTAAATATACATATATAGAAACCAAATTAAACTCTTCGATTTGTAAACATATTGGTTTATAAAATAAATCATGACGGTCTTTTCTATCAACTATAAACCTTATTTTTCATATTCCTTCATTTCCTGCATATATAGCATTGTCTGAAAGCAAAGTGATAATAAAAATACCAAGTAGTGCTTATTAATCGTTTTCGTATATTTTCCTGATTGTACTTTAATTCATTCCAATGTATTCCTGGGTTTCAGTCAATTTTATTGTTTATTATTTAAAATTATTTTTAATTATTTATTAGTTAATTTCAAAATAAAGCCGATGGACAGAAGTTTTAGGTATAAGCGAATTATAATAAGATTTAAAAAAGCATTGGCGATAATGCTCTTTCGATTCTTCAGGTTGAAGCTTTCGTCCAAAAATTTCTGCATCACGTTTAGGTTCAAATTAATTGCAAAATATGTTTTGAAGATCGCCTACTCTTAACTTAACTTTAAGCAATTGGATATATTCCAAATTTATCAAATTGATTTTAATAATGCTAAATTGACATCAAACAGCTATGCTGACTTTATAATGATCTGAGTGACCGTTCATATCAGTTAAATATTTTGGTTTGCTTCGCTGTTTTCTCCGCGGTCAGAGCGCTTCTATTGCCTTTTCCTCTGTTACATCTTGTTCCTGCTTACTTCTAATTAAACTTAAGCTGAATAAAAAATTCAGCAAACGTTACTGTCAAATATCTGGGTTCCTTTTCCTCTGTTACATCTTGTTCCTGCTTACTTCTAATTAAACTTAAGCTGAATAAAAAATTCAGCAAACGTTACTGTCAAATATCTGGGTTAAATGCAGATTTCATTTCTTGCTGTTCATGTTGATCATTTTTAATAAAAGTATTGTTATCTTTGAGGGTACTTAACATCACATTTATTTGATTCTTTTCAGCAGCAAAACAATATGTGTTTAAACAAAATGCATCTGATCAAGTCCCTTTTCACAAAGGGATTGAGAATTCGGAATTGAACTTTTAGGCTGTTAGAGCTAAAAATACGCAAAAGTTGTGCAATGAAATTTTGAATTTTTCCGTCAATTTAACTTTTTTTTCAATATGGAAGAATTACTTTTGCAGTTTAATCAATATTTGATAGTTCTACAGTATTTTCATTAAATTATAATTTTGAAAAACTTTGGAACTCTTTCTCCTTGCTCGTACAGTTAGTATATCATCTGAAGTATCACGAGCTAATCCACTGATGGCTTCGCATTTTGATAAAAAAAAATTCGCATTTCTTAGCCCGTTTTCGAATTAGTTTATTTGTGCAACTTGGCTGAAAATTTAGCTGAATTACTTTACTTTAAGCGCGTGTTGTTAAAGTACTAAGACATTAATAGGAAAGCGTTTTAAAAGAAGCAGAAAAAGAAAGAAATACATTTTTTAATTCACCAAAAGAAAAAAATTTATTTGTAAAATCCCTAAGGGAAGACATTAACAAACGTTGATTGTGACGATTAATAAGAACAAACCGATGTAAAACATATTTTTGAGGTGAATACTTTAAGCGCGATTAGCACCTTTCTTGTGGCTGTTGAATGAAGCTGAGTCTCAAGTCGACTAAGAAAGATGAGAGAGGATCAGTCGGCAGAGCGCGACAGTAGCGAGAGTTTATGGGTATTGAATGAGATTGAGCCGTCACGTTCGTCCATATAACACTCACGTCGAGCAAAGTCCACTCGTTAACTAAGAAATTTCATTTCCAATAGAAAGGGCATATAAATATTTTAATTAAATTGTCAGAGTTTACGTGCACATGCTTTGGACCTCGATGACACTGTTACGCAACGTTCAACTATATTGATTTTATCAGAAACTTCGATTAACAATGAAGAAAACGTCGATGTCCCAAATTTTCATTGTGTTGCTAAATTCAAAAGATCTACTTGCTGAGCCTCAGGTGTAGCTATATTTAAAAATAACAGAGACACGTCAACTTTGCTCACTTCACAGTTGGATATTACAGTTCAAATTCACAATCATATGGAGTTAATATATGGTCAGTAGGAGAGATTTGTACAGCCAAATGGCACAGCCAAAACGAAAATGGAAAAGAAATTGTAATCGTAGCTATTTATATCTCAACTAAGCAAACCATAAAGAAAATTATCGAATTCACACATGAAAATTTATTAATCTATACCGAAGCAGATCAACAGGTCTCCTCAATCGGAACCTTAGATTACCCATGATTTTCAGCGGTAATTTAAAGTTGATTTTTCAAAAGACACATCGAAGCCTTTAGTTGATTTTTGAAAATTAACGTATGTTTTGAATATGTCATATGATCCAAATGAAAGTGTATCAAAATATGGTACCACAATTGACGGAGTTTTTGTTAGAAATTTAGCAAATAGATTGCGATCAAAAGTGTTCATAGCATATTTCAAATATCACAAACCTACTCTTTAATTTTTAGAATATGATGGAAATGACGATCAGTCAGAGCAAAGTGAACCAGAGTAATTTAAATACTATCATAACTGTATATATTGTACATGTTATTTTATTTTGTGAAAATAGAAAAAAATACATTTATTTCATAATATTAATTATTACTGCCTTGTCCCGCTTGTTGAAGTTTCCACTTCTATCTTGTTTTTTTTACTTTACAAATTTTTTTTTTTCAATGAATTGGACTATGAATTTTAATATTTACGCTTTAATCCGAGTCAATTTTGCAAGTAAACATGTTAACAATTATCGACTCCCATTCGGCTAAACTCAAATATTGATATATTAAATCCATATTATTTGACATAATCAAACAAGCGTTTCCATCAAATGGTGCATACAGGAATAATAATTTTGATACGCAGCTTTAGGAAATCTGCTTCAACTGCGAAATGTTAGCTTTGAGGCCATTCTGGCCGAGTGGCGTTGAGTGTTGGAAAAAGTAGTACTTGATTTATTTGAATCCAGAATGGAAAAGAGCAGTGAATTTTATGAAGAAAGAGCTTTTATTAGAAACTGTTTCAAATAGATCGCTAAAAGCATTAAATTAAAACGTTTACTTAAGTTAAATCTATCAAACTGCAATAAATATTTGTAAAAAGGGTGAAAATGTATGTTTCTGTTTAGAACGTTTTAGAAATTTAGATAGCTTTTGGTTCAGATCAACAGTTTTGCCTTAAAATAAGTTTAATGTTCTTCATTTTATTAATATAAGAAACATTCAGAAATAAAGAAAATTATATAGGATATGTATCCAAACCCTTCTTCTAATTAGGTGAGGCCCTTCAATTTAATAAAATGATACGTTGATGTTGAAAGAAACCAAGATAATGAAGAGAACGCACAAATATAAAAAATCGATGACTGCTAGAAAAATTAAAGTCCTAATAATTATCAGTAAAAGAACAGGTAATTAGCGATCATAAGTAGTTAAAAAAAACGCAAACCTGTACACTCAATTCAGTACAGAAATTGTAAAATTATTCTTGAAAAGCATTTATCTAGTGTAACTAGATGCGATAGAGAGCCCAATTAAGTTCGTCGCTGAACCGTTAAGTTTTATGGAGAAAAAAGAAATAAAAATTCCAATGCAATGCTATTGTAAATCACTATCAGCCCCGCAATGGAGAGAAAAGAGTTCAAACTTTACTACTACTTTCAGAGTATTAATCTTTTCGGTTATTAAGCCGAATAAGTGAGTGGGGTTGGAAAGTTTCTTCAAACTATGTTGTTCAGCATTTCTTTGGAGTTTCCACTCGGCCTTAGTTACGGTTTTGTTGGCATGTAAAAAGTGCTATTTTACGCCATGATAAAACGAAACTTGGATGAATAGTTTTATTTCTTCGGTAAATCGATAGGGTGCATTTTACATCCATTTGCACCTGAATTGATTTTCCTGTGGTTCGTTAAAAGAAAACATAAATGGGAGTTTATCGATAGAACTCATAAAAGATCCGGAAACATTTCAAAATAAAGTTCACGCAGTTGGAACTTTACGAAATACAGCAATTAATTGAAATAACTGGTGAATATTTATTAACCAGAATAATAAATATAAGCTTTTCAACGTTTCAAAAAGAATAATTCGAACCAAAATGCGTTCAAAATAACTTGACCATTCAATGTTGTTTCATTTCAATTCAATGTCAATATTTGAGACTGGCGGGCAGCAGTAAGTAATACGGTTATTACTCCGCGTCCTAGTTCCGATCAAGAGTCGGTAGGCTTTTCATCAAACAAAGGTGCAACAATTAAAAAAATACAATTGGGAAACCTCTTAAAACCCTAAGCAACTGATGTCATTGTAGTTTTGCTTTCATTATATGTACCCATATTTTTTATACTATATGATATTGTATCATAGATTACCCGGTCAGATGTCCAAAAGTCATTTTAAACTTAGCAGCTCATACATAATTTTTTCGTATACGAATGCAGTGTAAGAAGCTAGCTTAGCTGAGCATCTGAAAATAAGTAATGCCATATAACAGCTGTTATTCTACCATAACTTAAGTTGCGAAGAGTGCCAAATTTCTTCTTTACTGACCTGAACGTGTTCAATTACTTAAAATACCATTAACTGACGCCGCAAATTAATGAGAGAAACATGCAGTTATTTTTATGCGGCTCTCTTCTTAACTTTTCAACAATTCCAATATCTTACTAGAGCTTGAAACATTGTTTCGACTGGTGAAACGTTTTAAACTGGAATGATTTATATTTTCGGTTGCCTATTTGGTCATTGTTTCATAATAAAATGAAGCTTTTGACAACCTACATCGTGAGGGTAAATTATCATTTTCACATCTTCATCAAACAGCTATTTAAATTATACTTAATGAAACAAAATTCGCTTTAAAACTTGACACAAAACACTAAAATTTTTGCAAATATAAAAATGAAAAACATCAAAAAATAGTACGTAATAATAATAAAGTACATGCAACAAGTCATAAGCTTGCGTCGATCCTTTTTGAGGTGGAAGCGTTTTGGTGTTAAACGGTCATTTTCCAAATGCAACTGTCATCTTCACCCAACTATTTGGTATACAACTGCTGGGTAGATAAAATAAAAGCCGGTTGAACTCGGGAAGAGTAGGGCTAATAATAGCCAAATACATAATGTCTTCCAAAGAAAACACAGGTTTACCTTGCAAATGTTTTGAGACACACCGTATGTTTATCTATTTATGTGACTTTTACTCTATAAAATACTATCTATTAAAAATGTACATTTTGTTAATATTTGCAGTAGTAAAGGTGTTAAGAAATAAAGTTCTAATCAACAATTTTTCGGTTTTGCCCTGTATCTCATAAACTAGTTATTAACAAAGGAAACGTCTAAAAGGCCATTTTTTTTCAACAAATCCTTATCATAACACCCATAAAGGTTTCTTGGTTTATTTTTTACATTTTTTGTACATCTGTCTTGTTTATGTCCTACTTCATTTGAGATTTGATGTTTGCTTCGCCATCCGTGACATCAATTCTTCCGCTCAATTCAACATTAAGAACCCTATTCTTCAGGTTTGACAGCGTTTAATTTAAGTTTTCATAAAGTAGTAGGTTGATAGGAGGTACTGCATGTTGAAAATACAAAGAACAAACGGATAGTAGATCACAACAAACAGTAAGTAAAGAAGAGTCATATGGCTCAATGATGCATTATTAACTTTTGGAGCAATACAAGGGTAATTTTTTGCGAACCTAACCAGCTTTATAACTAAAAACTTTTACGAAGATTAAGACAAAGTCTTCAAGTCTCCAGGAAGAACAAGAAAATAGGTGCATCTTCAATATACTAATGTCTTCTTCTTTCTTGTCTTTGGCACAGCTCCTTCAGGGCTATTTTCCAGCACATTCATGGGAATATACTCATGTCAATATGTCTTCTGCACTCGATGACAGTTGTTAATGGTCGACTCTTTTTCAATTGCCTGTAGGTATTAGGTAAATATTAGTTTGATTTTAAACTACTGAGATAAAATTCCCAATCATGTAGCAGGCAGGTAAGTTATTAGTTAACATACATTTTTATTGCTATTGGGAAGTAATGCGATGCTTTTGGAAAATCACAAAAGACGACCCACGACCCATCCGAGTAGAAATTCATTACTAAACCTCCTAGAATCGGAAACAATGGCTAACCAAAGCGGAAGCGGAATAATTTCGTCGTCATTGATCAAATATTTATTGTTCGAATAAATCCGAAAGGCATACTGAGCAAACTAATCATGAAATTACGTATTGTAACTGAGAGTCGAATTACTAAGAACGCATCGGTTTCGGAATTATCCTAAGAAGTTCGATGCGCTCCTCCTCCGCTTCCTCAATCGATTTGCGGTGGTCCATTATACTCAAGATTGCGAAATCAAATAAGATTAGATCGCATATCTGGAGTGCCTGCTCAGATACAGCATAGTTTTGGAATGGAATGAGATTTTGAAACCATCGAATGTGGATGAAAGCAAATTTGAGAACATTTAAGTGGAAAACACATATTCACTTTAATTACCAGACGCTGCTGTTTAGGACTAGCTACCAAATACTGTTGATCCAAAAGGATGTGAAACTTTGACAAAGAAAATTTGCATATTTCAAACAGAATTTTCTTTGAAACCAGAATGAGTTTTATCTCTCTCGGGTCGTTTGTTGCCTGTAGTAGAACATTTCTCGGATAAACGTATTAATGGAAATTATTTAGATGTATGGAAAGGAGCGGCACTACTTACTTTATTTTATTCTATGTTAATCAACTTTGGTATACTGAAAAATACATTATTTGCTGTCTGATACATACAACAAATTTGATTCTTGCAGGCATATTTTATATTTTGTTACAAATAAAGGTCGTATTCCAGCATGTAGTTCGCAATCTTTCTGTGTGTATTTAATTCAGTGGGAGTCAAAGGCTGTAGCTATATAAATGTACGTGCAAAAATTTTGACAAAATTTGTTCAATTTGCTTGATGAACATGTAAGTACGCTATTTCGCGTTTTTTTGACTTATTAAACAGTTCTTCTATCTGTCTGAGTTAATTATATTGGGAAAAGCGCGTCAAACGTGCACATACGTTTCTTCATATGCTTTTGTTAGATAGAAATATCTTACCAAGTTTACCCAAGAGTTATCCAAGATTATTAATTAATTATTTAAATTAACCTTCTTGACCAAAATTCATTTACCTCAATCAGTTAATACGCTTTAACTAAATGAATGTCGAACTTATTTATTGAGGTGGTTCTGGTGAAGAAGTAATTTAAAGTATAATAGATTTATTTATAGAATATTGTTTTCTTTATTGTTACAGCAATCTAGTGCAGTATATTAATAAGCCAATTGTCTTTAACTTAAGCTACTACATTTAAAAATACAAAGCACACACATCATCTGGTAGTAACTTTGTCTGCCATACAATAGTAGATCGGTTTAACATGAACTGGTATGATCTCACAATTCTTGCCTTCTAAACCAGTTCGAATGGTCTAGTTCTTTTGAGTCTTCTCTGAATTTCCGCATTATCCAGGAGCTTGAGTGCCTCAGGATTTACATGCCGATGGAGGCGCTTTTCATGAGAGAGTTGATGGTGCATCAACGATACTACGAAGAACTTTATTCTGGAAGCGTTGGATGATATTTCTATTGCTCTGTTTGGTGCAGCCCCAAAGTTGCACACTATAAGTCCACACTGGCTTGAGGACTTGATTATATAACAATAGCTTGTGTATACGCTGTGAGAACTGAGTTTCTACCCAATAGTCAGTACGTCTTTCCATCTTTCTGTACTTCAGATTGAATGCTTCCTGTTTCTTCTTGACGTGTGGTTTCCACCTGAGTTTTGTATCGAGGGCCTAGATATTTACCTGTATTCCCTAATGGTACAATCTTGTTCTTAATGTATACTGGTTTGTAGTCTATTCGTTCGTTGGTGAAGTCGATATGGACCGATTTATTTTCATTTAATTTGATGCGCCATTTCAGGGTCCAACGTTGAACCTCATCTATAGCTGCATAGAGTTTTTCAGTAGATCGATTTTGATCAGCAACAGTAGCTTGACGCAATTTTTCTTCAACCCCACTCACTCTGACATTCACTAATGTGGGCCGCTTGGATTCGTCTACTGGTATTGTAGTGACTTTGTCGAATAAAGTTGTATATTCTTCATCAGAACCTATTGTAAGCAAATCCCGTGTGTATAGTCGATAAAGTATTGGTCTCAATACACTGCCCTGTGGAACACCTCCTTGAATTTATTTTAGATCAGATTAAGCATTGTCTTGTCTGATTCTGAAGTACCCCTCAGTTACGTAAGATTTCAATATTTGTGAGTTTTGAACCGGAAGCAACTTTTCAAGTTTATGGATCAAGGCTGCGTGCCAGACTTTATCGAAAGCCTGTGCAACATCCAAGAATATAGCTGAGCAAACTTTCTTCTCTTCTAGCGAGTTGGCTTGATCAATTGTACAGTGGGATAATCTATTGAGCTTCAATTATTGGTTTTAGTCTTTTCAATAGAAGTTTTTCAAATAGTTTGGACATAACTGGTAGTAGTAATATTGGATGATATGACATTGCTTCATGGGGTGGTTTTCCTGGTTTTGGAATCATGATCAGTTCTGCCACCTTCCATAACTGTGGCACGGGGTGAAGTCGAAATGAGGCATTTATCAGGTTGGTGAGCTTAAGTAATGCTTTTTTCGGTAAGTCTTTGAGGATCTGTCCTGTGATTAAGTCGAATCCAGGAGCTTTTTTCGGATTGATATTAGTTTTTATTTTTTTAATAACTTCGGTCAGACTGAGCAACGGGATTTCTGCTTCTTCCTGCTGTGTAATACACGGCAATGTTTCAGCTTTATCTACTGCATTAGTTTGAAATATTTCCTAAAGGTGTTCTGCAAATCTTCTGGCGTTTTGGTCACTGTTTTTAGCTCAGCACCCGTCTGAATTTCTCATTCGGGGTTGCATGATTGGTCTTTTCAGGTTTTTTGGTAGTTTTCCATAGCGAATATTCTGTACTACAATCAGTAGTAAGTTTCCGCAGGAACGCTCCAATGGTATCGTTCTTTATCTGTTTAATCTCTCGTCTCACCTGAGATGTAAGATTATTTAGTATTGTTTTATCTTGTGGACATCTGGACTGTTGCCATTTTCTCCTTGCTTTTATTTCTTCGGATAATAATTCCAGAATTGCTTTAGGATGGTTATATCCTTCCAGTTTTCTCTTAAATTCTATTGTGTTTTTCCATGCTGAATTTTGGATATCAGCTATTAATTTTTCCACCTTAAAGTCTAATTGTTCTTGAGTACGTACCGGGACTGCCAAACTACCACGTTCTTCTAATGTTGTTCTAAAACTCTTCCAGTCCGTCCTTTTACTAGCTAGACAGGGATTGCTTGGTTTTGAAATGATATGTTCGCTCAGAGTCAAAACAAACGGTGAATGATCGATATTAATTAAGGCTGTCTTCAATTTCCATATAATTGCTTCATACATTTTTAATTATGTAAAAGTCTATCAGGTCAGGAGCTTTTTCAGGATATGTAGGCCAGTATGTAGGTTTGCCCGTTGAAACGACTTTACATCCACAGCTCTGGACCGCTCTTAGCAGTTCCCTTGCTTTAATTGTAATCAATCTGGATCCCCTGTGCGTATGTTTTGCGTTGTAGTCTCCGCCTATTATAAATCGATTTCCTAGATTTTTGAAAAGTTCTTCATATCATCCAAATTTGATGTTGTGTTTTGGAGGACTATACACACTAGCCAACGTAATGTTACTATTCTTGGTTATAAGTCCTTTGCTTCAAATTTATTTTCTTCATAATGACTAATATTTTCTTTGATTATCACTGAACTTCCTCCTTTCGCTGCGTTTTCTGGATGAATTGCGTGGCAAACTTTATATCCTTTACATTTAATAAATAATTGCTTTGTGAAATGTGTCTCTGATTTTAAACACACTTCGACCTTTTTTATGTCAAGGATTGCTTGAAGCTCTTGATGATGCTTTCGCAATCCAGTAGTAAACATCTTTATTTCTAAAAAAGGCTATCGACCTATCGGTCTTTCTGCCCTTGTTTAATACATGTAGTCTTAATCTAAATAAAAAACAAAGATGAAAATTCTCTTATTCTAGGTTAATAATCTTATTAAATAAACTTTCCAATTCTAATGACAAGAAAACATTATTTTATTGTCCAGTAGTCAGTTGCGTTTGTAAGTGTTCGAGTAGCGTTGATGTAGGGAAACGGAAGCGGGATTGTCTGGTTGGTCTTGTAAGACAAAGGAAATTCAGTATGGTCCAGTTGTAGGGGTTGTTTGTCCATTTTGTCTGTAGATGTGTGAGTCTTTCCGAAATCTTTCCATTGCAATCCATTTGCATTCCAAGTCATAATTTTACTTGTAATATACATTATGGTTTTTTTTATTTTTGAGTATAAATGTATTTTAGTATCTTCCTCAAGTTTTTTAATTCTTTGGTTTACACTCAAAACTCTATCTTCCATTTGAGTGATTTTGTTTAATTAAAGCTGTTATGTTTCGTCAGTATTACTCCCCTGAGACTATGTTGGTTTCTTTATCCCTATCTCAGCTATAGAGGCATAAGTTGGTTTATCCTGATTTTGACTTTCTTTTCTTCCTTGTTATTTTTGTTTAACTTTTTCTTTAATTACATTTGTTGGGCTAGTTTTGATAGCTTTCTTGTTCTTAATTTTTTGTAACTCATTGGCTACTACACATCCTCGATAGTTGGTAGGGTGTTCTTCTCCACAGTTTACACATTTCAGTTTTTGGCTTTCAGGTTTTTGGCAATCGCTTGTTATGTGTTTGCCTGCACATTTTACACATCTTGGCTCTTTCGCACAAAATGTTTGTGTGTCCAAAAGCTTGACATTTCTTACATTGAGTAATTAATTGGGAAACTTGTAGTGGTATAATTTCTACTTTACTGCCCAATATGTGAGTTATTTTGTATATTTCATCTGTTTTCCTCATTGGCAAACGTTAGCATGAACATATTTAATGGAGATTTTTCTTTTCATGACATCTTGTTATTGACCTCAATGATTTTAAAGCCCTTTTTAAATAGGTGTGTTTTGATATTTTCTGCACGATTTGGAGAATATTGATATAAATATTTTGTTGCTGCGAGCAAGGAAAATCAAGGCGGAGCCACACGCCGTCAGCGAGATGATTACTAAAAGATCGAGACAAGTTCAAGACAGCTCGATGGATTTGGAATAGGGAACGTTCCATAATTGAACCAGAATATTCGAGTGTTGGCAAACGGCTATATAAATCAAAGCGCGACGCGGCCTAGCTAGTTAGTGAACGAGCTATGAATTAAGGTTAAATGGTAGTGCGATAATTATTGGTTATAATTCGGTTTGTGTTTACAAACAGAGCGAGTTTCTGGAATCTTTTGAGCCCTAAGAACGTAACAATATTTATATTTATAGGATATTGATCTAAACAAAACACACATTTACCAGATTTTTTAGAAGACGCTTGATTGTTTTTTTTTATCCAATCATAATCAGCCAAAAAATGTCGAAATTACGCTGTATTAGAAGTTCGGATAACAAAAATCTATGATAACCAGAAATGCAAAGTCGTGTAATCAAACTTGAGCGAGGATTCTTGTGGTTGTAGAACATCCCAATTTGAGATCAAAATTGTATGCTTGACGTTGAAATTTCTCAGAAGAAAACAACATAAAATTGTGAGTCACTTCAGACTTTTTAAAGTAACAGTTTCTATTTGAATTGGGAAAATATTGCATATTTAACTGCGAGTTAATTCAGAAAAAGTGACACATTGAAAGTAAATAATGAGATGTTGAATATGGCTAAGTTCTATTAATAAAAGTTTCAGGGGTGTACCGACAATTTTAGGGAAAAATACGTTCTCAAATGGTATTTGTTTTCATAACAGTTCATTTTTGATCAAGTAGAACGATCTATTTCAGTGTCTTAAATTTCCATTTCCTATAACATCTCTAAAACTCGCCCAATTTTGACGAATCGTTTCGTAGTGCTTTCAAGCAGTTCCAAATACGATAAAAACACAAATTTATTGATCATACTCTAAAGGAAATTACTCTCAAGTAAGACATAGATTTATTTTCGAGCATGAAACTTTAGCTGGACGGTAATTGCGGATTAGCAATGAATCAGGTTGTCAACGTTTGAGAGGAACTAATGTTCTGGGATGCATTTCCGTCCCGGCTATGGTGGAATATCCTATAACGCTCCTACAACTTCCTAAAAGCGTGTTATTGTGTTGAAGGTTAATTAGAAGCCAGTTCTTGTTTGATGTAACAGATGTTTAGAGCCACTTCAATTAACATAAAAGCTCAAATTCCAGGTGGTTGCCTGATTTAGTATTATATGAACACGGGGAACGAGGTAAGATAGTTACACGCTTGTTTTCAATTAGTGGTTCATCCCAGATCGGATTCGTGGTTTATTCCAGCAAGCTATCCTACCAAATTTCACGTCTTCTACATATTTCTCGATATACAAAGTCCTTTAAGCAACATTCGCCGGTTTTTGAATTAAAGTCGGATCACTTAAATCAGCTTATGTTTTCAAGCAAAACGTTCGAAAACGACTGCCTGCAATTGAATACATTGAATAAACAGTTTCAGATCCCGTAGTAGCTTATGACCCCTGAATAATGAAAAGACTGAACTGAAAATGTCAACACTGGATTTCTGACACATTCAAATAAGCAAATTTGTCGATTACTCTTCCATAATTCAATTAAATGCCGATTTTAGTGGCACGGCCAGGTAAGTTTAGAGAAGCATTGCATTGTTTTCCAAACAGTTTTGTCAACGCAAAATGAAAGAAACACTCTTAAGGTCACGTGAAGTGACCTCAAGGTCCTCAGATATGAAGGACCAGACGGTTCAAGCTGGAGATGCGATTCTACATGTGAGGAAACATGACACATTAATGAATACAGGAATTCGGGAATTGAAGATTAGGCGGTTAAAACTCAAACGTTTGATCGTTCTCTAACGATTCAAGAATTTTCCTTAAATTATAATAATTTATGTTGTTAGAAAAAGTATGCTATTAGACCATAAAAGCTTCCTCATAGTCTCATTTGATATACATATATTTTTCTGAAGAAAATGTATTCTGGTAAAACATTGTTCACTCAAAGATCGTTGCACATTTAAAAAATTTGCACGTATGGAAAAATTTAGTTTTCCACTCGCTATAATACCATCACTAAATTTGTCTTAATAGGCTATAAAAAAAACTCCATGCCAGGAAGGCATAATATTGTTCCTTGTTGCTTTCGGCAATTTAATTTTTTATGTAACAGAACCCACATGACATCAGAAATTGATATTGAAGCTCGAACAATAAAAATCGTTCTCAAAAAAAGCTAAGGAGCTTGCTTGGGTGAAATAAGTCTGTGAAACCCCGTAAGTAATTTTCATGAATTGAGGACCTGTTTTTTTGAAAATCACGAAATTCATACCTTTTAGTTTGCAGTTTAAAAATGGACATTTATCACCAATAATATCGATTTCCTTGATACCACCAGATTCTAGATCAACTTTCTATTTCAATTTTAGATACAGTTCAACTGCGATGGCGGCTAAGTAATCAATGCAACAATTATATACCTAAATTCGAGCTGTGGAAAGGAGGGAAAGCGAGCAGTGCTCCCGCCAACAACATTTTGAGGTCAGCAGCGGCAATTTACTTTTTAAACCTTTGTATTTTATGTGCATAGTTCATATCTTGGTCAGTGATTGTTCATATTTTTCCGAACACATTTTTTCCATTTCCATATAAATAGACAAATAAAAGAAAAAAACTGATCCATGTTATTACTCATTGAGCAGATATTTAATGGATTTCTCTTGAAAGACAGTGGTCATTAGCAAAAAATAATTTTAAAATCCCAAATCTCTGCTCTCATACATTGCAATTATTAGGTAGATATTAAAAAACCAATACAATAACCAGCAGGAAATGTATAGATCACTGACGGCAGCAATTTGAATTTCCATTACGCTAAAAATAAAATAATTGTGTCTGTCAGCAGTCGTCAGTTCAGATCGTGCAATCACGTAAGAGTCGACTATTTTCCTGTGACCACACCAAGTGCTATTCATGTTCAATTATTTCATACCCCATTATTTGACTAATGAACCACTATTGAAAGCATGATCGACCAATTAGGGCTTGCTCATCCTTACAACCCTTATATGAATTACACTAGCTTGAAATATACCAATCAGGCTTTATGGCAATTTACGAAGATTTCGCTCATATAAAATTTTAATTGCTTGGACGAACTTGAATCCGCTTGTTTACAAGTATGCTGAAGGCATTAGTATATGTATATTTTAATGGTAATTTCAATTGATAGCAGATGTCGCCTCTAAATGCACATCTATCAGGTACATTTTTACATTTAGTGGGATAAATGAGCCCCCCACATGAGCTCTAATGATTATAAAAGTGTTAGTGACTTTAAAATTTAATGCGTTTTATTTAAAATTCTGTTGAAATATTAAGCTGTAATACCGGTGAGAACACATACGCTAACTTTTTGCAATAAGAATGACATATATATGTGGATATACATAAATTTACTCTTCAGCCAACAATGGTACCCGAGATATGAACTTCGTTAATTAAAAGAAAAATAATAATTGTTTTCTTACTGTAAATTGAACCACATGTTTCAACACTAAGCACACAATAAGAAGACATCGGGTTTTATAAAGATCCTGCAGTAAGTTTATCAAAACCCACATGCTTTAATACATATAAAGCAAAAGCTCTTTCAAGACCGGTCTATGAGAGGGAGCATTTAAGCGTTTCCTGTTTGTCTGGAGTATTATCATTTGGCGACTTTAATGGTTCTATTCTTGGCAAACATGTGTATGTTGTGGTTTAATAATACTACCAAGGCAGCAATATATAAAGTTAATACCTGATCAATATGAATTTCACTTGCAATCAATAAGCATTTCCAAATATTTCATGCCATTATTAACTTATTTTTTTTCTGGCTTAGTACGTATTCTCATATTCAGGCAATGATCCACTGCAGGACTGGATCTAATAATAGTCTGTCATCCAACGCAATTTAATAGTAAGGAGTTGTGCATTTATCTCTGATAATAACACTTTCGATTAATAATGGAAATATAGAATTCTTTTCACTCTGTAATTGCGTTTCATAGTTTGGGTACAAAACTGTTATACTTGTCTTAAACTAACAGTACCAACACAATGACATGGTTTTATAAATGGAGATTAACACCAAACGCGTCAAAAAACCAACTTCTGCTCACAAACCACAGACTCAACGCTGACTCCCCTACAATAACTGCAGACGGCCAAACAACACAACCAAAAAACGACGTAAAATACCTTGGAATCACAATTGACCACAAACTTAAATTCACTAAACACATACGGAACATCAGGGCAGAAACAATAAAGAGAACAAAACACTTCCGATCACTAACCTACAAAGACAGAGGAATTAGCACAAACACCGTCACCAAAATATATAAAGCTATTTGTAGACCCTTGCTAGACTATGGACATATACTCATGACCAACGGAACAGAAAGGACAAAACGTTATATACAAACAACAGAACAAATTGCACTAAGACTAATAACACGAATAAGACACCCCCAAAACCCACTACACAACCCCCCCACCCAACTACTATACGAACGCACAAACATGACAAAGATCTCGGAAAGACTCATACAGCTACAGACAAAATGGACAAACAACCCCTACAACTGGACCATACTGAATCCCCTTTGTCTTACAAGACCAACCAGACAATCCCGCTTTCGTTTCCCTACATTAACGCTACTCGAACACTTACAAACGCTACGGACTAGTGGACAATAAAATAATTCCTTCTTGCCACTGAAATCTTATTTATTTAATAGTATTGTTAACCTAGAATAAGAGAATTTTCATATTTGTTTTCATTTAGATTAAGACTGTATGTATTAAACAAGGGCAGAAAGACCGATAGGTCGATAGCCTTTTTTAGAAATAAAGATATTTACTACTACTACTAACAGTACCTTTCTGATAGCTTTGAGAAGGAGATAGGAATGTCAACGAAAGAATTGCCTTCCGATGTTTCGATTACATTTGCGGTGAACATTATCGAACGCGATGTCGTAACGGTTATAGTTACCTTGCCTGTCTCTCTCCAAGCACTAGTTCTAAAACTGCTGCCCCTGCTGCATTTATACTACCATCTGATTCTGGATCAGTGGCGAGGATAGCGTGGGGCAAGAAGAATGGGCGGAGTTTAAGCGCAACAAACGCCTCCAGTTCTGGTTTAACCTCCTTCCCTGCTTTTAAAGTGGTTTTAGTATTTGAAAATTTCTATGACTTCCTTTGTAACTTTTGGAAAAAGTATTGTGTTCGGTAAAAAAATCTGCTTCTTTGAAGAGAATGTGTTGGCCTTCCATAATGCGTGTGCTTTTTTCCGAATGTCCCTATCTGCAACTTCTCTTTGCATTTTGGAAAAAAGCAGACGTTTTGGACGAATCGCATGACTTCATTTCATGAGTTGTGAAGGAATATATGACATGCATTTTTGGTCACTTGCATAATAATAATTAAAACTGAGCTCACTAAACAGGGACTGAAGTGGATGATTAGATATATAACGGTGATTCAATATTGTCTATATTTCTTCAGAGATGTCTTCTGATGCCATGAGGACTACAGGAAAACCATTGAGACATTTATTCTCGCAATAATCTCAACTATTAGCAGTAAGGTGAAGTATTTCGCTTGAGGAAATTTCATCGCACCTGCAGATGCCGTTTTCTTCATTGACTTTACAGAAATATATGTTGCTTAATGCTAGAGTAACGTAAATTTACAAACGTGTGCAAATGAATAAAAGAAATTCATCTTACAGCTAAAACTGTAAATCTTTCACCAAAATCAGTACACGTGAATGAATCAGAATGATCATCGGCGACTTTAATGCAAAAATCGGAACGAAAATAGAGGGAGATCCAGATAATGTTGGAAAGTTCGGTTTCGGAAGGCGCAATGAACGCGGTGACATGATCCTTAATTACATGGTACCTACAAACATTCACCGTTTAAACACATTTTTTAAGAAACCCAAACAAAAGAGATGGACATGGAGAAATCCAATTGGTACGATAAAGAACGGGATTGATTACATTCTCTGCAATAAGAGGAACAGTTTTAAATCGGTTTGATCCTGGAAGCGACCACTGGTTTATTAGAGCTACAATTTTCCTAAACTTGAGAATTGAAAGAGCAAAACTTTCAAAAGTCAAAAAGCCAATTTTCCCAATTGCAAGCGAAATAAGTGTCCATAAAGAGGCTTTTCAGAAAGAATTGGGGAAGAAATTTAACCCCTTTGCCAACATAGAGAGAATGAAGTTGAATCATCTCGCTGAGAAATTAAGCAGACGTTCACACAATAAATAGGAAAATTTGTTTCAGATATAAAATACCAGGAGACAGTAAGCTACCGTCAACCACACTAAAACTTTTAAAAGAAAGGAAAACAACATCCAGAGATGCAGCAGAATACCAGGAGCTCAACGGAGGGCAGTGAGGAGAGATGTCAGATCCTATAATACCAGAACAATTCAAACCGTAATTGAGGATAACTCTAGCATGAAAGTTCTTAGATCGAGATTTTCGTCTGGAAAAGGCAGAATGCTCAGAATGAAGGATGAGTATGACTGTATGTTGACTGGAAGAGACGAAATCTCTAAGCATGTGGAAATATTTCATTTTCGTTTGTACACCTCCGTTATGCTGGATCCTAATGTTCAGAAAGTTGCCATTGGCATTACAGGTTCAGAAGAAATTCCTGATATAACCAAAGAGGAAATAACGTTGGCACTAGGGCAAATTCATTCCATTATATTCCTGGGTTTTTCAGTCAATTTTATTGTCACTAATTATGGTGTTATGTGATGAGCCCTGCGTTTCGTCCCGGGTCTACCTATTGGACTCGTCAGTAAGGCTTAGGTAGACCCTGCCTTATATGCCAGACATCGGTTCTACGTGTTCGGACGTAAATGAACCGAGCCGGTATAGATCTTCTGCGGTGAGATACTGGCAACCCGTGTTGCCGATTAGCATTAGATTGAAAACCACTCGTTCCATTCTGCTTTTTTTCTCCCAAGCATCTAATTATGAAACTTTAACGATATAATTCGTTTTTAAAAAGTTTTTATTATTACAACGACAATTTATTTAGCTACTTAATTCCACAACGTGGTTACAAAGAATGAGTTCTCATGCAAAACAGTCAAATGAGGAAAACACTTCTGCTGACTCGTGGAATGTTGGAGTATGGTGGTTTCCTAGTATTGTAGTTGCAGAGTCAGGTGGGTATGGCTATGTAACTTCTCCCTCCTCAGGATTCGAAAATAACGGACTGTTTTTTCGAAGCGGTAGTTGCTGAGTAATCATCTGGTACTTGAAGATCCGTAGATTTATGGAAAGCATTTCGGGTCGATAGCCAAAAGATTCTGACTCGGTTCCATTGGCTCGTCAATAGGAGAATCAGAAGAAATGTGCAGACTCCCACAATACCAAAGAAGGTGTATTCTTGGTGTTTTGACTTCTGGTTTAAAGTCACTGGTAAAAGTTGATTGGCTATTTCCTTCAAATGATAAATTTCATCTAGATTAATTTTGGAAATGTTTGGTGCGTCCAAGAACTTCGTAGTAATTGTTTGAGGTAGTGTGATTTTCGGCAATATAAATGGTTTTCCTTTTTGTATGTTGATGTTATTGATGAATTTCTTTTCATTAATTTGAATTTCGCAATTTTTCGGGATCTTGACAAGGGTTGATGTTTCAAGTAGGTGATACTGATCGGTACCACATTTGGATATTAACTTTGCAGGTTCTGTTAACAGTACGAGGACCAATTCTTCCGTTACTTGTTCAACTATTGGCTCTACTAACTTAATGTTGAAGGTTGGGCAATTATGTATTGTCTTGCCTTTTAAAAGTTCATTGGTACAATCATCTTGTGGGTGAAACTCTTCGTTGCAGTAATATGTGTCTTCTATTTTTGAGCAAGGCTGACTGGTGTGCTGGTTTCTAACTTCTTCTTGTGCGAGGTAAGGGTATTGGGGAATGAATATAGTTCGATTTAGGATAATAGGGTATAGGTGAAAAAACATTAGATCTTCTGGCCTTAGTATAGGTACGTGTATCGCAAAAATTATTTTCGTGTGAGAGAAACTAACCTGAGTTCCAAAAAATTGATAATACGAGAGTATATTTTGAAATTTTGGGATTGCTGCAACTTTGTACATGTTTTCTAAATATTTTAGCATAATTGTTAATTCGTTAGTGGACAAAATACTGTTATGCAGCGCATTTAGTTTGGAAAACATTATTGCATCCTCTAAATTATCCAAAAACATAATTAAGTATTGACAATCTAGGTTTAATTGCGTTATTGACCCGTGAAACCCAAGATAATTCTGAACATTGGATATCGTTTGTTGCATTAGTTGCTGAAAGGACCTTATACTTAATCTAAGTTTGTCCTGATTTTCGTTAAGGGTAGTTATGGTCTTATTGTAATGAGTGATTAAACCTTTGGATAGCGACATCTGAAGTTTTAGTTCATCGTTAACGCTTGTTTGACTACTCTCTAAAGTAGCAATTGCTTCATTGTAATGTTGACCGTCTTCAGCGTCAAGTGTACCAAAAAGCCATTTATTAATTTGCCCTACTATATTCAAAGGGCCTCGTTTCTTTCGATTATTTGGTATTAAATTTTGAAGTTTACCTGATGCGATGTGAATTAAGTTGTCCGTTCTTATTAGTAAATTTTCTGATAACTGATGATATGATATACCGTTATTACCGTTATGTGACTTTAAGTAGCCTTTAAGTATTAGAAAATTGCTTTTTAAATTTTCCATTTGCGTAATTATCTCAATTAAATCTATATAGTGTAGAAATGTATGTTTACTATAAACTAGCTTAGCATTACCTAGCTTAATCGGAAGTATTGGATTATTTAAGGGTTTTAGTTGTATTTCCGTTTCAATTGACCATTTGGTTTGAAGAACCAGGAACAGGACAATCGGGATTTTCCATTTGAGACCCATTTTCTTGGTTTCTCTGCAAATAATAGTGAAACTTAGTTTTTGGTTTTCGGGCACAACTTTTGTGATAATCGTGATTTTGTGTTTGTAATTTAATATCGGTTTGCCCGATTAGTTGCATTTTATTAAATTTTGGTAAGTGTTTGCCGCGGTTTTTGGTTTTGATATAAGCGTGATTTTGTGACTCGAAATCTGGTGGTTCACATCTGTTTTCGTTCCGTTTAGTTATTATTGCACATTTTGCTTCTTCATTCTTTTGCTTAATTTTTTCGTATAACTTATTCGAATTTTCTTTATGCGATTGCACATAACTTGAAATAATTGCGTTATCGTTGAGATCAAACGGATTTATTGATTTAATGTGACCAGTTATGATTTCAAAAGGGGTAAATTTTGTTACAGTATGAATAGAATTATTATAACCCAAAACTGCGCGCTTGATTAATTGATCAGTTGATAGTTCTTTATTTTCCTCTTTCAAGCATCTGTAGCTTTCTATGACTGACGAATGAAAGCGTTCAACAGGTGAATTTGAATTACTATTCTTCGCTGTTGTGTAGTGTAAATCAATTTTATAGAGTTTGCAAAAATCTTCTAAAGCTTTATTCTTAAATTCCGTTCCTTGATCTGTAGTTATCTTCAATGGTAAACCATGATGTGTAATAAAGGTGTATAGATTTTCGATAACTTCAATTCCGGTAATACTTTTAAGTGGGTATGCCTGCCCGTATCTGGAAAATGAATCTAAAACTGTGACATAAGCATCGTAATTCATTCTAAAAGTGTCGACATGTATGTGTTCAAATGGTCTGGATGCTGTAGGAGTGAGATTGAACTTCACAATAGGTGGACTTCTGTCATATTTATTTTTCTGACAAATTTCACAATTATTCACGTAGTTTTCTATATCTTCAGACATTTTTGGCCAATAATATCTTTGATTTAAACTCAATTTTAGCTCGCTTATGCCGCGGTGACAAGTCTTTGTGGTGTGATAGAGCTTCATTCTCTCCTGCTGCTCCTCTCTGGTTTGTACATCTTCAAGCATTTTTGTACAATGAAGCATTTTATAAGCAGAATTTTTAAAAATATTTTGAAGGGTTACTGTAAAAATTCGCGCAAGGCCATCGTGTCGAAAATATAATGCGTATGATTGTTTGGGATTGAGGTATTCTTTTATAAATTTGATAATGTGAGGGGCGGGATTAATTTTTGAAATAGTTAAGTACATACGGATGTTTTCGAATATGCGTTTCTGTTTAATATGAACATTTAGGATATCTCCATCTGTAATAATTATTTGATTCTTGTACATATTTATTGGACGTTCAGATATTGGTATTCCAAAAATAGGATTTTCTGATGATGAGTGTATTGTTTCTGAATCGGACGGTTGGTTGTTAACTTGGTTCGGTGTTCTTAACTGGATATTCGATATAATATTAATTTTGCCTTTATTTGAATTTGAGGGTTCGGTGTTTTGCCCTAAAATCTCTGAAACTGTTAAGTTATCTAAGCTTGGCAATTCTTCGTGATTTAACATAAAGTCATTGGTTATTTCATCGGTGTCTCCTATATTGTTGTATAATGAATCTGTTTCTAGAGCATTGAGGTCAACAGGATTCCTGGAAAGTGCATCTGCTGCTTTATTGGATTTGCCTTTTTTATATCTGATTTCGTAGTCGAACTCCTCTAATTTTAGTCTCCAACGTACCAACCTGGAATTTGGTTCTTTCATTGACATGAGCCATTGTAAGGGTTTATGGTCTGTGAAGATTATAAATTTCCTTCCAAATAAATATGGGCGATAGTACTTGCAACTCCAGACAATTGCCAATAGCTCCTTCTCAATTGTTGAGTAATTTATCTCCGCTGGATTAAGGGTTCTAGATGCGTAACATATGGGATGGTTTCCCTGAGATAGTACTCCTGAAATCGCGAAATTAGAAGCGTCGGTGGTTAACTCGAAGGGTTTCGTAAAATTTGGATATGCCAAGACAGGTTCTGTTGTTAGAACATTTTTGCAAGTATTAACACACTCTATGAATTCTTTTGTGTGCACGATTTTTCCTTCTTTCTTAAGACATTGTGTTAAGGGTTTAGTTAGCTTTGCAAAATTCTGGATAAATTTTCGATAATATCCAACCAATCCCAAAAATGATTTTAGTTCGCGTTGCGTTTTTGGAAGTGGGTATTTTTGTATTGCCGTGATCTTATTTTTGTTTGGTTTTATGCCCTCTGGTGTGACAATGTGTCCTAAAAATTCGACCTCTCGTCGCAGAAACTCACATTTATCGAGTTGAATTTTTAAATTTGCTTCACGAAGTTTTTTAAATACCAATTTTAAATTTTGAATATGTTCTGTTAAATTTGTACTGAACACGATTACATCATCCATAAATACCATACAAACTTTGTTTTGTAGATCTTTGAGTACTTCATCCATTACACGTTGGAATGTCGCTGGAGCATTTCTCAGTCCAAATGGCATTCTTAAATACTCATAGTGGCCATGTTCCACGCTAAATGCTGTTTTTTCTATCGAGTCCTTGTGTATTTCAATCTGGTGAAACCCACTCGCCAAATCGAGGGTAGAAAAATATTGGGCACGGCCCAGTTTATCTAAAATATCGTTAATGTTGGGTATTGGGTATTTGTCGGGAACACATTTGTCATTAATTTTTCTGAAATCGCAAACTATCCTCCATTTCTGTTGCCCTGACGCGTCCATTTTCTTGGGGACAATCCATATTGGTGATGACCATGGACTGCTGGAAGATCGAATAATTCCTTTGTCTAACATTTCATTTATTTGTTTTTTAACCTCTGCTTTGTGAACATATGGGTATCGATATGGTTTAACGTGCACCGGAATCTCGTCGGTTGTTTTGATTTCATGCTTAATTCTTGATGTAAAACTGAGTTGGTCTCCTGGTTTATAGAATATATCGGAAAATTCCGTACACAATCGATTGATAGCTAATTTTTCTTCGGTATTCATGTGATTCGTTCGAACTTGATTATTAATATTAAACGTTTTGTTATTACGATTTCCAAGATTTTGCGAGACTGCCTCAAGAGTATAAATTTCATACTTTGCAGGTTCAAAAGCCTCGACCTTTAGTGGTTCAGTTAAGGTTATTGAAACGGTCTTATCTGTGGGGTTTTGAATTTCAACGGTGGCAAATCCGTAGCGTGCGCAGGTGACCATTGACGGAATGATCAGGTCGTTCATCTTCTGGGTATTTATAATAATATCCCCGTCGTTAACATTAACTGGTAATTTCTTCTTAATTTTACTGCATGGGTTTACCGAGAATGTAAAACTAGCTTCTGCAGGTGTTCTGTACTTAAAGGGAATTTCGATGTTTGCTCCAATCAATCGCTTGTTAATTAAATCAATGTTAAGATTCATATTTATAAGATCATTGAGTCCTAGAACGCCATCAAAATAATCATGAAAATCAAATAAAATAAAGTTGATTTCGTAGTCGAGACCAACTTCTGCGAGCGCGGAAATATTAGCTTGAAACTGCGTGCTTTCGCTACCTATGGCTGTTTTAATAGTATTGGTTGACCGAAATATACAGTGTGGAAAATAAGTCTCGGCAATGGTGGGTCTTAAAATTGATCGAAAACTGCCAGTGTCAATTAAAGCTTGATGTTAAGACTGCTAATTTCAATGTATGGAAGGGCATTGTATGAAGAAATGTTAATTTCTATTAGCTGTGTTCTTTCGTTGGGCTGGGGTCGCAAAAATTTCCATTTTCTTCGAGGACAGTATTTTGGGAAGTTCGAGGGTCTTGAAGCTCCTGGAAGTTGATTTGGTCTTCAAATTGATCAGAGTATGTTTCTGTTGACTGAGGGTAGTCAAGGTATTCTTGGTTATAAAAATGTTCAAAATTTTGACAATACGGGTTTGTAGAATGATCTTCGTATTCGTTCGAATATAGTTCTTCAACTATCATTGGCTGTGGTGTTTGATAAAATGGTCTTTGGAAGTTATTATATTGAGAATTTAATCCATGTTTTCTGGTGGGGGTAAGAGAATTTCTGGAAATTCCTGACATGGGTGTAGGCCTTGGAAATTGATTTGGAGAGTTCTGATTGGGTCTGAATACATTTCTGGGCGGACCAAAAACATCTCTATTTGTGGGCCATTGTCTAGGGGGTGTTGGTCTACTGTGAATATTTACCGGTTGAGAGGGAAATGTCGGTTTAGTAGACGTGATTGAATTAGTGTGTTGATTAAGTTGAAAACCATTTGATTGGTTGTTGGCTTGATATTGATTATATTGCGGTTGGCTGTTACTAAACTGTGGGGTGGGGAAAAAGCTTTGCGCGTTTGGAAAATGTTGACGATAATAATTTTGGTTAAATCCAGGCTTAGTGAAACTTGGATTAAATTTTTGGGATTTTTCACTATTACGTAAAGTTCCATAAAGTCGCTCAAAATTCTCAAACTCTAAAACATAGGCCATCGCATCCTCAAGGGATTCTGGTCTTTTCAGATGCATATTATTTTTCAATGTGCCTGAGCATCCTGCGATAAACGTATTTAATGAAGTTTTCTCAAAATGATTAATGTTGCAAACTTTATCGCTAGTAGACATTTGGGTATCGTTACTGACACGCTGGACTACATTACTCCTAAGCAATTGCAACCTAGTACCAAAACTTATTAAATCTTCATTTCTATGAGGGCGGGTCCTTGTAAGTTCCTGAATTAAACAATCTACATCTCTTCGGTCAGAGAAGCACTGAATCAAAGCGGTTTTGAGATTATCCCAACTAAGAAGTTCTGATCGATTGCCTACCATAGTTTCGGCTTTTCCGATCAGTTTCTCATTAATACAATCCAAAATATGCTTGTTTAAATCAGCATCGTTTAGTGGTAGATATGTACTTATTAGGTTCTCGCACCTACTTAAAAATTTATTCAGGTAATTACTGTCACCGTCAAAGGATTTAATATTATCTAACTTTGATTTGAATAAACTCCAATTCATATTATTTTGGTTTGCAGTAGTCATTTTAACGCTGGTACTTACTGGTTTGCTAAGACGAATATTTTCTAATTGTTGGACAATATCGTCTACTTCACTCATAAATAAGCATAAACTTTATATTTCACTTTAAAAAATTACTATTTTTATGCTTTCTATTTTCTTAATTGAGAGAGAGAAAAAAAATCAAACTAAACTATGTCTTCAATAGACTGACCTAACTTTAATTGTGTGTATGCGATACACGGCCCTATTACTATTCCTAATGAAATCTTTATACGGAAGATAGATTAGGATTGAAAGGAAAATGCACTTACGTTGATTCTTCCTTCCCGATTCTTTGGTGGAGTAGCCTCTGCCGTTGGTTCTGGAGATTGTGCTGAAGAGTTGAAGAACTCAAATAGCCGGAATCTTGGATACTGCTACTGCACAATCCTACCGACTGCGCCAATTATGAAACTTTAACGATATAATTCGTTTTTAAAAAGTTTTTATTATTACAACGACAATTTATTTAGCTACTTAATTCCACAACGTGGTTACAAAGAATGAGTTCTCATGCAAAACAGTCAAATGAGGAAAACACTTCTGCTGACTCGTGGAATGTTGGAGTATGGTGGTTTCCTAGTATTGTAGTTGCAGAGTCAGGTGGGTATGGCTATGTAACTATCTATATCTTTTTCGTATATTTCTTTTTCCTGACTGTACTTTTAATTCATTCCAATATATTCCTGGGTTTTTCAGTCAATTTTATTGTCACTAATTATGGTGTTATGTGATGAGCCCTGCGTTTCGTCCCGGGTCTACCTATTGGACTCGTCAGTAAGGCTTAGGTAGACCCTGCCTTATACGCCAGACATCGGTTCTACGTGTTCGGACGTAAATGAACCGAGCCGGTATAGATCTTCTGCGGTGAGATATTGGCAACCCGTGTTGGCGATTAGCATTAGATTCATAGCGATGTCTGGCGTATAAGGCAGGGTCTACCTAAGCCTTACTAACGAGTCCAATAGGTAGACCCGGGACGAAACGCAGGGCTCATCACATAACACCATAATTAGTGACAATAAAATTGACTGAAAAACCCAGGAATATAATGGAATGAATTAAAAGTACAGTCAGGAAAAAGAAATATACGAAAAAGATATAGATGCTTGGGAGAAAAAAAGCAGAATGGAACGAGTGGTTTTCAATCTAATGCTAATCGGCAACACGGGTTGCCAATATCTCACCGCAGAAGATCTATACCGGCTCGGTTCATTTACGTCCGAACACGTAGAACCGATGTCTGGCGTATAAGGCAGGGTCTACCTAAGCCTTACTGACGAGTCCAATAGGTAGACCCGGGACGAAACGCAGGGCTCATCACATAACACCATAATTAGTGACAATGAAATTGACTGAAAAACCCAGGAATATAATGGAATGAATTAAAAGTACAGTCAGGAAAAAGAAATATACGAAAAAGGTATAGATGCTTGGGAGAAAAAAAGCAGAATGGAACGAGTGGTTATCAATCTAATGCTAATCGGCAACACGGGTTGCCAATATCTCACCGCAGAAGATCTATACCGGCTCGGTTCATTTACGTCCGAACACGTAAAACCGATGTCTGGCGTATAAGGCAGGGTCTACCTAAGCCTTACTGACGAGTCCAATAGGTAGACCCGGGACGAAACGCAGGGCTCATCACATAACACCATAATTAGTGACAATAAAATTGACTGAAAAACCCAGGAATATAATGGAATGAATTAAAAGTACAGTCAGGAAAAAGAAATATACGAAAAACTAGGGCAAATGAAAACAGGGAATCGCCTGGTGAAGACAGAGTAACCTGTGAAATGCTAAAAATGGGCGGATACTTCATGGAACAAATTCTACAGGTGTTGTTTAATAAATGTTTATAAAAGAAAAAAATTGATCCGAGAAATGCGTCCCTTCGCTTTACTCACACCTTAGGTACATCGCAACATCAGTTTTCATTCTTATCAAAAATGTTTGGAGCTCATAATTGATAGAAAAATCGAGATGTAGATCTTCGCCAAACTAACCCCTGAGAATGCTTTTATTGAAAATTTCAAGATCATGGTGAAAGAGCGCTAAACGATGCTTAGTAGTACTGTATTCAGTATGTTTTCATCAATTATCAGTTCAGCTGTGGTGATTTACAATTTCTTCAAAAAAGCTCACCTTCTCAGAAGAATCAATTTGCATGTAATGAACAACACACCGTTTATACCATGCGTTTAATATGTCAAAGACTTAAGTAATTTGGAATCTCTCTAGAAAAAGAAATGCTCTCTTAATTCATGATGCCTTCCTGCCATGATGATTTCCTTAATGAATGCCCCTCGAATAAAACCAAAACCGCCACTTCAAGACTATCTCCTGACGTTGTCGTGCGTATGGCTAGCTCGGGAATGTCCATGTTAGGGCACTGCCCAGGTAATGGACGACTTAGCGCGCCTATTTAGATCATGGGCAAAGAGCAACCGGCCGAACATCAGGCCAGACATGGGACATTTTACTGATTTTTTTAATAAGTTTTAAACTATGTTTGTGAATTTAGTAATGTGAATGTTTAATAAATTTTATCTATCTATCTATCTATCTCTTAATTCATGCTCCACATTTAAAGTTTTGAAGAGTACAATTTAAAATCTAACTTAAGATCTGCTTGGGTGCCAGGTTAACGTATTAATCTAGTCTGTATGGGCATAGATGCATAACAGCGTTAAAAACAATTTTCATATTCATTATGATACGGCATAATTTGTCGTATTAACACACTACTACTTCTTTTTGATATTTTGTAATCGTATTTGTTCTATAAGCAGCCGACTCGGGTTGTGTACCAATATCCAACTATAATACTAGGAACAGCTTGTAATTTGTTCACGTGTGATGTGGGGATATATTACAAATGCACTAATTGCTGCAATAATTGCATCAGCCAGAGAGTATCGTCTTGGGTTGTGTTAATATGATTCTATGAAACGTTACCTCAATGGATATTCACTCATGTCAGTTGATTAGTATAATTTCCGTGTTGGTGCAGAGGAAAGTAAATTATACAAAGGTACAAGCACATACATTTATAAAATCACGATTTGTATGCCAACCTAAATTGCATCAGAATCATAAAACATCTGAAAAATTGTATGTTGTTATATCTTATTAAAAAGTAAATTGAATCAATTGCTTTCTGTGCGATATCTGAATCATGTACGCTTTCATAATATTATCCAATTGGTTTAACATCAGCGGAAATTATGCAAATTGATTCATTGCCCCCATTATTCTATATGACGGATTGCTCCTACCATTAACATATCGGCTTCCCTTGGAATTTTAATCTTTGATTAATAATGCACAAGCGGTACTGTCAATATACATGCCAATCAGTTCGAATGATATAGTTAATCTTAACTGTGAGTTATTGAGATAATAACTTAAGGAAACAGTATTCAGAAATTAGTAGTAGTAGTAGTAAACATCTTTATTTCTAAAAAAAGGCTATCGACCTATCGGTCTTTCTGCCCTTGTTTAATACATGCAGTCTTAATCTAGATAAAAAACCAATATGAAAATTCTCCTATTCTAGGTTAACAATAGTAGTAGTAAACATCTTTATTTCTAAAAAAGGCCATCGACCTATCGGTATTTCTGCCCTTGTTTAATACATGCAGTCCCAATCCAGATAAAAAACAAATATGAAAATTCTCCCATTCTAGGTTAACAATGTTATTGAATAAATAAGATTTCAGTGGCAAGAAGAAATTATTTTATTGTCCACTAGTCCGTTGCGTTTGTAAGTGTTCGAGTAGCGTTAGTGTAGGGAAACGGAAGCGGGATTGTCTGGTTGGTCTTGTAAGACAAAGGGGATTCAGTATGGTCCAGTTGTAGGGGTTGTTTGTCCATTTTGTCTGTAGCTGTATGAGTCTCTCAGAGATCTTTGTCATGTTTGTGCGTTCGTATAGTCGATCTGTCGATTTGATTTTTGTCTGGTAAGTTGTAATTGTATATGTCATGGCAGTATATATTGTAGAGAAACGGTGAGAGCGGGGATCCTTGAGGGAGCCCTTGTTCAGGGGAAAAAGAAAATGACAGTGTTTTGTCAATTCGTACTTGTAGTTGTCTGTTTTCTAGTAAGTTCTTTATGGTGTGTAGTAGATATGTTGGTGTGTGTAGTTTGTATAGTTTGTATAGTAAGCCTCTATGCCACACACTCTATGCCAGACACTAAGACAGAATTTCAGAAATTATTTAACAAGCGTTTAATAATTCGAAATTTAAATGTATTTGAAAGTGGATGATTTTGACAACATTGTAATGAAATCAGTTCTGAATTTTGCTATAAAAATAAAAGTTTTATGTTTCCTGAATTATTAATTATTCCAAAAAATGATGCGAATGTTAAATACTTAAAACTAAGAGAGTGCTAATTTCGTTCTTTTAATGTCATAATTAGGGAAGGAAATATGTTAGCATTAAGTATTAATTGACATATCTTTCTAAACATTGTCTTCAAATATTCATCATCTTCACCATCAAGCCTTTTATTGCGCCTAGTATTGAGCATAGACCTCCCCTCCAGTTCTCTTTGTTTTGTGCTGTTCCCGTCCATCCAAATCCTGCCACTCGTTTTATGTCGTCGTACCATCGCATTATTGGTCTTCCTCTTCCTCTCTTTCCTTCCCATGGTCTCCAGCGTATTATTCGGCTATTCCCTCTGTCGTCTGTAAGGCGGGCTAATGTGTCCTGCAAAATTCCACTGCAGGCTTGTGACTCTCTCCACTATATCAACGACCTTTGTTCTCTGTGTAATCCATTCGTTTCTCTTTCTGTCTCTTAGTGTTACGCCTATCATAACTATTTCCATGGCTCTTTGTGTTATCGTCAATTTATTCACCATTGTCTTTGTGAGAGTCCAGGTCTGTGCTTCATATGTTATCAACGGTACTACACACTGTACACAAATTCTTGTTCTAAGGTATTGCGGAATCTTTCTAGCCTTAAGTATATGGATTAATTTGCCAAATGCCACCCACCCTAGTCTCCTTCTCCTTTCAATCTCTATCTCCTTGTTACCCTTTCCCATCTCTATTTGTTGTCCCAGAAATATATATTCTTGAACATTTTCCAATATGTGCCCGTTGACTGCTATTTGTACTTGGTCTTGGCTCATTATCCCAAAAATATAAAACAGACCTATATACGTCGCATTTTCATCGCAAAATGCTAATCAAACCGATGGACTATTCGGACTTGGTCTAGTTCTTCAAATATTGCCCAATATTCTACGGAGTCAAATTCCTTCTCGTAGTCCACGAATGCTATGTGTATTGAAAAGTTCTATTCGGTCGACTTTTCTATTATGATCTTTACTGTAAGTAGGTGGTCATTAGTGCTATAGCCTTTTCGGAATGTGGCTTGTGCTTTGGTTGGTAGGTATCCAGCTTATTTGTAATTCTGTTGGTTTTGATTCGAGTAAAAAGCTTATACGTTTGAGACAGCAAGCTAATATATAGTCTATAGGTCTATAGTTTCCCAGCATTGTTCGATTTCCTTTTTAAATACTGTAACTATTATTGCATCATTCCAATTCGTGGGTATTGTTTGTTGTTCTATACAGAGATTGAAAAGGTGCTTTAGCTGCGGTATGACAATTTATTGTGCCTCCTTGAGTATTTCCGCGATTATATCATCTCCTCTTGGTGCCTTGTTTTTCTTCATTGAGTTTATAGCATGTATAATTTCTACCTCGTTTATTTCTGGTACCTCTTCCAGAAATATTTCGGAAAAATATCTAATTCTCTTCTTCTATCCCTCTGTAGGGGAATCATCAACCTTGACGTGGATGATAGGACTCAGTAACCTTACCATTCAGGGAGCGATGCCGGCGGAAGCGTAGCTACTGGTAGGGCCACACATGCCGGTAAAGTCTCAAGGTGATGACGGTGAAGCTAAGAAGATTCCCATACATCGTCTGGCCCAGATTGGGCGGCTAAAATAACACTCGCCAACCCGCAATGGCAAGCGTGGCGTTTTCATGACAAAACCCCCATGCAAAAATGCAAAAATTCCAGGTTCTAAGAATAAAGTACCCCAGACGGGTAGGGCAGAAAGCCCAAAATCTTCTTCTTCAAGTAACACTCCAACCCTATGTGGGTATTGGCTGCAAGCTCAATTTGCCTCCATCAACTTCTATCTAGCATTGTTTCCTGTTCATTTTCAATGCCCATCTTCCGCATTTCCGATAGAACATTGTCTCTCCATCTCATTTTAGATCTTCCCCGTGGTCTTCTGCTCGTTGGTGCTTCCTGCCATGCAATTTTCAGCATTCTGCCATCCGGTGCCCTGTATATGTGTCCTGCCCATGTCAGTCTTTGTGGCTTTGCTTCTCTCACAAAATCTTCCTAGTACAATTGTTCTAACTCCGCGTTTGTTCTTATTTGATATTGCCCTCAACTACGATCCTGGGTTGGTCCATATATTTTTCTAAGTAGAAAGCCCAAAATCCCGCACTGAAAATGATTCAGTCTGCCTCATGGATTCTGGGGGAGGCAAGAATTTGCCAAAAACAAGAATTACAAACTTTATAACGGAACAAATATTCTGTGCCACAAGCATCTTCTTTAACAAAAAACACCAAATAAAATGGACCTGGATAAGCCCAAACGGAGCGACAAAGAACGAAATAGACTACATACTTTCTTTTTCCAAAACAATAATTCAAGACGTAACAGTTCTGAACTCGTTCAATACAGGAAGTGGCCATAGATTGGTGAGAGCCAAAATGATCCTGGAAGAAACAAGCTTCAGGGAATACGGAAGAAACAAACAAAAAATAGTAGACCCGGAAATGCTCCATCAAAACAAGGAAACATACAAGGAAAAACTACAAAGCGACATAAACAACATAATGACAACGGACCACATCAACCAAGTAGCATCCGACATAACAGGGGCAATGAGGAAAGTAGCAAATAAAGTATCGGAAATAATGCCAAATATAGAAGACTAAAGAAAGAAGAAGGAATAACACTGTATAAAAATGGTTTATACGTAACAGAACAATACCAAAATGTCAGAAGATAGGCAAGAGGAATGATACGAAAGGATAGGGAAGAGAACTATAGAATAATGACAGAGAAGGTGATTGAAGAAAATTAAAACATTAAGGCATGCCTAAGGAAGAAGCAAGGAAAAACCAAATAATAGCTCTGAAGGACGATAACAATGTGGAAACAAGACACAGAGGCAACATTCAAGAAATAGCCCATAAGTTCTATCAAGACCTTTCCTCACCAAGAACAGAAAGACCCCCAGGAAACCAAGACAAAGGAAAAGTAGTCAACGTTGGCTCTGAAGAGATACTTCAAATATTAACAAATGTATATAGCTTTTAGGTGCTATAAAACCTGACCGGCTGCTAGATTTTGAGAAATATTTCTCCCTAAATCTGAATAAAATTGAATATTATAGATTGTAGTTTTTTTTGACGAATAAAAAACTTAAGTAATACTTAGGTACTTATATTGTTCAACCTGATTTGAGCATTATTGAAATTATGTAACTTATTAAGGAATATTAATGCAAAATGTTTAATACAAAAGGCTTTTTTGATTGAATTTTATCCCACTTGGAAGTAGAGATCTCACGAGGAGGAGGACCTCCGCCCTAAAACAGAATGGAAATACGAAAGACAAAATTTCATACAATCCCACTAACTTATGTTATTATTATTCCAACAGCAGATTTAAGAATACTGTTATTGTATGTTATTTCTACCTGGAATATAACATTTGTTAAAAGCAATTGAACGGCTTTCTAATAAATACCTAATTACGTGCTCGTTCAAATCATTCGATTCCAAACCTCGTTAAATCATCCAGTAGAGCGCTATTGAATCAAAGCAATCAAATTGGAAAAGATTTCTTGTTTTCGGAAATCTTTATTCTAATATAAAACCTACAGACGCAAAAGCCGAGAAAACCTAATGGGAATTGCCTTTTCAGATAGTTCGACAAAATTGGAATTTCAAGTGCCACCCGGGGAATACGTTGGAAATGCAGGAAAATTTAACATGAGTTTTTAATGCTCTGCTTATCCACTTAGATATAAAGTTAAGGCGTGAAAGATCGACAGTTCAGATATGTCAGGGTATTGAAAGTGTTATTATTATTGAACTGGCGCACTATTGAACTAACATAATCTGATTGACTTGGTCTAAAAGCACTTAACCATTTTGACGTCAGAATTGAAGGTTGCTGCTTAAAAATTGTTGATGTTAAAAAGAATATACTGCTGGATTCTGATATATTTCACATTTAAATAATTAGAGTATATCATATGGTTTTCTGATTTTCATATTTTTTACAGCATTAATAAGGCACACCAATATTTACATTCTATTTGAAATTTGCACTGAAAATTAACTTATGCGGCCGTATCGTCCGTCTCTAGGCAAGTTTGGCCCATCTAATTAAGTATATGTAATGGAATTCCAAAGTGGCTTAGCCCCTGTTCCCTCAAGTTCAATTTTCTATTTGAAGGTATAATGAAGCTGTTACCATCAACGGATCAATTTGGCTGATATAGATATAAGCGTGATCCTAAATGGGTTTGCTTCAGAAAATTTGTATCGAGTTATGACCGTTAATCCGATGGCCATTAACATGCCGATGCGAATATATTCGAGCTGGTAAGAGTCTAGCCCTGAATAACTGGGTTATTATTGAATTAAGAGCACAAACTATTTGGGCGTTTCGCAGAACAAGTAAGCGATCGTAGGAAATATGCTGGATGTATAGGAATTATAGTACTTACTATACTGCAATTGCATATTATGCGTCCACAAGTAGGAATTAGGTCTCATCTAGACCAATGTTCTTAAAAACTTTTTAACTATAACCGGTAATAATGTTTAAATTTTAATGAATTAGAAACAAATCCATTCAAACGTTTTGCGCGTAATCCTATGTACTGAAATTCTAGAGTGGAATTTTGGAAAGCTTTTTAAAAATTGCAAGTAAAAATGATACCTACAAATATTGGGTCACAAATGAAAACACCATGTTACGTGCAAATATTTTGCCAAGCATATCTGTTTTGGTTTTTTTCATCATAGAGTTAAATTTTGACTGTAAAATCCGAATCTAGCAAATTTGGCGATTCTTATCGCAGTTTCGATTCTTATCGCAGGTGAAAAAAAAATGTTTGGTAGATTGCGGGATCACGTGTCCGTTAGGGCCAATGAAATTGGTGATTTTTGATTCCTGCTCCAACGGAAGGTTGGGGGGAAGAAAAACTTCTACTGGTGTGACGGTAGATTTTTGGTGGTTGAAGAATTAATTAGGCCGTGACGATCAGATCGGCAGGTTGATTTTTGAGTTTGTTCCGCACGGTCGGGCTTTGAGATTTTCATTGTGTTCAGCGCTACCGCATGGTCGGTTTTTAAAAAAATTTTAGAATCAAGAAATTTATTGATGATGGCATTGATGGATTGATGGTTTGCAAGAGGCCTTTCTTTCCACTGGGAAAAGTAGTCGTCTAGTCGGCGAGTTGAAATTTTTGAGACCCAAGAACCAGATAGACGAATCCATGATGGCCGCTATGACCACGTGGAATTGATCCGAGATCCGTGGAGCAATTCAAAACCAGCTCTTTTGGGGAACTTCAGCGGGACGTTTGGATTTTTGACGTGGAGGCTGGTTCTGGTGTTTTCTATTTTGGGTAGAAGTTGTATGCTACTTGGAAGCATGCTGGCGCCCAACTTTTGGTGAAGACTTTTGTTTTTTTTATCAGTTTTTTATGACAGTATTTTTTTATGATTGGAATTAATAACGTTTTATAGTTAACTGCTTGTGCTGAAACATTCAAGTTCGACTGCATTCAGTTCATTTTGTTTCTTTTTACTTTAATTGCGATTCACAGTCGGACCTGAGTGATTTCCTTATTTATTTTGGTACCCCTTTACTGTGGATTTTGTTTATTTTTATTTATGATCACGACCGATCCCCATTGGAAGACCTGCGAGGCCACTGACTGAAGTGATCACTCCAGCAGGTCCCCCTCAGGGTCCTTCCCCTTCACCATCCAGGCTTGATTGAAGGTAAGGTATCCATAGATTAAGGGTGCTACCAAAAATGTCCGAGTGATACACTCTAAGTAAATTTATATATTTTTTACCTTTATTACTCTCAGTAAAATTGTTAAATTGCTTAAATACATTAGTTGTGCAGTTGAATTTGAGTGTGCATAATTTTGTATTGTCCATTGAGCGTTCCAAAAATTGTTCACTAGCCGCAAAGTACTAGCTCTTGCTCTAACTCACGCCCGAGATAAAATAAATATAGTTGGAAGTAAAATTCATAACAACCATGCTCCAAATAGTCGATATTGTAGTTGTGTGTATAGATTGTTTCGATAAGATTTTCGAAGTATTAAAGAAGCACGTTGCATTATTACAATAAATACTTGATCACACAAAGCTGGAAAGTTGAAACAAGCTACAGTGTCCTAAACATGCTGATATCGCTAAAGCGGATTCTTACTGGTTAAAAACTGATCGGTTCTAGTAATCACATAAGTAAACATTATTTAAATAAAACCATTTTATGGGGGTGTTTTCTACTGTTTTACTTCTCTATGTCACGCAGTATAAGTACGAGACCTTTGAGCTATAAATTTACTTACTATATAACCTTAACTGGTTTCAAAGGAGCTTAATTCATTTCGAATACTTTCCTTCAAAACTATGCACGGGTTTTATGTGTTGATTGTGTTTTAACCACATAAAACTCGTATACTTGAAGTAGGACCGAGTAACCACTTGACTGTAAAGATGCCAACTTTGAATCTCCCAGTATACAGGTGGAAACTGTATCGTTCAAAGGGATATGCATTTTAGCAAATTGGATTTTGGAATAAATAACGCAATAAAGCCAGTAAAACGTTTCATCTGCATCACAATGCGTACGAAAAACATCAACTTAGCTGAGGAAATTGCCTAAAGCTCACAAAGCGTCCAACTGGTTTAAATTATTTAATTTCTCATTTTTCGCCCCTAACTAAATAATTCCTGGATAAGCAAAGAAAAGGGACACACAGATATCCAGCTGCGAATTTGTTAAGAATTTATATTGCGCGCTTAAGGACGCTCTTTATCAAGCACACAGAAAGGAATGTGACAGTTTTAAAACGCAAATATATTTTTTTATCAACAGATTTATTCTAATTTAAAAGAGTGTGGTTCATTAGAATGATTGTATGTTTTCCATTGGCGCTGATAGTGCCATTTTAAACTTATGCAATTTGTGTTGGCCATTTGAGAAAATGTGGTGATGCTCTCATTTTAGATTAAATCTTATAAAGAGCGTTTAGCTTTAAAAGGATTTCGCTGTATAATCGCGCCTTTTCTCAGCTGCAACGAAGAGAAGTGGTGGCTGGCTTATTGCCGTTTCACTTTAAATAGCACAATATTTAGATGCGGTAGCACTTTAATACTCATTAAATGTGAAATCTATAAGGTAGTTGAATTAAGATGTTAATTTGCGAAACTAAATTTAAATGTTAAAGTACATGTGAGTTGTGGAGAAAAATTGACATTGGTCAAGTTACAAAAAGTTTTAAGGTATTATCAAATATTTAAAAACCGAGTAACCGGAAAATTATCGAATAATTTTTATTAATCGAAAATTATTTTATTCCACTCATGAGTACCTGCTAAATATCACCTGAAATTTATTTATAGCGCCAATGAATTTTATTTTAATAATGTTCATGTTTAAACATAATCTGCAGGTTTTTATCAATTCCTTTTTTGGCACGAAGTCGTATACCCAGGTTTTGCTGATATCTTCAAGCAGCAAGTTAAATTTACTCATCATTTGATGATTGAAATTGTCCGAAGCCGTGTCAATTTAAAAATTGTATTTGATTTGGTCATTTGTTTCGAATATAATATTTGTCTTCTTCTCCTTCAATAACCCATAAACGTGCTTATTATTTGATGACTTGCTGTAATGCTTGTAAGGTATTTGATTGTAGTGCATCATCGCAAATTTTGCGTAGGCTTAATAATTAAAATACGATCAAACTTAGTGTAGCCATCCTTACAATTCGCAATAGTTTACATTAGGCCGAGGAGTTAGAAGAAATAACTTGTAGTATTTTTTTCGTGATTCAAGCAGTTTACCTTGTTTCTGTATATGTTGGTAGCTCATTTAACTTGCAATTTTACTTAGAGTAAATGGACATTTAGTGTAAGTTTCGCGAGTGTTAATTATTGTTTTATTGAAGAAAGATGTCTTTGGAGAGTTATCGGTCTATGCTACCAAACCTTGTTCATGAAAATATGCACATAATTCATGGTGAATGGCCCTATTTATGAGCTCGTCTCTCTAGAATATCAAAGATGGTTCTTTAAGTGTGGGGATGCTGAACCTCTATCGGGCGCCTCCCCAGGTGGTGGATAGGAAAACGCTTCCCAGATATGGGTCGTACCGGGGAAATCAAATACCCGGGTCGAACGAAAAGCAGCAACAGCGACAAAAATAATTGTAAATCGATTAACAACTAAACTCGATTTTTATTAGCCCCCAGAACAGGCTGGATTTAGAAGAGGATTTGACACGTCGGATCACCTACAGTCTCTGCGATCTCTTATTGAAAAAAGCACAGAATATAAATACTCATTACACCGTCCTTTGTGGACTACGAGAAGGCATTTGACTCCGTTGATCTATGGGCCATTTGGGCAGCAATCAGTTCATCTACAGAAATGTCACACTCTAAGTACATATAAGTGAGGACATAACTACCGATAAAATACCTATAGGGAAAGGGGTCAGACAGGGAGTCACAATATCACGGAAGCTGATCACTCTGGCAATGGAGGATGTTTTCAAAACGCCATCCTGGCAGGCAAATGGTATCAATATCGACGGAAATATCTGAATGATCTCCGATTCGCTGATGATGTTGTGTTTATTAGTAACAATATATACCAGTTAGAAACCATGTTGAAACAACTAAACGAGGCATCGAAACAATTAGGCATAAAGATAAACTTAACAAAAACCAAAATTATGAGTTCACAGAACACCAGCGTCACTATGGAAGGTCAGGACATAGAAAAGGTAAACGAATACATATACTTGGTACATAAAATCATGTCGAGTAAGGACAACCAGACGGTATAAATTTCAAGACGATTACAGCATAGTTGGGCTGCGTTTGGTAAATTGGGCTACATATTAAAGAATCGAGAAATTCCCAATGGCTTAAAGCGGCAGGTCTATGAAAAATGTATTCTCCCTGTAACAACATACGGGTTAGAAACTATGGCACTCACCGTAAGAAGTGCTAACCGATTACGCACCACGCAGCGAGCGATGGAAAGGGCAATGTTAGGCGCAAGCTTGAGGGACAAATTTCGGAACGAAGAAATTCGATGAAGAACCGATGTGACAGACATCATGGCGCGAGTTGCAGAACTCAAGTGGAGCTGGGCAGGGCACGTTGCCAGACAAGACTATTGTTGATGGACAAATCGTATTATTTCCTGGCGACCAAGGGAAACAGAACGAGAAATATCGGAAGACCTCGAAGAAGATGGCTAGACGACGTTAAAGAGGTAGCAGGACGAGCCTCGCATCGCCTAGCTCAGAACAAAACATCGTGAACAGAATTAAGGGAGGCCTACGTTCAGAAGTGAACAACAATGGGCTGAAAAGAAGAAGAAGAAGAAGAAGTTCTTTAAGTTTTGTCTGCTATGTTATGTTAATCGGTATTGTTTTGACCTTGTATTGCTCTTTGGTATTAAATTGGTGACAAATACAAACACCTTTATCTATATTTAAGATTGAGAGCACTCTGTCTCCTTTGAGAGCCCTGAGTATTGCTTAAATATAGCTGAAAACTTGGCTTGAGGAAAATAGTGTTTTTGTTCTGCTGCTATTTAGTGATCGATTCACTCAAATATCTCACCGGGAAACTTAGCATTTTTGTCACCAGCTAACTACGACACTTATTGTTTTATGTTTAATGATTTTCCAGATGCAAAGCGTTTTCCACTAATTATCGCAAAAGTGTTTCCTGGGGTATAAATTTCGATTGCGTTAATGCCAAATTAATAGAGTGTGGCAAGGTTTTAGTTAAATTGGCTCCTCTTGCATAATTCGCGCTGCTGAATTTAATGCATCAGCATAATATTGGGCTGAAATACTTCGAATAAAACGCCCCAATTAGAAGACACGATCCACTTTTAAATCAAGCCAAATTGCTACATCGAGTAAATATAGTAAATTTTGCGGTTTTAACAATGCAGCATGTATCTGAACGTTCCCTGTCGCAAAATTACCGGTAAAATTATTAGCCTTACCTCGTTGCGTTAGAGCGTATAATTTCCAAAATGCACTAAAGCTCATGATTACGGCCCAAATGGGGTGCACCCCTACCCGAATGTGATTATATTGCAGCCTAGCCGAAAGCAAATTTACTGCGAATTACTTTTCATGCTTTGAGGAACACATTTTCTATTAAAGGCACTTATTAGCTGCACATTTACACCATAACAGTTAGTAGGTAAAGAGAGTCAGGATTTATTTTTTTTTAAGTGCTGCAAGGAAAATTTATTACTGGAAATTTAGAAGCATTGGAAGACTGTCCCATGTTTTATATGCTGGAGCTATCGGTTTTAGATATACATTCCGATGTTAGGGATCAAATATGAGGAAAACTCCCTCAAGGATCCCCGCTCTCACCGTTTCTCTACAATATATACTGCCATGACATATACAATTACAACTTACCAGACAAAAATCAAATCGACAGATCGGCATACATATTACAATACGCAGACGACACGGCACTTATTGTACATGACAAAACTACTGAGAGAGCAACGCAAAGACTCCAAACACTAACAAACAACACAATGACATGGTTTTATAAATGGAGACTAACACCAAACGCGTCAAAAAACCAACTTCTGCTCACAAACCACAGACTCAACGCTGATTCCCCTACAATAACAGCAGACGGCAAACGACACAACCAAAAAACGACGTAAAATACCTTGGAATCACAATCGACCACAAACTTAGATTCACTAAACACATGCGAAACATCAGGGCAGAAACAATGAAGAGAGCGAAACACTTCCGATCACTAACCTACAAAGACAGAGGAATTAGCACAAACACCGCCACCAAAATATATAAAGCTATTTATAGACCCTTGCTAGACTTTGGACATGTACTCATGACCAACGGAACAGAAAGGACAAAACGTTATACACAAACAACAGAGCAAATTGCACTAAGACTAATAACACGAATAAGACACCCCCAAAACCCACTACACAACCCCCCCACCCAACTACTATACGAACGCACAAACATGACAAAAATCTCGGAGAGACTCATACAGCTACAGACAAAATGGACAAACAACCCGTACAACTGGACCATACTGAATCCCCTTTGTCTTACAAGACCAACCAGACAATCCCGCTTCCGTTTCCCTACATTAACGCTACTCGAACACTTACAAACGCAACGGACTAGTGGACAATAAAATAATTTCTTCTTGCCACTGAAATCTTATTTATTCAATAACATTGTTAACCTAGAATGGGAGAATTTTCATATTTGTTTTTTATCTGGATTGGGACTGCATGTATTAAACAAGGGCAGAAATACCGATAGGTCGATGGCCTTTTTTAGAAATAAAGATGTTTACTACTACTATTGTTAACCTAGAATAGGAGAATTTTCATATTGGTTTTTTATCTAGATTAAGACTGCATGTATTAAACAAGGGCAGAAAGACCGATAGGTCGATAGCCTTTTTTTAGAAATAAAGATGTTTACTACTACTATGAGGAAAAATATGTTTTCGTTTTGTAAAAGTTTTGTTGTGTATTTCTTTTCGATAGACTAGACCGGGATAAAAGTAACATTATGACTTTGGGATTTTGTAGTAATAACGAGTCAGTGTCTGCTGTGGATAGTGTGAACTAGCATAAAATTTAAATTAGTTAAAATCTTTATCAGCAATTTTTTGTCATATTAAATGTCCCGTAGTCGGGGACAATTCTAGCAAGATCTGAGGACAAAAGTAACGGTATTTTATTGAGATTCTGCTTCACTGCAGCAGTAGAATAGAAGACAAAATGGCACAATGTTTGGCCAGTAAGCTGAATCTATTTTTACAGGCGAGAAGCAATTAAGCAAAAGTATGGTCGACATCGATGTCAGTTATTCTAGTCTGTAAAAAAATTTTCAACGCAAAAAAAGTAAATGATTTAAATACAAAATTTTTCAAAAGAAGAAATAAAGAAGATTTATATACATTTGAAATAAAAATATCGCTGAGAATTTCTGGCATAAATCCAGTTTTTGACAATCCAAGTCCAAGTATTCTATATGGAAGCTTGCATGGCAATGCTATTATAAGATATGTAACCCGTCAGTGCATGTTATCGAGATCAAAAGTGTTTTCCGATAAAGTCCAAAAGGCACTGCTGATGGGTTTTGAAGTTGAAGCAAGAAACCCATAGAAAAATGATCCTAATTCCAACATGGGATTAAAGATGTGTTGAATATCAACAGTCCAAATTTCGATTTAAGATGCAAGACGAAGTTAGGAAAAGGTTAATGCTAACATAATACTGGCCGACAAAAACTAAAAGCAGCAATATTGAAACCAAAACACAGAGGAATTTGGAAAATTTACATAATCTAACGAATCGGACGTATGTTTTAAAAAATGCGGTGAATGTCTGAAAACTTTAGTTTTACTATTTATCATTAGGTAATTAATTCACTAAATAGAAGACCAAAAACCGATAGTTTATTGAAACTTTTGCTACTTAAGCTGCATTAATTTCCGGTTGTCCTGAACATTTCAAAACTAATCTTCCTATAAGCTTGAAGGATTTTTGGCTCAGTCTATTTTAACTAACTCCACAGATACCGTTTCAGTCGGATGTAGATAGGTGGAGTCCAGGTTAATTTATTCAGCAAATCCTCCCCAAATGTGGGTCAAATGTTAATACCATTTAGATGCAAACTGTTAATTTTAATGCTTTAAATCTTTTATTATTTCAAAATAAACTTCATTTTAATTGGTAATTTGTTTAATTGAATTTTATAATGAATTGAAAATGCGAAACATTTGTACGGAGTTCTCCCACATAAAAACACTGAACAATTCACTCAACGGCAAAAAAATTTTTCCTGTTGCAGGGGCTTTTAAGGGTGTAGAAATACAATTTGATTAATCCCACAGCGGTGAGCAATGGGATCACTTTCCCACTGGAATTGCAATTTTTCATTAAATAAATGAGGAGGCGTTTTGGAATAATGTTACTTCATGCCACTTACATGAGATTACTATAAAATCAGGACAAAATGAATTTCGTTGCTAATGCTTTCGAAAAGCATTACATCATTTTGGGGCCGGCTTTTTGTCGTAAAAATATTATTTGGCGAAAATTGAAATGAAAGACTGCACCTGTTTCCAAATAAAAGTATATATGTTTGCTCAGTAATGCGTCAAAGTGTGATACCTCACTAAATATTCTTCTTCTTCTTCTTCTACTTCAAGAAGACCTTAAGGTCTGTTAATTGTAAAAGCCCAATTCCGTTGGTTATCCTTTCAGATAGAGTCCCATTTATCTTTCCATCTCTTAGGTGGTTTTCGTAGCGGTGGTCGGCCTGCTGGTTTCCCGTCTTTAGCGATGTATGCTGGTTTCTCTTCTATATATCTTATCCTTTTCCCCCTCCATCTCACTATGTCCTCCACCTTGCATGCCTCTCTTAGTTCACTGTTTCTATGTCTGCAAGTGTCGTCCCTGCGATGGTTCTTAAGGTTTTCATATCCGCTGTTCTGAGGATGTTCTTTGCCTTATTCGTGTCAGCTATAGTCTCGATACCATAGGTTAATACCGGTCTAGCACAGGTCTTATATATCCGCACCTTACTATCAATATCGTTTCGTATATTTTCCTGACTGTACTTCAACTTAACATACAACTGGTCACTGAATTTTCCATATTTTACTCGATATCAAGCGAGCGAAACAAAAAAAACTGTTTATCTTTCGCCTTTTCTTTGCATTCTAGGAATTGCTTGGCAATTCCTCAATATCAGGTGTATTTATTTCATTTACTTGGTCCAATCAGTTCATTCATGCGATTATTTAATTAGTGTATGATACACAGAGCTAAGATTGTCTGTGTCTGATCTGAAATTCATTGCATTTTGATGTTTTTTAATTTGTATCATTTCATGGATTCTTCTCTTATTATAGTTGTTCTCATTGATCAATATTTGTGTGTTATCGAAATCAAAATCATGCAACTTTTGTTGTGCATGTTGTGCTAGTGCTGTTGCATTTTCGTTAACCTTTCTTAAGCTATACTTATGTTCGTATATTCTTTTCTTTAAATATTGCCCTGTTTGACCTATGTATGTTTTGTCACAGTTCAAACAGTCAATCTTATATATTACGTTAGGTGTGTCCAACTTATCGCTTCTAGGTTTAAATTTTGTAAAACATTCTTTTGCCAAGTTGTTATTAGTTTTTTCCGCTATAGTAATATTATGTGGTTTTAAAACATTTTTTATTTTTGTGTTGATTTCTGGTATGTGCGGTAATGATACATACCTGATTTCACCTTCTTTTTTTTATATTATTTATGTTGTTCCATTCATTTGCATTGTAGATTTTATTAATTCTTTGTTTTATAATTGGTTCGAAGAAATCTTTGGGATAGTTGTTCATTATTAGTATCTTTTTTATGTTTTCAAGATTTTTTGGTCTGTATCTATAATGTGCTAATTTTATCGTTCTATCAGTAAGAGCTGTTACAACACTTTTTTATATTGTATAGGTGCATATGATTGGTAATTCAAATATCTACCAGACCACACATCCTTTGTGTACCAGTTTGTTTTATTTCCCCATTATCGTCATATATAACCGTCATATCCAAAAAGTTTAATGATCTGTTTTTGTCTTCCTCAATGGTGAATTTAGTGAACTCATGGAATGCATTAAACTTATCTAGTGTGTATTGAACTTTTTGGTTTGGCAGGCACATTACGCAGTCATCAACGTATCTTTTAAAAAATCCACACTTAAAATTTAAGTCAGGTATTAGTTATTCTTCCAGACTTTCCATTACAAGGTTTGCAATTGTTGCAGCTATGGGAGATCCCAAAGCTACTTCATATATTTGTGAATAGAAATTGTCCTCGTACCGGAAGTAAGTGGACTTAAGGCACAGCTCTACGGCCCCAATAATTTCATTTTCGGGTAATGATGTATGTTCCCTTATTTCAGACCATTTATTTCTTATGCACTGTATTGAGTAATCTACCGGGATGTTTGTGTATAACGATACCACATCAAGCGATATTAGGCGATGGTTCTCAGGTATCTTCTGTTTTTTTATAAATTCGCAGAAGCTCCATGAGTCCCTAATGTGATATTGTGAATTTCCCAATATATTACTCAACACAGCTGACAGTATTTAGACAATTGGTAAGTTGGGGCATTTATGTTGCTAACTATCGGTCTCAATGGGTGGCCTGCTTTGTGAAGCTTTGGCAGGCCATATATAAATGGTGCTCGGCCGTTGTTGCAAGACAGTGTTCGTTTTAAATTATCTGTTATGAATTTATTTTTATCCCATGAATTTATTATTTTATTTAGTTTTGTTTGAATATTTGTAGTAAGATATTTTTTTCCGGTTTATATGTTTTTACATCATTTATTAAGGCTAGCATTTTTGTTGAACTTACTATCAATGCACATGTGGTTGTTTTTCCAGATGATATCTCTCAGAGATCCTGAAATTGTTGCGGCTTTCTTGACCTGTGATTTTATGTCGTTTATTGGGCTGTTGCTGCTTGATGTGTCCGCTCCTAAATAACGGAAGCTCATTACCTGTTCTATTGGTTTGTTGTCTACTACGACTTAACACTTTACTGATTCTTTGGAGAAGGCCATACATTTTGTTTTATCAATGGAGATTGACATTTTGTATTTTTTACTACTCTGATAAAACTTATGTGTTTGCCTTTGCAGATCGTTTTCTGAGAGATGCTGATTGGTCTGTTGTTCAGCCTGTATCCCCTGTTCATTGTTGTCAGACTGTGTATTATGTTAAAAAGGAATGGGCTGAGACTGCCACCCTGTCTTATTCCTGTTAATGTCGGTGTGTCTTTTGTTGTTTGATTGTCCACTTTTATACTTGTAGTGTTGTCTGTTTTCAGATTTCTGATTATGTTTATGATTGATGTTGGGATTTGTTTCGTTCTCAATTTGTCCAGTATATCGGGCAGCTGTACTTTATCGAACGCTTTTGTTAGGTCAATAAGACACACATAAGCAGGGCGGCTCAATTCGTTCGTCTTCTCTTTACCTGTCTCACAATAAACAGGGCATCAGTTGTCGATCTGTTCTTCCGAAATCCTTGTTGCTCGTCTTTGTTTCCGATGGTGTGTTCTAAGATGCTTGTGACAATGCTGGTGAGCAATTTCATAGTGGTCTCAGTAAATATGAATTTCAGATAAATATGTGTCGTATGACCCATCTATCGCCGCCGACGCCAGACACTATCAAAGGGCCTTCAGCATATCGACAAACCCTAACTTCGACAATGACAACTGGAACTTGATCAACGACTGGTACTTGAACTATTTTAACAACTCACCAAACTATACCTGCACACTGATCACAGACACAGAGTACGATGAAGCCCTAGCGCACATCAAGAACACTGCACCGGGGAAAGATAAAATTAAGGCAAAAGTCTTGAAAAGCCTAACTCAAGAAACACACAAACTGATCCTAACTGAATTGAACAACTGCATCACAAATGGAAGAATCCCAGAAACATGAAAAAACGGCTTAATAATCCCTATACCCAAAAATGGACTGGACAATACACAACCGAGCAACTACAGACCAATTACACTGCTTCCAATACTGGGCAAGATTTTTGAATGCATAATGAAGCAGCGGCTTGAAAAAGTGATTGGAAAGTATATACCTACCTACCAATTTGGTTTCAAACAGCATCACTCGACTGTTCATCCGCTCTTTATTTTGGCCAACAATGTACAAACTACCCACCTAACTGACAGAAAGACAGCTTGCCTGTTTATGGACATTAACAAGGCTTTTGACAGTGTCTGGCATAGGGGCTTACTATACAAACTATACAAACTACACACACCAACATATCTACTACACACCATAAAGAACTTACTAGAAAACAGACAACTACAAGTACGAATTGACAAAACACTGTCATTTTCTTTTTCCCCTGAACAAGGGCTCCCTCAAGGATCCCCGCTCTCACCGTTTCTCTACAATATATACTGCCATGACATATACAATTACAACTTACCAGACAAAAATCAAATAGACAGATCGGCATACATACTACAATACGCAGACGACACGGCACTTATTGTACATGACAAAACTACTGAGAGAGCAGCGCAAAGACTCCAAACACTAACAAACAACACAATGACATGGTTTTATAAATGGAGATTAACACCAAACGCGTCAAAAAACCAACTTCTGCTCACAAACCACAGACTCAACTCTGACTCCCCTACAATAACTGCAGACGGCCAAACGACACAACCAAAAAACGATGTAAAATACCTTGGAATCACAATTGACCACAAACTTAAATTCACTAAACACATACGAAACACCAGGGCAGAAACAATAAAGAGAACAAAACACTTCCGATCACTAACCTACAAAGACAGAGGAATTAGCACAAACACCGCCACCAAAATATATAAAGCTATTTGTGGACCCTTGTTAGACTTTGGACATATACTCATGACCAACGGAACAGAAAGGACAAAACGTTATACACAAACAACAGAACAAATTGCACTAAGACTAATAACACGAATAAGACACCCCCAAAACCCACTACACAACCCCCCCACCCAACTACTATACAAACGCACAAATATGACTAAGATCTCGGAAAGACTCATACATCTACAGACAAAATGGTCAAACAACCCCCACAACTGGACCATACTGAATCCCCTTTGTCTTACAAGACCAACCAGACAATCCCGCTTCCGTTTCCCTACATTAACGCTACTCGAACACTTACAAACGCAACGGACTAGTGGACAATAAAATAATTTCTTCTTGCCACTGAAATCTTATTTATTTAATAGTACTGTTCACCTAGAATAAGAGAATTTTCATATTTGTTTTTTATTTAGATTAAGACTGCATGTATTAAACAAGGGCAGAAAGAGGTCGATAGCCTTTTTTAGAAATAAAGATGTTTACTACTACTGTGTCGTATGAAAGTTTTTGGCCATTATGAGAGTGGTGGTAATCATCTATGGTTTTTTAAATAAAACTGCTAATTTTTTTAACCATTTTAGGAATGTGTTAAATTTAAATCCAAGTTTGTTTTAGATGTCTTGTCTGAAAAAATTACGGTTTTCGAATTATTCCGAAAAATATGAAATTTTTTACAGCTGCTGTGTTGCACAATAATCCTTGCTGTATCCTAACCGCTGGCAGTTTGGATGTCGGCCTTCTGATGTTCTTAGAGAATGTAATAAGCTGCCCGCTGACATTTTTTAATTTATAGAAAGTTCTTTCCAAACTAATCAATAATCCTACAAATTTTTGTTTGTAAGTTTTTACACCTCACTGACTTGCTTATTCCAAAGGAAACTCCCCAACTTTTTTTCGATTTTCCGAATTATCGTCTAATTTCAGGGTTAGTTTATGTAAGGTGTCCTATCCTTAAAACCTGTCGCTTCTAAGTTAATCGGAAAAATTTTTCAGAATGATTTATTACTTAATTTAACCAAGTCAACCGATTTCTGGAGAACCCAACAGGAATCAACATTTTCATATGATTCTCAGTAATTCGAAAACCGCAAGTTTTTCAGATATAACAACTAAAATCAATTTACATTTAAATATGGATTAATCCAAAAATGATTTAAAAAATGGGAGTTATATTGAGAAAACCAGAGTTGGGTGCTACCACACGTTTATGACCCTTATCCCAAACCTCAAACAGCAACACTGTTTTGTACCTATTTTAAATTTTTTGTCCGTATTATTCTCTCGTCAATAAAGCAAAAATAATTTACATTTTAAACAGTGGCTTTTGTTGTTCGTTTTGAGTGACACAACTCTGATTAAATCAGGAAAGGCCACTAACAACGGCGCAATGTCCCTTGACAGTTATCAAATTCGTATCCATGGATCATTTCCATGCCGCCATCACAGTAGCTCGCTTATTCGGGATAAATTCCTTTGGGGCTTTATCAATCTTGAAGCTGGGTTCAGTGTATGTCTATTTTAGCTTTACTGGAAAAATTGTATTTTTATTTTGAAATATTTGCTCGCCGTCAAGGTTATTGGCTTTTTGGAATGCTTTGTTGCGCGCAATATGCGACCAAACATTTATTCAGAAACAGGAGGAACTTTTTCATATTCGAAAAACGTACATATTTAATCACCTAAGTATTCACATTTTCTGAAAGCACTTACTATAAAACTCTACATTACATACTACCGTATATCTAATTTAGAAAATCTTGGATGTTTGATGATATCAGACACCAAAGTTATTCATCTGAAGAAATTAATTGCTAATTAGTAAAGGTTTCATCAGATACCGCTTGTTTGTAGATTTTTTTCAATAGCAAAACAAATCCATGAAATTTCAATTGCACGACTGTTTTACTCAGATTGATAGCAAACAATCTACATGAGTAAAATTTCTAGTTGCGCACAAAAATTTGGTTCATATAAAAAGATTAATTTTAATCGTGTTCTAACAAAACCCAAGTTTTTATTGACTTAGCCAATATAGCCAGTTTGTTCGAGAGGAACTTTTAAAATAGGATTTCTAATGAGCAATTTTTCCAAAAAATTACAGACCATCCTTAGCAAGATACAAGCCCTTAAGAGGCCCAGCTGAAAATCGGTTTTTATCACGATACACAGAAACATTTGTATCGTGTTTTTTTTTATTAAATAACTTTTTGAAAACTTGATATTATTTGATATTTTTTTAATTTAAGAGATAGTAGTTAAGACCGCTTAAAGGAGTGTCTTTACAACTTATGTTGCTGTTTGAGTTTGCCAGGGACCGACCAGTTTCTACACATTCATGCGCATATTTATATTATCTTATATCATAATAGCACAAGAAAAATATTTTTGGATTGCTTGAAGCCAAAACTAAAAAAAAAATAACTTTAGTTTGACATCGACAAATTGAGCCGTTTTCCAGAAAAAAAAAACATTTTCGAAATCAACATAAAGATTTGTTTAATTATAAACATTTATAAGTAACCATGTGCTACTTGAAGTCTGATACATTCTGTTGCACGACGAATTGAGGATTGTTCAAACTGCCACGAAATCCCAGCATTGTTTCCTATTTGATCGGAATGAAAAGTAACTCTTTGCCACCGTTTCTCCCTAGTTTCAACAGTCGTGGAATAAACCAAGGTTATCAGGTGAGCCCAGAGATAAAAATCTAATGGATTCGAGTTGGGAGAACGGGAGGCCAAGCCACAGATCCTCCTCTGGCGAGCCAGTGATTTATAAAAAAATAGTTTAGTTTATCTCGTACAACAACACGAAACTGAGGAAGTGACGTTTCGTGCATGACCCACAAGTTTCGTCTTGTCTCCAGTCGTACGTCCTCTGGTAAATCTAAATGATTTGGAATGGCAATACAACGGGTGCAAAAATAATAGATGTGAGAGAAAAAGTTAATTATTTGTGCAAAGAAAACCTGAAAAGTTTGACAATTAAGATAAATACATTGTTTTTAGGGTAAGGATATCGAGTTAAAAGCGAGAGTAATAAATTTTCTTGTTTCAATTGATAATATTATTGATCAGCCTCAAAAATGATATTTCGCAAAAATAGGAACTTTGAGTTTCATAATTGAACTTATATCTTGTCGGATAACGGTTCATTCTACTGATTTTAAACAAGAGTACATTTTTTAATCTAAGCTTCAAGCTATCCAAAAATGTTTTTGTTGGCTTATTCTGATACAAATCTTGTGTTAAAATGACTTAAATACACTATTTTAAGGAGCTTATACTAGTATGAATCATTTCAAAAAGTTTATTAAAGGAATTTAAAAGTTAGTTAATAAAAAGCGCTTTTCACTGGCGTCTTAGAGCATTATTTCTTGGTACGGAGGGTCTGTACAATTTTTTTTATAGGAACTTATCATGTTATTTTGACAACCTGTATACAGGGTGATTCAAAATTGGTGTCATTCCTCTGGAGATGTTGTCCGGGGGTGTTTTAGGAGTACAGAAAAATAAAGTTAAAAACAGTTTTTGTTATTAGAAACTGAGAAATTTGCAAAAAACTATATCAGAAGGACGGCAACAATGTTTTCCAAGGTAATCTGCCTAATTAACATTAGCTAAATACCTGTTGCTTCGTAATTTTTAAAAACGCCAATAACCATGGCAAAATACAGAAAGTGACAATAAAATAGATAAGAATCAACGGAAAATTCAACAGGATTCGTTAAATGTAGGGATCTACTTTTTCGAAATGTCAATATTGTCAACGAGCAATTGTCCTTTATTGTCATCATAACCTCGAATTGATGTGTATATTTAATTAGTTCTCCCGCGATATTTTCTGGTCCTGCCGCTCTTCAATTTTTTAGCGCGTTGACTGATTTTTTAACATCTGATACAGTTATTCTTACTGGAGATCATTGAGTGTTTATATTTTGTTGGTGTTATCAGTTATTTGGAATTCATTTCTATCTTCTGTCAGCATTTTCTCGAAATACTGATTTCATGATAGCTCTGTTATTGGGGAGATTATGTCTTTTTTCCGTTCCCGTCTCATGTTCTTTAGTGTTCTCCAACTTTCTGTGCTTCTTCTTCCACCTAGGTATGTGTTAAGTCTAGAGCATGTTTACTGCCATTTTTCGTTCTTTTTTGTAGATATAATTCTTCGTACCCTTGCTTGTACCTGTTTATATGCAAGTTTGTCATTTGGGTTTTTGGAGCTTAACAAGTTTCTGGCAACCTAGTGCATCTATCGCTGTTGCAGTTATGCATGATTTTATGTATTCACACTCTTCCCCTATAACATCGAATAATGTTCTTTTATTACTGCTGTTTTCTGCAGTTTATTGTTTAGTCTGGCTTTGTAAAGTTCTTTTGTACTTTCCTGTTCCAAACTATTAATGTTGTATCTTTCCTCCGTCACTTTTCCTTTTTCGACATTTTCTTGTTACATCTCCTGCTGACACCATGTTCTAATAGGAAATACGATTTGTGCTTTAAGTAGGGGATGGTCAATACCACATGAGGCACCTCTTTTAACTTTTACGCCCCTGACCTTTAGCTCACTTTTTTGTTTTGTGATTTCAATAACAAGTCAATAACAGTTTTTAGATTTATTGTCACCTGTCTCCATGATAATTTATGGACGTCTCTTTGCTGGAAGTATCCGGGTATAACTTTTAGCTGATTTTGTTCGTAGGCTTGTATTAATCTCGGTCCATTACCATTTACCACGTCCTCTCACCTATATATGTATACGAAAGCATTCCCAAATTTTTCGGGACACCCTGAACACAATGTCTTGGTATGTTTCATTCCGTAGTCCATCGATCTTTAAGTATTATTTTAAATTCACAGATTAAGGTGAATAGAAACGAGAAAGATAAAATCAAGCATTTGCAAACAAATGCTTTGAATTTCACTCTGTTGCAGTCTTCCAGAACAGTTTTCTACATAGCAAAATCCAATCTCGAATAAAACTTATTTTAAAAAATTTCACCTTAATATGTCTTCGACTTGCTTGTTATATAGGTCAACAGAGACAATGTTAGTTATAGTAAAGCGAATCAGAAAATCCCCTGAAACCCTTTTATCTAATTCCCAAGCTTACATCGTTGCATCTCCGTCGCAGTAATGCACCTTTTATAAGAATGCAAAAGTGTTTCACATTCTTAAGTAAGACATGCCTTTTCACTTTGCAACTCTAATGCATCCGGATCTGACCTTGTTTGGTTAAAGGCTTTCGCGGATTAATGGGGATGGTTTCCAGGTGTTTCTAAATTTTTGTTCATGCTGAAATGGATACCGTACACATACAGCCAACGTAGGCATTAACACGTACATAATGTTTATGAGCAATGTGCAAAAACATCAGCATACATTGAATTTTCTTTGTTAGGGGATAAAGGATAAAATATAACTTCTTCTTGTTTAAGGAGCTGTAGAAAGAGCGCTATCACAGTCTGTACAAATTACGTATGTCGTGTGATTTTTTAAGGTGCAAAATTTTGTACATTTTTTATGAAACTTACTAATGAATCAAGGTAAAGATACTACAAAATCTCTATCAAAAATAATTGATGTTATTGGAAACTTTATTTTTCACGGTAAATTTTTTAAAGCTTTAGGAAGTATCATAAAATGTTAAAATACAGTCATAAGCAGTTTTGCACATAAATAGACCAAGTGATATAAGTGATCAAGTTGTGAATTTAAACCAAATAAACTATATAGAGACTGAAGAACTTGAATTAACAAACTTCGTTAGAAAGTCTGCTTATTGGCCTTTAACTTAGAATTATACCAATATATTCCTGGCTTGAGTGACCGGTTAAACGTTGCGATGTTAGGAACTATACACACAAACTGATGATGGTGGAGAAAGACACCGAAACGTATTTGTAACATTTTAAATAATAAACAGTAAAATTGACTGAAACCCAGGAATATATTGGAATGAATTAAAGTACAGTCAGGAAAATATACGAAACTTAGAATTATAAACAATCTTTCAATTGGCACAATGATCGCAGATCACACAGTATTCACTGCATATGCTCCAGAACAATGTTCGAACAATCTACTTTTTTTGCAGTGTTCCTCAGCTTCGTTCTTACTCTTTATGCGTATATTTAAAGATGTGTCGTATATTTAAAGATACAAAAAAGTTATTTTAAAAAGGTTTTAATTTACGCGTTTCTGCTACAGTTATACTACTGTCACTTAGTGGCTTAATCTTTTCTATTATTTCCATATATTATATCATTCTTATATATTATATTATTCTTATATATTATATTATTCTTATATATTATATTAATATATTATTCGGCAATATTTGTTGATGTATTTTCTACTCTTCGTTTAAACGCGCATGCTTAACATTTTGAAAAGAGTGTACTAGTTAAATTACCTCAGTATTTAAATTTTATAAAATCTGTCTGTTTCGAATTGAGTAGAATTGGAGCTGCATATGTTTATTGGGGGACAAACTTTCTAATGATCTTACCAATTTAAAATTAAAAGTAACTTTATTCTCGCAGTAATTAATGCGGAAGGTCAATGCAACTGCCCACATAATCGCTCGCCCAGTACTATTAATTCAGTAATTTTCACTTCATACTTGAACAATATGTCAGTTGGCTTTTTGCAAATAGTGGATTTTCATTGCGACCAAAGGCAACAATTTTAATTCAACATTTATCTAAGAGAAGACTTGTTAACCAAATCAATCGAAACATTACCGTAAATTTTATGAAGAACGTATTTGAACGGCAAATACTTGTTTCAAAGTTACATAACAATATCATAAAGTCAGCGTCAACCCTAATAAACCCGAAAGTAGCAAACTTAACTTTGCCGGAAGTTCGAAAACTTTTTGAACCCGTGGCGCATATTGTAAATACAGGTTTCGTCGGTGATTTCCACGGTGAAATTTCGTTTTAAATTTTATTGACAAGGAAAACGGTTTATGTTAATTAGGAATGTAGGTAAACCTTTTAATATAAAACCACATCTAAGCGACAGCATTCGAGTTAACAGCATTTTCTTTGGGAGTTAATGTGCTGTTCACTTTTGACTATTTCTTTGCAAGGCGCAAACTTTTAATTTTTGAAATTCGGTTCAATTCCAGTGCAGGTAAGTTAACTCACTTGCATATTTGAACTCCGCCTGAGTCATCCGACGGAGTGCGTTGAGTAAGTCATATGGTGGCACTGCCGGTCCCAACTCTGAATAAAGGAGGAGGGTTCTTAGGTGAGGTTAGCTACCTACCTGAGGTAAAAACCCATATTGGCTCACAGAACTGAAGATACAGCGCCGGAAACCGGACGGAACTATCAGATGACGACACACGCCAGGACATTGGAAAAACGAATTGGCAAACAAAAACCTAAACACCGCATCACACGAATGGCGTGCTGGAATATAAGGTCGTGGAACGGAAGAGATCAAGAGATCATAATATTAGGTATTGGAATTTTGCTGGACGTTAAATATTCACAGAGCATCGAAGACGTCGAATACATCAACGACATAATATTAAAAATCTTCGTTAAATTGAGCAATACCATAATACACTTGATAAGCACGTATGCCTCAGACATATCTAAGCCCACAGCAAAAACTGAAAACTTCTACCAACAACTACAAAACGCCATAGTAAAAGAAGTTTATCTTAAACAATTAATAAACGAGCATAGTCCAAGTTGCCATGCATTCACAGCATCTTCAAGGCAGCCTGTAATTTACAACAGCAAAATGTTTCGCACCATGAAAGCCATTTAAATTTAAAGTTTTGAATAATTGGGGTTACTTTCTTCGAACAAGTTTTAAGGCTCTTAAGACGATAAGTTGGACCAACTAATTTCCTGCCTGCATTCATTAAACTCGAGCAGTGCCATGCAGATTTAGGATATGCTGCAAGAATGTAATAGAGGAAGAATGGTATTGTTGCATACATCTGTAAAATGTCTGGTGCTTGCATGTGAAAGTTGATAATTGCAGTTGAAAAATATAGACATGTAAGTGAATAATGAAGCAAACCTTAGTATGCATCAAGGATTTCTTATATTTTTCATGAAATACTTCTAGAAATTAGAATGAGAGGTTTGTTGTGCTGCGTCGTTTGTGCTAAACAAAGTTTTATTAAATGTGTTTACTATAGAAAGTACTGTAGGTTACAGGTATAGTACTGAAAGGTTTTTTTCTTATCAATAATAGTAAATATCTGTTGCTTTATTCGTAAAAAAAAAACAAAGTTTTCTGTTTTTTCAATTTAAACAAATTACCAAAGTTGGCATCCGCATTTTTATTGTAGTAGAAATAGTATAACAACAACATTTATTCTGTGATGGATGCGAAGGCAGAATAAAACCGCTCATTTCGTCCATACTTTCAACTATTAGATGCCGGGAAAAATCGCCAGCAAACTTAAATTAAATTGACCTCACATTTGCTGCTAGAGACCACAGCTTTTAACCAGTTAACCGGATTTTTGAAAAAGCTTTAGGGTTTAGGTTTTTATTACTTTTTGAATAGCAAAACATGGGTACGACGAAATGTACAGCTCTGTTGAATCTGTAAATCCTTTTCGAGTCTATCATCGGAGTGGAGTATCTGTGCTGTTAAAAATGGCAATAATTAAAAAAATGGATTCAATATCAGATGTTCAAAGAATTGTTTTGAAAAATAATCGAATACCAATAATTATAATTCGTTTCAAAATGTTCTTAAAGTTTCCGAAACTGTACGTAAAAAGGGAAATAGTTTATTGTACAAATCCGGAAACAGTGAAAGTAAGAAAACCTCTAAAAGAAAAGCAAAGTTATATATTTGAAACATTTATTAGCGCTAGGATTTGGAGATGGACGGGAAGAAGAAGACCTGAAAGTGTGTGAAAATGACGATTCTAGAATACCGAGAAGATGATGATCAAAGCGAAGGGAAAGAAAACAAAAGCGATTTGTTTAGTGTTTCTCTAAAACACAAAAGAGGGATATTTTATGTTTAAAATTGTCTATGAGAGAAAAATTTGAGAACTCCACTGTTTTCAAGGTTTACAAGCCCGAAAATGTAAAGTTTCAATTCTAAATTTTGCAGCTCTAAAACCATCAATTTTCGTCAATTTTTATCCATAATAATATATATATATTATTATATAATATATCCATATAATAATTTTTATCCATAACTATTTATTGAGCCATTTAATTACCGATAAAGAAAGCGTGCCTTTGATATCATCAAAAAATGTAAGTTTCTATATTTTGCATCCCAATTAAATTTTCCATGCACTAATACACTAACCTGTATTTCAATACAAGGACTCAGCAGTAAGTACTCAGAAAGAACTGCTGACTTATCAGGCAACAAATAAGAAAGATTGTGGCTTTTACAGTTAGACATGCCTTCTCCAGAAACCATATTTTTAGAATGAGACTATCCCGTCAGCCCATCTAAAGAGCGTGCGAATCAGATGAAGTTTAACAATATTTTGTAGGTAATCTTTATTCATATCAGTAGTCTGTCACATGATCATTTATCTGCGTTAGAATGACGCCTAATAACAAATTTCCAATTCAAAAACGAAACTAAATGGTTTTTTATATTTAAATACTATGCGCGTAAGAGCAAAAATGAAGCGTGAGTAAAATGAATGACGTTATTTTCAGCCTTCCTTTAAAAGACCAAAAAAGCACTAAAAAATATGTCAAATGACATGACACATTTCGTTAACATTAGTTAACAAAATCATATTGCTTTACTGATTTACAAAAATCATAATGCCTATAAATCCGGACTCTACTTATCAGCAAGTCTATGTGGTTCTCGGTTGTGCGAGAGCATTTAGTTTCTACGGTATCTGCTTTACTAATTTTATCTACTGAGTCCAATGGAGCCAAATCACATCAAATGTACGAGTTCTAATTCGGTTCGGTTATCCACTGGACGTTAAAGTAAATCGAGTTCGAAAAACCTCCTTTCGAAACGGCTACTTTAGATTCCGCTTGTAAATATATTCACGCGCTTATCGAATTCTATATTTCCAAAAAGTTTTCGATAACAAACATCTGAGGTTCATGTTAAATTTCCACAGGTTTAAATTAACCAAAAATTGTTAAGCAAATGTTAAACATTAATATCGACCTTAAAAGAAAGCTAATCGAGATAAACGCGATGTACACTATTTCTTTGCACATTCACACCCACGTGGACAAATATAAATAGCTTGTATTGGTCGAAACTCGTTATTTTTGACGACAATACCTTTAACTGCAGAACATTTAAAGTTTAATCCGATGCAGGCAGTAAATATCCCTCGGCTTTTCGCTTTTCACCCGAATCTCTTTTCCCAGTGACAAAACACTATGTTTGTCAGTCTTGTTTATTGGTGATTCGACGAGATTTAAACTTTAACACTTATTGAACAACCGGATATTTATAACCCGACGATAAAACCTTTTGGTAAATAGCTGAAGCGCACGTCAGGGCTTTTCAGTCTCCATTTTTTTCTTATTTTTCACGTTCTACATCAACTAACTCCCTGTTTTTTTGTTTAAAATTCCATTAGACAATTGACGAATAACGGTCCAAATGCCAAAACGTATCAATTCAAGCTAATAATTTAAAATTGTTCGAAGTACTTACCTTTGCGAAAAACATAAACGTCGGTCTATGTCTATATAGCTTTCATTAAACCTGTTGTACATTGTTAGATGTCATTTCTAGGCCGATTCAAATATCAATATTTGTAAATTATGGTCTATGTGCCATGATAATAGCCACCGCAGTTCTGTTAGGAATATACTTCAACTCTTAATTTGGGCTTTGCTGGTACACATAAGTACAAATATTCACCTCGTCATTCGGATTGTGGGGGCGAACTGGGACAGACCTTTAATAGTCAATATTTTCGTCAAAATAATATGAGACACCGCGTAAAAAAGTACCCAACTACCAGTTAGGTTCCTAGTGTGATTAGTAGTAGATATACATTTTCGATGGATAAATTGGCCATAAAAAGGATTTTATGAATTGTATGTTTTTCTTGGAATTTTAAAACTATAGAAGAGACTGTTACACAAAAGAGAATACTAAAAATCAAAAATCCAAATGAGTTATTTTTGCAAATAATTGCGTTTTGATTAAAAAACTCATTTCATAGAGGTGAAGGCGGATACCATGGTTAGGTATCGTTAAAAAAGAATAAAAAGAAAATCGCTATTAATTTTAAGAACTACAATGAAGAAAACGCTGCTAGGACACTCGAAGATATTCGACAAGGCAGAAAAAGTTTAAGACAACCTGCTGAAAATTATAAAATTCCAAAATCCACCTTACACGATAAGAAAAAAGGAATAAAAATTAAGAAACATGACGGACAATGCCTAATTTCACAAGAAATTGTTGTTATATTTGTAGTAGTAAACATCTTTATTTCTAAAAAATGCTATCGACCTATCGGTCTTTCTGCTCTTGTTTAGTACATACAGTCTTAATCTAAATAAAAAAACAAAGATAAAATTCTCTTATTCTGGGTTAACAATTTAATTCAATAAACTTTCTAATTCTAATGACAAGACAAAATTATTTTATTGTCCATTAGTCAGTTGCGTTTGTAAGTGTTCGAGTAGCGTTGATGTAGGGAAACGGGAGCGGGATTGTCTGGTTGGTCTTGTAAGACAAAGGGGATTCAGTATGGTCCAATTGTAGGGGTTGTTTGTCCATTTTGTCTGTAAATGTATGAGTCTTTCCGAAATCTTTGTCATGTTTGTGCGTTCGTATAGTAGTTGGGTGTAGGGGTTGTGTAGTGGGTTTTGGGGGTCTTATTCGTGTATTAGTCTTAGTGCAATTTGTTCCGTTGTTTATATATAACGTTTTGTCCTTTCTGTTCCGTTGGTCATGAGTATATGTCCATAGTCCAAGAGGGGTCTGCAGATCGCTTTGTATATTTTTGTCGCGGTATTTGTACTAATTGCTTTGTCTTTGTATGTTAGTGAGCGAAAGTGTTTTGTTCTTTTTATCGTTTCTGTTCAGACGTTTCGTATGTGTTTAGTAAATTTAAGTTTCTGGTCAATTGTGATTCCAAGGAGTTTTACGTCGTTTTTGGTTGTGTCGTTTGGCCGTCTGCAGTTATTGTAGGGCAGTCAGCGTGAAGTCTGTGGTTTGTGAGCAGAAGTTGGTTTTTTGACGCGTTTGGTGTTAGTCTCCATTTATAAAGCCATGTGCTACTGTTGTTTGTTAGTGTTTGGAGTCTTTGAGCTGCTCTCTCAGTAGTTTTGTTATGTACAATAAGTGCAGTGTCGTCTGCGTATTGTAATATGTATGCCGATCTGTCAATTTGATTTTTGTCTGGTGAGTTGTAATTGTATATGTCATGGCAGTATATATTGTAGAGAAACGGTGAGAGCGGGGATCTTTGAGGGAGCACTTGTTCGTGGGAAAAAGAAAATGACAGTGTTTTGTCAATTCGTACTTGTAGTTGTCTGTTTTCTAGTAAGTTGTTTGTGGTGTGTAGTAGATATGTTGGTGTGTGTATTTTGTATAGTTTTGTATAGTAAGCCTCTATGCCAGACACTATCAAAAACTTTGTTAATGTCCATAAACCGGCACGCTATCATTCTGTCAGTTAGGTGGGTTGTTTGTATATTGTTAGTCAGAGTGAAGAGTGGGTGAATAGTCGAGTGTTGATGTTTGAATCCGACCTGATACGATGGCATGTACTTTCCGACAAGTTTTCCTAGTCGCTGCTTTATTATGCAGTCAAAAACTTTGCTAAGTACTGGGAGTAATGTAATTGGCCTGTAATTGCTCGGTTCTGTATTCTCCAGTCCATTTTTGGGTATAGGGATTATTAAGCCGTTTTTCCATGTTTTTGGAATTTTCTTATTTCTGATGCAGTTGTTCAATTCAGTTAGGATCAGTTTGTGTGTTTCCTGAGTTTGGCATTTCAGGAGTATGTATAGTTTGGTGAGCTGTTGAAATAGTTCAAGTACCAGTCGTTGATCAAGTTCCAGTTGTCATCGTCGAAGTTAGGGTTTGTCGATATGCTGAAGGCCTTTTGATGGTGTCTGGCGAACGCGACAGCTTTCTCTTTGTCTGTGTACCGTTCTATACCGTTTCTTAAATTTTGACCAGTATGTTTTGCCTTTCTATTTTTGTATTTCTTTACATGTTTCTAGTCATTTGTCTTGTCGGTATTGTCCAATCAAGGTTTTAATGTTTCTGTTGAGTTGGTTCAGTGTCTTTTTTAGGTCGTTATTTTGAGTGTTTGTATTTAGTCTGTACAGTTCTCGCTTATATTTAATGAGTCTCAGTATGAATTTGGGTAGTGTATGTCGGTGGAAAGCATTTTTATTTCAGGGCTAAATTTTCCTATGTATATCCTACAAATATACAAAGCGGTCTGCAGAACCCTCTTGGACTATGGACATATACTCATGACCAACGGAACAGAAAGGACAAAACGTTATATAAAAACAACAGAACTAATTGCACTGAGACTAATAACACGAATAAGACACTCCCAAAACCCACTACACAACCCCTCCACCCAACTACTATACGAACGCACAAACATGACAAAGATTTCGGAAAGACTCATACATCTACAGACAAAATGGTCAAACAATCCCCACAACTGGACCATACTGAATCCCCTTTTTCTTACAAGACCTACCAGACAATCCCACTTCCGCTCCCCTACATCAACGCTACTCGAACACTTACAAACGCAACTGACTAATGGACAATCAAATAATTTTTTCTTGTCATTAGAATTAGAAAGTTTATTGAATTAAATTGTTATCCCAGAATAAGAGAATTTTTATCTTTGTCTTTTTATGTGGTTGAGACTATATGTACTAAACAAGAGCAGAAAGACCGATAGGTCGATAGCCTTTTTTAGAAATAAAGATATTTACTACTACTAGCATTCTTCAATTTTCAGATTGCTCCGTTTATAACATACGGCAAAATTATTTTTGCCGCAGAGAGAAGATAGTAAGAACAAATTTTGATGGGGAATGCACATTTGGATGTTGGGAATTACCTTAATAACAAAGCCTAAAAGTAACATCTTCATTAATGTCCTAGTTTCCTCTGCATACTCAGTTTTAGTGTGATCCTCCGGAAAAAAAACACTTTCTAAGCATAAAATTAATTTTACTCGTATTTCAGAGAAAATTGACTCTGATTATGCAAAAATTCGAAATTCATCAAATTGGTTAAAATGGATCTATACTTTTAATATTTATCTTCATAAGATTTCATAAAATCGACCGCTTTTAATTTAAAATGTTTAAGTAAATTTATAACTAAAATTAGCTTTTAGCTTTCTGCTTTCTTTATTATTCTTTTATTTTTCTGCTGTTATGGTTAGTTCTTTAATGTTAGTTTACCAATTATTTCTGATATGAAGCTCAATATAATAGTTATGTAGGATATTTCCGTAAAATATCCGGAGAAAAACGCATGATTACTCTGATTTAGTAATTGGGTACATTTTTATTTTTAGTTTGTTGACCAAGTCTGTTGACAAGACTGAGGCCTTGAGTGCTTGATAGAAAGACAAATTAATTTCTATAGGTTTCAATAGGAGAACATATTTCTTAATTCAACAAAACTAGCTGGGTATTAAGCTGGTATATAATTATCTACATAATTAATAGTTTTATGCTCCCAACACCAACCTAGCTACTTACGTCCTCTCTATTTTTTAATGTTTGGATATTTTAACAAGTAATTCGTCAACCTTAAAGCAATTGGGAAATTACATCTGAAAACAATTATTTGTTTATTTTTTATAATTGGTAAATTGTCTTTATTTTGTTCATATACTTTTAATATATAATTTTCTGGTTTAAAATAATGTTTTCTTCAATAGTTTTTTCACTTGTCGAATGTCCTTCAAGGTACATTTTATAGTAACATTGGAAAATCCGACTAACCAAATTTACTCGGCTTTTCTACCAGTTAGATTTACAATATGACACTACCTACTAGTTATGAATATTATTACCTTTTGGTAGATAATAAATAAGCATTTTAATACGAATTCGGCTTACTTCAATTAACTTTTGAATAATAACCACTTCATTTTTTCCAATTTTACTAAACATGCAGATTTCCTTCCAAATAAAACTGGTGAATCTGAATTTCCAAACACGAAATGCAAGCAGAGCTTTCCTATAGCCTAGTTCTATATGCAAGTTTCCATTTAATGGCTAAACCAACTTCCTCCATGTCGTCGGCTCTGTCCGCTTTATGGCTTTTTTCTTCTAACTCAATTAAAATATAAGTGACGTTTTTTATTGTTGCTATATAACTGCAAATGGAACTTTGAGTGTTTGAACATATTTGCTATTCGACGTTTAGAAAATAGAACGTGTACCTAAATTTTGAAAACGGCAATGAATAGGCAATCGGATTCTGCCCAATTTTGCCCCTTTAACAGATTCTCTATCTTTAAAAATGTAGAAGTTCCCCATACAAAGATTCAGAAAATGGCCACTCTATATAGGGTGATATAGCTAGCAGATTTAGGCGCAAATTCGCATGCTAAAAGCATGCTGAAAAGCTCTATAAACACCAGGATTGTTCAAAAATCGGTGTGTTACTAAATATGAACAGGGTAAGTAATTTTACAAGCTTTTACATAAAATTAGGTGATTCATAATAAATCGTTTCTACACGTTTAAGTTTTTGGAAACATAGAAGTATATTTACAAACTTTCACTCCTTATAATTCATTCAAACTTAATATCTTTTGTTGGGTAGTTTACATTGAACGACGATGCAACTATTGTACATTGTGTACACTAAGCGACATTTCAAAAGCAAATAATTGCACGATATTACAACAAATCTATTCCGCAGGCTTGCACTTAGTGAATTCATTAAATGTGGAATGAAGAGTATGATAATTAAATACATCGCAGCCGCTCGCAATTTTACTTCTCCGTTTTATGGGATAACAGCACAACAATGCGAAGATATAAAACAGCCATAAAAGGAAAATAATTGTAAATAATTATTTTTTTACAGTTAAAAGTAACAGCTGCCCATTAGGTATTTTGTAATCGAATTTATAACATCATACTAAGCCACAGAGGTGGAATGTATTTGAAACTTTTAAGCATTGATTTTCTTTAGTAGATCAGTTTGGCGTAATTGTTGTTCAGCAGATATGAACAGTCAACAGCTAAAAACAAATTCTGGAATATGTTCCAGTACTCTATATGGCCTTTTTAATTTCGGGAACATACAATTAATCAAAAATCCATCGAAAATTATTAAACGTTAATCCAATCTAATGCCGTGAAATATTTCAATTAATATTGTTTCATTATAAACCTCGCACTCACCAATTAAAAATGTTATATGGGATGCACTAGAACGTAACTGTATCAATTGTTATTTTATTGGAAATTAAATTAACGATAACGTTGCGCGAAATTCTAATTGCGCGTAAATATTTATAGAAAAATGAGTGTGATTGATTACATCTCCAACTCCTACCGATTGTTAATTCAAATTGTTTCTCATAATTGGCATGCTCTATCAGCTGATATGGACCCCACATTATTTATTAAGTATAATAAATATACAAGGTGTCTGTAAGATGTCTGTCCCAAATCCTACCGCAGATTCTTGGGGGAGGGAATGATGACTTAACCTAATTTGTCTAATCCAAAAGTAAACAGTTTACGAAATACAGAGAAACTAATATTAAAAAATCGAAGAAACTATATGCACATTGAAGAGAGCGCTTTGTCAGAGATATGCGATTCCTATTTTTTTATCGCCCAGTTTAAGTTATATATTACGAGACTTGAGTTTGAACACATGTTTGAACACATGGAAGAAAAAACGGACATTTGCAGTTTAAGCTTCACAGAAATATCTAGTGTATTAATTATTCGTACAGTCTAAGACCTCGTTAACTATTTGAAAATGCATTTTTAACTAATAAATCGTGACCTTAAATAATAGCTGTAATTTGTTTAACTGTTTACTTTTGGTAAATGTTTGAAGTGATTTCCGTTAACATCCTTACGAAGAGTAATTTGACGTAAAAAGGTAAAATGGGCCCTAAATATTCATTAATTGTAAGTCATTTGCAACTTAATAGTAGTTTTGGTATAAAGCGACAGCTGAACGTCATACAATTGATCATTTTTGAAAACAAAATGTAATTTAATAGTCTACATTATTATAGTTTTCATTTTGTTTTTTCAAATTAAATTTTATATTAAAGTGCATTTAAAACTTACCAATTAATGCAATTCCAGATTACTTGCCTGAAAAAAAAACTGGATATTAATATTCAGTAAATAATTAAAAAATCATATACAGGGTGCAAAAAATAAAATTACTTGCACTATCACCTCCTGAAAGGAAAGCATCTTTTTACCAAGAACCCTGTATATTAAAGGAATATAAAAAACTATGTTAGACGAATAGATAAATTTCACAATGCGTCATGCTGCGTTTTACGTAGCGATATATCAAATGGTGCAAGACCTTTGTTTTGTATTAAAAACCTTGTAATTGAGTAACAAGTGAAAAGTGCATTAATGGAATCCAGCAGGAAAATCCTAACCAAAGTAAAAAATGAGAAAAAACAGGAATGTATGACCTCAAATATTCTAAATCTGATGGAAAAACGCTGAATGGCAAAGGACCAAAGCGAAACATACAAAAGAATACAGAAGGAAATTCGGTCAAAATAAGACACGCAAAAGAAGAGTTCTACAGAAACAAATGGGAAGAAATAAAGACCTTACAAGCAAAGCATGACAACTTTAGTATACCCAAAAAAGCAAAGAAATTAGCAGGATTACGGAAAAACAGACTACAATACTAACCGACCAGGGGGGCAGAATAATTATCACAGACATTGAAGAGAAATTAAAAACATGGAATAACTACATAGAGGAACTATTTGAGGATGATAGAGATATAAACAGAATAGAAACAGATCTTGAAGATAGCGGACCAGAGATCACTGAACAATAGGTAATCCATGCAATAGGAACCATAAAAGACGGAAAAGCTGCAGGCCCAGACGAGTTACCTTCTGAAATTCTAAAATTGGTGGAAGAAGAGAACACTCACCATCTTCCAAACTTGTTCAACACCACATACAGAACAGGTATCATACCCAAAGAATGGCTGTTGTCAAAGTTTGTCATCATTCCAAAAAAACATAATGCAAGGCAGTGTACAGACTACCGAACTATTAGTCTCATGAATCACACGCTAAAAATATTTCTGAAACTGATACACAATAGAATGTACAAAATCCTGGAACAAGATATAGGCAAGACTGAGTTCGGTTTTCGAGATGGCTTGGGTACAAGAGAAGCACTCTTTGCTCTGAACGTTCTTGTGCAACGAAGTATGGACATGAACCAGGACCTTTATGTGTGCTCCATTGATGACAACAAGGCGTTTGATAAGGTACGTCCCGACCTTCACATCCAGCTCCTTAAAAAGACAAATCTAGACGCCCGAAACGTGAAAATCATCACGAATCTTTACTTCAATAAAAAAGCAGTTGTGAAGATAGACGGGAAGAACACGCATGAAATAAAAATCCGAAGAGGTGTCAGGCAAGGATGCGTATTATCGCCGATGTTGTTTTACCTCTATTCAGAATGAATAATGAAAAGAGCACTAGAAGACGAATCGAAGGGTGTTGCAATTAACGGAGTGTATATTAACAATATAAGGTATGCGGATGATACTATTCTAATAGCTGCTAGTCTGGAGGATTTACAGGTGCTGCTAGACAAAGCAAATAGCACTGGCGAAGAATTCGGACTATGACTAAATGGAAAAAAGACTAAGTTCATGATATTATCCAAAACAATTAAAAACGTCCAAATAATAGTAAATAACCAAGCCATGGAAAGAGTTAAAAGGTATAAATATCTAGGTACCATTGTAAATGAAAACAACGAGTGCACTGAAGAAATCAAAATCAGAATAGGACAAGCGAGAGCAACATTTATGAAATTGAAAAGGGTCTTTTGCAGCAGTGACCTAGATTTAAAGGTCAGGCTGGTGAGATGCTATGTGCTATCAGTACTGTTCTATGAAGCAGAGGCATGGACCCTTAAGGGGATAAAAATGAAAAAGTTGGAGGCATTCGAGCTATGGGTATATCGCAGAATGCTGAAGATAAAATGGACCGATAGAGTAACGAATGTGGATCTCATGAGAAGAATGAGAAAGGATAGAGATTGTTCATACGGTAAAAAACGCAAGATGCAATATTTGGGATATGTGATAAAGCGAGAAAAATTCCACTCACTGCGACTCTTAATGCAAGGAAAACTACAGGGACGGAGAAGTGTGGGGAGAGGACACCATTCTTGGTTGCGAAATTTGCGAGACCACAAATCAGCTATTCCGATCAGCAGTATCATGAATACGTATAGCCTTGATGATTGCCAACCTTCGCAACGAAGACGGCACTTAAAGAAGAATAATTTAGTAACCCGTATTTATTTTGCTGGTGAGATAAAAAAAAGTAACAACAGGCAGTAAATAATTAAGAAGGGCATATAGATTTAATAAAAATAGAAAACCGTGGTGAGTAAATAGTTCTTATCAAACTGAAACAACGCAGTGTTACCCTAATTTGAAGCGCTGTTTATTAAATGGGGTTTTTCTGTGACTGCTTGGTTTTAATAATTTTCTTTTCTGCTTAGGACAAGCTGCTTGATCGCTTATTTATGAGCACATTACTTGTTCATGCTGTAAATTTACAAACATTTGAAAACAAATAATACTCTGACTAATTCTGGAACAAATGCAATGGAAACTTCAAAATATTTTGTAAACTTCCAAATAATATAATAAACTGCATATTTATGATCATTTACAAGAAACAAACGGACAAATCACTGAAGACAATCCGGACAATAGCCAACAAACGAAATGAAATTTATGCAATTTTATCAATCAAATCGAAGTTTAATATATTTTGATTCATGTGTGTGTAGAAATAATAAAATGTGCATAAATAAAGTATTAAATTTGCAGTAGTGGTAAAGTACAATAAGAAAGATATAGAACAAACTGTGTTGGAACTTTGAATGGAGTAAGTCGTCTTGAGTCGGCACTTTTTCACTGAAGCAATGGCTTCACTATTGACGACTATCATAGTTACCGTCAAGTAAAGTGATACATTTTATAGAAAAAGTTATAGCCTGCAGGACAAGGTTTATTTTAATCCCTTAACTCCTCCCTAAACATTATGTAAAAATAGCAAACAAATTTTCCTTGCTTAATATTAATGGATCATTTAGAAACGTATTCATAAAATAGGAACTAAGTGGCATACTTCTTGCTTTTAATCGGTAACTTTAGTTGACTATAGAGGGAATGAAAAGAAACGTCGTTTCAATGCGAAGATGATAATTAACAGGGCTTTAGCCGACACGAAACTTTTACTTGATATCTGCAAAAGTTTTACAAATTAGTTTAAGTAAAAATTTTATAGTCGATATTTGAAAAGTGAATCAGTTCAGAAAATAAGTTAGCTAGACTTTCACTAATATTTCCAGTAGTAAAAAGTTCTATTTGAAGCTTGGTTTCAGTAAGAGGAAGTCGACGACTGTATATTATTTTGCAAATATCTCTTTCTCAGGCCTTGACAGAAGTTAATATAATTTTTCGACAGTTGAATTCTAAAGTGTATCATTCTCTGCATTACAAAAAAAACTTGAGTCTGTTGGACTTATTTTTTTTCTGAACGCTTTGATTTTCTAATCTGAGCAGACCTTTTTAATCCTCATTTCTTAAATGTACTTTTATTCAAGGTTTATATTTCAATTTTCATACCTTAAGACATTTCTTCAAGAACTGAACGATTGTAATGATACAGGTTTTAAATGAAACAGACTGGAATATGCCTATCCTACAATCGACATTTTCCAGATTCAAATTTCGAAATGGCGTCTAACGAACAGCACAACAAATTGTGCAAAGCAAAGAACCCACAAAATCCACTTAGGCAGCGAATATTACGCGGGTAAAAACCCGAGTCTTTTTCCTGTGGGAACAATAGGCTGCTCAATAGTGTCACTAACATTGGCCTTTTATTCCTCAACGAGGTCTTATTCATTATTCGATAGAAAAACGGCTTCTCTTTAGCTGAATCATCAATAATCTATTGTGATTCCTGCTACGAAATGTTTATGTCGTAAATCAGGACATCGAGTATGGGTTTATTGGAGATAATCATACGGATGAAAAGTTATTACTTTTTGCTCGTCATAAAATTAAAATGGTCGTATATATTCGAGCTTTTGTGATTTATCTACGTGTTCTAGAGCAAACCGGCGAAGAATATTTGTTTTTTTTTTATTTAATTCTAAAAAACACTTCTCAATTTGGTAACTTATTATCTTACTGCATTCTATTTTAATTACAACATTCCTTACCATCACTTATATCAAAATATATCGGAAAACATCGAAAAATCGCAATACCAAAAACCAAAAACGTGACAAGAAAAGCTAGGCGACCTCGGTTAAACGAAAGACGAAAAATAATAGCTAGATCAAGCTAGTCATTCAAAAATTCCGATTTGTTTGGGCGCAACATTGATTTCTACCTCAGATTAATGACTGAGCTTAGAGAACTCAAATTTGGTGCGTGTAGGGCTTTATCCCTTGTTTACATTGAGAGAAAGTTACAGCTCGCGACTAATTTAAATTTCAGAACTGCAATTTTTTTATAAAAGTGTACATTTTCAAGCCATGATATCAAGAAATTCCACTTTCAGTACTTCAGAAACCGCAGCCTGATTTGGAATTTGATTGGACTTTAATCTGTGTGGAGCCTCATCCATTCTTTACACTGAGAGAAAGTTTCAACTCGCAACTATTCTCGATTTTCCAGTTAGGATTTTTTAAAGTTAATTTGCGAGTTTTCGAACCTTGCACAAAACGCATCCCAAGCTCGAACTGGACTGTACTTAAGTTTGCACAGAGCTTAATTCATTGCTTAAAATCGAAAACAATGCAATATAGAGTTGCAACTTTTTTCGTAGAATTGCGTAATTTTCATCCTTTAATCCTTCTGAAAAATCAGCCTTAGCTTAAATTTGAGTGAACTTTTGTCTGAGTGAAACATCCTCCATCCAGGAAGTCGTAGAAGAGGATGAGGAAGACGTAAGCGAAGAAGATTCTGACGAAGACGACGAAGACCGCAACACTCCGCCGTAATGCAAAGTGGTTTGAAAGCAAAGGAAAAAAGTACGCATTTTTCTTTAACTTTCAGACATAGAGGATAGTAGGTACATGACATTTTGACGGAAAATCTGACAATTCTGTATAGAAGTGGATCGCTGACTTTGAAGAAATTGCTGACATCACCGGATGGAATGATCTGCAAAAATAATATTTGCCAAAATGTCGCTACGGGGTTTAACTAAACTTTTTGTACAATCCGAGAAGGGGATCAAGTCCTGGGCGATACTAAAGAAGAAGCTAATAGGACAGTTCCAAATGAAAGTCAGCAGCATTCAAGTTCATAAGCTGCTTATGCCAATAATTAAAGAAAGAGACGAAACAGTACAAGAGTATGTACTAATTATGAGATAAATAGGAAGCAGAGGTAATGCAAACGCTGAAGTGATTATACAGTGTATATTAATGGCATTGAGGACGACTTAGCAAATAAAGTTATTTTATATGGTGCTCAAAATTTTAGTGTGTTTAAGGAAAAAGTGAAACTATACGAACAAACTAAAACTACCAAAATGGTAAGTGAATGAAATGATTCATTGGGATTAAAAATCTCAAGATATCAGCGTTCATAATCTAACTGGACAAATAGCTGAGCATGTGAAAAAAACCGCCAAGCTGAAAAATGGACTGAAGGACCACAAGGCAAACAATGAAAAACTGTTGAGAAAAAATGAGCAAAATGTGACCAAACTCGGAAAAGTTCAAGCGGGTTCCAATGCCATTCGAACCAATCGAAGAAAATGTATCAGAAAAACTGGGGGACATCAAGACACATGAAGACGAAAACACCCGCTTGAAGAACGACAACGCAAACCTCTCACAAGCCAAAGAAACCGCAGAAAAACACACAAAGACAAAAAGCCAACATGCGTCAAAGAATCGCTCTTCTCGAACGGGAGATCGACGACCATAAACTATTCTCCGATGAAGACAACGCGCATTTTTCTTTATTGAACCGGTCAATAAAGAAAAATATGTCCTCAACAAAACAATTCAGCGACACCAAGTAGTGGAAAGCGATCAGCTGAAGCTGATCTAAATTTAAGACCAAAGCAAGAAGAAATTGGAAGTTGAGCCGGACTCCTTTTTATTGAAAGCGGCAAGCAGAAGAAGCAGATTCATCACCTGGAAAGAGACCGTGACAAGCTGGCAGAAGAGCTGCTGGAACTCACGAAGACCATCGAAGATAACATGGATGATATACGAGAGAAAAGGGCCATATATTTGATTTGATAAAAACATCACCTAAAGTAGCTAAAACCCTGCATTGGATACGACAGTGAATCCGAGGAGGATTCTATGTCGGAAGGCCGAGTGATGGAATTTTATCTGTATCGACTATCCATCATAATTCAGCAAGCATGTAACCATAGGAAGGGGTAATAACAAAGGAAGACGTAAAGTCGAAACGACGCCGAAAAGACGCTAATTTGAGGAAAGACGTGTAAATCCATTTTAAAGTAGTCCATTTAGTCCAAAAAGAGTCAGTATACTTACCTGCAAGGCGAAAAGACGTTAGCTGGAATTGTAGTGTCGGTTAATCAACCCTCGACCATTAGAAAAATCCTAGAATGCCATGGCTCTAGATATTCTACCACCAAGCATAATGTAGTTTATTTCACAATCATCATCACGCTAAATCATAAAAAAATCACGATAATCTAGCAGGGTTCTCTAACTTTAGTACGACTCTACTAACTTTATATCAGGTTAAAAATGTTCGCTACCCTATTATTGCTTGCTATTAAATTAATAAATCATCTGGGTAAAGTCATAGAAGTTATCAGAAGCTAAGTTTTCACACCGGTAAAGGCAATTCATTTCTGTAGAGAAACTCGTAATGGGGTATAGTTGCAACTGTGGGTTTGATACATAGCTAATATTTTCCAACAAGATACAGGTCCCTTAAGCGGCAAATCGGAGTTTTGTGGGATCACACTGATAAAGGCTACAGAATTTATACCCGCAAGCGGTATAAGCAAGCTGCTTATAAGTTTTATTTGTCTGGTTTTCGAACGTTACTTGAAATCGATAAGACTTTTTTGTCATTAACATTCCACAATGTTGTCAAATGAAAACGCGTTTCCATTAAAGAAATATATCTGATAAGTTTAAACAGGTTGTGCCAGGTTTGATTACTAATTTAGCTATACTGATAACAAAAGGAAATAAACTAAAATATTAAAATATTGACTGAAAAAATATTACTTAATAGTAAAGTAAGTTGAATCCAGTCTGCCTCAGTAACCCCTTCAAAAGAAATGACAGCGGCATTAAAATAGTACAGCAAATTATAACAGTTAAAAATTTAAGACGCAGATTAAACGTACCTGAGCCGTGATTTAAAATACCAAAATAACTTAAAATACTTATAAGTTTCGTCAAATAAGAAAAGACGAATGTATAAGAAATTCAACTTGAACACCGATTGGGCTTTGTTTAAATTCCGCAAATTTTTGCAATCACTAATTAAAGGCGCCTTTGATGTGATGGGTTTATTCCATTTTTAATGTGCAAGGGTTTGTCTTGGAGAAGAAGAGTTATTGCCAACATTACCCACTCATATAAATCACATACACGTTCATGCTCAGATATCCATTAACGTGTTTGAAACTGATTTTCAATGAAGAATAGTGCTGTTGTTGTGACTGAAAGCAGAGATTACACTAATCTCTGCTGAAAGTGTCCTCATTGTACTCTTCACTGAGACAGTGACGCCCTTCCACAATGAAAAAAAAAACGTGCCGAAACCGGTTGCCTTTGGCCATTAGACTGATTACCAAATTTGCCCTTAACACCAGGCGCGTGTTTTCCTTTAAAGTTCAGTTGATTGAATGATTAAACCAATTCCAAATATTGAATTTATATTATGCACACAGTGTTTTCATAAAGTAGAAAACATTTGAGTGTAACTTTAACGATTCCAACTTTTAACAAAATATTAGGTATCACTTTCCATATCATCATGAAATTGATACCAAATTTACTGTGTCTGTGCAAATTGCATATGAACGTTACATCACCTTTTCTGGTTAAAATCAAGAACAATTTGTACAAGTGAACATTCTTGTCAAATTCTATATACAATAAATATGTAGATTCATGCACTTTTTACATGTGTAAATGGATCTCCAAACAATAGTTTCTCTCTTTGTGTTTAATTAGTCATGCGTCTATTAGCAAGCAAAGAAAATGGTTTTTAGTAATTTCTTTTATTTTCTTTCTAAATAATACTAAACTGCGAGATTTGCTTCAATGTTTTCTTTTTACTTTAAATTGTTGTGACAATAAGCGTTTTTAAAAAGTGTCCAACTGATTCAATGCAAAGGTATTCAGTTTTTGTTGGGCTTAAGACGAATAAATTCGAGAGATATGTAATATTGAATTAAATTTAGTAAGTGACATTTTTATCTATTTATTCTTCTTCTTCTTCTTCAAGTAGCACTACAACACTATGTGGGTCTAGGCTGCAAGCACAATATCCCTCTACCGACTTCTATCTAGAATTGTTTCCTGTTCATTTTCAATGCTCATCTTCCGCATATCCGATAGAACCTTGTCCCTACATCTCATTTTAGGTGGTCTTCTGCTCGTCGGTGCTTCTTGCCATGCTATTTTCAGCATTCTGTCCTCCGGTGCTCTGTATATGTGTCCTGCCCATCTCAGTCTTTGTCCGTGTTGTTGTTCTAAGTCCGCCTTTGCTCTTATTCGATATTGCCCTGAACTAGGACCCTGGGTTGGTCCAAGTATTTTTCCCTCGAATCTTCGCAGGACGTCTTCGTTCACATCCGTACATGACGACCGGTCTTATAGTAGCAAGGAACAATTTTAGTTTTGAGGATCGCCACATTATTCTCGATTCGAACAGTTCTCTTAGTACATAATATTTTATTGATTCTTTGTTTTATAATTGGTTCGAAGAATTCTTTGGTATATTCTTTCGTATATTCTTGAATATACGAACATAAGTATAGCTTAAGAAAGGTTAACGAAAATGCAACAGCATTAGCACAACATGCACAACAAAAGTTACATGATTTTGATTTCGATAACACACAAATATTGATCAATGAGGACAACTATAATAAGAGAAGAATCCATGAAATGATACAAATTAAGAAACATCAGAATGCAATAAATTTCAGATCAGATACAGACAATCTTAGCTCTGTGTATCATACGCTAATTAGATGATCGCATGCATGAACTGATTGGACCAGGTAAATGAAATGTAAACATCTGATATTGAAGAATTGCCAAGCAATTCCTAGAATGCAAAGAAAAGACGAAAAATAAACAGTTTTTTTTGCTTCGCTCGCTTGATATCGAATGAAATATGGAAAATTCAGTGACCAGTCAAATGTGAGGTTGAAGGCAACTATATACGTAAGTTGTAGTAAGTAGTAGTCTTTTCCCAGACATGTTTGTCCTGACTCATCACCTGAAAACCAATGTTCTGAATGTACTTTTTAATATGTGTGTGATTTGTATTTTAATATGTGAATTTTGGTGAAAGTTTTCTATTTAATTTGATGATAACTGTAAATATATATTTTAGACAAACTGATGATGGTGAATAAAGACACCGAAACGTATTTGTAACATTTTAAATAATAAACAATAAAATTGACTGAAACCCAGGAATACATTGGAATGAATTAAAGTACAGTCAGGAAAATATACGAAATTAATACGTAATAATTCTGTGTCTGCCTACTTTTCTATTTTTAGAAAAAAATCGTTCATTTCAATGGTTGTTTTACTGACAAGATCTATATCAGCTGCAAATACCAGTATCAGGTTTGGTCCACTGCTTGAAAAATCTTCTACGTCAATGTTAACTGGTGTGATCGCTGCATCCTAAACGATATTGAGCAGTATTGGAGACAAATTGTCACCCTGTTTCAGGCCGTTCTCCTCCACAAAGTTTTCTGACATGTTGCTCTCAACTTTAACACAGCACCGGCTCCCTCCATGCACACTTTTGTAATATTGATTATTTTCTTTGGGATTCCACATTCGGCCATGGCTGCCCATACATGGTCTCTTAACACACTATCATAGACTTGTTGGAAGTCGATAAATAGTTGGTGGAGGTCCTTATCAAATGCCCAGTGTTTTTCGAGGAATTGGTGAATAATAAAGATTTGGTCCATCGTTGACCTGCCCGGTCTGAAGCTGCACTGATAATCATCTATCAATTCGTCCGCGTCTGGTGTTATGCGGATTAGAATCACGTTTGCAAGCACTTTATATGCGGTGTTGACGAGGCTCTGCAGTTTCTGCATACCTGATAGCTTCCTTTTTTATGAGGGGTATAATAACACTCTGTTTCCAGCTCTCCGGTAATGTTTCGCTGTCCCAGATTAGTACGATTAACTCATGCATCTTTTGATAGGGTACTGGATCTCCCATTTTCAGGCATTCAGAGGGTAAAGTATCATTTCTTGGAGCCTTGTTGTTGTTCAGGCGTTGTATGACCTTCGTCACTTTTTCTATTGTTGGTTTCTCAACGGTTTCTATTTCGGTGGTTAGGCACACCGGTATATTTGTTGTGTCGTCTTTTGCCACATTGAGGAGTTTCCGAAAATGTTCTTTCCATGTTTGTAATACCTCTGTAATGCCGGTGATGAGTTCACCATTGCCTTTCCGTATTTTATTATTTGTTTGCGGTTTCAAGCCCATTTTAATTCGAGATGTTTCTTTAAAAATGCCCTGCTGTTGTTATGTCTTCCACTATCTTCGATGTCTTGTATTTGTTTCTTCCGATGTTCTCTCTTTTTTTCCTTAATGAATTTTCTTGTTCTACGTCTTGCATTGTGAAAGTTAGTTATGTTGTCCCGTGAAGGATCCTGTAACATTTGAGCACTAGCACGGTGTCTTTGGCTCTGTACGTTCTCACAGTCCGTATCGTACCCGTTCTGTTTCTTTGTTCTTTCACGGTTTCCGAACTTGCCGAATAACTTTCCACATGGTTTTGGCGTTATTCTTACGCGTTTCTGGTATATCCTGAATTTCTATTTTCTATTTGCTTTTGGAATAATTGCGGATATTTGCAAGATGTTCAAAAATCTACAGAAAGATAAAATCCTCAAGATATTTTCACCGGAATCGACATTTCATACTAGCACAGTATAATTTAATAAGTAAACCTAAACTTTATATATAAATTATGTTTGAATTTTACGGTTTATGTGAAGTGTGAAATTTACTTACATGCAAAATTCAAGGTAATACTTTTATGACGTCTTTTTATTCATAAACCAATTATTTAAGAAACGAAGAAAATTATTCATTTTTTAAAAATGTTTGTTATTAATGCAATCGATCGTTATTAATGCACAAACTGTTTCAATAGACAAATCGTTCATATTGCCGTTTATTTATATTCATATAGTAAGTTATGTAAAATGGAAATTCGAGAAAATCCTGAAAATGCATTTTTGTGAGTTTTAAAATATTCGAGGCTCCTAGTAACAGTTCTTCTAAATTATATTGGTAAATTTATTAAACATTCCAGTCAAACTGAAATTATTTTGTTAAGGTACTTAACTACGAATCAAATTTCCTTATACAAAGTAAGGAGTATTAAATCTCAAATTTCATCTAATGCCAGTTTGATTTAATTATTATTGGAAAACGCTTAAACACGAATATTCGAGTTCGGAAACGTTTAGCCATATTGATGGTACAGGTGCTCAGCGGAATAATAAGTTGAAGAATACTTCAGTAATTAATTGATCTATTGGAACTATGTGTGCAATTGTAATTTAAAGCATTAGAAACCCTAATACATGGTCAAGGCACATTATGAGATAAGTTAGTAAGCGTAAGTATGTAAAAATTACCACATTTTGCTAAGTTCTGCATAAAAATTGAGTAAAAATAGTTTAAAATACTTAAAAGAACTTATGCAAAAAAACTAATTCTAGCTTTTGTATTACTTCAATCAACTGGCCGTAAAAGAGTTGTAAATAGTGTTTTTAATTTTTTCAAGTAATAGTGGTAAATTGAGTGCAGTTGTACATTTGACTAATGCCCTAAATTTATGATGCAACCACAGGCTTATTTAAAGCATTTTTGTTTGGCATTTTCTATTTAACAGGCTAAAACGATATATTTATTTTATCTGGCGTGACATGCTTACAACTTTAATACAGAAATATATTTTTTTAAATTGATGTTCGTTTGTCAGTTAATTCCTCGGCTTAAACTGTCGGGATTTTATAACAAATTAAGCCTTGTATTACAATTATTTCAAATTCAGAAGTTTACAAGGGGTACGAACAATTAAATGAAAAATAATCGAGTTTAGCATATTTGTTATGCTGAAAAGAAGATTTACGTTTTGCAAGGCATACAAGTTATTAAAGCTTATTATTTTATTGTTTACAATTTGATTGTTTATTTTTAAATACAGCTTTAATAAAGTTATATTGTTTATTATTTTATTACAAAAACGTTTCTGTGCCTTTCTCCACCATCATCAGTTTATAGGTTTTAGTTTCCATCTAGGACGTGATTTGAAATGCAAAACGTACAAGACTCTTTGCCACAAAAGAGTACCTAATACAAGTTAAGCCAAATCAACAGAATTTTGGATAGTTTAAATTCTAGTTTAGAAATTAGTGTGAAGGGCGAACTATGTAGATTTTCAGTTTGTATATGCTGAGTTGTAAGAAAACATGGTTAACATTTACGACCTCATTTGCCAGGTGACTTAAAACTTCAATACGCTCACCTGAAACCAATCTGGGATTAGTGTTTATACCCAATTTCACTCTCAAATACCTTTACTCCCGTTTCGGCGTTCGTGCACAGAATATTCTGTTAACCTCTACCACCTTGCTAATGATATTTAAGTTGGACCTAAGAATGTTTTACACGTCTGCAGAGCTTAATATGCAATTTAAGTTTGTCTAGTAAATCCGTAATATTCCACTTTAGTTTAAGTAAGTAAACTTTTGTTGGTCTTGTACTATTATAAACCGTCGGTTTAGAAATTTGAAATTTCGCAGCCCTTAGATGTACGAAATAATGTCCGATACAAAGTTTTGGGGAAATATAAGGCCAAACAAATTGCTTGCAAATGTTTGCAAAATACACATTAAACACATAATTATTTTACAAATGGAAATCTGTTGATTCTTTGAAGGAATTCGATAAATGTCGAATATTCTAATTAAAAATTGAACTTCTCTCAGATGCATAAGTTTTGAACAAAATAAATTATAAACAAAGTTTTTCTGTAACATGTCTAACATGGCATAACAGTTGCAATTGCTCCAGCTTCAGTTTATTTATTTATTTCCTGCAAGTTTATTTTCGCCAGGAAAACTGCTTTTATGAAAGTGCCAAAAGCGTGCTTCTTCAACTAGAGCTGTTTTATATATCTTAAGTTGGCCGAAGACACAAGTGCTTTTATGCAGCGGTTATTCAAATGCAAGCTTAGTTTCAGTTATACCAAAGTGTCTAATATTTTCATCAATTTCTTGGGAAAATGTATTGTACAGGAAATTCTTTGTGGAGTGGATAAACCTGGTGTTTGGCCCTAGTTGATTTTAACTAAACGTTGCTATTGCAGAAAACTACGATAATCCTTAGCTTTCAACCCGCCTCACGAACTTTATGTCTGATGGCTAAATTAAACTAAAAAAGTTACGGATAAGCTTAAGACTCAGATTCCTACCGAATTGGTTTAAATCAGTTCAGTAAAGAAAATGTAAGTGACTATGTCAGTGCAAAAGCAGAACATTGTGCGGTTTTGTGCTACACGGTAATTAGTGTAGCTATGTCACTAGACCACCAGACTCTAAGGTATACTAGTGAGTAGGACCTTGGTTTGAAGATTTATCCATAGTTAAGTTAGGTTAGAGCAGAATTACTCATTGATCAACTTTGATCAGATCGTAATGTTAGTAAATGTCCTACGGGGAGTTTAATTAAAAAAAAAAGTTCAGTAAAGCGTCCTTTGGAATATCAAAATTATATAACGAAATCTTATCATTCAAAACGAATTCAAAATATGAATTAATTTCTAGCATTTTATTTTCCGTTTGGAAATTTCGGGCAGACGTTTTATAAACGATATAATACTTTTCATTTAACGAAAATATTAATACTTTTGCTTTTTTTTCATAAATATTCCATAACTCAATATAAAAACATTTCTTCTGAATTAACAATTACTTATCGAACTGTACGCATCAACGATTTCAAATTCAAATGGCCAACATAGCGAAAGAACAGCCAGAATTTTTTTTTATATCAAAGCGCATAAATCTCACATTATTTTGTAGTTGGCGGAAGTTTTCCAAATTTCCACCGTGAAAAATAAAAAGTCGAATTCCAATGTCCGACAAAGCACTGCGTTTTCCTGCTTTGTTATTGATATTTATGGCAAACAGAATTTTCTATTTCACTGTGCTCGGAGTGTTGCTATGTATGGCTAATTGTTTTAAATTTACACTCCGTTTTTGTGGCACATTCAGAGATGCCGGTAAATGGAAACTCAACAGAGTGGAATTTGAACACTAGAGTATGCGCTTAGAGCAGAAAACGGTAATAATAATTGTTTGACAGTCATTCAAAGGATATTAACGAATTGAAAGCAACTGACTATAAACTGATAGCAAAACGAGTGATACAAAAAATATGACAAAATTCTTCAATAATTTGAACAGTAGGACTAAGAGCCGTTAGTTTCAAAGCTAAGTTGAAACTTCAATTGGCCAACTGTGTATTAATATATTAAGTACAAAGTATTGTATAACGTTGGCTACAGTCAATACCGCCTTTGGAAGTTTCTAAGACGCTGTTGCTGCATCGCGTAGTCAGAAAAAATCGCTTTTGAAATTCTTTATTCTCTTTATTATTGGTAGAAGATTTATATTTTCTACCAATATAAAGCGTCATTAAATAATGTACTTCTTTGATAAGCGATTTGTATTTAATTCTTTAATTAATAAAAATGTGGAAAACTTTCGGTCTGGAAGTTTTCGCCTAAAATACATTTAGACTTAATGTATTTTTGGCTCTGGCTGGTATCACAAATGTAAAACCCTTTAAATTTGAGTCGATATATTGGGTTACAAAATATCTTGGAACGCTGCTTAACGAAAGTTGATATTTTTGCCGTATAAAGAGCGAGTTAAAAATTAGAAACGACCAATTTAATATTTGGTATCTAGATAATGAATGCGCTGAATCGATACGTATAACCTGTTACATGATTGTAGTGAAAATACTCTAAAAAGCGCTACAAATAAAATCCTGGCAGTTCTACCTTCAAAACGGAAGTCTGGGCATTTTAAAATGAAAATTTATATTGAACACCTAAATCAAAATCGCCATTGGATTTCGTATTTCCAAACAGCGACAATTTTTCGCACAGTTCAAAGTAATTAAACTCTGAACTCGACCGTAGACATATTTAAATTTCGCAGCATAAAACGTCAAAAACAAAAGACAAAAATATGGCCCTTTGTGCCGGAAACTCCTCCTTTAATTGCAGACCGACGGAAATTTTCCACTGATTTCGAAACTAGTGAATGATTTATGGATAAAGCTGTTTCAAGCAATGGAAACGAATTTTTCGAAATAGGGCCCAGGATATTACGTCCGTCTATTGTCTATAATTTAAGACTCTACTATCCCGATACGTCGAGTTGCATTTGACTACTTTAGTACTTTAAGCGAAAATATATTTCAATTTTAAAATCAGAAGTATGGCCTTTCTGTTCCAATATATGGAAGCCTGAAAATGCTTTCGGTCCTGGCTTCATGTGCATTTGTTTTTTGTTTTTGTTAAGTTTAAATACCTACTGAATCAGATGAACACGTTTGAACAATATGATTGAATCTGAGCTGACGCGGACTTAAGTAAATTTTTCTGGCCAATCAACGTTATCTATTTATCTATTTGGCCTGAAAAGCGGAGCTCATTGCAGGTACTACTTTGAAAACTATAAAATTCTCACACTTCCTGCTTTATTCATATTGGAGACTGTCTGCTTGATACGCAAACACCGAGTCAGCTTTCCAGAAGCGCCACAACATAGGTACCCGACCAGAAACTTAAGCGAAGATATATATCTTCCCTTTGCCTCCTCTGAATTAATAAAAAACTCAATTATTTACAACGCCAAGAAATTGTACAATCATCTTCCATCGCATCTTAAATCTCTCCCTACGTCTCAAAAGTTTCGGGAAGGGACAAAAGCATACCTCCAAGAAAGACCTTTTTATTCTGTAAATGATTTTTATGTGGCGTAAGATCTTTTTCTAAATTTCACCACTTCTCAATCTTACTAAATTAAACTTACGTTACGTTATATGTATTGGACGAATAATTATTTGTATAGTAGTTACATTTTAATTTTGGGGGTCATCAATTTGCTGAGTTCATATTTGTCTTTATTATTTATTGAACGCGACCACATGTTGCAAGCGGAACGGAATCGATTGGGTTCAAGTTCAGCAAGCAAAATTTCAAGTTCTCCGATGTTACTTACCTCAACTAGTATATATCTACCAAATCGGTATCATCACGATCCGCTTGCAATAACATAAACAGGGTCAACAGACTAGTTCCTTGTTATCGTTTAGGGTGCAACTTGACTTCACTCACCCCTGTTTTTCTTAATTTTAATTTGTCTGTTTGATTTGATGACTTTTTTGTGTTATGTTTTATGTTGTTTTTTATTTTTTATTTACCATTGTTGATTGTCCTTAGATGTGCTATATTTTGTAGTATATTGTTTTACACGCTTTGTCCATAAAATTTGTAAATTTTCCTGTGGCAATAAAGCATATTTTGAATTGATTTGATTTGAAAACGTTCGAAGAGTCAATCAGTTCGTAGTAAACAATTAAAGCAAGTTTTTACTGTATTTTTATCGTATTCTCCTTGTTTCTCCATGTTTTCCATGTCAGCTGTCAATTTTGAAGCTGTCATCTTTTGACATTTGACAAGCAAACACTACGACATTATTAAAAATGGTACGACACAAGCTTCAGCAACGCAATGAAATTGTTAAAATTCACTACAAAAATGGTGAAAATTTTGCATTCACAGTTCGCAATCTAAAACACTTTTTGGTCGTCATGAAGCACCTTCTCGCCCGGCAATAGTAAAACTGGTGGAAAAATTTGAGCTGTTGTGACAAGTTAGTGATGTGTAGAATCGAAACCGTGTGCTTCGCTCAAGAGCAGCTGAAAATATTGCTATTGTAGCCCGTAGTGTTGAAAAAACTCAGGTGTGTCGATTCTTCGTCGATTTTTTTTTTGGAATTAGACATTCCACAAACGACATTACACCGTATTTGGCATAAACACTTAATTCTTAAGGCTTTTAAAGTTCAGTTAAAGCAAGAACTCAAGCCGGTAGATCACCATATCCGCCGCCGTATCTTCGCTGACTGGGTCCTTAAGATGCATTAAAGTGATCCGGATTTTCATCGAAAAATCTTTTTCAGTGATGAGGCCCATTTTCACCTCGGAGGCTACATTAATAAGCAGAATTGTCGCATTTGGGGCTCGGAAAATCGAAGAATGTTTGTTGAAAAGCCCCTCCATCCTCAACGAGTCACTTTTTAGTGCAGTTCTTGGGCTGCCGGTGTGATTGGGCCTTTTTTTTTTCGAAAGTGAGCCTGGTGCAACTGTTACGGTGAATGGATTGCGCTACCGAGCTTTGTTAATGATTTTTTAAGGCAAAAATTGGAAGATATTGATGTGGACGACGTTTATTTTCAGCAAGATGGCGCTACGTGCCACACAAGCAGCGAAGCAATTGTAATCTTGCAAGAAAAGTTTCCTGACCGTGTTATTTCTTGAAGAAGTTGTCTAGAAGCCGTCTTCCTAGACATGTCCAAGGCATTTGACAAAGTTTGGCACCAGGCCCTGATTGCCAAGATGATCAAAGCAAGATTTCCGGGCTGCCAAACCAAACTCATCCGCAGTTACTTGTCTGGACGCAGTTTCCAAGTCCGAATCGATGAGCCGCTCTCAACAACCAGGCCGATGGCGTCAGGAGTATCACAAGGATCAGTGCTGGGCCCGTCCCTTTTCAACACCTTTTTGTCAGATATACCAACCGCAGAACACACAGAGAGCTACATCTACGCCGACTATGTAGCTCTCACTGTCATTGGATCGGGCCCAAAGGTCAAAGCTAGAATCCGAAGACACCTAATCAAGGTCCAGAAGTGGAGCAGGGATTGGAAAATGCAGATCAACCCGGGAAAGGCCCAATCAATCGTCTTCACCAACAAAAGGAAGAACCTACCAAGCAGCCTAGAGCTTGATGGACAACAGCTACCATGGAGGTCCAAGATAACTTATCATGGACTTACCTATGACAAGCGCCTAATATGGCACGACCAGATGGCAGTCATCATCGCCAAGGCAAGATACCTGCTCCATGCCTGCTATCCTCTGCTGAACAGTAAGCTCTTCCTGCGGACACAGGTTAGAGCTTACAAACAGTTGATACGCCCGGTGCTGACCTCTGGATCACCTGCATGGTCCACGGCCAGCGCCTCCCAGAAGCAAAAACTGGCAGTATTCGTAAAAATTTCGCAGCATATTTCGTAAAAACTCATCATTGAGAAGAGACCTCCAAACAGAAGACCTGCTGGACCACATCCAGGACTCAACATCAAAGTTCCTGGATTGGAGCCAGCAAAGCAAGAATCCCACCGTCAGGGTTTCATGCAAAACGATGATCTACCGAGCCCGTAGACCTCTTCCTGCGGACACAATCCACGAAGAAGACGTGGATCAAATGCGATGACTAGTTCCCGCACCACAACGAGGACCACGGACTAGACATAAGGTAGTTTAGGAAGCAAGAGAGGATATTTAGGTTTAAGTTAGACATAGGTAAATTAGGTCAAATGATGTTAAAATTCTGTAAAAAGTTGTTTTCAGTGATGTTAGCTTTAAGGACTCGTAGGTAAGTAGCAGAAATAAAGTGTAATCTTTGTCTGACATAAATATGTTCCAACGTTATTTCTCGAAGAGGTAAATATTGTGATTTGACACCTTTAGACTTATGTCTTTGAGGCCACGTGAAATATAAGGTCTATGCCAATGCTCCACAATCGATTCAAGACATTAAAGATGGAATTCGTGACGTTATCGAGGACATACAGCTGCAAAAGTGTGAATTGGTCAAGGAAATTTTCATGAAAAGGAAATGGCACTGCAATCGTAGCTATGGAGGCCATTTGACTGATATCGTTTTCAACTATTAATGGCATACCTTCCTCTTTACAATGAAATAAACATTCATTAATACCTTTAGAAAGAAACTTGTTTTTTAATATCAAATTGAAACCTGTTATCGGAAAACTCTTTATTTTGGATAATTATTTCGAAAAAAAAATTCTAAATGCCACCAGCTATTACAAGCTGCTCTGTGTACTTTGAGAATATAAAAGCTCAAAAGCTCCAAATTCATGTACATATACATTCGACGGTTTCAAACGGTTTTATCTTTCATGGATTCTGTCGGAGACTCGGTGCGCTTGTAATTGTTTGTTCCACTGCAATATTTGCGCATTGAATCCAACAAATCCCATTTTCCAAGCAGTTTTCAGATATTGCACCCTTTCAAAAATCCCATAGGAAATATTTCTTGAAACGTCAATTCCGCTACTCGATGTAAATGAAAGAACAAAAGACTCAATGTTCGAAGAGCTTGCTGCTTTGGTATGTTGTTTAATCGTTTTGTAATAGCTGGCTCAAACTAGTACCATTTCTTTAACCCGCACGTGTTTTGGTTAAAGGATGGTTGGAATAAAACTCGATATGGACTGCTTCGTGTGGACTGTATTGAATATCTCATTTTACATCCAACCGTTACCAGTTATATCACCCCCGTTTGTCAAATGTCATTTCTACTGTCGTGGCACTGTTGCCAACCGATATATATATACATGTTACATAAGTAAATCTAACATAACTCCCCCTTTTGAAGGGTACCTTTAAAACGGCAATATCTTAAATATTTATGACGAGTTAACTAACTGAATAACAGATTTACACAAATCACTAGTCGGTTTCATCCTGTAGAGGTAATGGATGTAGGTGGCGTAGGGACCTGAGGACTCGTCCCCTTGCAGTCGTAATCTCCGCAGTTCTAGGCACACCATCTTGGCTCGGCATCAATTTGGATATGCGTCCAATAGGCCATCTATAGGGCGGCTGCTTGTCGTTCCGAAGTAGCACTAAGGTCCCATTGGAAATATTGGTCGGAGCTTCCTTCCATTTGTATTGGGTGTGCAATTGGCTGATATACTGCTTCGAAAATTGTGCCCAGAATTGTTGGCACAGCTGCTGGACATGTTGAAGTCGTGGAAGTCTGTTTGGCTTAATATCGTGTAAGTCATATTCCGGAACGTGTTGCAGAGATCGACCAATAAGGAAGTGAGATGGGGTTATCGGGCTGAGATCGTTAGGATTAGTAGACATAGAATATAAAGGTCTAGAATTAAGTATGCCTTCCGTTTGAATTACTATTGTATTAAATTCTTCAAACGTTACGTTTTGGTTGATCAGAACACGCTTCAAGTGATGTTTCGCGCTTTTGACAGCTGCTTCCCACAGACCTCCAAAGTTTGGAGTATAAGGAGGAATAAATTTCCATTCTATATTGAATTGATTCGTAAAATTGGTCACTGCCGTTTGAGTATTGTTTAAAAAATGTCCTAAGTCTTTTAACTCATTACTGGCGCCCAGGAATGTAGTTCCATTATCGGAATATATTTTGCGCGGCATTCCTCGTCTAGCGGTAAATCGTTTGAGGCAGGCAATGAAGCTATCAGTGGTTAAGCTAGAGACAACCTCTAAATGAACTGCTTTGACGCAAAAACAAACAAATACGGCCAGATAACATTTTGTTAATTTGGCGCCTCTTCCTGTTTTATTAAGAATAAAAAATGGGCCTGCGTAATCAATTCCAGTTATTTCAAAAGGCAAACTTCGTTTAATTCTGTCGTTTGGAAGACTCGCCATTGGATAAGCACAAGGAATGGGCTTAAACTTAAAACAAGTTAAGCAATTCCTAGTAATTTTTTTTGCTAAATTGAGTCCTCCAATTGGCCAATAAAATTGCCTTATACATGCTAACAGGAGTTGAGGGCCTGGATGTAGCAAAGCTTTATGTTTGTTTTCAAAAACTAAGTGAGTAAATGGATGTTTATTATGCAACAGAATTGGATGCTTTGTCGTATATGGTAGGTTGGAAAGATTTAATCTTCCTCCAACGCGCATTACACCATCGCCGTCCAGAAATGGAGTGACAGACGAAAGTTTATGTTTTTTGTCTAGGATCTTATTTTTCTGTAATAGAGACATTTCGACCGGAAAGCATTCTTGCTGACACACTTTGATTAACGCTGTCTTCGCTTTGTTCAACTCAAGTACAGACATAGGCCCCACTAGTAAATCTTCTTTCAAAATCCTACGTTTCAAATTTACACAGAAACGAAAACATAAAGCCACCACTTTTAGCAACTTCGGAAAACTTGAAAACTTTGTAAAAGTGAAGAATAGGATTTTTCCGAAGATAACATAATTATGGTCTTTTTCTTGAGTGCTGGTAAAGAATCGAGCTCGATATTAAAGGTGTGAACAGGCCAACTACTTTGATGTAGCTTTAAGAAACTAGGACCCTCCCACCAGAGAGAATGATTTAATAGCAAATCGGGATTGATTCCTCTCGAAGCAACATCTGCAGGATTTTCCTTGGAGTTTACGTACCTCCATTCATACTGACTTGCTAATGACTGAATTTTGGATACCCGATTTGCTACAAATATTTGTAACAAATGGGGCTCTGTCTTAATCCAACTCAGCTCTACTTGGGAATCGGACCACATTATAATTGGGACAGTAGTAGATAATGCTTGTTTTACGATTTCTACTAGTTGAGATCCCAATAGACTAGCACATAACTCAAGTTTTGGTATCGTAATTGTTTTCAAAGGCGCCACTTTGCTTTTTGAACATAACAAGAAAACTTTAAAATTGCCTTGCTCATCTTGACTTCGTAAATAAATAGCTGACGCATATGCGTCTTTTGAGGCGTCACAAAAACAATGAATCTCTACCAAGGAATAGCCTTTTGGGACAACATTTCTTGGAAGATTAATTTGGTTCAGATTTGCTAGACGACTTTGAAATTCAAGATATTGTGTCTCTAAATCATTAGGAATGGAGCAATCCCATGATATTCGAAGACTCCACAATCGTTGGATTATAATTTTGGAGACAATAATGACTGGACTTAAAAGACCTAAAGGGTCATAAATCTGAGCAATAGTAGAGAGTATATGCCGCTTGGTAATAGTACTTGGATTACATTTTGAAAATTGTTTAATATTATAAGTTAACTTGTCAGCAGTTGTATGCCACTGTATTCCTAAGGTCTTGCAACTATCATTTTTACCAAGGTTCAGAACTGAGTTCGAAATTGTTAAATTATCAAACCCTTCAATAACACTAGGATTATTAGAAACCCATTTTCTCAATATGAACTGACCAGTTTCTAAAATCTTATAAACTGTTTCGCATCTATTTTTTAGTTCTCTTAAATCGTTTGACCCGGTTAGTAAATCGTCGACATAGAAATCGTTTAATATAGTGTTACAAGACTCAGGAAATCGAGAAGAATTGTCATGGGCTAATGTTTGGAGACACTTAATTGCCAATTAAGGGGCTGACGTTGTGCCATATGATACGGTATTTAATTGATAAACCGAGAAATCATTACTAGGATCATCGCGCCATAAAATTTGTTGTAACGATCTTTGATCTGGATTCATTACAATACAACGATACATTTTGGAAACATCGGCTGAAACGACATAATGGTAAACTCTGAATCGAAGTAAAATGTCTATAATATCGTTTTGGAGTTTAGGTCCGACAAATTGAAGATCGTTGAGAGACCATCCCGTAGATGTAGGGCAACTACCATCAAACACTGTTCTCAATTTTGTAGTAACGTTATGTTCTTTAATAATACCATGATGGGGTAAGAAAAATGAAATAGACGTAGGGTCTTGAACTGGAGTCGAAACTTTGGTCATATGGCCTAACTCAATATATTCTTGAATAAATTGAAAATATAGCTTTTTAAAGTTAGGATCGACAAATTTTCTCTCTAAGCTCTTAAACCTTTGAATAGCATTATTTTTGGAATTCCCTAATAAACTTGGAGAATGTTTTAATGGGAATTTGACAACGAACTGGCCTAACTCATTTCTGTACGTATGCTGCTTAAATTGTTTTTCACATTCCTCATCGTCTTTGCTTATGATCGATGAAATTTGAACTTCTTCGAGTTCCCAAAATTTTTTTAAGCTGGTCATCTTCAGGAATGTGTATTTTAGAAAAATTGCAAATCGTAGTGTTTGTTGGCTTAATAGGGCAAAAACCTCCCACAACATATCCAAATTTTGTGTTTTGCAACGTTGGAAGATATTTACCTAATTGAATTTGTCCTACCAAGATCAAATCCCAAAATAAACTTGCACCGATTAATAAATCAATACTTCTTGCATTATAAAATTCGGGGTCAGCTAGCTTAATTTGACTGGGTAATTGTAAATCTGGAATACGAATTGATGATGACGGAATATCGTTTGCAATAGTAGGAGTCACAAAACACGACATAGTAGTGCTAAAATCGGAATTATGAGAATATATGGAAACGTTGCACTTTCGATTTAGTTCAGAAACAACCTGATTAATTCCAATCAATGACATATTAGTTGCCGTAGATTTAAGTTTTAATTGAAGATAAAATTGTTCAGTAATCAAATTGGACTGGGCACCACAATCAAGTAAGGCCCTACACAAATGAAAATTACCTTCCACATCTTTAACTTTGCACATTACAGTAGACAAAAGAACCTGATTTGAAATCGAAGCTGATTGTTTAACCACCATGCTTAAGTTCGTCACTGCATTTGTTCCCATAGAACTATTTAACCTATCTTGATGTAATAAGGTGTTATGTTTAACTACTTTACATATTTTACATGGGGGCAAAAAACATTTATCAACAAAATGTCCCGTACGTAAACAATTGAGGCACAACTTGAGGTTTTTAACTTGTTCCAATCTATCAGCAACCGACAATGCCATAAACTTGTCACACTTATAAATGGTGTGATTATTCTTGCAAAAGTTGCATTTAATTGTTTTGCTTGATGTGTGTGCTAGGAGATTCATTTGAAAGTTATGGTTTTGTTTATGAAATTGTCTTGGTTGGTGATTCGATGAGATGTTTAACTTACTCGGAAAAGCTTTTTCCAAAGATTGCAATAAATCTACCTTGTTTTTAAGAAAATCTACAAATTCTTCCAGTGTTGGTAACTCTGACTTGTATTCACGTTCTTTCCATTCTCTTAAACTCGTTTTATCGAGCTTACCCGACAATAAATGAATAATCAAAGAATTATATAAATCTTGCGGATTTAATTGTATTCCATCAATCGCGGTGACATGTTTAGTTACCTGGTCCAGCATTTGACTGAATTGACTAAAGTTCTCTTTATTGATATGTGGCACATTTATAAGCTGTTGATAATGAATGTCTAAAAGAAATTGCTTTTTACCAAATTTACTTTCCAGAATTTGCCATGCTGTTGCGAAAGGATTGCTTACGGTGTCCAGTCCTTCAATCAGCCTGGCTGCATAACCCTCAAGTGAAGCTTTGAGAAATTGGAACTTTTGTACATTTGATAAAGCTGAATTGCTTGAAATAATTGACGAAAAATTTAGCTTAAATGAAAGCCAGTGCTCAAAACTGCCCGAAAATGTAGGCAACTTCATTTTTGGCAATAAAATATTCTGCAAAGAATCACCTGGATTCATGGATGCATTGGAATGCACTGGATTTGTCATATCTGCTTGAATAGACTGCAAATACTGAGTTAAAAAACCTTGGACATTGTAGTATTTATTTTCGAACTCCTCTCTCTCTTTATAGTGTATTTGGAGGTCTCTTTCGTCACAACTAGATTCAATTACTGACTGAATAGCATCAAAATCTGCCATTAAACTCATGCTGTTCTTAAATCGCAGCTCAACATTATTGAAAGCCGGTTTTTGATCATCGGGAGAAGTCTTTAATAATTGGATAAACTTATCAACCAACGTTAGTTTTTGTTTAATAGAACCACGACTTCTAATTAATTGTTTAATTTGTTGCAAATCAATTGCCCCATCTGAGTTTTCCATCTCAATGAGGATATTTACTTGATAAAATAGTTAAAATAGGTGGAAGTGTGAAATAGAAATGATTACCACGTGGCTATTGGCCTGTTGGCGTTAAAAATTGTACACAAAAATATAAAATTGTGAATAAAACCGTGTATGATATTAAGCACCGATAGTGTAAAATATTCAAAATGGCATGTGAAAACTTCTAGAGTACTTTATATCTATGCCTAATAGAGGCAAAATAGGATAATAGAAAATGGAGTACTTACTGGCTTCACTCTTACAACTTGCACCAGGAAATAGAGCTTTTTTTTACGATATCTGGTTCGAATGGACCAAAATGTTTAATCGTTTTGTAATAGCTGGCTCAAACTAGTACCATTTCTTTAACCCGCACGTGTTTTGGTTAAAGGATGGTTGAAATAAAACTCGATATCGACTGCTTCGTGTGGACTGTATTGAATATCTCCTTTTACATCCAACCGTTACCAGTTATATCACCCCCGTTTGTCAAATGTCATTTCTACTGTCGTGGCACTGTTGCCAACCGATATATATACATGTTACATAAGTAAATCTAACATATGTACTGAAATTATGTTTTGTTGAACAAAAATTCATTTAAAAATATTTGTGTACATTAATTCAATTTGGCATATCAATTGGTGGCATTGAAAGAAATAGTTTAAAAGAACTTGATTGGAAAGCAAATTATTACACTTACACACGATAAAGCACGCACATTTATATATTTTTCTCATATTTTCCTAATTCGTTCGAGATTTGTTTACGTACCATTATCATTTTAATGCAGTTAAATTACCTCTTGTATAATTTACATTGCAAAGCAAACTACCCCGATTACAGTTATAACTCGTCCTTTGTACCACAAAACTGAATTAGCATAAAGTTTTCCATTGTTGAAAGCCCTTTGATCCTGATATTTTAACAAAGCTTTCAACGGCATATTTTGCTTTGAGCAACAGGTCAATTAATAGTAATATTCAGTGTGAGATGGACACAAACGACATTTTTCTAGTCAAAAATCATACGAAAAGATTAATTAAACCCATTACTGACATATAACTTTGCAAATCTTGACCCCAAAATAGATCTATTCAATATCTGAAAATATGGACTTATTAACCAAATTGAAGAAAGCTCCAGGAGATGAAATCCGAAATAAGTAGCCAATGAAATGGGAATTTGCTGCACTTATTTATTCAATTGCAACTGCTTGCAACAACTTGCAATTATTTATGTTGTTATATAATATAAAAAAGAAAAAAGAAGGTGAAATCAGGTATATATCATTACCGCACATGCCAGAAATCAACACAAAAATAAAAAATGTTTTAAAACCACATAATATTGCTGTAGCAGAGAAAACTAAAAACAACTTGGCAAAAGAATATTTTACAAAATTTAAGCCTAAAAGCGATAAATTGGACACACCAAACGTAATATACAAGATTGACTGTTTGAACTGTGACAGCACATACTTAGGACAAACAGGGCAATATTTAAAGAAAAGAGTATACGAACATAAGTACAGCTTAAGAAAGGTTAACGAGAATGCAACAGCATTAGCACAACATGCAAAACAAAAGTTGCATGATTTTGATTTCGATAACACGCAAATATTGGTCAATGAAGACAACTATAATAAGAGAAGAATCCATGAAATGATACAAAATAAGAAACATCAAAATGCAATAAATTTCAGATCAGATACAGACAATCTGAGCTATGTATCCCATACACTAATTAGATGATCGCATAAATGAACTGATTGGACCAGGTAAATGAAATATAAACATCTGATATTGAAGAATTGCCAAGCATTCCTGAAAACCAAAAAAAAAAAAAAAAAGAAAAAACCGTAATATAAACGGGTTTTTTTTTGTTTCACTCGCCTGATATCGAATAAAATATGGAAAATTCAGTAACCAGTTGAGTGTTTGCCATGTTGGGAACTATACACGTAAGTTGAGATTGAGGTTTGAATCTCTAGACAATAGATTCTAGTCTTTTCCCGGATATGTTTGTCCTGACTCATCACCTGAAAGCCAATGTTCTTAATATACTTTTTAATATGTATGTAATTGTATTTTAATGTGTGAAATTTGGTTAGAGTTTTTTATTTAATTGATGATGATTGTAAATGTATATTTTAGACAAACTGATGATGGTGGAAAAAGACACCGAAACGTATTTGTAACATTTTAAATAATAAACAGTAAAATTGACTGAAACCCAGGAATATATTGGAATGAATTAAAGTACAGTCAGGAAAATATGCGAAACGACTAGATATTAGTGTAGAAGAACCAAGGCGAATAAAGCTTCTGGATAGGACGGAAACCGAAATAATTATTTTGGTTTCAATTATAATCATAGTTGTAGAGACAAATTATAATTTGCCTAAGGAAATGGAAGGAAATTATTTTGCAAGCATTGGGTTTCATTTTAGGTCATCATCGTTGCGAAGCAGAGGAAGAACGGCAGATTTGCACAAAGACGCAGACTGCTAAGGTAATATGTATATGATAATAAAAAATCTCCGCAAGAGCAATTTTAAGATGCCTCAAAAATAAAGCTGGCGATTTTGATGTGACATTTCTACTAGTCAGATTAAGACATAGGAAAGCACTCCTTCTATCTCCAATTGCTCAGAATTGTCGAGGAATATACCAAAGAAGTGAAGCAAAATGAAAAGTAGTCCAAATCCAAGCTGATTTTAGTGGTGCAAGCTAAATAGCAAGATAAACCCTGAAAAATCCCAGGCAATCTTGGGACTTGGTTGAAAGCAACATTAACATTGAAAGATATAATGTAGCATGGAAAAACGCAGTAGAATAGATAAATAAAAAACTGAGCAACACACTGTGTACTAACACATCACGATATTTTAATTTAAATAACATTAGCATGCTTATAACTACCTTTATACAGCTCAATACCTAATTAGCATACACAGCGAAATCTTCGATAATTATGTGGGGCTTCAAGACACACAACAGCTGTACTTACAAAATTGCAAGAGGAAATACCATCCTACAATGATCTCTAAACTTAAACACTTCTCTGATACCTGATGAGTCTTTGAAATTACATTATAACCTGATTCTAAATCTTATCATTTCTGATTGATTCTGCTCTTCTTAAGATTGCAAAACAAGGAGAATATTTGATTGCGGATGAATTCAGTCATTACTCGAAGAGTTTTCCCCATTTACACTTGGGGCGCCGTTGACATAAAAATCTCGGAAAAGCCTCAGCATATCGATCAATTATTTTGTTTAAAAATTCCATTAGGGATGTTTGCAAAGTAAAATCAGGTTAGTTCTCCGAACATTACAGCTGAATTTTGTATAATTAATGATGATAAATGTTCGTTCCGGCGCATTTACAATTATTCGTAAATATTTAATGATTTTTTTAAGCATTTTAAAGGATGGAATTTAAAAGGAACAAGGCAGATGTAGAATGAATAGAGCCGAGATTTATATATTGCGTGTATTAAGGAAGAGAGTTAGTACATGAAAATACATTATATTTCTTTCCGTCTCGGCATTCTCCCAATTAAGGCATTCACGTATTTTGCAGAGCCGATTTATATTTAATTCACGGGCATACCATTTGAGATTGTGAATAGGTTAATGATATTAATCAACATTCAAAAATAGCTCCCCTTTGGGACTAACGAAGAATTTGAAGAAAAAATGTTGCCTACAGCCTCTGTTTCGGGTTACAGCTGTAAATTTTCCATAAAATCGGGAATTTTTAAACTATCTACAAAAAATAATTAAAACTGATATTGCTTTACAACAATTTCAATATAGCATTACCGACCAACACTGATGTTTAATTTTTGACTATATCATCCCAAAAATTGTTCTGTGTGTGGTTACGGTTAGCCAATGATAACACCATGCCACCAACAGTACACAGAGCTCTAATAAGCTAAAAATCAATTCACAAAATCAATTTATCCCAAAGGTAAAAGTTGAACTATTTCCACCAACCCTGACTTCATTTGCATAATTTAAACAAACCAGCAGCGGAACTTCTAGCTTTACTGGTCGTTGCATGTTTTGTATCATCACAAGATACAAACTTCGGTTTGAGGAGTCCCACTTGTACCAAGGAAAACTTAGGAGAGTTCTAACGTATAATTCGCTAAACTGAAATAGTTATGATATTAACTATTTGCACAATTCCAATGCGCAGGTTACAATGTCCTGTACAGCACATTAAAATATTAATGGTTTTTTAATTACAGTGGTACCTCGATTTACGAGTTCCTTAATATACGAGTGTTTTGAGATACGAGCCGCCGAGCGAGTGATGGATTTTGCTTTGAGATGAGAACAAGATTTGAGATACGAGGATTCGAATCCTACAGTTTCTCCTACCTCAGACTAGACCTGTCTGTGTGCTTGTTTCCCTCGGTTTCGAAGCATTTTTGATAAGTCATATAACATGAGCAAGGTGTGCGAGTAATTCACTTGGCGAGGATGTACGGACGAAGCACATCAATTATTGTGCTTAAACAGAAGGAGTTGCTAAAGGGCATAACGCCAGCTAAGGGCATTACAATAATTTCTAAGCTGCGGACCTTTCCTCATGAAAAGATGGAGAATCTACTGATGGTGTGGGTGACAGAGAAGCAGCTTCAAGGAGGAACCTTAAGACAAAGTATCATATGTGAGAAAGCACGAGCGATTTACGGTGATTTGCTGAAGCAGTTCTCACACAGTTCCACAAACGAGGAATAGGGAGATTCGTTTAAAGCCAGTCGGGGCTGGTTTGACAAAATTAGGAAATGGACCGGCATTTACTCCGTAGTCAGACATGGTGAGGCAGCAAGTTCGGATGTGAAGGCAGCTGAGGTTTATATCAAAACATTTTCCGAATTGATGTGACGAGACAGGGCTTTTCTGGAAAAGGATGCCGAATAGAACTTACATAATGTCTGAGGAGAAGACGATGCCAAGTCACAAACGCATGAAGGATAAATTTCTAGCACTTCTTTCTTCTCTAGAGCTTTGCGCCAATACGAGTGGCGACTGAAAAATCAAGGCTCTGCTAGTATATCATTCGGAAAATCGCAGAGCCTTTAAGTCACATAAGATTTTAAAAGAAAAACTGGAAGTTATGTGAAGGGCAAATCCGAAGGCGTGGGTCACCACGAAATTCGTTGTGGAGTGGATAAACTTGGTGTTTGGCCCTTCTGTTAAAAAATATTTCTTGGAAAACAACCTACCCATGCAAGCCCATCTCGTCCTCGACGATGCTCCAGCTCACCCACCAAATCTCGAGGATGATTCACTCGAAGCGTTTCAGTTTATGAAGGTTCTCTACCTACCACCCAACACCACTCCTATTCTGCAGCCGATGGGTCATCAGGTGATTTCTAATTTTAAGAAGTTGTTCACCCAGCACATTTTTCGGCGCTGCTTTGAGGTGATGGAGAACACAACCTTACCCTTCGAGAGTTCTAGAAGGACCACTTTAACATTGTAATACGCCTAAGAATTATTGATGAGGCCTGGCTGGGTGTTATAACAAGGACCTTAACCTCTGCATGAAAGAAGCTGTGGCCTAAGGCTGTAGCTGAAACGATCTTCGAAGGATTGAAACCCGAAATGTCAGTGGTCGAGAAGATTATTTCTCTGGGAAAATCCATGAGTTTGGAGGTGGATGAGAGAGATCTGAACGAACTCGTCGAGGAACAGTCTCAGGAGCTGACGTCCAAGGAGTTACACGATCTACGCAGCAGCATACGGTGGTTCAACCAAAAAGTAATTTTAAAGAGGAGCCAGAGATTGAGGAGGTTATCTCTACAATAGATATAAAGGAGATCTTGGGAATGTAGGAGAAATTTGTAGAGTTCGTGGATAAAAATCACCCCGAAAAAGTTGCAACTGGTCGTGCATCGGAGTTCTTCAACGAAACTTGCCTAACTCATTTCCGCAATATCCTGAAAGGGAGAAAGAAACACACCTCCTGGGACAGTTTTTTTTTAACTTAAACTAAAAACTTTTTAAAAATTTAGAAAGCGAAGACCAGTGACGAAAATTAAGCGCTTCCGTAAGCACTTCACTTTACTTACTTTTATTATGTTTTTATAGAAAATATATTTGTTATTTATAAATCAATGTTTCTTCTTGTAAGTACATTTTTCTTATTCAAAAACGCTTAACAAAAACAACTGAAGTGGTTTTTTGGGTGCTGGAACGGATTAATGGCATTTCAATTAATTTCAATGGGGAAAATTGCTTTGAGATACGAGCAATTTGACATACGAGCAAGGAAAGGGAACGAATTAAACTCGTATGTCGAGGTACTACTGTATACTGTCTTTATGGCGTTTTAGCATAGGTCGAATTAATTCTCATCCAAAAATACATTGTCTGTAAATCGACTTACAATATCTTCAAATCGTTGTCCAAACTTAGCCACCATGTGAATATAGCTTGCAGTGAGAAAAATTAATGTTGCGAAGAAAAGACGGGTATCTGGCTAAAAATGCATATTTGACCAATGTGTTTAGTAGTATTAAATGTGATAATAAAGCAATTATTAATTTAAGTAACTATATCTATAGAAAGTTGCATTTTTCAAATAAACTTTATCACTGTATAGATACATTTAGACAAAATAGATCATGATCGTCGTCATCAAAAGTGGCACGTTCAGTAGTGCAAGTTTAACCAACTTCAAGACCCAAAAGCAAAAATGTATCAAAATTCTATTATCATAAATTAGTTTAGAAATATTATTTGCGTGCGTTCTAAAACAGCGTTTCCTGGCATCCTATATATAATTTTCTTAGATATATATGTACGATTTAACGAAATCCTTCAATAACAACAACTTAAAACTTAGAACGACATATTAAATAAATTATATAATGGTAGCACATTTTCTTTTCATAGAAGCCGGAGTCCTAATGTCAAAAGCATTTGCTAAAACGTTTGACCACTTTAATAAACCATTAAATTACAAAGAACTTTAAGACTTAATTTAAATATTCGTCATTGACGAAAGAATAACTGTTAACACAGTCTGTATTTGCAAGATTTTTTCACTTTAACGTGCAACTTTTAAGGACACCCCTTATGGGGCTCATTGTCGAGCGAAATAAATATAATTTTCAGCTGAATTTCAGTATATTAATATACATTTGTAAGCAATGCAGATGCAAAGTTTAAACATTCAACTTCAAAAACAAACAATTTCCAACAGAACTAAGATATTTTCAAAATAGTGAGATAGCAAAAAAATATACTCACTATAAATAGTACTGCCATGCAATTGCAAATAGTCAAAAATCCACCAAAAAACATGTACATCAAAAGAATTATTTGTCCAGGTTTCAGCATCATTAAACCCCAACTGAAAATCTCATTTTTAAATAAAACTCTACTGAAAAGTCTACTGGCCCCCGAGCAAATGGAGGCATTATATTCTCCTATTTGGTCGTGCAAATATGTAATATTAATTTTTTGCCAGGCTTCTACTCGTACTCTTTTATATACTGAGATCAAAATCGACAAGCAAATTGCGTTTCGCCATTTATTTCTGTATTTACAATGATTACATTTTGAGACTTAGCAACGCTTAGGGCTAAAACGTCTATCGTAATAGTTACAGAGGGCATTGTTTAATTTTAAAAAGATTTACATAGAAAACATTATTTGTCTATACTCTGTTAATTGAAAAAAGGTCTGGAACTGTTGGAAACAATTCACGCTAAATCTCTAAATTTTTTAGGTAGCAATAAATATGAGCGAAATGAAAAATATGAACTGCAGTAGCAAATCCTCTTCAGTTGTTTGAAGAACTTTAATATTAAACCTGTGGTGATAGCTAGAAGCTGACATGAACCCGATATGATATTCTGGAAGGATGGTATCAGTATTTTATGCTACAGCTAACACACAGAACTTACTTCCAACCTTTTAAATTTTTTGATCGTGACTTAAAATGAAGGTTTATTATGCTCAATGTTGTTAAAACCAAACTGAAAATTGAACCTACTGACAAATAACCTTTAACATTTTAGTCCCTCTTATTGTCGTATTAATTACAAAAATCTGTAGTCAAAGTACATTGATTTTTTTCGGAATAAAAATTTGGAAATTTTAACAAATTCAAAACTTTTCATTAGAAGATGTAATAGTGTCATTTATTTATGAACACTGATATCTCTTGATAAATACTGAATTGCAAAATGTTGCGAAATGTGATTTATTGCAAACACGATAACTAAGACCCTAATTGGGAAAATATATCACTCCCTTAAAAGTTGAGTCCAGTATTTTGCAAAATGCACATTGTGTAATTTGGTGCCTCCAAAAACTTGAAAAAATTAGATATTTGATATTCATTGTTGTGTATATTTTCCTGACTGTACTTTTTTTATTGTTTACTACTTAAAATGTTACAAATACGTTTCGGTGTTTTTCTCCACCATCATCAGTTTGTATGTCTAGATGTTTCTACCTTCACATTTGAATGGACAGAATATTTCACAAAATTTAAACCTAAAAGCGATAAGTTGGACACACCTAACGTAATATACAGGATTGACTGTTTGAACTGTGACAAAACATACATAGGTCAAACAGGACAATATTTGGAAAAAAAGAATATACGAGCATAAATATAGCTTAAGAAAGGTAAACGAAAATGCAACAGCATTAGCACAACATGCGCAACAAAAATTGCATGGTTTTGATTTCGATAACACAAAAATACTAATCAATGAAAACAACTATAATAAGAGAAGAATCCATGAAATGATACAGATCAAAAAACACCAGAATGCAATGAATTTTAGATCAGACACAGACAATCTTAGCTCAGTGTATAACATACTAATTAGATGATCGCATGCAAGAACTGAATGGACCAGGTAAGTGAAAAGTAAACAGCTGATATTAAGGAATTGCAGAGCAATTCCAAGAATGCAAAGAAAAGGCAAAGTATAAACAGGTTTTTTCGTTCCCTCGCTCGATGTCGAATAAAATAGGGATTTCAATGTCCATTCAAATGTGAAGGTAGAAACATCTAGACATGTAAGTTAAATTTAAATCTCTAAACAATAGATTCTAGTCTTTTCCCGAACAGGTTTATCCTGACTCATCACCTGAAAACCAATGTTCCTAATTGTACTTTTTAATATGTGTGTGATTTGTATTTTAATATGTGAATTTTGTAAAAAAAAAAGAATGTCCATTCAAATGTGAAGGTAGAAACATCTAGACATACAAACTGATGATGGTGGAGAAAGACACCGAAACGTATTTATAACATTTTAAGTAGTAAACAATAAAATTGACTGAAACCCAGGAAAATCTGTTGAAATATTTGATATTATTATGTAATTTTTTGCAAAATCTATAAGCGCGTTTGTCCTAACAGTCAGTAAAATTGAAGATGTGACTTCATACACTTTTTTAAATTTACAATTGTGGATTTTATTTTGTAGTTCCCAAAGGACACATAGTTTTTGTGTGTATGTTATCTATCGTTACTATAAAAATTATTGGGATTCATAATTTTATCTACGGTTCTTCTAGTCACTTTCAAAATGCTCAGACAAATCACTTTCAAACACTCTTTCAAACTGCACTTTATTTAAGAACTGACTATCGAAATTTAAAAAGCGTATTAATATTTTATGAGTTCAAGATGATACGGCCAATATGCAGGAATCGAAAACTGGAAATCATACGAATCTGAATCCATGGCAAAAATTTGCGCACCTACAAACCCAAATTTTAATTTTATGGGTCATTCGTATTACTGTAACTGTAATTAAAAAAAACGCAGAGACTACCAGATCAGTCTTTTGTCTTTATTTATCTTTTCCAAACAACCACCAATTCTGCTTTTAATTAATTAATTTAATAAGGCCTTAATTTTTATAAATACATTATAAAAAATAACCTCTTTCTGAATTCAAGATTGCACAAAACATAAAAATTTAGTAACCTTTGGACTTGTTTTTCAAATAATATATAAATAATTTTGAACAACCTACGTTTTAAACCCTGATTTTATCACTGTAAGGTACACTCCATTTAAATTCAAAATGGAGCAAATCAAAATACATGTACAAAACAAACAAGCGAACAGAAATATTTCGTGTACTTTGTAGGAGAATAGAATTTACCATTTTTAAAATAAATCGAATAAAACTGAAATCTATTTTTGGAACTAGTCAAAAATAGTGCATATATCCAATCACAATTGGGCCAATAACAAAGAGCTAAAGCCACATATATGCAAATGTTATTTATCAATAAATCACCACAAAATTCGGCCCTTGGTTGTGAAAAAAGTCCGATATATTTTATGGCTTATAGACCAATCGTACTTTCTATACTAAACACTTAAAACAACTAAAACTGCAAACAATTTTAATAATAAAACAAAACCCTAAGGAATTGAATAAAAAGTATAATAGAGAATGAAAAATGACGTTCTAGAATTTAAACGGACAGTTAAAAAAACCGAAGATAGAACGATTCAAAACAAATAACCTGGTCTTCACAGAGACTCAAAAGTGTTATGAAAAACTGCACTAGTTGGGTTGCTACTGCTTCGAATATAAGGAAAAATAAATTTAGATTCAATTGGTTATTTTTTATCAGTCAGACAGAAAGAAAGTTAGCACTCAGAAATAGGAAACCTGTTTCCTATTTAGCCAACTTCATAACATTTGTTGTTTCTTATACCCACAGGCTGTGAGCCTATCCATATCGAAATAAGTCATATTTTGTGTAAAATATTGTTTAATAAACATGTAAAACACTTACGATTTGAGTATAATATGCCGCTTTATGATCATCCTCAGCATTTTCTTTACTTCGCGTTGATATATTTCTCGAGGAAAGCTCGAACCATCTAACTTCTCAGATGCATATGTTAAATATGCTTTAAAAAGCCGAATTTGATATTTTAAGTGAAAAACAAAATAGAAAAAATAGTAAGCAGTTAGGCCACCCATTGTGTTTGCCATTGTTAAAGCGACCCATAGAGGATATATAAAATGTACATGCCAGTAGCTCGCAATAATTTGCAAAAGCAAATACTGATTCTGTAGAGCCTCTTTGTAAAATATACACGCTAACATATTAGTGCTAAGAACGGTAAATGAACTTATGGTAAACACTGCAATTTTTCCTTTTGCGTTATCTTTAATCTCTTTCTGAATTTTCCTTCCCATCGCTTCAGAATTCCAACAATGCCGTTCTTTGAAGTTCACTAAAGGCAGAAATATATCCTGCTTATACAGGAATAAAGCCATGAAGGATGTTCCCTGTGAACGAGCGTAAAACCGGTTTCCTTAACTCAAAAATATTCTCTTCTATTTACCATTAAGTTTAACGCAAGTTCCCATCCATGGTAAATCATAAAATTGAAGCTGAAATTTTTGAGGATGCTTGCCGCTTGAATCATAATTATAAGAATATTTAGTGTCATTATTGTCTTAAAGAGTTTCAGTAAAACTGGTTTTTTAAGAAAGGCATTGAAAGCAGTAAGCATTTGTTCCAGTACGTCATCTAAAAATGCATATTTTATGTTGCTTGGTTATACTTACTTGTCTCTTAAGCTTTATTGAACACTATTCTTATACTACATATGCATTATAAAATATAAAATCAGTTTCAACCTGCCATGGTTACCCCAAGAAACTGAATAAAAATTATGTTTTGTAGCAAAGGAATTCTTTGTTCACCTATAAACGATAATGAACATTTCTTTATTGTAAGATACACATCATTAGGACCGCTCAAGTAATTTCAGAACAAATTATCGGTTACATTAATCGGCGAATCCGGAATCGATTAAGTTCTAAGAGCATTTTCTTATATGTCCCTACTAATGCTTATAAACTCAGTTAACTTCTAAATATTACCAGCGGTTCGCTAATGACGCAATTTAAATTAACTACTTATAATTCATTCGGTAAATTGTATAATTTACATTTCTTTACTCTAGCACATATGACTCATTTAAGATTCTACAACCGTATGGGATAAATGATTCTACAATTTTTTTAAAGAGAGTTCTTAGTTATTTATGAAAATGTTTACTATCTGGCCGATTGGATATAACATACGCCCAAACTTCGTTAACAGACATCTTAAGGAATGGAAATTACTCGGGAATTAACAGACGGCCTCCAGAGATCAATGGCCTCCAGATGTACAAGATCGGTAAAGGAATAATGAATTAGAGATAAGGCATTAATATTTTCTGTCCTAACAAAGTCTATCCAATGGGAGATCTGATAAAACTACTAACAACTCGTTGGAACCAAGAACATCCTCTCACTACGCACCCTTTCTGACTAGTAGTTCCGATTTATTTGCTCAACTTTGACTTCTCACTTTGTACTTAACTTTTGTATATTCTTTTTCCTGACTGTACTTTAATTCATTCCAATGTATTCCTGGGTTTTCAGTCAATTTTATTGTCACTAATTATGGTGTTATGTGATGAGCCCTGCGTTTCGTCCCGGGTCTACCTATTGGACTCGTCAGTAAGGCTTAGGTAGATTACAGACCGATAGCATCGGCAACACGGGTTGCCAACATCTCACCGCACAAGATCTACACCGGCTCGGTTCATTTACGTCCGAACGCGTATAACCGATGTCCGGCGTATAAGGCAGGGTCTACCTAAGCCTTACTGACGAGTCCAATAGGTAGACCCGGGACGAAACGCAGGGCTCATCACATAACACGACACAATACAATACAATCATCAATTGTATCTGCTTTGTTTGGTACAACTCCACAACGGAGGGCCATATGTCCACACCGGTTTAAGGACCTGTTGGTAAACCAGTAGTTTGTTGTTGATCAGAGGCTGCCAACCTCTTCCTAGCAGGTAATACATGCTTTTATATTTGAGTTTCAATTGTTCAGTCTTCATTTCCATCTAAGCTTGGTATCAAGGTTAAGTGCTAAATATTTAGCGAGGAATTATATCGTTATTTAATTCCACCGCAAGTTCATTTATAATTCTATTTGTAAAAGTGATGTGAACAGTTTTCTTTTCGTTTAAGTTAATCCGCCACTGTGCGATCCAAGCGTCTATGGCGTTTATTGCATATGAAGATTGGCAATTGTATCTTCTATGGAATTTCCTACTGCTAGTACCGCAGTATCATCAGCAAATGTTTCTAGTCTTATGTTATAACTGCCCTTGGGGAGTCCAGCTTTTATGAATTTTAACTACGAGTATTCGTTCCCTTGTTTGATTCTGAAGGTTAGTTGATCTAAATATGATTCAATAGCTGTTCATACTGCTATGGAAAGAGTACCTTTAGTTTCTTGATGAGGCCATCATGCCAAACTCTATCAAACGCCTGGGCGACGTCTAGAAAAACGGTGGAGCATATATTTTTCTTTTCGAGGCACTCTTCTATTATTTCTGTTAATAATCGTTTTTCTTCTATACTACCTACGCTGAGCGATTGCTTAATTTTTTTCATAATGATTTATGGGATATTATTGAGTATCTGCCTATCAACGTGCTACAAGAAATGATTTTCCAACTAGACGGTGCATCTATTCATAACTGCCGGTTGGTCAGGGATTGGCAGAAATAGCCGTTTTGAACAGTGGTCCCCTCGCTCTCCTGACCTTACGCCAATAGATTTCTATTTCCGGGGTGCTATCAAGAAAAGGTTTACAAAGTAAGGCCTCAAACTCGAGAAGAACTATGTGAGAGAATAAGACAAGCCTGCAGTGAAATAAATGTAGCTGAACTTATGAGAGTTGCCAATAACAATCGCAAACGCATTGAAAAGTGCATCAGGCTTGAAGGTGGACTAGGTTTGGTGAAGGTGGCATCAGGCTTGAAGCAGACCACATTCGATACTGCTAGTTTTTCACTTAAATTTTATTGTTTCTTTTTTTTTGTTGAATAAGTCATGTATTTTTGCATTTTTCGTTGTTTTAGTGAAAACATCGGACTTTGCGTGAAAATTAAAAAAAAACGCCAAAATTTTACTTTTGACTTGAAACTCGGTATTTACCGTTAAAATAATGCTATGAAAAACTTCTTCTAGTAACTTTTTCCGATATCTCGAACCCATCGCAAAATATAGCAAATTGCACCTATTCGCAAAGTCGTAGTAGGCTGGGTTTCCAACTTAAGTTAGAAATGGGTACCCTAACCAATTAAGCTCATGACGTTCTACCTCCGTCCGAAACTGAAAACCCTGCTTCCAAAAATATATAAAATACAGGGGTGTTTCCATCTTAAGTGAAACACACTGTATATAAAACATGTTGCGTCCTTTGGAAAACCAGGCTTAAGTGGAAATTGCGACCGACCAATGCATCTTTCGGCCAACATGTTTAATGATGTAACCTTCCGTTTATGTTGCATAAGATTCTCAGCAAATCCTTCGAGGATCGTATATTTTGCTCCGAGAAGTCTGGGTACCCTTATGGGATTAATCCGACAAATATTTTGCTCATAAATGATGTGTAATTATGGTAAATGCAAACGATAAGCGTTTCGTAAAGCACAGGTAATTTGCTGTTTGTGCTAATAATGTTAATTTGTAGTAGAGCTGCTTATTAGAACAAACATTGTCTGGTCAAATTGCACTACTTAAAATTTAGAATTCGTTCAAGATTTTAATAAAAACAAGTTGGGTATATTTTCCTGACTGTACTTTAATCACTTCAAAATATTCATGGGATTCAGTCAATTTTATTGTTTGTTATTCAAAATGTTACAAATACGTTTCGGTGTCTTTCTCCACCATCATCAGTTTGTGTGTCTAGATGTTTCTACCTTCACATTTGACTGGACATTCTACATAAATGTCAAATAAACATATAAATAAACAATAATAAATATAAAAAAATAAACAATAAAATTGACTGAAACCCAGGAATATTTTGAAGTGAATAAAAACAAGGTGATTCAGATTTAATTCTGATAACTTGTCGAAACAATAGAAGATTAGAATAATGTCCCTACATGATATAAAATTTTGTCCAAAATCACAACGTTTCGAGAGAGACTCAAAACTAGATTTTTCCCCACCTCATAAGTTTTGAACCACTCATCCCTTTCAAATAAAATTCGAAGGACAATTACTTGTAATGACATTACATATTAATTTCAGTTATTTCAATAAAACACCATATGTTTTTTTACATTTTATGTTGCTTCAAATGCCGGTATTATACTGTGCACTGTTTCCCGATTTATTGGTCAATAAATAGTACGATTTATTGCGGTTTAGAGCACATTGCAAATTATTGCAGATAGCAAAAATTTTTTGGGACTTTTTGAGGTGTTTTGTTATTTGCTAACTGTGCAACAGCGATTCTCGACGAAAAGTGCCAAAGAATTAGGAGTTAGGTTATTTTTCTCTTTTAATTGTGTTTCAAATGTTGAAAATCTGTATTGTATGCAGTAACTTTAGCAAATTAATAAAGAAAACGAGTCGTTTCTTTGGGGGCATAAGCAAGGAATACTCGGATGAGTGGTTTAAAATGAGATGAGAAAAAGTGGTAGATGAAATCTTAATTCGACGACTTAATTCTTTCTCCGAAACGATACGATTTAGGGGCACTTTTTATATCATGCAGAAACATTGTAAATTAATCCTTCGACTCTTAAAGTTATCAAAATTAGTCTTGACTAATCCTATAAAAACAATTAATTAGTAACACATATGCATGGTGAACTCATGATAATATTCAACACTTTAGTTTATAAATATTGCTGTTGTATTCACACAACAGTTATTACTAACTTGTCGCTCCATAACAAATCATTTTCAAAAGGGTCAATCAAATTCAATTCACATTGAACACAATTCAAAAGAGTTTTTTTTTGCACTGAGCGAATAAATTAACTGGCGCAGTCGGCAGCTTTTATTCAAACGGAATAGACTCGACGAAAATCGCGACCCCGTTGGTTTCCACCGTTCCAGGATTTTGTTTAGGATGGATGAGCGTCTTGGAAATATTTAAGGACGCCTGGGAACTTGTAGCATCAATTCCTCTTGGCATTACTCTTAGTATGAAAACCACTTCAATCCACGCGTGATATCCAATTCGTGATACAATATCTTGAAGTAATTGGTGACTTTATTAAAGGATGAGGTGAAGTCCATATTTTCTTCCAAATGGACTGTTGGTTTGGTCGTTTTCATCCGAGTAGTTATAACAGTATGCTTGAATAGAAAAAGGAACAACCATTTGAACATATGGTTTACTGTCTACATTAAATACAGATTCTATGAAAACATTAGCCAATAAATTACATTGTGTAGGTACTATTTCAGTCAGAACTGATTATATTTCGGGTTGGTAATTTTTTTACTGAACAGCATTTCAACTTTCCAATTAAAAATTTAGCTCTGACTAATTTACAATAAATTGTGGGTACACATTATGAACACATCTATATGGAACAATAGTTTTGGTTACATTGTTTTGCCTTCCCTTTTGTATTTGGAAATTAATTAATTGGTTTAAGTTAGGTATATGTTTTGAAATTAGATTAATTAAATTTATTATCAGGTAAACGTTTTCCTATTTATTTAAATATAATAAACATACATTATCTATGAAATTCAGAAGTTTAAAGCACATGGAAAAATGTTAATAGCTTTGACTGTTTAATATTTTATTGCAAGTAACAAAAAAACATGTTCAATATTTTTCTCGTTCTCTCCAAGTGAGCCCCTGTAACCTCTTCAAAGGAATGACGCCAATTTAAATCACCCTGTATTGCAAGTAGCATAGTAATCAAGTTTCAGGGGATCGTAGCTTCCAAATTGGTAAAACGTAAGTTTGCCAGTAGCTAACAAAAGAGCTTTCGTAAAGACCTATTCACTTCACATTTCGCAAATCTACCATAAAATGATGTACGTTATAAGCAATTTTGTTGGTGAGCTTGAAAGGGAGCTTTTTTGTTTCTCTTTGTATAAAAATACGCCTTGAAAGAAGTTAGATTTCGTCCAGCTGTAAAAGTTTAAGCTCACATGTCCATCAGTCCATTATTTAACATGACTTTAAAGCCAACACCTGATTTTTACACAACTTAGCCAATGGCAATTGTTTAAAATCCTGCAAAGTTGAAACTAACGAAGGCATTGTCTGATCAAATGTTGAATTCTAATGCTATATAGATATAGATTAATCTACAATATTTTCGATCCATAAAAAAACATGTTATTCTGTCATAGAACAGCACAAAACTAAATGAGTTTAATAATATAGGAATTTGTAAGTAACCGTATACCTTCTATGATCTATCAACTAAATGTGTTCTAGTTCTAACAGAGGAAAGTGGTGACAACATAACGCAAAGGAACTTTTCATACTTTATCCATTAAGCCAACTTACCAATACTTGATTTATTAAAACATCTTATCTCTTTGAAAAAGTAACAGATTGTGTAAAAACGTGTGACTTTTGCAACTTAATGATATGTTCAAATTGTTTTCCCTAAACGAAAATTGTAGATTGAGAACATTTCACCAGATGCCCCTGAAAGCTCAAAAGGATGTTACAGCTGTCTAGTTGTACCCACTGTTTTGATAATGTGTGTAAAGAGCTATATGTTGTACGAAGGCAAAAAATAATCTCAGGAGGTTTTAGGAAATTCACAAATTTTAAATAATTTGCATTTTTTAACACATATACTAACACTACGTGACAAGTGTACGTTTTTTACGAAATGTAGCATGGTTAATTTAAAATTGCATTTGCAAATCTTAGGATGTATCTCATATGGGAAATGATCGCTATGCTTTTTGAGACTATTTTTACACATTACGAGTCATATTTTGGCAAGTTTTGCACATTTTGTTGCTTTATGATTGGATTTTTTTCGTTCACTAGTTTGCGGTGCCCATGCGAAATTAAGCCAACTATAATTGCCGAAAATAACTTTGACCATTATCCAGATCCTACGACACATTAATTTTATACAATTATTTCAAATGCGGACTGTAATTTTTTTCAGTTTACGCATCTCCTGTAAACTGCATGTTAGCTCCTTTCCATCTTCAAAAGTGCTAAAAGCAATGTTTATGCGACTCATTTGATACAGTGAGTTATTACAGCCCCAAGAGGCATTTTCCTAATGTCACAGTAGAAATTTTAGAGTCTACTCCAAATAAAGTAAAACTTTGGTCGAAACTCATTTATTTGGACGACCCACAAAATGATTTCCCTCTGCATCATTAATAATTCGGCGAGGCTAAAGGCCTGTGTAATTTATCTTTTGGATATTTAATTTCCATGAATGTTCAGCAGCGGTTTGCTCAATCTATTCGAAGAGAGTGTATTAATAAAATGCGAATACTGATGTAGGTCCTTTAATAAGCTTCAGTAAATTTCTTAAAGAGAAGAGGCAATTACTCAAAAACTTAATGACATGACCTGAAAACCCATAGATAATTGAACATATCCGAGATCAATAATTAAATTTCGTGGCGGAATAACGCAGAAAAACATAACGAAACATCAAAATGGGACAGTTTTCTTATATATAATATAATAGAAATAATGTCTATGCCGAGATTATCTGATTCATTTCGATAAAAGATGGTTTCGTTTTTAAAAGTACTGCCCTCTTCATATCGAACATGAAGAGGGCAGGATATTTTCATAGAACGATTTGAATACTTTGATTTCATTCAACTAAGATTGGGATAAGATAATGAAGATCAACTGACCTAGCAAGACGATGACTTAAACAAGTGACCAAATTATCGAAAAATCATAATCTTAAGAAAATGTGCTACTGCATAACCATGATTATGTGTTATGGTGTATAAAGATACATAATAAAGTACCTATCTATTCTTTTACGATCAAATCAGATGCCGTGCAAAAACAACGCTAAAATTAGGTTTCCAAATTTTACAAAACCACTCAACAATAAATGCATGCATACGCAAATTGGATTTAAACTTTTCTTTTATCCACAAACTAACAAAATACACTTGCAAGAAGCCCTAAATCATTCCATGGAATCCTCTTTAAATTTTTCCAGCCTTATTAAATATCTTATAGATCCAGACGGAGGATTCGAAAGTTCCCCAACAAATCCATGGAACTTTTTAATACCATGCCGGAGCTCAAAGCCTGCGACAGGTAACAAGTATAAAAGATAAATGCTCCCAGTTTTCGTGATCGAGTAATACTTTTTCTGCTTTCTTGGGAATTTTTCTTAAGATAGAGAGTGAAATATTTATTGGATATATCAAGGCAAAATTCTTGCACACCAGCTCGAAACGATCAAGTTTTAGTGTGCCAGGCTTCATTAATTTTTAGGTTTTTAAATTCAAGAATAAACAATTCTGAAAGAATTAACTAGCACAATCTGACGGAAAAATACATACGTCTGTCTGTGACGAGGCGGTTATTGACTTAGATAATACCATTCGAGACCACCATTAATGTTTGAGCATTTTATTGGAGTTTGAATTCCGGAAGAGTACACTGTTTTACGAGACAATAGCAGGAGGAAATAAAATTGAAATTCGAATAAGCCGAACCATTTTCCGGCTAAAAAGCGACAAAACCAATGGCTGGGTTTGGCTAAAATAATAAAAAAATTGACATAAAAAATTGAATGGGAGTCAGGACGGTACAAGCTCAATTATTGCTCTACGTTTGGGTAATGTACAATAGTATTTCCATTGAAATTCCATAAGAAAACAAAAAAGTTATAGGCTTCTGCGATATGAATATAAATCTTGTTAAGAACAGTATGTGTACATATTTAGTCAGAAAATACCTGCCAGTGTTGAAGGTGAGAAAAGAAAATGTCGGAAGCATCTTATAAAAATAAGAAGAAAAATCAACATTGACCATCTTCAGGAAATTTCCAATCTCTAACACAGCAGAAATATGGGAATATGTAAAGAATAATTTCTGCTAATAACTAATGAAACATAGTATTAGTGAAATAATGTCCACAGTTTGCTGCTGCTGCATATAAAGGCAATATATTTTTTCATTTGAAAAATATTTTTACTATCCGTAACTGTACATTTAAAATTTGGATCTTGAATTGAAACACTTGAATTTTCTAAGGCAACATTGAGGCTTAGGTTCTTAATTTCACATACTGGCTGCTAAACATATCAAAATTCGTATTGAAAGGATTTATGATAGGCAGTAGAATCTTCGATGAATGAGCGAAGAGTGGGCCTACATCGGTTTGTAACCCTTAATATTCATAAACTGAATATTAACCACTGTTATATTAGCAAAAGTCTAGGTTCATACCAGCAATAAATATAAATAAATTTAAAAAGTATGTAGACAGAAAGAAATAAAATATGGTTTATTTTCACCATTGAATGGAACATTACCCGTGTTCGCCCATTGAGATGATGACCATGATTGCTCCAACCGGACACAAAGACCGGCGAACGAAAGGACATATTTGTTTCTTTATAATATGTGAAAGAATTGCGTGGTTGGAATTTCTGCCGGCTAAATATTAAACACCTCAATTCGGTTTATATTTGGCTAAAAGAAATAGAAAATATTAGATTCGTTAATTTCAGTTGGTTTGAGTCGAGTTTTATTTTGACAATTAGGCAAAATCACCTGCGAATAATTGCCATTGGGAAAATTGGTCAACAATTTCGACACTAAAGCATATTTGTGCAAATTATTAAGGCCAAATTTAAACCCGAAAAATATCTATTAAACTCAAATATAAAGTATTACAAAGATTACTTTGGAGGCAAATTAACTGATAGGATATTTATGGTAAATAAATTATCAATATTCAAGTCCTTGTTCAAAAGTTCAAAAGCGTGTAGACCCATGTTCTTGCAGAATTTGAATCTCTAACTAGGTATTAATTAATATTGGCAAAGTTCTAAAAGCTTTTCCATAGAATCAATGTGCCTCGCCGCTTTATTTTAACCATATTCCCAAAGCAACCTAACTGTTCTATAAAAATCAGCAGATGGATTACCTAATGGTAAGAAAATTTGAAAATTACTTTATAGAAAGTGTAGGTATTTCTTGTGCTTGGAAAACCAACTAACAAGTACATTAATGTATAGAAAACCTTTGACAAAACTATCGTTCGGTTGATCAAAATTTCCCGATTCGGTCGATTTTTAATGTATATGTACGCCACATATACAGAATGTCAATTTGAAAACTTTCCACCCTTAATATCTCTCTTACAGTTAAAAATATGAAAAATCGAAAAGACAAATCAATTTTTTTTGTAAGGGGGACACTTTAAATTAATATTTTTATCCTTTTTGTTTCAAAGATAGATAGTTTTGTTTCAAAGATAGACTTTTTGTTTCAAAGATAGATGTCCCCCCTAGAAGGGCCCCTAGAAGGGAAGAGGGGAGAGAAGTTCTCAAATTGACACCATACGGGGTCACATACACATTTCTTAACTAACGTTCGTGCAACCACAGAAGCGTCAGACCTTCCTGGTCGCAGAGCTTTGTTTAAAGCAGCGCAAGGATCGACAACGACCATCTAAACCCATCCTTTGGAATATAGGCAACAACCCCACATTCAAACACAAAATCGCGGGAGCTTTGACAACTATCACACAAGAAAAAGCAAAGCGTATGGATGCTAATAGCCTCTGGATAGAGATGGAACAAGCATGTAAATGTGCGGCCGCGCTAACTGATACAGATAGGAACGACCATCCCAAAAAAACATGGATAACTCCACCAACATGGAATGTTATAACCGAGAGGAGAGAGATTAAAATCAGAGGCATTGATGATGGCGACAATAAACAAAAACATAGCGAACTTGGCAAAACGATCGGCAGGATTATAAATAACGACAAAAACCTGTACATAGCATCAATATGCGAAGACATCGAAAAGCATGCTAACTCAAACCAACCTCAAGATCTTTTTAAAAAAGTTGAAATGTCTTCAAAAACCTTCAAAGCTCATTACCTTCCAATCAAGGGCACACATGGAGTTAGGTTGACAACAAAAACTGAAATCATAGAACGATGGCGGCAATACTGTGAGAATCTGATGGCCTCAGAAGAAAAGAATGCGCAGAGCGACGATGATCTAGAAAACATCCAGCAACGCGAACCTCCTATACTAAAATCCGAAGTAGAAGTCGTTCTGAGGAAGCTTAACAACCACAAATCTACTGGATCTGTCAACAGCGTCGCTGAAATGCTGAAAAGCAGCGGTAACAAAGGCACAGATTTGCTACATCAAATATGCACAAAATATGGGAAAACGATAAATGGGCCGAAAGTTGGACAGAATCAGTCTATATCCCTATACATAAAAAGGGAGCAAAAGATGAATGTGGCAACTACAGAACCATCACTTTGATTAGTCATGCCAGTAAAGTTCTCTTACAAATCATACAGGACCGATTAAAGAACTACCTTCTACCTCAGATCCCCCCAGAACAAGCAGGGTTTGTGCAGGGGCGTGGAACGTAAGGTCCACTTATGAACTTACGACAAATTATAGAAAAAGCATAGGAGTACAACGTTCCGGCTATGCTTTGTTTCCTTGACTACACCAAAGCCTTTGACACCGTACAATGGGGACGACTATGGTGCATCCTGAGTGAGATGGGGGTCCCGAAACATCTCATATATATCATAAAAGCCCTGTACGACAAGTATAGAGCATACGTACAAATAGAACCAAACCTTCAAAACACTTCAGCATCGGAAAAGGCGTCAGTCAGACAAGGCTGCATTCTCTCCCCATTTCTCTTCAACATATACGGTGAATAGATTATTAGAAAGGCTCTAGAAAACTGGGAGGGCGGACTCTCTATTGGCGGATAAAAAGTATCAAACGTACGATATCTGGATGACACGATAGTTGTGGCACAAAACTAACAGGAAATGTTTCAAATACTTCAACGTGTAGAAGCTGTTAGTTTGGAATCAAGCCTACGACTAAATAGGACCAAATGCTGCCTGTTGATTGTGGACAGACCTCAGACAATCCCAATGCCACTTCGACTCATCCACGACATAGAAACCGATGACACTGTCATTTATCTCGGCGCAAAAATAACCAGCAAAGGAGGCTCTGAACCACAAATCAGGAGAAGAATTGGAATGGCTAAAGAAGTTTTGTGCAGACTAGTTAAAATCTGGAAAGACCGCGATATCCGAAAAATGACCGAGATGAAACTTCTCAAAGCACTGATATTCTCCATCGCAACCTATGGGTCAGAATCGTAGACGTTAAACGCAGCATGCCGCAAGAGAATAGAAGCGTTTGAAATGATATGCTACCGCAGGATGATGAGGATCCCTTGGACAGATCATAGAACAAATATTTCCATACGGAGGGCACTAAATGTTCGAGATCATGAAAGGCGCCTCCCAATAATCCAGAGGCGCATACTGAAATATTTCAGTCATGTGATACGGAAGGATGGGATGGAGAAAATTGTGATCCAGTGAAGGTGGACGGCAAAAGAACGAGAGGCAGATCTCATGTAAGATTCATAGACCAAATACCTTACATTACAGGACCTTACAAATATATCAATAACAGAAGTAATGAGAACCGTAGAGGATAGAGAAGCATGGCGAATGCTTGTACCATGAATAGTCACGACGCTCGAAACCGAGCAACGACTGGAGAGAGATACACATTTCTACCACCAAAATTATACTCAATGACAACAAAAATATACATTTGTGCTATATAAACTATCCCTAGTTCAAAATAGAAAAAATGTTTTATTTAAAAGGGCGAAACCACTTGGACATCTACATTTTTCACTTTCAAAAGATGCGGTAAATAAACGTTACGCAGCACAAATAATTGACATTTGCAAGTTCAAATATAAATACATAAATATAAAACAAAATTAAAAGCAAAAATAAAAAATAGTTCTACCCTTGTAATACGATGAAAACCATGAAAATTTGTTGTTTCATCAGACTGTGGTAATGATAGGATTCTGGAGGTTTCATAATTTATCATGACGAACAATAAGCAGTACGTACCCTGTATATGTATTTTAAGTTTTTGTACCTCGTTTACTTTGACTCATGTTAATTGGATGTATGTAATAATTCTTCTAGCCCTGAAAAAGGAGGTAATAAACCGCCGAAAGCTAGGTAAGCTGAAAAAGTTATCTTTCTTTACTACTGCCTAGACCGTATCCCCAAGAAATCTCCATATTTCAAGTATTTCAACATCGGTCAATAATAAAAAACATCACTTTTCTTGTGTAACGTTAGCAAGCATTTATCAGCTATCAGTCTCTATCTCCGCATCATCATCTTTCGGCCATCTAAAAACTTTCGTTTTATCAATAGCATAATTAGTTCAATTCACTTGTTCACTATCTTCAGTGGAATGGGTTCTTTATCTTCGAGGTAACTTAGAGGCATCAACATTTCTTCGTTGCATTCATACATGACATTCGCGGAAATTTGATACCAGGACGTTTTCACAAATTTTCCTCGCACATACAAAAATCGGCAAACGAATATACCGTATTTAACACCGTATTTTTATTTTTTGTAAATCACCTCTCCGATATCTCACTTTCATATCCTGTTGCCTATAGTGGCCCTTTATCTGATTTAGAATGGTTCAATTGGATGTTAAAGGCATCACTTGGATATTACCATCATATCCGGATGTGAATAAGCTTTCGTACTTTAAATTAAATTAGTACAAACATAGCGCTTGCAGAGGCAACTCACAAAACAACTAAACAACGTGACGCCTTTCAAATAGGAATCATGAAGTGTAGATTACAAAAATCTTGGTGTTTTTATGAATATCATTATCCCGATTATAAATATTATCTTATTCAATTGTATCTTTTTGATTATAGAGCAGATAGAACTAAGCAGAAACAGTAGACTTATTGATCGAAAATATATAGAATGCAAATTGTTCAAACTGCAACAGATTCTGACATTTGTTCCAGTTTACAGCATTTATCGTTTCTGCCGATTTGCTCCAACATGTCATGTAAACTTAAGCTGGAATAAAATCGATCAATTTGAACCCCTTACACCCCACTTGGGGAAAACATAATCAGATTCCCCATTTTGCTATTCAAATAATTATTTACATTTCAACCGAAAGAGTTTTCAAATAACGGTAGTGGAAGGACTACTGTTGCACGATTTTTTCCAGCATTCGGGGCGACCTCGAGATGTTATGCGAAAGTAGCATAGATTTCAATTTTTTGTTTTAATTATTTTCAAAGTGTGTATCCCAATTTTGAGCCCAAATTAATTGTGTTTTAATTGTTTTCAATCTGCAAACATGCCCTTAGAACCCGCTCATTCTATGTAGGCGTTATTTAAGAAAATTTGCTCTTGAAATAAGCGGTGCTAATCCCTAGATTTAACGAAAAATTAATCCGTTCTCCGAGCTAAACACTATTTTACGGCTGAATTCCGAACATAATACTTGGCGCAAAAATGTTGAAACTAGCATCATCCATCAACTAGCGCTATATTTTATTTTAAGCAGAATATTAAACATCAAAAAGCGTGGTCTCGAAAATTTGCTGAGCAAATTAGTTCAAAGTATACGTGGACCGTTTCCTAAAGATTATATGCAAACATCCGGAGACCAAACCATTAATTTAAGCCCAATACACAGGAACAATACGAAGGTCATTAATATCTCTGGAGGTATATAGTCGCTATACCTTCTATCTTTGGGGTATTTAGTGTTGAAAAAGGTCGCCTGGAAGGGCGCTTCGAAGTTATTGAAATAATCCCTTCTATTGTAGTGCAAATATTAAGATTAGACCCCACAGAATGACCAGTCGTTATATGTAAATTACAAAGTGAATGGTCATTTAACTTCGCCGTTCGGTCAGCTTTAAGTCAATGTGGAGAGTATATAATCCAAAATTTGCTTGCGATTAATTTTTCCTACATTTCAACTTGGCTCTATATAAAGCATCCAAGTTAATTTTTGCCTAGCGTTTTATAGCTAACTGACCGACAAAGGCTATGCAACAGAAGTTAAAAGTAAGTGAGTTGGATTCTGCTCATTTAAGGCTCTAAACTTCTAATCGTGATTAACTTTTATTTCAGTTAAAAGTATGTGTATTTTAGAATTGTTTTAGATGTTTCCAGCACACAGTCCCGAACGAGAGACAGCTCGAAATGTTTTTAGAAACATTAACTTTGATTAGAGTAGAATGAATGTGTTCAATATGTAGACTAATGGAGCTGGCGATGTTTCGTTCTGTAACAAAAACCTTAACATATTACGTTTACTTGGCATTTATTTAGAGAACCTTTGGTGCTAGTTTGATGGATTTATTATTTTATAACAGTAATTTTCAAACTCCAATTAACTAAAATATTTTATTTGCTAATATATTATTTGTTTGAGGAATGATTGTATTAGCCACGATTTACAATTTTCAGAACTTCCTCAGCAAATTATTTGGCCGAATTTAATGAAGCTGGCTCCGAATTAACATAAAACTTGATCAGTTATAGTCCCAAAATTGATAATCAAATTGCTTCTTTAAACGCAAGCATCTACAAAACTGGCTCACATCAATTTTTGGTTAAAGTTTAAGACTTTTCTAAAGCAAGACTTGACGAATATCGCTTTAGTTCGGTTAATTTCAATTGCGTGCGTCACAATTACCAGAAGTTATAAAAACTACTAGGTTTTGGGTAAGCATTCCATAAAATCTCTAATTTAAGACAAAAAGTTGAGTTTTAAGTATTCGATATAATGTTTTTAATAAGTTTTTGATATTTTACAGGGCTATTTGCCATGTATTTGTAAGACGAAAAGTCTATAGAAGCATGAGTCCAGATGCCCTAATTGTCGATTTACAGGGTGTTAAAAATTCATTTTTATTATTTTTTTAAGGCAATTTTTATACTAATTTTGATATTTGAACGAAACTTGGTATTTGGGGCTTTTGAAACATGAGAAACTTACGTCCATTACTTTAAACACATGCTTCGATTACTTTAAATTAAAATATGTCAAAAACGATTATCCGTAGCAACTTTAGATAAAACCGTTTTTACGTAAAAATTATAGCAAAATTGACTTTCATGCTGGAAAAGGTGATGCAGGCATGCACGGAATAGTTGTGACCCTTGAAAACTGGTAGCGTCTTCTCAAGATCAAAGCGAAGATCAAATTCAAGTTTCTTATGTTACAAAACCCCCAAATACCAAGTTTCTTCCAAATGTCGATATTATTTCACAACTTACTTCGAAAAAACAAATACAATAATTTATCTTTTCACGCCCTATAGCTTGACAAGTAAAATTGGACTTTTTCCAGTCCCGGGAACTGGCTGCTTTCCGTTCTGGGTTCGGTACCAGCGATCACCTTCAGTGTCGTAAAACCCTCATACAAAAGAATATGGAACACAGCGGTCCTCTGGTGTTGATATTTGTGGACTCACCGTGGAAATTCCTGCAATCTTGCGATCACTACAAGAAAGTAGAGTTGACCACCGATATTGCAAAATTATTAAAAATGTATTCGGAAACGCAACGACCACCGTAAAGCTTCACTCCACAAGTAAAATTAAAATCAAAAGAGGAATTCGACAGGGTGACACTATGTCACCCAAGCTATTCATCACAGTTCTCGAACACGCCTTTAAGAAACTGCCTTAGGAGAGTAAAGGAATAATCATCGATGGGGAAAGTCTTAATAATTTTTGCATTGCAGATGATATTGTCCTAATAACAGACAATCTGGGCGAAGCTAAAGAAATGTTCCAAGAACTTAAAACTTCATCGCAAGAAATAGGCCTAAAGATGAACTCCTCCAAAACCAAAATGGTGACAAATCTGGTTCCCAGTGAACAAATACAGATAGGCAAGAATAACATCGAAATAGTGGACAAGTACATATACCTGGGTCATGAGATGAGAATTGACGAGATGAATAACCTTGGGATGGGCAGCGTTCGGGAAAATGAAGGATGTGTTTAGGGCTGAGATTACAATATCCTTGAAACGAAAAGGATTTAACGAGTTTATCCTCCAGTCCCAGGAGACATTGGCTCTCACCAAAGCATCTGCAGAAAAGTTGAGAGTAACACAGAGACGAATGGAAAGATCCTTGCTTGGATTGACTTTAAAAGACCGAGTAAAGAACAATATGATCCGCAAAAGAAATGGGGTGGACAAAATTGTAGAAAGTATCGCAAAACGAAAATGGAAATGGGTAGGCCACGTCGTAAGATTTGAGGAGAGGAGATGGACAAAATACTCATTGAGTTGGGACCAAGAGCCGACAGGCGAAGCCGAGGAGGACCCCCCACTCGCTGGACAGACGACCTAAGAAGGATCTCATCAAATTGGATCACAACTGCTCAGAACAGAGAAAATTAGAAAATTTTCTATTATGGACTTTTTATCTTAAAAATGCCTGATAAATTGCCATGTTAAATTTTGGAAACTTATTAAAAGACACCCGGTTTATACACAATAATTATTAGCTCTTTTATCATTATTGAGAAAAGCCATGTTCTTACATTGGATTGCATCTAAAACAAAATTTTGAAGACGTAAGAAAACATGCACTTTCTTCTGTATATAAATTGATGATACTGGCGGCAGACACAAGCAAAACTTTGGATACAAATATTAATTAGTGGTCACAAATCCAAATGATGCAGAAAATGCTTCGACTTAAAAAACCCCCAGTTTCCATATTAGGATCAACTAAAAGATATATCCTCCTGATGCTTTGATCTAGTACTTCGGACTGAATTTTACCCTAAGGGATTTTACACTTACTAGGCAGTTAACGCTTACATATACATGGGCTCGAAGCTGGAAGTGTTTCTTTCAACTGTCTCTTGTGAGTTTAATTTACGACTCCTGCTGTGACATTTTTCCTTGAAAATCTCCTGTTTACTTTCAACGCCGCTTCGGTGGTATTTGCATATACATGGCAAACGCGAAATGATACATTATTTACGGTTATGTAGAACAAGTTAAAACCTATTTAACCTACTTCTTTTCCTATGTGTGTACGATTTGTCAATATTTTTTTTTTTTGATCGTATTCTATTATAAAGAACCATCATTATTTTATCGAAACATTATCTATTCTATATATCTTGTTTAACAAATTAACAGGTTTACGGCAAAATATTTGCACGTAACAAACAGGTAAAGCTTCTTTTATACTTATGGCGTGGTATAGATTTTTCTAAATAACACTTCAATTTTTTTAAAATAAACCAGTTTATTGGACACGCTTTAATGTATAACAATTTTTAGATGACCTCATCAGTCGCACTTCTCTTTAAAAATGTGTACAACAGAACAAAATTTTCCAATAATCTGCAATAGTACCAGAAGCGGACAATCTGCCACTCAAATACTTTTGCAGAATTTCAAATCAGAAAATCATATTTTCCAAATTAAATCAAAGTACGATTACATTAATCTCCAAATTGTATTATTATTTGTTTCTATATTATATGTGAGCACCTAAATATATATTTTCGAAATCATATAATATTTTGAAATTTTAACATTAGGGAATTCTGCAACTTGCACAAGGAATTCCTGTGTTAGCCGTCTGCACCACTTCTGGAAAACTACCAAAACCATTTGGCTTAGTAGGCGTGCCTGGTGGAAGGTACTCATTTAGAGCTTTTCCATATACGAACGCCACAAAAAGCAGAAGCAACTGGAAAAGATAGTTTGATAGAGAATGTTCAGTGAATAATTTAGATATACTTTATCTAGTTAGATAACATTTTGTAATAAATTTGATAAATGCGATTTAAATAATAAAAAATATGTTTTAATATATGTCGGTTTAATATCTCCCGGTTAATTTAAAAATTACCCAACTAACAGCAAAATATAAATTGTTTTGCAACCGTTATATCGTGTTTACTTAAGTTGGTTTATTAATCTAAATATTTTTGAGGCATAATATGAATAATATTAACAAATAATAGTCCAAACCGCATTAACACACTTTTTATTACGGCTTAAGTATAACTAAATAACGATTGCTAATTAATAGTTAATCCTGTGAACGGATACAATGTATTGCCAAAATATTTAATCATTTGATAGACTGCGAATATATGAACTTTTGGGAAGACTTTGAAGACTAAAAGAATCGCAAGAGCATTGCAAATAGCTTTGCAGTCTGCTCAAAAACTAATTGAAAATCTCTCTATCCTCGAGACCCAGCTACGAATTATTGAAAAATGAGTGAATTTTACAAAATACCAATAATGCTTTAATCAAAGATGTCAGTCTTATTTATATATGAAAAAAGTGCACTTTAAACAACTTACGTAGCATACGTTTCTTATTTGTATATAGGTTTTAATTTTTTTATGTTCGTGTGTTCATAATATGTATCTAGTTGTCCCGCATTAACACAACTTTGCTAATAAAAATTATCGGGGACAATACTGAAAGAATACTAAAACACATTTATTAACATAATATTAATATTATGTTAATATGTCATATTAATTAACATTTTGATCAGCTGGACTATTGTTTTTTCAAATTAGTTCAAAATTTGAATAAAAATCGTTTTGACTCACTTGAATATTGCGTTTAATCGGCAATGGTGGTTTCAAGAAGGATTCAGATAGAAGAAATTAGCTAACAAGCGCACATTCAAAAGCTACTTTTTACTTGAACGGTGACTCGCATGCCGTACTGATCCCCGTTTGAACTGCGTTTATTTTGTATTTCAACCACATTGTATTATGATTTAAATATGTATTTCAGTTCTTATAAGGAACTTGGTCTATCTTCAGAGTAGATACTCAAAATGCACCATTTTGAAGATTAGTTTTGAGTCCCTTTCTTTAAAGACGAATATTTCCGAACGCATGAATATTTCAGGAGATTATATCAATAACAAAAAACCAACGACAAACAAAGTCAACGATTAACCATGCTAAGTGCTAAACATAAATAAAATCTTCAAATTGAGGTTCTGTGAGCTAAACTCAAAAGTCTTAGTAAAATCAGTTCATAGTTTCAGGGGGAATTTTAAATTATACATTGAATGGGAACTACAAACAGAATATGAATAAAACATTAAATAAACGAACACAAAGCAAAGTGATTTTACTTAAATAAATAGTTTTTACGCCAGTAGACAGAATAAGAAATATTACTTAGAACATTTGATTGCGTGGCGTTTTCCCGGCTTAAACAAACAAATTGAAATAAATTTTGAAACAAAATCGTTTTTTTTAACTAAACAAAACCGACGAATTACATAACGTCTATAAATCAGAAATGTCAATAAATAAATAGTTTCGACTTATCAATTTGTTCTTCTTAATATTTAAATTAGTCAAACTTACCACTTTGTTCATACCACGTTAGGGCATTTTTGACCGCAACTCGAATTGGCAGAATAATATAGGTAGACAAAATAATGAAGAGGTTGAATATAGGATGAACGGATACCTTATACCCGTTCATTAAATTCTCGCTGCTTGTAATTAATAAATTTGATATATTTTTGCGCAAATTTGTTCCTATGTTTAATGACACGTTCATAAATTTGAGGCTCGTGCAATCTTTCACTAATATTATAGTTTGTACTCACCAATACGACTCTCATCTTCGACTAGAGGAAATAAAATCTGAGCTCCAATTGACGTTGCGATAGCTTTTATAAAGCAGGAAAGTGATAACTTATGAGTTTTGTAACATCTCAATGCTAAAATCTATAGGATTATCAACTCTCACCTACACACGACACGGCAATCGCATGATGTTGAAATAGGTTTAAAAATCTTCTTGTAACATACATATTTTATAATTCGAAATCATTACTATGATAATTTTGTGTTCGCATCTATTTAGAATTGTCACGAACCTCAATACATAAAATGTTACTTTTATCAAGTTATGTGCTCTGCAAAGATCAAGGTATGGGGTACCTTATAAGGAATCGTTTAGTCCGATTATTATAAGAATATCAAGCTGCGAAAGTTTTGTTTATGATGTTTCGTTTCCTGACTAACAATAATGTGGAATTAATGCAAATAAAATTAGTTTATGAGCCTGCTGATACATGTTTCAATTTTTCCACTACCGAAGGAAATATAAATATTCAGTTCTACAAAATCTATGTTTGTGTATGCTCTTGTAACATGAAGCCATTGTTAATTGAATGGAGGAATATAGGTGTTATCATATACTTCATATAAAGTTTGCAACATGAGCTTGCAATGCAATTGGAACAAAATAACCCATGAATGAAGCAACTGAATATACAATATCAACTTCAGGATTAATCTGAAATTCTTCGTTTAAAATATTAGGCTTTAAAAATTGTGGGATCAGGTCTTAGAGTCCATCCAATGCAGCTCTTCGTAAACCAAATGCGTTTGAAAACGAGTTAAATTATCTCTTTTTTCACCAACGACTTTTCAATTATTTCTGTGATTTTCTGTGATCTGTAGTGGAACAACTTTCGCAGAACCCGAACAGGCAATCTAAGATTGCATTTTTATCTTCAATAAAAGGCATTAATCTTTCGCGAATTAATAGCTTAAATCTTTCGAAATTATCAGAAGCAAACGTGATTGGTCGATGAGACTCCATTTGATGAGTTTCTCGTTTAGTCAACTTCGACACATGTTTCGGTCTAGAAGTAAGTATATCTCGGCATTAAAGTATCTGCAAATGATCGAACTAATCTTTCTTCGAACTATAAATAAAAATTTTTACCGTTTTACTTCGTTGCTTGTATTGTATTTTCAGCATTGGGAATAAATATTTTCCATATAAAAAGTATCGTTGACATGTTAAGGCGGTTTGATGTTGTCTTGTGCATCTATAGAAAAAGGTGATTCAATCTAAACATTAAATTTTTTGAAATGAATAGAGCTATCGAAACGTATAGTGCTCCTCTATTTAATATAGTATACACGATGTCCGGAAAATCAATAGATACGTTGGATCGAAGTTACAATTTAATGGCGATATGTTATACGACATTTATAGATGTTGATGGATCCGAAGCCTATTAAGTAAATGAATTTAAATATTGCGACGCAAAGAAACATCTATCAGTTCAGTTGAAATGGCATAAAACAAAAGTGTTTTTGTCTTCCCAAGAGCGATATCATAAGAAAATTTGAAGCTGTTAATACGTTCGTCTGAAATTAGTCAGAAGTATTCTAGATATTGTACCTAAGGCCGTATCAAAGAATACGGTTTTTAATATTGCAGGCTATAATTATTAATAATTTTCATACAAATAGGAATTTGAAGAGCAGATAAGAAAACAATTTAAAGTAAGTATTAAATTCCTGGAAAATGGTCCGATTACGTATACTGAACGACGGAAGAACGTAAAGGAAGCCAGCTTATTAATCTTACTAAAAGTCCAGGTTACAACCAAGAATCAAGCCTTTAGTTAAAAATATATGTAAAATATTTCAAACCTATTGGCCAGCAGTTTCCACACTTTTCACGGGAACTTTTGTTGTGGGATTAATTTCGCTTCGTTTAAATGCTAGTTAAGTTAGTTAATATGAGCTGAATATTTAAATTACTTATACAGAATCAACTTCCCTATACCTGTGGCCCCACGAATAGAAATCAAACGGATAAATGTTTGGTGAGTATGGTGGCCAAGTAATTACGAAGCAAAATAATGTGTAATAATCATCCGGTTTGAGAATATACAGGGTGATCTAGAACTTTGCTTTCAAATTTCTAGTGAATGTTCAGAGCAGCAATAAATAAGTAAAAATTGCCATAAATAAGTAAACGTAGGAGACGAACTGTCCAGAATTTCTGCTATCAATCTTGTCTATGTAAATATGAAACAAAAATCACTGACTGGTTTAGTGCTATGTTATTATGTTAAAACAACTAAAATAAAATGCAACAAAATGGAAGGTTTTGGGGAATGTGTTCTTATACTAAATGCCTTCTATTGCTTCACCGAACAATCTTAAAACGTAAAAAAAGGTATATAGACTTTTCATCAGAAATTCAATTTCAATACGTGGGAAGATAAAAGAACAGTATATGTTTAGGTTAAACTGAATTTTCGTATATTTCTTTTTCCTGACTGTACTTTTTAATTCATTCCAACATATTCCTGGGTTTTTCAGTCAAGTTTATTGTCACTAATTATGGTGTTATGTGATGAGCCCTGCGTTTCGTCCCGGGTCTACCTATTGGACTCGTCAGTAAGGCTTTAGGTAGACCCTGCCTTATACGCCAGACATCGGTTCTACGTGTTCGGACGTAAATGAATCGTGCCGGTATAGATCTTCTGCGGTGAGATAAAGCCTTACTGACGAGTCCAATAGGTAGACCCGGGACGAAACGCAGGGCTCATCACATAACACCATAATTAGTGACAATAAAATTGACTGAAAAACCCAGGAATATGTTGGAATGAATTAAAAAGTACAGTCAGGAAAAAGAAATATACGAAAAAGATATAGATGCTTGGGAGAAAAAAAGCAGAACGGAACGAGTGGTTTTCAATCTAATGCTAATCGGCAACACGGGTTGCCAATATCTCACCGCAGAAGATCTATACCGGCACGATTCATTTACGTCCGAACACGTAGAACCGATGTCTGGCGTATAAGGCAGGGTCTACCTAAAGCCTTACTGACGAGTCCAATAGGTAGACCCGGGACGAAACGCAGGGCTCATCACATAACACCATAATTAGTGACAATAAAATTGACTGAAAAACCCAGGAATATGTTGGAATGAATTAAAAAGTACAGTCAGGAAAAAGAAATATACGAAAAAGATATAGATGCTTGGGAGAAAAAAAGCAGAATGGAACGAGTGGTTTTCAATCTAATGCTAATCGGCAACACGGGTTGCCAATATCTCACCGCAGAAGATCTATACCGGCACGATTCATTTACGTCCGAACACGTAGAACCGATGTCTGGCGTATAAGGCAGGGTCTGCCTAAAGCCTTACTGACGAGTCCAATAGGTAGACCCGGGACGAAACGCAGGGCTCATCACATAACACCATAATTAGTGACAATAAAATTGACTGAAAAACCCAGGAATATGTTGGAATGAATTAAAAAGTACAGTCAGGAAAAAGAAATATACGAAAAAGATATAGATGCTTGGGAGAAAAAAAGCAGAATGGAACGAGTGGTTTTCAATCTAATGCTAATCGGCAACACGGGTTGCCAATATCTCACCGCAGAAGATCTATACCGGCACGATTCATTTACGTCCGAACACGTAGAACCGATGTCTGGCGTATAAGGCAGGGTCTACCTAAAGCCTTACTGACGAGTCCAATAGGTAGACCCGGGACGAAACGCAGGGCTCATCACATAACACCATAATTAGTGACAATAAAATTGACTGAAAAACCCAGGAATATGTTGGAATGAATTAAAAAGTACAGTCAGGAAAAAGAAATATACGAAAAAGATATAGATGCTTGGGAGAAAAAAAGCAGAATGGAACGAGTGGTTTTCAATCTAATGCTAAGCGGCAACACGGGTTGCCAATATCTCACCGCAGAAGATCTATACCGGCACGATTCATTTACGTCCGAACACGTAGAACCGATGTCTGGCGTATAAGGCAGGGTCTACCTAAAGCCTTACTGACGAGTCCAATAGGTAGACCCGGGACGAAACGCAGGGCTCATCACATAACACCATAATTAGTGACAATAAAATTGACTGAAAAACCCAGGAATATGTTGGAATGAATTAAAAAGTACAGTCAGGAAAAAGAAATATACGAAAAAGATATAGATGCTTGGGAGAAAAAAAGCAGAATGGAACGAGTGGTTTTCAATCTAATGCTAATCGGCAACACGGGTTGCCAATATCTCACCGCAGAAGATCTATACCGGCACGATTCATTTACGTCCGAACACGTAGAACCGATGTCTGGCGTATAAGGCAGGGTCTGCCTAAAGCCTTACTGACGAGTCCAATAGGTAGACCCGGGACGAAACGCAGGGCTCATCACATAACACCATAATTAGTGACAATAAAATTGACTGAAAAACCCAGGAATATGTTGGAATGAGTTAAACTGAATGTAAGTTTACACGCCTTGTTACCAGGGACTTGCAAAGTTGTTTCAGAATAAGACATTCTACATCTTGCAGATCGTACGATCTAGGAAACTGGCAAAGGAACGCCAATCAATGTCCCAACTTGCATTTTTAAAACAACGTTCGTGACGTGAAAGAACCAAACAATTATTTTTCGAACAGTATTAAAAATGTGAAATGTTTATTGATCTGCAAGATGCCATGAATTTATCTTTAACTAACTAAGTAGATTTTCGATATTTCGAAGTATATGAGTCATCTTTATTTCTCATGGAAATAGCCTATCGACCCTACGGTCTTTCTGCCCTTGTTTAGTACATATAGTCTTAATCTAAATAAAAAAACAAAGATAAATATTCTCTTATTCTGGGTTAACAATTTTTTAACTTTCTAATTCTAATAACCAGAAAAAATTATTTTATTGTCCAGTATTCAGTTGCGTTTGTAAGTGTTCGAGTAGCGTTGATGTAGGGAAACGGAAGCGGGATTGTCTGGTTGGTCTTGTAAGACAAAGGGGATTCAGTATGGTCCAGTTATAGGGGTTGTCTGTCCATTTTGTCTGTAAATGTATGAGTTTTTCCAAAATCTTTGTCATGTTTGTGCGTTCGTATAGTAGTTGGGTGGAGGGGTTGTGTAGTTGGTTTTGGGGGTGTCTTATTCCTGTTATTAGTCTTAGTGCAATTTGCTCTGTTGTTTGTATAAAACGTTTTGTCCTTTGTGTTCCGTTGGTCATGAGTATATGTCCATAGTCTAGCAAGGGTCTACAAATTTATTAATATACAATAAAATAAATATTACAAGCTAGAAGTCCTATTTAATCATGCATATTTAAGTTGTTGTTGATAATTTTTTCTCTAAAATTTGTCGCTAAATGCACGTCTCTAAAATTTTCTTGTCTTTAACTCATTCAAAACAATTTAAACACCATTTTAGCGCCTCAAAGCCTTAAGTCATAAAACAATTAAAACTAAGACGCTGCATTTCTATTTCCTCAAAACAATATGCTAGATATTGCAATTATAATGTTCTTGAAGTTTAAAGTTTCTGTAATATTTGAAAGAGAGTTTAAGTCGGAATTATGTGATAAATAAACTGCTGGGAAAATGGAGTAGAAAAGTTTTATTAGTTCTATTCAACTATTCGAGTAGTCATTTATCGCCATATCCAAAAGCAGAAAAAAATTATTCCACTAATAAAAAAATTGGTGAAGAGAGGAATAGGCAAAATATCCTAACGTTCTTTGATAATTGTGGATTTCCGTGTTCCCAAAAATTACTTTATGGGAGAAAAATATTAAACAAAAAATCAAAACCATGTTTAAGCAATATTTGAATATTTAAGTAAATAATGATTTAGATTGAGATATTTAAAAATGCTACATGATTTAAATACTTGAAGATTTTTTTCCTGGAACCAAAAATATAATTTTGTGTATTGGTAAAAAAATCGAAACAGAATGCTAATTAATCTGGCTAAAATGAAACGCTAAATTAATTTTCATAGCATATTTATATTAAGCAAACAAAATTTTAGTTGCCAATCTTACATAAGAACTAATAGATAAATCAACCATTAAGGAATGGAGTAGATGACTCAAAAAGGATGTCTCAAGAATAACTTTAAAAAATTCCTCAAATAACCCGCTATGCAGTTGTGCTAACTTTATTCAAATCTCTTTAAACACTTAGCAAAGTACGAAAGTAACGTCGCCTTTATCTTAATGATAATATCCATTGTTCCTTAGCAGTATCTGCACGATCTAAGCTATACATTAAATGGTTTAAGCCAGTTCAATTGTGGCCCAGCCAGTTTACAATCGACTGCAGTAAAACGTGTCATAAAGTATTAAGCGACCAACAAAAGCCATCGCAACTTGAGCTTAGAAAAACATTTTTATAAATATCGTGTTTCTAAGCTTGACAATAATGCAATTCGCTTTAAGCAGATAGCTGAGATTTACTGATAACTGATTCAAATTACTAATCAAACTTTGTGTAAGCCATCACAATATATACCTGCCATAAGCAATTAGTGAGCCATTTTTTTAAGTCAAGTCTTTTTCAACGAAAAACAAAAACGAAAATGAATAAAATTAAATTATTGTCAGTTAAACTCTGTTACTTTACGTCTAGGTAAATTAATTCATCATGTCACTTTAATTTTATTTTAATAGTTTTTAAAGTAATTGCTTACTTGATAAACTTAATTGAAGGTGAAGATGTTGACAAAGACCAAGAGAATTGGCTGGAAAAGAATCCTTGAAAAAAAAGGCGCCTAAATTGTCGGGCCAGGCACATAAAGGAAATAAATGAAAATTTCACTGTTTATCGGGTTTCCTCCAGGAACAAGTTAAGTCAAATATAATTAATAATCGAGTAGAATATTGAATTTTTGGACTATTTGATCGCTTCAAAAATCAAGTTTAATCTTCACCTTCTGTCTTCTTCGAAAATAGATCCGCAATCTTCTCACTTGCAAACTGCCCCTACTACCTAACAAAGCACCGTGTGTACTTTTGATAAGTCAGAATGATTATTGAGTAAAAAGTTGTCCGCTTGAAACGAACTGCACAAATATTGGAATAATGCACGCAAATTACTATTTTCTTTATTCTTGTAACTGAGGCTCAAAACAACGACATCAGTCATAAAATGTAGTGTAGATGCTTCATCATAACTTCAAACCCATATACCAAGTACTGGGAACTATAAATTCAAAGCCAAACCATAAAAAGCATAAAATTATTGGAAGCAAATATCATAAAGCCATATATCACCCCAGCTTCGTATACCATCTTCGGGGCTTATTTCATCGTTGGATTTAGGTGAAAATCGATAGATCTTGCCTCGCTGGCTGATGGAAATTTGCCAAATACTTGTGAATCTGCATAAATAGCTAAAATATTTTTAGCACTTTCAACGATGGCATCTCCAAAGTCGAACATCAGCTCTCCTTAATTGCCTTCTAATTATTCAACACTAATTTCCTTTTGAACAAGTTCCTTTCATAATATTTTTTAAGGCAAAGTTGGTTCTATGACACGGTTTTACTTCGCTGCGTGTATTTAAGCAAGAAAGCGCTTATTAAACGTCTTGTCAGCTACATATTGTTTTTCCAAAGGTATAGAGGAAAATGCTTTTACGATATTTTCAGCATTGTTTGACTTATTTTAACAAGCGGTTCCAACTATAAAAATCCAGTTTTTCGTATCAACCAATCCTGCTAAACACCAAAAAGCAAAGAAGAAATACGAATCGTTCGTAACCTATTTTAATCTCGATGTTTTCTCGTTGTAAGTCCAAGTGATTTTATTCCATATTTTAGGTTTCTATATTTTATCTAGACGTTCGGCGAAATCTCCAGATCTAATTACTGAAGCGTAATGAGTGGATTCAGATTTTTTCGTTGAAATACAGTTCTAAAAGACAAACTTTTTTTGCCCGGTGTGGCCATTTAAAAAGTTGGTGTATCTGAGGAGGAAGGTATTGTACTTAATGATGCATGTTGTCATGCAAACTTTAACAGTAATTTCAAAAAAAATTATAAAAGGAAACATTGTACCCATGGTACCTTAATCATTCGGTTCATTCAAGAACACATAATAAAAACAAACTGAGGCATTCTATTCTGGTTACACTGGCTTATTTCTAATATCAATCGTCATATACGTAATATAAAGAATAAGAAAAATATGTCTGCCGCATTGCGCTGACCGAGTGTACCTACCGCCACCAATACTAATATATTTTTAATCCGATCCAATCCATAAGTTTTATGCTTCGGAATAGACATCCAATGTTACATGGAAATACTCAAAAACAAAGATTTATTGAAAGTAGAAATAAAATTTACCATTATTCATTAGTGTTTGTTGAAGTGCTGAGATTTTCGACTATAATAGAAGACAGAATCTTGACTTAAAATGTAAGCAATTTACATAACATTGGTTAAATTGATGATGATGGCAACTACATTAAACCCATCTCACCACATCCCAAATTAATCTTTCAGTCTAACGGAACGCTTGCGTCATGAGGCATGCGGATAATTGCAATTTTCAGCAAAACTAAATACAAAACCCTCTATTAACAGCTCAATCCATTCGACATGATAACTAAGCAACATCAGGCTCTGTTGTTGGTTGAATTTCCGTGATGTAGGTCAGCAACAGGATGAGGAAATCGGAGAACAAAATAATTGGCAACAATGGAGATTTATGACCTTATTTCATGAAAGATTAATCTAAATGACCGGTTCCCCAATAGTATTACGATAATAGGACTAAATTTACTACCATAGCATAAGATAAGGAATATATTGATTCTCCGATAGTCGACAGTTGAGTCTGGCAAAAAAACTATATTTAAAAAATTTGCCGCAAATATTTGAAACATTTTTGAACTTTTTGTGTTGCATGTTGAACTGAAACTGGGAAAAAATAATATTTTACTTTTGTGGATTGTGTGCAAATTATAACTTGAAAGATGCCTAAGACGTCGAGAAGAATATCAGATAGAGTAGTAGTAGTAGTAAACATCTTTATTTCTAAGGAAGGCTATCGACCTATCGGTCTTTCTGCCCTTGTTTAATACATGTAGTCTTAATCTAAATAAAAAACAAACATGAAAATTCTCTTATTCTAGGTTAACAATATTATTAAAGAAAATTCCAATGACAAGAAAAAATTATTTTATTGTCCACTAGTCAGTTGCGTTTATATGTGTTCGAGTAGCGTTGATGTAGGGAAACGGAAGCGGGATTGTCTGGTTGGTCTTGTAAGACAAAGGGGATTCAGTATGGTCCAGTTGTAGGGGTTGTTTGTCCATTTTGTCTGTAGATGTATGAGTCTTTCCGACATCTTTGTCATGTTTGTGCGTTCGTATAGTAGTTGGGTGGGGCGGTTGTGTAGTGGGTTTTGGGGGTGTCTTATTCGTGTTATTAGTCTTAGTGCAATTTGTTCTGTTGTTTGTATATAACGTTTTGTCCTTTCTGTTCCGTTGGTCATGAGTATATGTCCAAAGTCTAGCTAGGGTCTACAAATAGCTTTATATATTTTGGTGGCGGTGTTTGTGCTAATTCCTCTGTCTTTGTAGGTTAGTGATCGGAAGTGTTTTGTTCTCTTTGTTTTGTTCTCTTTATTGTTTCTGCCCTGATGTTTCGTATGTGTTTAGTGAATTTAAGTTTGTGGTCAATTGTGATTCCAAGGTATTTTACGTCGTTTTTTGGTTGTGTCGTTTGGCCGTCTGCAGTTATTGTAGGGGAGTCAGCGTTGAGTCTGTGGTTTGTGAGCGGAAGTTGGTTTTTTGACGCGTTTGGTGTTAGTCTCCATTTATAAAACCATGTCATTGTGTTGTTTGTTAGTGTTTGGAGTCTTTGAGCTGCTCTCTCAGTAGTTTTGTCATGTACAATAAGTGCCGTGTCGTCTGCGTATTGTAATATGTATGCCGATCTGTCGATTTGATTTTTGTCTGGTAAGTTGTAATTGTATATGTCATGGCAGTATATACTGTAGAGAAACGGTGAGAGCGGGGATCCTTGAAGGAGCCCTTGTTGAAGGGGAAAAAGAATATGACAGTGTTTTGTCAATTCGTACTTGTAGTTGTCTATCAGATAGATTTTTAATAGCATTGACAATTTCTCTGAAAATGTATTTTACCTACTGTGATTTTGAAAAATTACAAGAGCTATTGAAATTTGACCAGAATTGACATAAATTCAAATTCCGCACAAACTTTTTACAGTAATTTCCGATAACGTTGATTTATATGTTCGCTTCGGTTTGTCGCTTCCAAAATTAATGTAACTCCTATTTTATTTGCAAAACGATTAAAGTTGATGTATTTGTAATATTCATTCATAGTTGGCATTTTGGATAAGCGATCCTTTACTTGCAAACTTACGCATATTTTTGAGTGAATGAAGTATTATACGGATTATCAGACTATGAAGGCTTTCACGGCCGGTCAAATCACATATAGAAATGTTTTTCGGGCTTTGAAGCCGTGGTCCATGGGAATTTCTTCCTGACGTTTCGTCCACAACTGCGGTGGACATTATCAAAGGCTTTCCGACTAAGACTGGTTCGACTACTGGATTCTTTGTCGTATTTATGCGGTCCGGCTGTGTGAGGTCATGCGTGAGGAGTGGAAGGCGCTTCAATGGTTTTGGCGTACAAACAGCGTGTTTGCCGCAAAACGCGTTTCCAATCTGGATTAAGGACCGTGACTTCTTCTTTCCTGTTAAAAGGAACTCCTTCTTGCAATCTCCACTGTTTGGTTTTCACTCACTAACTTTATTTTATGGCCTAGGTACACGTATTCATCCACTGTTTCAATATTAATGTTGTCTAAGGTGACCTGGGTGTTATAAGGACTCATGATCGTGGTCTTACCTAAGTTCATCTGAAGCCCCACTGATTGCGTTGATTCTTTTAGCTCCTTTAACATGTTGGTGAGCTCCTCATGATCACTGCTAAACAGGATAATGCCGTGTGCAAAACTTAGATGGCTCAAGTACCCGCCACCAATGTTAATGCATTTTAACTCCCAATCCAAGGTCTTGAAAACTCCCTCCGAAGCGGTGAAAAGTTTTGGGGATATTGAGTCTCCTTGTCTAACTCCTCTGTATATGGAGATTTTTTCTGTGTTGAAGTCTTCTGTTATCTTTACTTGAAAAGTGGCATTCTCGTAGCAGTTCTTTATCAAAGTGGAGTATCGTGAGTCGACCCTAGCCTTATCCAATTCATTTAGTACTGCCTATTCTTCTATCGAGTCAAATGCCTTTTGATAGCCGACGAACCCTAGGTGAAGAGGGACATAGTATTCCCTACATTTCTCGATCAGTCTCCGCACAGTCTGGAAATGGTCGGTGGTACTATAACCTTTTCTGAATCCCGCTTGTTCTATGGGTTGGTAGAAGTCTAGTTTTTTATTCAGATGTCTGGTCAGGATCTTGCCAAGTAATTTGTAGATCCGTCCATAGGAGGCTGATGGGCCTGACATTTCCTATGTTGCTACAGTCTGCTTTCTGAAATAGGATTTTGACGTCGGCCTTCCTCCATGCTTCCGGGATGCGGCCCTCCTACAGACACTTATTGAGCAGGAAGAGGATTGCGTTTTTTAGTTTTGCTCCTCCTCCTTTCAGCATTTCTACCGTAATGCGGTCTTCTCCTAGAGCCTTGCGGTTTTTTATAGATCTCAGTGCCTCTTCTATTTTGGATGTATTCATCTCCGGTATTTCCTCCGATCCCACATTTAGAATTTGTGCTCTGTTATCTCTCTGGTAACCTGTGTCTGGCATTTCCTGCCTTTAGAGGTTTCGGTAGAAGCTTTGAATGCTGGTCACGATCTCCTGCTTTTCATACACTACTATTTTTTCTAACACGATTAACTTTCCCTCTCAGATTTCAACTTCTTTTTTGACACATTTTTTCGTAAGATAACTAATTTCCGAAATATTTAAGCGTTTCAAGAAAAAAAACACCCTGTATTAATGTAACCTTTTATAGAAATTATTGGTAACTGACAATATTTCAGCTATCAGTTGCTCTGGATGCGCTCAAGAGATGCAGTATTAATAATACGTGAGCACCAAATTCTACTAAATAAGTTGTTGCTGTTCGAGAAGACAACAAGGTTTTTTGCTGGAATTATATTTAATGTAGTTCGGTTCCACTGGCCCATAAAGTGTTATTATTAGCTTGCTTTACGCAACAAAGACTTATTAATCAAGAAATTATTCGTTTCCAGAAAGTGAAATAAATTTTGCGCCGCTCTTAATAAGGTGATAAGTTTAAGCTCATTAGTACTAAATGTCTCATTCATGTTGAATTTAAAGTTGAACAACTGGTAACTAATTACAAAATCCGTTGGTCTAAACTCGTTGAATTTGAGTGTTCCAATAGGCCGGGTTGTGCATCGGTTTAGAAACTAATATATTTTTTATAAGTCGAATTATAAAATTATATTTCCATTCTTGTCAAACGTCATGCAATTTTCCTTGCTTCTTAGTGAAAATTTTTGATTTTGAAATTTTTAAATTTCATACAAAATATTTAATCCACCCTACATTAACGCTACTCGAACACTTACAAACGCAACTGACTAGTGGACAATAAAATAATTTCTTCTTGCCACTGAAATTTTATTTAATATTATCGTTAACCTAGAATAAGAGAATTTTCATATTTGTTTTTTATTTAGATTAAGACTACATGTATTAAACAAGGGCAGAAAGACCGATAGGTCGATAGCCTTTTTTAGAAATAAAGATGTTTACTACTACTATTATTTAATCCAAAAAAATTCCTGGGTTTCAGTCAATTTTAATGTTTATTATTTAAAATGTCACAAATACGTTTCGGTGTGTTTCTCCACCATCATCAGTTTGTCTAAAATAAACATTCACAGCCATCATTAATTTTTAAAAAAATTCTATCAAAATTCACATACTAAAATACAAATTACACACATATTAAAAAGTATATTAAAAACAATAGGTCTTCATGTGATGAGTCAGGACAATCATGTCTGGGAAAAAAACTAGAATCTATTGTTCAGAGATTTAAATTTAACTTACGTGTAAGGCTGTTTCTACCTTCACATTTGACTGGCTATTGAAATCCATATTTTGATCGATATCGAGTGAGAGAATAAAGAAACTGTTTATATTTCGCTTTTTCTTTGCATTCTAGGAATATCAATTGCTCTGCAATTCTTCAATGTCAGGTGTTTATATTCCATTTACTTTATAAATATACACAGTAATACAAAATACTTCATTTAGATAACAATAATAACAAAATTATCAGGCACAAATCAACATATACGTACGTCTGGTTTATGAATAAAACCGTCAGTAATTAAATCAAAATATTTTCTTTGCATTTTACTACAATATACGAGTTTGATAATCGTTGATTGTCATTCTATAAAATTGAGAAAGGCGTTTAGACAAAAAATTAAATACTGTAAAATAATGTTAAACGCGTCTTTCAAAACTCCACTCCTTAGAACATCGTTCAATTAATACTTGTATAAATATTTGTTTCTTCAGCACTTTTTAACAATTATTATTTGATCAAGTAGGAAAAGTTGGAGAAGTTCCATGATAGTTAATAACAATAACATATTAAATATTTAAAACAGAACACAAATCAACAAATGCTATACATATTACATACAACTAAACATGTATAGCAAACTGATTGAAATTCAGCAAAAGTCCAATTTTGAGAAATTGGGAACAATAAGGACAATATTTATTGCCGAAACTTTACTGCGGAGCAAACAGTCTCATCGCTTCCAAAGGAAATTTAAATAAATGTGGCTTTACTAATGTCCCTTTATTGCCTACCGGATACGTTTTGGCGATACTTTACCGCAGTAATAAAGCTGAGTAGCTTTTAAACGAACCGAGTCACAAGAAAATTTAAATTTGTTTTCAATTTTCTGCTACATCTGTACGTTTAATATTCGGTTAACGCGTCGTCATTATCTGAAATAGATTTAGCGCGTACATAACTTAATTTTTATAATAAATATAATTCTAATTTACTGCTATAAAATACTTATTTGGTTGAATTAATTGAACTCCCCTACCAATAACGAGACAAAATATTTCAAGAAAATTGTATGATATAATAATAGTTTGATTTTCATATAACATGCTAAAAGTCTGTCTAAGTACGTATGATTGTTTCGGATTTTTTATAATATTATTTTTCGGCTAACCGTTAGGGATTGTGGCGATTACCGGATGTAACGCCATAATAAGAATAAACCATTACATACTTCGAACATTTGGAGGACATTTTGTTACGGATTTTTTATTTTGACTGTGTTTCAGAATACTACCATTTTAATTTAAATTAAGTTAAACTACTTTTTATATATTATACTTTAGGTAAATGTGAAAATTTGAACTAACTGGTTAAGTTTAATCAAAAATTACCACACAAAACCAGGTTACATGATTGAATATTCTGAGAAATATAAGAGGTAGATTTTATTAAATGCTCAATACCTCGTGAATTTGAGCGCTCAGTTTACAAAACCGTGTTAGCAGCAGCAGGAATACCCATGTTGAACCGAAGAGAATCTGCACACGGTCTTGCTCAAAGTCATTAACAACTTTGGTTTGTTAGCGTGTGGGCTGGTATCGTTCTTGGCCATTTGGTTGGGTCATACCTGCTGCATAATCGGCTAAGAAAACTTTTCTAAAGTCGTCTTAAATAAGACATATTGCCAGAACTTCATCAAAATGTTGCATTTTAAACTTTCGTCTGCAAATGTCGCTGCAACATGATGGTGACATACATAGCTGTTGAAATATATCAGTTTTGGAATCATTACTTTTGTGCTCCAGATTGTGGCCATCTAGATCACTCGATCTAACATTTTTAGGCATCTTTTGCAGGGTCAAGTAAAGTGTTTTGTTTAAATAAACCTTTCCGCAGAAAAATATCTATGTGAAAGAATTACAGCGACATTAAAAGTTATTTATTTATTTATCGTATGACGATCTACAGCTCTACTTATAAATGTGGCTAAAGTATATTTGAAACATAGGCTATGGGTTATAGATAGACACCCAGGGAGTTCAGCCAATCCTCGGCGGCAGGAGTGGCATTCGGAATCTGGTTCCCTTCTCCTTCAAATCTTCTTATTGGGCATTCGTGGGCTACAGTCTGATCTGGCGCTCCGTAGTCGCATTCCCGGGTATTCGACAGTCCCACCTGTACAACATGGACCTGCATCTGGCGTGGTCAGTTCTAATGCGGTTAAGGCTACACCATGCTTTCCTAGACATTTGCATTCCTGAGAGAGGAACGGTGGGATCCACATGACTTTTGTGGTTAAAATCATGACTGGTTGTCCATGTGGTCCTCCAACCTTCTCTAACACGAAATGGCTGTGAGGCATTGCCTAAGCCATTCTCTCGCAGTTTGTCCTATGTGCTTTATAAATTCTGGGAATACACCATCCAAGCCTGCCGCCTTTCTTAATTTGAGTATACTTATGGCCTTGTTCATTTCAGCGTAAGTGAAGGAGGAAGAGAAAAGAGGGTTGTCTTCAAGGCGACTGTCAGTTATTTTAAGTTCTTCCATTACTGCTTCTTCAAACTCTTTATGAATCGGTACATTTTCTAATCGTTGTTTAACGTGTAACGCTACTTGGGAAGGGATCACTTTATGTTCTTTGGTAAGTATAGGCGTTGTAGCTCCTAGTCTACGTAGGAGAGACCATTCCCTTTCTTCTGGAGGCTGTGAAATCCATATTTTCTGTCGTATTTTCCCAATTAAAGTTCTGCAAGCAGCTATCAAATTTTCAGTCGAGTTCGCAGAAACCATGTAGGAAGTTTGAACGAGTGTACTCAAATTTATGGACGATATGTTAAACAGATACCTTAAGTGTTATTGTGTATAAACGAATTAAACTAAAATATTTTAATACTCGAAACAATAAACTGTCAGTGCTCAAGGGAGATCTTTCCGGACAGTGAGTCCTTGAAGAAAAAAAGAAAGTTTTTTTTGAAAACATTAATGCTTTAATGTTTTCTGTTGTGGGAATGAGCAAACCCTAAAAGTTTGAGCTCACATTTCTCAATAATCCTGTCTAAAAACAGAAAAAAATATTGTGTCTGGCAATCGTAGTTTTCCATCACGCCATAATAACAATGTGAAACCAATGCCAACTTGGTGCGGAGCGACAGGATCCACGGCCAATTTCGATAAAGAGAAGAAAAGGAAACTTTCCATCAACCTGGGAATAACCTTTGAATTTATACTCCCTGTAGAGAATGTAAAGGCATCAAATCGGTGACCGATTAACCAAAACTTTCGCATCTACTTAAGAATAATTGAAATGAAGAATGAAACCCAGGAATATATTGGAATGAATTAAAGTACAGTCAGGAAAATATGCGAAACTTAAGAATAATGTAATGTCTGTCGAAGAGCAGACATCAAAATAAGCAATTTAAATTTTCAGATTTGTTTCCTAATCTAAATGTTTGCGTGTTAAGGACATGCAGGGAATCATTAGAATCTATAAGCACAAAACTATTACAACTCATTAATGCAAAGAAGATACTTGGTATTAATTTTATTAACTGATTCGATATAAGATTTGGCGCCGTTTTGCATGTAGATATTTAGTAAAAATGTATAATTCATAATGATCGAATGATTTTTAGATAATACTCAATGTTTAGCACTCCTTGTTATGTTTTAAGTAATGGCGGTTAATTTAAAACCTGCTGATGGCACCAAACAGAAATGCAAGAGTGTAGCAAATCAATTAAAGCAATGAATTCCAACCGTAAACGATTCTTAAAGTAACCTTAAATTTAGTGGCAGTTATTGTGAAAAGAATCGGCTTGTACTGGTACTTTGATCTCTTTCATGGGCGTGGTCGTTCAACCCAAATACGCTACTCTGAGGATTTAGCCTTACAGGGATTAAATTGAAATTTTTGGATTAAATTGAAATACAGTCAGGAAAATATACACAACAATTACAGGGATGTTCAGCAGATATCTAGCAAGGTGGTTGGGATGTATACTCATCTGCTTTTTAAAGAATCTGCTTCCTAAATAGTTGCAATTTTCAATCGGATCGAGGTGAAGTGCCAGAAACTTAACGTGATGATCTTTCTAAGGAATCCGCTCCTGGTTTGGATATATAGGTGATGTACATATTGATTTTATTAATGTAAATATGTTGTGGTCAGATTTGGTTTCTTCAACTTTAGGAGCCCATGTAAAGAGCCATTTTCGAGCTTGTGGATTTCTCTTTTCTGTCTGATACTAAAAAAGCTGTACCACGGGCATATTTAGTGAACTTCACTCTCTCATTTGACTCAGCTTTGATGCCCTCTCTGTCTCAGAACCAAGCCTTGTTGCACTTTAGACTTAATATTAAAACAAATAATTCCGTGATGGTGCTCCTCCAGCATTAACCGAAAATGTGCGGTTGATTAGGTAACTCTTGATCAGGGGAACAAAACTTGGGAAGATTGTTCTTTATTTTGTTGCCTTGTCAAATGCTGTTTAATGTCCAAGAAATTAACAGAGTAGGTCTATGGTGTGTCTAACGATTAGTTATTTTGTTCAGAACCCGATACTCGTTTTCGATTGAAGAACGATGCTGCGAGTACTGAATTAGTGCTAGGGTAAGAAGGTTCTTTTGACAATTAACGTACGTATTCATCCGTTTATGTAGGAACTTTTCAAGCAGCTTCGGGAGAATTGAGATCAGACTGATAAGTTAGCAGGAGGAGCAGTTGGTGCCGCAATAAGTTGGTTCTCTATTATTATTAATCAATATTTCAATAAACTTCTGTTCATCGCGAAAAGCAAAAATTCTTGTTCATTTTCTTGTCATGAATTATACTAGTTTTAACTAAAAAGTTTAATAAAAACAACTGCTAACTAGCTCGTCAGTTGTGTTTTGATGTGATTTCATCTCAGTGTTTTCTCTAGCGTTGGATTTGAATTAACAAATAAGTGCTCGGTCTCATTTCCAGTGTAAGCTAGTAGTGGATCTTGGAACGCTTTCTGGCTAGTTTAACGATAAGCAAGCAATTACTTTTACTAACTTTTAAGCGGATTTTAAGCTTAATTGGGGAGTATTTATAGCTCTGAAGATGTTCTAGTTAAGCAATCAAGCCTTGTCTAGCCGGAAGCAAAACGCGACAGATAGAGTCAAGTATTGTCATAAATATTACAAACTTTAGAAAGAATGGCATAAGGGCCTGTTTGCAAAAGACCAATAATTTTAGATTCTACAGCGACCCAACAAATATGCATTCCTTCCTACAACAATTCTAAACGCTTCCATTCAATGCTGCAGCTTTAATCACTTTTATACTAATTCAGCATTTCTAAAATATTCCCATACAAAACTCATGTTGCGCCTACTAGAGTACCTATACTAAAATGCCCTTAAACGGTGACACTTGCAGCTGCATTATATAAATAAGCTTGGGAGTGTTTCATGAAACGACATCTAATCAAGGAAACAATTAATTTCAGCAAACCTGAAAATGACTTCGAGTGAATGGGGTTTATTTAACGGTTTAGGTGAGTGCAACAAATAAACAAAACTTATTATTAATGCTAGAGGAAAACTTTTGTTGCATTATTCCCTCAATCCCTAATCTGCGCAATTTTGTCAAATAGGTTTCAATGAAGCAATTTCAAAGTTGGAATGACATAGGATAATAATCAATCCTGAGGTTCATTTTGTTGTTGTTCAAAGTTGAGTTAAGTTAATTCACAAAAGTATATGTATTATATGTATATATATATATATATATATATATATATATATATATATATATATATATATATATATATATATATTATATGTATATATATATATATATATATATATATATATATATATATATATATATATATATATTATATATATATATATATATATATATATATATATATATATATATATATATATATATATATATATATATATATATTGGGTTTGGGTTTTCCTCTTTTACTTCTCTCTGTTGGTGTCCATCTGAGGATTTATTTGAGAATTCTTGTGTAGTCCATCCGCTCAACATGCCCGTACCATATCAACTGTCTTCGTTGGCTTTCTTCTATTATGTCTGTCATGACGTTCATGATAACTCTGATTTCCTCATTAGTTATCCTCTCCAACCTTGATTTCCCTGCTGCTCTACCCCAGAAGTCCATCTCGAGAGAACGCAACCGCCGCTCTAGGTGGGTAGTAAGTTTCCAAGTTTCGCATCCATACAGCACTATACTCTTAAATATGGAGTTGTATAGGAGGTGTTTCCTTTCTCGGGAAATACATGTTGACTATAAGATGGAGTTTTTGCCGCCGATCACCTTCTTCGCTTTTATAATGCGTTGTTCTCTTTCATTCTTTGTACGGCCTCCAGTCTCAATTTTTGTTCCAAGATATACGTATTCGGTGCATGTTTCGTCTTCTTCTGGGTGTAGATCACCTCTGTCTTTTCCGATGCACAAATAATTTTCGATCGATTCACCGACAGTCCCTATTCTTCGTACTCTTTAAATAATCTTCTTTTCATGAGTTCCAGATCCTCCTTGTTCTGCGCCATAAAAACCTGGTCACCTGCAAAATGCAAAGAATACAGCGTTGTATCTTCATTAATGGTTATTTGTATATTCTTTTTTCCTGACTGTACTTTAATTCATTCCAATGTATTCCTGGGTTTTCAGTCAATTTTATTGTCACTAATTATGGTGTTATGTGATGAGCCCTGCGTTTCGTCCCGGGTCTACCTATTGGACTCGTCAGTAAGGCTTAGGTAGACCCTGCCTTATACGCCGGACATCGGTTATACGCGTTCGGACGTAAATGAATGGAATGAATTAAAGTACAGTCAGGAAAAAAGAATATACAAAGATAGATGCTTGGGAAAAAAAAAGCAGAATGGAACGAGTGGCAGCATCGGCAACACGGGTTGCCAACATCTCACCGCACAAGATCTACACCGGCTCGGTTCATTTACGTCCGAACGCGTGTAACCGATGTCCGGCGTATAAGGCAGGGTCTACCTAAGCCTTACTGACGAGTCCAATAGGTAGACCCGGGACGAAACGCAGGGCTCATCACATAACACCATAATTAGTGACAATAAAATTGACTGAAAACCCAGGAATACATTGGAATGAATTAATGGTTATTCCCATTCCGCTGCATGCTCTTCTCCACTTCCTTAGTGCTTCATTGAGGTATATCTTAAACAATGTGGGGGACAGACAGCAGCCCTGCCTCAAACCCTTTGTAACTGGAAAACTTTCTGAAAAGTCACCATTACGTTTGATCTTTGATGTTGTTTGATCATAAAGTTGTTTTACAGCTGTTATTAATGTATAACTTATTCTGGATCTCTCCATTACTTCCCGTAGCTTTTGTACGGGAACAGTGTCATATCCTTCGTAAGATGCACAAACAGAAGGTACACCTCTCAGTTTCTTGCTACTTTCTTCTCCGTTAGTTGGGTCAGACTGAAGCTATGTATGAGCGACACACTCGAAAACCTGCCTGCTCTTCAACTTCTTCGTGTTCGTATTCTTCTGCTATTGAACTTTGTATAACTTTTCCATAGAGACGGCTCATGGTGCGGGTAACGGAGACACACCTATAGTTGGAACATTCATCTCTCCTTCCCTTCTTGTGGATGGGAGTAATCCATGCGTCATCATCACAAATATGTTTAATTGTGCTAATCGCTATCATGTTTCGGATGATTTTGGCACATAGATCAGAATTCGATTGATCTTGGTTAAGCGCAATGAAATTTACATTTATTTGCTTGTTGACGATTAGAACTGAATTGGGCACGGTATAGTCAATTTCATGCTTCTTTAATATATCTTTTTTTTTAATCCAGCATAATTATTCACTAATAATAATAATAATAATAATAATAGATATACTTTTGTTAACAGCGTACCAGGGGAATTAGGCAATAATTGAATATTCCCAATTCATTAATATAATTAAAGCATAATAAATTTACTATACCCATAGATATTAATAGTTTCATTTATTATGTGCCAGTTACTCCTAACTGCTATAGTTAGTTAATCACAATCAGAAAAAATATGTTCTGAGCTCTCGTTAATAATATTTATGTTTCTTTGCTTCAAGGCTCTATTTTTAGCTGAGCAGCGTTAACAAGCTTCCAACTATAGTAAATCGTCAAGCGTTGCTATCTAATGCCAAGAAAAAATCCATTTAATGATCCGAATTTGGCGGTTTTGTTAAGATAATTGGACTGCTTGAGGGAGCTTTCATCCGACCTCGCCATTAAATTCCTAAGAAGAAAAACAATTTATCTACTGATGATGTTCCGGAAAAATCCTTCGTAATATAAAGCGGCCCATATTTTATAGTATACATATTCTCCGGAATGAAATGGGATCTTGTTACTGAAAACTTTTCCGGTTCACATAATAACTGAGCATACATGGCAAATTTTGCTTGTTGACTATAATACTGTCGCAGTAAAAACATTTTTCAGTTTTGTGTTTAGTTATTTACTAAAGTTTTTATTTCTATGAAAATGTGGCGTCATTTTTCGTTTTTCCGTATGCAGTGTAAAAGAGGAAACTGAGGAAATGAGAACTTTTAATTAGTTATGAATAGAATTACAGCTTTTTTAGCTTGTATTTACAGTTTAATAATTCGGTTACATCGGATTTCAATTTTGAATTACTTCGCATAATAAAATTACAGGACTAAATTTATTTTTATCACAAGCTCGTGGAAAAACATGACCGTAATGAGGGTGTCTGAAAAAACGGAAAAAATAAAATTAAACACAATTAAATTTTGAAATCTCTCAATAACTACTTCCTGTTCTATCTAAAAATCATCCTAGTAGTAGTAAACATCTTTATTTCTAAAAAAAGGCTATCGACCTATCGGTCTTTCTGCTCTTGTTTAGTACATGCAGTGTCAATCTAAACAAACAAATAAAGGTAAAAATTATCTTATTCTAGGTTACTAATTGAATAATTTTAATTCTGGCAAACAGAGATCTTGGATTTATTGCCCAGTAGTCAGTTACTATTGTAAGCGTTCGAGTAGCGTTGATGTAGGGAAACGGAAGCGGGATTGTCTGGTTGGTTTTGTAAGACAAAGGGGATTCAGTATGGTCCAGTTATAGGGGTTGTTTGTCCATTTTGTCTGTAGCTGTATGAGTCTTTCCGAGATCTTTGTCATGTTTGTGCGTTCGTATAGTAGTTGGGTGGGGGGTTGTGTAGTGGGTTTTGGGGGTGTCTTATTCGTGTTATTAGTCTTAGTGCAATTTGTTCTGTTGTTTGTGTATAACGTTTTGTCCTTTCTGTTCCGTTGGTCATGAGTATATGTCCAAAGTCTAGCAAGGGGTATCATCCTATTAAGCCCCAGATAACGTAAAACATTCAGAATTCATAACTTCATTAAAATTAAACATTTTTAAATATATTTGTTGAAACAGAGTAATCAAATGTGTTTAACCCAAATTGATTTGAGTTCACCACATTATTAATTGGTGTCAGCAGTGGGATTTTCGTAATTTCGAAGTAAACTGTCTAGATTTTACCTAAAACTCAACATTAACAGATGGATTTCGCAAAACTGCGTTGACAAAGAAGATAATTCCTCAAGGTTTGCATTATTCCAATTCATCGACTTAATGAGTTGTAACATTAGAATTTTAAATCCCTACTTTGATATGTATAGTTGTAACTATTAGAATTTTAAATACCTACTTTGATATGTTCGATTGATTATCAAGGTTAAATTAGCTAAATATGTCTACAATCTGTTTATAATGTAAAACCGATTATTTTAAAAAAATTGTAGAATTTTACCGATTTCTACCATTCGGCAAAACTATACATTGTACAAGAGTTTAATTTTTATGAGAATATGTTAATTAATAAGCTACTCGAATTGACACATAAAGGTACAAATTCTAGTAAATTTAATTAAAAATTAATATAATGACATCATCAGAACAATTGCGTAATTGAAATGTATATATTTAAAACAAAACAGCTCGAAATCATCAGAGAACCAGTTTCCATTCTATAGAAACAAAGAACAAAACATTTCATATTGTTTACATTCAAAGAGACTTTAATACCACATATTTGAATATGTGAGTCAAAAGTGTTGGTATAATCCATCCATTCAGATATTTTCAATCGAGAGAATAGTTTTCCCAAAAAATGTAGAGATGTTTTTATAACTGGACGGAAGGACCTCAAATATGATGTGAAATTCAATATGCCTCAAACTATATATTTGGTGCTGTACTTTCTGCAAGTGAAATAGAAAATTTCTACCAATTTTATGTGCTCACAATTGATAAAGATGGCTTGAAGTCCCGAACCGTAGTCGAGAAAGAGTTTCTTGCTATCGAAACCACAAATAAATATTTCCGTTCAAATTTCTGCACAATATTTTTGAAAAACTAGGCCTAATATCAACGAACTTAATGACAAAAGAGTGTTTCTTGTGTAAACACACTTATATTACTTTGAATTATTGAATGAATCTTGTAGAAATGAATTTAATACACAAACAGCAAAGACAGAATTACAAAGGCGTCAGGAGCAAAACAATTTGGATAAAATGCCTTTAACTGTACGAGTGTACGTTTTTTGAGTATCGCCATGACAGTGTTTAATTGTGCAGCTTAATTTCATTATCTTTATGTAATCCTATGGTTCTTTAGGACTGTTATTAACTCAATATAATCAATATGTCTACTATTGTTGCCGCATAGTCTACTTTAGCTTCCAACAGTTCCAAATATTTATGCTCGGGATAAATTTTATTTATATTAATAATAGTAAATATTATGCAGCATTGGAAACAGAAATTCGGTTGCTATAAAAGCTATTAGCCCGGTTTGTAATTTTAATAGTATACGGACTATCTTACACGATTGCACTTTAGGTAGGCATAATTGCTTGTTCGTTTCGTACTTTCTTAAATCCGGATTTTTTTACAAGAATGTTACCGTTATATTTCTTCATCTCTATTTCTGAAACAGTTCGGCTTGACAATGCTCATACTTTTATGAATCAAATTTTTCATTTACTTCCTTGACTATCATGGTTTGTCATCTTGTTGAATATTTTATCGGGATACACTGATACAATACCAGTATAAAATTACATCTTCTGATATTGCCGCGTTTTCATAAGTGTCTAGTTCTTCAAATATCTCTACAGCGTCTGATTTTACTATACTCAATTTTGGATTTTGGTAGGCTACTACTTATCATTCTTGGAAAATCACAAAATATATGTTTGATTTACATTAACATGATATTTATGCTTACCTTTCGTTAAATATTTTAAACTTAAACTAGCAAACTGGAAACTTTTCAATTCTCTTTATATCATGCGGTTAATAGAATTAACTCGTGCTGGTTTATTGTGCCAACTCCAACCCCTCCAGGCAAATTACAGTAATTTTTTCTTTGGAGTTGAATGGAAGTTTCCACAGAAAATAAAGTGACATTTTTGCTGTATATGGGAGCAATGAATATATTTCTTTTGTTGTAAAATATAAAAATTCCAAATTACCAAATACTATCAGCCAATTACTTGTTCGAGTCTATAAAAAATCGAATATAAACATGGCCAGATAGAATATAAATAACTTTTCAACAAACATAAATCCTCTGCAAACATATAGATCTTTTCAGAGCCGTATCGGACGGCGAACTCCAATTTATTATAAGCCTGCAAGACATCCAGAAGCTTATCTATTGTAGTAGCAGTAATGTATTGGTTTTGTTTGAAAAGAATGGGAAAATCGGATATTGAATTGATTTTGTCATAGCTAATAATCGATCTCTGGTTACTATTGCAAACCGATCAGATTATTTTACTTCGAAATCTGATAAGGAATGGATGAACTTATTCAACATAAATATCGGGGTATTGTCACTGGAAAGCAAGCTAATATACATGATTTGTACAAAACAAGTTTTAGTACAAAATGTTCAAGTAATAAGGAGCGTATTAGCTGTTAATGCAGTATTTGATTGTTGTTCTTTGTAACGTTCCTAACTTCATAAATAGTAGCCAGTTTTCCTTATGTAATTTATTGTATTATATATTCACCTTCATTGATTGATGATATTATATTATTTATTTCGATTGATCGCTTTGCATTCTTGTACTAAATTGAAATAAGACCATCTAATGATTTCTAAGGGTCTAGTTAATGTAAATCAAATGCGAAGGATTCCACTGAGGGTAGTTGGAATGTCAAGATGTCGTCCTTTAAATCTCAAAGGGACAAGAAAACAGCTTGAGTTATCAGTCCTTTTCTGCACCCTAGTTTACCATTTGCGTCAGGGCTTGTTTACATATTTCAGAAAATTGTCCTAACTTGTTTTTATTCCGTATTTTGCTTCTGAATAAATTACTAGAGCTTCCTTTCATGCAGGGGTTCTAAATGGTTCAGTTCGCAACTTTTTTTACTGACATTTATGTGAAATATTCCGAACTGAATATAGATGTGAGACCTTGAGGCATCCCACTACAACTTGCTTTATCCGAATCAAAATTGGTTTAAACACTAGATTTCAAGATTTTGTTATTTATTCCTCTAAAGCATTCAAGTATAAACCATTTTGAGAGCGATTTTATCATTTTAAAATATTTGAACCTCGCCTCCAAATATCAGCAAACTTTGTCATGGATTCGTCTGGTAACATGGTGATTGCCCCACTTTTGCTGGCCACGGTTTTGGTTGGAAGGGACGAAAGATTGATCGAAAGTCGTTCTTCCCGAATACAACCATCGCCGAGATCTCCCTTTTGTTGTAGATTTCCACCCGTTTGGATTTTCCAAGTAAGATCCTCTGCTGCCTCCAGGTTCCCGCCTTATAATCACTGAAATTGTGGATTGGATGGCCAGGGACAGTCTGGAGGAAAAGAGAATTTGAGACCACGAGGAAAAAGGGACATTGGTAGCACGAGGTGCCGGCGATTTTTGCAGGCGACGGAGCAGACGTACAGCTGATATTTGGGGCAAACGATAGTCAGGTCAATCACTAGGTTTTGTTTATGTGGTAGGATTTAACGGTTTTAAATTACGTAATTAGATCAGAGTGAAAACGAACGGTTAGCAGACGGTAATAATTGTGGTCGGCAAACCACACGTTTCTGGTTTTATGTATTATCACAGTCCAAGCATTGAGTAGGTATTTCTGCAGCATTCCATCGCTAAGCTATCTATCTTTGCTGCGAAAGCTAGTGGCGCTTAAACGAACTCAACCTCCGGGCTTTGCACACGACCGCCCGAAATATCTGCTCAAGTGAGTCATTAGTTGTTTTTTTCTCTTCTCGTTTTAATACTTTCATAACTGCATTCTCATGGTCACTTTTTAAATTTGAATCATTAAATAGCTTTCATTTAACGTTGTCTTATTTTTCTTTGTCTCTGTGAAATTTGTCCTGTTGCACCATTTTGTACAATAGTAACGAATATTCTATCATCTGTTGTAATATAATTTTTCCATAATATTTGGCATATTGCAGATTAGCACCCTAAATATGTTATCAAATAGTAAGTTTCAGGTAATTGTTGAAACAACATTTAAAAAAGTACTTTTTATAGCAACCAAAATTATTTTAAAACAGATTCTATACCAAATCAGCACATTTAAATATCTACACACATACCAATCAGGTCTCATAATTACTAAATAAACTCTAAATATTTACATTTAAAGACAAGAACTTTGAAAGTAAAACTGTATGATGAATGTTTGAGAAATTTTTGTGTAAGAATGTAAAGTTTCAGGTCATACGAAACAACAAATTCAAAAGACATATCTTGAAGATCCAGAGTAAATAATAAATGCTTTTTCCGACCGATTTTCTCACTCTCCGAAATCTATATCTTCCAGAAATTTAGGCATTCATTAAATTGATCTATGTGCTCGTAGTATACTCTCCTAGTTAAGTTGAGAATCAGTTCAACGGGCATGCTCGAAATAAATCAGGTCTAGCAGGGATATATCTGATAAAGACTTTTATAACTCAAATTGTAACCAACAAGTTCCATCTTGTGAAGCGTAAGATGTAAGATATTGTATTTTCTATTATCGGCCAATAATTTAATGCACAGGATACAAAAACAGAAATAAAAATTGTAGAATAAGTCACTCTAAAAAGATTAAACTGAAAACGTTGTAATGAAAAGTGTTACTGTTTGTGCGATTTACAAACAGTAAACAGAAACACGCAAATTCTGCTCAGTTTTAATTGTCTAATTTCTGGTGGATAAATAAGTAAGTAAAGTTTAAAATAGAAGTAAAAGAAGAGCTGAGGCGGACTCGGACCATTTTCTAGTCTGTGCCAAAACAAGAATAAAGATCAAGAAATAAAAGACGGGTCCACAACAAGCACATAAGACCCGATTTGGACACGGAGAAACTTAAAGAAGAGGAAGCCCTCGCTAACTACAAATCTAAAATTGCAACTAAAATGCAAGATATACCTGAAACGTGTAAGAGTAACGCCAACACCATGCGGAATGTTATACAGATTATTATTCAGGAAACAATGGAAACAGCTATCGGAAAGCACGAATGAACAAAGAAAAATAACTGGTACGATACGGACTGTGAGAACGTACAGAATCAAAGACACCGCGCTAAGGTTCAAATGTTACAGGACCCTTCACAGGACAACATAGATAACTTTAACAATGCAAGACATAGAGCAAGAAAACTCATTAGGGAGAAAAGAGAGAACATCAGAAGAAACAAATACAAGACACCGAAGATAGTTGAAGACATAACAGCAGCAGGGCATTTTTAAAGAAACACCTCGAATTAAAATGGGCTTTAAATCGCAAACAAGTAATATAATACGGAAAGATAATGGTGAACTCATCACCGGCATTCCAGAGGTTTTAAAAACATGGAAAGAACATTTTCAAAAACTCAATGTAACAAAGGACGACACAGAAAACCGAGAGAAAAACACACTAGAAACCGAGAAACCAACACTAGAAGAAGTAACAAACAAACAACAAAGCGCCAGGAAATGATACTATCCCCTCTGCATGCCTGAAAATGATAGGTCCAGTACTCTATCAAAAGTTGCATTAGTTAATCGTACTAATATGGCACGGCGAAACATTACCGGAAAGCTGGAAACAGAGTGTTATTATACCCCTACATAAAAAAGAAAGCTCTCAGGTATGCAAAAACTACAGACGGATATCTCTCATCAACACCGCATATATAAAGTGCTTGCAAACGAGATTCTAATCCGCATCACACCATCCGCGGAATAATCTATAGGTGATTATCAGTGCGGCTTTAGACCGGGCAGGTCAACGATGGATCAAATCTTCACTATTCGCCTAATCCTCGAAAAACACTGGAACTTTGATAAGGACCTCCACCAACTATTTGTCGACTTCCAACAAGCCTATGGTAGCGTGATAAGAGACCATGGGGAGACATTCTGGTGCCCGTAGCGACATTCTGGTGCCCGTAGCACCAGAATGAGGAATCCCTAAGAAAATAATCAATGTTACAAAAGTGTGCATGGAGGGTAGCCGATGCTGTGTTAGAGTTGAGAACACGTCGGAACACTTTGTGATGGACAACGGCCTGAAACAAGGTGATAGTTTGTCTCCAATACTGTTCAATATCGTTTCGGGCGCAGCGATGAAACGGGCGTAACATTGACGTAGAAGTTTTCTCAAGCAGTGGATCAAATCTGATACCAGCATTTGCAGTTGATATAGATATTGTCAGTAAAACAACCATTAAAATCAAAGAGTTGTTTGGAAAAATAGAAAAGGAGGCAGACACAGTAGGATTACATTGACACATAAAATTTTGAACGGGTCTCAGATTTCAACTACTTCGTTAGTTATCGTAGTTATCACAACACAACATGAATAAAAATATTAAGGCCCGCATACAGAGCAATGCAAACGACGACGTACTGCGAAGATTCGAGCGAAAAATACTTAAAAAAATATATGGACCAACCCAAGATTCTAGTTCAGGGCAATATCGAATAAGAACAATCTCTCAGTTAGAACAATGGTTCCAGGGAAATATTGTGAGAGAAGCAAAGTCACAAAGACTGAGATGGGCAGGACACATATACAGAGCATCGGATGTCAGAATGCTGAAAATTGCTTGGCAGGAAGCACCGACGAGCAGAAGACTACCGGGCAGACCTAAAATGAGATGGAGGGACAATGATCTATCGGATATGCGAAAGATGGGCATTGAAAATGAACAGGAAACAATGTCGACATTCGATATAGGACAAAATCGATATAGGAAAATTGTGCTTGCAGCCAAGGCTCACATAAGGTTGTAGAAGAAGAAGAAGAAATTTTGTAATTTTTTTTTGCTATCTTTGGGTCTTAACTATAATTAAATCCAAATAATTTGAAACAATCATAAAGTACCAGCTTTTTTATTATTGAAACAGTTCTACGTCTTACAAATATAAAACATTTATATTTATTTTTTTAGGAGTTATAAAGTTTACAATTAATTGCCAAAAAAATTGTTGCTCTGACTGTAATTTAAAGTTAGCAAACTTGAGTTAGCTGGCAGACAAAGTCAAAACTTTGATTAGTAGCTGGCAATTTTAGCGCTTACTAGTAATTGAGGCAATTACTTTCCTCTGGTAGAAATGGTCGCAAATAATTCAAATTTAAAATTCCATGACAAGATTCAAGCATTTCCAATAACATTTGAAAGTGCTTACTCACGGAGCCCCAAAAACCACTTTACCTAGTCAAATATGGTCGAAAGACCTAAACAACTGTTCGAGGGAGTCGTAAATTAAATCGTCCGACAACATTAAATTTCCCTAATATTCCTGAAAATGCTCCTGGAGACTTCCTGGAATAAAATCCTTCGACCTCACCGTACGTACCTAAATCATGGAGTCAGTGATCCAATGAGCGTTGCACAATCTAATTTGGTCCCGTTTTTCCTTATGTTTTTCACCGAAGATTTACGACTTTCCACTATGTTGAGTACAAGCAATTGTCCAGGGGTCAAATTTACTGTTTTCACACATCAGAACTATACTAGTTTAGTGGGTTAAGCAGCTCAGTTTAGTGTGATGCAGCGTTATTAATTGGAATTTGGCTATTCCAAACTATTAAAGACTGGTGTAGTGCGAAATGGTACGTAATGGGGTTTAGTTGCTTTTGTAATTGTAAAGGAAAATCGCATTGTGCGTCTGAATTTTCAATTATAATTTTTCCATGCGTGCATATTTTGAATAGTTAATTTAATTTAATTATAGTTTATATTTTGAGGCAATTTTTTAATTACACATATTCCTGTTTTGCTAGAAGTGGTTTCAGGGAAGCAAATATACAGTTTTGAAACAGGTTGTCGGAATTTCCGCAATATATTATCTATAAGAAAAGATGCCCTAATATTATATCGGAAAAATCATCAGTACTGCTACTTTCAATCTGTACAATTTCTATAAGTAAAAAGACTAAATATTCAATTCAAAGGTGGCACATTTATGGCGGTGTGATTACGTAAAGTAAAAAGTAATACTGTCAATTAATTATCTTCTTTAGATATTAAGACTGATTTATTAAGGCTCCATAATCAATAAAAAGCCAACAAACGGAGGATTTTTTGCAAACCGAGAAAACCATTTTCGTCCGCAACGAAGCAGTTTTCTTTAACATTGGTTACTAGCCAATTTTAGACGATAAAGCAACCACAAAGGACGGTTTCTGGACTTTTAATGGCCTTTCCCACATAAAAAACGCAGTGCTCACCTTTGAAAATCTAGCTTTAACATTTGATAGGTTTATATTAGCAAATGTGGCAGTTTTGGTTTAATTCTCGTGTGGATACTTTTCCTTTGGATATTCTTGAAATGAGACATAAGATTAGTGTATAAGTTTTTCACAATTAAACTTCAATAATACAAGTTGCTATTAAACGCGAATACTCCTTAAAGCCATTGCATGCAATAGTTTCGAATAGAGCGTTGAAAACTGCAATTCTTTGTCCGTTTAACCCACTCCGTATATGCTGGAATTTCGAAGATCCCTCTACTAATCATCGAAAAAAACTCACCCTGTATTATTCGAGATATATTTATATCAAATTCAGACAATTTATCTTCTTTTTAAACAAATAATGCGAATGAAATTAGTCACCTTTTGAGATGGACTCAATAGTAGTTTGAATAGGAAACTCTGGCTTTAGGTCACTTGATAACACTAGATTTTTAATTATAGCTTTTAGAATTATTTAAAAAATTATTTTACACTGGACAATGTCTCGACAAACATTAACTATACTTGACACGCCTTCGACGCGCGGGCTATAGCTCAAAGCACACAGATTTAACACAATTTTGAACGGACTCCCAAGCGTGTTTGTGTAATATACTTGAAATTGGATTGCATTTCGCCTGCTACTTACACTCGACTACCTCAGAACAATTTCTAAACCACTTTTCGTTATTTACCACATCAAAATAGGTGATTTTTGTTAAAACAATTTTCCACTCGAGAACGCTTCAGTTAGTGCTTGATTTAACAGGCAATTTATATAATAACTACCTTTAAGCTAAATGCAGCTAAAGTATTTTTATTTGACAACAGGGTCAATGCAGTTTATCCAATTGTAGTTAAGTGTAAGAGTGCACTTTTGCTATCGCTTCGATAGTTTGTTGCAAAAGGTATACATATATTTTAAATTTTAAATAGTTTTATGGTGTCTTTCATATCACAGACACAATTTGGTTTTATTCAGGTGAAAAGTATTTTATTTAATATCCAGTTCCTAATAAAGCGACATAATTCATAACAAGCTAGAACAGATTACGACTTTTATCGTTTAGTTTAGTATTCTAGATAGCTAACCTCCAGCAGTTTGAAAATTCGCGAGAGTATCTGGGTTAAGCTCAGTAATATTGCTGCTACCAGATATTCTTATTGAAAATCAGTAATCAGGACGGTCAACTAGCTTACATGGTCTAGACGATATTTTCCAAACGGCTATTTGTATTCAAGGTGTCACGTTATTGTGGCGGTTAGCTCACGTTCATTGTTGCCTCTAAATTGTTTTAAAGTTTCAGCTGGCAGCATTCCGGTATTTCAGACGTAGGTTATTCGGTAATTCCGATGTGGATCCTTAGCATGTAAAAATAAGTCGGATGTGAGAAGCGATTGAGTATTTAAAATAACAAGAAGAAGGTGCTGACTATGAAAATAATGTTTTAGTTCAAAAACAATTCAAAACTAATTTGTATGTCTGCAAAAATGAAAATTTTGAATCTAAGAAACCTCCTGCAGTACATGAGTTGAAGATTGGTTAATTAAAATAGAAAAATGTCTCCTATATGTGTTCTTTACAAATGGAAATCAGTTTTGTAGACTTACCTCAAAGAAGTTCAAATTTAGTCAGATGTTCTAAACCATGCACACTGCAAAAAAAAGAAAAAATAATATAATAATGTATAATTGGTAGTGCTGGTCTAGAGAAGGTACTTGAATTTCAACAAACTGCCCAAAAGATCTTAGTTTTCAGCAGCATATCTATGATGTCTTGTTTAACCAAGTGTTACTTAAAATGGTTCAACAGGCTCTAATGATAGTTCTCTAAAGCACGTGTTACAATCGACTCATCCTTTTTTCCTTTGAAATCCATTGTGCAAATTAAAAACTGCACATTAATCAACAGTTTATTGTGCCGAGAATGTCTTTTAAAGTCTAATTGAGTGCGCTCGCATTAAACTTTCAAACTTTTGTTGAGACGCCTTCTCATCAGATTATCCTCACATGAAAAGATCAGACTTGCTTTATGTTACTGGTGGTGATAGAATCATAATATGTGACATTTTCAAACTTTGTACATGACGTTCAGATTTATATTCAAAGTTGGAGATATTTAAAGTTGTTAGAGATTATGGAACTTTCTGTTCACTCTTCAGCTCTTTATACTTTATATGGAATGCGAGGATAAATGCTCTCTCAACTTATTGTCGGACGCTGCTTCGGAAATGCAATTCAGTAATATTTTATTCTCGGAATAAAATCGGAAGTTGCTTTGGAGTAGGCAGCAGTTGAAAGCAAACTTTAATACGTTTTCAATTTACGAGGCATCCAAACCTTAACTGTTGTGGCAGCATTACTTTAATAGTCCTGGGAGCTAAATACGAGATGAGCTTTTAGATGAATTCCAGTAATAAGTATGTCGTTATAACAAGAATGTAAGCTATTTGCGAGTTAAATAAAAGCTAATTGCAAATATATAGAATGGTGTAGAGTTTTAACTGGAATATATCATTTGGATTCGTTATAATTAATCGTTGTTAACGACCAAGAGATTCATTCCAACTCGAATTGCCATATGCATTTTATGTTATTGCTGTATAATTTTGCTTTTAGTTATATACATACTCAACATTTATCCTGCCTTAGAATGCAATCTAACAGACGTTTGAATAATAAATGCAATGACGAATAGTACCTCAAATAATAAAATATATTGTCTTTAATTGATGACAAATTATGACGCAAATTAAGAATACAGATAAAAAAATATCCACGCAAAACCATTCCATAAAGGGCAAAATGAAGGAAAAAGTTTTACTACTTTTTCACTGCACACTTAAGCAGACACACCGATTTTTTCATCTCTTATCAAACAATCGGAGATGTTGTGGAATAAATCTACAAATTGGATAAATTATCAAAAATGGGGGTCTCCATTTGGAAAAAAATAATTTGGGCGGTTTTCTCAACTTCAATTTGAAACTTATTTTTTTAACACTTTGCATTAATAGTTATCACAATTTTGTAAAGATTCCATTAAAGTAAGTCCTTTTCAACAAGAAATGCAACTCAAACTAAGTAGCACATATTTCCTTACAGGAAAAATTAATAATTATTTGAGTGGCTGCAACAATAATTTTTTACATAAAATTTCAAATTTATCAAAAATGGTTAGACATAGTGTTTCGTGTATTAAGATTGAAACCAGTATTCCATCAATAGCAACAATTGTTTGGGTCTTTATTATTGATCAAGTGCACATGTGTATGAAAAAGCGTCGTTTCTGTTCGCCCGTGTTGCCTCTTCGCCTCTTGGTTATCTTGTCGCGCATCGCCACCCTGTCACCCATCATCCCTCTGGTCGACCATCGACATATACGAAACATGCCCCCGGCCTTGGAAAGTCTAACTGACAATTGGTAGAGGGCAGAGTCGGATAACAGGCCGTGTCAGAATCCCGTCAGCCGTCTTCAGTTTTGCCACTCTGGATACGCCGTCTCTTCCACTGATCAATTGTAGGATTCGTCCCATTCGCCATTTGACTGGAGGAAGATTATCGTCCTTTACGAGCACAAGTTGGCCAGGACTCAGACCACCCTCGTTCGTCCTCCATTTCTTGCTTTGCTGCAGCTCGCTGATGTATTCTCTACTCCAGCGTTTCCAAAATGCTCGTATAGCCTTTGCACATGTTGGTACTGCGAAAGACGGTTAACCGGGATACTGGATACGGATCCTTGTGGCGTTGTCGTGATTACTCTTCCGATCAGAAAATGAGCGGGGGTAAGAGGGGGTGAGATCATCGGGATCAGCACTGAGAGAAGATAAGGGTCGGGAATTGAGTATTGCTTCAACGCGAGTAAGTAATGTTTGAAAATGATAAAAGAATAAAGTATTATTACCCATGACCCGTTTCAGATGATGCTTAAGCCTCTTAACACCCGCCTCCCAAATACCCCCGAAATGTGGGGAGTTTGTTGGGATGAAATGCTACTTAATACCTAAACTGGTTACTGATGCACAAAGATTCGAATCATTGTTTTTTAAGAACTCGCCCATTTCCTTAAGATCTTTATTTGCCTTAATAAAATTTGTTCCGTTATCAGAATAAACCTCGGTCGGTTTTCCTCGACGGCTGATAAACCGATTGAAAAGCCTGTTAAAAATCGTCAGCGCTAAGAGATAGTATCAGCTCTAAATGAATCGCACGCGTAGAAGAGCATATAAACAAAGCAACCCAGCATTTGATGGGCTTACAACCGCGGCCAGGTTTATCCTTCATCATGAATGGTCCAGCATAATCCACGCCAACTGTGGAGAAGGGACTGCTTGGTTGGACTCGTGCCTTCGGCAAATCGCCCATGATGGGGTGTGAACTGGTCGAGCATTAAATCTAGCGCATATTACGCAATTTTTAATAATTTTTCGAGCAAAATTGCGACCGGATATGGGCCAGAAGGTGTCACGAATCGATGCTAAAAGCAATTGAGGGCCGGCATGTAGCAGTTTTAAATGTTCGCATTCAAAATATAATTTTGTGAAATGATGCTTAGTAGACAGCAAAATTGGGTGTTTTTTCGAATAAGGAAAGTCAGAGTTACTCAATCGACCTCCAACACGAATAATGCCGGTCTCGTCAATAAACGGATGTAGACTTAAAATTGAGCTCTTGCTGGATAATGGTTCGCCGTTCTTCAGACACGCGTAGTCCACAGAAAACGACTCCTGTTGAACCAGTCTTACTAGTACCATAAAGATGTCGTTAATTTCGTCAACCGACAGTGCAGACACCTTCGCAACTCCTTTGGGACTCGACAGTTGTGAAGGAATCTACGTGCAAATGCAAATGAGCGCTTTAAAATAGACAACTTTGAAAAACGCTCAAAGCGAAACCCGATTGGTTTACTCGTACAGCTACAGCAAGTCTTGCGCTTCTCAGGTAGTTCCTTTACAGGGGCCTGAAGAATGTTGGCCAATTAGTTGAATCTTCCATTAGCCAATCAGGACCATGAAACCATAATCGTGAAATTAATAATTGTTTTGGATTGATACCACGTGAAACGATATCAGCAGGGTTGTCCAGAGAGGGAACATGCCTCCACTGATATGACTGAGTCGAATTCTGGATTTCTGCAACGCGATTGGATACAAATGGCTGCAATGTGCTTGGGCTTGTTTGAAGCCAGGCTAAAACAATGGATGAGTCCGACCAACAATAAGTTTGGTCAATTTGAATATTGAGAGATTGCCTAACCTTTGAAATAAGCCTGGACAATGTTAAGGCGGCACAAAGCTCTAACCGAGGAATTGTTAAAGACTTTATTGGCGCGACCTTCGATTTTGCACACAATAAATGAGATATAATAAGTTGCGGATTTTTGGAGACGATGTAGATGCAGGCTCCGTAACTAGCTTCAGAAGTGTCCGCAAAGCCGTGCAATTCGATACGTGTTGGATTGCTGCAAATAATTCGCCTGGAAATGGTCAACTCATTCAATGAATATAGGTCCTCAGAAAATTCCAGCCACGATTTAAGGATGTTTGGCGGCAAGGGTTGATCCCAGCTTAACCTTTCCTGCCAGAGTTTTTGCAAGAATATTTTTGCCACTATTACGCACGGGCTAATCAACCCGAGGGGATCAAATATGGAAGCAATTCTAGAGAGGATCATGCGTTTGGAGATTGTCTCCGGTTTTGAGTATTTTACGCCTTGAATCTCGTATGAGAGCGTATCCTTTTTGCACTGCCACAAGAGTCCTAACGTTTTTGAATTATTTTCCTTATTGGCACCGAAAGACACTTCATTTGAAGTGGTATCGATATCTGTTTCGGATAGGAGGTGAGCATTATTCGATTTCCATTTACACAATTCGAAGCCTCTTTTTTTCAAGATCTGCGACACATTTCCGTATACGTATTTAGCCTCTGAGGGAGTATCTACACAAGTTAATAAATCATCGACGTACATATCATTTCGAATGATGCGTGATATGCCAGGGTGTTCCTTTTCGCATTCCGCAGCGATTTCGTGAAGACAGCGTATCGCTAAAAATGATGCGGCTGTCGTTCCGTAAGTAACCGTATTTAATTTATATGTTTTTATGGGCACGTTTGGGTTTGAACGCCAAACGATTTTTTGTAAGCTCCGATCTTTTGGGTCCACGAGCACCTGCCTATACATTTTCTTTATGTCGCTTGACAAAACAATATGGTGAATGCGAAATCTGATAATGATTGATAACAAGTCTTGCTGAATGATTGGACCCGTCATTTGCAAATCATTTAATGATAGACCGCTAGAAGATGGTGATGATGCGTTAAAAACTACACGTAATTTTGTAGACGTACTCGATTCCTTTAGTACTCCATGATGAGGCATGAAGTATTCCGGTCTCTCATCGACTTCGTGTTCCGGAACTAATGTCATATGACCCAATCTTTCGTATTCGTCTAAAAAATCCGTATAAAGTTTTCGCGTTGTATCGTTTGACATTAGTCTCCGTTCCAATGCTAAAAACTGTTTTAGTGCAATGTTGAAAGATTCCCGAGTTTAGTTGCAGGTTCCTTGAGAGCCAAGGAAACCACGAATCTATTGTTTGAATCGAATGAAAAATTGTTAACAAAATGCTCCTCGCACAATCGCTCCTCTGCAGACCACGGCTGTTTGATTTGCACTTCTTCAACTTCCCAAAATTTTGTCAGTTGTTCTTGAAGGGAGATTGTTTGACTTAAATGACACCGCGATTTCGGAATAGGAATGCTCAATGGACCGGCAACGATCCAGCCCAAAAGAGTTTTGTGGAGACTTGCGTTAGGTGGATTCAACTCACCCAAATTAGGACATAAAAGCTGCCAAAATACCTCAGCACCGATTAAAATATCTATTGAATCCGGAATGTGAAAATTTGGGTCAGCAAGCTCTATGTTTACTGGTATATTTAATTCCTGTATATTTATTCGCGCATCCGGTAAGTCGCTTGTAATTTTATCAAGTACATAACAAGATAGGTTGAAGGAATGTGAATTATGAATCGATTGTATGGTTATGTTACATTTATAATCGGAAAATGACAGTCTCTCGCTTATACCGGAAACCACCAATTTGGTCTTCGTTTTTTCTAAATTAAGTTTTTTGCAAAGATCTGAAGTAATAAAACTGGATTGTGAGCCGCAATCCAGCAAGGCTCGAGCTGTTATATAATTTCTGGACCCGCATCTGCCAACCATAACTCGTGCGGTGGATAAAATACAACCCTTTGTAGTGGCAGAGTGGCAGTTCGTGGTATTTGTAGTCGTTGTGTCATCTGGAGCAATTTCACGTGGTTGATTCACAACTGCTATTGGATTTGCGCTTTGAAGAGGTAAATGCAGAGTAGTATTGTGTTTTTGACCACAAATTTTACAACCTGTCCACTTGCAATCTTTAGACAAATGTCCTTTTCTCAAACAATTTAGACAAAGCTGTAAGGATTTGACCTTTGAAATGCGCTCTTTAACGGATAATTGCAAGAAATCAGGGCAATAAAATAGACTGTGATCTTGGTGACAAGACTAACAGGAATATTTTTTATTACCTTGTTCGTTTTTTCCGCTGTGAATAACGAGGCCCCTTGTGTAGCTGTTTGCTTTTGAATCATTAAATTTGGACGTTTCCCGAGATTTTGTTATGTTGTGTTGAAGATTGGTCTCGACTGTTTCTAGTAACTGTGCCCTATTTTTCAGAAAACCCTTGAATTCGTCTTGACTCGCTTTGTACTTTTCCCACTCTTGGGCCGTATATGAATCAAGTTTTCTGGACAAAACGTATATCAGAACTGTGTCCCATGCATCCACAGGTTCGCCAAACAGTCGAAGACAGCTTAAATGCTTGAATAAATGTTCGTATAAATACCGATTTTTTTTCAGCCGATGCGGCTGTCATTCTTTGCAAGCTAAAAATGGCTTTTAAGTGATTTTGAATTAAAATTTGCTTATTATTGAATCTGTCGCATAATATATTCCAAGCAATACTGTAATTATTAGCACTGAATTCTAATGCGTGAACAACTTGCTTAGCTGAGCCAACCAGTGAAGCTCGCAAGTAGTGAAATTTCTGAATAGGATTTAATTGATTATTGTCGTGAATCAGGGACTCGAAAATATCGCGAAATTCCATCCACGCTTCATAAGACCCATCAAACTTAGGGAGCTCTATCTCCGGCAATTTGACTGTTTCCAGTGAGACCGAATGAGTAGCGGAATCTTCTAACAAGATTTCAGAAGCTTCGTTTTGATTTTTGCAACGTTTTGATAAGTTTTGTTTTGCTTTGGACAGAAGTTTATAAAATTTTTGTTCGAATTCCTCGCGTTCTTGATATTGCGCTTCCGAATCTTCCGCAACAAACTCGATCTCGTTCTGGATATCGTCATATGCTTTCAAAATGGCTTCAAAACCCGTTACTCTCTCCCGAAGTTCCACTATCTCCGTTTCGCTGACGCCATTATCCGAGCTTTCAAATGCCTCTAGAAATCTGTTGAATATGGTTAACTTCGCTTTTAGTGATCCACGTTTTTTTGCTAAAGCCTTCAAATGATCGTCATTGGTGGCCATTTTGACGGAAGACTCGTGTTACTGCTCAAAAATAATCTGAATTTGGTGGCGTCTAAATGTGTTATCAAATGAATTGTTTCGCATAAACTACGCAATACGCGACGAATAATGATTTCAAGTACCCCAAATGAACGCAATACTCAGTAGAATAGACAAATGGTAAAAGGGACTGACCTGCTCGATCTTGATTTGGCACTGGTTTTCTGCACTTTCTTCTGGTTCACTGTTGTTTTTTTTTATCCGGCTCGAAGGACCAATGTTTCGTGTATTAAGATTGAAACCAGTATTCCATCAATAGCAACAATTGTTTGGGTCTTTATTATTGATCAAGTGCACATGTGTATGAAAAAGCGTCGTTTCTGTTCGCCCGTGTTGCCTCTTCACCTCTTGGTTATCTTGTCGCGCATCGCCACCCTGTCACCCATCATCCCTCTGGTCGACCATCGACATATACGAAACACATAGGTATAGGATATTGTACATGAAATATATTTAGAATTTGGAGTAGAATGCAAAATGTAATAATATATAGCCTGTTACATTTAAAATAAGCACTTCCGGTTATACCGTGTGTTGTTATATATACAAGTGTTATATATATCTTGATAATATTTTATATCGCTTGCCGCCAATGACTTCGGCTTATTTCTTCTTTTCTCTTCGACCAACGGCTTATTTCTTCAGTTTCAAATGTACAAATGAACTGTGTTATTTAATGACCTTTCTTCCAAGTGTGCTTCGACTTGCTGGGAAGACGAGTGGACAGATATATAGCACAAAAAGAGAATAGAAGACAACACGTCATGTTGAGGACTTGATGTGTAACCCGCTGAAAAATTTTCGAAATATTTATGTGGTAATGTTTTCTTCTAACTGTTTTTACACTTACATTTTTTGCTTTGCGCTAATGAAATGTTTATGTAGACTTTTCTGAAAGTGTTGAAAACGCAATAATAAGTTTCGAAACGTCGACCATTTTCCCGTTTTTAATCCACAACAGCATAAGTGCTCATTATTAACCATCATTAGAATAGACCTTGAAAGCTGTTAATGAAAAGCAGCTTTGTTGTCCAGTGTCTGCAGGGCCGGATGCTGAAGGCGCCGGCAATACGCTTTATCTTGAAGGAAATCCTGAATCCTTGCGAGGAAACCGCCGCTAATTAATGATTCGTCTTTGAGGTGACTAAGCCGGAAAACAGAAGGAGAGTTCTATTGCAAGCCTGATGTTAAAGCGATACGACATTTGGTGTAGATAAGAGAATGACAAATTATCGGCCGGGATTGATTTCAAGTCGTCTTTTAATAAACGGGTGAAATATGAAAGCGTAATGGAAGCTTGGAGATACTGCTGCTTTTCTATCGACTGCTTATAAAAACACAGCAAAATTTCATCACGGAATGGGTGACTAAAGTTTCGATAAATCTACTCTCGACAGTCTACAGCTTAATAAATATTTGATTTTAGTTCTGAATTCCAGACCGTGTTACACTTATGGACAATTATTGTCACAATTCATAATAAAGCCATGTCCATTGGAAATAGTGAACGTATATTTTGTGCTATAATGAGTTATTTCCCTATGTTTTGACAATTAATGCAATGCTAATAAAGCAATTTGCAGATCTTCTTTTCAGATAAACTATTGCATTTGCGGCTGTTTGATGGCGAGTTGTAAAGTGTACGATGAAGGTCGAGGTTATTTGTCACTCCTTCAGTTTCTTCGTTTGGAATTCGGAATGGAAAAGATACTTACTTCTGCATTTATAGAATCTGCAGTTTACAATTTATTTACATAATTTACAGATTTTGTATATTGCCACAAAGCAAAATATACCGATGAGGATCCGCCTATTCTTGTCATAAATACAAAGTTGGATTAATTAACATTGATGGCGTGGAAGGGTCTATATTTGAAGAAATGCTATTAAAGTCTGAACTACATCGATATAGTAAAAGAAAAATTAAAATTCTTAAAATACAGCCTAGACATGTGAGTACTTGTAGGAAAAATTCAATCTGGCTGATAGAGCTGTTAACCGCAATTCACTGATTTAAACCCTTCTTCTGATTGTTAGAAACGCAATTGATAATGCACATGTAACTAGGTTTCTTCAGTTAATTGCTGCTTTTGAGTGGGCAAAATTTCCATAGATTGCTCTAAACCCTCCTTTATTTTCTAAGATTTGTGAAATTGCGCTCAAACCCAGAAATAATAGCAAACCTGCGTGCTTTTTGTTAAAAATTCACAACTAGTCTACTGAAGTATACCTAAGGCTGCAAAGTTAGATATTCGCCAAAGAAGCCTCAGTTCTTAAGTATGCAGAATTTTGTTAGATTCCCAACTCGTTTAATTTCTGGAATTTTTGTCGGAAACTTGCGCGCCTTTTGTTAAAAATTTACAACTTCTGCGAACTGAAACAGATCTAAGGCTCCAAACTTAGGCATTTGCAAAAAAGCATTTGCGCTTATGTGAGCAGTATTACGACACATTAAAAGTTCTCATTGAGTGTGCGGAATTTAAAAAAAAAATCGTTCAAATCGTGAATACTTGGAAATGTGCACGCTTTTGGTTAAACATTAAAATTCACAACTCGAAAACTGTGTAAGATTTGCAAAAAAATGCTTCAGAGCTTATTTGTGCAGCTCTTTGATAGATTGAAAGCTCTCGTTTAATTGAGGAAACTTGTCGAAATTTTGCTAAATTTCAGAAAAGGTCGCAAACTTGCACTTTTTTGGTTGAAAATTCACAACTTGCAAACAGGATTTAATGCTGCAAATTTGGACATTCGCAACAGATGCTCAAGTGCTTATGAGCGCAGTTTTTCGATAGATTGAGAGATCTCTCTCAATTTCTGAAATTCTTTGATATTGCGTTCAAATCCAGAACTATTCGCAAATCTGCACGATTTTGGTTAAAAATTGATAACTCGCAAACTGAAACAGATCTAAGTCTGCATAGCTAGACATTTTCCAAAGGTGCCTTAGTTCTTAAGTATGCAGAATTTGGATAGATTCACTATCACATTAGAAATTGCACTCCAAGTCTTGCACGCCTTTGGTTAAACATTCACAACTTGCCATCTGAAATAGATCTCAGGCTGGAAAGTTAAACATTCGATAAAAAAGCTTTAGTTCTTAAGTGTACGGAATTTCGATAGATGCACAACTCTCGTTTAATTTCCAGAATGTTTTCCACAAATTCCGAAGTGGTGCAAACTTGCACACTTTTGCTTAAAAATTCACAGCTTACAAACTCAAACAGATCTAACGTTGCAAAGTTAAGCGTTCGCTAAAGATACCTTAGTTCTTAGAATTCGCACATATTCAGAGCTCTTGTTTTATTTCTGTCTTTTTTTTAATTGCGGTCAAATCTGGACAAAGTCGCAAATGTACATGCTTTTGACTAAACATTCACACCTGGCAAACTGAAACAGATTTAAGTCTGTTAACTTGGACATTCGCAATAAAAGCCTTAGTGCTGATGTGTGCAGTATTTCAATTGATTGAATTTCTGGATCTTTTTGAAATTGCATTCAAATCCATAATTAGTGGAACATCTGTACGCTTTTCTAGCAAATCTAAGGCTGCAAAGACGGACATTTACAAAAGAAGCTTTAGTGCTTATGTGTGCAGAAGATTCGTGAACTAAAATCAGGCTTCGATTGAAAACTTTTTGGGTCTGATAACCATGGTGATCATTATCGCAGGTGGTGAAGAAAAGGCCGATATTCTTTCCTTTTTCCGTCTCGGATGACTGGTTCTTTAAATGGTCGTGCTGCTCGATTTACACCTCTGCTGTCGTGCTGCTCGATATTCATTATTAGTATGAATTGAAATATTGTGCTTCTGCAGAACTACTAGAATCCCGCATCATCTTCATCACACAGCCCTTCGCATCCGTTGTCGGACATAAGCCTCCTCAAGGTTTTTTCACCTTTCCCTGTCCTGGGCAGTCGCAATCCAGTTTGCAACAATCCTCTTTAAATCGACGCTCCATCGGTGGGAGGTCGACCTCTGCTTCGTTTGTCGGCTCTTGGTCTACATTCCATTAGCCTCTTTGTACAGCCGTCTTTACCTTTGTTCTTCTCCGTATATCTTCATTTATGGCACGTTCTTTTAGGTTTAGACCAAGCATCGATCTCTCCATTTTCTGTGAGTTTCCTGTAATTTTCTTATAGATGCATTAGTCAGGGTTACGGTATCTGCGCCATACGACAAAACTGGTATTATACACTGGTTTAAAGCTCTCCTGTGCAGACTAGGAATATTTTTTTTGAACACGTTTCTCATCCTCCAGTATGCCGCCCAGCCCAAGGTGACTCTTCTGGACAGGTCGCTTGTCTGATTATCCTTATCATTTCTTATCTCGTAGCTCATGTACATATACTTGTCCACATATTTACAATCTTTATAGGTCCGCAGGAACCACTCTTGTGCTATATTCTGTCTAAGTCTTGTAGAAGATCTTTGACTTCGCCGAGGTTGTCGGCTAGGAGAACGTTATCGTCCGCAAAGCAGAGATGGTGAAGTCTTTCTCCGTCAATGATGAAGCCATTTTGCTCCCAATTCAGTCTTTTAAATGCATGTGCGAGGACTGTAATGAACAATTTCGGGGATAGTGTATCGCCCTGCCTGACTCCCCGCGTTATTTCTATTTTGTTGGTGGTCGAGTGAAGATGTGCTGTTGTTGTTGCCTTTGTGTATATATTTTTGATGATATCACAGGATCTATAATCAATTCTGCACTCCTGTAATGCCGCAAGAATTGAGGGAATTTTGTCGGTACCGCAAGCCTTGCGGAAATCGACAAAATCAGAGTCAATGGTCGGTTATACTCCATTGTTTTCTCTGTTAAGGTTTTCAGACATTGAACGTGGTCGTTTGTACCATATCCGAGTCGAAAGCCAGCCTGTTACCGAGATTGATAAAAATGTAGTTTAGTTTCCAACCTGTTTGCAAGGATTTGGGTAAAGACCTTATAAAGGTGGCTAAGGAGACTAATAGGCCTATAGTTTTTGAGATCGGTTTTATCGCCTTTTCTGTGTATAAGAATCATTATTGACTTGTTCCATTCATCTGGGATGTTTCGACGGTGAGGGCAAAGACTAAAAAGCCTTTGAATGATTTGTATTATTATCTTCCCAGCTATTTTTATCATGTCTGCTGTTATACCGTCTTCTCTTCGGGCTTTGTTGTTTTTCATCTTTTTAAGTGATTTATATATTTCCTTCATAGTGAGGTCGGGAATGTCTTCTGACCGCTGGTTCAAAAGTTTTCCTCTTTCGTATGCGATTACATCCATGGCGGACTTGTTGGTGTACAGGGTTTGGTAGAATTTTTCAACTATTCGTAGTAGTTATTCTTTGTTTTTTATTGTTTTGCCGGATTCATCTTTCAGTTTGAGAATCTTTTTTTTTGTCATTTGAAAATTTCCTCCTCATTACCTTCATGCTTTCATTTTCTTCAATTGTCTTTATTATTTTCGTGTTTTATATCTCTTTATATCTCTCTTTATGGATTTAGAGATATCCTTTTGTCACTCCTCAGCTCTCTCCTCTGTTTCATTTTTGCTTTTGCCTCTGCACTAATTTTTTGTTCTTTTTCAGTTTTTGTGCAGAACTCACTATTTGGTTCCTTTACCGTCCTTACAATGTTTCGCCGTTTGTTCGATTCTCAGGGTCATACAGATATAATTTTCAAATTTTGTTGTGTCTGTCGAGTGATTCCAAGCCATATTTTTTCTGTTTTTCATCATTTTACCTCTTTCTCTATCGATGCACATTTCAATAGTTGCTCTTACGATTCGATGGTCGCTGGCGGCTGCAAATCTATTTAGTACTTCGACATCTTTAAATATATGTCTCTTGTCCATTAATAGTATATGTCTTCCCATATGGGGTTTTCCAAGTCCATCTTCTATGAATTTGTTTGCAGAAGAAGCTGTTCATATTGGATAAGTTGTTTCCCAGTAGGAAGTTTAGCAACGTTTCCCCCCGATCATTTCTACCTCGGCCTGCCAATTTATCAAGGATAGTTTCTTGCGGGTCTGACTTTGGTCCAATTTTCGCATTGAAATCACCACTAATAATTGTGAAATTACTGTGGTTCTCTGCTATGGCTTTAGATACGTTGTCGTAGAATATTTGAACTTTTTCATCTGTGTGGTGTTTCGTGGGGCCGAAGACTTGTATAATTTTTAGCTTATACCTTGTGTTCATTTTCAGGATGATGCATATAACTCTCATGGATATTGCTCGGATCGTTGCTATATTTCTTGCCAGTTTTCTGTGTATAAAGTATCCAATAACTCCTATGGATTTGTTTTCCTCACCTTTATGGTAAAATATGTGTCCCGACTTGAGAGTCTCGAGACTTTCACCCCGCCTTCTTAACTCACTGACACCTACAATGTCCCATTTGATGTTTTTAAACTCATTTTCCATCTCGGCAAACTTTTCCTCTGACAGTAAAGTTCTGGCATTAAATGTTGCAACCCTAATTACTGTCCGTTTCTCGAGTGGTATTTTCGTGCGCCCTGGCGAATTTGTGCTCCCTCCAGAGTCCCTGGGGCGGACCGGGTATCCGATGCGGGATTGTGGACATTCAGTCCTACCCGCCTGGAGATATATTTCAAAATTCGACCTTTCCATTTCCATTTCTTGAGGATTTGTGGCCAAAAGCCTCTACCACGCGGGCCAGCGCGGGTTGGTAGAGGGTGTTGTCATGAAGGCCTCATTTTCTCAGCCTCGTTTTAACGGTTATACCGCCGGGCGTCGGTCGTCAGATCCTCGTCTGTAGAAAGCATGGTGCGCGGCGTGCAGGTGAGGTTGACATTTGGGCGGAAGAGGCTGTTTGAAGCGCACACTACCCCATTATATCACATCCATCGGTGATATCTACACTCCTAGTCTCCCGCATCGAATATTATAAAAAAAATTCCTGAAAATACTTACTTTGAGCCCAGTGTGTGCTACTTGTCCTACAAAATTACTTGTAACTATAAGTAATATATTTTGATTGACTCGGATTTTGTTAAGGCACATCAAACCCATAAAACTTTCAACCTCTCTGTCGGGTCGAAGTTTTCGCTTTAACATATATCTCGTATTTTCCTTCCTTGTATTGCCTTTTGGCCTCGATTTCTGTTACCTTGGGTTTTCTTATTTTGAAAATAGTGAGCAAACAAAAGCAATAAATTGTAATATTTTGTATCTTAGTGGTACATCAAAAGCCTAATATTGCAATTAATATATCTCACATACAAACAAACATGCGAATGGTGTGCAAAGGATAGATATAATAATAAACTGCACAACAACAGGCACTCATTATCTTTAGAGCTGACGATGTATAATAGGTGTTTTACAGTAAACAATAATTAAACATCTATCATATATGAGTAACTCTAGCGGAAGAATAGCAGCATAAGGATGGGAGTCATTAAAGCTGCTCATTAGAATAATAATTCGGATTTCTCCTTTGACTACTTATGTAACTATATCTCCGAGACTGCAAAGCTTATGTTATTTAAAATTTATAACTGCAATGTAATTGATATTGTAAGTATGTCGGGTATGGATACTGCACTGGATTTACGTTCCTCGAATAATTATACTGTCGTAAGTGTTTTCGCAATATACCTGTTATTTTAGCACTAAAGCCCATTAAGTATTTATATCGTCACGTAGAACATATATTAAAATGTAACACAAAAAAAGTAAAGATAACTTTCTGACCTCATGAGCAATACCTCTAAATTATTAGATTAGAAAGTTTAGTCATTTATATGAGACGAAATTTTAGATAAGGATTTCGAAATTAAGCTAAGATGAATATGGTAAAAAAGAATAATAAAATACGTTTTTTTTGCTACAATTTCCTAAAGTAAGGTCTTGGTTTTGCGCACTAAATCATATTTTATCCAAATCCACAATTTATATGAAATATCCTCTAAGAACCCAATCTATTATCTCAAAAATTCCTGCCGTGTAGAAATTGTCGCCCTTTTGAAGAAATAAAATGTTGAATAATGCAAACAGCGATATGAAAATCGTTAAGACCCCCAAAGGGTAAAAGCAGTCTCTATCAATTTTGCCGTAACATCCTAAGGGCATTGTAATATTTTTCTCTAGTACGAAAAAGAACAAATGTTTGTATTCTTTAACTTAATAGTTCCAAGATTTAAAAGTAAGCGAACGTGCGTTATCTATTTGGTGGGAACAGGCAAATATTTTATTGTTAAGACTCTGTTTAATGGTACGAGAAAAGTTATCTGAGCTTGGCACTTGGATGCGAAGGCAAACTAGAAGCTTGGAGAATGTGAAGCGTGAAAATTTAAAACAGCAACTACAAATATTGAAGTTAAAATTTCCCGAATTTATTGAACGATTTTTAGAGCGATTGAGGATGAAATATCAGTTAAAGAATGTCCTGCTGCGATATTATAATGGGATAATCGATACCTTCTGTCAGTTGGACTTGACATATCAAACAAGTTATTTAACATTCCCTCTCAATGTTCAATCAGGCGGACGATAAAGCAATAAAGACGGATTTTACATCATCATTGTGTCGAATCGCAGCAAAAACTTTATATCTGACTTAATTTAATTCTCATTGTGTTCTACTACATTGAATATTCGTCTTATTTATTTGTTAGTTAATGTTTTGATTTATTGCCAGCCTTCTTCTTTCCATCAACAGGTCCCGCTGAAATGTACAGTGAATCAAATCCGTGGAATTTTTATAGCATTTTTTGTATCTAATTTCGCGGGGCATGAACCCGAAATATCTTATTTTAGGGTCGTTATTGTTGCCGAGTTTCTTATTTTCGACAGTTGCTGTAATTAACTACTTCGTAAAATTAATGCATGCATACTGTTATATTGGAAGATTTCATACCAACATTTTTTACTTCAAAAAAAGAATTTGTTTGCATTTTACCTGATAATACTTCTAGAACAAAGATGTTTGCCTAACGTGACTCACAGTCCTAAGCTTACTTATTTTTATTATCTCTTTAATGCGTGCCTCTGACGAAATGTAATTATTTATGCGAAGATGGTTGCCCTTGATTCTTGTAGAATCAATTTCGATCCTTCGCTTCACATCATTCACTTTTGTTATCACAGTTTTGTACACACCTTTTCCAGATGGCAACAATCAATGTAAACTAGACAATATTTAACGTTTCGTATATTTTCCTGACTGTACTTTAATTCATTCCAATGTATTCCTGGGTTTCAATCAATTTTATTGTTTATTATTTAAAATGTTACAAATACGTTTCGGTGTCTTTCTCCACCATCATCAGTTTATGTATATAGTTGTTTCAGCCTTCAAAATTGACTGGTCACTTAAATTTAACTCCCATTGACAATTAGGAAATATTTGAACCAAGCTGAGACAGGTTACTCTTAGATTCGTTCACATTATACTCCATCTATTAAATATTTAATTTACTAATCTTACTAATAACTTTCAGTCTTGTGAGGTAGGTAACTCAAAGTAAACTGGAAAAATACATGAAACGTCGATTTGAGAGCTGACTGGAGGAAAAACTGTTGAATTTAGAGAATTTCAAGTTTACATGAAATTTGCCCATCACACCAACTGCTGTTGCATCACATATAGATAACACCTCCAGAGCGCCTAAAGACCGTGGACACACAACAAATATAAAACGTGATCTTGGAACTCTTAAGTCTAATTGTGCAGAGGAAACACCTTTTTCACGACCGTTCACTGTGGAAGAGATCACAGCTGCTTGTAAGCAAATCAAAGCAGGGAAAGCCCCCGAAATTGGTGGAATTCATCCTGAATTCATTTTACATAGGGGCAATTATACACGAAAGTGGCTAGCATGCTTCTATACAGATATTTTAAATAAAGACAAGATTTCCTCGACACTTAAGCAGGTGAAAATCATTGGCATCCTAAAACCTGGAAAACCCCACAATAATCCAGAGAGGTACGGAACTCTCTCGCTGCTGAATGTAATTTACAAACTGTTAGAGCGACTTAACAGAATATGCTCACGAATCCTAGAGGGCGTACCAATAGAGCAGACCAGCTTTCGACCAAACAGAAGCTGCGCTGATCAGGTCCTATCCCTGACAGCTTTCAATGAGGCCGGATTTCAAAGAGAGTTAAAAACATTGGCTGTATTCGTTGATCTTGCCTATGATATAGTTTGGAAGCATGGCTTGGTCTGTAAGTTTGCACGGGGTATATCTTGCCTAAATACAGTTAAGCTAATTGAGGATATGCTCAGTAACAGAACGTTCATGGTTATCTTGGGTAACTCAAAAAGTAAAATAATGAAGCTCAACAACGGTTTACCTCAAGGATCGGTATTGGCACCACTCCTCTTCAATCTGTATATAGCCGACATGCCTGACACAGTATCAAAGAGATTTGGATATGCAGATGACTGGGCAAAAACTACGCAAAGTCAACACCTCGAAGTAACAGAAATTATTCTTACTGAATATTTAATCACCTTGGGGCAATATTTTCGTGGAGTGTGGTGAAGTGGAGACGCCAACCAAGCGCAGCAAAAACTGAAAGCCCATGTTTTCATTTAAATAACAAATTGGCCAACAAAGAAATTGAGGTATCTTTCAAGTTGCTGAAACATAATAAAAACCCAAGATACCTCGGAGTCACCCTGGATAGGACAATTTCCTATAAAAAGCACCTAACAAACGTTGCAGTAAAAGTTAACACCAGAAATAATATCCTGCAGAAATTGTGTGGTGCCACATAGGGATCTTCGGCGACCGCTTTGAGATCTTCAGCCTTGGGATTGCCATATGCGGCTGCGGAGTACTGTGCCCCAATATGACTCAACAGTGCACACACCAAACTGGTGGATCGCCAACTTAACACTACTCTGCGCCTCATATCAGGCACTATAAAATCTACCCCAGTTGACTGGTTGCGTGTTTTGAGTCATATATCACCTCCAGACCTCCGAAGGCAAGATGCGCTTTTAAGGTAATATAGAAAAATAGTGCATGACCCCGAACTCCCAGCCAACTCTAATACGAATGATCTGCGAATAAACAGACTTCGATCTAGACACCCCCTTCTGAGGGAAGCTAGTTTACTTCTCTCTGAAGATTTCAACATCACCGAGGCCTGGAGAGAGATATGGGAGAGAAATGCACCAGCCGAAAGCCTGATGATACCGTGCATAACGAAGAAGCCACCGGGTTTTGACCTACCACGAAAAATTTGGTGCACACTAAACCGAATCCGAACGACCCATGGTACATGCAAAGATTCCCTATTGAAATGGAGGAAATACGAAGGCTCACAGTGGGACTGCAGCGCTGATAGACAAACCGTCGGACACCTTACGGAAGAGTACCCATTAAGATCGTACGATGGCGACCCGACTGGTTTCCTGTTTGCAACTGAAAGTACAATAGAATATATAAATAACTTAAATGTACGTTTATGACCAATGTTTATGCCGGTATTCTTTTCTATATACAACTTTTTATGTTTGTATACATGTTTACATATATGTTTTACTTTTTTTAGATGTGCATAAGCCATACGATAAATAAAGATACAAAATTAAGAGAAAATATTATGAAATGTAGTGTGTGTATGCAATAATTACTTATTGTGGTACATTTATTAATCAAGAAGAATCTAAAAAACTAAGATATGAACTTACAGAAAAAGCTGTAGTTGTCGATTGGAAGTCTAGTATCGCTGATCATGTAGGATTATGTAACAATTTGTATACCTTAACATTGTAACTCAGAAAAAAGGTTTTACATCTAAATAAAATAGTTTCTGGTGTTTCATTACAGCAAGATAAAATTTCGGTCGGTATCTAATAGTCGATCTTTTTGGACTCATTTTTATAAAATATCTATATTTTGTTTTTGGATAATATATAAGAAGAGAAGAAAGAAGGAGGCCCCAACTTTCAAGTACCGTTACCACTTCTAGTTCTAGAAGGAAGTGGACCTTGCGTTAAGTGTTTGAAATGCATTTTTTATTTTTGACATCTTATGCAAGAATATAATAAATAAATACTAAAGTCAGTGCCATAACGCCATAACTAAAGAAGTAAATTTATTCTTGAGCCACTCTTTTAGTAGTAGTAAACATCTTTATTTCTAAAAAAGGCTATCGACCTATCGGTCTTTCTGCCCTTGTTTAATACATGTAGTCTTAATCTAAATAAAAAAACAAAGATGAAAATGCTCTTATTCTAGGTGAATAATCTTATTAAATAAACTTTCCAATTCTAATAACAAGAAAAAATTATTTTATTGTCCAGTAGTCAGCTGCGTTTGTAAGTGTTCGAGTGGCGTTGATGTAGGGAAGCGGAAGCGGGATTGTCTGGTTGGTCTTGTAAGACAAAGGGGATGCAGTATTGTCCAGTTGTAGGGGTTGTTTGTCCATTTAGTCTCTAGATGTATGAGTCTTTCCGAAATCTTTGTCATGTTTGTGCGTTTGTGCAGTAGTAGGGTGGAGGGGTTGTGTAGTTGGTTTTGGGGGTGTCTTATTCGTGTTATTAGTCTTAGTGCAATTTGTTCTGTTATTTGTATATAACGTTTTGTCCTTTCTGTTCCGTTGGTCATGCTACTCTTTTATTTAACCAACTTTCCCCGTTGATCGTTTGGGTATTACGTCCAGAAATTATTTTTCAGTATGCATTATACTATATTGATAGATAGATACGGATTTTACCTCTAAGTGGGTAGTTTAGTTTCATTCTCATATCTAAGGCCATGAGCTTGCAGTTTTTTTTATAGTGCAGGCCCAGTTGGAATAAGTAAAAGTTTTTATTTATTATTTTAATTATTTGGTATTTTTTTAATTGAATTATTTAATTTTTAATAAGTAAAAATTTTGGCAGGAAATAGCGCCATTAAACTCCATACAATTAAGCCAACAAATTAATGCACTTGACAGGTTAATAATTTAGTTCAAACTAGGCACGGGTAACATTGTGTTGAGTTGCGCGTTTGAGTTGTTGCTGCTGGGTGAGTTAGTAAGTTATAACTCATTGCTTGATGAGTTACAAATCATTAACTCATTTAAATTTAAACGGTAAGTGAAAGCTAAGCTTTACAAGACCCGAGGCTGGAATAATTTTACCTAAACTACCTAGAAAAAAAGGCCACCTTAATAAAAACTGCATCAGAATCATCCCTATTTGCAAGAGAGCCCATTGCGATACATTGATACAGGGTGTTCCATTAAAAAAAAACATTAATTTGACATGCCAGGGATTTACGGCCACACGCCAATATTGCATGAAAATATAATCTCAAAATAACACTCCTGTTAGCCATAATCTTCCAGCCCGTCGTGGTTGCACCACCATTAATAAAAAAATACTTGTCGAATTTAACGTTAAAAGAACAAATAAATATTTTAAGACGATAAACACCTTTAACAAACTTTTAACGGAGTTTCAGGCAGAATCCGGATTTGAAAACATTGACATGAACATACTGCAAACGAACATAAAAATGCTACAAAGAATGGAAACAATAACCAATGGCAGGATATTGTAATATTACTTCTATTTTGCCGAACTTTGTAAGTTTATGTTCTTATTGCTTTGATTTGCTTGGAGATAGTCTAGAAGATAATCTCATAACATTTCGATAAGAATCAGGATCTTCAATTGCTATCTCGTTTAAGAGTCCTTGTGATACACCGAAAATTTCTGCGATCCAATGTCTAACCCAAACTCGTTTTACTGTTTTTATTGCGTTCTGGAATAATTATTAAATTACTGGCCGTTTCACTTACAACAAAAGTTAACAACAGCACGCACTACAGCACTTGACGCCATTTTCTTTTTAACTGCTATCCAAATAAATTTGGAAATGTGTGTGTACAGAACAAGCTTAGTTAGTATAGTTTAGTACAGAACAGTTTAGCCAGTAGTTTAGACCAAGCAAGCAGCAAGTATTTCCGCGACTAAAGTTACCGAGTGTAAATGTAGCTTCAGATGGAATGCCAATACAACGCATTCCTCATAATCACGTGGTTTGATTTTTTAATGTAAACTTCTTTTCAAAAATTTGGAGCATTATTTTGAAAAAAACATTGATGATTGCAAAAATCGACCATAAAACCGCTCAAATTTAGCATGTAGCAAAGAGCACAGTGCCAACGCCAGTCACATTTGCTGGTAATTTGAGGTCTTCGTGATAGTACAAATGAGCCAATTTTTTGCGGATGTCCAGATATTAAAATGCCGCCCTCCATACGACATTGTAGACTGAAGGCTTATACAGGCAATATTAAAATGCAAAAACGCTAATTATGCAAATATTTCAGCCTTCCTCACATAAAATGGCTACACCTTTTTCTGGTTTTTTTTTATAAAGCTACTGTTCGTTTAGCTTTTCCCGCAATAGCGCTGACACATCAGTGTCGCTGGCTGATACATCGTCGGTTCGACAATGGGCTTGTCCGGAGTCCGAAGCGCCATGATCCTGGTTCAGCAGTTTTATACAAGCCACATATCAAATTGTACAACGAATGAATATCGGACTTTTTCTGGAAAATTATAATTAACGTCGCTCTGCAAATTGGCGTTAAATTAATTAACTTTTTTTTATTTGAAAGCGCTGTTTTGCATCCGTAAATGGCTTAACTTTACTCTCAAGTTAAACTATTCGTTCCGATCAATCCAATTACATCATTTTTAATATCAGACTGACTAATTGGAATTTCAAATCGCTAATTATTCCAGGGATAACTTATTATTGGTGCAAATATTTTACTTCAGTTTGAACGGGATTTAACCCGATTTATTACTCGCTTGACTACTAATTTTTCCATTTAAAAATAATTCATCTTCGCACTAACCACATTAGAAATCGTTTTAGTCAAGGAAATTGAAAATTGCTTTCAGATTCTGAAAATTGACTACATTTTTTTTAATGAACGCAATCTGTTTAAAGTGATTTGAATTAATGGTGCGGTTCTGGCCGCTTCTGTAACAATCTGCAAGACAAACTGTAATGTTTAATAAGTTTACAGAAAAAGTGCAATTCGGCGACGTCTGTAAGGTCTTGTAGCTTACAGGAAACCCATAAGATTTGGAAATATTTCCGGGTGAATGAAAACAGGCCATAAAAGCTTATGGATTTATTGTGAGGTTTGTTGCTTTAAAAAAATTGGTAAGTACGTAAATAGTGTGCTTTGTAAACTTAAAAAAAAGTCAAATATGATCTTACATTGGGTTTTAATTACTTTTAATTTTTTTGCAACTGGTTCGATTCAAAACGCTCTTGGAGCCAATTCATGTCTATCAGCAAGCCATACTTCAGTTTGAAAGGCAAAACAAGAAATTTGGCTGACGATTACAGAAAACCTGCATTCGAGTTTTCTGAAATTTCCCTCCACAAACCAGGCTATTACTCGTGTGTAGCGATGTGAGTTGTCAGTTCACAAAACTATGTTTTTTACTTATGGGATCCTGATGGAACCCACATTCCAATTCCAATGGAATCCACCTTTCCATATGTGAAACAGAAGAGGGAAGTATACCTTAAAAACATAATAAATGTTGGTAATAATATATAATTTTTATAAATAAAGAAGATATAAAGAAAATAAGATAATAAAAACATTTTATATTTTTATTTGTGGCATTTTAGATTGCAATTGTGGATTGCAAAATATCAGCAGTTAATTCTCGTTTTCAGATTCGATGTATAAAACAGAATAATAAAGAATAGGCTGCAAATTTCAGGGTTTATTCGTATGAAAACTTATAAAACTATTGATGTGAAGTTAGTAGTAGTGCATATGTTCTACTGTTATAGACACTCTAGGACTCCAGGTGATATCCTAGAATTGCCATATTACAAATCTGAAAGCAATCCGCTTACAGATCAATTCGCCCCTACACATTTGTAAATATTCGATTTGTCATAGATAAAGGCAGAATCGAACCATAAATGGTCATTCATATATGCAAATCATAGACAATATGCCACAATCTATTTTATAGTGGCTTCCTCTAAAAGAAAAAGAGACATGGCGAAAATGAAAATACTAGGACACAGCAGAACTAGCGACAACCCGCCGCGCTTGACAGTTTCCGCTTCCGCTTGATGGGTGTAGGCGGCTTAAGTAGTTTATTCCGTTTTCACTTATAAGGTCATTCGGAGAAATAGAAGCATTTTATGTAAAAGAATGTGACATTGTAAGAATATTGAATATTTTCTCTGAATACCTATGAATAGTTCTATTAATATCTAACGCTCATAATATTCTGCACGTCCACTTTAGGCAAAAAGATCAAGTTCTGTTACAAAATTTAGTTTTTGGTGTTTTTTTTTCCAAAATTATTCGTGTAACATGTGCTCCCAGTAGCAGACAGAGGGACAATACTTCCAGAAGCAAAAGCAAACTTAATAAAAATTACAAATTATAATTTGTGTGCTGAAAATTTCACTTAAGAAAACATAGCTCATTTAGACCTTGTTTAGTTTTCGTTTCGGTTTATTTTTTGTTGAACAATAATCATTAAAGTTTGGGTAGAAAGTGGCGACAAAACTCGCAACAACTTTCCCGCGGGATCTAACTGATGTCAAATTTGGAGCTGATGAACGATCTCTAATGTCCGAAGATGATTAAGTATTAGTAGTGATTTAAAACAGTTTTTTGCCTTCGTGTTACGTACAAGCCTCTTTCTTTCTTCTCTTCTTTCTTTCATCTTTCAATCTCTGCATTAAACCAGAGCAATGCACAAAAAATCCAAGATAAATAAAATCAATTCACTGTGAACAAGTTGAGAACTGTAACTCTCTGCAAGAAATTATTTGGCAGACCGAGTAAGAAGCTGCTAATAACTGGAGCTTTTCCTGAATATTCAATAGGCTTCATTGCATTAGCAATGCAGTTACTCTAAAGTTCTTGGCTCAGGTCGACTTTCACGTAGTCACGTAAGAGGCCACAAAACCACTTTGTGAGGCAAATCTGGATTATTACAATAATTGGGATGGTGGAGCCTTAAACAGATCAATTGTTCTGCATTTATCTAAAGTGCTTTTGACTTTGTCTTCAAATTGTCTTTAATTGATGAAATGAGATAACTTTCGCGGCTATTGATTGAAAATGTTTAGTGTTTCGGGCTTTTAGGCTGTCATGGAAAATTATTTTAATTTCCTGACGTTTCGCCAGCACGGGCGGCTTGCATCTTCAGAGATTATGTGCTCGTGGCACGCAACGGCCACATTTGAAGATTGTGCTTGCGAAACATTGGGAATATTTTTCAAGCAAAATTGGTTAGAAGTTGGTCAATTGTTCATGCTTTTGGGCTGTCGAGGAAAAGAATTGCTTGCCAAACGTCAGGAAGAATTTTTTTCCACGGCAATCCACAAGCTCGTCAAATTCACCAATTACAAAGACGAAGATCAAATAAATTATTAAGCCTTTAAAATGTTTCACAACTGTTGATAGTAGCTCGAAAAATGTCAAAATCGTAAAAGTTTCTTTATGTTAAAAACATACAGATAAAGAGAAAGTAAAGAGTGAAAGTGAAGCTATGGATTATGTCGGTTTACAGCTTTCACAAAATTTAAAATTGAATAATTTTCATGACTTTTTAACAAGTTTAATAAAATATATGATTAAAATACATACACCAGTAGTAGTAAACATCTTTATTTCTAAAAAAGGCTATAGACCTATTGGATTTCTGCTCTTGTTTAGTACATGCAGTCTTAATTTAAATAAACAAATAAAGGTAAAAATTATCTTATTCTAGGTTAATAATTTAATAATTTTAATTCTGTCAAACAGAAATCTTAAATTTATTGTCCGGTAGTCAGTTGCTATTGAAAGCGTTCGAGTAGCGTTGATGTAGGGAAACGGAAGCGGGATTGTCTGGTTGGTCTTATAAGGCAAAGGGGTCCAGTTGTAGGGGTTGCTTGTCCATTTTGTCTGTAAATGTATGAGTCTTTCCGAAATCTTTGTCATGTTTGTGCGTTCGTATAGTAGTTGGGTGGAGGGGTTGTGTAGTGGGTTTTGGGGGTGACTTATTCGTGTTATTAGTCTTAGTGCAATTTGTTCTGTTGTTTGTATATAACGTTTTGTCCTTTCTGTTCTGTTGGTCATGAGTATATGTCCGTAGTCTAGCAAGGGTCTACAAATAGCTTTATATATTTTGGTGGCGGTATTTGTGCTGATTCCTCTGTCTTTGTAGGTTAGTGATCGGAAGTGTTTTGTTCTCTTTATTGTTTCTGTCCTGATGTTTCGTATGTGTTTAGTGAATTTAAGTTTGTGGTCAATTGTGATTCCAAGGTATTTTACGTCGTTTTTTGGTTGTGTCGTTTGACCGTTTGCAGTTATTGTAAGGGGTCAGCGTTCAGTCTGTGGTTTGTGAGCAGAAGTTGGTTTTGTGAAGGGTTTGGTGTTAGTCTCCAATTATAAAACCATGTCATTGTGTTGTTTGTTAGTGTTTGGAGTGTTTGAGATGCTTTCTCAGTAGTATTGTCATGTACAATAAGTGCCGTGTCGTCTGCGTATTGTAATATGTATGCCAATCTGTCGATTTGATTTTTGTCTGTTAAGTTGTCATTGTATATCTCATGGCAGTATGTATTGTAGAGAAACGGTGAGAGCGGGGAACCTTGCGGGAGTCCTTGTTCAGGGGATAAAGCAAAAGAGAATGTGTTGTCAATTCGTACTTGTCGTAGTCTGTTTTCGAGTAAGTTTTTTATGATGTGCAGTAGATATGTTGGTGTGTGGAATTTGTGAAGTTTATAGAGTAAGCCCATATGCCAGACACTGTCAATACATACACCATTTTTCCAAACTTTTAGAGAAAATGGTTGTTACTTCAATACTAACTCCTGCGTCGTATCGCGCATTGGATGTTAAATTGAAGTGCAAAAAATGTATGTAAAAAGCAAATAAAAAGTTCGTAAAAATTGGAAAACCCAAATGGTTGAATTTTAATTGCTTCAACTACATAAACGATGCATCAATAATTTTTTTGAATGCAATATATGCAGAGCTAACGAACCACTTACACGCCCCTAACATCCAAGTGGAATTTTATTATTTGATTGGTCAAAGTATTTTTAAATCTTTAATTAAATCCGCTGTTCTTCGTAGAAAAACCAGCTCTTGTTTTCTTCGCAGAATCGACATACAACTCGGATGATACATTTTCACGCAACAATGTTTTTAATGTAAGTTTCTCATTTGTTTCTAATAAAGCCTACTACTTAGTAGGACCATGACCATCATTCTAGATTAACAGAAAATGTAAGTGTATAACACGTTTTGTGCGTATGTATTTATGAACGCATTGCTGTTTTAGAACTAAAAATGATCCTTTTTGCAATCACTAGCCGATTGTTTAATATTCAGTTGCATATATAGAACTTGGTAATTCTTACTTACCCATGCATTTATACTACTGTCTCTGTTGGACGCACCAATTAATGCTTCTAGACGAACATACACGAGCCGGTTAAACCTTTTTTGTTGGACACCCATCTTAAAAATGTTTCAAGTTTCCGCACAGCCTTAATCTGCTTTTGATCAAGCCTGAAACGTAGGGCGAAGGCAATGTCGATAAAATAATTTGCCGCTCAGAATTCAATTAGAAGCTAATTGTCGAAGTTCGAAAAGGGAGTAAAATTCCCGTCCATTTCCATTAATTTTTTGAATATTTAAAGAACACCAGCAACTCGGAAATGTTAATGAATCGGTAGTAAATATAGAACATTGCAATTTCGTAGTCATAACATATTTCTCAGTTCCCCAGAGCGTTGTAACCCTGTATGTAATAAATTAATATTTTACAGAACGTGCTCGTCATTATGTTATATTAATTATTATAATATTGAATTTTGAAATCACATTTATTAAATTTAAATATAACAAACCTGTGTGCAAACATAATTATTTAAATTGAATTGAAGTTTCGTTGAAGCGTTTTCCGAGGCAAGTGAACACGTCCTGGTTTGTCGTGAATGCTTTGGAGAATCACTTACAGTAATATCGTTCCGCTTCGCCATTTTTAATTTATGAAATAGTTTGCTATAATTTTTCATCAACTTTAAAAATACCAGATTATGATTCTGTGGGTATACCTATGTCATTGGCAATTTCAATAGAATTTTCATTGATATCTTTATTTCATGATCATTCAACAAAGATGTAAACCTGTAAAGCTTAGGATAGTACACAATATAACTCAATCCCCAAAACCCACTACACAACCCCCCCACCCAACTACTATACGAACGCACAAACATGACAAAGATTTCGGAAAGACTCATACATCTACAGACCAAATGGACAAACAACCCCTACAGCTGGACCATACTGAATAAAATAATTTTTTCTTGTCATTAGAATTTTATTTAATAATATTGTTAACCTAGAATAAGAGAATTTTCATATTTGTTTTTTTTATTTAGATTAAGACTACATGTATTAAACAAGGGCAGAAAGACCAATAGGTCGATAGCCTTTTTTTTAGAAATAAAGATGTTTACTACTACTATAACTCAATGGTTTCATCTAAAACAGATTATAATTCTTAAATTGATCAGTGTTCTTGCTTTAATAAGTGGGTCTCGATAATGAGGTATTTTTTATAGCAAAATATATAAATTTTATGCTAAAATTTAGAAAAATTGCGAAATTCAGTTGGATTATGCTTTCTAACGATATTAACCACCATTTTCGCGGTAGGTTGTTTAAGGAAATTTTATATATTTTTGCCTCTGGTCCCACCGTATTTCAAACGATTTCTTCATTGTTAAATTGGACCAAGTTTAGAATAAGTTGTTCATGGAAACTTGTTTCACGATTGAGAGCATCAATAGATATTCACATCTTCAGCTCTTCCCTGCAAGAAAATGTTTCTTTCAAGAATTTCTCACATAAAACTATGTTAGGCAGGTAAACCATCTAAGTGCTCAGGAGTGGTGCAATTCAGTAGATTAACAGAGAAACAGATTTGTTCGAAATTTTTATTCGAAAGTCGTATTTCAAAGCAGTCTGATTCTTCAGAATGTATTCTGATCTTCTGAATGCTTCCAAACAAGTTAATTTGGCACAAAAAACCGCCAATATCTAGGAATAAAAGTGAGATCATATAGCCGGAGACGTTAATAAAGTATAAAAGCTAAACAACATAATTTTTCCCAGAGGGACACCATTTCCAAATTTGAAAAATCGACCTGTCGGTCTTTCTGCCTTTGTTTAAGACATGCAGTCTTAATCTACACACAAACAAATAAAGGTAAAAATGATCTTATTCTAGGTTAACAGTTTTATAACTTCTAATTCTGACAAACAGATTTACAGTCTTAAATTTATTGTCCAGTAGTCAGTTACGATTGTAAGCGTTCGAGTAGCGCTGATGTAGGGAAACGGAAGCGGGATTGTCTGGTTGGTCTCGTAAGACAAAGGGGATTCAGTATGGTCCAGTTGTAGGGGTTGTCTGTCCATTTTGCCTGTAGATGTATGAGTCTTCCGAAATCTTTGTCATGTTGTGCGTTCATATAGTAGTTGGGTGGAGGGGTTGTGTAGTGGGTTTTGGGGGTGCCTTATTCGTGTTATTAGTTCTTAAAGCAAATTGATCTGTTGTTTGTATATAACGTTTTGTCCTTTCTGTTCCGTTGGTCATGAGTATATGTCCATAGTCCAAGAGGGGGTCTGCATATCGCTTTGTATATTTATGTCGCGGTGTTTGTACTAATTCCTTTGTCTTTGTATGTTAGTGAGCGAAAGTGTTTTGTTCTTTTTATCGTTTCTGTTCTGATGTTTCGTATGTGTTTAGTAAATTTAAGTTTCTGGTCAATTGTGGTTCCAAAGTATTATATGTCGTTTTTTGGTTGTGTCGTTTGGCCGTTGCAGTTATTGTAGGGGAGTTAGCGTTGAGTCTGTGGTTTGTGAGCAAAGGATTTTTGAAGGGTTTGGTGTTAGTCTCCATTTATAAAACCATGTCATTGTGTAGTTTGTGAGTGTTTAGAGTCTTTGAGCTGTTCTCTGAGTAGTAGTGGTTTTGTCATGTACAATAAGTGTCGTGTCTTCTGCGTATTGTAATATGTATGCCGATCCGTCGACTTGATTTTTGTCTGGTAAGGTTGTAATTGTATATGTCATTGGCAGTATATATTGTAGAGAAAACGGTGAGAGCGGGGATCCTTGAGGGAGCCCTTGTTCAGGGGAAAAAGAAAATGGCAAATGTTTTGTCAATTTGTACATGTAGTTGTCTGTTTTCTAGTAAGTTCTTATGGTGTGTAGTAGATATGTTGGTGTGTGGAGTTTGTATAGTTGTATAGTAAGCCCTTTGCCAGACACTATCAAAAGCGTTGTTAATGTCCATAAACAGGCAAGCTGTCTTTCTGCCAGTTAGGTGGATTGTTTGTATATTGTTCGTCAGAGTGAAGAGGCGGATGAATAGTCGAGTGATATTGTTTGAAACCAAATTGGTAGGGAAGGTATATATTTTCCGATCAGTTTTTCAAGTCGCTGCTTTATTATGTACTCAAAAAACTTTGCTAAATACTGGGAGTAATGTAATTGGTCTGTAAATGCTCCTTTGTGTATTGTCCAGTCCATTTTTGGGTATAGGGATTATTAAGCCGTTTTTTCCATGTTTTTGAATTTTGTTATTTGTGATGCAGTTGTTCAAATTCAGTTAGAATCAGTTTGTGTGTTTCTTGAGTTAGGCTTTTCAGGAGTTTTGCCTTGATTTTATCTTTTCCCGGTGTTGTGTTTTTGATATGCGCTAGGGCTTCATCGTACTCTGTGTCTGTGATCAGTTTGTATGTATAGTTTGGTGAGCTATTGAAATAGTTCAACTACCAGTCGTTGATCAAGTTCCAGTTGTCATTATCGAAGTTAGGGTTTGTCGATATGCTGAAGGCCTTTTGATAGTGTCTGGCGAAGGCGTCCGATTTCACTTTGTCTGTGTAACGTTCAATTCCGTTTTCGTCAATTGTGTCAGTAGTGTTAGTTTTTTTTTACATTGTGCTACTTTCTTAATTTTTCGCAAGTATGTTTTGCCTTTGTCTTTTGTATTTATTTACATGTTTCTAGCCTGAAGTTCTTCATTCAAGAAGATTTAACTAAAAAAAGCGAAAGAGTGGAGTTAATAGAAACATTTTGATATATTTTTTATAATTTGCTTAACAACGTTTCACAATCAAACGGTTTTCTATTACAGCTAGAACATCCTGATGAGTTTCCAAATTTTAAAAATGATTTTACCAAGAAAAATCCATTCGCAAAAGATAATTTAATTTTGTTTCTAACTAGTTTCAAAAGTTGTGGCATATAAAGGCAGAAGTAACGAGAGAGCATATAAAACGCACATTACGTTTTATTAGGAAACTTGACTGAAGTTTAAAAATTTTAAATGTCTTATTAATTCACTTAGTCCCGGGCTCTTCATCTTTATTTCTCGTTCGCGCTGAGAAGGAAGCTTATCAGTAGCTTTCTGTGCCATTACATCTCCCCAGCTATCAGCATTATTTGAGATGATTTAATTAAAAATAATACTAAAAAAGGTACTCGGAATGCATTTCAGTCTCGAGAATGATTTAAAAACAAGTAGGTTCATCTAAGAGTGAAATGTTTATGATAACTGTATAATTTGAATCTGACTAACTGTTTCTAAAGTGAGAGCTAAAGATTTGAACAGAATATAGTGTTCGTTCTTTCAAATTAAACTGACTAAAGCAAAATGTCCAACAATCGCAGTCTGATAAAAAAAAAATACAAATATAGACTAGAACTGGCCGCATATAACGCCAAGGAACTGCAATCTACAATTTCATGAAGAGATAATATATGTTCTTGCGTTGCATTGCGATCTAATGCCTGTTTGGAGGGAAATTGGTTACTAATTGCAGGTTATAACCAAAACGTTGTCCAGGATATAATTTAGCCTCAAATCATTTCAAAGAGCACTTTAGAAAAGCAACATTGAAAATATTGATATAGTTGATGTCATTTTCAATGTGTATTTTCCTTGCGCTTCTTTTCTGTGCTAAACAGGAAATTTCCTTTAGCTTCAAGTTTGAATTTTTCACGGCTAAAGGCTATTTACTTCTTAATTGTTTCTTAGAAAAGTGACATTCACATGGTCTGTATATATTAGGTATTTCTGTTAGAAGCGAGTTAAATCCCTGGTGTTCAACATTATGGATTTCCATCACTTGTGCGCTACTCCTAACTGCCCACCCAATGTTAACCATATACGTCTTGCGCCACTTAATCAGTTTCATTTCCTGCATTATTGTTGTTGGTAACTGCTGCAGTACTGTAATAATAATTTATAATTTATGCGGCATTTTGAGGGTTGTGCAAGTATTATTTATCGATTATGTCTTTTGATAGCCCATTGTGGTTGCACTTAATTCGTTTTCAACTTGTTAATAGCTGCTTCAATCTTCATATGGAAATGTGTTTGCTTTCTTATCTTCTGTATCGTTTTGCGTTTAGGACCTTTATCATATTGTTATTATATTGTGTTATATCATATAACAATTCAGTTCGATGTTTGAGATACATTTCCATTACTTGTTTGCTGTGTAAGTTAGAATTCAGATGTTTTCTTAAAATATTTTTTTGACTTGCTTTCGCTATTGATGAATTAAATGCCAATAGTTTCTGCGCATTGCCATTGACTAATAACTGTTGCGTGTTTGCAGTAGCATAAGTGAAAACAACTTGTATATTTCCCACCTTAGTGAATACTACAGGTGAATAAAAATTGTACAATTTCCTGCTTTCCCACATATCTATTCAGTCCTGTACATGTATTTTCTGCCCTCTCAGCTATGTAATAGACCCTCAGGCTGGCTCTATTATGGCCTCCATAACGAAGACTCAATTACGCTCCAAGAGTATTCCAAGTGTCCGGTTATTTCGTGTAGAGTGGTTAGTCAGCTTCCATATTATTGGATGCAATTCACATCGATCCTGTATCCCGGAAACACTTGCTATTCCTCCTGCAAATTGCTGTTATAATAGCCGTAAGTCCGTATTAAATAAGTTCGCTTGTGGATGAAAGTTTGCAGTGGCGGATTTCAAATTGCTAAATGGGGTTTTCCACGCCCCGGTAAATAACCCTGTTCCCGATGTAACCACATCAAAATAGACAATTACACTGCAAATTAAGGGAAGATAAACAATAAACCGTAATGAGTGACCTTTCGTCGGAAATGAGCATCTGTTTTATATTGATTTTGATTTATGGCGATGCTTTGAAAATGTATGGAATATAATTAGTTATGCAGGAAGTGAGAGCAACCGCCATTCAAATGCAGTCGAAAGTTTCAGTCAAATAAGTTCGTCTCTGTCAAAAGCTCTAGTTTAATCTAGAGGAAAAATCAGTAACAAGGCCGATAAATGAAAGCCTCATTAGGCTAATTACGGGTATATTTTCTGAACATGTAGCTGCATTATTACCACCAATCGGCATGGCTTATTTTTGACCATTTTGGTAGGTATGTCTTAGCCAGCTAAATGGCATAGTAATACTCCAAGTTGTTGATTTACCGTTTCATACCTCCTCACGTAATATTTGAGCCTTTCTTCAGTAAAAATATAATTAACTGTTAGTGGTTAAAGTAAGAGTAAAAAATAGCTTCTATTTGAAAGAAAAGCGGTACTAATGCAAAACGGTTAAAGAATTGGTACATATAGCTGCCTAGCTCTTTTACTGTTTTATCTCCTATAAATGCAATTTATTTGGTTGTTGTGTCAATCTTGAATATTTATCGACCACAGAAATTCTTGTTCCTCGCTGTAATTGTTTAGTAGTAAATGAATATTATGTAGCCACCTTTGTGGTGTTAAAGACTTAAAAAAAATATATTTAAGGAACTTTCAATTGACACTAAATTTTATTTATTTTGGTAGTTACTCTGGTATACCTCAATACAGGGCTTGAAGAAACGCGCTTATGGCTACGACTAGTGTAGTGAAACTTTGGAAAACTCATCGCTAAGCTTTGATTATTTATATAAGGGGTAAAGCAACAAGTAAAAACCAACACTATTTGCAAGGTTTGTCTAAATAAGAGTGCAATAAAATGCCTGCTTGAAAGAAGATTAAGTGGACAACTTAGATGGGAACATATATCAGAGAAAAATGTAGAAAAGAGTTGACAAATGAAGCATCCTTGCGGCAGCCAAGGATTTAGCGGGAAAAAGAAAGGTAAATTTAATCTCGTAAATAAATAGCAAACCTTCGATCAGTCAGAAAGCTAAACCGAAATTATATCGACAAAGAAAATCTGCAAAATCTATCAAAGCATCAAAGTGGTCGTGCTCTCTTTTTAAGAGCACACATGGATTGCGATCTTCTGGTATTCAGAGAAAGTCCCGAAGATTCTCAAATATATAAAGATAACATTAATGTCTGGAGTACTGCAAGTTAGCAGACTACAAAGTTACTCCTAGATTTATGGGAAAATATTTTAAAACATATATGACAATCTGGAGGCTCAACCACAGGAAGACAAACAATGGGAAATAAATAGCATTCATTGCAGCGGATGTTGAGTGAAGGGTGAAAAGCTTAGGAACAGGGAAGGCCCAAGTTGTAAACCACGATGAAAATAATGCTTCAAAATAATAAGAACACTGCCTATAGCATACCAACAGAAAGAGTTGACATAGGCAATTTCCAAGAAAGAACATAACAGCAACCCAAAGAACTACATAGAAGATAACCTGACTAAGCATTATAAAGGTGCTGAACGAAGATGTTTTCCTAACAAATGATAGAAAACGAATATTACCAACATAAGCTTGGAATGAACAGTGCAACAGCACATCAGTTAGAATGAACAGACCGACAGCTGATTCTCGCCGAACAGATCAAAACAATGTACACGTTTCTTATACCCTGGATGTATAAAGGGGAAGAACATTCTATTATCAAAGCAGGTAAAGTATATAACAAATTAAAGTTCATCGACAAAACAATTTGAAATACTTTCTCCAAGAAACCGTACGCTGTAAAACTCAAATAGATAATAAATTTCTTTTGATGATGCAAGAAATAGTGAAATTCCGTTAATTGTGAGAGAAGCAAGAAAGTAATTCTATAATAGATATTAGATCAAGTCAAAATATTATCAATGACATTATAGATACATATTATTAATGACCTGTTTAAACGATAAGGATTCTGGCATAAAATGTTATGGACAAATACTGAAATTATTGTTTAATTATAAGTTTTCACAATACACACCGAGCAATTACAGGACCAATTACATTACTCCCCGTACTTAGCAAAGTTTTTTGAGTACATAATAAAGCAGTGACTGAGGAAAACTTGTCGGAAGTACATACCATCGTATCCAGTTCGGATTCAAACATCACACTCGACTATTCACCCATCTTCACTCTGACTACAATATACAACAACCCACTAACTGACAGAAAGACAGCTTGCTGTTTATGGACATTAACGAAGCTTTGATAGTGTCTGGCATAGAGGTTTACTATACAACTATACAAACTACACACACAACATATCTACTTCACACCATAAAGAACTTACTAGAGAACAGACAACTACAAGTACGAATTGAAAAAAAAGTGTCATTTTCTCTTTTTCCCCTGAACAGCGCGCTCCCTCAAGGATCCCCCGCTCTCACCGTTTCTCTACAGTATATACTGCCATGACATATACAATTACAACATTACCAGACAAAAATCAAAATCGACAGATCGGTATACATATCAATACGTAGACGACACTGCACTTATAGTACATGACAAAACTACTCAGAGAGTCAGCTCAAAGACTCCAAACACTAACAAACAACACAACTGACGTTGGTTTTATAAATGGAGACTAACACCAAACGCGTCAAAAAAACAACTTCTGCTCACACCACCACAGACTCACCGCTGACTCCCTACACACCTAACTACAGACGAACCAATCCGACACACAACCAAAAAACGACGTAAAATACCTTGGAATCCACAATTGACCAGAAACTTAAATTTACTAAAAACATAACAAACATCAGAACAGAAACGATAAAAAGAACCAAAACCACTTTCGCTCACTAACATACAAAGACAAAGGAATTAATACAAATACCGCGACAAAAATATACAAAGCGATCTGCAGACCCCTCTTGGACTATGGACATATACTCATGACCAATGGAACAGAAAGGACAAAACGTTATTTACAAACAACAGAACAAATTACACTAAGACTAATAACACGAATAAGACACCCCCAAAACCCACTACACAACCCGTCCACCCAACTACTATACAAACATGACAAAGATTTCGGAAAGCCTCATACATCTACAGACAAAATTGACAAACAACTCCTACAACTGGACCATACTGAATCCCCTTTGCCTTACAAAACCAACTAGACAATCCCGCTTCCATTTTCCTACATCAACGCTACTCGAACACTTACAAACGCAACTGACTACTGGACAATAAAATATTTTTTCTTGCTATTAGAATTAGAAAGTTTATTGAATTAAATTGTTAACCCAGAATAAGATAGTTTTTATCTTTGTTTTAGTATTTAGATTAAGACTATATGTACTAAACAAGGGCAGAAATACCGATAGGTCAATAGCTTTTTTTAGAAATAAAGATGTTTACTACTACTACTACTTACACTTAGAAGTTTTCGGAAAGTTGCAAACTATATCTTTGTAGATATTTTGAAAGTCCATTTCGGTACATAACCGTGATTCGATTTCTGCCTTTTAGGTCTACCATACCTTCTTCAAGTCTTGGCAATTCGCATAAAATCAGTCTTAAACTGACTTTACTGAACTTTCTGCGCGAATTCGGTATAACAAACTTAAAGGTAAAACCAAACGACATTCTACATGAGGCATCCTTTATTGGTAAGAATCCTGCTTTGTAAAAAGTCCAGTTGTTTTTGCTGCCCTTGTGCTTATTTCCTGTATGGCTGAAATTTTATTGTGCGTTTAGTACGTACTAAGCCTTTTTTCCGCCGGATAAATATAACAAGAGAAAGACGCCATTTGCTCCCAGCAGATAGCAATGTCGACTAATCCAATGTAAAAACAAGCTTAGCTGATTCTACCCTTGTACTCGGCAATTTGTTTGTTAATGAGTTACAAAATACCGAAATACTATACGCCATTCTGCTTTAGATTGTTATTTTAAAGGCATTCAATATGTCGGTCTATTTTCAATCTAATTTCTTGTAACGGAAAATAAAGCTTTGCATTATTGTACTGATCTCTGCTAAAATCCAAAAGCTTATCGAATTCCAAAGTTCTAATAACGTTGTAAATCTGCGCACAGTTCTAATCTGCATTTGATCAAGGCTGGAAAATAGGGTGAAGGGTAACGTCGATAAAACCAGTCCATGTTCATAACTCAATTAGCGGCTAATTGTCAAAGTTAGAAATATTAAAACAATCCTAATTTTTTTCTTCGCCAGCTAATGAAAATAATAATGGGATTATAATTTTTTAAATTTTAATTATTAATTATTGAAATTTAAATATAATGACGATGTAACAAAGGTTTGATCGCGCTGGTAAATAATGCATGCCTTGAAGAGCATCTTACCAAATGCACGTTTCGTTAAGTCATTACTTAAATGTTTCAATATACATAGTTATAACTGTTAAGAATTTTCTATAATTTGCTCTAATCTCAATTTTTTTGAAATTTCTGGATAACTTAAGTTACCAGAGAACTTGAACTATCTGGCTTGGGCATGATTTTCTGCCGACAGGAACTTTAAATTAAGATATACTGTTGACTTTCTTAATATTGTCGGCAAACAAATACAGCACAATAGTCGCTTCTACAATTCATCGTGAAAATTTAATTTCATTTCTTTGGTTTGGTCATTCTGTTCCTTTAAGTAACAAGAATTACATTTCATTTCTTTGTGCCCATTCCCTTAGTTTTGCGACAATTGCTATGCATTTTGTTAACAACAGAGCGTCATTGTCCTTAAAAAAAGTCTATAGATCGGACAGAATAAACAAAACGCCCACTTTGAACAACTGCATAGCCGGTGTGAGAAGATGCAAGGAAAATACTACTTATTTATTGTATACTTGAATTAATTCCCATATATTGCAGAAAGAACAAACTTGACTTCGAAGCCACTGGCAACAAATCTAATTTTTTAAGAAGCTTATATGAAATTAGGTCACGAGCTTCAAAACATCAGCAAAAGATTCCTGTTTACAAAGAACAGGTAGCTTTTATTTCGTGGAATAACTTGTAATGGATGGAAGCGTTTATTAAAAAACAAAACGATGTCATGTCATAGTGACACGTTAAAAGCTAAGTGGATTAGAACAGATGGAAAACATGAAAAATTCCGTGGAAATTTTAGGAATTTTTAGGAAAGCGCGGATTTTGTGAGGCAAGTATCCAGGAGTTTTGGTATGCCTTCTCAGTTGCCATAATATCTGATGATTTTCGATATACAGGGTGAGTTTTTTTCGATGACCAGTACAGGGATCTTCGGAACTAGAGCAGTTACGAAGAAGGTCAAATGGACAAAGAATTGTAGTTTTGCATGCTCTACTCGAAACCAAATTTATTTTTCTAAAATTTGACAGCTCTCACGAGATATTTGGGAAAAACTTATTTATGGTAAATTTTTAAAATACTCCTAGTTCCGTTGATATTAATTTGACAGGAAAACATTAAATAGAACACTTGTAGGAAATTGAATTCCAAAGAAAATGGCATAAGACATTTCTCCAAAATAACTGTCATTTTTGACATATGACACAAATTTGAGTTTTTTTTAATGGCAACAATACTTGATTATTACTTTACCGAATAGAGCATTTTATTACGATTTCTGTAATAAATCACATAGTTAGGTTTCTTTTCGAAAATAAAATGTCTGCGAACAAATTATACTTTTTCAATTTAGTTGATCGAAGTTAGCCATGGAAAATAGTATAAGACATAGCATTGTTTCCATAGCAGCCGATAATAACATCACCTTTCAATTTTTGACATCCAAGTTTAAATTCAACTTAGGAATATAAGTTAGTTTTATTGCAAGAATGAATTATTCCAATCAAGAAAAGCGCGACATGATTGAAACCTACATTAGATGTAGGATTAAGAGCGGAATCACCAGGACGTAACATTTCCTGGGGCTTGGATTGGACGAAAAGGCCCTGTTTTATGGACACCTCGATCACGGATCTTTCACCTTTGGATTCTTTTTGTGGGAAGCCGTAAAAAACACAGTTTACAAAAACAAATATTCCAATTTAAATGCACTTAAAGAAGCTGTTGTTACAGCATTTGCAAATATTGATGGTCGCTCCGCAAGAAAAGCAACTTATTCAGTTTTAAAGCGTTGCAATGTTTGCATTGATAATAATGGTGGACTTTTTGAAAATGTTTTACAATAAAAATTAAAGTTTCTAGAGTTAAATTTTAATTATTATTGGTATGATTTGATTTTTATAATAAACACTTTAAATGAGCAGCCGTCTTAATTATAATAAAGTTATTGCCAACTTTAACGTAGTTGTCAAAATAAATACTGAAGCATACTGTTATTATTTGTTACTATGGAAACAATGCTGTATGTCTGATACTATTTTCCATGGCTAACTTCGATCAACTAAATTGAAAAAGCATTGTTCGAAAAAGTTATGTAAAATTGTTCGCAGACACTTTATTTTCGAAAAAACCCTAACGATGTGATATATCACAGAAATCGTAATAAAATGCTCTATTCGGTAAAGTAATAATCAAGTATGGTTGCCATTTAAAAAAACTCAAATTTGTGTCATATGTCAAAAATTACAGTTATTTTGGAGAAATGTCTTATGCCATTTTGTTTGGAATTCAATTTCTTACAAGTTTTCTATTTAATGTTTTCCTATCAAATTAATATCAACGGAACTAGGAGTAAGTTAAACATTTACCATAAATAAGTTTTTCCCAAATATCTCTTGACAGCTGTCAAATTTTAGAAAAATAAATTTGGTTTCGAGTAGAGCATGCAAAACTACAATTCTTTGTCCATTTGACCTTCTTCGTAACTGCTTTAGTTCTGAAGATCCATGTACTGGTCATCGAAAAAAACTCACCCTGTATATGTGAAAGTCATGTTGGGGGAAATTAAGATTTTAATAAATCATATTCGACGTCTAAATTATATCATTAATAAGGAAAATACTACTTATAAAACACGCTGTTTCAGTTACAGTGTACAAGTTACTCTCGAAAGATTTTTATTCAGATATTCGTCCAAATTTACACACATTTTAACGAGCTTTGGCTGGGAATACTACATGCTACTACGGGTGAAACTTTACTTGCGATAATATCCGTGTTCTGTATGTCTTATGTAAGATGCACTTACAAACACATACAATTCAGTCAATTTGAAAACTTCCCACCCTTAATATCTCTCTTACAGTTAAAAATATGCGAAAAATAACGAGAAGTCAAAAAATATTTATTGAAAGTGTCCCGTTACTAATAAAATTGACGTGCCTTTCGGATTTTTCATATTTATAACTGCCTCAAAGATATTAAGGCTGGGAAGCTTTCAAATTGACCCCGGATAATGTAGGCGCTCTTCATATTACAACTGGAGAAAGCTTGATTCGCGGAATAAAACTGAAAATAAATTTAATTTGTCACTTGCAACGACGGCTATTTATAAGCTTAGCGCCTTACAAACAGAGACATATAATGTATTAGCTCTTCTCATAGTTGCTTCCGATAGCAGAATTTCTATGGTTTATAAGAACTACCAATGAGCTAACTTTAAATTGGCGTATATTTTGTAAATTTGCATGAAAGGATCATCCAGTAGCACGCATTATTTCGGGCGTATCTCTGTGGTGACATAAAAAGCCTTTGTTGTGCGTTAGGGTGTTGTGGAGGGCTCGAATTTTGCTAATCATCCAAAGATCTTGAGAACCTCCCTGGAGATTAACCCAAGATGAGGTGTTGAAAAACATTATTTGCCCCCGAGTGCTGAGACCTGTGAGTATAATGGAATTTTATTTTTTGCAAGAGTATCAATAACATTATGTTTTTTATATCGAGTTAAGAACATTGTTTATAATTAACATGTTTTTTAATTAAAATATTTTATTATATATAGTACATTACTAAAACCTTTCTAAAAAGCACTCACACTAACGGGCAATGAATTTTGCTGGGCTTTATTTCGAGTAAAACTATGCAACTATTTTCAATTTTCCTCAATTTTCTTGCAAGATGAAATTATATTGAGCCAGCAGCAAAGTTCAACTGTCCTTATACGGGAGGCACTTCAATCTGTTTGTACGCATTCGTCTTACAAAGGTTTTACAAATGCAGGCTGACAATATTAAAAACCATTTCGAAATTTTCGAGTTCGTTTAATTCGCCCAACTGAAGTGCAAAGCGGAAAGCGAAATATTTTGAATCCCTTTGTTATGCACTTTGACAATTTAATTATCCCCAATGTACTAATTAGCTTTGGTAGTGTGGTTGCCGGTTACTCTTTAGTAGGCTCCATTACTGAAACAATTCTATCTATGTAAATTATGGCTAAGTTGGAGTGGACTTGTTCGTTAATTATTGTGGACACTACAACAAGTTGAGCACACTATTGTTCGCACTATTAATTTAGGTAAGGGTAGTATCGATTCACTTCCCCTGTTTTCCTGAAATTTGCCTTTAAATCAAGACCTAATTGATGTAGTTGAAAGGAAAAGAACTAGTTATGCCTTAATACCAAACACTTCACAATAAAAATGCCGCTAATTGAAATTAATGTTGAACCTTCTTCACAACCTTTAATAAAATTATAACTCGAGCCGCTTTCGATATGAAATTTCTCAAAAGCTAAATACCTCAGCTCCGTTTATAAAAAGGTTTTAAAGCAAGGGAGGAAATCACTTTCGAAGGGTAATTCTGATCGATGATTTATGGCTTTAGTATGATTTGCAATATGGTACAGCCAGAACCTGTCAGGCCAATAAAATGAAAAATAATTCTGCGGATAAGTGTTCAATATATAATACGAAATTAATTGAATAAAAAATGATTTTCATATTCTAGAAAGCAAATTTACAAGTTTAGCTCTCAAAACTGGCTCATTTGCTTATTAAAATGTAGTGTTTTCTCAACTGTTATGTACAAGTTTCAATTGAGTGTAAAGTTGATCACGCATGATAAAGTGCAGCTTCCAACAGAAATACAAAAACTTTTTATGTATTGAACGTTTTTTTAGACTCTAGACTTGGGACTACTGTAATACTTACAAAATATAACACCCAGAATACGATTGATTTATAAGTAACAAAATTCGAAATGTATGTGCTTTCTTTTCAAAAACAATTATAATGTAAAGATCTTTAATATTTTCTATGAATCGTATCCGAATAACTCTTGCAGAATCTTTGCTAAACAGTGTACAATAAATTATTTATGCTGAAAAACGCAGCATATAAAAAAATCAAAAACTTGTAGTTCTTTGGATGCCGCTTTTCGAGTCACATTAAAAATTCTAATAAATATTAATTAAATTATTCTTCCAAGTTACTTATACTTTTGCTTTATGCCTTCGATTTCCTAGCCAAAATCTTGATGAATAATACATAAAACCGTCCATCTAGATCTTATTACAGGCCACTGCTAATAAAAGTATTCATTTCATGTTGGCCCACATCAAAAACCGTATCAAGTTTCATGTTTTCTTCTTGATGGATGATGCTCACAATAATGTGGATTCTCATAAATACTATAAACTGTGTTCCCGTGTAAGCTTTGCCCAATTTTATCAGGCAACTTTGCTAGATTATCAAATGTTATTAAGAGCATATATCATCATAAAAATAAATGGATTTATATAAGACTGATTAAATTTCATTTCAATTATTCTAGTTTCTAGAAGCTGGGGAAGTGGACATACACATTGAGCTGTTGACAGATTATTCTTGTATTCTGCATTTTTAAGATAAAGAACGAATGTGAACGAAAGAGAATATTTCCGGCGTTGTTGTTCAAAAACAAAACTAATACTGGCTTGTGCATTATAATTACCTTGCGCTTTTTAATTGTACTCAAAATATCAGCAATCAAAATTTCCATAGAGTAAATAGAGGACTTAAAAATATAGTCGAAAACCTGCAAAAATCTGCGACTATGTATGAATTATGTAAACTATTTATTTTGTTACGGAATACCACCATATAAAATAATATTATTAGTTTCCATTTTGATAGAACTTAAAAATATTCAAGAAAATAGCGTTAAGAAAATTTTTAGCAATAATAGCTTTCTTAATTATTTTAGAAGCAATTTTGTGCAAATTTGGCGCCTCTATAATACTATACTATAGAATTTGGCTCTATTTTTGATAAAAATTTTGAATAAATCTATATTTCTAGCAATTTAACGCTATTTTGTAAGTTTACTTCAAACCCATTTAAGATAAAAATCCATCAACATTTTTTTTCGTAGCACAAACACCCTGCTAATATTAGAAGAGTGGCCTCGGAGTCAATTTTTGAGGAATATTCAATTGTTGAGAAAGTTTCAGGCGAGAGCGTAATAGATGTTAATGAAGTGTTTAGAATTTAGAAAGTTCCATGTTGTTAAAGTAATGTACTTGTGGAGTAATTTACCCTAACAATAGTGTGGTCAGTGTAAAATGGGTCAAGTCGTGGATCCTTCAATGGTAAAGAAAATATTCTAAACATTTAAAAGCAGTTGATCGAATGTGTTGTACACAAGATGCTAGTAAGGAAGAAGCATTAAAATATATTGAAAATTTAATTTGGAATTAAACACTCCCTGATAATAGAGACTAACAGGAGATGATGGTTAAAAAAGAGCTTGGTTAATTTAATAATAATGACCTATCAAAGGAATTCGTGACCCATGTATTGAAGTCAACTGACTAATAGTCGAAAAAAGCGTCAACGAACTACTAGAGTAGCTGAACATGATTTAATATAGATAATCACCAAAAAATCGAGAACTTCCTGATGAGTTCGTTGCATATCATAAATGTTAAGACTCCGCTCTAAAGGTTTATGGCAAACGAGGTAATTATTAAATTCGACTAGTTTTTGCATTCAAAAACTCTTCTTCAAATCGGAAATAGTTCTGCTAAAGTGCATCGGTACTCAATAATACAATAGCTTTTCACACTAGGGGGAATAAAGCGTAGTCCAAAATATTTCCCCAAAGTTCAAGTCAATCCATGAAAATGCCGTAGCCAAACCAAATTTATCTCAAATAACAAGTGCTAGACAATATTTAGTCAGTATTTCAAGGCAGACAGTCATTATAATAGGCTTTATATGTACAAAACCGCTATAACCAAAATGCTCCTTATTCGGTTCGACGTTCTACCAGGAATTATAATTTTACAAGTTTGTTTTCTCGTATTCTATGAATCCAGTGTGTCGTGTACTAGTCTTATGAGATGAAACAAGTTCCAGAAGCCAAGTACAATTAACAGATTTCAAAAGCCATCTTAAACCAAACGATCTGGAACCCGCTCTAAAAGAAACGGATAAAGTAAAAACCGTTAATAAAGAAACTTAGGGTTTTGCTGCAGTTGTCTATGATGGCAAATTACTTCCAGCTCCTAACACTATCATCAAGTAAATTAAATTTAAATCAGATATTTCATCGTTATTATCCCAATTTGATGCTCACGTTGAACGCACGTGCTGTAAAAGTGGACACCAGTAGATGGAGTAAACATTGACAAGCTCCTTTTAACAACGCATAAAATTGGAATTTCATTTCAGAGACCTGATTTAGTGACAGCTGGGCAAATTTTCATTAAATCGCTTTCCAACAAATCACTTGTGCACACGTTCGCATTACATTTTAGAATATTAAGTTTAAAGTATAAAAAACATAAAATACAGTGGAAACAATAAGCTCCGATGCGGAAACTTCTTCGGTTGCAAAACGCCCTATGTACAACATCCAAAAGTAACACAAGCTTCAATTGCTAGAATTCATGTTTGTTCAAAATAGTATTTTTCGCATTAAATACCTTACTAATATCAAGAGTCCTCCGAAGAAGAGCAATTAACAAATTGTATCTGAACAAGCATTAGAAATATGATTAAGAAAATTAAACTAATAATGTGTTTATTGTGGATTGTTATATTGAAGTATTGAAAGTTGCGAATAAAGCTCTTGAAAGGCTTATTTTTGTACTAATGCTATGGTCTTGGTTGGCCTCAGAAACAATATGATTCAGTGAAAACAACAAATGAAAAATTAAGTGTAAACAATGTTTTCCTGGAGTCAATTTGAAACAAACTAAGAGGTTTTCGTTTGCAAATGCATTTTTAATGAATTTTTGAGTGCATCATATATTCTTCTATAGTGCTTATCAAAGCTTTGGAGATATAAACATTATAAGTGCTCCTCTAAAACAATATTCGTGTCCCAATTGACTAAAACGAATTAAAAATATTTAAATTCTTCCCTCAAATAACGCGAAAACGAGTTAAATTGAATGACGCTAGAATAGTTATCAGAATAATATTTTCAATTGGGTTAAATCATTCAATTAGCCCAAGTCAAACACTGCAGATTTTTAAGCTTTCTAATGAAGCTAGTAAGAGTATACGTTCATGTATGAATTTTCTAAATAGTTTGACTTGTCGTTTGCACTTTCTATCGCTTTTACCATATAGTTTAATTAACTGAAATTAATTCGTGACATTAGCTTATGATCAGTTTACAAATAGCTCTCCAAACATTATTTAATCTTTGGTATGTATGTCATTTTATAGAACGTTCTGTAAATATATTTTAACAGAATATAATTTTTATTCCAATTATATCGAAGATATAAGGATCTGCAAACAATTATAAACTGTTGGTATTTTATATGTAGCCCTTAAGTATTTATCGAGATATCATCCCTAGCAGGTTGATGAACTGAAGACAAAAATGATGCAAAATTCTCCATCCTAATGATGTGGTGGTATAAGAGGAGGAAATAATCACTCTTCAATTGTGCTAGTTCTAGCAAATTTGCAATTTGTATCCCCAATTGTTTCTGGTAGATGACCACATTTACTAAATTGCAAATATAATTGTAACATACGTGTTATTCACGATACCCAAGCTATTGTCTTTCATTTGGGAAGGTAACTAGATACAAAACAATCCTCGATTCACTGAGATTTATGAAACTTACGCCTTTGCAACCGCATTGACTATTAAATTGCAAACGTGCTTAGCACTTCTTTTGATTCTCCCTCAATGGATTGTTGTATATTTAATATTATGTTACGCTGTCCCTGTTGGATTACATACGCATCAGGTATCTGCAGATAATACAATTACATACTTTATTAGATGTTTTTCACTTGAAGCTTCCCGATTATCAAACGTGATTCTTCTTCTTTATGTGCCATATCAGAGTTATCGACGTTGACGATCATTAAAGCCATGGCTTCTCGATCTTCTGACATGTGGAAAAGTTGACTCTGCATTTCGTATGTTTGTCCAGGTTTCGTCCGTCGACCTTCTATTTTTCCCTTGAGGATGAGTTGTAAAATACGGTATTCATCACCTCTGAATATATGACCCAAATAAGCAATTTTTCTATGTTTGATAGTGCTGAATAGTTCCTTGTCTTTGTTGACTTTCCTCAGCACTTCCTCGTTTGTAATAGTGCCGTCCACGATATTTTTAACTCTCGCCTATGTATCCACATTTACAAGCGCCTCTATGCGGTTAATTGTTGATATTTTAAGCGTCCACGCCTCCACTCCATACAACAGTACAGCCCAAACATAGCACTGACCATCCTTTGTCTAATTCCTAAATTTAGATGGTGGTTGCAAAGAAATGATTTCATCTTTAGAAAGGTTGTTGGGCCATTGCAATTCTGCGTTTTATTTCTTTGTCTGGATCTAGTTGGTCTGTTATGATAGTTCCCAAGTTTGTAAATTTGTGGACCCTTTCAACCTCAACTCCACTCAACTCCAGTTTCGCATCTGGGGAGGCTACGGACTACAGACCAAAAACTTCGTTTTATTTCCATTTATTTTGATGCCCATTCCTTCCCTTCCTCGTGGATCCGATCCAGCAGTATTTGTAATCCGCATATCTAATTACATTAAGTAATTCACCATTTATTTTTATTCCATGTGGTTTATCCTCAAGTGCTGTCTTAAATAAAAGATCAGAATATAAATTGAATAGAGTTGGGGACAAAACACAACCTGTCTAACTCCTTTGATATTTCGTCAGTAAGACTATTTCCAATCTTAACGTTGACGGTTTGTTTCCAGTACAAATTCTTAATGATACGAATATCTCTATCATCGATTCCCGTGTTTTTCAGAATCTCTATTAATTTTGTATGTTGCACTTTATCAAACGCCTTTTCAAATAAACGAAAGCATGCAAAAACGTCCCTTTCTTTGATCACGGCAGTTCTGTAGAAGGACGTTCAGCGCAAAAAGCGCCTCCCTAGATCCGAGAACATTCCTAAAACCGAACTGAGTTTCTCCTATGTTTTCTTCGCATTTGAGTCTAATTCTCTGTATTATTCTTAAGAAAATTTGAGGTTGTGGCTGATTAACTAATCAGTCGGTAGTTTGAGCATTTTCTTGCTTTATGTTTTTTAGGTAATTGCAACAAATGTGGATTTGAGCCAGTCTGAGGTCACCCACCGGTGTTATTATTCATTGGAAGAGATTTAACTATGATTTTATATTTCTTCATCTATCAGTTTTATTAACTCAGTGGGTGATTTGATCCGGGTCCTAGAGCTTTCGTTTTTTGCATCTTTTATAGCATGTTCTACTTCGGATCTCATGATTTCTGAACCTTCTGTGAAGTGTTGATACAGTACCATATCATTATCTCTATCATCATTAAACAGCTCTGATATGTATGTTTGCCATTCTGTTTTGATGTCTTCTTCATCAGTAATGATTTTGTTGCTATTGTCCACTAGAGCAGGGGGAACTCCTTTTTTAAATATGCCGCTTATTTCTTTCACCTTTTTATGTATGTTGAATTGATCATGTTTGGACATTATGCTTTCCATTTCTTCGCACCTTTCATTAATACGTCTCTACTTGGCCATCTTGATCTCCTTTTGATTTTTTTCTGTAGATACCTGTACTTTACGTCATTTGTGTTTGCTAGTCTTCGCTGTTCCATTAGTTTTAAGATATCTTCCGTCATCCAATTATTTTTTGTGATTAAGTCCGTTTTATATTCATTATTTGGGCAGATTTCTTTGGCTTTGATCTTAATTTCGTAACACAGTTCTTCTGGGTCTTCTAGCTGTTTGTCCATAAGCTTTATTTTGTTATCAAAATCTCGTTTCATTCTGTTTTTCATTTCTATATTTACGAAGTTAAAAGTATTTGCTTTTCATTTTTGTCGCTGGTACTTTTTTAACCGTAGTTTAATTTTGTATATTTTCCTGACTGTACTTTTTGCGTAGTTTAATATCCGCAACAAGAAGTTGATGGTCTGATCCAATATTTGCTCCCGGGTATGTAGTGAACCTTTTGACAGCATTCCTAAAACGTTTGGGCACGAGTATAATCTATTTGATTTCTTGAGGTCTCAGGGTTATTGCCATCATCAAAGCGAGCCTTCCAAGTGTATAAACGTCTCTTGGGTAGTTTATACCAGGTGTTGGTAATTATAATTTCGTTGTCTTCGCAGTAGTCGAACAGTCGTTGTCCTCGTTCATTAGGGCTTCCAAGACCATTTGTACCCACCGTTTCTCCTCTTGGACCTTCTCCAACCTTTGCGTTGAAGTCGTCCATAATGTATGTAATTTCGTGTTTCTTAAATTTCTGTAAGATTTCAAAAATTTGATCGTAAAAGTGTTTATTAAATTAAATAATGACTATAAAATCAAAGTAGTGCTCTTAAACAATTCAACTTATAACTGACTCTAAAGTATGCTCTCAACCAATAATTAAAGCGCGTTCACACGGTGACATTAATGTAAGATGTAAGCATCTAATTCCGTGACAACCAGTGTCACGGTGTCGTATATCAAACCATTTTGATATGTGGCACTAATGCCGCGACACTGTGACCTTCAAGTGATCAGACAATGACATTAGATGTCACGACATTAATGTCACCGTGTGAACGAGCTTTTAGTTTGGATGGTTTTTATGGAAGCACCTTCAGGTCGTATTAAACGGCTCTATGTCATAAAGGGTTAAGCTTCTTATGAAGGCAACTACATATACGTTCTATTCCTGATATTAAAGTAATGATGAGTTAAACAAAGTTTTCAATTATCATTTGTTTCTAAATTATTTAAAATTTACCAGTAATTCGCAAATTAATGCAAATAAAACTGATGAATGAATTTAGAATATGAATTCCTGGAATGTCATCTTATAAATTTCCAATAATCGTTAATTCGCACAAGAATCTTACAGTAATAATTAGTAAATTCCAACTAGTCCATCGTAATTATGAATGATGAAGAAGAATTTTCCTGAAAACAAGGGGAGGGTCTTTCAATGTGCTCTAAGCCATCTAATTAACTCATTTTCCCATAGTTAATTGGTTCGAAATTATTCGACATAAAAAGCTGAATATTGAGAGCACTGAAATTAATTAAGACATCAATATCCGCTGCTAAGTCTTCTCTTTCCTCTCATTCTTTCTTTAATATTAAATTCTGTCTCCGAGTCAGATAGATCACATTTTTCCTGCAAATAGGAGTGGATCAAAAGCAGACCGAGCCCTATTTATAGCCCGAGAAACGTTGATGGCTAAGACGAGTTGCGATTTTTTGCGCGAAGAGTGCTAATAAGTTTTAAGGAAAGGTCGACGATTTATTCCTGATTTCTTCTTTTGATTGGGGATCTCTTTAAATGTAAAGAATGGTAACCTTTTTAGTCGATACGACGTCAAAAGGTGAAATCCTGAGAATGTTAATGGAATGTGCTTTCTTCGGATCGTTACACTTGTAGAAAATTAGTTGATTAGGAAATGGAGTGTTCAGCGTAATTAGGAAATGTTTTACTTGATCTAATTAGGTTAGTCCAAATGTCGATCACAATTATAAAACCAAATTTTCAATGTATTTGTGTTCTTTATTATTAATAATACATGTTTCTATTATACGTAGTAACAGAGAAACGGAAATATTCATATAAGACTTTACATCTATTAAAATTAATTTTAAGTAGATTGCTAATATTAAATGATTCCCAAGTCTCAAATTATTCAAAATAATTGTTTTAATGCTTGTGTTTCATTGGGCTGCTAGCTGCTAGCAACGATTTGATAGATGGTCGTTCTAAAATAACAATATCAAAATCAAACTGCACATAGTGCAAACTCGAAATTTTTATGTAATAAATTGAGAGTTTAAAATTAAGTTGATTTTTATACTCTAAAATGAACCCTACAAAAATAGTCCGCACAAATTAGAATAACACATCATCTTTCAATAAAGCAATCAACAAGTGAAATATTCCTCTTTTGATGTTTGCTAATGATTTGAGGAAATGTTGTCTGTTGGTCTAAAATAATATATCCTTACATACATATACATAAATCAATTTGGAACCAACTAGAACGTGATAATGCGATTTGACAATTAAAACAATTATATTTTTTTAATAATTATCAGAAAAAAATTGTTGGTATCCCAACAACTGATTATCAATCAGCAGCAGAAGAAAGACAATTAAAGCATTTTTACCGTTACTAAATTTAGCGGACAAATAAAAGCGTATTTAATCCGAGAAACATGTAAATCGTTTGTTGAAGAGATCGAAATAATGACAGTATTTTCTCTCGAAAGCCATTTCCACGACAAAAAAACATACTTAGTGAACCACTTGCTTATATTGGGGTATTAGTCAGAAACCAGAAAATACACTTTTTCCTTTATATAGCTGTTAAAGTGAACCTCATATTTCAGTAAATATATTGGGCGTTTTCGTTCAAATTGCCTGGGAGAGGAGACAAGACAAGTAAGTGTGTCTTCAAACAGATTTATCGCAATCCTTTAAAAGTGTCTTAAAAGAAATTGACCGTTATTTTTTACTTACCCGGAAATTGTTGATGAAATAACCAAACACAAAGCAGAGTTTGTACCCAGATTTGCGCTGACTAAGTCCATTTTCGGTTAAAGCAATAACTTGGCCGCCTTTTTGTGGTGTAGTATGCATTAAACTAACACACATAAACTATTGAGATTATGAAAAACGAATTAATATGCAAATTTCAGTTGCAAACGCAATAATTTTAATATTTGACAATTTTGTTATTTTCGTTACAATCACCACATAAACACGTTTCATTTGTTTACCGGTTACTACTCATATAAACGACCATCCTTCTTGATAAATTTATACGCACATTAAAACATATTAAATTGTCTTTTAAACAGCATATTTTTTTTGATCCGATGAATAGTTTTTAACAAAAAATAGTTAAAGTCAAAAGTTTACAGTGGGCCGATTTTTATGCACGCAAGTTTATATGTTCATAACAAAGATATTCAACTGGAAATACCAAAAATAAATCAAACAGGATCAATGGTAAAATGATATATCGCCGAATCATGTGCACAAAGAGAAACAAATTTAACTCTAAACTGCATTTCATAGGGCCAAATTTGGGTCTTTCTCTGGCCAAACCAAATCAATATCCATACAATCCAAAGCAACCAAATCAGTTGGGTATCCTAATATTGAACTAATACTGGGATGAGTCCTCTCAAAGTCCCCATGAACAAATTCTTTCACATAGGTTCCCGCTTGCGTATTTACTTCCAACTCAAAAAGATCAGAATATCCTAAAATCCAGCGAAAAAAGTATATAAGAATAATTTTAATTTGACCAGTAGGCACCTGGCACTTCAGTTGCAGACATCTTATATATGGTTTTATCCCTAGCCATCAAGGTACGCCTGTGAAGCACTCTCATCACAGTGAGCTGCGAAACAGTTAGTTCTGATTGGTTATTTAGAAGATCAATGGCCGCTTTTATATCTGGTGCAGCCGTTTTGCATAACGCCTTGTATGTTTTTTGCTTGCTTTCTTCTCCAAACTTTATACGCGTCAAATCAGAGCAGAATATGCTTTGCAGTTTTGTTACTGCCATTAACTCGCTTTTAATCACCTACAAAAATCGTTCTAATATAATCACATAGACAAAGTTATTTTTAGTCAAACAGTTATTATTAATTATCGAGACAAAATAAACAAAAATCCATGTCTGCTTCCACGACCAATAGATCCAGCAACATTTCAAATTTCAAGCATTTTGGGGATATTTTCGGAAACTTTGCAAAATATATATATCAAAGTATAGCTCATAGACCTTTATAACAACACAAAAGTTGGAATTGTTCGATTATTGTCAGCAGAAAGTTTTTCGCCAAGCTGAGAGGATGACTTGACTGAGAGTTAACTCTCAAACCGCGGCCCTCATGCTCGACCTTTAAGTTCTAACCAAAGCTTCTTCATAAATAATAAGTTAGTAGTACAGATCTTAAAACGCTCTTTTGGAAGATTATCAAGACTCGTCGGTTAAAATCTTAAACTTGAACAAGCAATAAACTGTTTGCTAAAATGAAACGATAATGAATAGTGCACAGGCTAATGTGAGAAGTTAATGTTCCAGTAGATCTAAGGTCTTAATTATTATTCCGTATTCGACAAGTGCTTTAAAATGTCGAACTATCTACCAAAAATAGGTCGATATCTTGGAAGATTAGGAACTTTCGTTGGACTCCTAAAGAGGAAAAGATAGGTATCAAGACGATCTATGAAAGTGGCTCTTACGACATCACATATATTCGATCGTATCCCAGCTATACGTTATTTTAAACGTTACGTTCTGATAAAATTTAATTAGTGGACAGTCTCTGAGACACGATATTGCAAAAGTCAAACTTTTGGTCTGGCTGTTTCTCTTGTATACCAAAAAATTTAATAGTTTTTCTCCTCTCTCTTTAGAGGTCTGGAATTCTTGACAAAACTTAAATGGGGAAAGAAAGTTACCAATGAGAGCTATAAAAAAACCGTTACGAGTGTTCCTATATTTTCCCGGACCATCTGGGACAGATGGAATCACCAACCAAATGCTGAAGAACCTGCCGAGAAGAAAAGGACTGGTGTTGTAACTAACTTGATTAATGCCATGTTCAGGACTGGTCATTTTTCCAATATCTGGAAGCACTCGGAAGTCATCATGCTCCAAAGCCTAAGAAAAACAGGACTTTCCCCCAAAACTACAGGCCCATCCGCCTGTTGTCAGCTCTCAGTTAAAATAACCGAAAGGGTTATTCTGAAGAGACTCAAGGAGGGAATGAACGAGCTCGACGTGCTTCCGTCAGAACAGTTTGGAAGGAGCTTCAGCGACAAAGTTGGAACTCACCGGTTCAGAAACCAGAAGCACTGAGGCAGGAGTACCGCAAAGAGCAGTGCTGTCACCACTGCTATACAACATCTTCACAAGCGACATCCCAAGACCTGCCAATACACCCTGGCTCTCTTTGCATATGATACGGCCCTTCTGTCATCCTCATGTCAGGCACAAGGACTGCGTCAGGCAACAGCTCCAACGCTTGACGAATTACAACAGCGGTTCATCAAGTTGAAGATAAGATAAATGCAGAGAAGACCAAGGCCATCTTATTGGCAGGAAGCAGAATAAGGTCGATGGCAACACTACCATAGAGGGAGAAAATCTCGAATGGAAAAGTGAGATTAAATATCTGGGTGTTGTTTTAGATAAGCAGCTGACCTGGAAGAAACATAACAAAACAGCCATCGACAAGGTTAAGGCAACAAATGCCAAGTTGTACCCACTCCTCAATCGAAGAAGCCAGATGAGTATTCGGAACAATCTACTCCTCATCAAGACCATAATCAGGCCGACACTGGCGTACGCCTCCACTGCGTGGGGATATGCAGCCGAGTGTCACTGAATAGACTTCAGGCCACAGAATACAAACTTCTGCGAATGGCCATAGATGCGCCCTGGTTTGTTAAGAACTCGCAAATCTACAGGGACCTGGAGTGGGAGCCTCTATCTGAGTTTCTCATAAGGAAAGCGGCAGCGCACTTCGATAAAGCCGGAAGGCACTCCAACGAACATCTGCGAAACATAGTGAACTACACACCTGAAGATCTGGGGCCCAGGAAAAAAAGTCCCAGACACCAGCTGGCTCATTAGGGCAATAGGTAGAAAACAGCGTAAGCTGTAAGTGTGCTAAGTAACGTTGTAGTGAATGTAGTACGACAAGTAGCAATGGATGTATAAGTGTTACGCGTTAAATTAATAAGATAGCTGCTAGCATTAATAAGATGCTAGCAAGCAGCTAGAGTGGAGAGAATGCGATGCTAAGGCATACGGATGCCCGAGCTGAGAAATTCTTAGAGAGGACTACAAGTTTTAAAGGAAACTCCTGAAAACTTGTAGTACAAAAAATGGGGGTATTTTAGTTGCTAAGAATCCATTACTATCCAGGGTCATAGAACACTGGTTGTCTTCGTCTTTTTATTCCTCCAGCCGCCAGGCAAACAAAATTACCTAAATTTCAAGTTCATTAAATGATCGTATGATGAATGCAACATAGTCAGACGTTTTCAATCTGGATTCAACCAATAGAAATTGCCCAAATTTTGGAGGCCAATTTGGTGGCGCAATTCTATTTCGATTTATATACCTGTTAATAGGTTTCCGGTCAAACCCTAATTATGGCAAAGTTTCAGTCCATCCAGTATCATATTGATAAATGAGCGCAAAGTCAATATAAAATGTATTCTGAACGCCTCTAAAGTCACACTACTAAACCGTGGTTCACCCTTTATATTAGTGGAATTTTTCGATTTCAATATTGCAGATTTTCAATTATTAGTTTAATCGTTTCAATTTAACCTAGAATAGGAGAATTTTCATATTGGTTTTTTATCTAGATTAAGACTGCATGTATTAAACAAGGGCAGAAAGACCGATAGGTCGATAGCCTTTTTTTAGAAATAAAGATGTTTACTACTACTACTCGTTTCAATTTTAACGAAAACAAACATCTACATTTTACCGTATTTCAATCTAAAAAATGATGATTTGTCTGATATTCGAAACTAAAACCAACACCGACGTGCATTAAACAGCAGAATAGTTAGTATATTAACAATAAAAAAAACCCACCTGTCTTTCTATTTCCCTAAATTGTTCACAAGAAAATTGTCTTTGTTTAACGTTATCAATTTTAATATAAAACGGTCGGCCACCACCGAGCATCCGAACATCGACATCTTCTCTACCACTGGCTGAGAATGTCATGTTCGTTTTTTTCACATCTGCAATTAAGATATTATCATACAAGATTTACACAATGACAAATATTTCCAAACAGAAAACACTTCTAACTAACCTAAGAACATTGACTATTGCATCGAATACAATGTCCTGCACATTGTGTTCGGTAACACTTACACCGTTCCACAATCCACGGAGTTGACCAACATTTCTCTTAAATTTCAGATACCTGCCACCGATAAAGATTGGATCCGTAGTAACATTCACTCTTTCCAGTTGTACTTCTTTGTCGGTATTGCTTGGCGGAATGGCAAAATGGTACGTGAATAATTTATCCTCTACATCTTTTAATGCTCGAGTATGTTATTCCTACTGACGTCAATTTTCTTTTTCGATCTTTGATTCCTGCTTAAATTCTTCATATTTTCACTTCCCTAGAATTTGCCTGATATTGAGTTTGATCTGATATTCGATATGGTGCAAATGTATGGAATAAAATAAAGCCGACCTTTACCTCATCGCCTTCGATAATGTTTACCGCAGATGTAATCAAACGTCAAGGTATTTGAGTACGAGTGGAGTATCAAGAACAAGAATTGGCACTGATTAAACCGAAAAAAAACGTTGGGATTGAGAACGATCTCGACCTTGCGAAGCGCCAGCCTTGATTTGAGATTAGTTATAAATGCGGGCCTTAAGTTGACAGAACGCATCAGTGCGGCGGTTCGTCAAATAAACCCAGAAATGTTTTTAAATAATGTTATCACCCAAATGCAGCAATTTATGACGCCGACGACCGTAAGTTTGAAAATGTCTTGTAATTTCTCAGTATCAATCAATTTTAATAAAAACGGTTCCATTTATAGAAGACTTAATTATTGATCGAACAAATGCCAAGAGTTAAGTGTGAACGTGGTACATAAAACATACTTAAATGTAGATGCGGAATTCTAAAACCAGACAGCTGTTTTTTATTTAAATGTATTAAACAGATGGCTGTAACTTATTTTTGGGCCATACTGTATGCATGAATTTCCCATCGGCAAAATCGCAGCCACAAATCAAAATCGACATGTCCGACGGTTTTTCGGAAAAACCAATCCCTCAATTTAAAATGATTTTTTTCCATATACCTGCACCATATTGTATGATAATTACTTACTTCTTCATCTTTCTCATATTTTATTGATATAAGAATATTTAAATGCGACTTCGGATAATACTGCTTATTTAAAGCTTTAGATAGCTTGCCAGTGGCTATAGCTCTAAATATTTTATGTGGCGGTTCTAGCAACACTTCATCCATTAGACCTATGGAAAACAGTTGCTCAAAAACCTTTGCTCCAAATGCGCCTTGAGAACTTACTTGTGGTCGTCTCATACAAGCTTACAGATTTATAAACCGGAAAGTGTTTTCTCAAATGCAGTAGCATACTATGTGCCCTGACGGCCAAACATTTTGGAAAACTAACATTAAAGACAAAATTGTCGTAATTATAGCTTTCGATCCCAAGTGATCCAACATGCTTTACAAGATTTTCAATAGTTTCATCACGAAAACAGTCCAGACACACGGGACAAATGTTTGGTTTCTGTTTCTTAGGATTGGATTCATTTAAAGTATCTAATATTCGTTCGGGTTGTTGGGCTGAGACCTAAAATATGTATTGTAATATTCAGACGATCCTGATACGAGGTGAAGAATTGGCTTTCCTGTGCGAAAGCAATGATCAGCAGGAAAAGAAATATACGTAAGTACTCTTATACAAAAGAAAACAATTTAAATTATTAAAACAAAGAACTCTTTAAGAAGAAATCGACACGGACACACATTTTATAAAAACAGTGGTTTATATTTTTAGAAACATTATTTTAGAATAACAAGAGTTAGTAGCTATGTCAGCTATGTTCAAACACCGATTTGCAATCCAAACTGCTTTTCTTCTAAGAAAGTTTTATTTGCTTATGCAACCGTTAAAATTTTATCTGAATACCCTATAAATTGCGTGAGCGTTACATGAAAGAATTTTTCTTGCAAGACGTTTCTTTGGTTCTTCCTCACAGCTTTCCTTCAGACCCACACAACTCTTTTAATTACATCCTCCGATTGTCAGTATTGCAGCAGTTTTAGTTCTCACCTAAACATCTAGTTCTCATTGTAGGATGGACCCTTAAATTACGCACTTTTCTGTGCCAAACATTGTTTCAGAATGTTTCTAGTTTTCAAGCCAATTGCGAAAAATTCAGAGTTAATAAGTATTTTGAGAACCGCTCCTAGTTATCACTGTTCGATAGAACCTTAAATTTTACACTTTTTTATACCAAACAGCGTTTAGGAATGTTTCTAGTTTTACGCAAGATATGAAAAAATAATATCTGAATACCCTAAAAATTCCGTGAAGGTTACATGGAAGAAGTTGTTTTGTAGGACGTTTCTTATGTTATTCCTCACAGCTTTCCTTCAGATCTAACCAACATTATCCGATTGTCAGTTTAACAACATTTAACTTAAGCATGTAATGTTTTAAGGGGCGGTAGCTCAATAAGTGCAGATATGCACGTGCATTCCCAAAATTTTACAGCCTTCTTAAAAACATATTTAAAATTAATCATTCTTGAAATAAAATTTTCACAATATTAAGTACCTATTAATTCCAAAAACAATTTGTCAAAAGCGCAAAGTCCAGTATTTAATTAAATATTGCTGGCGAATAGTATAGAAGCGAGTATATCGGTGAAACGCTCCCTTTCAAATTTCTCTAGTATATTTGATTTGTGGAAACTTCCGCCCGAGCTTTTCTTTAACCCGCTAGTGTCCTGCAAATTCGATGTGTTCAACGGGCCTGTGTACACACTTAGTACGTGCACGGATATTATTTTATGCTGGCTTCGGTTTTTTTTTTAGTCAGCAGATCACTGTACTTGGCGAATTGGCGGTCGGGTCGTGATATTTTATCAGACTCTTGTATCGGATAGATATACATTTATCTATCATGGCTATATCTTCAGCGCAATGTTAAGTACTCTGCAATCAAAATATTTAATTTCATACCATCTCAGACGCGAGGTCTTCCAAAGTGTCAACTAAAGAGTTTTGAAAAAATTTCTGGGCCAATAGGCCCTTTATAATATTAGTGAATTTTACCGCTGTGATGTTGGCAATTTAAGAGTGTGATCTGGGGCTGAATTGATTTAGTTTGAAAACTGTATTGTTTTGTCGCACCGATTTGGGTATTAAGTATGTGGTCTGGTTTCGAATTAAGTATATTTGTTTGTAATATTATTTAATTTGAACTATTTCTTTGTTGTTACAAATGTTTCTTTTTTTGTTTTGACATTGTTCCATCCCTTGTATTGGTTGTTATCGATGTTTCTTTCAAAAGAACATCTTAGAAAAATAAATAAACGATTATAAATGATTTGCCTATTTTGTTCTGGTCGCACAAGACTTAGCAGTCCGTATATGGGGCTTTGGGGAAAATGGATACGAGGGACAATTGTCAATTCGTATTAATAATTAGTTGTCTATTCTCAAGTAAGTTGTTGATAATGTGAACTAAGTAATTTAGTGTTTGCATTTTGTAAAGTTTGTATAACAGTCTTCAGTGCCAGACGCTATCCAAAGCCCACGAACAAACAACAACACAAGCAAATATGAATAAGTTTCTAGATGTTCATTTTAGATAGAAAATCCTTTTACCGACAACTTTTCTTAGTGGTGTTCTTTGCAAAAATGGGGTTTTAGGCCACTTTTCACCCATTGCAATTCTTTACTTTTCAGCTTTACTATTCAATTGTGAAAAACACAGGGCCGTAGCCAGGTGCACCCGCTGAGGGGCCCCGTTGGAGATGACGTAGAAAAGAGGAACAAAACAAAAAGACGATGATATGGAAGGCTAAAATAAAGGACACGAATGAAGACAATAAAAAGGAAAGTTTGGCACAGGTGAGGACACGAATGGAAAACTCGAACTGGAAAAGGGAGGAGGTTGTAAATGTGCAACCAATAAATGTATACAGTGTCGCTTTTATGTATGGAAACGGTGTATAAATGTAGTGTATGTAATAAAATGATCGTTTTAGATAAAAGCGTTTTGAAGATATCGAGTTGCTAAAATTATTTTTGCTGTAATTCGCTAAATTATTAGATTTAGAATTTTATATTTTGCACAAATAGGAATGATGACAGAAAAAGACACAGAATTTATAAACAACATACTTTTATTGATTCCCAGGAATAAAATGAAATTTTATTTTCAAAAGTGTTCAAAGTGTGCGCCGTTTACCTCTTGACAGTAATGAAGTCGCTGAACAAAATTTTCTATTGAATCAAGAAGTATATTCAGAGAAATACCAGTGTTGGAGCCCTCTGTGATTCACCACTGTCAAGAATCAGCCCTCCACCTCTATCGAGTCAATCGTTTTTTGTTTTTTAAAATTCCCGTTAGTGGGTGAGTAGGTTAAGGGTAATAAGAAGGGTAAGGCCTATATGCGAATAGCGATCGGGTCCTTTGTGTTCATACCACACCCTTTTTTGGTGAATACAGTAGAGTTCACTTGTTCGTATGTTTGGAGTGTTTTTGTCTGTCTATTAAAGTAGTAAAGCAATTTTAGCTTTTTATTTCGAACCGAGTTATGGAGTTAAGACGGGTAGTTAGACTTATTCTATCATGCGACTATTCAATATTTTGTAGCTTATTTTTGTAAACTGCATTTTTAATATGACCGCACAGAAAAAAGTCAAGTAGGGTCAAATCGGGCAACTCAAGCTCAATTGTCCCCTGCGACCTTTGACACCGACCCCTGACATTTGTCAGGAAATGTTTAATGGAGATATGCTCGTACCTAAATTTGCTAAGATAACTTGATGAACAGTGTTTTTATACTTGATTTAATAATTTGGCGAATTACATCAAAACATAATTTTGACAACTCGATTCTCCAAAACGGTTAAATTTAAACATGTAATGTGTTATACGTGTTTAGAACGTGGAGTAGAATTTAATTATTGACTAAAATACAGGATGTTCCACTAGAAAAAAGGTAACATTGCGGTGCGGTGACTTCACCGTTTCCATGCACAAAAGCGACCCTGTATATGTTGTGCTGTCTCTTCCCTTCCCCCTGCTAATTGGAAGGTGGAGGACCAAGGAACAGGGCTTGGTGTTTCTTTAGATCGTGGCTTTGATCTCTCTCACACCCATGTCAGCACAATTTTTCGAACTGCGAATTTTGCGTGTTTGTCAAATATAAATTATGTTTGTACTTGATTTTTTTCTAGACACGTTTTGTATGTATTTGGATTGATTTGATTTGAAGTTTCGAATAATTTATTTAGTTTTTGTTGGCTTGTTGTTTTTGTTAACTGCTTTTTCTTTTTAATAATGTTTAGTCGCTTTCTTCACCAAAATGAAAATTCACCGTCTGAGATTTGCTACTTTGGAGGAAATTTGCAACATGCTTACTTTAAAGTATCCCATGGCCTTTGCTTTTTGCTCGAGCAACAAGAGTGCAAACTATGACGGCGCCTTTGTATCTTATGCAAAATAGTGAATTTCAATGAATGAAGTGATGGAAAATCGGATTTTCACAAAAAACACGATCAAGAGAAGTCGTTAGCAAAGGGATTTTCTATAAGGAAATCACTATGTTAACAACGAACGCGAGAACCTGATGATCTAAATAATTACCCAAATATGTGATTTGTCAAGACAAACAGGAGGTGTATTAAAATTAATGTTTATTAGTAGATAGTATTATTAATGCATAAATAAAAATATACATATACAGATACTTGAACTAGGAATTTATTTTATTGATTGGTCAACGGAAAGCCGTATGGGACTGATTGAAATATAGCAATAAACTTACCAGTTTATTTAGATAATCTACCGGTTTCTCATAAGGAGATCCCACCTCCGAGTATTGAACTCCTAAAAAGCGCAAAATACACCGGCTGCAACAACATAATTCTTGCAATGTATATACAACAGATGGAATATTTTGGGCTGATTTTAACAAATCCATTACTTCCACAAGACTCTCTAAACGTTAGAATGAAAAACAATTTGAAATATACGTATGAACTAACCAAATGGAAACAACCAATATTTAGGTTAAGTATTAATATTTCCATCCATCTTCTTCTAGGATGAAGGCAAGTGAGATATGCTATCCACATATTAAATTGCATATTTGTGCAAATAACGGCAAAACTGATTAAAAAACGTAAAAATTAAATAATTAATCAATATTAATTAATTCTTAGTCCTAATCTATGAGCGAGATCACAAGGAGCAACCATTTTAATACTAATTAAATGACTTTAACTTCAACTTCCTTGAACTCAGAATAGTAACGGATATACAGGGAAAATAAGAAAAAAGTGGGTTTTATTAAATCCTTTATATCGTGTTTATTATAAAAGATTCAATAACGAAATTTTCAGGGTGGGGGTAAGAAATGAGCGTGAATTTGAAAATAAAGTAAAAAATAATCTAGGGCCACTATGTTCAATGAGGCCGAAGTCAACTTTTGTTTTTCTTATGGGAGCCATATCGAATTTCTGCATTTTTAAATTCCCCTTTAAATATGCTCTTCAACCATGTATAACATGTTTATGGTCGGTCAAGATAAATAATTAAAATTAACAAAATTAATATTTAATGGTAGTAGGCATTGATATTTCTATTAATTATTACTTTAAATTATTATTGATCATACATCGAACACTGCAACAGAACAAGTAACATTTTAGGATTAAAGCAGGTGATCAAATAAGCCACCGTTTTCTCCCAAGCACAACATACATCGTCTCATTACTGCTTCACAGGATTTCTGGTCATTTCTGGGGTAATTCTGTTAACAGCTTCTATAACAGCGTGTCTCAGCTCCTCTTCGGTTTCGTATGACCTACAGTATACCACATTTTTGAGGAAACCCCATGCAAAAAAAACAAGCGGTGTTATGTCAGGGGATCTCGCAGGCCATCTTACTGGTCCCAGGTTGCCTATCCACTTGTTGGAAATTTCGTGATTTAAAAATTCTGTGATAATACTTCCATTATGTGGCGGCGCGCCGTCTTGTTGGAAATACAAGTTTTGCAGGGTAGCTACTGGAACATCCATAAGTGCTTCCGCTACGTTGGTTTGTAAGAGGTTCAAATATCTCTCGGAATTAAAGTTCTCATTAAAAAAAAATGGTCCAATAACGTGGGTACCCACAATACCTAACCAGACGTTAAATCCAAACCTAACTTGGTGCCTAACTTGACGAACTAGCCGTGGATTTTCATCTGACCAAAAAACGGTCTTTTTACGATTAAATAGTCCACATTTAGTAAATTGTCTCTCATCTGACCAAAGGACTTTTAAGAAAAAGTTTGGTATCTAGTTATTTCTTTGAATAAACCACTGACAAAATGCCATTCTTCTAATTGCATTGCCATTCTGGAGTCCCTGGCAGGGCCGTTCACGATAGGGGTGATATTTATGACGCTTTAAAATACTATTCGCTATTGACCGCGCAACACCTGTTGTGGCTTCAATTTGACCTAAAGACGCACGAGGTGTCTCAACCACGCTTTGCATTACCAAATTTTGTTTATTTTCGTCTGCAAGTTTGTTTTTCTTTATCTTAGCAAAACTCCCGTAAGCTACAAGTTTGTCTTTCAGACGCCTAAACATAGTTCTACCAGGTTGTCGCCTTTCTGGATGGATATTTATTTAAATACACATTTCTTCAGCTTTCGCTTCATTTCGACGACAAAGAATAAAACACTCCAACATATCGTATTTTTCATAATTTGAAAAGTGATTCATTTTGAAACACACAATTAATTACAAACACTTAACACTGACAATAAATTCTACTTTGACAGTTACCTAGGTAATTAAAACCGACAACGAACGTCACTATGGGGAAATTGAAGAGTAATATCAATGCCTACTACCATAAAATCTTAATTTTGTTAATTTTAATTATTTATCTTGACCGAACATAAACATGTTATACACGGTTGAAGAGCATATTTAAGAGGGAATTTAAAAATGCAGAAATTCAATATGGCGCCCATAAGGAAAACAACATAGTGGGCCTAGATTATTTTTTACTTTATATTCAAATTCACGCTCATTTCTTACCCCCACCCTGAAGATTTCGTTATTGTATCTTTTATAATAAACACGATATAAAGGATTTTATAAAACGCACTTTTTTCTTTTTTTCCCTGTATATCAGTTGCTATTCCGAGTTCAAAGAAGTTGATGACAGATTATTTATAGGCACTTGATTGCGCAACTTTTTCCCCATTTGGTCCACTCTGTATCTTTAACGGTTTCCAATATCCTCATGTACATCATTTTATACTGGACACACTGTATAGGTGATGGTGGTGGAGAAAGACACCGAAACGTATTTGTAAAGATTTTAAATAATAAACACTAATATTGCCTGGAACCCAGGAATTTCTTTTGGATTAAATTAAAATACAGTCAGGAAAATATACACAATAGTTGGACATATAATTATTGAAAGTAGTACGCACACAAACGAAATCCTAACAAGAATCAGCAAACTACAGCAGTATTCAACAGGGACTCTGACCGCAACAGATATGATCCCAAAACAGGAACGCAACGGTTATTTTTGTTGGACCGGAATCGAAACTGAACCGAAATTTTATATTAGCACTGTTAGAGCCGTCTTAATTCACCACCGTCAAGAATCAGCCATCCACCACTGTCGAGTCAATCGTTATTTGGTTTTTAAAATCCCCGTTAATGGGTGAGTAGGTTAAGGGTCATAAGAAGTAGGTAAGGCCCATATGCGCATAGCGATCGGGTCCGTTGTATTGATACCACACACTTTTTTTTGGTGAATATAGTAGAGTTCAGTTGTTCGTAAGTTTGGAGTGTTTTTGTCTGTCTAATTAAAGGAGAAAAGCAATTTTAGCTTTTCATTTCCGGGTTTTTAGAACTGGGTTGTGGAGTTAAGACGGGTAGTTTTATCGGACACAACAACACACTGTTATAAGTGCTGAGCCGGAATAGAAATATTTTATTTCGGTTCTGCTTGTAACGTTTGAAAGAAATTACTGTAAATTTTAGAAGCACATGAAAATAATCATTTACCCTCCTGCAAATTAATATTAAATTACGTTTCTATGTTCTGGTGAGCAGCGGTGTCACTATTAATGTGCCGACAAAGGGTCGGCACTTCTTTTAGTTAGTTCCTGCAATCGTTTTAATAGTCAACGCGGCGACGCCGTCAAAGGGAGAAAATATAAGCATTATTCTTTCCGGCTAGTTGTCCCAAATGACAAGATCTTGTACTAATCACAAAATAACAATTTTTTGGTATAAGGTAGTTTTAGGCGACAATCAAGTAGATAGAGCAAAAGCACATTTAAAGTTGTTATGGACTAGACTGATGTTCTTAAAAGAGTGCAATTCTTCTAAATCTGACCCTGACCAACACGATATGGAAACGGAATCATCTAGTTCTTCATCAAGCGAAGAAATGGAAGCCTTTTTGAGACATAAAGATTCAGAGCAAAAAGTTTTAAAAGACATTAATCCGCACGAATTTTCTTCACAAGGTTCATTTGTAGCCCTTAACAAAATTGAAAATACTTTAAATTCCTATCAAGTGGAAAAAGCCGCATACGCTTACCGAAAAATGAAACGATTTTTGATTTCTGGAAGAAAAAAGAATGAGCTTAATCCCGAGTTATACATGCTTGCCCAAGTATTATTAAGCGTACCGGCGGCAACTCAAGTTAGTGTTGAGAGGATATTCTCAGGACTCAAATTTTAGTTGCCGCATTCGAGGTCAAATACTAAAAAAAAAAATTTAGAGGAACAATTATTTGTGAGGACCAACCGACTTTTCAGTCGTAAATAACAAACACCGTACGTTTATACACTATTTTTAAAATTCTTTTCTAAGTTGAATTTTTTTAGTTTTTCGATCACCAACAGCGAAACATTTGAAATTGGAATTTTGGAGTTTTGGACAAAAGCAGCTCCTTAAAAGAGGGAGAAGAGTGTGAAGAAATGATCCAGGAAGAACAATCTTTAAACGAAAATAAAAGTGAAAGAAAAGGAATTGACGAAGTTGTGGACCTGAGTGAAAACGGAAGGAAGAGAAACGCGCTAAGTCAGAAAATTCATTAACAAATTACTTTTGAAAAATACAATTAAATTAATTTTTGTTTGGGAGTCTTTATTTCAATGTTGTTCCATTTAATGTACACTAAATTTCAATCCTTGTGTGGGGTTGCGAGTCTCCTATACCCTACCTACCATACAACCAGCCTAAGTACCGTATGAAGCAGTGGATCGTTTGCGCATCTTTTATCTTGTATAATACAAGCAAGAAAAAAGATAGTGAGATTCCTAATTAGAGTAGCTTTTATCTTTGCCCTCGTTTGTTGTTATATATAGATTTTGGAACCGAAATGAACCGGAACCGAATTGAAAATTATTTTCTAAACCGAAACCGAAATTTTAAATCTTGCCTTAAACCGGAACGGAACAGTTATTTCCTTTCGGTCCGGTTCCTTGGTATTCAATAAAATTAAAAAATTGTTAACGGCGAGAAACTACCTAAATTTATTACGTGCATAGGACATCTCTATTTCCATTTTCCCTGAAATTCTGCTCTGCACGACCTAACCTCACTTTCGGTTACGCTTTCCTATCGTGGTGAGCGTGGTAAACCTTATTGTTTTATAGTAAATTACTGTTTCTTTCCCAAATCGATTGCGAACAAAATACTGCAAAATGGGAAAGAAATCGAAGATTGGAAGACAGCGCAAAGATAAGTTTTATCATTTAGCCAAAGAGACAGGTAATGCCTATTTGTATAACAATAAACACATGTTCTTTCAAAGCAAAACTTTCTTGTAGGGTTTCGTTCTCGTGCCGCCTTCAAGTTGATTCAGTTGAATCGAAAGTTCGAGTTCCTGCAGAAGTCCCGAGTATGCTTGGATCTGTGTGCGGCCCCTGGAGGCTGGATGCAAGTGGCGAAGCAGAATATGCCCGTTTCAAGCATTATTATTGGAGTGGATTTGTTCCCGATTAAGCCCATTCCAGGAACAATTAGCTTGACTGAGGATATTACTACTGACAAATGCCGAGTAAGATTTTTTCGCTAGTTTTCCAACAAATAAACAATCACTGCCAAAAATTGTCTGGCATAGGGGCACTAACTATTAAGCCAACTTACTGTACAAACCCCGAACACCAAAATATTGATTCTACATCATCCCAGAAAATAGACGACTGGGACCAAGAATCGACAACACTCTCTTTTTCCTTTTCTCTCTTCACCATTCCTATATGATACACAGAGTGTCCTGTAAACCTTCGAAAATACTTTAAAATATCATGGTTTTCGAGACATTTTTTTGAAATTCGACCGAAACTGACATCGCTTTATATTTCGTACTATTACTCTTATGTAAAATTACGCAGCAAATATTTCTTTTGTATTTTAGTTTTGGCAATGGTCGTAGTTAAAAAAATCAGCTAAATATTTTGAATGTATGCTTTCGATTTAAAAAATAACTAATTGAATACACGTCCTTTATAACTCCATTTCTAGTATCTATCTTTTGCTTCCTACTGTGTTACTGTAGCAAAGGATTGATATCGATCTCGATGCCCATATGCACAAAAACTAGCACCATTCTTATGCAATTCGAAATGGTATAATAACCTATTTCTTAAGCAGTAATTTTTTTGTCAGTTAACTGAAACAAGTAGAATTTTTTGTATTATAATGCCGTTTCGTCGCAATTTATGCACTTGAAACGACTCTACTAACTAAACCTTTTGACATCTATCAATCTGTTAAAAATGAATCCATTCTTTTTTTTAATGATATTTTACGTAATTATTATGCTATTTGTGCGGTACACTTTTGTACTCTACCGAGAACCATTTCCATCTCGAAATCAACCTGGACCTCGCGTTTTCACGGCTGTTGCCTGAAATACTTGCTGAAGAATTGGGGTTGATGATGAAAAGGTGTTGGAAGAAATAGGTCGGGATTCAACCACATCAGTACGAGCTATCGAACGTCGACATTCCAAAAACGATAGTACATCAAATTTTAAAACGGATTCAATTGCATATCACGTCCAAAGAGTGCAGGTGCTTCTCACGAAAGACTTTCAATTCAGATAAAATTTTTGTAGGCGCATGTTACCAAAAATACGTCACGATCCAACATTTTTTGATCGTATTCTTTGGACAGGCGAGTCTTCATGCAAGCGAGGTGATATTTTCAACATGCATAACTTTCACAGTTGGCAAATGGAGAATCCACAAACTTTCAGAGAAAATCATTTTCGGCATCAATATAAAACCAACGTTTGGACAACAATATTGTAGGACCACTAGAATTACCCTAAAATTTAAATGCTACAAATAATTTGCAACTTTCGCAAAATCAGCCACCAGAATTACTTCAAGACGTTTCTCTGTCAATAAGAGGACAAATGTGGTTCCAACATGACTTACCCTGTGCACTATGCATTGATTGTAAGAGAACAACGTCAAGGACCTATTTTGTGTTCACCGCGCTCGACGGATTTAAATCCACAATTTTTTTTATTGGGACTGTGAGAGAAAAAAAATTATTTTCGGCCTGCAGACACTCGCGAAAAGCTACGACAAAGGGTTTTACAGCAGCGCAGGAAATTAGCCAAGCTCAATGTCGCTCAATAAAAAGATGCCGAGCCTGCATAAGGGCCAATGGCGGCCACTTTGAGCATTTACTTTGTTAAGTTTTTTGCGTTATTCAGAATAATGTTTGTTAATTTTTGGTAACAGCCCATTTCAACGGTATTATTATTTATTGGAATAAATGTACATGCCTCAGGGAACCGTCCAAATCAATATTTATTGTTTAACGAATAGGTACTTACTATACCATTTCACATTCCAGAAGAATGGTGCTACTTTTTGTGCATATGGGCATCAAGCCATCTTGATCACCAGGCGAAGTATTGTCGAAGGTTTACGGAACACCCTGTATACTGCCATGATAAATACAACTTAACTAAATAAAATCAAATAGACAGGTCAGCATTCATATTACAATACATCGACGACACTGCTCTTATTGTACCCGACAAAACTACTGGAAAAACAGATTTCAAACACTGACGAATAATGTAATAATCATAACAATGTCAAGGTTCTATAAATGGAGAGTAACACCGATCGCAACGAAAAAAACAACTTCTACGCATAAATCACAGACTTAACGCAGACTCTCCTACAATAATTGCAGAGGGTCACGGACCAAAAACAGAACAACAGAACAGGACAGAACCAAAAAAACGACGTAAAATACCTAGGAAACCCAATTGATCATAAACTTAAATTTACAAACACAGGAAACATCAGAACAAAAACTATTAAGAGAACAAAACACTTCCGATCACTAACATACAAAGGCAAACGAATTAGCACAAATACCGCCACAAAAATATGACGACAAAATGAAAAAGCAACAAAGACAGACAAAACAAAATCGTTTTCTTTCTACAGCTACTTTACACAAACGCGACTCAATAAAGACTGAAGACTGTTGCTTGTGTAATCTATGTGTATAATGTCATTATAGTCTTAAAAATTAAATAGTAACTACAACGGCAGAAATACTAGGTGGTCGGTCAATCAAACTATGTTTTCTTAGATGAAACACCCTGTATCAATATGGAGCAGCTTCTTCTTATAAACAAATAAGAATTATTTTGATATACGGTTTATTGGGTCTGCGGTTAATAGTTTACCAGACATTTGAAGTTGAAAACAGGGTCACATTTGGAACAGCAATGAACTCAGACTGTAAAAGAAATTGAAAAATCGAACCTGTCCACTAATACAATTTATCTCAGGATATAGAAACATAGCGTGACACTTTTCAAATAATGCACCAATATAGTACAGGGAGTTTGAGTTTTTTATAAATATTATAAACTTCTAAAATATTAGAAACTCTGATTCAGAAGTTTCTGAGTAATTCGGTTGCAGTCTAAATTTTGTAGGAATTGGCGCCATTAAACTCTATTGCGAAATTCAACAATTAAGCCAATAAATTAATACACTTGACAGGTAAATAATTTAGATTGATAAGATCAAACTGACAAGTTTTTCAGTATAATATACCCAGGAAATGATTAATATGATGTTTATCATCGGAGAATCCCAAAAAAAAATTAATTATTAGCTACTGCCCGATATCCAAATGCTGAAAGAAACGGCATTAAAAAGTTTATTGTATAGATTTGAAGAAACAGGAACTGTTGCATTTAAGAAACCAACAATAATTAATAAAACATTAAGAAACGAAGAGAATGAACCATCACATTATATTCTATTTTAAATAAACTAAATTTTGTATTACAACAAACAACTATACCCTAATAAAACAGTAACAAATAAAGACTGTGAACACTGAAGTATTACAGCCTAAAAATGTATTTATTAACTAATATATTTTTAAAGGGGGTTCAAACAGTTCCCTCATTATGCACATTTCAGCTCTATCCATAAAGGGCAGTTGGAATATTTATGAAAAACTAGAATTCCCTGTATAAGAGTGCAATGGTCCGATTTTTCAATTTCTTTTACAGACTTAGTACAGCGCCGATTCAAATGTGCCCCTGTTTTTAACTTTGTATGTCTATGTCTAGTAACTTATTAACCGCAGATCCAAAATAAGCCTTATTACCTAACCAACATTATCCTTGTTTGTAACGGTGCGTCCAGACCTAACGACCCGAGCCTGAGCCGCGGCAATATCGGTGTTTTGACGGAATATCAAAGGAATTTGCCGCGGATCAGGCACTTATCTCGGGCTCGGCTCGTTAGGTCTGGAGGCGGCATAAGAAAACATATTGATACAGAGTGGTCCATAAAAAAACACAAGTTTGTTATGTAACGTATTTTTGACAACTCCCTGCGTAACGAAAACCATTTTAATGGATGTCCACTACTGATGCCAATATCGCATAAAAAATAATTTCAAACGCCTTCTTGGTTGCACCACTATGTATATATAAACTATATCGTTTCGTATATTTTCCTGACTGTACTTTAATTCATTCCAATGTATTCCTGGGTTTCAGTCAATTTTATTGTTTATTATTTAAAATGTTACAAATACGTTTCGGTGTCTTTCTCCACCATCATCAGTTTGTCTAAAATATACATTTTCAATTATTATCAATTTATATAAAAATTATAATTGATAATAATTGTAATTGTATATTTTAGACAAACTGATGATGGTGGAGAAAGACACCGAAACGTATTTGTAATATTTTAAATAATAAACAATAAAATTGACTGAAACCCAGGAATACATTGCAATATATAAACTATCATACATCAATTAACTATTCTGTCATCAGGTTGCTGTTCGCAAAGAACTACAAACTTGGAAGGCAGATGTAGTGCTCCATGATGGAGCTCCAAATGTCGGTAAAAACTGGCTTCACGACGCCTACTCCCAGGCCTGCCTGACACTGAGTTCTTTGAAACTAGCTACAGAATTTCTGCGCAAAGGGGGCTGGTTTATCACCAAAGTGTTTAGGTCGAAAGACTACAATCCGCTTGTTTGGGTATTAAAGCAATTGTTCAAGAAAGTCCATGCCACTAAGCCTCAGGCGTCACGTAATGAATCAGCCGAAATATTCGTAGTGTGCCAGCACTACATTGCTCCAGACAAGATAGACCCCAAGTTTATGGATCCGAAATATGTGTTTCAAGAACTAGAAATCGAGCCCAAGAATAAACTTAACATATTCCATCCCGAAAAGAACAAGAAAGACAAAGCTGAGGGATATGCGGAGAATGACTGGACTTTGCACCATCAAGTTAAAGTATCAGACTTTGTGCAGCATGAAAATGGAATAGACATTTTACAACATGCGTCAGAAATAATTTTTGATGATCCGGATATTCTCAAACATCCCAAAACCACATTAGAAATCCAGGAGTGTTTTAAGGACATTAAAGTCCTTGGCAGGAAGGATCTGAGAAACATAATGGTCTGGTGGAAAATCCTGCATGATGAGTGGGAACATCGCGTCAAAGAAGAGGTGGAAGAAGAACCCGATTTGGCGGAAAAAATTGATATTGAAGGTGAAATAATGAGTGATGGAGAAGAGGACTTGAAAGGCGTGGATAAAAAAATCGCAGACTTAGAGGCCGAAGAACACAGAGACTCCAAGCGAAAGAAAAAGAAAGTGCAAAAAGAACGCAGGAAATTAAATGAGAAACTTAATTTGAAAATGATTCTTAAAGGTGAGCAGTATTTGGGTAAGCCGAATATTAAATAGTTACATTCAGGAGATTTTCAGGAGATGATGGTCCTAAAATGGAGACAGATGACATGTTTACGTTAAAGCAAGTTAAGAACATCGATAAGATGAATAAAATTGTGGAGCAAGGTCCAGATATGTTGGCGGATTCTGATGACGAACTAGACTTGTCGAAACGAAAGTATCTAAGGTGAATTGAACCTTTTCTCCAACCGCAGTTCAGAATTTAAAATTCAATTTGTTTAGATACGACAAAGACGAGCAGCACTTGGACAGTTCAGGCCTGTACTATAAAGATTCCGACTCTGAGCTTGAAATGCAAAGTGGGAGTGATTCTGAAGACGACGCCAAGCAAACTCTTGGTAAAACCCAATTGTACTTTAAATGTTCCTAGTTGTATTGAGCGTTGATTTTGCAGGATTTGAATCCGATGAGGACAAGGACAAGAAAAGCCAAAGAATAAAACAAAGAAGCAAGCGAAAGAGCCCGAAACCGACCATCCTTTGATAACTGACTTAGATTACAGAGACAAAGATCAAAAAAAGACGCATAAGGCAGAACTCTGGTTCCAGCGTGATATTTTTCAGAACCTCATCAATGAGAAGGATGAAGACGCCGACTTGGATAAGATGGTGGAGGAGTATAAGAAGAAAGGAGCGAATGTAGTAGGTGAGAAACCCAGACGTTTACCAGTTGTTTACTTGGTGTTGACAAAAATTAATCGTACAGGGGAATCTGACACGAAAATCAAACAAAAAAAAGTTAGTGATAGCGACTATAGTTCAGAAGAAAGCGCATCCTCCGACGACAGCGATTCCGAATTCGAGATGGAACGTCATGTGCCGTTAAATAACACAAAAAAGGACGGCTTTGCGGTTGTTAAAACTGCCACAGGTAAAGTTGGGAATGTTATACCGACGCATATGCATATTTAGATGCAATTTGTTCCTTAGGTGTTGCTACTGGTAAAAAACGAAAAAAGCACAAGTTGACTGAAGAAGAACTGGCGTTGGGCACTTTGATGGTAGACAGCAAAAAAGCCAAAAGAGACTTAATCGATGGTGCTTGGAATAGGTATGCGTTCAATGATGATAATTTGCCAGATTGGTTCGTTCAGGACGAACAAAAACATATGAAAAAGGAAGCTCCAGTGCCTAAGGTAAGATTGTAAATGAAACCTTACAATGACTATATCTACTTAATGTTGATAGGAATTGGTGGACGACTACAAGAAGAAACTGGAAGAAATCAACGTGAGGCCAATCAAGAAAGTAGTGGAAGCTAAGGCTAGAAAGAAGCGCAGGGCTCTTCGGAAGTTGGAAAAGGCGAAGAAAAAAGCTGAAGCTTTGATCGACAACGGGGACATCACCGAGAGGGAAAAAGCACAGCAGATTAAGCAGTAAGTGCCTTCTGGATTTTATCTTAGTGGTTCTATAGTGTTTTTTCGGGTCTGGATAATGGGCACAAATAGGTTCTTTCATATATTAATTATTCTATTTGTATCCACAATTTAGATTGTACAAAAAGGCCACGAAGGAGCCCAAACGTGAAGTTACATACGTGGTAGCCAGGAAACATAGTGCAGCCAAGCGAGTCAAACGTCCAGCTGGTGTTAAGGGACAGTACAAGGTGGTAGATCCCAGAATGAAAAAAGATGTTCGAGCTCAGAAGAACAAACTGAAAACGATGGGCAGAGGCAAGAAAGGTGCCAAGCCCGGCAAAAAGAGGTCAAACGCGGGAAAGACCAAGGCTAACCCTAAGTAGACAGCTTTTGTTATTTTTATAATACAATTGTTGTGTTGTAATATATTCTTTGATTATTCGCTTCTTCTTGAAGTGCCGTACTCTCTGAGAGCGCATCATCCACAATTATACGGAACCTACAGTTTATTGCCGGCTTCCAAACGCGAACTTCCGTCAAAATGTTATTTTAAAAATTTCACGGCATCAAAACTTTGAAATGGCTGTATCTGTCTTATATTTTGAGGTAAGTTTCAGGCAGGTTAGGTAAACAGGGTAAGGCACAAAGGTAAACTTTATGCATGTTCGACATTGTTATATATACTAAATTGTGAAGAACATAATAAAAGATTTTCCACAAATGCGATATAACGATTTGTTTTTTGTCCACAAACATTAATAATTAGTATGGACACATGGGGTTGCCGTTGTGATTTTTCCAAGAAACTAGCTCAAATTTATTTAAAACAATTTTTTCGTGCTTTCGGGAAAGTTGACGAAATTATCTGTCCTCCCAAAAATTGTCCAATTTTCCTAATCTTATTCATTTACCTTTCTTTTTGGCACATTTCATTTCTTCATCAAAATTTAGTTTACTTTTATAACCGAGTTATTTTTGTATTCGCTCTTAACTCTAGCGTACTATAACATAAATAGTTTATCGTCTCAAAAATACTAAAATTGTATGGGTAGGCTGGATGCATTGAGCTCTTCAATTATGCTGTTAAATTAATCGCTTATCTGGCGGATGCTGTGCATCTGTTTCAGTTTTCACAGTAAAAGTCAATTATTTTCCCAAAAAACCGAATATCCACACAAATTCCTGTAAATAAAATTTAATATTGGAATGAATAAAATTTAAGAAATATGTTTCGCGCCACCAGATGTTTAATTTGGAGAAAATTAATATTCTTTTGTCTAAAGAAATCAAACGAAAACACCATATTTTCCCTATAAAAGCTCCCGCTAAAAAAATAATCCGCAGATACATATACATAAAAGATGTATATGTCCAGAGCGTGAGAGCGTTATTAACAGGTAATCGTCACAGCATACGAAAACTATAAAAAAGCAAAAAATGAATACGGATTGGAATGGAATTTGTAGTGATCCTTAAACTGGATCTTCTTAAAGACCACAACTTACATTTCAAGTCAACTTTATCTGGGCATCATATTTTCTAAGGCTTTCGATCGGGTTGAGCAAGGCAGTTTTTTTCCACCTATACTGGCGGATTGCAGAGCAAAAGCTGCAGAAGTCTTTTAAATTACACGGACAATTCAAAACATGTTGTATGAAGTCGATACCTACTAAATATCGCAAAAAAATCTCAAGCAGTTCCAAAAATATTCACTAATTTGCCCGCGTTTCTTAAAATTTAAACACTGTAAATTCGTAAAGGATTAGTTTTGGTTTATAAAACACAACTACCATTAATTTTTCATGTTGAATCACATCTTTGAATATGAGCATATGTTTTAGGATTTTCGTGTATATTGACCCTTTTCATCGTTACGCCAAATAAAACAATTCATTAAAAATATGTATATTATCATCTATCTACATTTGACCACATTGTACAATTGTAACAGGTATTTTGGGTTTATTATTTGGTCCTGTTGGAACATTCTCGATTTTTCGCATTACTAATAGCCCATCAATGACACGACCAAAAACAACATGCTTGCTGTCCAAGAAATTACATTTTGCACATGTGATAAAGAACTGACATCCATTCGTGTCCTTCCCACTATTAGCCATTGAAAGTAAGCCAGGTGTATCATGTTTTAAAGAAAAATTCTCATCTGCAAAAGTGGCTCCTCCATATATACTCATCACTCCGGTTCCATCGCCCTAAAAATAACTTTTCTTTTTAAATATTGGAGGAATAATATTTGAACATCTGGAGCATCTCCAGACATAAATTATGTACATGTTTGTTAATTATATTAGTTAAGTTTCCATACAAAACTTTGTAATCAACCCAGGGCAGAAAGACCGATAGGTCGATAGCCTTTTCTTAGAAATAAACATGTTTACTACTACTACTATAAACTTTTCCAATCTCAGCATGTGAGGCTGATCATTTGCTAGCTGCAAAAGGCACTCAGCTATATCAAGTGAGTTTTGAGGCACTTAATCTAGTGGCGGCTGGTGCAGAAGCGCTGCCATGCTACAGAGCTCCCATTGTAATAATATAATTGTGTATGTAATCGAATTAAAGTATTATTCATTGCCAAAAAACCAGTATAAAACGAAATACTTGGCATTCCCGTGGTAATAAATAATAAAAAATTGTAAGTGAAGTGTGAGCCACACAAAAAGTCGACGAGTAGAAAACCTACTGAATTATTTTATCGAGGTCATACGATCGTGATTTATGTGTTAAGTCAAAGCCGTGATTGAAGTGGAGGTTTTACTGCATTGAGTGCAGCGCCAAGCGCGTTATTGAGCAGAAGAGCAGTATCAATTGTTTGTGTCGGTATCAAATTTTTACGCAACTCGCGCGGCGATTTCAACTTCAACAAAACAATAATAATAATAATATGGTGTGCGTGTGTGTAAGAGATGCTGTTTTTGTGTATTGCTGATAATTATTAAATGTGTGCTAAGGAAGTGGAGTGCATATTCAATTTAATGAAGATATGTTTTAATCATATGAAAAAAATAGACAAGTTTTTTTTCTTTGCAGATTCGGTCTCGGCAGTAGTGAGAAAAAAAATAACCTTTTAGCTACCAAGGTTTGGGCGATTTATTTTTTTCGCCTTCCTCAGGGTGCTAATTGTTTCATATGAAAGGTCTGAGAACTGTACAGAATCCTTTTTCAATCAGATGACACATTTCATTCTTATGGCTTTGAACGTATTACAAGGATGAAGAGATTGTACAATTTTTCCCCTGAATCATATTACTGGGTCCAGTGGTCGCAGATTAAAAATTCACAAATAACAGTTTGTAGAAAGACAAAGGGACAACCATCGATAACAACATATTCAATGAGGAGCTGAAAACCTTGTCAAGAAAATCGATCAAGAAACTATACCTTGAAAAAAATAGAATTATAATAGATAGTAGATACTAGATAATAAGCCACGAGCCACTAGAAAATAAACACTATCGTGCATTTAACAGTAAATTTGACACCAGATTTCTGCTTTAAAGGTGAGTGATGTTATTATAAGTTATGCAAAAAATCGATCTATCGTTGAAAGGGACTAAAAAATCAGTGGAAATGGTGGAAACAACTAGCAAGACAACAGTAGAAGCCTAACGATGTTTCTCAACCCTAAAACAAATCACGTTTCCCAGAAATTTGAAAAATCGATTTCAGCACAAATGTTTCAAAATAGTTTTTCGTAATGCCAAAACGTAAATGGTTAGAAAAGGTAAAAAAAATTAAACAAAGTTAATCAAACTATGGTTGGTGTATGTTGTCCATCTCATGTAATTAATAATGCAGTGCACTATAGCTGTGATAAAGTAAAAGTTCATATAGAAAGCATAGTACTCAACATATTTAGCTATTTTAGTATTTATACTGTACGAGTTGTATAACTTAAAGAATTTTGTGAATTTGAGCACAGAATATGAGATTATTTCATATTACTCAAAATCCAAATGACTAGCAACTTTGTTTCCCGCTATTGAAAAAGTTTTAAAAATGTTCGAAGCCCTTAAGGCATACTATTTGACTCAAGATGTTCCGAATTCACTTAAATCATTCTGTAACCAATTTTTCAGAATCCTATCCTTTCCTTGTTTATTCTTTAATGTCTGTTTTTCACACAAATATTGAAGCAATTGAACATTACAGAAATAATTCTGTGGTTGAGACAATGACAATTTTAGAAAATATTCTTTCTACTTTAGAAGAAAGGGCAGCTAAAAAATGCATACTTCTAAAAGTGCATAAAATTAAATAAATGCATTGAACATGGTATAAAATGCGAATTTGACCAATTTAAATTTGAGTTTTTTATTTGTATATTAATTCAATTCAATATTTAAAAAACTGTCTCAAATCATTTAGCGAATTCCAATGTTGGCTGAGCCTAAATGATATTACCAAGTGTGATTGGGTCAATGACGTCATGCCCTCATTAAATACTAGGTGTTTCATGAGGAAAGGGCATTATTTTAACCACGTATTCTATTCTGTTTGCTATATAAACGATAGCCCAAAAATGCTTCGTTACGGATTTACAGGGTATTGAAATTTAATTTTAAAATGCAAAATGATAAATTTCGTTAAAACGCATGGTGATATTTTAACGATATTTTCCAGAGATCAATAGCTAGGAAAAACGCATGTTTTCAAATAAAATAATTATGTTAATTTTGCCAGTGTCGTGCGTACTAGCACATTACCGAATTTTTTAAGGAAAAAAAGTAGTACGCCACCGTATTTGTTACTTATTACAATTATTTTTCAAATTCCTTGTATTCAAAATAATAAATATCTGTTCCATTTTTTTGCTGCTGGGTTAGGATTCTAAAGTAAGATTTGTGGTAGGTGGGCCAAATTAGACATCTTTAAATGAGAACCATCTTTTGTAGATATTGGAGTAAAATGGCTGTGGTTTTATTTCCTATCATCTAAGACGTGTTCACCACTTGCATTGGGAGATGGTTTTTGATGGAAATAGATTGGAGTTTAAGAGAGATTGGAGTAAGCGAACAGGCGAAATAGTTATATCCTACCAGAATTTGCCTAAACCCAATTCAGAAACAGAACTGCAGAATGGCATTATGGACGCTGCCAATAGTCGAAGATGACAGACGTATGTGTTTCGAAGCTCATCTCAGAAGAAGAGTGGATCAGTGTGTGGAGAGCGAAGTTTTAATTTCTGAACAATTGTAATTCTGTATTTTTATTGATAGTAAAATAGTCTAGCTTTTAAAACATTGAGATATTTTTGTCTACTTTAGCCACTGAGTTATGTATGTGCCACAGACCGCAAGAACGTCGCGGGCCAGTAAATGTAAAATTATTAATTTTAACAAGACACTGGCATCAGTGCCCGGTGGTTCCCATTTAAATGTGTCCTATTTGGCCAATTTACCACAAATCTCACTTTAGAAACTTTACCGCATGTCGTAGCAAAAAAATGCAAGAGATATTTTTTATTTGGAATACGAGGAATTTGAAAAATAATTGCAATAATTAAAAAATACAGAAGCGTGCTATTTTTTTCTTTAACTAATTCGGTAGCACGCCAGTGTCAAGAATTAAGAAATTAATTTTATTGCAAAACATACTGAATACTTGCTTTGCTAAGATATTTATCATTTAGCATTTTTTAATTAAATTTTAACTCCCGTCCATAACGAAGCATTTTTGGGCTACGTTTATATAACAAATTAGAGCTATTTTCGGACCTAGAATACGTGGTTAAAATAATGCCCTTACGTCATGAAACACCTAGTATATGATGTTAATTTTTTTGCTGAATTTTGTAATTAAAAAAAGTATATATGAGAAAATTTTAACACCGGTGATAACAATCTGCCTACTCACCAAAAATGGTCAAAATACTTGAATGCAAGTATTACTGAAGAAATGTTTTCACAATTACTAAAAGCCGCCAAAGTTCAATTTGCAATCCGATCTCACAATGCCAATGTGGAGAGAATATTTTCACTTATTGCTGCTCAGTGGCCCAAAGAAAGAGACTAAGTAAGACTTTATTTTCTGTGAAAGACATACTTATGGCTCCTTATATGTATGCGTGATCTAAATTGTTTTATTTTATAATTGTTGAGTGTGAATAAAATATTTATTTTTTTGCTCTTGTTTTGTTACTAAAACTAACATAGTTTGCTGGATGGATGGTAACCATCAATCAGCAGATAATGCGGAAATTGTTATTTTGCTAAGACATTATGACGTCTTAGACACTTCTTATTGACGATTTTCTTTGAGGATTATACTCGGAGGATAAGTTTTCATCTGGTAGGAATAAGTTAACAACAAAGTAATTGCAAAATTTGCGAGTAGAAGAGTTTTGATTACTAAAAATGTTTACCAGAAGTCCCCACTGTAATCCATTGATATAAACGACTTTAACCTATACATATACAAATAAAGAGTCACAAAGTGCTGGATAACCCTATTCCCCAAAAAAACGTCACGAACAAAATGCTTCTCTCTAAAGTGGTCATATTGTTAACTTCAAATGCGGGAGCCTGATGAATTGGATAATTAGCAAAATATACTTACATTAACAAAATCGCCTCCTTGTATCATAAAGTCTTTAATAACGCGATGAAAGCCGGCCCCTTTATACCCTAATGGCACTCCATCCTTCCGAAATTCTCCAGTGCAAAACTGGCGAAAATTCTCACTTGACTTGGGAACAACATCTGAGAATAGTTCAAAAATCATTCGACCTATTTCCTAAAAGGGTTTTTATATGTATTCTATGGGAAAATGCATAGTAAAGGTGTATCAGTTTTGATTCTTACTGTTGTTCCTACGGCTACATCGAAAAATACAACCGGATTTGCTGGATGCCTTAACTGACTTTGAATTTGATTCCAATTCGGCATTTTTTCACTAAATTTGGTTCTTAAATATTAACCAATATAACTTTTAATTCAAAATGCCTTGTATAATGAATGTTTCTATTTTAAATGATTCGAACAAATTTCAGGTTGTTTACGGTAAACTAACCTAATAATCTGATCAGTTTTCGTCTTCTGTTCTCTCTTGATTTCTAACCAAAGAGTATTACCTCTACTATATTGAATGAATGCTTTGAAAGAAGTTTTTGAAGTCGAAAAAAATATATAAAGTAATGTCTAACATATTAAAATTTTTAGTGGCATAAAATTAAAGCCTTTGTGTTGTATGGCAATTTCCGCGAATTTTTTGGAAGGTTTTAAAATTAAGCCCAAAGTTGTGCGTTGCCACATGATATGATAAATTTAGCGGATCCTCCAGGTCTTCAGTGGGGCAATCTGCCAAATCAAAGAAGGAGAAAAGTCATTGACCGTATTATTTTATTCTAACTAGCGAAAATTCCTGTGATTGGGTAAAAAGTTGCTGCAAACCGTTATATTGAAGAGTTAGAATTTTAAGCATCTAACCGGCTGGAAACCCGCTTTATTCGCTCAGTTATCGGTATTTATTGGATGGTTCTTTTTCGCAAGGCAACTGACCCGGGGCAATTACAGTTCTGACAAGTGTCTGTTTACATCACACAATTTACAAAACAGGGTTGACATCTTTCTCGAGAAAGTGAAATATAATGGGGCCTTCAGGTTTTCACTAATAAGGAAAATGTAGGTCCAAGCCAAAAAAAACGTTTTATATCGGTTGTTCGGTTTCACGTGGTTGCAGTTCGAAATAGGATGGATGGTGTCCACAGAATATAATATGAAGAACAGCTCCCCAGACATGCAGGAAGAGAGGGCCCACAGAAAAATGCATGAGCTGTTCATGCAGGTGTTGAAAAATAGAGATTTGTCCAGAGCTGGGGATCTTTTTTCCGTGCCAGATGCTGTTATTGTTAACGACCTGACAAATGTGGTAAGAGATTATGTATTCTTTTCGCTAATAGTAATTAATAATTTGTTTAAAGTGTTAAATTTGGAAAAACAGCGTTAAATCTAAGTAGGTAGGCCAGGATCATCTGTTGTCTCTTAGACCGCTATCCACTGGATAATCATAAAGCAATAAACAAGTTCCACTTACCTTTTGGCGCTTTGGTCTAGATTTTGGACTAGTTTCACTTTTGAAACCAACCATAGATTAATTTACACCAGAAGAAAACAGAAGTTGATATAATATCAGTCCACTGCGGAAAACCTGACTATTTAGTGCCGAAAAACTGAGTAACTAATTCACATTTGAAAAATTGAACTATTCTTAAAGAGAATATAATAACCATTGCCATTACTAAAAAGCCGCTATGTAAAATTTGCACAAACCGCAATAATAAACTCGAAATTGGCAAAGCTGCATTTGCGAGCGGAATAAACTAGAAACCACAACACTAGTTGTCAATTAGTTCTACAAAATGAACTGTCGTCCGAATCCAGACCGCTGAAATTCTCTAAAAGCCCAGTTTGTCTCCAAAAAACACAACGCCAATTGTTGGCTCAAATTTTTGGTATATGTATATGAAAACAATCTTTATTTCTTTCGACAAAGGCTATCGACCCTATCGGTCTTTCTGCTCATTTTTAGAAGACTGCTAGACACTACTGCAAATGTGATTAAAATCTTGATATGGACCACCATCAGAAAAGCGCTGGTCGTCAAAAAAAACTGGAATAGTCGGACGGATCTCGGATGCCGGAATCCGCACAAACCTCAAAACGATTTCCCCAAAAACCACAACACAAATTCCAAAAAAGCCGCTAAATAAAATGCTTAAAACGTAATACAAACTCTGCAAAATTAATTAAAACTATAATCCTGGTTGCCATTTACTGCTACAAAATAAATTGCCGTCCTGAATATCTCCGTCGGAAATATTTCCGAAAAACACGATTTTCCCTCAAAAAACTCACGGCCATTTAGTGGCTTAGATTGAGAATAACAACCGCAAGTCTGATTATAATCTCGATCTGGACCACATACCTACAGCCTGAAAGGCGCTGATCGACTAAAATAACTGGAATAATCGGACGGATCCTGTACGCTTAAATTTCCTAGCCCGAAGCGTTTGGCAAATGTAATTTGTTTAGACTGTTCAATTTGAGAAAACCGCGTGAAATCTATAGAAGTATGCCAGGATCACTCGCAGCCTTTTGGGGCGCTATCCGCTAGACCATCACAAAGCAATAAACAAGTTCCACCTACCTTTAGGCCCTTTGGTCTAGATAGAGGTATTTTTTGACTTTGAAGACATCAAAAAGTTTAATTTACAGCAGAAAAACACTAATGTTGATATCGTTACTTCAAAGACAATCCAAGGAGTGTTCACAACAGAATACCCTTACTTTACATTTCATTTGTAAGGTACATAAAACCGTCTACTGTGGAAAACCTGACTATTTAACATTGAAAAAAACTGAGTTAAAAATATTTAAATTTTGAATAACCATCCCTATTGAGAATACAAGAACCGTTGAATTTATGGTGTAATTCACAGAAGAAACATCAGCAATGAGGCAAATTGCCGTACATGATAATAAAAAGTGTAGTTCTCAGCAGAACTACACTAATTCTTCATTTACTGTTGTAAAATTTCATATAAAAGCAGTCTACTATGTTAATATCGGACTTTAAATTAAATTTACAGAAATAAAATTCGCGATTTTTAAAACCCAATCCAGAAACTCCCTTGTCGTTCGTCGTCGAATAACTATTACTTGCAAAAATATCATAAAATTAAATCCTATTCCAATGTATTCCTGGGTTTTCAGTCAATTTTATTGTCACTAATTATGGTGTTATGTGATGAGCCCTGCGTTTCGTCCCGGGTCTACCTATTGGACTCGTCAGTAAGGCTTAGGTAGACCCTGCCTTATACGCCGGACATCGGTTATACGCAGGGTCTACCTAAGCCTTACTGACGAGTCCAATAGGTAGACCCGGGACGAAACGCAGGGCTCATCACATAACACCATAATTAGTGACAATAAAATTGACTGAAAACCCAGGAATACATTGGAATGAATTAAAGTACAGTCAGGAAAAAGAATATACAAAATTAAATTCTATTCATTCCAATGTATTCCTGGGTTTCAGTCAATTTTATTGTTTATTATTTAAAATGTTACAAATACGTTTCGGTGTCTTTCTCCACCATCATCAGTTTGTGTGTATAGTTCTTTACATCCTAACATTCAACTGGTCACTGAATTTTCCCAAGGATTTAGGAAAATTCAGTGACCAGTTGAATGTTAGGATGTAAAGAACTATACACACAAACTGATGATGGTGGAGAAAGACACCGAAACGTATTTGAAACATTTTAAATAATAAACAATAAAATTGACTGAAACCCAGGAATACATTGGAATGAATTAGAGTACAGTCAGGAAAATATACGAATTAAATCCTATATCAGACTAAAAGCGATCTGCATGGCAAGCAAGGGCAAAGTAATGACAAACTTACCGAAAACTGCATTGAGCCACCTGGAAAGAAAGAAAAACATTTTTTATTATAACAGAAACTTAGACCCAAATTCAATTGTTTGAAATCAGCAAAGGAATGAAAGAGAGATTGGGAATGTCATAAAGGCTTCAGTTGCTTCTTGAAAAACTAAACTCAGTTCAAGATAAGGGATTTATAGGTAGATCCTTGTTACCAACTTTGCGTAAGCTCTCGCCCTTCCTCCATTTTCTACCTATTAATCCTCAAAAAACACACACTACACTTGAACACACAATGAAGACTCACTCCGAATTGAAAACTTTAATTCTTCAGGATGATCTACCGCACTTAGTCCTTTAGTGGCACCGCACCAAATTACTCTATATGTCCAAGCAAAGTACAAAGGACCGACAACATTTTCAGCCGATACTCATACCAAACTGAATATTAAGTCAGCTTTTGGAAAAATGTGATACGATATTGAAGTTTTTACCACATTCCTGACGCACCGAGCTACAGAACTAACATAATGATATAATCGTTTGCTTGCTTATCCTTCGCACGACTTATTGCTTTACTTTGCTGTCCGATTTCAGTTTTTTTATTGTTGACTATTTGGTAGAAAGTGCCTGTTCGCACTGCAATATTTTCAAAGACAAGTTTCACGTTCCAACTCGTTTGGATGATCGCCGTAAACAAAACAGCTTTTTCAGCCAAACATAAACAAATCCGATGAAGGGGCGCATTAGAATTTTTTATACTAATTTAAAATGCTAGCCAAAGAATCAGTCGTTTTATTCAAATTTTATGAACTTTTGAATCATGGGAGCTTGATACTTTGAGTCACATTCATCCAAGCCAGAATTTATGAATGCCTTTGATCGTCCTTTATTGCTTTAGTTTGCTGTTCGATTTCAGTTTTTTCTTATTATTGACAATGTTGTAGAAAGTTCCGGTTCACACAGAAATATTTCCAAAGGCAATTTTCATGTTGCAACTCGTTTGGATGATCGCCGTAAACAGAACAGCTTTCTCAACCAATCATAAACATATCCGATCATGCGGCGCATTCGCTTTTTTATGTTGAATTAGATGCTAGCTCTTGGATCAGTTTTCTGTTCGATTTTTATGAAACTTTGGGATTTTTCAGGTTGATCTGTTGTGTGGTGGCTGCCTACATGTCAGATTCTCATTCAAAACCTGCCCCTCCATGATCTGTAATTTTTTGGTCTTTGCTCGTACCATTAAAAACGACGGAATACGTAATTTCATATGAGCTCTCGGATTAGCCTTTTGATCGCATTTGCGATTAGTTTTTTTTCCTATATAGACTTCTTTATTCTTCTTCCTCGCTGGGTTCCTTCGTTTTCTTCCTGTGTTCCTCCTAGTTGTAATCGCTGGTTACGCCATTAACAACTCTATTCATAGTTATTTCTTACTAAATTGTATTAAAAAATAACGTTTCATCGCAACAAATTCTGCTTTTTACCACGTAGGATTGTCAATTAAGAAACTTAAAGAAACGTTATGTTTTAGTTTTATAAAAATAGCTTCATTACGTCAAAACGGTTAAAGATAGCAAATAATAAAAATACATTGGTATCTTTATTTTTGCGATCTGCATATGCAGAATAATTTTCAAGTATACATGGTGTTTCATAAAAGCGCTACCGGAATCAACTTGGGTTTTTTAGATGGCACACCCAAATATTCTCTTCATTTTTGAATTGCTCCAATAGTTGACCGGCAATTTTTATTTTCCTGCGAAGAGTGACATTTGCAAAGGTTGTTTTGAAAATTAATTCTTCTGATAGAGTCATTTAAAGCCCAAAAACTGTACTTTCTTTTTATTGTTGTGTATATTCTCCTGACTGTAATTCAACTTTCTTTTTATGTAAATTTACTTCAACAGGCCACTCCAATCAAATTAAATCCACGAATTTAAGATATAGTGGTTGACAATACAGGCAAACTTGAAAATCCAGTTATTTTTCAGCAGATTGGCCCGCCCACCCTACATTTTTTGAGCCAAGGTTGGACCATGTTGAACAATTGAAACACATTTTTGTCGCTCAACGTATAATAATTATAATTCTATAGTCGCTTCAGTAACGAAAATTTTATTGAATTAGTGTCAAGCTCACACTGAGATTATGAAAATTATCTTTTTAACTCGAAGAAAGTCAATAGACATTTTGTAGATGTAATTTTTCAGAAACAGTAAGAGATAGCAACTTCTTGCTTCTTTTGCTGGATGTTAGAGGAAGAAATGGACTTTCTTTTTCATACTTGTAATACATAAGTTTCATTAGCTACTCAGATGGATTTTCCACAAATTATCAGCATTCAAATAATTCAATTGACTCAAGCTATTTTTTTAATGGAAACCATAATTTGTGGTTACTCAAATTTGTTTGGCATCTTTTTCGCTGTCGTTTGATATCAATATTTACCCTAAATTTCGAACTGGGTAACTTCTGATTGCTGAAAGCGATTTTATTGCTATTTGAAGCCCTATCTAGTTCAGTTCGTTTTCTGTTAGTGTGGGTTTTTGCAAAAATTTAGTACTTAATTCAGGTAAAGTCTCTACAGGGTGAAGAATGAATTAATGCAAAAAGTCATTCAAAAGTTTGGCATCCTCCCAATTGAACGTTGTTTTTTTTTTTAATTTTAACCCCAGAAGCATAAAGATAAAGCGAATATCTCTAAGTAGTTTTGAAATTTTTCGTTTCAATTTACATGGTGTCCAAAAAAAATCAACTTTTTGGTCATGTACTGATAAAATATTTCCTGTTCGACAGATTTTCAACATCTATTCTATAACAACAAGAATTCAGTATATAGGGTTGCTTTAAAAGTTACCCAGATGAAAACTGCTCCTGAATTCTGGGATTCTAGCAGACGTTCATTGAGAGTCAAGTTTATTTTCAAATAATCTGTTCATTCATGCCATCCTGTATACCACATTTTCGTCTTGGCTTGACTATGGAGTTTTAGCTTCAACATGAGCTCTAGATTTTGAAAATTGGAAACGAAAATGTTATCACTGCAAGACTAAAAAGTGAGGAAGAGACCACCCTGTAAATAAAAGAAACAGGCGAAAAATTCTATCTATCCTTATGCTTCTGTTGTTAAAATAAAAAAAAAACTTTTTTGTTCAACTGGAAGCATGGCAAACTTTTATAAATGCTACATTGTTTCATTTTCCACCCTGTAGAAGCAGTTAATTTTTGCAAAAACAGACAACGACAGAAAAAGAATTAGTCTAAAAAAACACTTTATACGAAAACAAAATCGCTCGCAGCAATCAAAAGTTATTCAGTTTCAAAGTCAGCGCAAGTTTAACGGTTTAACTTTGATTTTATTGAACAGTTTGTATGAGAAGTTTAAATAAATATGACCTTAGTGCATTCCAGATTGTGTCATGGATACAGACTTATATCAATCTCAACATTGTTATGTTCATTGTTGACATTGTTATGTTGAGAAAGTGAAGCTCGAGAAATCCAGTACTGGAATTTTCTTTCTTTCTGAATTTACGCACAAAAGTACCTAGCAAGAAGACACCCAAAACTTGTCGATTTTAGAAAAGTACTACAACAGTTTGAACCGACAGGCAAAATGACCCATAAGCATCGAAAATGCCCAAAACTTATAACAGCTAAACCAAAAGTTATGGTTTCCATTTAAAAATTTAGTTTCAGTAAATATTTGAACTTTGATAATTTATAGAAAATACATCTGAGCAGCTAATAAAACTTTAAAGTAGGAAAAATAATGCCTATTTCTTCCTCTAACAGCAGAGAAAAGACGTAGGTTGATATATCTTAACGTTTCTGAGAACTTAACCTTCAAGTGTCACTTTTCGCAAGAAAATTTAAATTGCCAGTCAACGATAAGAGCAAATGATCGACAATGGGGTATCAAATGATTGCAATGTTAATTCAGAATTCAGAAATGAAGAGAAAATTGAGGGATGTCATTTAGAAAACCAAAGTTGATGTCAGGCAGCTCTTTCATGAGACACCCTGTATACTTGAAAATATTTTTGGCATATGCAGATTGTAAAATTAAGGCAGCCCCGGTATTTTAATTTTTAGAGCATCTCTAACCGTATAGACGTAATCAAGGGATTTGATACTAATAAGACATTATGTATACAGGGTATACCTTATATGTGTGACAATCTCTCGAAAGCTTACAGGAAAGGTCAAAATAATTAGACTTTAGACTGGCAAGCAAAATTGCTTGCCAAAATTGAAGGTGGAAACAGCAATACATGCAAACTGATGATGGTGGAGAAAGACACCGAAACGTATTTGTAACATTTTAAATAATAAACAATAAAATTGTCTGGAACCCAGGAATTTCTTTTGAATTAAGTTGCAATACAGTCAGGAAAATATACACAATAATATGGATATTGTTGATTGAGTTAAAATCATATTTAAACCTTTGTATCACGTTTACCCGTCTTTCAAATGTGAGGTGTTATCAGTGGGATTTCGTAAATCGTAAGCGATATGAAGTCGCTTAAATTAAGGCAAAGTAGCGCATTTTGATGCAGAACAAAAATCTGTTTTAGTAGTAGTAAACATCTTTATTTCTAAAAAAGGCTATCGACCTATCGGTCTTTCTGCCCTTGTTTAATACATGCAGTCTTAATCTAAATAAAAAACAAATATGAAAATTCTCTTATTCTAGGTAAACAATACTATTAAATAAATAAGACTTCAGTGGCAAGAAGAAATTATTTTATTGTCCACTAGTCCGTTGCGTTTGTAAGTGTTCGAGTAGCGTTAATGTAGGGAAACGGAAGCGGGATTGTCTGGTTGGTCTTGTAAGACAAAGGGGATTCAGTATGTTCCAGTTGTAGGGGTTGTTTGTCCATTTTGTCTGTAGCTGTATGAGTCTTTCCGAGATCTTTGTCCTGTTTGTGCGTTCGTATAGTAGTTGGGTGGGGGGGTTGTGTAGTGGGTTTTGGGGGTGTCTTATTCGTGTTATTAGTCTTAGTGCAATTTGTTCTGTTGTTTCTGTATAACGTTTTGTCCTTTCTGTTCCGTTGGTCATGAGTATATGTCCAAAGTCTAGCAAGGGTCTACAAATAGCTTTATATATTTTGGTGGCGGTGTTTGTGCTAATGCCTCTGTCTTTGTAGGTTAGTGATCGGAAGTGTTTTGTTCTCTTTATTGTTTCTGCCCTGATGTTTCGTATGTGTTTAGTGAATTTAAGTTTGTGGTCAATTGTGATTCCAAGGTATTTTACTTCGTTTTTTGGTTGTGTCGTTTGGCCGTCTGCAGTTATTGTAGGGGAGTCAGCGTTGAGTCTGTGGTTTGTGAGCAGAAGTTGGTTTTTTGATGCGTTTGGTGTTGGTCTCTATTTATAAAACCATGTCATTGTGTTGTTTGTTAGTGTTTGGAGTCTTTGCGCTGCTCTCTCAGTAGTTTTGTCATGTACAATAAGTGCCGTGTCGTCTGCGTATTGTAATATGTATGCCGATCTGTCGATTTGATTTTTGTCTGGTAAGTTGTAATTGTATATGTCATGGCAGTATATATTGTAGAGAAACGGTGAGAGCGGGGATCCTTGAAGGAGCCCTTGTTCAGGGGAATCTGTTTTATTAGCTGGACATATTTAATAACTTCCGGAAATATTCCGAACGAAACAAAAATTTCCCAAATGATTGATTGTTTTTTAGCTTATTTGAATAGAAATTTAAAAAGCAATAACCACATTATTAGAACACCTTTTTGTCCTGTAAAAGTTTATACCATCAGATTTAGAATTTAATGTATCATGTTCGAGTCAACATGATCAAGATATTTTTTGAATATCTATGCTATTAATGACTCGATTTTTTTTTCAAATAATTGTAAAAGTAACCGAAATTTATCAACTTTTAAGACGCAAATTTGGTCAGTTTAAATGCAAGTTTTCTCTAAACTGCGAAATCTATATTAATGAATTCTAAAATGAGAAAAATCGATTATTTAGTTGGAATATTGTTTTTCAGATTAAAGAAATCACTGCTGTGGCTTCTCTTCCTGATTATGTGAACAATGACAATGATCAAAGTGTAGTGGAAATATGCATTACCAGGTATGTTCGTAAATCGATGTGAATAAGTGCACTTATACTTGAAAAAGTTTGTTCTTTGAAAAAAAGTTCCTGAAAAAAAAAAGACTGATTGTCATAAATGCGTGAAACAATAACAGGTTTTTGGGTGTGTCACAAGCAAGCATTACCAGCACCGGTTTCGTTCCTATTAGCTCTCGTCAGCTGGGTTTAGCTTGTAAATGACACACCCAAAAGTCTATACTCAAAAGGGAAAAAAAGCATCCCAGTGAGGATCTGCTGCAGTTTCCATCTATTTTATTCCCATGAATCTATACGAATATAAAATATAAACATATTTTATTCATATACTATAATAATACTCTTATACTGTCCAAATAGTAAAACATACCAACTAATCGAGCTTCTTCAATAAAAAAAAAATGTTTATTTTCAGAGTAACATCGTGCATACGTGAAACCGGTAGCATTGAACAACACTGTGATGCTCTGGTAAATCTCTTGGAGTCCTGTCTACATCACAACTTACAAGTATCGAATAGAGATGAAGATCCTCCCCATGCAAAGATCTCAAGCGATATTATTTCCTGTATATTTTTGGTGAGAGTTCAATTCAGTTGAAATGAGTACTTATGTTTGATGATGTGGGAATTTTCAGAATTATACTAAGAAATCTGTAATGCAAAGAGCTCTTCCGGTTGCGGTTAAGTTTTTGCATAAGGGTAATAAAGAACTATCAAGAAACATGGCATCATACCTTTCTTTGGCAGCTATGGAGCACGCCAGTTTACTCACGCCTCATGTACAACCCATTATGGATTCGATTATTTCTGGTAATAATCTAAAACATTCATTAAGTTGAAGGAATAATTTTTGGTTCTCTAATAGAAACTATTTACACCTATTAATTGCATTTTAGGCAATTATCCTTTATGCAGAGTGCTACCCAATATATATGAAGTATCGCCAGAACCTTTCCAGGGGCATGCTATGGCTTTAGTGTCTCTTCTATCGCATTGCGATAATCATGAAAAATTGGCACTCTTAAACCTGTTCTCGCTTATGGCAAAAGATAAACCATCAGTATGTATGATTTTATTTAATTTTTTAAATTAAATTTCTTCAAGGACAAATCGAATATTTGAATAATCCTTTTAGCTGTTAGAGGCAAGTGTACCCCAATTATGCGAATACCTTTCAAGTTCTGCAACAGTCACTGCAACAATGCAAATTTTTCTAAATATGGCCGAAAAGCAGCCACTTCTTTTGGCTGATCATGTAACGGCAATGAAACAAGCTGCGCAAAGACATCCGCAAACTGTGTGTTTAGCTGCGCAAATTATTGGAGCTGTTGGCAAATTGAGTAAAGTACGTTGAAGAATGGAGAAATCGTGCAATATGTAATATTGTATTGATCTTAGGATAGAGCCCAAGATGCACTCAATTTTGTTTTGGAGTATTTACCAAAGGCTGATAGAGGGTCTCAAAGCACTCTCCTAAGAGAGGCCACTTTATTATGTAGTTCATATCCAGTTTTGTTTACGGATAAAGTATTAGCGGGAGTCAGACAACGGCATCACACAAGGTAAGTACTGTTAAATTAATCATTTCAGTATAGGTTCTAGCATAAATGCTCTTATGCATTTATGAAGACGCTTTATTTATAATAGTTCTCATGATAGACCGCGATCCACCGCTCTATACCATTCCATCAAAACATAAACGTTGTTATTAGAATAAAATTTATATTCATTTTTTTATAAGAAATTCTTAAAAAAAACTAATAGGTCCATAATTCATTCATTCAATATAAAATTGAAAGTAAATTGGAAGCTTTCAAGGGTGGGTTGGTTAAGTATGTACAATTTTAACTTTATTTTTATAAATTCGGTTCAAGATTGATGACTCATCTGGAGTCGTTAAGGGAGTAGTAAATGCATATTTTAGTTTTATGTCTGCAACACTGATGTTAGTTTGTATCAATGTTAACTGTTGTTGCTCTAATAATTTTCAATTTAATTCGATTAGCACCAACCAAATATCACAAAGCAGCCAAGTGACATCAGGGGGCGTTACTATTGTAAAAGTGGGGGGACAACAACATGAGAAACCTCAGGTTGCAACGGGGGGATATACAAGGCGTGCTAAACTAGGAGATTCCAGAAGTACAGGAAGGTTAGTAAATATTACCGATGAAGCATACAGTAGCGTCCGGTGTATTAAACTTGAATAATAACAGGTTTTCTATAGCCTGACACTATTTTTTATTAAATGCTGAATTATACTCAGCCATAAGTATTTATAAATTTTAAAAAACTCTTTGATAAAACTACTCAAAATCGTCTTCATCTTATGTTTTAACAATATAAGCAGATATTTTACTTTGCACTCATGCTAAAGTTAATAGTTGCTCATATAGATTTATAAAACTCGAGCAATTCCAAACTTCTGCAGGAATCTCGTGAGTGTAAAAAACTATTAAATTATTCATTCACAGCTTTATCATTGGAATCACTCTGGTTTACTTTAATCCTCATCATCACCATTTTTCATATTTGTGGCAAAAAAGTAGAAATATCATTAAGCAAAGTTGATTGAGGAATTTTGAATAGAAAATCTTGCATAGTCCGCAAAAATGTTTTTAAATATTGTTACATCGTTAAAAGTGAGACTCATGCAATTGAATATGTATGTATGTGCACGTACCTGTTTTATCTAATTCTATTATTTGACCGTCTGTCTCTAATTCGTAAGTTGTAGTTAAGTTCTATATGACTTATACGAGTACGTAATTAGAAAACCTTTTATTTGGGTATTTTGCCTTAAAAATTTGTATCTTCGGGAAATTGAAATGTCCTCCCGTTATTTATTAGTGATAGGTAATGAGTGGTGTTTTTTTGTTAAGAACGAATTCCTGATAAAATCGGAATATGGAAGCTATCATCTACGACACGCGTAACTCAAGCGATAATAAAAATCCCAAATAGTATTAATTGTGAGATGATTCTCTCAGAAATGTTATCTTGCAATTTTCGTAAAACACCCTAACTACACTTGCGTGCATAGAAATCGGCCCACAGTAAACTTTTCACTTTAACTATATATTTTTTAAAAAACTATTCATCAGATCAAAAAAAGAAATATGCTGTTTGAAAGACAATTTAATATGCTTTAATGTGAGTATAAATTGTTGTGAGTATCCTATGTTTAACATAGTGAAATTAATGCATTAAGCAAATTAAGCTTTTTATTATTAACATAAATAGGGTTATTGACAATTTAAAACTTAACACTTAATTTTTTAATAATGGGTATGACCTCCTCTTTCTCTAATAACTTGTTTTATACGATTAGGCATAGATCATAAATGCTTGTTTTATACGATTAGGCTAATCAAGTTTGCTATTGTTTCTTGAGGGATGTTAAACCACTCTTCTACTGCATCAATAAGCTCTGGGATCGATTTTGGGGTATGAAGTCTAACTCGAATTCTTCGTTTTAGCTCATCCCATAAGTGTTCGATCGGATTTAGGTCAGGACTGTATGCTGGCCACTCCATAACCCGAAAACCGACTTCTGCAATGTAATCTTGCACGATTCTTGCGGTGTGCGGCCTGGCATTGTCATGCATAAAGGTAAATTCGTCTCCAATGTAGTCGACGTAAGGTACCACATGAATTGCTAAAATCTCCTCGATATATCTAATCGCCGTTAAATCTCTTCTTCCGTGAGCACGGTCGCCCCTACGAATGATCTCAGGGTCGGTTCGTGCTCCTATAGAAATTGCACCCCAGATCATACAGAACCCACCTCCACCTCCATAAGCACTCCGCTCTTCAAAGCAGCAATCCGCAAATCGCTCTCTTGGTCTTCAGTACTCTTTCCTTCTTCGGTCGCTACCATGGAGGCATATTCTGGTCTCATCTGAGAACAGAACAGATCCCCACTGTTCCAACGTCCAATTCAGATGATCCCATGCAAAACGCAGGCGTGCTTGCCGATGAGCTGGAGTAAGTTTTGGACCAATCGCAGGTATTTTAGGGGTCAGGTTATTTTCCTGCAGTCTTCGTCTTACTGTCCACTGACTAATAGCCACTCCTCGCGCCTCACGGAGCTGTCGTTGCACTTGAATGACATTAAGGTGACGATTTCTTAATGTTGTTGACACAATAAAGCGGTCATCACGAGCGGGTGCAAATTGCCTTCTGCCTGTTCCAGGTCGCCTATGAAAGGATCCAGTCTCCTCATAACGTTTGCACACTCTTCGAACCGCTGCGCGTGTCATATCCAATTGTCTAGCAACAGCTCGCTGATTAAGTCCATTTTCGATTAAAGCAATAACTTGACCGGATTTTTGTGGTGTAGTATGCATTAAACTAACACACTTAAACAATATTGAGATTATGAAAAACGAATTAATATGTAAATTTCAGTTGCAAACGCAATAATTTTAATATTTTACAATTTTTAATTTTCGTTACAATCACCACATAAACACGTTTCATTGGTTTACCGGTTACTACGCATATAAACGACAAGCCTTCTTGATAAATTTATGCTCACATTAAAGCATATTAAATTATCTTTCAAACAGCATATATCTTTTTTTGATCTGATGAATAGTTTTTTAAAAAAGTATAGTTAAAGTCAAAAGTTTACAGTGGGCCGATTCCTATGCACGCAAGTTTATATTTTATAAATTAAGTGTTTCCATAAATTGAGCCTTCTCATCAAATTTTGTAATCAAGTAGTAGTAGTAAACATCTTTATTTCTAAAAAAAGGCTATCGACCTATCGGTCTTTCCGCCCTTGTTTAATACATGTAGTCTTAATCTAAATAAAAAAAAACAAATATGAAAATTCTCTTATTCTAGGTTAACAATATTATTAAATAAACTTTCCAATTCTAATGACAAGAAAAAATTATTTTATTGTCCAGTAGTCAGTTGCGTTTGTAAGTGTTCGAGTAGCGTTGATGTAGGGAAACGGAAGCGGGATTGTCTGGTTGGTCTTGTGAGACAAAGGGGATTCAGTATGGTCCAGTTGTAGGGGTTGTTTGTCCATTTTGTCTGTAGATGTATGAGTCTTTCCGAAATCTTTGTCATGTTTGTGCGTTCGTATAGTAGTTGGGTGGGGTTGTATTTGTAATCAATTTGTCATCAAAATTGTCTATTTCGAAAAATTTTTGTTCAATAGATAGATACATTTTTATTATCTCTGTACATTTATTCAATGAGCAATATCTAACTGTACCGTAATATTAATTGAATCTAGTAAAGCACATTCCAAGCAAGTATGAATATGGCTTTTAGAACTGTTTTTGAACTTTTAATCTTCGAACTCAACTGCTCTAGATCAGTGACCACTCGTTTCCGTCAAAGCTTTATCGCCACCAAAAATAAACATTGGAACAAAATAAATAATATTTTCCCATTGTTTCCACAATACTAATCAATTTTTAAATAACTGTCTCTATTAACTAGCTTGTCACTCTACTTATTCAAATCTTCAAAATCTGTCTCGCACACACACACACTATGTTGTTATTGGGCAAACAACCAATACTAATCTAGTACTCAATAACTCTTTTGGAGCTGTACAAGTGTGAGTGAGTAGGTTATTCCACTGGTCGACTTTACTTACGTGGTTAGCACTTCGCTTGCAGTTTTCCATAATTTATTAGTACGCGAATGCCAAGTATTTAGCATTATTTTGACCTTCTGGCAATAAAAAAATTGCATAATTAAAAAAAAAGTTTTTTTATGATTTTATTTGTATTATCTAGCTCTGCAGGCTTAATGCGTCAGCCGCCACTGCATGGCGTTTTGATAACGATTCTGCAAACTTTTTCGAAAAGTCTTTGAAATTACAGTTTGTTAATAAATTATGAAAAAATAAGTGTATATCTAAATTATCGAATACAACTCGGTAATATGTGTGTCTCGAATATTTCGTTTATGTCAAATTGTCCTATATTTGAGCCAAAATGTCCAATTAAAAAGTTTTGAAAGTAAAGCAGTTGAAAAGCAGATTCAAAAACTGCCACTTTTTGCACGGAAGTCATGGTCATAATGACGCACTTTTAATGTGCTTGTTATTTTGGGAACGGGCGATGGTCATTTATTTACTTTTTCGCTAATGTGCGGAAAGTCGAATAATATCGCAAACTACCATTAGATGCCATGAAAAAGTGTATGGCCGATAAGAAAATATCTTCCGCATTTTTTCCACCACATTTTTTATTAGTATTTGTCCGTATTGCCATTTTAAGGAAAGGATTTATCCTTGATCAATAAGTTGAAGTTTCGAATTTAAATTATTTATTTAGTTTAATGGAGTTTCAACATGCTCTGGGCAATTATCAGCTAAAACTTTTTTAGTTTTTGCAATTTTCCAATTGTTATTCTTAAATTTCCAATCTAATTCAAAACGTTTATTTACTGTTTGATTGGTGTTTCACCAGTAGTGTTTGGTTTGTCCGATATTCTTATAACACTCATATTCACTGATATTGACTCTAAAAATTTTTTTCCAATGAAATCCTGTCTCTTAAAACATCAAATTCTATTTTTAGAACATTAATGTCTTTGTTTCCAATTGTTATTCTTAAATTTCCAATCTAATTCAAAACGTTTATTTACTGTTTGATTGGTGTTTCACCAGTAGTGTTTGGTTTGTCCGATATTCTTATAACACTCATATTCACTGATATTGACCCTAACAATTTTTTTCGAATGAAATCCTGTCTCTCAAAACATCCAATTCTATTTCTAGAACATTAATGTCTTTGTTTTAGGATTTTAGCATCCATGTCACTCTCTGTTTCTTGAATAATGTGACCACTTAAGGAGACATTATTCTGCCTCTTTTGTGTAAATCACTGCAAAATTATGTATTTATTATTACGCGCTGTTACATTAAACATTACGATTTGATGATAAAATATGTTCTCGTTTTTCCTAATCTTTGGAACGATAGATTTAGGCAAACTCATCAATGGACAAACATTACTTTGTTTTATACCGTCTTCGATTTTCAATCATTTCATATTTTTGTTTTAGCATTAAAGCTTTACTTGTTTATATGTGCATTTTGTAATGTTATGTAACTTAGAGCCACATTGAAGACGCTAGAAGTAAAGAAATTATAGACCCGATGATACTTGGTAATGATCCGGGAAAAAGGATGTTATTATAAAGGAATTTATTAAATCGGTATTAACATTAAAGGGAAAATTTAAGTAATTTCAATTGCAGTGCTCCATAAGTGAAAATTTACTATACAGTGTGTCCAGTATAAAATGATGTACATGGGGATATTGGAAACCGTTAAAGATACAGAGTGGACCAAATGGGGAAAAAGTTGCGCAATCAAGTGCCTATAAATAATGTGTCATCAACTTCTTTGAACGGAAAGCCTTCCTTTCTGGAATAGCAACGGATATACAGAAAAAAAAAGAAAAAAGTGCGTTTTATAAAATCCTTTATATCGTGTTTATTATAAAAGATACAATAACGAAATTTTCAGGGTGGGGTAAGAAATGAGCGTGAATTTGAAAATAAAGTAAATATGAGGCCGAAGTCAGCTTTTGTTTTTCTTATGGGCGCCATATTGAATTTCTGCATTTTTAAATTCCCCTTTAAATATGCTCTTCAACCATGTATAACATGTTTATGTTCGGTGAAGATAAATAATTAAAATTAACAAAATTAAGATTTTGTGCTAGTAGGCATTGATATTTCTCTTCAATTTCCCCATAGTGACGTTCGTTGTCTGTTTTAATTACCTAGGTAACTGTCAAAGTAGAATTTATTGTCAGTCCAATATATTCCTGGGTTTCAGTCAATTTTATTGTTTACTATTTAAAATGTTACAAATGCGTTTCGGTGTCTTTCTCCACCATCATCAGTTTGTCTAAAATATACATTTTTACATTTATTATCAATTTAAATAACTTATTAATCAAGGCAGAAACATCTAAACATGTAAGTTAAATTTAGATCTCTAAACAATAGATTCTAGTCTTTTCCCGAACATGTTTATCCCGATTCATCACCTGATAACCAAGGTCCCTAATTGTACTTTTTAATATGTGTGTGATTTGTATTTTAATATGTGAGTTTTTTTATTAAATTGATAATAAATGTAAAAATGTATATTTTAGACAAACTGATGATGGTGGAGGAAGACACCGAAACGTATTTGTAACATTTTAAATAGTAAGCAATAAAATTGACTGAAACCCAGGAATATATTGGAGTGAATTAAAGTACAGTCAGGAAAATATACGAAATTTATTGTCAGTGTCAAGTGTTTGTAATTAATTGTGTGTTTCAAAATGAATCACTTTTCAAATTATGAAAAAATACGATATGTTGGAGTGTTTCATTCTCTGTCGTCGAAATGAAGCAAAAGCTGAAGAAATGTATTTAAATAAATATCCAGAAAGGCGACAACATGGTAGAACTATGTTTAGGCGTCTGAAAGACAACCTTGTAACTTATGGGAGTTTTGCTAAGGTAAAGAAAATCAAACTTCCAGACGAAAATAAAGAAAATTTGGTAATGCAAAGCGTGGTTGAGACACCTCGTACGTCTTTACGTCAAATTGAAGCCACAACAGGTGTTGCGCGGTCAACGGCGAATAGTATTTTAAAGCGTCATAAATATCACCCCTATCGTGAACGGCCCTGCCAGGGGCTCCAGAATGGCGATGCGATTAGAAGACTGGCATTTTGTCAGTGGTTTATTCAAAAAAATAACGAGATACCAAACTTTTCCTTAAAAGTCCTTTGGTCAGATGAGAGCCAATTTACTAAATGTGGACTATTTAATCGTAAAAATACCGTTTTTCGGTCAGATGAAAATCCACGGCTAGTTCGTCAAGTTAGGCACCAAGTTAGGTTTGTATTTAACGTCTGGTTAGGTATTGTAGGTACCCACGTGATTGGACCATTTTTTTTTAATGAGAACTTAAATTCCGAGAGATATTTGAACCTCTTACAAACTAACGTAGCGGAAGCACTTATGGATGTTCCAGTAGCTACCCTGCAAAACTGGTATTTCCAACAAGACGGCGCGCCGCCACATAATGGACGTATTATCATAGAATTTTTAAATCACGAATTTCCCAACAAGTGGATAGGTAACATGGGACCAGTAAGATGTCGTGCGAGATCCCCTGACATACCACCGCTTGATTTTTTTGCATGGGGTTTCTTCAAAAATGTGGTATACTGTAGGTCATACGAAACCGAAGAGGAGCTGAGACAGAAATGATCAGAAAATCCTGTGAAGCAGTAATGAGACGATGTATGTTGTGCGTGCGGGAAAACGGTGGCTTATTTGAACACCTACTTTAATCCTAAAATATTACTTGTTCTTTTGCAGTGTTCGATGTATGATCAATAATAATTTAGAGTAATAATTAATAGAAATATCAATGCCTACTACCATAAAATCTCAATTTTGTTAATTTTAATTATTTATCTTGACCGACCATAAACATGTTATACATGGTTGAAGAGCATATTTAAAGGGGAATTTAAAAATGCAGAAATTTAATATGGCGCCCATAAGAAAAACAAAAGTTGACTTCGGCCTCATTGAACATAGTGGGCCTAGATTATTTTTTACTTGATTTTCAAATTCACGCTCATTTCATACCCCCACCCTGAAAATTTCGTTATTGTATCTTTTATAATAAACACGATATAAAGGATTTTATAAAACGCACTTTTTTCTTTTTTTCCCTGTATATCCGTTGCTATTCCGAGTTCAAAGAAGTTGATGACAGATTATTTATAGGCACTTGATTGCGCAACTTTTTCCCCATTTGGTCCACCCTGTAACTCTAACGGTTTCCAATATCCCCATGTACATCATTTTATACTGGACACACTGTATGGGCGAACTCCACTGTATTTATTAGGTAAAATGCATTGTAACATTGATTGTTATGGTATTTTATAGATTGCACACTGCCCAAAATTCAAATACACATAGAAGCATGACTAGGTTAAATGTAGCTGGCGGTTCAGTGGGTGGTTTGCATAAAAGCATGACCAAGTTGAGTACCTCAAGGTAAATTGACCTTAACAGATTTGTTTCGAAAAAGAGCTTTTATTGAAAATGTTGTACCATTTTCCAGAGAAATGAACAGTATGTCGAATTCATATGCTCTGCCAACCTCTCCAGTCACCGTAACTGGTAGCAAATGGTCAGGCACTAACATTAAAGTATCAAGTGGAGGAGTGACAGTGACTACGATTTCTCCACCTAGAATTCAGCGACCGTTGAGTCAAGGGCCTCTCACTTTGCTGAATAATCATTTGGCACAGGTGAGTAAATTGAAATTGGAAATTTAAATGATCGACTAATAATTACTTCGGCAGTCAACAATATCATCACCGCCTCCACTTCATGCCCCCAGCAACTCAGTAACTGTCAGCTCCGGGTATACCGGACTGATTTCAAGTAGTAATCAGGTGAACGTTTTAACTACTGGAACCAGTTCCACGACGCAAAATATATCAGTTATTCCCAGCAGTCCGCCACCTGAAATGCTCAATCATTCACACAGTATCATGAACTGTGCACCGTCCAGTGGAAGTGGTAAGAACTGCAATTTTTGTAAATCAATGTTTATTTTCGGAAAACATAGATAAACCTTAACAAAGATATTGAAGAATTAAATTGGTTATTACATCATTTGAGGAATTAGGAATTTTATTAAAAAAAAAACGAATTACATAAAATCAAATATCGCAAGAAAAAATGCGTAGTATTTTAAAATGGTGTAATCGAAACTGGTGAGTTTTTCGGGAGTTAAGGTCGGACAAATTATTTTTTCCTGACATTTCGCATTTTTTCTAATACGATTTCTTAGGCGTAGTCCGAGTTTGCCTTAATCTATTTTTGCTGTTTTTGGGCTGGTGAGTCCCGGAAACCATATCTTGCTTAGAGCCATTGTTTCTGCTTTTCTATTCAAGTTGTTATTGTTCTCCATTAAAGCCTAATTCTTCATAATGGTTTAATACTTTAAGATTTGGTTATAATTATCTTTTCATCAAATTTCTGTATTAACAGAATTAAGAAATGTTATTGTTTCTAAAAAATACTGCGTGGTTTAAAACTTAAATTGCAACCATGAGATTTTTTTAAAAACTTTGAACAAAAAAAGATGAGTCAGGCTAAATAGTAAAGTAGCTTTTTTGGCAATATCGAAAATTGGCACAAAAGTACAGTCAAATCCGCGATTACTTCCATTTACCATAAAACATCAAATTTTAATAATTTTTTAGGGAATACTATTTTAGATAATTGATAATTTTGTTAAATTTAGTAACAGAACGTTTGTGTCTTTCGTTTATTAAAAAACGTGTTCACCTTCTGAATCTTGGTAATTTTGCAACTTAAATTCATCGCAAAGGAATAAATTGCACACGATAATAAATCCAGAGCAATAGTTTGTTGTGGAAATAGGTAAATTATAAATATTAAGTTGTGAAGCTGATATAACATTAATAGAAATAAATATTCATTATTAATTTTATTTTAACTCATTTCGCGAACACACTCACTCGTTCTGAACGTTTTATGGTTCTCTTGCCAAATTCCTGCACAACACATTTTTTATTATATACAAAGTAATTTCCTGACTTGCTTCTGAAATTATCCTCTGTGTGCGTAACCTCTAAGTGTAAAACGGTTCGTGCTGATAAACTTTCTGCTTCAAGTACTCACATATTTAATTAAATTGCAAAACTGTTCAGTAACTAACTGCAAGATTCTTAATTTTAATAGACGAATGACCTACGTGCTAATTAGTAAAATTGAAAAAGTAACCATTTATTTGGAATAAAGAAATGGAGATAGAAATTATTGTTTGTTGTAAATCGACGCAAGTACTTCCTGTTCCTAGTTGAATGCTGAACAATTTTGTATTATAACAATTGTCGACATTGTCACAAGAAAGAATAAGTTACTTTTGAGCGAATTTTTGTTAAGGATCCTCGTACACAACTATAAATAACTAATATCTGATGATTGCATTTTACCTTTTAGACCATCCAGACCTTTTTAGAAAAAATAACTTTTTTTGTTAAGATGAACAACATACTGAATAAAATGTAATATATATTTTGAAAAATTGCAATATTTCTGTAAACTCAAATAATTATCGACATTGTTTTTTCTTTGCATTGCTGCATTAGTTGGGAGATGTTCTATTCAAGTGTAAGTTTAAATGACACTGTACTAATATAAGAGACATATAAAACGAGTTTACATTATAGAATACATATTAAACTGCACTTTTTTCGATCTATCATCTTTTTCAAACATATTTCGGACAATTTTTATTCAAATACTTCTAGTAAATGTAAATTTACATAAAAAAGTATCAAGGGATATTTTAAACGCTATATTGGCATGACGAATCGAACATTTTATACTTTTCTATCTAAAATAGGTAAAGAATTTTAAAATTAATTTTTAAGACAACCTGCCAAATAAAACATTGACCATTGCAAATTTCGTATTTTTTATTTAAAAAAATGCAATCACTACTTCGACCAAATGAATGTAAACTTTCAATTCATATTTTACAAAATGAGTTAGAAATTTATTAAATATTTATTATTTTCTCGTTAATTTGGAATTTCTCTTATTATTAGGAATTTGATCCAAATAATACGTTAGGTATTTGAACTGCGAACGGTTTATAAGATTAATTTCATTTTGCATCAGGTTCAACATCAGCCATGAGTTTCCTCGCGTTTGGTGATAGTGTAAATTTAAATATTTTTTTACTTATATTTGATATCTGTCTACCAGTGTTTTCGATAGAAGCTCGTTAGAGCTATCTGATAATTCTCAGTATGTAAAACACAAATATATTTAGACTAATAAACAAACGTTAAAAGAAAACAACAACTATTGGACTGATGAAACGTTGACTCTGTTACGTTTGGTAGTTAAAAGTTAAAATTGGTTAAAAACTAAAATTTTGTAGTAGTAAACAGTCAGACATTTTTTATTAATGAAAATTAAGTCAGATGGTGTTATTTTGAGCCAAATGTACCATTTTTATCATGTAGTTATAGATTTTTATCGAACTACGGTTATAAACTTGCGTGCATAGAAATCGGCCCACAGTAAACTTTTGACTTTAACTATATTTTTTTAAAAAACTATTCATCAGATCAAAAAAAGAAATATGCTGTTTGAAAGACAATTTAATATGCTTTAATGTGAGTATTAATTTATCAAGAAGGCTTGTCGTTTATATAAGAAGCGACAGGTAAAAAATAAAATGTGTTTATGTGGTGATTGTAACGAAAATAAAAAATTGTCAAATATTAAAATTATTGCGTTTGCAACTGAAATTTGCATATTAATTCGTTTTTCATAACCTCAATAGTGTTCAAGTGTGTTAGTTTAATGCATACTACACCACAAAAAGCCGGTTAAGTTATTGCTTTAATCGAAAATGGACTTATGCAGCGAGCTGTTGCTAGACAATTGGATAGGACACGCGCAGCGGTTCGAAGAGTGTGCAAACGTTATGAGGAGACTGAATCCTTTCATAGGCGACCTGGAACAGGCAGAAGGCGATTTGCAACTGCTCGTGATGACCGCTTCATTGTGTCAACAACATTAAGAAATCGCCACTTTAATGCCGTTCAAGTGCAACGACAGCTCCATGAAGTGCGAGGAGTGGCTATTGACTAATAGCTCCACTGACTAGTGGACATGAATGTTTTGCCCCGCGGCGACCTGCCTAGCTTTCGCCTTTAGGTCCATTTATCTCCAACCCGTTAGGACACTACTGTCTCAAAAAACCATTATCACGGAAGCCCATCTCCGTTCCCTGGACCATTCACCCAACCAATTAGCGGGGAGGATGGGGAGCACCAGTCAGCCCTGAGTTTTCCCATCCACGATCTTTCTACCTTCTGGCTTTTACATCTCCGACAATTCCTATCAATATGAGGGGGGGGGGGGCAGGCGTGCTCGAGAGGTCAGACAAGTCCTTGCTCTCACATCATCCCAAAATCCAAATCACTTGACTCTCAAACAGTCCATTTACGTTACTCCCCTTAATGCTCACCTTTCCATCTTGTCCCTCTATACCATTTCCAATCGTTCCCTTAATTCTCTATCCCGTCATGCAAAACCCCTTACTGTCCGTCGGAGATGAGAGGTACCTTACTCATTCCCTCTCGTCCCAAACTACTCCAACTCTCTCTCCCAACCGTTTCTGCGAATGTGGCCGACAGCCTTCCTGGCTCATTTCTCTACCGCAATCCCGTCGGACTTGTCAGCCGCTTAGCCGACTATGCTGCTCGTGAGTCTTATGCACAGTCTCCCAGGGAATACCACGAGGAGGTGGACTGACTTAGTCCCCACTGACTAGTGGACAGTAAGACAAAGACTGCAGGAATATAACCTGACCCCTAAAATACCTGCGATTGGTCCAAAACTTACTCCAGCTCATCGGCAAGCACGCCTACGTTTTGCACGGGATCATCTGAATTGGACGTTGGAACAATGGGGATCTGTTCTGTTCTCAGATGAGACCAGAATATGCCTCCATGGTAGCGACCAAAGAAGGAAAGTGTACCGAAGACCAAGAGAGCGATTTGCAGATTGCTGCTTTGAAGAGCGGAGTGCTTATGGAGGTGGTTCCTGTTTGATCTGGGGTGTAATTTCTATAGGAGCACGAACCGACCCTGAGTTCATTCGTAGGGGCCACCGTGTTCACGGAAGAAGTTTAACGGCTGTTAGATATATCGAGGAGATTTTAGCAATTCATGTGATACCTTACGTCGACTACATTGGAGACGAATTTACCTTTATGCACGACAATGCTAGGCCGCACACCGCAAGACTCGAGCAATATTACATTGCAGAAGTCGGTTTTCGGGTTATGGAGTGGCCATCATACAGTCCGGACCTGGGGAGTATGGGATGAGCTAAAACGAAGAATTCGAGCTAGACTTTATACCCCAAACTCGATCCCAGAGCTTATTGTTGCAATAGAAGAAGAGTGGTTTAACATCCCTCAAGAAACAATAGCAAACTTGATTAGAAAGAGGAGGTCATGCCCATTATTAAAAAATTAAGTGTTAGTTTTAAATTGTCAATAACCCTATTTATGTTAATAATAAAAAAGCTTAATTTGCTTAATGCATTAATTTCACTATGTTAAACATAGGATACTCTCAATAATTTACACTCACATTAAATCATATTAAATTGTCTTTCAAACAGCATATTTCTTTTTTTGATCTGATGATTAGTTTAAAAAAAATATATAGTTAAATTCAAAAGTTTACTGTGGGCCGATTTCTATGCACGCAAGTGTATTATACATCTATATCTAGAAAACTTCCAGAGATTCTTCTGCAAAGAAAACTTCTCATTAGGGGATGGGAGTCTGATAAAACCTAACGAAGCAACATTCTCAAGGAGGCAAAGTGATGATTATTCAGATATTTTTAACCGTTTTTTGAGCCATAACTGGAGTAAACTAACTCTTAAACTTCGGCGGCCCCTGAGTTTTAAAAATATTGCAAACTTTTTAAAGGTCAAGCATAATTAGAAAAAAATCAATTCACTAGACACTTTTGATTTCGTGAACCCATCAATTTCGAACGTCGTTCGTCGTTTAAAATACCCAAATTGTCGAGGCGCTCTACCGATTTCACTCCAACGGTTATTCAGATATTTGTAACCGTTTCTTAGTCACTAGCTCTTAAACTTGGTGGCTTCTGAAATTTAATTTTTTCCTTTTTAAAGACTTATAACTTATGATCAAGCACAATTAGGAAAATACAGTTCTCTAGGCGGTATATCGAAAACGTGCTAATGATTATTCAGAGATTTTTAGACGTTTCTCAGATATGTACCTTCGAAATGCGACAGGTTTCTTGAATTTGACTGATTTACTTTTATATCTTCAAAGTAAGAAAGGGGCTATGCAAAATGGCACTTATTTAGGTTTACTTAACCGTTTCCGAGCTACTAACTCCTAAACTTTCACTGACGGCTTCTGAAACTTTGACATTTGCCCTTTGACTAGTTAAAAATTTTGCAAGCTTAGTACTACTGATCAAGTATAGTTAGGAAAATACAGTTACACATACGTTGTATCGAAAACGCCGTAATGATTATTCAGATATTTTTAATCTTTATCCAAATATGCAATTTTAAACGTCGACAATCTCCTAAGATTTGACAAGTTTTCATCTATATTTTTAGTTAGACGTTTTTGAGCACGAATGATTAAAGAAAGTTCAGTAAAAGGAGTTCAAATATTTTCAATCGATTCCAAAATATACCCTTGTAAACTTCGACAGTCTGTTTAAATTTATGTGATGATGATAATAATGATAGTAGTGATAAACAGCAATTCTCGAGACCCTTTATGCTTGACGCTTATTCAAATAAGGTTTACCGTTTATGACGAAATGAAAACAATGAAAATGGGCAGGATTTTATCAAATTTAGCAATTATTTCTTTTGAAATTACAAGTTTTGTTTGAACCCTAGTGAGCGATCTTTCGAATTGCTCTATCGAAATAGTTCTTAAGAGAATTGTAATTTCATTACTTTATCGATTTCGAGATATGTTATTTTAGATTTAAAAGGCTCCTAATTTTTGCGTTCTACCTCTTTAGAGGTTCAAAATTTTCTATTTTTCTTCTGGGGTGTACGAAAAGTTTCATCCCCATGACTTGAAATGTGCGTTCAGAATTTTGTACAGACTTTTAAATATCATATCATTCACATACCACAGACAGAATAAATTTTTACCGGCTTATAAACGTAAATATTTTTACAGGCGGGCTGTTGTCTAGTAGTTTCTAGTGTATATATCAAATGGAAGTAAAAAATGTACATACAGTTTATACATATATATAAACTTTAGCCATGAGAAACTCATAGTTGTTTTGACATTGTTACATACTAGACCCTGAAGATGCAAATATAGATTAGCGAGACGTTGGTAGTTGAATAACTGACACGGTACTATATAAAAAATATTAATAAAAAATACATACATTTAAAAGATTCCGGTGTGATTGAAAATAGTTGACAAAATACACAAAAAGACGCACATAAATATTTATTTTACTTTCTTTTATTCGTAGGAAATGTAAATGTTAGTGGCCCAACAACCGTGATCTCTAGAAGAAACAATAACAACAACAACACTAGTGTTACCCTGATAAATCAAAACTCGATAGCTAATCAGCGAATGAGTGTCTTTGAGCCCTATCCAATGAGGGATACCATACAGGTAGTTCAAGATATCCGAAAATGTTGTGGATATTAACGTATATTATTTCAGCATTTTTGTGAAAAACATTTGGACAAAATCAAGTTGTACATGGAGAAAGTGTCATTAAGAATACCATCACCGGCTAAATGCACTATAGAAGAAAAGAGGCAAAAGAAATCAGCAAAATTGCATTTTGCCTGCCAGGCCAGAGGTCAACATTGCCTATATTCTAAGACGTATTTTACCATGCGAACCCGCAATCCCAGGATTTGGATCCATTTAATGTTCATTTCATTGCAGGTATTTTTTTATATAATGTAATATGCCGTTTACCGCAGTGCGAAAGTGATTGGAAAGAACAATAATATTTTATTGTATTTTAGGCTCGCCATTCACATGCGTTAAGTTCACGAGATGCTCAAGTGGCCAGCCTGAAGCACTGCTGGGACATTTTGAAAGCTGAGAATAAAACATTTTTAACTTTAGTTACCAGCGCATTTCCATGCTCAAAAGTAACATTGTCTCAATCATAATCATTTTCAATTTAACTAATAAATTATATGCTTTTTAGGATCAAGAGGCCTTGCTAAGTGAACTGAGACACGCCGGGTATTTCGACGTATTTCAAGTATGCCCACAAAGCATTGGAAGCTCTGCTGATAACTTAGAAGGTAGCGGCCCGTTAAGCACAATTGGAGGAATCAGATGGGGCTGCTTTCTTTGCGCACATCCTGAACGTGCGATGGGATTTCTAAGAGGTACATTTCAGTTTAATTTAGACACTAAGTGGATTCCTTTTTTTGCTTTTTTTATAGGAGATACTCAGCCAGTTATTGAGGGTCAATTAAAAGAGAAAAAGGGTAAATGGAGATTATTTAGAAGGTGGCGAACACGCTATTTCACACTCTCAGGTGCTCATTTGTCATGCAAAGGATCGGTAAGTTAACGTTAGTGTTGTACTAGAAGCGGCAAAAGTTCTCGAAATTTTTAATACGGGGTTCTACATTATATTTTTTGACTACAACTACATCATGTAAGTTGGAAATTGTATTTGAACAGGATAAACACTATTTGACACAAATCACATTTTGAAAATGCGCGTTATGTTCGATACGTCAAATCCGTCGGTCTTAATGACAGAGTTGACGGTGTCTCGGGTTCTTTTAAGCTGTTCCTGGCTTCTAACGTTCTGCAAATGTGACACAGCCACCTCATTAACAAAAACCCCGTCTGGATTGGTGATGTATACAACCACGTCTGGCTTGTTGTGGTAGAGGGGCGTGTCAGTAAGAATCTTTTTTCCTGCCTTTATGGCAGTCGCTTGGAACAGCTTTTGGGTGCCCTGAGACTGACAAACAGGGTTTTCAGGAACCCGAGCACCCCAGAGGCGCGCCTGGAGGTGTAAGGACCCTCCACGCAGGCCGCCGCCACATGGTATGATGTTTCGTCCGCTCTGCATCCTCTTCTGCATTTCCGCCTCTCCATTCCGACGCACAGCCCATGTAGTTGTTCTCCTGCGGCATTGAGGAGGTATCCAGGCTTGGAGAGGCATTCGCTGGGATGGTGATTTGTGCTGTCTCCTGCGTTATCAGTTTGCCGTAGTGCATATTGCGCGACCAGTCCTCCCGCAGCCGTCGGTGGATCCTCCGCTTTATGTCCTCCGAGACCCGGTGACAGCACTTCTTGATGTCCTCCTCCTCTGGAACTTCTACTTCGTACTTTTGGAGGAGCCACTCCATGTCTGTCAGCCTTGGTCAGCTCAATTGTGATTGCTTTTAAGCTGGATTTTGTTGGAGCGTGACATTTAATGTCGTCCATGTAGGCGAGGATTCGGTGTTTTCCCCTGCTTTGTTTAGCGATCTTGTTGCTACAGTTCACATGGCTGATCAATGCCGCCGTCATCAGCGTAAAGAGGAGCGGACTCATCGAGTCCCCCTGCAGCACTCCTCTCCGGACCGGAATTGGCGCGATTCGCTTGTTTCCAGTCTGGATACGGAGGGACCAAAGTTTTATGGCCAATTTTGTGGCCGTTCTGATGTTGCGGTGCAGAGGCAGGGCATCAATCAGCTTCTTGAGGGCGGAGTGGTGGACGGAATCGAACGCCTTGCGGAAATCGTACCACGCCGAATAGTTTGTGGCATTCCGCTTTCTTGCCAGGGTGGTGATGCTCTTATCTTCGAGGAGGCCATGAGTGGTAGCCCAGATGTTTGACTGGGCGAACTGTTCTGGGGGGATAGCCCAGTCCGGGAGTGACTCTCTAAGAGTGGCCGTGATTACTCCCGTAACGGTTTTATAGTCCGTGTTGAGAATGGAGATTGGCCTGTAGTTTTCAGGGTTACGTCGGTCTCCATTTTTATGTATAAGCACCAACCTCGCGCGGACGTCCGTTTCCGTCAGCTTTTGACTACCAGCAAGTATTTTCTGCGTACTGTCTACTAGATATTTGTTTGCTGCTGGTAGGATTTTGTAGGAGTAGTATGGGATCCCGTCTTCTCCGGCTGCTTTCCACGGTGCCGCCCTGGCCAGGGCCTCAACACATTTCCTCCTGACCTGCTCTGATGAGGCTTGATGTTCCAAGTTCTATTGTTTTGTGAACTTCCTCATCTTCGCTAGCCACTCGGTGAACACAGGGGTGCGGCAATCGCTCTGGCTTTTTTTGTAGAGTCCCCGGTAGAATTCCTCCGCATCATCCGGCCTCATGTCTCTCCCGACACTGGATCGCTCCCGCAGCACGTCAATGTTTGGCCGCTCATAGAATATTCGCCTGAGGGCACTTGCTTCATCACGGGCTTTTTGCCTGTCAAGTTTTTTCCCCAATATGGCCAGCTTTTCTTCCATGGACCCTATGTAATCTTTAATAGTCATTTTGAGCCTCCGGATTATTCTTGCTTGCTTAAATAGTTGTTTTGGAAGGCTTTGTCCATGCAGGCTGCTGATTTCGTTCGCGCTGGCGATCCTTGTCCGCAACTTGATCATCTGGTCTTCCGTTCGTTTGTGGGCCTGTTTGACTGGCTTGCTGGTGACCAGTGCATCCCACAGTACCCTGGTTGCGACATAGATTGCGGTTTTGATGGACTTCCGCTTCTCTAGTTCGGTTTTTGATGTTTCGCTCCGAATTTCGAGGATCCTCTCCTCCAGGATGGCATCCACCAGCCTGACGGTTTCGCCGTTCTGGGGTCTTGTCAGGAATTTTTTGATTTTAGGTTTCCTGTCGCCCACGTGTCCGAGCAGCTTGTTAAAGGCTGCCTTTGTTTTGGAGTACAGCGGCCCTTGTCTTACAGATTGGGGCGTTCTGGATGTTGGAGGTTGGACGTCGCCCTCAGAATCATTGGACCCCGGTTCTGTATGATCGATGCTGTGTCTTGGTTCTGCTGCGCTCTGGTGGTCTGAGTGCGCCTGGTCTTCCTGGCCAGGCAACTCCCGCCGGTCGCCCTCCTCGCTCTGTTCCTCATCTATTCGCGAGCGGTGGTCGCGCATTGGTGTGGCCACGCTACTGGGCTCTGAGAACGCATTTCCCTCAGGAACAATATCCGGTTGCTCCTGCGGGCCGACGTCGCGCATGTAGTACACATCAGGGCAGGTTTCTCGGAGTTTTGCTGCAATTGCTTTCTGAGATCTGCCGGGGAAGTCATCGCATATTGCTCTAATACGAGCTGTCGCCAGAGTTTCTGGCCTGTTCTTATAGGCTCTTATTAAGTCATCCAGCTCAGTGCGTTCCCATTTGCTGCTACCAGGTCGTCTGTTGGTCTCAGTGTTATTTTTGATCTCTAGACATTTTTTCTTAATTGCTGCCACCGATCTACTTGGCAATAACACGTGTGCCTCCTCCAAGTCTCCCTTTGTTATCACAGTCCGGCCCTGAATAAATTCGCGCAAAGTGTGTATTTCGTCCTGCTTCCATGTCGACATACTTTCTGGTGTTATCTGCAGTAGTTTTTTTTCCTCAGAGGAATTTAGTACAAATAGAAATTTGTAAATTTGTCTGCTCGACAGGTAAAGGGTCACTGGCACTGGTTTAATTTTAGATGTTGTTCGTTGCTTCTGTGGTGTTACTGGGTTACAACAGAATTGGCACTATCGGGGGTTAAATACCCGCACCTGGTGTTGGGCAGGTCCTCGGTAAGTTGTACAATTTTACTTCTCACTCCTTCTGGATAGCCGGTGTTTTCGCCTGCTGGCATCAACACTCGGCTGGACAGTCTGATTTGCTGGTCACTATTTTGTGCTTCTCCAGGCTGTCGTAATTAACTACCGTCGCGTTTTCGCGTTAAAAAAACCGATTTAAATCACACGAATCGGCGATTGCTCGGAACTTCACGCTCAACGTCTGCTTTCAACAGTAGTCCGATATGGTCTATAAAATTCTTTATTTACACATATTTACAAGTTACGTAACTAAAACTATATAACTGAATAAATATACATAAATTTATTGGTACCCTTGGGTTTGGGATGAAACCCCCTTCAAGTCCCGGTCACTGTGGGAAGCGGTCGTGCTCGGACCCGCTGCTGCCTGTCGATTCTCCTCAGGAGGATGTTGGTCGTGGAGACTGCTACGCTGTTGCTTGCTCGGTTCAGCAGCACTTGCCACTCTCTGGCTGTGACTCTAAGGTTTGTCCTCATCACATCCCGGAAGTGGAGGAAGTCTTCCGTGGCCAGAATCTCGCCGTAGCATCCCACAACACAGGCCGCAAAGGTCACAGGACACCGGTGGATCAGCCTCAATTCGTTCACCAGATTGAGGTCGCGCGTTATGTTCGATACGTCAAATCCGTCGGTCTTAATGACAGAGTTGATGGTGTATCGGGTTCTTTTTAGCTGTTCCTGGCTTCTAACGTTCTGCAAATGCGACACAGCCACCTCAATAACAAAAACCTCGTCTGGATTGGTGAGGTATACAACCACGTCTGGCTTGTTGTGGTAGAGGGGCGTGTCTGTAAGGATCTTCTTTCCTGCCTTTATGGTAATCTTTCGTTGGCCACACCGGAAATTTTCCTGGCAGTTGGCTCTTCCGAATTGCAGTCGCCTGGAGCAGCTTTTGGGTGCCCTGAGACTGGCAAACAGGGTTTTCAGAAGCCAGTGCACCACACAGTCGTGCCTGGAGGTGTAAGCACCCTCCACGCAGGCCGCCGCCACATGGTACGATGTTTCGTCCGCTCTGCATCCTCTTCTGCATTTCCACCTCTCCATACCGACGCACAGCCCATGTAGTTGTTCTTCTGCGGCATTGAGGAGCATGGTTCGTCGCCAGGTATCCAGGCTTGGAGAGGCATTCGCTGGAATGGTGATTTGTGCTGTCTCCTGCGTTATTAGTCTGCCGTAGTGCATATTGCGCGACCAGTCCTCCCGCAGCCGTCGGTGCATCCTCCGCTTTATGTCCTCCGAGACCCGGTGACAGCACTTCTTGATGTCCTCCTCCTCCGGAACCTCTACTTCGTACTTTTGGAGGACCCACTCCATGTCTGTGATCGGGTTCCTCCAACCAGCTTTCTGGAGTGCTCGGTAGCGGTCGCGACATTTCTCTAGCTTAGGATGTTTAAGGAGATATATCCCTTTCTTTGCATAGCTTATTTCGGTAATGTGCTCTATAGAAGTGAGCCCCAATCCTCCCATGTTCATTGGGAGGTATACCGACGCGTTGGAGGAGGATTTGCCCTTCAGTTTCTGCTCAACCAGCATCTTCCTGATGGTCTTGTCTAGCTGTCGGCATCGCTTCAGGGTAGTGGTTCTCTTCTCGTCTGAGAAGACATTTGCCGTCACATAAGTCACTGCAGGGATGACCGAAGAGTTCACAAGGGCGACCTTTTGCGCCGACGTGAGCTGCGAGCTCAGCACCAGGTCAAGCCTTTCGGACATCTGCTCCTCGATTCTGGTATAGTTCTCCTCCGTGTCCTTCTCCAGCTGAACAAGGCCCAGGTACTTATAGCCCTGTCGGACCTGTGGGAGGAACGGCTCCAGGTCTCCGCCCCCCGCCCCTGTCGCCCTCGTGTAATGCCCACATTTAGCCATGTTTAGCTCAAGCCCGATTTCTCTAGCAGCCTTGGTTAGCTCAATTGTGATCGCTTTTAAACTGGACTTTGATGGAGCGTGACATTTAATGTCGTCCATGTAGGCGAGGATTCGGTGTTTTCCCCTGGTTTGTTTAGCGATCATGGGGCTACAGTTCACATGGCTGATCAATGCCGCCGTCATTAGCGTAAAGAGGAGCGGGCTCATCGAGTCCCCCTGCAGCACTCCTCTCCGGACCGGAATTGGCGCGGTTCGCTTGTTTCCAGTCTGGATACGGAGGGACCAAAGTTTAATGGCCAATTTTGTGGCCGTTCTGATGTTGCGGTGCAAAGGCAGGGCATCAATCAGCCTCTTGAGGGCGGAGTGGTGGACGGAATCGAACGCCTTGCGGAAATCGTACCACGCCGAATAGTTTGTGGCATTCCGCTTTCTTGCCAGGGTGGTGATGCTCTTATCCTCGAGGAGGCCATGAGTGGTAGCCCAGATGTTTGACTGGGCGAACTGTTCCGGGGGGATAGCCCAGTCCGGGAGTGACTCTCTAAGAGTGGCCGTGATTACTGCCGTAACGGTTTTATAGTCCGTGTTGAGAATGGAGATTGGCCTGTAGTTTTCAGGGTTACGTCGGTCTCCATTTTTATGGATAAGCACCAACCTCGCGCGGACGTCCGTTTCCGTCAGCTTTTGGCTACCAGCAAGTATTTTCTGCGTACTGTCTACTAGATATTTGTTTGCTGCTGGTAGGATTTTGTAGGAGTAGTATGGGATCCCGTCTTCTCCGGCTGCTTTCCACGGTGCCGCCCTGGCCAGGGCCTCAACACATTTCCTCCTGACCTGCTCTGATGAGGCTTGATGTTCCAAGTTCTGTTGTTTTGTGAACTTCCTCATCTTCGCTAGCCACTCGGTGAACACAGGGGTGCGGCAATCGCTCTGGCTTTTTTTGTAGAGTCCCCGGTAGAATTCCTCCGCATCATCCGGCCTCATGTCTCTCCCGACACTGGATCGCTTCCCGCAGCACGTCAATGTTTGGCCGCTCATAGAATCTTCGCCTGAGGGCACTTGCTTCATCACGGGCTTTTTGCCTGTCAAGTTTTTTTCCCAATATGGCCAGCTTTTCTTCCATGGACCCTATGTAATCTTTAATAGTCATTTTAAGCCTCCGGATTATTCTTGCTTGCTTAAATAGTTGTTTTGGAAGGCTTTGTCCATGCAGGCTTCTGATTTCGTTCGCGCTGGCGATCCTTGTCCGCAACTTGATCATCTGGTCTTCCGTTCGTTTGTGGGCCTGTCTGACTGGCTTGCTGGTGACCAGTGCATCCCGCAGTACCCTGGTTGCGACATAGATTGCGGTTTTGATGGACTTCCGCTTCTCTAGTTCGGTTTTTGATGTTTCGCTCCGAATTTCGAGGATCCTCTCCTCTAGGATGGCATCCACCAGCCTGACGGTTTCGCTGTTCTGGGGTCTTGTCAGGAATTTTTTGATTTTAGGTTTCCTGTCGCCCACGTGTCCGAGCAGCTTGTTAAAGGCTGCCTTTGTTTTGGAGTACAGCGGCCCTTGTCTTACAGATTGGGGCGTTCTGGATGTTGGAGGTTGGACGTCGCCCTCAGAATCATTGGACCCCGGTTCTGTATGATCGATGCTGTGTCTTGGTTCTGCTGCGCTCTGGTGGTCTGAGTGCGCCTGGTCTTCCTGGCCAGGCAACTCCCGCCGGTCGCCCTCCTCGCTCTGTTCCTCATCTATTCGCGAGCGGTGGTCGCGCATTGGTGTGGCCACGCTACTGGGCTCTGAGAACGCATTTCCCTCAGGAACAATATCCGGTTGCTCCTGCGGGCCGACGTCGCGCATGTAGTACACATCAGGGCAGGTTTCTCGGAGTTTTGCTGCAATTGCTTTCTGAGATCTGCCGGGGAAGTCATCGCATATTGCTCTAATACGAGCTGTCGCGAGAGTTTCTGGCCTGTTCTTATAGGCTCTTATTAAGTCATCCAGCTCAGTGCGTTCCCATTTGCTGCTACCAGGTCGTCTGTTGGTCTCAGTGTTATTTTTCATCTCTAGACATTTTTTCTTAATTGCTGCCACCGATCTACTTGGCAATAACACGTGTGCCTCCTCCAAGTCTCCCTTTGTTATCACAGTCCGGCCCTGAATAAATTCGCGCAAAGTGTGTATTTCGTCCTGCTTCCATGTCGACATACTTTCTGGTGTTATCTGCAGTAGTTTTTTTCCTCAGAGGAATTTAGTACAAATTTCGAAGAAATTTGTAAATTTGTCTGCTCGACAGGTAAAGGGTCACTGGCACTGGTTTAATTTTAGATATTATTCGTTGCTTCTATGGTGTTACTGGGTTACAACAGAATTGGCACTATCGGGGGTTAAATACCCGCACCTGGTGTTGGGCAGGTCCTCGGTAAGTTGTACAATTTTACTTCTCACTCCTTCTGGATGGCCGGTGTTTTCGCCTGCTGGCATCAACACTCGGCTGGACAGTCTGATTTGCTGGTCACTATTTTGTGCTTCTCCAGGCTGTCGTAATTAACTACCGTCGCGTTTTCGCGTTAAAAAAACCGATTTAAATCACACGAATCGGTGATTGCTCGGAACTTCACGCTCAACGTCTGCTTTCAACTGTAGTCCGATATGGCTAGGATACCTGGCTTTCACCCAGGAGGCTCGGGTTCGATTCCCGGTATCGGAAACTTTTTGATCTCTTTTATGAATCGAAATTAACGGACTAGTTTAGTTTCGCAAAAAAACAACATATTTACTTCTTTTTATTTAGTTAAAGCGCGGGTTAAGCGCGCGTTCCGTCTCCAAAATATAAATCTTGCACTGGTCGTGCACGACAATAAGCGAAAGCTGTCGAGAAACATAAACAACAAACGAGGTATCGTAATAATTAACAACATTTTCGATCTATCAAAACGAAGATTATATACGTGTTAGGCACCTGGTGATAATAAAGACCGTACGATTTGAAACCAAAGCAATAGCAAATTACTAAAAAAATTTTCACAATCCGCAATAATTTCGAACATGCTCTTAGTCCGTAATAAATCGTACGATTTATCGATGGCATTCCGATACCTGGCTTTTCGGTTGACCCGAAGACTTAGAAAAGTAAATTTCCAAAAACTTTTCCGTAACTGATATTATTATCTAACTCAAAGTACAGCTGAAACCTACTACAGTCTTTCCTAAAAATTTACACTTGTATTTCAGAGCGGTGGAGAATCGATAGATGTTCATCAGATTCGTTCAGTTAGAGTGTCACGAGGAGCGCGAAATATACCGAAAGCCTTTGAAATCTTCACAGAAAATCAAACACTGATTTTGAAGCCAAGCGATGGAAAGAACGCTGAAGAATGGGTTCAGTGTTTAAGTATCGTAGTGGCACATTCCAGAGAAACGGTTGGCCAGAATGGCAAAGAAAATTCCAGAGGCAAAAGCAACAGTTTACCTGCAAGAGGGCTTGGTGGAAGTAGGAGTCATATTTAAGGGATGAGTCTCGAAATGGTGTAAGTTAAAACTATTTCAATTTTCGAATCAAAAAATCTTTGATTTTTTTTGAATTTTTGAATCTTTGAATTTTTGACCGACGTGCTGTGTTTAAAATTTCATTATGAGTGAAAAGATACATTCCAGAATCTCGATATATTAAAGGACTAGATTAAGAAAGTCATACAATCTGTGGAATTGTAATGATTTTTTCTGAAGGTTATAGATCTAAACAACAAATTTGTCCTAACTTTGGAAGTGGATAAGTTCTGATTGCTAAGACTGATTTGGTTTGGATTGGATTTGTTTCTGAAGCGTTGTCTAGCCCCATTTGTTTTCTGTTAGTCAGTGCCTTAATAAAAATTAAGCATCTCAGATAAATTTTCTGCAGGCTGGTAAATGAAAAAATGCAAAATTTCCCAAAGTCCGGCATGCTTCTAGTAGGACAAAAAAGTGTTCTTTTGGGTCTCAACACCAAATAGCTCAAAACGGTTTTTGAATTTTTAGGCCATCTCTTCTGCCATTTACAAGGTGATCTCAAAGCATCAACGTTTTTGTCTTGCAGCGATAACTTTTCTGCTCCTGGTCCGAGTTTCACGATGTAGAGCTCATGCTGAAGCTTAAACCGCAGCTTATATATCATGATATATAAGCTGTGCTTAAACTTCATAGACAATTTAATACAAAAATGCAATATACCACGGGGTTGCTTAAATACTGACCCAAATTTGAATTGTTCCTGAAATCTGTGATTCTGGCATATTTTCAACTAAAGTGAAGTTGACTTTCAAATATTTCGTTCATTCATGCAACTCGGTATATTGAATTTTGTTCGCAAGTCGATTGTAAGTTTCAGCTTTAACATGAGCCCTAGATTTAAAAATCAGTTCAAGGGGAAAAAAATGAGAATTTTTTTTTACTTCTTCGAAATACTAGGTCTATAGTAATGCCAGTGGCGTTAAAATACAAAAAAAAACGTTGTTTTTTGTCCAACTGAGACCATGTGGAACTTTCACCGATTTAACATTGTTCCATTCTCCACCCTGTAGAAAGTTTATCTGTACCATAATTTTTTGCCAAAACACACACGTTCCGAAAAGGAATTGCAAACGGTTCGAACAGAAATCAAATCGCTCTCATCAACCAGAATGGAATTCAGTTCCAAAATTAGTCGAAATTTATCCGCGTAACGTTTATTTTGATGAGCAGTTTATTTTTTAACGGGACGGCTGTGTCGTCAATTATAATTAAGCAATTGAACACTTCTGGTGTTTTCATATGAGACATCTTACATACAAGATAACAACAGATGGTTAAAGAGCTTCAACATATCAGTGTAACACGAGATCAGTTATTTCTGCGATAAAAATTACAAATGATTTAAACTTTGAGAACGAAATAATCTACAAGGATTTAGTTACCGTCTTCTGACATGCTTCTGGACGATTCTATCTACTATTTTTTTATATTTTTTTTAACTAACATGTAGTTAATACTTTTGAAACTGCGTCTGTTGACTGTGTTATGAATAACACTATAAAATCTGAATTTATCTTTATTTACTGAAAATATAGATAGAAACTGGAAGCATCGAATGCGCGATTAACTAATTGTAATTGATTATGATTAATTATAATTATGCATATTTCAAAAACAGCAATAATATTATAACTTTTAGGAACTTAGATTAGTAGAAGCTGTGATTTTAACAAGAAAGAAAAATTATTTGGTACATTTATTGATAAAATATGGCGATGTGGTTTAATGGCTGTTATTCAAAGAGACACAAATGTAATAAGACACTTGACATATCCGGCAATGTTAAACTATCCTAATGTACTTAACTAAGTTAATTTAAATCAAATCCGAATGTTTTCGCTACGTACTTAAACACTTGTTATTAATTCGAGTTAATATATTCGCATATGCTTAACTATGTATTGTTTGAAACATTCCCTGTTATAGATGAACAATATTTCAATTATTTTACCTTTGGCGTTTATTACCAACCTTTTCCATTTAGTCAGTTTCCATAGTGTTTCAATTTTACTCGAATTTTTAAGAAATATTTATTAAATGGCTTCTAAAATAGGAGATACAGGTACTATAAAATTCAAACAAAACTGACCAAATGTCGTAGAAGATCTAGACCAAGTTGTAAGTGCAGGAAGGAACGCGGTTTGTCCGTTCATAAATTGTATGATGGGATTTGTTGAACATAGTTATCAATGTAAATAAAACTACTTAAGATTTTTGTTACATTTCATTAGGCTTTATAGGTGTGTTAATGTTTAGCGGCAGCGAACAATGTTGTATATGTTTATAGCAGTTTTAAAATGAATATTTTGCACCGATTCACAACAATAGAATGTTATTACTCTAGTATATTATTTTCGAATGCAATTCTTCCAACTTTGTAAATGGCTAAATATTTTATGACTTTATTTATATTTATATCAAAATAGATTGGACATGGACTCATTTTTCGAACGTAAATTACCCAATAAGTGATACGGATAAGTTAAATAATAAAATTGCAAATTTTTGAATTTTCAATCTTTGAAAATATCAATAGAAAAAAATATCTACACAAGTTATATACATTACATATATTCGGGCAAGCATTTCGACTAATGAACGTATTGATAATATGCTAAAATCGTGAAATGGATCCATGAGCTTCCAAACCACTATTTTTCTTTGGGATCTGAGGGTTCTTAAATGTATATTTAAATATTAAACGATAAGCTACCATTATAGGAAGACATAAACGTTACTTTTCCCGACTGTATATTAGCTTTAGTTGTTACTTATTTTACAGACATTCCAGAATTTTATATATACACTGTTTTTTTAATTATTTTTTTCTTGTTATAAAATAAACATGTGCTTTTTAAAACAGTATAATTTTAGTTTTAAGTTGACCTTTAAGCTATAGTACGCATAACAAACAAATATACAGTAATGTTAACTAGAAATTTTTTTAAATAATCGCAGAAGAGGAAATATGAAGGTCCTAGATCGAGAGCCCTCGCAGGCAATGGCAATGCGACGTACATATACAGGGTGATCCAAGAGTAATCTTGATAACTTCAGAAGTTGAAAGAGGCTAGAACATTATATGAAATTTTTCCTCAAATCGATAGTTCCGGATATGGAGCGCTATCCAACCTATTCTGTCGATTCCTGAAGTTCCCTAACCTGAATCACCCTGTATATCTATTCGCCCGATTTTTTAGTAAATACGCATAGCCGAAGTAATGAATTGGTAATGTTTGCATTGATCAATCTCATTCAATATATTCTTCATTCCCGGTCCTAATAAGAAATTCAAACTAAATCCCACCGCATTTTCGAAGTTACTTACATTTTCTTTAAATGTTGTAGTTGCTTCATGAACCCATCGTTAGGCTTGATAGTTGGTCTCGCTTGTTTCACTAACGCATATGCACCGTCGAATAATAAGTTGTGTTTAATAATTAAATAAGCTATCACTACTGACGCCGACCTGCTTACTCCCGCGTTGCAATGTATCAGAATGTTCGTTTTGTCCCTAATGCAAACATCTATAATATGCATGCATTCGTGGAGATATTTTTCCAAATCAGTTTCAACCAGGTCTAGAATATCTATAAATTTGTATGTTACATTCGGACTCTTAGCGAAAGGCTCAACACCAACACTCAATACGAATTTGATGTTGTATTGATGTAAAACTGACAAATCGCAGCAATCTTGCGAGCCCAAATACAAACATTCTATGACTTCAGCGGGAATATTGTCGGGCTTAGTGTCGACAACGAAACCAAGACTAGTTTCTTCTAGTTGTCTAATATTGTTTTTGTGTTCAGCAAACTTCCGTCCATCTTCTCGTGTTATAATTGTTTCAGTACGCTTTAGCTGCTGCTTTTTTTCTTGAAGCTCTGAGAGGAAACTCATTCTAATAAGTTCGCTAAACCAATGATACAGGAAACTACTGAAACAAAAACTTTGCTTGAGATATAAATAAACACAATATGTTACATACGATTTTACTTTATTGATTATAAGATAAAGTTTACAATGTGAACGTCATAAGGCCAATAGAATTGGTTATTATGCTAACAGTGACCCGAAATCAAAATAGGTAACCACCAGAACCACATGATGTTTACAAGTATTTAATAAAGCCAACTTTTGCTCATTAATTATAGATAAAACCCTCGATAATACAAAAGAAACATTCACATATGCAAATGTTTGCGTAATTGTTAAACAAATTTGTACTGATTTTACTAACAAAAGTACTGGAATATAATATTGTCTGTATGAATGGAGTTGCGAACAGAAACATATAATGACGGAAATGAAAGTAATTTGAAAGTATTTTAGACCTAATGATGCATCCCTTTAACCCACTAAAATAGTTAATTACTCTTTGACCTTGACCTGCTCTTACTTCTGGACCGTTCTTTAGAGGCCTCTCTCGATTTGGATCGATCTCTTGATACGGATCGAGAACGGTGGCCGTTCTCTTTCGACCTTGAACGCGAGCGCTCTTCTCTTGACTTAGATCGAGCATCTCGTTCATCCTCCTTTGACTTGGATCTGTCATCCCGTCCATTCGCGTTCGATCTGGACCTTGAACGGTCTTCGCGAGGTTTTTTGGCTTCCCTAGATTCAGACCTTGATCTGGATCTCTTGTTTGAACGACTTCGCGATCTAGACGCCTTATTATCCTTGCTCTTGGAACGAGACTTGCTCCTACTCTTGGATTTACTGCCGCTATGCGATCGTCGAGCAGATCGAGACCTCGATCGACTTCTCGAACTAGAATCTCTACGCCTACGTCCTCCTTTATCTTCGACAACTTTAATGCGTCTGCCATTCAATTCCGTATCATCCAGTTTCTCCACGGCATTTTTCATATCGCTGCGACTGGCGAATTCCACAACGCCTTCGTTTTTATGCTCACGATGAGCGTCTGCATACGTAACTTCACCGGCTTGACGCATGTAATCCTTTAAGTCTTGCCAAGACACTCTGCTGGATAAGTTCTCGACTATAACACGGTGAGCTGTACGAGTCGGTGGACCATAACGATCTCTGCCGCTATTTCGATCTCGATCTCTTCCACGACTGCTGCTACTGCTGCCTGAATCTCCCCACCTATCTCGTCCTCTCGGAGTTCCCCTTGCCCGTTCAACAGTCACTCTTTCGCCCATTATCCTCTTGCCGTTTAATTCGTAAACTGCGTCGTCTGCGTCACGATAGTCATCAAATTCAACAAATCCATATCCAGATTTTATCGTGACCTCTCGCATTCTGCCATATCCGCGGAAAAACCGTTCTAAATCTCTTTCGTTAGTGCCGTAGGGTAGTCCTCCTATGTACACCCTTGATCCAACCATTGTGGCTCTCTATCTGCACTTTAACTGTTCACTAGAAAAATTTGTCGAGATGTTCAAACTTATTTGTGCCTAGTATTCAATTTCACACAAATACAAGGCGTAGCCTGGTAATGCCTTTATTCTTGGATTCCAACTATGCTTAGAAGGGACTTCAAGCATATAGCGTATATCTTGTAATGAGATCCGTCCTGTGCCTGCCGATAAAAGCGCCCCTGCAGTTCTCCTCACCTGAAAGACAACAAGAAAATATTTTTTTAGTTTTATCGCTTATGGAGCGCGATGGACCAACATATAGAAAAACTTTTTAGAAAATCATTTTTCGGAACCAACATCTACATGAATATGAATTTCAGCGCCTATTGGCTATATTGTATTAATTGTGGTGGTTACAATTTTTCATCGGTTAGTTGTTTTGAATGTATCCATCTGTACAGTCAAAACACTTGCGCAAACAATCACGTACTTGCGACGATTTTTCTTAAAAAAAAACAGTTTTCTTATTTAAAAGGTAGTGTTTTGGTTAAAACCGGATAAATAGATTTTTTTTCAATAATTATAATTAAATATCAACGGCAAGAAATGCCACTTTTAGACTATATATTTTGTGCAATCAATATCGTTTCAAAGAATATAAAGTTGCAAAAGGGTGATATTAAAATCGAAAACTATCATTTAAATCTTCTAATATGTGAACATTTACGGAAAACCTGAATCTACAGCGTTATAACAAAATTTTCATACTGCCAAGGCTGAAGATTCATAATCATGCAGAATAGCGTTAATATTTATATCCTGGTCAAACCGCTTCAGGGTACATTTTGAAGAAGTCCCTCAAAGTGTTTGACCTGTGCATACATCTGGAAAAACGTGTACAATGTTTCAGATAACATCAGCTGGATGAGGATTCACCAAAAACCCTGGTACATTTGAAATATAGATGTCTGTGCAGCTGAAGACACCCAAAAAATAATTATGTTCCACTTGCAAATCAAGGTATGGTCTCTAAACATTGAATCCCAGTCCGAAGGCATTGAGTTGATTTGCCTGTATGGAGATACCACTAGTTCCTTCAATAAACGCTGGCACCAGAAATTCGAATAAACTTTCCTGAAGACATTTGGAACGAGCAACCATACTACGTAGAAATCTCACAGAAAACCCTTTACTATTAGGATAACGATATTCGACGATTAAATCGACTCCGGTTATGACTACACAAAATAATTGGGCACTTTGAAACCAAAACTTTTAATCTAAGGATAAAAATATTATTGTTACACAATTGTGTAAAACAGTAGCCCAGATTCATACCTGTATAGTCACAGAATCAAAACCTGGGTTGAATAGCTAGTGGGAGTTAACCAAAGACCTAGGCAGCTGGCTGGATAGGCCTTTTGTTCATCAGGGTAACGGCGGCATCGTTTAAATGTTTCTTAAGCTGTAAAATGTCTATTTAGTTTCTCTTATAGTTCATGGGCAAATGCCCTTGAAAAAATGCCCCCAGTTCAAAATTCGTCAGAATAAGTATCAATGTAAAATTACTATTCCAGGAAACAAGGTGTTAATTTTTATCCGCACTTTAAAAATTCAAGAATGTGTTAGTTCACTCTGGTAACTGTTGTCATGTGGTTATCAGTTCAGCTTACTTAACCTTTGGATTACAATGAACAATTACAATACAAGTGATTTTATAATAACGCTCAAACTTCGTAAGATAAAGATACGTTAGCCATATCAGAATGTTGTCAATTAATGTAATCAAATTGAACTGTAATCTGACCAAGTGACGTGTTACATAAACGTGTTATCCTTTACGATCATTCATTGCTATCAAATTTTTAATGATGAAAAACGAAATAATTTACATTCACTTAAACTAATTAAATGCATAACCAATAATCTTGTTTTAGAAAGGAAGACAACTCAAACAAAAACTACTTTAAAAGGATTTGACTTATTTGGGATTAATACAACAGAGATTATTGTTACTTTTGAAATTTTTATTATTCTTTAATCGATAAGTAAATCGCTCGCTTAATAAACTACGAAAATTATTTAACACGCTTGATCGTTTAGTTGAGTTGGTTTGGATAAGTTTTATTCGACTTTTTTCTGTTTATTGCATTCTAATTAAGTTTTTTACTTGCAGTCTTATTTTTTTAAACCCCGCCAATGTCAATGTTTTCATGTATTAATTTGATAGATTTTGAAGATTTTACGAATTGCTAAATAAAAGCAAATAAAGATCAAGATGGCCACGTGAAATTCAAATATTTGACGAAATAATTACTATCAACGATAACTAACAGAATATTTTTTTAATAACCAGTTTTAATAATAAAAAACTATGATAGATTGATTTAAGTGTTTTGATATTCTCCAAAAACAATTCATTACATTCAACATTAGGTAAAATGGGCGGGCGGCCAACTTGGAGATCTATCGCCAGTTAGATCAGTCTAAATTTCTAGAATCACGCGCTATTTCCTGTCGTAGTTATTCTTACGGTCACAACTTTTATTTCAATGCTATATGTTGAACCCTATTTAGTAATCAATTATGAGTATGGTGTTATATAATCTTGAAATCAATTTTGTAATATACATATATAAAATGCTGCAATTGTTAATAAAATGAGAATATTCGTTTGTAAGTGGCCGATAGCAATAAGCAAAGAATTTTTTCTGAAGAATTATTTTTTATTAGTTAGTTTTCTCGGGCGAGTTAAAGGTATTCGCAATCACTGTTGTCAATTATTTCAAAAAACTTTTAATTTTATGGTTTCAAACGCTAAAAGTAAAAATTGTAATAGAAAATAAAAAATTATAACAATTAATATAAAAGAATCTGGGAATCCTAAAGAAAAATTCAATAGAAAATTATTTCAGACCAATTTTCTCCCATTTTTCTGAAAATCGAAAGCATCGTGTAAAAGCTCAATTGAAATATGAATAATGTTTTAGACAGACAGCAGTATTGTGAAACCGACACTTTTTAAACGATACCCCAGAATATTGACTTAAGTAGATTATTTCAAAAGTCTACAATGTTAGAAAGTACCATTTCCTATTTAAAATAAATACTTAATCAATTTAGTCCAACCACAGAAATTACCCAAAACTTTAATAGTAATTAATAGAGAATTTTTCTTTCGATTTTCTGAAAGATTTCTTCTTTTAGTAAAAAAACAATGAAAAGTGAGTAATTATTTATAATGAGTTATAAGTCTCAACAATTTCACCCCAACCGGTTAGTTTCAGTGTAGCCTACAAAATGAAAATAAAAAGGAGCTTGGTTTTTTTTAATAATGTGAAATTTGAGTCCGAATGATGTCACTTGGGGCTGGATAAGGCAAAGCCTGTTTTTAGTGCTGTTCAAATGCCATTTTTTGCTAGTTCTGTGTTAAAATGATTCGATTCTTCCCTCAGATAACGGTACTTAACCAAAGACTGAAGAAGAATTTAGTGCATAGAAAAATTGTAAAAATTCTTCAACAATTATATTTATTTGCGTTGAAGATAAAAGTTACCAACAAATGATTTAAAATTTACCAAAAAACCGAAAAAATTTAGTAGAAATCGCTGTATATTGCTGCACTGGAAAGTCGATAATAGCAGTTGCAAATTTCTTTTGCTTTACCGGCTCATATACAAGATTGATACATAGGGCTAAGAGCGGTGTTCTATAATTATTAAAAAAATAAGTTTATTTTAAAAAGTATCATTTCACAAATAACGCCTATTATTGCGTGTTGCTCATTGTAGTCCACAAAGTTTGCAATTTCTGATTCCCGACCGCCAGTTCAAAAGTAATCGATTTTTTTGAAAAATCCAATAAAATTAATTATTTGTGGTAAGTATTTTGCCAGTCAATGGTCATTCTGCTAACTAACTTTGAATGTGTTTACAAAGTCTATAAAAAAAACTAAAGAGAAACAAAATGCAATAACATCGATTATACCACATCTCTCAAGAAAGGCCTCAATTCGGTCCAGCCAAGTCAGCCAAGGCCAAAGTGGTAGGTAGAGCCATTCGAGGCAAATTGCCAGGACCCTCTCGAGCCCCTTTTAATGTGGTTCAGAAGTGGCCTCGAGCCCCGTTTTTGCATTGTAGCGCTAATTTGCCAAGTGGCCGCTGGCTGGTCCTCGGTAGCCATTTTGCTCGGTGCCAGCTAGAGAATCGGTCATGTTTATCAATAATTATTTTTGACCGTATGTTTTTAAATGGATATCTGTATGGCGTTTATGAAGGCAATTGTACTTACGAATAAAATGCTCAGCAAACTGCGGAAATGTTCTAACGATTTTCTAGTCTTTTTCACTGCAAAACGAAATAGAAAAACATGTGGCCAAACGACGCCGACGGAAAGGAACAATGTGAAAAATGACACACGACAGCAGCACATAATGCCGCGCTCTGCGCCGACGTTAATTGATTATAATTCAGTGTGTAAACATACGCTGGACGGTTTTTTAACGATTATAATTCTTGCAGAATAACAAAAAATATATGTTTCCTCTTATTTATGCTAACAGTTAAGTAAATATCGGAGAGTATATAGAATCTACTCCTTTAAGGTTTGATTAATCAATTTTTAGTTATCTCTATCCTATGTAGCCTATCTCTAAAAGTAATACTATATGTTAGACAAAGGTCGTCGCTGTAATAGGCATACCTGTCCTTCTCACACTTATAACCTTAAAATTATACAGAGCGAGTCAAAGCTGCATATTTCTTCTATAGCTCGGCTGTGGACACTTATTGAATAAAGTTTGAATCAAAAATTTATAATAGAAATTTTTACAGGGTGTCCCGTAAGCACATGATCAAAAGAATATTCTTTGGATCAAAAGAAAACGATCTGGCTTAACTTTTAAACAGAAAAAATGTTTTGCTGCTCAGCTATTGATCGTCAAAGTAACTAAAAAAAATATTTTGAAATATTGGGAGAATGATACGATGGATGTTAATGGCACTCGCTGTAAATTTGTTCCTATGAAAGACTCATGGTTTAATAAAGTAACCGAGTTCATCCGCTTTGGGCAAGTGAGGAATTCTTGAGTATCTCGGTACAAAAACTTCCAGAACTTTTTATTTGGTGGCTGAAATCAACTGATTTTTTTGAATTTATGCACTTATGCTCTTTGGACATTTTTGTCCTCTTTGTGCAATCTTGAAGCATTCATAGTTTTTGCGAAAAAATAATATTTCTGTCCTCTAGCCAACTGACCTCTCTGCCAAGTTTTTTTAATATCGGGAAAGCGCTCAGATGGATTTTAATGAAACTTGCTTGTAGTTATATTGCTAAAAACTCGCTTCTTCTTTTCGTGAGATTTCTGATGAATGCTTCGGATAAAAACGCTTCCCAAAGACGACTGGACATAAGACTTTTAACTACGTCGGTCAATTAAAAATTATAAAACGCTTGAGAATCTATTGGTTAAAAAAGAACATTATCGCTTACTACGACGCTTGCAGTTAATGTCCGAAATTGTTAAATAGTAAGAAAATAGAAATATTTTTTGCGCAAAAGCTTTGAATACTGATTTCCAAAATGAGAGAGAGTTCAAAAATGTTCAAAAAGAATCAGAGTATCAACTAAAAAGCTGTTTCCAGCCACCAAATAAAAAGCTCTGGTAGTTCCTGTAGCGAAACACTCAAGAATTCTTTCCCTAAAGCGGATAAACTCGGTTGCTTCATCAGAACATGAGTCTCCCATAAGAACAAATTCACAGCGAGTTTCATTAAAATCAATTGTACCATTCATCTATTTCAAAAAACATAATTTTTTTTGAAGAACTTTGACCATCAATAGCAGACGAGCCGAACTTTTTTTCTTAATGAAAGTTGGGTCAGATCGTCTTCGTTTGAGCCAAATCCTGTATATTGTCCAATTTTTTCCAGGCATTTTTTATTGACTATTTCAAAAACCGTGAATTACAAAATCAACTTTCCCTCTCTAATGACTTAATAATTTAATAAAATACAGGGAATCTCCTGTATTTGAAAAATAGATTATGTAACAAATTTTATTATAAGTTTCATAAGCATTTCCTTTAGCGTCTCGCACCTAATTTGAGATAATATATATTTTGTCACAATTTTGATGTTAAAGCGGTGCTCACAAAACAAACCACAGACTTTTAAAGTATTGGTCTTGGTCTTGCAGCATCAGAAACATTCTTTTCTTTTAAATAAGGCATAACATTAAATGAAATGAATTCAATAATAATAATAAAATTAAAATATAATAATAACCAATACGCAACAGTGAAATAATATGATCTTATAATTAATGGCAAAATCTGAAGTTTTCAAAAATACAATTTTAATTATTTTGTAATTCAAAATTATTGACGTGTACATTTTCATTTTTTAAGCATCTCTAGCAGACAGTCCCGACACAACTCGAATGTATTTTTATGTAGTATGATTTACAGATTCTAATAAAAGTAAGTACAACGAACTTGATTTAAGATGTAGATATTTTTATGCTTTGATTCGGCTTATAAAACTTAAACCGCCGCACACCGCGGACAAATATGAAAACAAAGTTAATTATTAATAATGAATTAATAATTGTTCGCAAAGATTGAGTAATCTTACTGTTTACACGTTAGCTTATTTCAGGACTCTCGCAAAGTGCATTGGAAAAATAATAATTAATGTGTATACTCTAACTGTGCACCGGTATCTATTTACTACTTTAGGTTTCACTGTTCTATAGAATGTAGGGGAGACTATCCTAAAATGACATACCCAAACTGCTTCAACCAAAAAGTCCGACGAAAAAAATTAATAAATTCAACAAAAAATTTCAGCATATATTGTATTGGAATAGCTAATATTTTTTATTATTATATGACATTATTATATATATTATTATATGACAGCAGTTTTTATTTTTATAAATCAACAGCAAACTAAAAAAATGCCCTGATTTACATAATAGTAACTTTTCTGTCGACACTAAATATATTCGATAAAATGACATACCTTATATTACAAGGTATGTCATTTTATCGAATGTGTCTTTTAGCATTACATGATATAATATTTGATACTCTAACTTTGACAAATATCACATAAGAACTGATTTGCTCGTTTGTTTATTCATGCACATTCAGTGTGGCCCCACCTTTTGCACTTTTGGCATCTAATCCAACCTTCTCCGGATTTTGAAAAGCTATATAACTCGTTGCAATATATACATGAAACATCATCTTCCATATCTGGTAAAAAATCCCCTTCTTCTTCTTCACTGTCATTTCTCACAATTTTTCTTGTAATCCTTTTTCTTTCTGATTTTCTTCTTTCTGTCGCAATTTTATTTTCGTATTTTAGCTTAATTTCTTTCATTTCTGGAGTGCTTGTTAGTTCACCTGAATCCTATGTTCTTCTCTTTTTTTTCGCTGCTGTCGATGCTTTTTGTTTTGGAGGTGGTGAAAGCTCTGAAAGTGGAATTGATGTTCTCTCAATAGTTGCAACGATTGGACTTCTTTCAATAGATGGACCTGCAGTATGATCAATATTTGGAGTTACTTGAGGATGATCAGTGACCAAATTGGGCATAAACAGATAGTCTGGAAACACGTCTGGGTTGAACGGGAATATTCCTGTTTTAGCAAAGCCAGAACACGCTATAGCAGTTGTTGCTGCCTTACCATAGGCTACAGAAAAAATCTTTCCTATCTGAAATGGGCTTACTACACGGCCAGGATTTGCTTTTAACCATCTGTCAAGTTCTTGGTTATTATAAGTGTCTAATGGGCCAAAGAATGTAACATCTAATGGTTGAATTCGATGCGTACAATGGGGAGGCAAACACATTAAACTTATGCCATTCTCCTTCGCATATTTCAGAGCTGGATAATATTTGTGGCTGCTGTGACCATCTAAAATTAGCAAAACTCGATTTTCCAATGAAGCATGAGAGTACTTTTTGAAGTGCTTCAACCAAAGTAAGAAAAGCTCGCCCGTCATCCATCCAGACTCTTGACACAGAAGTAATGTTCCTACATTGATGTGGATGATGCTCCATCCACAAGTTCGGTCTTATGCTTCTTTCTAGCAAAAATTAATGCGGGGCGGACGAAAGATCCTGATGCATTCATGCAACATAGCACAGTTGTATGAGCGCCACGTTCTGCGCTGGCTATGCTTCCCACCTGTTTTTTCCCTTTAGTAGCAAATATTCTACAGGGTTTTTGGACTGTTGAGAGTGCAGATTCTTCAACGTTATATATGTTGTTGGGCTCAAAATGATATTTTTCCATTAGTTGCCCCAGACGCAGAAAAAATTTGACACTTGGGGGTTTGTTGAAGCCCTGTGCCCTCGCCGCAGATGTAGATTCCGGCTTTCTTAAACTGACTTCCGGATGACGCATGCGAAATCCCCTAAGCCACTCAAACCCCGCCATTTTTTGGACTTTACAAAATCGATGCGGTAATTTATTTGCTTCGGCGAACTCATAAGCCACTTTCCTCAGATCGGTTACTAGCCCAAACAACATATTATTCCGCATTGTCAACACCTGTTATTTTTTTGTTTTTATTCTGAGCTCGCCTTCTTAACGTGGCTTGCGGAACATTGAATTGTTTTGAAGCTGCAAGCCACCCGAATTCGCCGTTATGCACTGCCTCGATGCCTCATTGAATCTTCACTCCAGGATTGCCTATTAGTCTTCCTTTGGTATTTTCCCACCATTCTGAAATAAAGGGTATTGGAATACAATCACAATCTACTAGGATAAAATGACATACCTATGTCATTTTATAATGGATACTGCATGTCATTTTAAACGACCAAACACATTTTTAAAAACATAGTGAAACTAAAAATATACTTACTTTTTATTGAACGACTACCCAATAGAATAATAATATATTGTCTATAGCACAGCACTGTCAAATAGTTCAAACAAAAAAACAATTTTTGATCGAGTTTTCAACACTTACTTTATAATTGGCTTAAAAATTGGGAACACTGAAAAGACTTCCACAGACATCTAAGACGTAAATGGCCGAATTTGTTGGAAATATTACATGAATGAGTAGCTAGTTAATCTATTCTTTCATAAATGGTGCCAGTAGCCCTTGAAGTTGCATATATAATTAAAATTGGCGTCTATGTCATTTTATCAGACTATGTCATTTTAGGACAGTCTCCCTTACATAAACACATATATTTTTCTATTAACTTGTATTAAAATTTCAAGGTGAAAGTTAATGAATATTAGAACAAATATTCTTATCTACCACCCCCCAATTTAGGTAATCTAGAAGAGAAGGGAAAACATCTGGAACCAACTATGTTATCGCCTGTTTTATTTATGTCCCACTTGTTCAAAGCTTTGATCCCTCATTTTATATTTTCTCACTTGTGGAGTGAATCGTTGGTATGTTAAGCGTTTAAAACGGTTAAATTTTCTTATCATATTTTTAAGAACTACAAGGACAGATTTAATGCAGTTCAATATAGAATTACCTTACCTTGCAAGAGTCTGTTGCAGAACAGAGTTTTGGTCTTGTTCTTGCAAACCAAAAGACAGTCTCGGTCTTGGTCGGAGACTGCAAGATTAAGACTAGTCTCGCTCATCAATAATTTTTATGAAAAGTTAAGCAAGAGGCCGGCGCCTTTTTATAAAAGTTGAATTACTCGTAGTACAGTACATTGAAGTACAGTCAGGAAAATATATGAAAAATTACTCGTAGGTACTTACTTGTTTGTACAAAAACCCTTTGCCTTTAAAATACACATCCAAGATTCTGTGAGATTGCTCTTTACCATTCTGAACAGCAACAGCTGGCCAACTATAAGGCCACGACACTCCAACTTGTTCTTTGCTGCGCTCAATTACTTGTATACTGTCTAATTTTTTTCTCGTTATTCGATCGGAATTTTTACTAGTTGCCATAAAAGTCCGGAAATCATGAAAACCTTCAAAAAGTTTTGCCGCTTCTCTAATGGTATCCAAGTTGAAATAGCTGGTACTAAAAACCATTAAATACATATAAAAACATGTAGTTTGATTTTTTTTAATACGCCAAAAAACCATACCTCGTATAAAAAGCTCTATTCGTTTCTTCAATGGGCATAAAATATGTAGCAGTTAAATTATTATTCTCTTTCTGCTCTTCTATAATTATCCGGTAGAGATAGGTTCGGGATATCGCGTTGTATCTACAGTGAAAGTCATCAGGAACAATTTTGGTACTTAAAATTCTGATTGGATTATCTGAGTTTATAAAAAATTTATTTAGACGGAGTGTGATAGCATCAGGTTCAAGAATAGCGTAGTCAGGTTGACAAAAATCAAAGTGGCAGGTAGTGTTTAACGCATGAACTCCGGCATCTGTCCTAAAAAGATAAAAATGATTATTTAACGTTTGCTAGTAGAACATACGAAGTAATCGCAAAAATAATTACACAAATTGTTAAATTGTATGCAAAAGGATTTCTGAGATGTATGCATAAGCACTGTTTATTTTTCCTTAGAACCAGAAAAAATATTTGATTCATTAGAATCCAGTTTTACTTTCAATCCAACTTTATTTAAATGTAAAATATTACAATGTCAAAAATTCTACAAAATGCGCTGAGTTTAATATTACGTTTTAAAAATTTAAAATAAAATCCTAGGTTTCAGTCATTCATATTATTTATTAATTCAACTCATTACTAAGGCGTTTCGGTGTCTTTCTCCACCATCAGTTTGTATGTGTAGTTGTTGCTACCTTCAGTTTTGGTATGAAATTTCATACAAACTGATGATGGTGGAGAAAGACACCGAAACGTCTTAGTAATGAGTTGAATTAACAAATAATATGAATGACTGAAACCCAGGATTTTAGTAGTAGTAGTAGTAGTAAAGATCTTTATTTCATAGAAAAGGCTATCGACCTATCGGTCTTTCTGCCCTTACTTAGGATTTTATTTTAAATTGGAATTGAAATACAGTCAGGAAAATGTACACAATTTAATATTACGTTGATAATGTCGATTGTTCCTGTATAATATATATGTGTATGTTCTTATATCATTCGTTAAGCATTAAACACGTTACAGTTTACAGCTTTAAATACGTTTACCTAGAGTTAAAATAATTTACCTGAAAATTTTTTTTTCAGATTTGATACTTTAACAATAACATTTGAAAAAGTACTTGAAGCAACTATTATTCTTATAAATTTAAATAATAAATAATTACTAATAATAGTATAATATAATATAAACTTAAGAAACAATAAAGAGAACAAAACACTTCCGATCACTAACCTACAAAGACAGAGGAATTAGCACAAACACCGCCACCAAAATATATAAAGCTATTTGTAGACCCTTGCTAGACTTTGGACATGTACTCATGACCAACGGAACAGAAAGGACAAAACGTTATACACAAACAACAGAACAAATTGCACTAAGACTAATAACACGAATAAGACACCCCCAAAACCCACTACACAACCCCCCCACCCAACTACTATACGAACGCACAAACATGACAAAGATCTCGGAAAGACTCATACAGCTACAGACAAAATGGACAAACAACCCCTACAACTGGACCATACTGAATCCCCTTTGTCTTACAAGACCAACCAGACAATCCCGCTTCCGTTTCCCTACATTAACGCTACTCGAACACTTACAAACGCAACGGACTAGTGGACAATAAAATAATTTCTTCTTGCCACTGAAATCTTATTTATTTAATAGTATTGTTAACCTAGAATGGGAGAATTTTCATATTTGTTTTTTATTTAGATTAAGACTGCATGTATTAAACAAGGGCAGAAATACCGATAGGTCGATAGCCTTTTTTAGAAATAAAGATGTTTACTACTACTATAAACTTAATAATTTAAAATTTTTCTTAAATCAAGTTTCTTCAACATTTACCGCCAGAATGATTATCTCAGTAAATGGTCTATTACATTTGTTTACAATTAACAAGTTAATTCTTAACTCTTTTACGATGATCGAAAAGAAAGAGTGTAAACAATTGTCAATTTTTCATTTTTTAAGGCGTAAGTTAACAAATAACAATGAAATAAACTTTCAGCAATTTTATAAAACTTATTGCTGTCGAATGCCCGAATAATTTACTTCATCACAAGCACAAAATTAAATTAAAAAAAGAATAATAGGATAAAAAATGAAATTGTTTAATTAAAAAAACGTAAATACTCCATCACTTTTCCATCGCTAGACTAAACCGTAGAACAAATGTACGGCACTAACAAGCAAATTAGTATTTTGAAAATAATATATGTTTCTGAATATAACTGATTTTTTTCTGAAATTTCTTTTAAAAGCAAATTTTCAAGTTTCCGCTAATGTAATAAAATTACTATCAAGAAACAAATAGTTTGTATCTAAACTGCTCAACAACATGAACGTTACGTAACGTTTTGTACACAGCCAAATTTGTCCTAACTTTGGAACTGGACAAATTCTGATTGCTTCACGCGATTTGGTTTCTGTTTTAAGCGTTATTTAGCCCCATTTGCTTTCTGTTAGTCAAGGTTTTGATACATATTAAGCAATTCAGACACATTTTCTACAGGGTAGCAAATGAAAAAATGTAAAATTTCGGAAACTTCGACATGCTCCTAGTTGGACAAAAAAATGTTTTTTTGGATATCGACACGAAAAGTGCAGATAAACTAAATAGCTCAAAACGGTTTTTGAATGTTTAGGCCATCTCTTCTATTTACAGGGTGGTCTCAATCAACTGTTTGGTCTTGCAGTGATAACTTCCGATTTTCACGATCTAGAGCTCATGTTGAAGCTAAAACTTCAAAGACAATTTAATACAAAAATTCGATATACAAGGTTGCATGAAAATGGCTCAAATCTTTTAGCTTCAACATGAACCCTATATTTTGAAAATGGGTTCAATAGAAGAAAATGTATCACTGCAAGACAAAAATGTTAATTTTTTTGAGACCACTCTGTAAATAAACGAGATGAGCAAAAAATAAAAAACTTAATGCATGTGGTGTTGAAATACAAAAAAGCGTTTTCTGTCCAACTGGGAACACGTGGAACTTTCACCAATTTTGCATTGTTTTCGTTTGCCACCCTGTAGAAATTTTATATGAAGCACTATTTTTTTGCAGACTCGCACTAACCGAAAAGGAATTGCAGTAATTGCACTAAATAACGCTTCAAACAGAAATAGAATCGCTCGCTGTGCCATGCAGTATTATTTATAATTCAAACCAAAATATGCTTAATTGCCTCAGAAAATATGGAATATATTTTATGGACAAAGCGAATGACACATAAGAACATAGACAAAGAAAAATAAAATATGAATGCAAGACGTGACACACAAAAAATGTGAACAATACAATACAGACCAATATAATTAACATTTTAAATGCCCCCAACATCCCAGCAAGGAAGTGCCAGTCTGTTTCTGTTAAAGTCAGCCAAACAGAACTTGATGGTAATTATATGGTATTATTTGGAACATATAAATAATAAACATCCTTTGAAATTTAGTCCAGTGAACTTGAAACCAGAAGAAATAATAATTCTAATTCAAATGCACCTACCTCTATTGGTAGGTTCCCTGTCTGTGCAAATATGACAGTGAAAACTTCACTGAGCCCTGAAGATGGCTTAAATATAGCCGAAACGTTGGCCCAAGAAAAATAGTATTTATATTTTCCGCCACTTTTGTTTGAACAAATTTTTGACAGAAAAAAATTGAAAAAAAAGTTATTACTCGAAGACCGTTAGAGATAGGTATAGTAAAGTATTGGAGAAATTTTTTTGGAAACGATTGCAAAGTTGAATATAGTTTTCGCTATAAGCGACAACGCTGCATTGCTGAAAAGATTTTTAATCGTTAGATCACGATCGATGTAGCTAAACTTTCAGTCCAAGTTGCGTTTAACATTAACCTTAGAGTCACCCTGTATATGTAGATCCAAATTCGCTGAACTAATCCTTAGTTTTGAATGAGTATAGTCTTCGAAGTTTTTTGGCCAGGCGTAAAAATTGGGGTTTGATCAGTTTACTACATAAAGTGTTCCTACACTACAAGCAATTTGTATGTGACCGGTCCCCGTACTTGTCTGGAATATTTTGATAAACGCCTCAACGGGTCAGCGTGGACTTGATGTTGCCGCATTACAATTTCATTGGTCACTGTACTTCATAGTTGAATTTAATTGGTCATATTGTTGGGTGGCGTATTTAGAATTGTGCCCATTTGAAGAAACAACCTTATTTTTATCAGACACTTGCAACGCGAGTATATTGAGGGTTTACGCAGTATTTTTTAGCTGTAGTTTGTTATTATTATTGGACAATAAAGGTGGCACTTTGGCGATTAATGTTAATGACTGATAGTGAAGAATAGGGAGGTGTAAATTTCCGATTTCTTAAAGTTTTTGTCGTCATACTTACGTTGGACATTCGTAATTAAAATAATAAACATAAACAATTAACTAAATATGTTTAGATCAGTTAAATAAATTAAATAAAGTTATATATATTGTTTCGTATATTTTCCTAACTGTACTTTAATTCATTCCAATGTATTCCTAGGTTACTTTATTTTCGGAACTTTACCATTCAATTTTAAAGGCAGAGAAAACAACAGATCCCTGTTTTTCAAACGAGTATCTGCAAATGAAATATGCGAACTTGGTATGTGCATAAAAAATAAACACAGTAGCGGAGTATATGAGATACCCACAAGCATTATGAAAATTGCTATTCCTGTAACAAGTGACGTTCTTTGCTTTATGATCAACAGCTCGTTTCAGAATGGCCTTTTTCCATCTGATCTCAAAATAGCACTAATAAACCCAGTATTTAAAATAGGGCATTGGACTAATGGAGAAACGTTTCGGTGTCTTTCTCCACCATTATCAGTTTGTGTATATTGGTATATTACAGATACACAAACTGATGATGGTGGAGAAAGACACCGAAACGTATTTGTAACATTTGAAATAATAAACAATAAAATTGACTGAAACCCAGGAATACATTGGAATGAGTTATATATATTTTGCACACAAATGTTTCACAAAGAATACGCCTCCTGTTTACCCAGATTTAGTTTTTATGCTGGTCCAAGTTAGATCGTATAGACTATACCTTTTTATGAAAAGGTTATGACCATAGAGTAAGTAAAATATATTTTTTTATTTACTTTACTACGACTTTACTTCTTTTACTTTGGTTATGGACACCCTGTAGAAAATTATTGAAATTTTAGTACTGTAACATTCTACAATAGACGTTCTAAACATCCATTATGTACATAATTTTACCGGACACCCTGTATATTACAAAATCTTCTACTCTGTACTTTCGGATCTTATTGCCGTATTTAAAACATATTGCCAATTACCTGCTGGCCATACATACAACCGTGTCTCTAGCGGGATTAAGATATTTAAGTCCCAATTCGATGACTCCTTGAACTGTTGAGAGGTCGTCCTGTACAACACTGCCTCTTTTCACCTGTCTTTGAGAGCCCCTAATTTCGAAATGTATAAAGTATCAATCTATTTTTACAGATTGTTTCCAATTACCTGAATGGAGTTCCTATATAGGCACAATTAAGTAAATATCTTTTAAGGGACATGGTGATTCTATGTATTTCTCTGGCAAAGTTTCTTGCCTTAACTCATGTGCTTGTGCCGGAAAGTGAGGTTATGGGCAATACTTTCTAGCACCGTTTCAAACATTTAGAACTCACTAATAAATTTTATTTAAATCATTCATTTAGTACATAACAACTTCAATCAAAAGATCAGTAACAGAAGCTTTTCCTTGGCAACCTAATTACGAACATCTGCATTTGATCCAGTTCGAGGGTTAATATTACAAAGGAAAACTTCTTCAGCATCTCGATTAATGGAATCGACAATTTTATTATTATAGTTGGATTGCTGCTTCAGCCAACTACTACTTTTCGCCACGTCACTAGTTGTAATTACAAACAACTCTTTGTCCTGTGAATCCAATTCAGTGCTAAGAAAAGCCAGCAAATCCTCTTCCTTAAACAAGATAAATGATACATTTGTGAATGTCTACATTTCAACACATTTCCTACATTGCCAATAGCACCTGGGTGGTCCAACTTCGAATCCAAGTTGTAATAAAGGCCATTTAATATTTTAACTGCAATCCAGTGTCTCCTTTTCAAAGGTATTGTAATGAAACTAAACTTGTAGTCTGTAGGTACATTTAATATAAACCCTGTAACATTCTCCAACTGTATACTGCTTGGATCTCTAAAATACGTTGAATGGAGACAGTTAGAGAATAGTTTGAATTTGAGACGGCAAAAGTACTGATAAACATATAAGGTGTAAATGTTAAAAACAAAGTGAAGATGTTGAGACTTTTCTCAATAAATAATATATCAATCAAATGCATATGTTAGGATCAAACACCAGAGTTCAGTGAATCGTCGAAAAAATCACTGGACGAACGACTTTCTGGCAACTACCAATGTTTGAAATGGCGCCTAAGGAGGTTTAATGTATATATGTATTTCAATAAGGTGTCTACATTAAAGGGATGTTTCATTTCATACCCCTTTAACCTGCAGCCTTTTGGATGTATCATTTGCAAACAAGGCTTGAGGAGGGCTAATAGGTCCGTAACCGGTCACGGAAGTTGCATGACTTGCTCGTGACAAAGTTTTAAAAAAACCTGCACTAGCGTTTCCTTGTTTCGTGTTTGGATGTTTTGTGTTTTTTTCCAATTGATGTTATTTTTTAAATTTCATTATCATACATAAAACAATAAACATACTTTTCAATATTGCATTGGTTTCTGAATATTTTGATGTGTTGCTGGACGCGTTCTGACACCGAGACGAAATTCAGAATGCCTTCAGCTTGATTTGGCAAAGTGAGTAAGCGAAAAAGCAACTGCGTCTTCTGGCAAACTGAAAAGGTCCAGAACACGTTCTGGTCTACATTAAACGCCTTTAAAGGGACATTGGAAACATTGGATGTTTGCTGATAATCAGAAAGTGTTTTGAACGAGTGTTTCGACTATTAGCCGAAATAAGTGTTTGACCTTAAACTTTGCATATATTGAAAAATTGATATGAAAAAAAAATTTGCAAAACTTCTTACTTTCGTTTGTCAAACCAAATCATTTCATAATTGCGAATTTGTAATGCACGCATAATAACATTAACATCGTAATTTCCCAGGCCCAGTACAGACTTATGGGGATTTATCCAGTTTTCTGGGCTGAGATTGTAACAGATTGAATCCAGTTCACTTTTGGAAAATGCCCCTTTTTCTTGAAATAAGTTATTCAAGGCATGAAGGGCACATAGCTCCCGAACCTGTTTTTCATGGTAAACCGCTTTCGCAGGGTTCATTCTATAATAATATTCCGTTTAATCGGTTTCGTATTTCACCCATTTCTGGGCCACAGCCACAAGGATAGAATTTATAAAATAATAAACAATAAACACAGACTTTTGACAACAAAGTTACAGAAATGGGTTAATTTTACACACGTCTTCTTAAGAATAAGGATGGAGTGCAGACATTTTATTCCGCTCCCTCTATGAAAAAAGAACCGATATGCACTTTATTTTTCTGATTTTTCACGGGTATGTGGATATGTCAATGATTATTATTAATTTGTACTTATTATTTTAGAAAGCAGAAAACAAGTGTTTCAATTTTGTTGAAAAGTGTGTAAAAGCAGCTGAAACATGGCAGTCCTCGGAGGAAACGGAAAAGAATAAAATATATACAGTCGACGACACATAAAAGTACGACTCTAAACTACGAACTAAAAGCAACCTTTTCGCGATTTTGGCAAATCAGGCATTGTGAAATACGTAAAATATAAGTATTTCACAAAGTTGTTCAGAAACTGGGCAATAAATTAAAAAAAACCAAACAATGTAATTTCGAAACTTAATTGTATTAGTAACATTAGTAACAATAATAATAATAAATTAATTGATTAACAATAATAATATAAAGAAGTATATAATAAATATAATAAATACAGTATAATATAATAATACATATACAATATAATATATATACAATATAATAAAAACAGAATCTTGCGATAGCTTTACTGCGAGTAGGACGTGCTCGGTGGCAATCCGTATATCGAATTCCAATCTAAAAAAGTTTGTCGGTCGAAAAATGTATTCGCTTACGGGCCAGAATACATATTCAGAAAATCAAATCTGCGCTTCCTAGGCGACACGCATGAACCCTGGGAGTTCGCAGGAGTCCGAGTCGGACCCGGCCTCCCAGGATGGGTGTTTCCTGAAACCCAAATTCAGAAAAAGAGGTCGCAAACCGAAGTCTGACCCCACCTCACCAGCAATACCAACTCCAGCATTAAAAAAACCAGCTGTTTTTCCTGCCACCACAACAGCAGCAGCAACAACAAAAGCAACATCAACTGCAACATTGCCACCACAACAACGCCAACGCTACTACTATGCACACACCTTCTTAGTAGAAGCTTCACCAACAACATCCATAATTCAGCTGGCCCTCGAATGGGAAAAGGTGAAGGACAACAACAGGGATGTCATCATCAAGAGGGAGCGCGACTTCCTAATAAAAACCAACGAGGAACACAAAACAACACAAGCGCATCAGCTGTTGAATGAGCGGGGTCTCATTAAATCATATAAGGTGCACCAGAGTAACACCACTACAACTCTCCAAGTCACTAACCGACGTATATCACCCTTCTATTCGGTGGTGGTCACCGGGGTTGATATGGAAATCTCAGACGAGATGTTCCTGCAGCAACTCCGGAAACAGAACTTTACCATCAGGTTTTGTAACCGAATAATCTCACGTCAACGTGATAAACTTACACTAATGGTAAGGCTCATAACGGGAGACGTAAACAATTATGAGAGGCTAATGGGGGAGAGCTCCGTCCACTTCCTGAGCGAGTGTTTAAAATAACAGAGAGCAAACCACCAACGCCCATTCCCGCTACATGTGGCCGGTGTGGCCTGTTCAACCACCGTAGAAGAGACTGCAGGGAAACCATTAAGTGCGGCAGATGTCAGGGACCACATCCAACGATATCATGTGAGTCCCCTCTCCTAGTTAAGTGTGCAGCATGTAATGCTGAGGACCATGCAGCATGGAGCCTGCGATGCCTGAGGGGGCCAACTGCTCCTATCGGAGACATTCCTAATCTACAGATAAAGTGCCTCAACAAAAGATGCCGAGATGTCAATTTCGGTAACCGCGCAAAGTAGGGTCCATTCACCCATTACAACCCACGACTATATAATTGACAATTATAAACACTAGCTGAAAAAAACCACTAATACCAACAGGGAAGAGTTACTCAAAAAAATGAGAAAGCAATTTGTTGATGGTTTCAACATTGACACCTCGGTGATCTTCTTTGGCACTTACTTCACGTAAAGTAGTCTCATGTTGAAGGGTCTATATTTGTAATTGTTTGTTTTAGTTGCTCTCGGGGTTCCGTCTGGGAACTGCTATTATATATATATATATATATGATATATATATATCTATATATATATATTATATATATATATATATATGTATATATATATAGGTATATATATATATATATATATAGATATATATATATATATATATATAGATATATATATATATACTATATATATATATATATATATATTATATATATATATATATATAATAGCAGTTCCCAGACGGAACCCCGAGAGCAACTAAAACAAACAATTACAAATATAGACCCTTCAACATGAGACTACTTTACGTGAACGACAACGGACTTAACAGCAAAAAACTTCTGATTTACAATTATATAGCACCTAATGACACCGACTGCTGCATGTTTGTAGAAACCAAAATAAAACTGGGACAAACACCTACTTATAGAAGCTGGAAATACATTTGTGAACACGGCAACACCACGGCCAATGCTAGAGGGGGTGCGACAGTCCTACTTAAGCCAACGGTGCAACTGGGTAAAGCCAAACCTCCTTCCCTAAACAACCCTCTGAACGACTGTCTTCATTTTACTCTACCTTACCTAGACGACAAAGTGCACATTTTCTTAGTGTATATCCACCCTCGCTCCAACATAGAGCAAAACATTCTAACGATAGCAAGTCTATACAAATATGCCATAATTATTGGAGACCTTAACATGAACAAAATGAAAAAGAGACAATTAAACAGAGTTTTACAAAACTCAGATTTTATAAGACGACACACTCCACCGATATTTTTGAAGCCTGAGAATCAAGGCTCAACACCAGACATTTTTCTACATACAAGAAACCTTCCAAACAACATCGACACGATGAGATTGACCAACGAACTCGGATCAGATCATTTGGCTATGACTTTTAACTTCAACTCACAACAAACTGTACCTACTATCCCCACAGCAAAACCCAGCTCCGCAAAACTCAACAGATCCAACAAGACCAACTTGGACAAAGTTAAATCACACACACTGGACTACATAAAGGCAAACCTCGGACTTATTTCCATCGAAGATCTGCAAGAGCACCTTTCACATAACATAAAAAATTCTCTCCGCAAATTAAAAATGCCTTTTACCAGCATACTCTACCCAGGTTTGTACTAAGACAAATAAAACATAAAGAAGATTTATACAGACAATACCGAATTACACAGGACGACTCTATCAAAAGAACAATTAACAACTTAAACAAAAACATTAAAGCTATGATATTTCAATACCGACAACACACATGGATTGAAATATTCCAAGAAATCGAAAAAGACAAAGGAAGAACATATTGGCGGAAAATAAAAAAATTATCTACTTTACATATACGCCTTCGCCGGCCACTTTCTGAGAACCTTCAAAAGGTCAACAAATACAAACTTTGACACCGACAACTGGGAAGGGGTGAACAAATGGCATGACTAATTTTCAAGAAACACGACGGCTCTAAATCACGAAATCATTACAGAGACCGAATGTCGAAGCCTTAGCACAACTGAAAAACACGGCACCCGGAAAAGACAATATTAAAAGCAAGGTACTTAAGCATCTAACACAAGAAACACATGATTTCATATTAAGAAAACTTAACGAATGCATCACTAATAACAAAATACCCAAGTCATGCAAGAACGGAATAATAATTCCTATTTTAAAGAATGGACTAGATGACACACTAACAAAAAACTACAGACCCATCACGCTACTCCCGGTGTTGAGCAAACTGTTTGCACACATAATAAAAATCAAAATACCAGTTTGGTTTCAAGACTAAAAACTCAACTATACATCCACTTTTTGTTTTTACTAATAACATACGTGTGTGGTTTACACTTGACCGGAGGAAAAAATACCAGCCTGTTTTGAGACATAAATAAGGCCTTTGAAAGGGTTTGGATCGAGGGCTTACTGTACAAACTACACAAAATTGGCACTCCAAACTACTTAATACATATTATTAAACAACTACTCGAAGACAGACAACCGGAGGTACGAATCAACGACGACTACTCTACCCCCTTTTCACCTGAGCAAGGGTTACCTCAGGGTTCACCACTCTCACGCTTGCTTTACAACATATATTTCCATGACATATACAACCACAACAGACAAGACAAAGAAGGTATAGACCAAAACGTTTACCTGCTGCAATACGCTGACGACACTACCTTATCGCGCATGACAGAATGACCGCCAGAGCAGTGGACAAACTCCAGACACTAACAGACACAATAACATCATGGTTCTACAAATGGAGACATTGTACTCTCCAACTAGATTCTCCAAACATCACCACGGACGGTCAAATAACCAAACCCACCGACAATGTGGAATACCTAGGAATAACAATGGACAATAAACTAAAATTCACAAAACACGTACAAAACATCAGAACAGATCTAACCAAGAGAGCAAAACACTTGCGCACAATTACTTACAAAAACCTCTGTTTAACAAGACCGACCAGACAAACGCGTTTCCTCTTTCCAACCTCAACCCTATTGGAGCATCTCCAGACATAAATAATGTACATGTTTGTTAATTACATTAGTTATTAGTTATTAAGTTTCCATACAAAACTTTGTAATCAGCCCAGGGCAGAAAGACCGATAGGTTGATAGCTTTTTCTAAGAAATGAAGATGTTTACTACTACTACTACTAATATAAAAAACAAAGAACGATTTTTGAAAAAGAATATTAATAAATATATATTAAAAACTAATATTTTATTGCTGCCCCATTAGCATTTAATACTAAATTCAGACGTGTGGTCATGAAACAAATTAAGGTGCTTGTTTTTTTTTTTTTTTGTTTGCCCGGCGGCGGCTGGAGGATAAAAAATCTTCTCGAAGACACCCGGTGTCCCGTGACACCAGGTAGTGTTGGATTCCTACCAACTAAAAAACCCCCAAGTTTTTGACTGTAAGTTTCCAGGACTTATCCTTTAAAACTTATAGTCTGCTTAAAGAATGGATCAGCTCCGACATCCGAATGCCCTCACATCTCATTCTCTCCATACTAGCTGGCTGTTAGTATGGACATCTTGCTAATTTCACACAAGCACTACACAAGCACTACTGCAATAACTCTACGCTTTGCCACTTACGATACTTTGCAGCTTGCTGCTTTACCTACTACCCTGCTGGGCCTATTTTTCCTGTGCCCGTCATTCACTGGCGTATATTCTACGGCTCTGCGTAGGGTTGTCTTTCGGCCTTTTCAAAGGTCGATGCTGCTTTCCTCAGGAGAAGGTCTCGTAGGGGCTCCCACTGCAAGTCCCTGTAAATTTGTGGATTACGTACAAACCAGGGCAAGGTGCTTGTGTATTCGTGAAATCTCTGCTCCCCTGGTATCTTAAAATTTTCCCATAATTCATGGTGGTTTTGCGGTCTAAAATTTTCTCTCTACATCTTCTTAGTTTTAAGTATCCTGACACATTCTCCAAGGGATATAAATCAGGGCTCCCCGAACACCAGGATAAACAGTTAATTTGATTTTCAAATAACCAAATTGGCATTGTTCTGGATTTATGAACAGTGTTAGATCTCTCTTAATTCACCACTGTCAAGAATCAGTCCTCCACCTCTGGCGAGTCAACCGTTTTTTGTTTTTTAAAATTCCCGTTAGTGGGTGAGTAGGTTAAGGGTCATAATAAGGGTAAAGCCCATATGCGAATAGCGATCGGGTCCTTTGTGTTGATACCACACCATTTTTTGGTGAATATAGTAGAGTTCAGTTGTTCGTATGTTTGGAGTGTTTTTGTCTGTCTATTAAAGGAGTAAAGCAATTTTGGCTTTTTATTTCGAACCGGGTTGTGGAGTTAAGACGGGTAGTTTTATCGGACACAACAAACAGGGCACTTGTGTTGTTCGAAAATAAAATTATTGCTATTTCCAAAAAGTAGGTTTAAACATTCAAATTTGCTGCTGGAAAGACGTTTTCTAATATATTTTTATAAAATCCACTGTTCAATCTGCTGTCAATATTCCAATAAACTCGTGGTCTACGACTACTTCTTCTTATCTAAGCCCACACGTTGACCGAAAACCTACGCTGTTCTGATGTTTTTTTGTATCACCATCATCATCATCATCTTCGAAATGAAATTAGGAAAGCAAAAGAAAATTGGCTACATGAAAGGTGCCGAGACACTTGGAGATAGTTTTCATCTACATAAAAAAGTCAAGCAGATAGCTGAATTGTACAATAATAGACCACTGAGTTTAATTAAAAATTAGCACAATGAAATAGTTACAGAAACCGAGGAATTGTTGCAAGTCTGGAGAAAATATACAATTAGTTTTTTCAACGACGACAAACCGGATGTATCCTACAGCAGAACTGTCAAGATCTATCAGGACCAAGCGTATTAAACAGGGAAATTTTAAATTATTGAAATTAATAAGTCAAAAATGATTTTGAAATTAAAAAAGCCGTTCGACAGGGGTGCATCCTGCCTCCAATGTTTTTCAATCTGTACGTAGAAAAAGCATTCTCCGAGTCGGTCTCAGACAGTCCCTTTGGAAGCAAGGTAAATGGAATCGCCATTAACAATTTCTGGTATGCGGAAGACACCGTCATACTAGCAGGTAATAAACATATTCTTCTTCTTCTTCTTCCTTTTTGTAAGGCATCTGCCTTGTTCTCTACTTTTTTAATAACTTTTTTTATATTTTATTGCCATTAAATGAAATTTTAAGAGATCGGGTAGCTTGAAAACGACTTCTGAATTTTTTTGGTTCATTCACATCCGTTGATCAACATTTTTCGAAGGACCTGTTTAAGTGCGTCGAAACATACTGCTCTTGAGAGCTACGCTCATGACTTTGGCTCACTCATAAGTGAAACTGTGTAAACAAAATTTTAAACACACTTTACGTTAGCCAAGTTTTTAGTTCTAATAAAAAAAACTCGGAATTTTCGAAATTCTTCAGGCATAAAATTATTAAAAGAGGAAGTATGCCTGTACACAATGGTTAAAGGTGAACGAAACCAGCAGCTGTTTCGTCTTACAAATGAAAAAAATTGACTTTAAATGACTGCAATTTAATTAAAAAGAAAAACCCAAAAGGGAATAACTTGGGTTGGTATTTCAGGCTATGGTGTCATATGCAATGTCCCAAGCCTCAGTTCGGTGGAGTAATACATGATTTCAAATGAATTACAATTAGGTTTACAAGCAAAAAAAGGGTAAAAGTGGGTTGATTACCACAATTAAAGTCTTAGTCGGGGCGTCATTTAGCGCGAAGTACCTTGGAGGGTTTCCGTAGAAAAATTTCGGTCCTGAAGAACGAATACATAGATATGTATAAGAATAATTTAAATAAATAACTGAACACAATTTTATACAGCAGAGAGAAAATAACACATTCATCAGACACTGAATTAATAAAAAGACTAATTAACTTACTTTCCAGAGTTGTATCTGGAATTATGAATTCCAGCTTTCATGCCAACGTATGGGTGGGCGTCCAGGTGGTCTGCTGGATCTTGGGAGACCATCTCTTGCAATATTCGGCAATCTGTTGTCGTCCACCCGGTCAACATGATCTCTCCATTCGCGACGTCTGTTCTAATGATAATGGTAATGAACATGATCTCCAAAATAAACTAAATCGTGTCAATGTAGAAAGCCAAAGACAAGTTTTAATAATTATAATCCGCAAAACCAAATTTATGATGGTATGATTCACGTTGATGGAGAGAACATCGAACAGGTCAAACCTATTTAAATACCTGTGATGCATGATAACGAGGGATGGAATCCAGATCAAGAGATCAAGTGCAGTGTAATATATTAGTCATTTCGCATGACGTATTAGTACATATTATTTCAATTTAAACAAAGTATATATTATATTTGTATTCCCAGTAATTATCCCACGACCATTTTAACATCCGTAAACACACTTAAGTACTTTCTTTACAAAACTTTTGCTTTCGGATCCACAAGAGAGAATTAAGATACCCTGAATAAATAAACATCCGAGTACCTGTATTTCCAAACAGCCATACAATAAAACGTTAACCCTGCCAACATCCCTCTTATCACAGACTATAGCAAAGGGTTATTTTAGAAGTAATGAAATTATTATTAGTCAGATCGTTGTCTAGCTCTGAACTGGAGCTAATATTCTGGAATTGTGTGTTTGATTTTTAAATGTAATAAACAGTGTTATAAGTTTCTTGCTTCATTCCATTTCAACCTGTACGGCTTCAGAAGTGATCCATTACAACAGGATCGAGCAGGCTAGAACAACCTTCCTAAGAATTCGAAAATTTCTTGCAGGGTCCCAATTCTCGAGTTCAAGAGAACGGAAACCACCACATCGCTGATGTGATCGCTTCCATCCTCAGCCTTTCTCCTATACTTCTACACTCGATTGCTTTCGAGAATACACTTTTTCGCTTCGCAAGAGGACCCCGGCCACTTGAGAGGTCGTTCCCCGGTTTCGAGAATTCGGACCCAGACGGAAACTTGAACTGGGATCTCAGATATACCTAGGATGGTAAAATGTTCTGCCTGGTTCGTTCTGCTGTACAGTGCTGAGACGTGGACGTTGAAGACATCAATCATCAACAAAATTGAGGCCTTCGAAATGTGGATCTTCCGGCGTAAGTTGAGGGTATCTTGGGCCGATCATGCATGATGTGAGAAACGAAAACTGGCTGGCATATAGCGAGGCCGGATGACCAAAGGTGGACACACAGGGTCTTACCTTGGCGCCCGAGAGGGACAAAATGGAGTATTGGTAGACCCCAGAGGGGATGGCGGGATGACATCCGGTGCTTCGCGGGCAGGGCCGGATCCAGACTGCTAGGGATAGAGGAGCATAGAAAATGATGGAAGAGGACTTCAGACTCACACTGTAATCCAATTTCATTACAACGTACTGGAGCTCGTCCACTAGATCTGAAGTCATTCGTACCAATTCGGAAGAACCATTGCGATGTGCGAACTATCCGAATAAATTGGGATTCGTTCGCAGGTTCGCAGTGTTTCTGATTGAATAGCGAATATTTTTGAGACACACCGAGCTGAAATGAATGCTGAAAAACTAAAAAGTATTTCTGATTAGCTTTTAAATATTCACATAAATGATGGAAATCTCCAAATTCTTATCGTTTTGCTAATGTATCAGCAACCCAATAGTTTTTTTTTCTTTTTAACTGTAATCGTCTTCTCACAAGATAATTATTTTCTAAAATAAAATCATCCATTATGATTATTATATCCTTACCCTGTATAAATGTTGTGATCTCAGCTGGGTCGCAGTGTGCGTGCGAGAGAGAAAGCTAGAGACCGCATGCTGGGGCCCAGACGTAACGGTGGCGCCGTCACCACATTCCAATGGATTTACCCCGTCCCATAAGCAGTTATCACTTCAAAAAGAAAAGTGGATTGTAGTAGCACTGCAAACAAAACAACTACTACAGATTAAAGCTAATTCGTCTTTTAAACCTCTGAAATTGCATCAAATTTAAACTCCACTTAGAGCTCGCAAAACTGACGGTGCAAGTCAAATATGCTAGATAAACCAGGTTTAGCGCTAAACTTTAGTTAAGATACGACGGTGCATATAAGCAAAGATTAGTTGATGAGAACTAATCTCTGATATAAGACTTCTTTCAACTTGAGTCTAGCGTGGTAACGTGGATCAATACTATCGATCTGTCTTTCTCCATCCTAATTCCCCTTCCACCTTGGCCTTCGCTTAGCAGGTTTTCCGTTTCGCGTCTCGTGCTGAGCAGCATGCTTTCGTTTGTCTTTTCCCTATTCTTTATCGGTTGCCGTTCGAGGTAGAGAATCAAGATTTGGTTACAAGTTACAATCCATAAATCCTAAACACCTGTTAGAGGCGGCTTAATGTGATTTTGTTCAGCTTTTCATTTTTCTGATTGGACAATTTTGAGGACAACTTCTTAAAAACGTTGCTAAAAAGTCCGCTGAATTACTTTTCCATCAGAAAAGTAATTATGGAAAGTACTGAAGGAAATTCCCTACAAGCCCTCAGACAAAATAGAGGCAAAGTAGATAGTGGTTTAACTCATGAGTGTGGTGTTTTTGCGGCTATCGGAAACGAATCATGGGAAGCGGGAACTGAGATAGCGCAAATTGTTTTAATTGGACTACAGGCCTTGCAACACAGGTAAATATTTATTTTCTAGTAGATATTATTTCAACAGATTTATTTTGGTAATTGTTAAGAGCATGCACTTGTGCGCCGCTTTTGTCTGTCGATGATGAAAGAGTACTCACATTGTAGTTTATCCCATTTTTAGCACTTTTTATTTCAAGATTTTTTGAAAAAATGCCGTTTTCGGCCAGAATCACAACGTTTTGTTTTGGAAAAGATGCTAGACAAAACAATGGAAGTACACAATAACAAACATCATTGAAGGAATTTCTCTGGCTGTGATGTTGCCACGTCTATATCTCTGTTCTTTTAGGCTGATTTTGTAGTTATTTGTCTTTTTTATTAGTTTTGTTTAGCAAATTTCCTTTGTGTTAATGGAATGGCGTACTTTTTGTTGCATATTCGAATTATACGCAAAATTCTAGGAGTATTCGGTATAAATGTTCTATATTGATTTTCAACTGTTTTTGAGTTAATTAAGTATTTTCGAAAAATGTACATAGCTCGGAAACTAGTCGTCTCCTGAACTGCGAAAAAATCATGCTTATTCAACACTGAAAAAGACATTCTTTTACAGATTTTCATGTAAATTAAATCATTTATGCGCGAGGAAAAATTAAATACTGAAAAATCGGCTTTTAGTCATTTTGACGGTTAATTTGAGGTTATGCCGAAAAGTGTTCAATGCATAAGTTGGTGATCGTTTGAGTCCCTTCAAATTTTTAGTTTTTTCTTTTTTTACCTTAAAAAACACTACAAGTTAAGCACTTTCAACAAAAAAAATCTTGGATGGTCCATAAATTGGGCCAAAAAACACTTACAATCTTTTGAAATTCGCTTTTCGAAAATCACTTATTTATGAACGAAAATGAGATTGTCCGATGTCATTTGCTGCTAAATCGCGTTTAAGGTATCAAGAATTCATAACTCCACATGCAAAATGTCTCTAAGATGCATAATAATTGTATTTTTCGCAAAAGCTTGAGCCCATTAGCCCATTGATTGAGGTTATCTAGCGCGTCGGTAGTCAGATGGCAGATTATTTGTCTCTTTCGGGAATTCAACAAAATGCGGTGTTGCAACGTATTTTGAGTTGTTTTCCTTTCGGTTAATTTTGAGTTAGACACTCTCGAAGGTTCCAAACAGAGAGCTTTTAATAATTCTGTGTGATTTTAATTATTGTTGTGTATATTTTCCTGACTGTATTTCAATTTAATCCAAAAAAAATCCTGGGTTTCAGTCAATTTTATTGTATATTATTCAAAATGTCACAAATACGTTTCGTAGAAACTAAGATTCTACTTCTAACAAGATTCTACTTCTAGAATATTCTAGAAGAATAGAACAGGACTAGAATATTCTAGAAGAATAGCCAGTCAAATGTGAAGGTAGAAACACCCTTACAAACAAACTGATGATGGTGGAGAAAGACACCGAAACGTATTTGTTACATTTTGAATAATAAACAATAAAATTGACTGAAACCCAGGAATTTTTTTGGATTAATGTGATTTTAATGCCAAAATTGGAGAAACAAAAGCCGACTCACACCTAAGATCAGTCGTATATAGGGCAGTATGGAGCGGGAGCAAGAATTGAACGTAGGGAGATGCTAATCGAACTTTGTGCAGAGAATCAGCTATCAATCGATAACTCCTACTTTCAACACCATGTCAGGAGATTGTACACATGGAGATCACCAGATGGACACACATGCAATCAGATCGACTATTTATTAATAAAAAGTAGATGAAAAAGCTCGATTAGAGATATAATTTTCTACCCCGGTTTGGACTGTGGTAGTGATCATAACGCACTGGTCGCAGAGCTTTGTTTAAAGCTGCGCAAGGATCGATAACGACCACCTAAACCCAACCTTTGGAATATAGGCAACAACCCCACATTCAAGCACAAAATCGACGGAGCTTTGACAACTATCACACAAGAAAAAGCAGAGAGTATGGATGCTAATGACCTCTGGACAGAGATGGAACAAGCCTGTAAATGTGCGGCCGCGCTAACTGATACAGATAGGAACGACCATCCCAAAAACCATGGATAACTCCACCAACATGGAATCTTATAACCTAGAGTAGAGAGCTTAAAATCGGGGGCATTGATGATGGCAACAATAAACCAAAATATAGCGAACTTGGCAAAACGATCTGCAGGAGTATAAATAACGACAAAAACATGTACATAGCATCAATATGCGGAGACATCGAAAAACATGCTAACTCAAACCAACCTCGAGATATTTTTAAAAAAGTTAAAATGCTTTCAAAAACCTTTTAAGCTCATTACCTTCGAATCAAGGACACGCATGAAGTCAGGTTGACAACGAAAACTGAAATCATAGAACGATGGCGGCAATACTGCGAGAATCTGATGGCCTCAGAAGAAGAGAATGCGCAGATGATCTAGAAAACATCCAGCAACGCGAACCTCCTATACTAAAATCCGAAGTAGAAGCCGCTCTGAGCAAGCTTAACAACCACAAATCTCCTGAATCTGACAACATCGTCGCTGAAATGCTGAAAAGCAGCGGCAGCGAAGGCACAGATCTACTACATCAAATATGCACAAAAGTATGGGAAAACGGTAAATCGCCCGAAAGATGGAGAGAACCATCGCTTTGATTAGCCATGCCAGTAAAGTTTTCTTGCAAATCATACAGGAACGATTAAAGAACTACCTTCTACCTTCCCCCCAGAGATTTCCCCAGAACAAGCAGGGTTTGAGCCGGGGCGTGGAACGTGAGGAATGAACTTATGAACTTACGACAAATTATAGAAAAAGCATATGAGTACAACGTACTGGCCATGTTTTGTTTCCCTGACTACACCAAAGCCTTTGACACCGTACAATGGGGGCGACTATGGAGCATCCTCAGTGAGATGGGGGTCCCGAAACATCTCATATATATCATAAAAACCCTGTACGACAAGAATAGAGCATACGTACAAATAGAAGGAAAACCCTCAACACACTTCAGCATCGGAAAAGGCGTCAGACAAGGCTTCATTCTCTCCCCAATTCTCTTCAACATATACGGAGAATGGATTATTAGAAAGGCTCTAGAAAACTGGGAGGGCGGAGTCTCTATTGGCGGAAAAAAAGTGTTAAACCTACGATATGCGGATGACACGATAGTTCTGGCACAAAACGAACAGGAAATGTTTGAAATACTTCAACGTGTAGAAGCTGTTAGTTTGGAATCAGGCCTACCACTAAATAGGACCAAATGCTGTCTTTTGATTTTGAACAGACCTCAGACAATCCCAATGCCACTTCGACTCATCCACGACATAGAAACCAATGACACTGTCATTTATTCCAAAAGAAATTCCTGGGTTCCAGTCAATTTTATTGTTTATTAATTAAAATGTCACAAATACGTTTCGGTGTCTTTCTCCACCATCATCAGTTTGTCTAAAATACACATTCACAGTCATCATTAATTTAAAAAAAGAGCTCTATCAAAATGTACATACTAAAATACAAATTACAAACATATTAAAAAGTGTATTAAACAATAGGTTCACAGGTGATGAGTCAGGGCAATCATGTTCGGGAAAAGACTAGAATCTATTGTTTAGAGATTTAAATTTTACTTACATGTTGTATGGCTGTTTCCACCTTCACATTTGACAAGCTATTGAAATCCTTACTTTGTTCAATATCGAGCGAGAGAATAAAGAAACTGTTTATATTTGGCTTTTTCTTTGCATTCTAGGAATATCAATTGCTCTGCAATTCTTCAATAATAACGTAATTATATATGACGGTAATGGGGAAATAAAATCAAACTGGTACACAAAGGATGTGTGGTCTGGTAGATACTTGAATTACCAATCATATGCACCTATACAATATAAAAAAAAGTGTTGTAACAGCTCTTACTGATAGAGCGATTAAATTGGCACATTATGAGTATAGAACAAAGAATCTTGAAAAAATAAAAAAGATACTAATAATGAACAACTATCCCAAATCATTCTTCGAACCAATTATAAAACGAAGAATAGATAAAATCTACAATTCCAATACATGGAACAACATAAATAAAAACAACAAGAAAAAAGAAGGCAAAATCAAGTATGTATCATTACCGTATATTCCAGAAATCAACACAAAAATAAAAAATATTTTAAAACCGCATAATATTACTATAGCGGAAAAAAACTAAAATCAACTTAGCAAAGGAATGTTTCACAAAATTTAAACCTAAAAGTGATAAGTTAAACACACCCAATGTAATATACAAGATTGACTGTTTGAACTGTGACAACGCATACATAGGTCCAACAGGACAATATTTAAAGAAAAGAATATACGAACATAAATATAGCTTAAGAAAGGTTAACGAAAATGGAACAGCATTAGCACAACATGCACAACAAAAGTTACATAGTTTTGATTTTGATAACACAAAAATATTGATCAATGAAGACAATTATAATAAGAGAAGAATCCATGAAATGATGACAAATTAAAAAACATCAGAATGCAATGAATTTTAGATCAGACACAGACAATCTTAGCTCTGTATATCATACACTAATTAAATGAACACATACATACACTAATTAAACCAACTACATAAAATATAAACACCTGATATTGAAGAATTCCAGATCAATTGATATTCCTAGAATGCTAAGAAAAAGCGAAATATAAACAGTTTTTTTTTGTTCTCTCGCTCGATATCGAATAAAATATGGATTTCAATAGCCAGTCAGATGTGACGGTGGAAACAGCCATACATGTAAGTAAAATTTAAATCTCTAAACAATAGATTCTAGTCTTTTCCCGAACATGATTGTCCTGACTCATCACCTGTGAACCTATTGTTTTTAATATGTTTGTAATTTGTATTTTAGTATGTATATTTTGATAGAGCTCTTTTTTTAAATTAATGACGATTTGTGAATGTATATTTTAGGCAAACTGGTGATGGTGGAGAAATACGCCGAAACATATTTGTAAAATATTTTAAATAATAAACAATGAAATTGACTGGAACTCAGGAAATTCTTTTGGATTAAATTGAAATACAGTCAGGAAAATATGCACAGTAACTGTCATTTATCTCGGCGCAAAAATAACCAACAAAGGAGACTCGGAACCAGAAATCAGGAGAAGAATGGGAATGGCAAAAGAAGCTTTGGACAGACTAATTAAAATCTGGAAAGACCACAGTATCCGCAAACGGACTAAAATGAGACTTCTCAAAGTGCTGATATTCTCCATCGCAACCTATGGGTCAGAATGTTGGACGTTAAACGCGCAGGATGTTGAGGATCCCTTGGCCAGCTCATAGAACAAGTATCTCCATACGCAGGTAACTAAATATTCGAGATCATGAAAGGCTCCTCCCAATAATCCAGAGGCGCATACTCAAATATTTCGGTCATGTAAAACAAGAAAAAACTAAAAATTCGGAGAAACTCAAACGACACGATCACCGCATAGGTTTTAGATTTCTTTATTATCTACAACTTTTTCATTGACCTCCGCTAGGCGGTCACGTTGCGCTGCAAATCGCAAAAAAACGTTTTCAACCCCTAAACTGCACCCCCAGTCCATAATTTCCAGTGTTTTCGTGTTTAAATTCTCTTTTCTTAAAGTTGGAACCGCAACAACATTTTCCGCCTGGTCCTTGTATGTTAGGTATATATTTTATTATTAGGTATATCAAATTCGTTTCGGCACCAGCCTAATGAAGCATTATATTACTTTACACATTAACATATTTTATCAAGTTTCGAGATTTTTCAAAATTCAGAACGGAATTTTTTCGTGCAAAAAATATTCCAACTTTATCTTAAGTTATACCTATTTTAATCGAGTCTGTTTTTTTACCGTTTCCGAGTTTCCACCCTATAGCACCTATAGCTTATCAATTTATCATACCGAAATCAAATTTAGGTAAAATTTATTGATTTTATCAATAAAGATTGATTTTATCAATAAATTTAGGTATAAAATAAAAATGCCTGCTTTCCATATTTAAACGCTTTATGTTTTGAGTCACATTTATACATTAAAAAAAATTAATTCTAGAAGCCATACTTGTTTAATTTATTGGTAATTTTATTTGAAACTTGATGTCGTTTCTGCAGAGGCCAAGAATCAACTGGGATCGTAACCAGTGAGGGCCATAACGAATTTAATGTCCAGAAGGGCATGGGACTTGTGAAAAATGTTTTTACTAATGAAAGCATTTCTCAACTTACTGGTGTCATGGGAATTGGACATACTAGGTGAGAATGTATGGAATGAGCCTGCTAATTGTAATGAAAAATATAAACACGTTAAACAAAAGAACAAATACATCTGATTTGTTTTTAATTAGTAAAGGTGTTTCATAGGTACTCTACTAGTGCCAAATCAACTGCAATCAATGCCCAACCTTTTGTTGTGCATTCTATGCATGGGTCTTTAGCTGTGGCCCATAATGGGGAGTTGGTAAATGCTTCTTCGCTAAGAAAACAGGTATAATGTAAAAATAATAAAGTAACTGATATTATATAACTGTTAAGAAAGGTCAAAAGTAAGGTTGCCAAGGTTTTCACCAAGCTAGATGGTCATTCAGTACTATTTCCAAAATTTTTTAAATTTTATTGAGAAACTTCTGTGATCCCTTGTGGGACATATTACATCGTTATCACCGATGTGAAATTTATTTCATGCCGGGTCAACAGCCAATAGGTTTGATCCTTCTGAATTATAAGATTATTTACAATTTTATTAACAGGCTGAAACATCTAGCTGTAAAATAGTTAAAGCACAGCTTATATATCATGATATATGAGCTGTGGTCAAAGTATAAACTAAAGATAATTTCGATATGCTTTGCGATAATCAACATTAATAAATCGCGTGACGAATTTCTTCACAAGTTTGCCGCGCTTTTGTAATTGGAATTTGATAAAAAGGCAATGTCTAAAATTTGCAATTTCCAACTCGATTGCCTTTGCCACCAGGTTAAATTCCAGTTTACAGTGCAGATTTTTTTTTTAAATTATGGGATAATTGATATGAATGGTAACTTGAGAATGCGTGATTATCTCTGCAAGTAAAGTAACTGGAAGTCATCAATTTATTTTGCAGAAATCTGAGCCGGAAATGTAGATAAAGTGATCATAATCTGGCACAGAATTTATTGTTTTGTTTTGAAAATTGTCGTTCTTGATTTATTTCTACAAATTTGCAGTTTACGAATAAATTAGGAGGTTTAACTTAATGACAAAAATTATTCAAACAGTTTATTGACTGAATTCTGACGAACCATTATCAATTTTGGGAAAAATAAAATTATTCCAGGCCTACTTCAAATGACCGATCAAATTAACGTTTTTGAAACGAAATTTGTAATAAAATAAAAGGGAAATCTCTCTTAGACAAACACCTTCGGGACTATAAGATGGTAAAATAATTATAGACGTACAAATATGTAAATAATAAATGTCAATAAACATAATACATATTAAATCAACTTTCAAATTATTAGAGTAGTAGTAAACATCTTTATTTCTAAAAAAGGCTATCGACCTATCGGTCTTTCTGCCCTTGTTTAATACATGCAGTCTTAATCTAAATAAAAAACAAATATGAAAATTCTCCTATTCTAGGTTAACAATAGTAGTAGTAAACATCTTTATTTCTAAAAAAGGCTATCGACCTATCGGTATTTCTGCCCTTGTTTAATACATGCAGTCTTAATCTAAATAGAAAACAAATATAAAAATTCTCCCATTCTAGGTTAACAATACTATTAAATAAATAAGATTTCAGTGGCAAGAAGAAATTATTTTATTGTCCACTAGTCCGTTGCGTTTGTAAGTGTTCGAGTAGCGTTAATGTAGGGAAACGAAAGCGGGATTGTCTGGTTGGTCTTGTAAGACAAAGGGGATTCAGTATGGTCCAGTTGTAGGGGTTGTTTGTCCATTTTGTCTGTAGCTGTATGAGTCTTTCCGAGATCTTTGTCATGTTTGTGCGTTCGTATAGTAGTTGGGTGGGGGGGTTGTGTAGTGGTTTTTGGGGGTGTCTTATTCGTGTTATTAGTCTTAGTGCAATTTGTTCTGTTGTTTGTGTATAACGTTTTGTCCTTTCTGTTCCGTTGGTCATGAGTACATGTCCAAAGTCTAGCAAGGGTCTACAAATAGCTTTATATATTTTGGTGGCGGTGTTTGTGCTAATTCCTCTGTCTTTGTAGGTTAGTGATCGGAAGTGTTTTGTTCTCTTTATTGTTTCTGCCCTGATGTTTCGTATGTGTTTAGTGAATTTAAGTTTGTGGTCGATTGTGATTCCAAGGTATTTTACGTCGTTTTTTGGTTGTGTCGTTTGGCCGTCTGCAGTTATTGTAGGGGAGTCAGCGTTGAGTCTGTGGTTTGTGAGCAGAAGTTGGTTTTTTGACGCGTTTGGTGTTAGTCTCCATTTATAAAACCATGTCATTGTGTTGTTTGTTAGTGTTTGGAGTCTTTGCGCTGCTCTCTCAGTAGTTTTGTCATGTACAATAAGTGCCGTGTCGTCTGCGTATTGTAATATGTATGCCGATCTGTCGATTTGATTTTTGTCTGGTAAGTTGTAATTGTATATGTCATGGCAGTATATATTGTAGAGAAACGGTGAGAGCGGGGATCCTTGAGGGAGCCCTTGTTCAGGGGAAAAAGAAAATGACAGTGTTTTGTCAATTCGTACTTGTAGTTGTCTGTTTTCTAGTAAGTTCTTTATGGTGTGTAGTAGATATGTTGGTGTGTGTAGTTTGTATAGTTTGTATAGTAAGCCTCTATGCCAGACACTATCAAAAGCTTTGTTAATGTCCATAAACAGGCAAGCTGTCTTTCTGTCAGTTAGGTGGGTAGTTTGTATATTGTTGGCCAAAATAAAGAGCGGATGAACAGTCTAAATTATTAGAACTATTAGAACTAGAATTAGATGAACTAAATTATTAGATTATAATAGGAAAAGGGCATTTGTAAATAAAACAATCCAGTTAATATTAATACAAGAGCAGAGCCTTTTAGTTAAAAGTAAGTATCGATATAGTGTGCGTGATAACAAACCGTCGATAGACAAACGAAACTAAAGCGTACCGCACTTAAGATGGAAATACACCTGTATTTTATTTATTTTTGGAAGCAGAGTTTTCAGTTTCGGTACAGAGGTAGAACTTCATAATCTTAATTGTTTTGGGTACCCATTTCTAACTTCAGATGAAAACCCAGCCTACTACAACTTTGCGAATAGAGGCTCGCTATATTTTGCGATGCGTTAGAGATATCGGAAAAAGTTACTAAAAAAAGTTGTTGAGAATGTTATTTTAACGGTAAATACCGAGTTTAAAGACAACAGTAAAATTTTGGCGTTCCGTCCGAAGCTTTCACTAAAGCAACGAAAAATGCAACAATACTTTTATTGTTAATTGTCAATTATTCAACAAAATAAAAAAGAAACAAAAAAATTCAAACGAAAAACTAGTATTATCGAATGTGGTCTGCTTCAACTAGTCCACCTTCAAGCCTGATTTTCCCCTGAACCCTTTCAATGCGTTTGTGATTGTTATTGGCAACTCTCATAAGTTCAGCTGTTATTACATTTATTTCACGGCAGGCTTGTCTTATTTTCTCACATAGTTTTTCTCGAGTTTGAGGCATTACTTTGTAAACCTTATTCTTTATAGTACCCCAGAAAAAGAAAAGGGCTATTTCTGCGAATCCATCTTAATGGAAAGTATCGATTTAGCCAATCCCGGAACACCCGGGAGTTATGAATAGATGCACCGTTTAATTGGAAAAGCTTTTCTTGTCGCACATTGATAGGCAGATCCTCGATAATATCCCATAATTCATTATTAAAAAAATTAAGCAATCGCTCAGCATTTAAGGTAGTGTAGAAGAAAAACGGACCAATTATTCCGTAACCTAAAATTCCTCACCACACATTAACTTTTTGTGAATATTGGCTTTTGCAGTTAATAATCCAATGAGGATTTTCTGTAGACGAGTATCTGCAGTTTTGAGAAGATACTTTCCCATTGGTAGTGAACGTAGCCTCACCCGTAAACATAATTTTTCTTAAAAAGATCATCATATAAAGTCATCACCTTCTCTCAACGTGAGCAGACATTTTGGTTTGAACGGCTTTATTTTATGACGAACCAGGCATCTTATCATCATCATCAAAGCATATTAAGTTTGTCTTTACTTACCTTTAATTCAATGGCCCCAGACGTAAACTCATTTGAGGATTGGCACGAACTGAAGCTATGAGGGAATCATTATGTGTTCGATTCCGAAGTCGAGCGTGAAGCGCACTGTTCAATACTCTTCCAATTTGAGTAACACGCAAATCCACCCCCGCAGTTTTATATGTAATATAATTTCTGCGTGGGTGTCTCATATTGAATTCTTCCGCAACTTGTCTGCTACTTCGAATTTCAACACCAAATAATCTAATTATTTCTATTTTCTCTTTTAAACTGAGATGCTCAATAGGCATTTTGTCGGCGCACTGTCGCAATTAATGTCAAATTGACAATTCGTCACCCTAATATTACAAAGTTGCATTGTTCTTATTTTGAGATAAATCGATTTAAAAAAAATTGCTTTAGTTTTAATCCTCAGTTTAAATATTTTAATGTTTTTAATTTACAAGGGGTGTTCATAGTGGCCAATTTAAGAGCTGTGATGCAATTTTTTTCCAAAAAAAATAAAAGAATTTCGAGAAATTAATTTATTTAAAAAAACATGGAACTTTGGTATTCTTAAACTCAACAGTTTTTCTTAACTACGTAACATAGAACTTTGGTACTTAAAACTTTTCTACATGTATTATGTTATACATAGTATTTATTTTTGCCTAAAAATAGACTTGTACATGGATTTTATAGCATCCACTTTTGTTTGAGGCAGTGCAACACGGCTGTCACATTTTTTCAGTTTCAAGGGTATGGTCTTTTCAGTTTCAGTTGTATTCTCCGTAGTTTTCGTTGATGCAGACTTACGATTTTGAACGAGTTAGAATCGTCTTCCATTTTAAAAGAATCTTCATATTTCAGCTCAAAGAAGCTTCTTGAAAATTGTAAACATACGACTTTCGAAAATGGGACAGTATTGTAGTTTAACGGACGTGAATAATACTGAAAGCCTATGAAGTCCTCTTTCTTCATCTGAATTATTGTGTAAGGTTTCTGTCGGTTTACTTTCAATAAGAAGCGAAGAAGTGAGACTGGAGAATAATATTCTATTTTGGTAAATGACCTTTCAATGGAGCTATGTAATGCTAAAATTTCATTGTTATTTTTTGTATCTTTTTGTGGGTTTATTTTTATTTTTTTTATTAGTTTGTTATAGCAATCTAGTTTACACCAATAAGCTACTTTTATTTAACCTAACCTACTAGATGTACATTTGCAAAGTGTTATCCTATGATATTAACTTCGGATTTGTTATTGGAGAGTCACTATTTTAATGTGTACATATATAGGCATATTTCTTTTCTTTTGTTAAGAATCAACGATTAATTCCATGCACTAGTTCATAGGGTTTCACTCGATTTAGTCTTCTTGTTAAGACATCGTTGTTCAAGAGCTGGATGGCCTCAACGTTGATATGGTTTTGTAGTCTTTGTTCATGACTTTTTGTACAATTTTTGATTACATTGTCCACTGTTTGCACATTTAGGTCTTTATGGAGGTTGTCATTCCGGATGTACCATGGCGCACCTACGATGCCGCGTAGAACTTTATTTTGATAACGTTGTATAACATTTCTGTTGCTTTGGCTGGTACAACCCCAGAGTTGACTACCATAAGTCCACACCGGCTTGAGGACTTGTTGATACAGCAAGAGCTTATTATACACTGACAGGGCAGAATTACTACCCAATAGCCAGTACATTTTACGGTATTTTAAATTTAATTCTTCATGTTTTTTCTTGACATGGGCCTTTTTGTGGGTTTGAATTAGATAAGTTACGGCATAACTCATAAGACCGTTTTCTATTTTGTGGCACGCAGTAATCACTGCACAAAATTATTTCGGTAAATTCTGGATGGTCTTGTAGTACCCTATGTAAAATTTTATAAACTGCGCTAACCATGTCAGTCTCAGTTCTGCCATGTAATGCCTTCTTAAATTTATTTAAGAAGTTTTTATATCTGCCTTTGGACACGTCAGAACATTTTCAAGATCAAAACATAATAGAGGCTTTCCACTTTCCTTATCTTTTTCTTTTTCTTTTCTCATATATTATTTTTCCTTTAAATGATTTATGTAGGCTCTTTCATCCTCTTCTTCCACCTTATTCTCTTCTTTTTTCACTTTCATTTCTTCACAAGTATCACATCTATCTTTACGTGGTTTATGAAAAGCTATGTTAAAATAACAAAATATTTTTCTGTATATGTAAAAAGACACCGGTGATTTTTCTTTATCATTTGCATATACCAAATACATTTCATATAACTTTTTTATATTTATTTCGCTTTCCAAATACTCCTTATTGCTTGCCTTACGACAGTAATGAGATTCTACCCGGGGTAACATATTAATATGTTCCTTGACAAAATCAGTATCTTCGGGAGAGGTTACCCGTTTTTTATGTTTCCCTTGCGTACTCTCACGCAAAGTATTAGTGGGAGTTTTATTTTTATGCACCGTATAAATTGGTTTTTGGCTGATACATGATGTCCCAGTATAAAACGCCTTGCATACTTGAATTTTCTGTCCGCTTAACGTGAAATAATATCTAAACGTTCTTCCCTTTTCAAGGGTGGTCAACTTCAGTGCTATTTAAAATATAGTGTTTCTTCTCTACAGCAGAAAGAGAATAATAGTTTTTAAAAATTCCATTTCTTTGCTCGTCGCTTATTTTACGGGAACACTGATAAAAGCATTTTTGGACACAATCTTCACAATCAAAAATATTATAACAAGGTTGTATGTTGCAACATAGAACCGTATAATTTTTTTTTGCATTTATATTTATTTATTACAAAGTTCTATGTTTAGCATACACCTTTGGTATACACAAAAACAATATTTTGCAACATACACCCTTGATTTTCTGTTGATAACTAAGGTTCTATGTTACTTAGAGGTTTCATTCCAAGTTTAAAATATGGTAATTGTCCAATAGAACTTTGTGATACTGAAAGGTCGAAAAAGTTAAAAATGTCACATACAACCTTGTAATATTAGGGTGGCGAATTATTAGAGGCGGCTAATTTGTTTTCATGGCTCTCTAGAATACTGATACAAAAATTCGGACTTTTGATTTGAAACTCGGTATTTACCGTTAAAATAACATTATGAACAACTCTTTGTAGTAACTTTGCTTTAAGTAAAATCTTTTAAAATTTTGCATTATGCTTCGAATCTATTGGTTGAACAACGGATGTGCAGTTAAGTAATAAATCAGCCAGTTGGATGCTTTTTAGGTGAATGTTTCAATGGATGTGAGCAAGCATTATCATCAACAAGTAGCAACATTTTTCTTTTTCCATATTTCTATAAAGTTTTACAAACCTAGTTCCATTAAACTTAAGACATCCAGGATTTCTCGTGTTACTTTTCCAGACCAGATCTCAGACAGATCGATACATTTATGTTTTTAAAAGCGCTGGTTTTTTTCGCCTTTCCAATCAGCATTACATTTTTATTTACTCCTGCTAAATTAATATAATGCAATACTGTTGCTTATAGAAATGTTTTTCGGGCTTTGAAGCCGTGGTCCATGGGAATTTCTTCCTGACGTTTCGTCCACAACTGCGGTGGACATGCGGTCAGGCCGTGTGAGTTCATGCGTGAGGAGTGGGAGGCGCTTCAATGGTTTTGGCGTACACGCTGTTTGCCGCAAAACGCGTTTCCAATCTGGATTAAGGACCATTACTTCTTTCCTGTTAAAATTGTTGTCATGTTTGAAGATCTCAATGGCCTCTCTGGTTAGTCTCGGATAATACCGTTGAGATTGGTGCAAAATGTCCACTTCATCGAAACGTATTTGGTGGCCGTCTAGAAGTGCGTGTTCCGCTACTGCTGATTTTTCTGTTTGTCCTAATCTGCAAGTTCTTTTATGCTTGGTGATCCTCGTGTTTACACTCCATTTTGTGGTGCCGATATATGCTCTGCCACAACCGCATGGAACCCTGTAGACTCCTGGTGCCGATAAAGGATCCCGTTTGTCCTTGGCCGATCTCAAAGTCTGTTGGATTGTTCGAGTAGGTTTAAAGACTGTTTTCACTCTGTGTTTCTCCAGTTTCCTGCCGATCTTGTCCGTGACTCCATGTATTAATGGGAGGCAAGCCCAACCCTTACGCTCATCATGATCATGCGTATCTGTTTCCTCTGGACGACCTCCACTGTTTCTTGGTCGAATTGCTCTATTAAACTCGTTCTTGCTGTATCCATTCCAACCAAAGGCTCTTTCTAGGTGTTTCAATTCTCTTTCTAACTCATATGGTTCGCAAATTCTTCTGGCTCTTTCGTTGAGGGTTTTAATGACTCTCTTTTGACTGGGATGATGGTTTGATCCACTGTGCAGGTACCGGTCGGTATGTGTCAGTTTTCTGTACACCGTGTGGGCCAGATTTCCGTTGGTTTTTCTGGTTACCAAGACATCTAAAAATGGCAGTCGCCCATCCTTCTCCACTTCCATAGTGAACTGTATTTTTGAGTTGATTGAGTTGAGGTGCCTCACGAAGTCTTTAAGTTCAACCAAACCATGGCCCCAAACAACAAAAGTGTCATCAACATATCGAAACCAACACTTAGGTTTCCTCGCGGCTGTGTCCAGAGCGTCAATCTCAAATTTCTCCATAAAGTAGTTGGCTATCACCGGACTAAGGGGGCTGCCCACTGCTACTCTCTATTCATAGAATTCGTTTTTCCACTGAAAGTAGGTTGTGGTTAAGCAGTGTTCGAACAGTTTGGCGATGCCTGGTGGAAATTCTCTCTCAATAAGTTTCATTGCCTCTTTGATTGGTACCATTGTGAACAACGAAACAACATCAAAACTCACAAGGATTTCTCCGGGAGCTAATGACAACGAGTGCAGCCTCTGATTAAAAAGGGGATGAGTCCTTTATAAAACTGTCGATTTTTCCTATTTTGGGCTGTAAAATTCTTGTTAGATATTTTGCAATATCATAGGTCGGACTTCCAATAGCGCTCAAAATGGGTCTCAGTGGTACATCTGATTTATGAATCTTGGGCAGTCCGTAGAGCCTTGGTGGGAGTGCTTCTGATTTTCTGAGTTTGGCCAACTCCTCGGACGGAAATGATATGTCCTTGATTAATTTGTTTGTTGTCCTTAGTATCCGTGCCGTCGGATCCCGTGCCAACTTCTTGTACCTTGACGGGGTCAAAAGCTCTTTAATTTTGTCCTCGTAGTTCAATGATGACATGACCATAGTTGCATTGCCCTTATCAGCTGGTAAAACGAGAATCTCCTTATCCTCGTTGAGCGTTTTCAAGGCATTTCTTTCTCTGAAGGTGAGGTTGCTTTTCGGAGGCTTTGAGCGTTGTAAAATTCGTGATGTCTCAGCCCTTATCTGCTCCGCGGTTTGAATAGGTAGTGAACGTATTCCACTCTACATTTGCTATGATGTCTTCCACAGGTAGCCTGGACGGTACTATGGCAAAGTTTCCTCCCTTGGTCAGCACATTTTGTTCGTCGGCAGTAAGTTCTTTGCTGGTCAAGTTGACTAGAATCTTCCGGTGGTTCTCCTCGGGTGATGGTCCTGTTTTGCTGGATTGGTGAAACCTTTCCGTAAGTGCATCAATTTGTTTTCTTTTTCTTTTTTTTTTTGATAATATCCACCGCAGTTGTGGACGAAACGTCAGGAAGAAATTTCCATGCACCACGGCTTCAAAGCCCGAAAAACATTTCTATATGTGATTTGACCGGCAGTGAAAGCCTTCATAGTCTGATAATACTGTTGCTCTTTATTTTGCTATTTTTTCGCCGATGTACGTGTCTTAACGTACGGGTTTTATCTGGTAAAGCTCCAAAAAAGAGTACAGTCTTGTCTGCGTGTCCCTCGGAGAATAATTTTCCACCAACGTGGGTACCTTAATTAAAAAATTGTCATGTCATCATCACCATCCAGCTTGCCTTGATATGGATTTAAAGCTAATGTTATGCCTCTTACGAAATTTTTCGAGTCTTACCAGAAATTTCTTTTGCTTTAGCTTGAAATGTAGGTCTATGAAATCTTAAAACATACAAACTTCGTGTCCGCGTGCGCCCAATGTACCGTCCGCTTAAGAACGGATACTTCAGACGGTATTTCGTAATAACAATTTCCGGCTGGTAAACAAAAAGTATCCGTATAGTGATGTCCGCATATCACAGGTCTCCGTTAATATGTGAGTGCGGCCCATAAAAGGTTAATTTTCCTAATTTAAATAATTGTGCAATTTTTATTACGACGGGTTAATTGGCAATTTATATAGGGTTTTTATTAAACATAACGCAAAGAGTTACAGGATTATTTTAAAAATATATTGTTCTTAGATGATTTTAGAAAAGCTATTATATTCGGAAGATACAGTTCCATAAAGAAATCGACTTAATGGCATTTTATTAGAAAAATAACTAGAGAAAAGCATTTTAATCTCCAACGTTTTTTCATCAAAAAAAGTTGGAGTGGAAGATGAATAATTGCTGGATATAACTCGATAAAAAACCGCCCTGCTGTTTTTAAAACAGTTCAAACGGTCCATGAAGGGATTTTTGCTTCCCATTTAAATGTAGTCACGTTGAACAGTTCTTGTAGATTGAGAAGCTTTACATGTAATTTTTTAGATTAAAATGCTGTCAATAATTTTAGATAAAAATAACCGATTTTCACATTTACCAGACAAATATTAAAATTACCCATTGCATTTTTGTTGTATGTTTAACAAACACCCAGCGCAGTATTTCGGCGTGTAAGAACCATATTCATAAGGAATTATATTCTAGTTCTTCAATCGTGTGCAAATGTTTTTTAAAGTCTACGTTTATTTTCGGTTGTTAACTTTTTAATGAGTTTGTATCTTTTGGTCAAATTCTCACGAACATATAGTAGGTGATTAAGTGAGAAGCCACAGTTACAAACAACATTACTATTACTTAGCAATCTCCAAACTTGGACCCTTAGCGTAATGCTATTTTCTCATTACTCAAGATTACATTTCTATCAGTTTTGGATATTTTTTTCTTAAATTTATTCCAAGCGTGAAGCAATTTGCATTAAAGATAAAGATTTGTACCAGCATTTGTTATTGAAACAAATAATTGGTTGTGGATAATTAGCAGTGGAATATACTTTACTGGAATGATCGATGTTTATGCAAATATCTAAGTAAACAAACTTTATTCTCTTTCCTTGAACAAATGAATTCGAAATTGATTTATCTGATTGCAAATTTTGATTTTTCTAAAATACTCTGGGTAAGGCGTATCTAAAATTTTCCATATATACACTTAGTTCGCAACTGCGTCTTCAATTATATCTTGAGGACATAAAAACGTTTTCATAATGTTGTTTGTGAAGTTCAATTGCAAAATTAAACAAAGTTAACTATTTGAGGGCTTTATTTGGCCACCGTGTATATGTTGAAATGTGTTTTCACAAAAGAAAAATATTAAATATTTGGTTATGACTGACAAAATATATCCAATATTCATCAACAATTAGCATCAGACGCTTCTAGTGAAAATACTACTGCTCAATGTTGTTTAAAAATAAAATAATTCTTAGAACTTAAGAAAAATTCTTCATATTTGTGACTATGTAAATGTTATTAACTATTTTTGTTTTATCAAAGGTTTTGGATAGAGGGGTGGGACTTTCTACCCATTCAGATAGTGAACTCATAACTCAAGCGCTGTGTTTGATACCTCCAGATGGAGAAGTGAATGGGCCTGATTGGCCAGCCAGAATTAGGCACTTAATGCAGTTGGCCCCTTTGAGTTATTCTCTGGTACTTATGTTAAAAGATCGCATCTATGCGGTCAGGTTAGTAATTTGTATTATTGCAGCACCAACTTGGTATCTGGATTATTTGAGTTTATTCTTTTCAGAGACCCTTACGGAAATAGGCCACTTTGTCTGGGAAAAATTTTAGCGTCAACACATGAAAGTATGTCTAATATTAGTATACATATCTAGAATTCCAATGTATTCCTGGGTTTCAGTCAATTTTATTGTTTATTATTTAAAATGTTACAAATACGTTTCGGTGTCTTTATCCACCATCATCAGTTTGTCTAAAATATATATTTACAGTTGTCATCAAATTAAATAGAAAACTTTCACCAAAATTGACATATTAAAATACAAATCACACACATATTAAAAAGTACATCTAGAACATTGGTTTTCAGGTGACGAGTCAGGACAAACATGTCTGGGAAAAGACTAGAATCTATTGTTTAGAGATCTAAATTTTACTTACGTATATAGTTGCTTTCAACTTCACATTTGACTGGTCACTGAATTTTCCATATTTTATTCGATATCAAGCGATATCAGTCAAATGTGAAGTTGGTAGCAACTATATACGTAAGTTGAATTTAGATCTCTAAACAATAGATTCTAGTCTTTTCCCAGACATGTTTGTCCTGACTCGTCACCTGAAAACAAATGTTCTGGATGTACTTTTTAATGTGTGTGTGATTTGTATTTTAATATGTGAATTTTGGTGAAACTTTTCTATTTAATTTGATGATAACTGTAAATATATATTTTAGACAAACTAATGATGGTGGATAAAGACACCGAAACGTATTTGTAACATTTTAAATAATAAACAATAAAATTGACTGAAACCCAGGAATACATTGGAATGAATTAAAGTACAGTCAGGAAAATATACAAAACATATCTAGAATAGCTTTTTGCGAGAACACTGATCTGGAAAAAATAGCTTTGGCTGTAGTTTTGTTTTATTTTTTTTATTTTTGAAAGACGCAAGTTCGTATTTTTCTTTGGCAACTTAGCAAAACTCTGTTTTAACTTTAAACTACAATTTAATTCTTTTTTGAAATCTGTATTCCTTGAATCGTGAAATTGAATTGGAGAGTTCATAATCTCTAGATTTCCTTAATGTATGCGTTATGCTTAAATTTTATTGCAAAATTTTATATGAAGTTTAAGAGTTTACTGTCTAAAATGTGAGTTAAAAACATACGAACACAGAAAAATGTTCAAAAGAAGTAATGAAAACTCTCCGAAATAGCCACAATAATCTGAAAAATATTGTTTTGTTATTTCATTTTTAGCTGCTAAATTCTCAAAGCTCAAACTACTTTGCTAAGTCAAATGTATGCTGTTTTAAAATATTTATTTGTGGGTCACAAAGTTTGATTTTCCAAAATCGTTCTCGGTTTAATTTATTTCAATAGGAACACACGTGGCCATGAATGGAAATGATGGCACACACGTGGCCATATTGTTGGAGATTAAAAGTTTTTTTTGCTAAAATAAATTTGTTTGAAATTAAGAAGTTGACAGAGGAATAAATAAAATCAAAAGTTCGACAAAAAAAACTTTCGCTGATAGTCAATTTGTCGGCATTTGAAAGAACGCTTCTCATTTATTCTAGCTTTTCATGGGAACGGAGTGCTTGATTACCAGAAAATCTTTCCAAGTATTTTAATCTGAAATTTAATTTGAAATCAATTTTTTCCAGTAGTAAATGGATTTACAGAAGATATAGTTAATAAAATAGTAGATGCGGAAAAACCGGCCGATGGCTGGGTGGTGGCATCTGAATCGTGCGCCTTTATGAAAATCACACGATATACAAGGGAAATTAATCCGGGGGAAATTGTCGAGTTGACCAGAAGTGGACTAAAAACTATTGATATCATTCCTACGCCAGAAGGAAAAGCCATGGCGTTTTGCATTTTTGAATACGTCTATTTTGCAAGGCCTACAAGCATTTTTGAGGGCCAGGAGGTAAATTTTAGACAATATACTGCAAAGCTTTAATTTACAGTCATATTGGGTTTAGGTATATAACGCAAGAGTTCATTGTGGCAGGCAACTTGCTTTAGAACATCCTGTAGACGCCGATATTGTTGGATCTGTACCTGAGTCAGGAAACGCTGCTGCTCATGGATATTCACTGCAGGTGAGTTAGAATTAGTATAATAATTCCAGTTTTTTATTATAGAATATTGCAAGAGTTATATACTTTCATTTTAGTCAAACATCCCCCAAGGCGAATTGCTAGCCAAAAACACCTATGTAGGAAGAACATTCATACAGCCAAGCAACAGGTTGAGGCAAATGAATGTGGCATTAAAATTCAGTAAGCTCTAAAAATGTTTTAAGCTCCTCATTTTGAATGTCCAACTATCTTAGGCCCGATATTGACGAACGTAAAAGGAAAACGCATCATATTGATTGATGACTCGATAGTTCGAGGAAACACTGTTGGTCCCATTATAAAGTTGTTGCGAAAATCTGGAGCGAAGGAAGTGCACATTCGGTACATCCATTAGAGTAATTTAACTGGACAATTTTTTATATACAATTTTTAGCATTGCCAGCCCTCCACTGAAATTTCCTTGCTATATGGGCATAAACATTCCCACTCGAGAAGAGCTGATTGCTAACGCGAAAGATTTTGAGGATATTGCTTTAAAAGTTGGTAAGTATTAAAAACAATATGTTTATAAGTTAAATTGATGTAATGGAAATTTAGGAGCGGATAGTTTGCATTATTTGAGCGTGGAAGGACTGGTTTGCGCCGTCCAGAAGGATATTAAGGTACAAGGTAGGAGAATTGGACACTGTACTGCTTGTCTCACTGGAGATTATCCAGGAGGTGTTCCTGATAATCTGGACTGGTAATAAGGGAAAATTCTGAAGTTCAACTTTTAAAAAAATCTATGTTATGTCGCTATAATTTTTTGTTTTTGGTATTTATAAAACTCTCCTAAATGCAATTAAATTCACTCTTGGGATAAACAGGAAATGGATGCATAATGCACTTTCTTTCAGTATTAATTTTCCAGTTTTTAACGCGGGCATTTTGATATGCATTCTTTTTATCTTAGTTAATAGTGTTAGGATAATTTTTTATGTTAAATATATAACTACTTACATAAAACTATATATATAAAACTTACCAGAAAAATGAGATAGAAACGAATTTTATGCGCATTTTCGGCTCTGATTATAAATGTATCAAATTTCTTCGTTGAACTTCTTAACAGTATGGAAAACTACTAATGAAGAATAATTTTGCTGTTCAAACCATCTTCTTTATTAGATTTGTTCTGATTCGTTCACTGGATTTCACTGAAGTTTGTTATTTCAGCCTATTTTTAACATTGTATTTTTTATCATTATTTTTAACATTGTAATTTGAGTTTAACATCAAGATAAGCAAGGCAGACGACGGCAGGTTTCGGATCCAATTCGTGCTTTCATGGTTTCCCCGTCTTTTGTTCTTTTTGAATTCAGTTAATTTATTATTTAATTAAATTTATATATTTTATATTATTGCTTTAGTTTTTCACTATTAGTCTCATTTTAATCTCATTATTGTCGTTTTTTATACAATTTTTGTATAATTATACTTCGTTGGATATTCCAATGTCTCAAGTCTCAAACGCGACTCAATAGCCGCCGTAATCGCAATTGAAAGAAAGTCTTAAAACCCAATTTATGAAGTAAATTTATAATTTTGTTCCACATCTTGCGATCTACAACATTTTTCGTCCACAAATTCAAAAGCTTCAATGTTTAAAAATTATGTTTTAAACTGCTTTCAGCTGATTATGAATGTGCCACTAACACTAAATAATAATAGGTTTTGTGTCTTGTTTTCACAAGACACAGTAGCAATGTCTAATTAGACGATTAGACGTTTAGACGATTAGACAATTAGACGCGACTAAGAGTGAAAAAGTCTTATTTTTACGTTAGATTTTCCCACAAACGTTACATTTAGCTTAATTAGTTATTTAGAAGTGATTTTTAAGTATATATTTCAAGTAGTATGGTGTATTAAAGAATCTCGAAAATAAAATAACATTTTTTTATTTTATAAAAATTGTCCAAAGAAATAGTATTATATATGATATAATATATATATACACCATATGATTTGAATGACTACATTATTTCATAAAGCATTTAGAAAGTTATAATCTATATGCAGGCAATATTGAGTTACTTACTTAATATTTTTCTTAGCAGATTGTTATGTTTTGTTTATATTAAGTTATATTTAATAAAATTTGATTTGTTTTATAGAATACAATTCATATTTGTAGTTGATTCGGCAGTGGCGACCGGTGCATAAGCCCTGCAGAGTTCCCAAAAAATAAAGTATTAATCTAATTAAAGTATTTTTTATGATCCAAAATCCAACATAATACTAAATATTTGGCATTCGCGTTGTAATAAATTATAAAAAATATGCATGCAAAGTGCAAATTAGACAAGTAAAATCACCAGTGGAAATAATCTGCCGACTCACGCTATCGTGAGTCTAAGTTCGTGCTCTATGCGGTCCTCTAAACATCCGCGCAACACACCGCTGTTTCCTTGTTCTGCCATATCAAACTTTTTGGGAGTGGCTCCCAAAAAAATTTCCACTTCCGCAGATTTTTGGAGATTGTACACCCCCAAAGGAGTCATAAATCATGCGCCGCCACTGGATGTACATGTATTACTTTAAAGTTTTATAAAACCGGTGGTCCTGCTATTTTTAATTGTTGATTCTTTCAGGCGTTTTAGCACTTGATGGAAAGATGCGATTTTTTAACAGAAAGAGCGCAGTTGGTTAAAAGCATTTATTACGAGACTGACATTTACTAAGGATTTTGGATTTCCGACAATTTTTATGATTCTTGGAAGATCTTTAAAGTCAGGTGTCTTTTAAAGATCGTACAAATTTCGAATTGCTACTTGCATCAGTTTGAGAGATGCGAATTTTTAGACCGCCATTTACTACACTGGCAGCAATCAGGCTCCCGGTATATTTTTATGAAACTTGGAGGATCTTTTGAGTCAAGTGTATTCTAAAGATAGTAAAAATTTCAAATTGTCGCTTGCGTTAGATTGGAAGACGCGAATTTTTAAAGGAGGAAACGCAGTTGTGAGAAATATGCATTTTAGGATGTTTTCTAATGGAGAAAAAATCAGTATTATCTGCAATTTTAAATTGCTACGTGCTTTAGTTTGAAACGGGAGAATTTTTAAAGGATAGAACCCAGTCTGAGTAAAAACTTCCATTTCGGACCGATATTTACTAAGAGAAATGAATGACAGAGGAGAGATGCTCCTAAACTATTTCCAAAACGAAAACTTATTCTGCATGAATAGCTTCTTTCAAAAACCGATCCAACGAAAATGGACATGGCTAAGTCCGAGCGGCCTCGTGAAGAACGAAATAGATTATATTCTTGTAAATAACAAACATATAGTTACAGACGTTTCTGTCTTCAACAAATTTAACATCCGAAGCGATCATCGACTTTTTCGAGCTACAATTATCATCAATACTAAAATCGAAAGAACTAAACTAATAAAAAACAGAACCCAAACAAATATCGATGAACAGCTGAAGCAAACAGACGCAGTACGAGCAGAAGCTTTCATCACGTCTTCCTACAAATACCTGCAAAATATCGAGTTAGCAGATAAAATTGTAACCAGCATTGATACCGCTAAGAAAAAAGTATATGCCCTTAAAAAAGAACCCAAAAATCTCAAAATTAGTCCAAAATACTCTTAAACTAATTGAAAAGAGAAGAACCCTAAGTTGTGAATCTACCGAATATATACAACTTAATACAGAGATAACCCAGCATATTCGAAGAGACATAAGAACGTGCAACACCCAAACGATCAAGCAGGTTATGGAAGATAACTCGAATATGAAGGTTCTAAAAAATTCGCTGCTTCGGGGTAAAGCTAATATCTTCAAAATTTCAATCGAGAACAGAATAATAGTTAGAGACCAACAAGATATCAAGCACGACATAGAGCAAGACTATACTAAACTCCATAGTACAACCTTACCAAACACTGAGTGGATTACAATAAGGAACGTGAACTCCGAAGAAATTCGCGACATTAGTATAGAAGAAATAAGAGCAGCATTAAAACATGAAAAAAGAGAACCTGGCGAAGACAAAATTACCAGCGAGATGTTGAGCAACGGAGGGGAGAGTATGCTAGAGGTTATGAGTGTGTTTTTTAATATATGTCTAGTTGCGGGCCAGATCCCATCCTCCTGGCAGAACGCCAACGTAATCATAATACCTAAGAAAGGAGACATTAGTAAGATAGAGAATTATCGCCCTATAAGCTTGCTATCCCACATGTACAAGCTGCTGACAAAAATAATTGTGAATCGATTAACACTAAGCTCAATTTTTATCAGCCCCCAGAATAGGCGGGATTTAGAAAAGGATTTGATACCTCGGATCACATACAGTCGCTGCGATCTCTTATTGAAAAAAGCGCAGAATACAACATCCTGTTACACCTTGCCTTCGTGGACTACGAGAAGCCTTTTGTCTCTGTTGAACTATTTGGCTCCAAGTACATATAAGTGAGGACATAACTACCGATAAAATACCTACGAGAAAAGGGGTCAGATAGGGAGACACAATATCACCGAAGCTGTTCAGTCTGGCAATGGAGGATGTTTTCAAAAAGCTACCCTTGCAGACAAATGGTATGAATGTCGACGGAAAATATCTGAATCATCTCCGATTCGCTGATGATATTTTATTGATTAGTATCAATATAAACCAGTTAGAAACCATGTTGAAACAACTAAACGAGACATCGAAAACAAGAAGGCTTGAAGATGAACTTAACAAAAACCAAATTATGGGTACACAGAACATCAACGTCACTATAGGTCAGGACATAGAAAAGATAAATGAATACGTATACTTGGGACATAAAATCATGTTGGATAACGACAACCAGACGACAGAAATTTCAAGACGACTACAGCATAGTTGGGCTGTGTTTGGTAAATTGGGCTACATATTGAAAAATCGAGAAATTCCCAATGGTTTAAAGCGACTCTATGAAAAGTGCATCATCCCGGTAACAACATACGGGTTAGAAACTATGGCACTCACCGTAAAAAGTGCAAACCGATTATGCAATATGCAGCGAGCGATGGAAAGGGCAATGTTGAGAGCGCAAGCTTGAGCGACAGAATTCGGAACGAAGAAACTCAAGAACTCAAGTGGAGCTGGGCAGGGCACGTTGCCAGACAAGTCTATTGTAGATGGACAAATCGTACTGTTTCCTGGTGACCAAGGGAAACAAGAAAGGATGAGCCTGGCATCTCCTAGCTCAAAACATCGTGGACAGAATTAAGGGAGGCCTACGTTCGGAAGGGGACAACAATGGGATGAGAAGAAGAAGATTTATTACGCTGACATCAATCAGGATTTCGGGCAATTTTGATGAAACTTTAAGCATCTTTAGAGTCGGATGTCTTCTAACATCTGATTGCTACCTGTTTAAGCTTGGATGATGTGCATTTTTAAAGAAACGAGTCCATTTGGATAAAAATATTTATTTTAAGAGCGGTGTTTACTAAACCAGCAACAATTAGGATTTTGGTCGATTTTTATAAACTTTGAGCATTTATAGATTGAGGTGTTTTCTAAAGGTGGTGAAAATATTAAATTACCACTTGCGTTAGCTTGAAAGATACGAATTTCTAAAAGAGAGGACAGTAAAAAGTATACTGAGTAAAAATAAGCATTTAGAGATAGGTATTTACTAAGCTGGCAAAAATCAGTATAATGGACGATTTTTATGAAACTTTCGACAACTTCCGTAGAGTGGGTATGTAAGTATGTTGTAAATATGTAAAATTTTCAAATTGCTTCATACCTTAGTTTGAAAAATGTAGATTTTTTAACGCACTTACTTTACTTTACTTACTTTTTCGAGTCGAGGTCTAAAAATTTTACAATCTCTCTGCCCAGTATCGGGCTACGTTCAGGCCTTCAGTGTTAGCAAGCCATAATTCATCACGGGTCCACTTTGGTACGGTGGTCTGTACTTCTCCGCATTCATAAAACACCTCGTCAGCATTTTTTATGTTCCACTTTGCCAGATTAGCCTTAACGGGAGCAACACCGGTCCGCATGCGATTTAGGGTTCGCCATGTCTTCCATTCCAGGTTCATCCCTCGGGGCGGTTCTTGTCGGAGTGGAAAAGTCTCTGGTTGTTCTATGCCTGTGTTGCGCATAAATCTTTTCCTAGATTTTAAGCGACTGGTTCCATGGGGTTCCTCAAGACTGTGGAGAAGGTGTCTGTCATCAAACGTTTGTTTGAATCTTTCGACATGTTGGGCTGCCTCGCGTTGATCTTTTGGGGAGGCAAAGCCTGGTATAGTAACGGCACGGGGGTAGGTTTCATGCAGCCAGTCACAATTCGGCATGTCTCGTTTAGTGCGACAATTTATAGTCCATCAGAGTTCTGTAAGACTTAGATAGCAGTGTTCTATGGTTTATGGTGTCATATGTAGCTGTGAGATCAACCAGAGCTATTCTCGTCATTTCCCTCTGTTCGAAACCTTCCTCTATGAATTCCGTAAGGTTTAGTACTTGTCCCGTGCATGATATCCCTGTCCTAAAGCCAGCTTGTTGGGGAATGAGCTTTAAGTCCAGGTGGCCCTGGATACGGTTGAGCATGAGGCGCTCATATATTTTGAACATGTGGCTCAACAGAGATATAGGGCGATTGGTACTTGGGACTTCCGGGTTTGAGCAAGGCTATTACGTTTGACTTTCGCCATGTTTTCCGGATCTGGTAGGTAGTTTTACAATGGTTAAATAGGGCTAATATCCACTGTTTCGTGTTTTCCTAAAATGTTTTATCTGTTCAATTAGAGTGTCATCTACCCCTGGCGATTTTCCGGTTTTCATAGCATCTATGTCTTTTTGGAGTTCTATGGGTGTGAACGGGTCTCTCATGAGGTTTATCTCGCCTTTCCGTTGTCTTTCGATTTTCAAGGTTTTGCTGCGGTAGTTGGTTTTCCCGTTGATGCGCTACTTGATTTGCTGTAACTGCGCATGTCTGTTTTATATCTGTTGGGTCTCCGTTCAGTTTCTTAATAATATTCAATGCCTGCTTGCTGCTATGAATCATATCCATCCAGCTCCATCGTTGTTTCACTGAACGGGTCTCCATTGTAATGCTGTGCATATTGGCTCACTTTGCCTTTAGCTTCATTGTTCATTTGTTGTTTTTTAACGCAAAGAGCGCAGTTGAGTAATATTTGCTTTTACTAAGCTGGCGATAATCAGGATTCCAGGTGATTTTTATGAACCTTTGAGCCTGTTTCTGTCTGGTGTGTCTTCTAAAGATTGCCAAAATATCTCATTGCTAATTGCTTTAATTTGAAAGATGCGAATTTTTAAAGGAAAGGGCGCAGTTAAATTAAAACATCCCGTTTGAAAGCGGTGTTTACTAAACTGGCAACAATCAGAGGATTCTGGTCAATTTTTAAGAAACTGTGCAACTGCAGGGCAAAGCGTTTTCCAAAGGTGCGAAAAATTTCAAATTACCACTTCCGTTATATTAGAAGCCCCTAATTTTCGAACGAGGGAACGCATTTGTCTAAAAACATGCATTTTGGGATCGGTATTTACTAAGCTGGTAAAAATCAGTATTATGGACGATTTTTATAGAACTTTCGTAATCTGTGCTGTGAGTGTGTATGTTCTAAATATGGCAAACATTTCAAATTGCAACTTCGAGCATCTTTAGAGTCAAGTGTCTTCTAAAGATCGGGAACATTTCAAAATGCTGCTTGCTTTAGTTTGAAAACATGTGCATTTTTAAAGGGAAATAGTGCAGTTGATTAGGGCCATCCATTTTGAGACCGATATTTACTAAGCCGACAACAATCAGGATTCTAGACAATTTTCATAAAACTTTGATGATTGGAAAGTCAGGTTTCTTCTAAATATTCTTAAAATTTCGAATTTCTACTTATTTCAGTTTCAGAGAGGAAAAAACTTGCAACTGAATCAGGATTCTGGTCGATTTTTATGAAACTGAGTATTTGTAGATGCTGAGAGATGCGTCTTCTGAAGATGATGAAAATTTGAAGAGGCCACTTGCTTTAGATCGAAAAACGCGAATTTTTAAGGAAGAGTCGAGTAAGAACATGCATTTGGAGATCGGTTTCTAAGCTGGGAAAAATCAGTATTCTGTGCGATTTTTACGATACTGTCTGTACTCTACAGATGCACAGCGCAAACTTACCCAACCATAGAAGACTACGCATGACATTCCGCAGACATCCCACAGAAGAAAACAGAATTGCCCTTAACCGACAAGGGCAACTGCTGAAAGAAGCTTTTCTGAAGCACAGGAATCATAAATGGGAAAACCGCTTGAGAGAGTTGAATCCTGAGGACCAAAGCATATGGAGTATGCAAAAGGCCCTAAGAAGAGAAGGTACCAAGATTCCAGCTCTCCACAGAACTCAAGGTTTGGTATTTACAGATGGCGGCAAAGCTGAGGCGTTTGCGGAAGCAATTGAGAGTGAGGCCAGGGTAAACCACCACCCAAACGATGACCTACACCACGAAGCAACTGTCAGAAGGACAGTAAATAAGCTTCGGAGTGAAAAGCCTGGCTGCCACCTTCCCCCAACGTCGCCAGCAGAAGTTGCAGCCATCATCAGAAGAACTAAAGCTAAGAAAGTCCCTGGGAGAGCTGGAATCACCAACAAAATGCTGAAGAACCTGCCGAGAAAAGGACTGGTAGCTGTAGCTAACTTGATTAATGCCATTTTCAGGACTGGTCATTTCCCAAGCATCTGGAAGCACTCGGAAGTCATCATGCTCCTGACGCCCAAGAAAAACAGGACTTTCCCCCAAAACTAGAATCCTATCAGCCTGTTGCCCGCTCTCAGTAAAATAGCCGAAAGGGTTATACTGAGGAGACTTAAGGAGTAAATGAGCGAGCTTGATTTGCTTCCGCCAGAATAGTTTGGATTCCGAGGAAAGCATTCCACGGAACTTCAGCTGCTCAGGATAGTAGAAAGAGACACCAAAGAAATGAATCAGTACCGAACGACTGGAATACTTCACACTGGATGTCGAAAGAGCGTTCGACAGAGTGTGGAGAGACGGTCTCACCTACAAGACGATGGAAACAGGTATTAACAAGAAACTGTGCCAGTTAATAGACAGTTATATTTGCATAAGGAGCTTCAGCGTCAAAGTTGGAGGTCACCGGTCAGAAACCAGAACCACTGAGGCAGAAATACCGCAAGGAGTAGTGCTCCTCCCACTGCTATACAACATATATACAAGCGACATTCCAAGACCTGCCAATACGACCCTGGCACTCTTTGCAGATGATACGGCCCTTCTGACATCCTCATGGCGCAAGAACTGCATCAGTTTTACGAAAATTTATGAGTTGGCAAAAATCAGGAGCAATTTGTATGAAATTTGAGAATCTTTTGAAAAGTCAAACCTTTTTTTAGAAATAGTGCAAATTTCAAATTGCTACTTGCTTTAGATAGAAGATGCACATTTTTAAAGTTGCAGAGTGCAGTTGAATAAAATCATCCAGTATGAGGACCATTTTTTCTAAGCTGGTAAAATTTCTAATTTTAGGCGTTTTTTGAAAGATTCATCCAATAATGCTAATCCAATGTTAACAAATTCATTGGAATTGAAGCTTACTGTTAGGCGACGGTCCCACAGAACCACCGGTGATCACAGGTGACCATCAAGCAGATTTCCAACATATGCAATTCCCATTGAACGGTCTCACAGAACGCTTCACTGTCATCCACTGCTAACCACCGGTTCGAAATTTCCGACGTGTTCTAAAATTTGATAGATGGGCGGTGGACGGTGAATGCGCGCATACTATTTAGAAGTTATTTCGGGTTGTTTTCGGACGTCCAGCGAAGCTGTCAATTTTATTGTGGGTTTATGTGAAAAAATATCATTTTTTATTGTGGGTTTATGTGTTATTTTATTGTGGGTTAAAGCGCAATTCCCTTTACTAACTGGTAAGCTATTACATTTTTATATACATTTCATTCAAAATATATCATCTACAAAATATTTTAGAGCAACAATTAAAAAAGAAGTGGCAAGATACGGATACCGGATACGAAGAAAAGATAACCTGCCATCTGGTTCTGGATCTAAAATTATCAAAAGGTGGGCGAACGATGACGCCTTATCATTTTTTGATACATACCTTGCGGAAAGAGGAACCAGTTTCAATGTTCTTTCCCCTTCATGGCAGCCTGAGATCCCCGCACTCTCGAGACAATACGAGAGTTCCGATATGGTGGAGGAGATGCAAAATTCTATATATCAAATGGGTGAGTTAGCTAAATTAACTATACATATGTAAATAAAGAAGAAGGATTAAAGAAATGTAATGCACATAGTTGGCTTAAGCTTGGCTAGTCCATCTTGGCTTAAGCTTGGCGATATTTTAACAAATATATTATTCTTATTTCAGATGATCAGGACGAAATTTTAATTTACACGCCGGAACAACGGTTGTGTTTGCAGGATCCGTCTCCGGAACATGATTCACGCCAAGAATCGCCACAACCTTCAGAAACGCCCCATAATAGAAAAAGAACGAAATTAAATGAAATTGACGAAAGCCTGTTGTCTTATATTCAGGCGAAAAAGGCCAGAATTTCGAAAAAAAAAGGCAGAGGGTCCAAAATCCTCCAACGAACTTTTTCTGCAAAGTTTGTTGGAGGATTGATTGAATTAGCCCCAGCAAAAGTGCGTCATTTTAAGAGTGCAGTTTTAGAAAAGCTGAACGCACTCTTAGATGACGATGAATAAAAATAATTTGCCAGGTAATGTGTGTATTAATTTAGTATTTTATTTCTATCTTTATTACACTTTCTGCCCTTGTTTAATACATGCAGTCTTAATCTAGATAAAAAACCAATATGAAAATTCTCCTATTCTAGGTTAACAATAGTAGTAGTAAACATCTTTATTTCTAAAAAGGCCATCGACCTATCGGTATTTCTGCCCTTGTTTAATACATGCAGTCCCAATCCAGATAAAAAACAAATATGAAAATTCTCCCATTCTAGGTTAACAATGTTATTGAATAAATAAGATTTCAGTGGCAAGAAGAAATTATTTATTGTCCACTAGTCCGTTGCGTTTGTAAGTGTTCGAGTAGCGTTAATGTAGGGAAACCGGAAGCGGGATTGTCTGGTTGGTCTTGCAAGACAAAGGGGATTCAGTATGGTCCAGTTGTAGGGGGTTGTTTGTCCATTTTGTCTGTAGCTGTATGAGGTCTCTCAGAGATCTTTGTCATGTTTGTGCGTTCGTATAGTAGTTGGGTGGGGGGGGTTGTGTAGTGGGTTTTGGGGGGTGTCTTATTCGTGTTATTATGCAGAGGGTCCAAAATCCTCCAACGAACTTTTCTGCAAAGTTTGTTGGATGATTGAATAAATTAGCCCCAGAAAAAGTGCGTCATTTTAAGAGTGCAGTTTTAGAAAAGCTGAACGCACTCTTAGATGACGATAAATAAAAATAATTTGCCAGGTAATGTGTGTATTAATTTAGTATTTTATTTCTATCTTTATTACAAATATATTCCGGCGTCCTGCCAATCTACAGCGCCTACTCCACTAAAATAAGCGCAAAAGCGATCTCGTATTCTTCGTCCTTCCCTTGAAGATTTGTTGGCATTTAATCGCCTTCCTTGCATCGGTAGAAAAGCATCAGGCCTTACATTTTCAGCCAATTGAGTTTGAAGAGTACCATTTTCTTCCATTCTGATGAAGTTGTGAAGAACACAAGCGGCTTTAACTATTTTATCTACTTTTGTTGGCTCAATCGCAATACTGGTTTCGAAAATTCGGAATTTTGAAACCAGTATGCCAAAAGTGCATTCAACTAATTGTCTGGCATGTGACAAGCGATAATTAAATATTCTTTTGCGAACATCTAGATTTCTTTTCGGATAATGCTTCATAAGATGTTGCGATAACCGGACTGCTTCGTCGCCAACAAAAACAAAAGGCATAGCATGGTTTTCTGTTTCATTTAATGGCTTATTCTCTGGTAAATCTATTCTATTTCCATATAATAATTTTCCAAAATTGGAATGTTCCAGTATGCCACCATCACTGCCGACATCGATCATCGTGAACTTATAATTTACATCGACAACAGCCATCAAGACAATGGAATGGTACATTTTATAATTATAAAATAAAGATCCACAATTGTTTAGCTTGCGTATCCTTATGTGTTTCCATCTATAGCTCCCACACAATTAGGAAAGTACTTTTGCACTTTGAATTCTTCAGCAATCCTTTCGAATTGTTTTTTGTTGGGAAACTTTAGATATTCGTTTTCTAAGCCATTGTAAATTAAAAAACCATTTCATTTACTATGGTGCTAATTCTATAATGACTTATGCGAAAACAAAATGATGCAGAATGAAAAGATTCCCCAGTAGCAATATATCCGAAAAAATCAAAAACTGTAAGCTTCCATGTGTTGAGATCAATGATGGGCGTTTACATGTAGGTAATGATTGTCTACGTTACTATGTAGATAATGCGTAGAAAATACGTAGACAATAGATTTATGTAGAGAATAATGTGAAAAATGTACATATGAACATGTAATAGTCATATCGCCAATTTATTGGCAAAAAGCGTTCTAAACAAGGAATGTACAGACAACATAATTAGCATTTTAAAAGAATTCAAACAAACTGATTTAGAAAAACCGGTTGTAAAAAAAGGAGGCCACACACTAAAATTACCGTGTGAAACGCGTTGGTGTTCGTATAGAGATGTTTATTTTTCTTTTTTGGAAAATTTAAAGTTTATGAAACTTGTTGCCGGAGATGATACAATAACAAAGAAAATAAAAACAACTCATCTTCTATACCATGAAGAACTTGTTGAGCAAGTTAGAAATAGTATTGAACTCTTTGATCCCATTTGCAAGTTGATTAACACTAGCCAGAGCTCCACATGTTCAATTGCCGATGCAGTTGAGCAGTGGCTTAATTTAGAAACAGAACTTCCCGAAAATTTTAGAAACCAGTTCAAATCACAATTGGAGCTAAGGAAAAATATGGCTTTAAATAAATATACCTAGTTGGGTATATTTTCCTGACTGTACTTTAATTACTTCAAATTATTCCTGGGTTTCAGTCAATTTTATTGTTTATCATTCAAAATGTTACAAATACGTTTCGGTGTCTTTCTCCACCATCATCAGTTTGTGTGTCTAGATGTTTCTACCTTCACATTTGACTCGACATTCTTTGAAGTAAATAAATATACCTTAACTGCGTACTTCCTACATGCTGCCTACGATAACGGAAAGCTATCAAAAGATCATAAAGTTGTCATTAACAATTTTTTAATTAAAGCGCTTGACGCTGATGGAATTGAAAGCTTAGACGATTTTAAATGCCACAAAGGAACTTTTCATACACTTTATGAAAAAAAAAACGTGCTTAAACCGGTGGTATTTTGGAATACTTGTGATTTGGATCATCCAAGTTTGGCGAGCGTCGCTAAAAGATTAGTGCTAATCCCAGCTTCATGAGCCCAACTCGAGAGAGTATTCTCAACTTGGTCATTGATTCACACGCCCATTAGCAATCGCCTAACATTTGAGAGATCAAAGAAGCTAATGCATGTGTATTATACACTGCGTATTCAAGATAATGGCCTGAAGAATATAAACATCGATGATCTTTAAGAAGGCGAAGAAAATTGTTGATGAAATATGTAGTTAGATATTAGTTTATGTGATTGTGTTGATAGCTTTTTTGAAAAAAATAATATTTTGAAAAGTTTATAATTGATGTTATCAATATGATAAAGTTAAATAATTGATATGAATTTAGAATGATTATAGTACTGGAGAACACGTTTGTAAAACTAATGTATCTACATTTTCTGGATTATCTACATAGTTTCATTATCTACATTGGCCATGTAGATAATTGCAATTGTCTACGTGTAGATAATGGTGTATTATACATGGTGTAAATTACGCGCCCATCAGTGGATGAGATTATTGATTTGATTTTAGTACCTCAATGTAACTGTTAATCTTTCCTCAAAACTGATGCTTTGTCGATAATTTGTACTTTCTATGTTGGCCATCGGTTTCAGTCTAGATACCAGCAAATTCCACGTGTTTTTGTTCATTCGATAGTAGCTATAAAATTTTTCTTCATCATTTACTAACTGAGGAACTAGTTGATGAAATTCTCCGCTTTGTTCCCTCTGGAGAAAAATGTCTCGCACCCACATTCGACGTCGGTTTTTGTTTCAATTCGAACATTCAAGACATTTGTAATGTTCTGAAACTGTTAACTTACAATTCATAGTTGAACTGTTTCAAATTAACTCTGTAGATGGCGGGGACTGAAATAATAAAGAAGCCTGACGTTCTAGCTTTACTGCAGGATCCAAGATGGGGACACGTCACGTGCAAATTTAACTCGGAAAACTGGAAGGCGGAGCTTAGATTATCCAATTTATCTTAATTTAATTGAAACATTCCAATGTGAAACAAGATTACTGTCCCTTTGCCTTCACCAGCGCACTATTCCTTCGTTCTTTGCCTTGCTTGTGATTTTATTCTTAATTCATTGTGGAGCTTATTATGAATAAATTATTTGGGAAAATAAGGCTGGAACAAAAAGAAATATCGAAACAAGGCGCATGCCCACGTTTTTCTACAATTCTTGCCATTATTCTCTTTGTAGATCCTTGTTGGTCATAAAAATGTTATTAAATACTCCTTACCATAACATTCTACAACCGGAGCCTAATTTCACGTGATTTTCAACGGTTGAAGTTTCAAATTCAATGGTATTATTAAAATATTGGGCGTGTTTTACTGCCACTTATGCTGGACGTACGCCTTGTAAACACATCAGGCCTGCCAGGCTGCTAGAAAGAGATAGGCGGAAGCGAGTGGGTTGACGTTAGGAAATTAAAGGCGTAGCCATTTTGATTTTGACGAATATTGACATACGTCTAGTAGTCTAGACAGAAAGTCATTTGTTACAGTCGAGGTGACATGTAAACACGAGAAAAATCTGGGAAAAATACGGAAGTCGCATGTTTTAGTAATTACTCGCGTTTATTTTCTCTCGTTTTTTATTTCACCAAATATCCGGACCGAGTTCCACGCGGTAAATTGAAAAAGTGGTTGTTTTTGTTTGGTTTCATTGAATTAACCTTGCGACTTGTCGATTAAATTCGGCCCGGTTTTTTCAAATGTTTTGGACTGACAGAAAACATGAGTGGAGCATACTAGATGGATTTTAAAATTCAACTGAAATAATGTAAGTACATACATTTCCATAAATTAAAACAAACACATATACAGCCACTGTTTTATATTGTGTATATTGTTCTGAGCGATTTTCTTCATTCATTAGCACTTGTGTCATAGTAAATACTCGTAAATTGATATGCCCTTCGCTGTTTCTCCTGCTGATTAGCACGTGAGATGCGTTATTTGAATTTATATTTGGTAAATATTTGTAGTGCAATCTATCCTACGTGATATTTTAAGTAAAAAGTAGTTAGTATTTTCCTTCTAATTGAAACTAGAAACACTTTTTAGAAATTAGATTTAAAAGCGTTAAAGTATTTTTGTTTGTTGTTGGGAAAGGATTTTGCAAAGCGTGCAGTGCGTCTATTTGTTAAAATAATTATTGCTGAAGGTTTTTTTTTCGAACAGATGCACTTTTAATCTACCTGAATAATACTGGATTTTGTTTGTTTACTATCTTGGTTCATGCTTTCGACTTTTCAAAATTTAATTTAATTTACCTTTTTAAAATCAGCGAAAGGTATGCCGATAATATGCCTTCCCAGATATTTAGAAGAGTACTTGCATGAACTGCAATAAAATTATGTTAAATAACACAATTTTTGAAGGCCAAAGAACAATATTGAACTCATTAAAAAGTCCAAATCTAATGGATATCAAAAAGCAATTTAGCTAGACACGTAAAATTATTAATGCAATATATTTTTGAGTCCTGGAACGATGGCGCGTATTTATTTTCGTTTTCATATTTGCTTTCTTTTAGACTGATTTAAGTAAGCCATACTGAGCCGGTTAGGCACGCAAAAAAAGAATTACTCATGTTTTATTATAGAACTGAAAAATTCGGTAAAACGTTGAAAACTGGAAACGTAGCATTTTGTATTTAAATACAAATTATATATTTTTCATCTCTGAAGCGTCAGCAATTTCTTAACTATCTATTTTTAGCTTGTCCGTTATTAAGGAAAGTACCATTTTTTAAATCTACCATCATTCTACAAGATGCTAAGACGCGAGTTGTTAGCCCTGACGCCTGACGGAAGAAATCTACAGCAAATTTTATTAAAATCCATCTGAGCGCTTTTCCGATATTACAAAAAAAACTTAATTTAAGTTTTGAGAATGTAAATAGTAAATGAATGTCAGTTGGAAAGAGAACAGAAATATTTTTTTGCATAAAAACTATGAATGCCACATTTTACAAAGAGGACAAAAATATGAAAAGAGGATTAGTGTATCAACTCCATCTCAAATCCAGGTGATTCCAGCTAATAACTAAAAGTTCTGGTAGTTTTTGTACCATGACACCCAAGAATTCCTCACTTTCCCAAAGCGGATGAACTCGGCTGCTTCATCGAAACATGAGTCTTTCATAGGAACAAATTCACAGCGAGCTTCATTAAAATCCATCGTACCATTCTACCGATATCTCAAAAAAACATAATATTTTTGAAGAACTTTGACCATCAATCGCACAGGAGCAGGAAATTTTTTCTTAATTAAAGTTAGGTCACAAGGTATTCATTTGAACCAAAGAAGTCTCAGTGCCCGTTTGGTCATGGGCTTACGGGACACCTTGTATACACTCCTTTATCTTACTTTTTATGTTTTTGGTGGCAAGCTTCCATTTCTTTCTAAAAGGAGTTAAAACTAAGCCGATAACGCCTCTTTGGCAGATATTTAGAAAATTACTAATTAGCTGCAATTAAAATATGTTAAATGAAACAATTAATTAAAGGAAAAAGCAACTATGAGTTCATTACAATGACGAAATCTAATGGATAGCAAAATGCAATTTAGCTAGGACACGTGAAATTATTTTTGAGTCCTAGAAAGCACATTTTCGAATCCCTGAGTAACGAATGTCGCGTTTTCTTTTCGGTTTTACATTTGCTTTATTTTAACCCGACTAATAAGTAACCGATTGAATAAAAAAAGAAAAAAAAATTACTGATGTTTTATTATTAAATTGAAAAATTCGCTACAACGTTGAAAACTGGGAACGTAAGTAGCATTTTGTCTTTAAATACAAATAACCCAGTTTACATCTCGAAAGCGTCAGCAATTTTTTAACTATATATTTTAAACTTGCTCGTTATTACGGAAAGCACCATTTTTATATTTACAATCATTCTAAAAGATGAAACTTGAATTTTAATTTGATGCGTTTCTTCTTATTATCAGTTAGGTCTGCTGTGTTTAAAATGATTCCTAAGTAAACACATCAAATCTTTTAGTTAAGAGAGTACAATACAGGGTGTCCCACCGGGAACCGCCGCGATGGATATCTGGCAAACTATAATTAGGAGAAATTTGAAAATTGGACAGTATACCGAAGCCATTGGGGGCAACCGATCTAGAATATTTTCAAGATGGCCACACTTCCGGTTATACCAGTTGATACCCACTTCCGGTTATACCGGAAGTAGGTATCAACTTGCTTATTGTAAATGGAACACCCTATATATTATTACATTTTTGAATTCTACTTCAAATTATAAACATATTTCATGTACAATATCATATACCTAAGTCTAATCATTTTTGAGATATTTGAAATTCACACTCGAATAATTATTCATTTTTCCTATAAGGGAATATGTGCTACTTAATTTGAGTCTCATTTCCTGTTGAAAAGGACTGACTTTAATGGAATTTCGACAACATTTTCATAACTGAAACAAGTGGGTTTTTCGGGTTTTTAGGCCGTCGTTCGGTAGAATTTCTTCTTGACGTTTCGCAAGCACGTGTGGCTTGCATCTTCAGAAGTGGTTTGCTTGAACGCTTACACTGTTCTGATCAGAACAGTGTAAGAGAAGAAGTGCAGAAAGAAGAAATTCTACCGAACGACGGCCTAAAAACCCGAAAAACCCACTTGTTTCAAGGAATGGCCTCGAAAGTCTATCTCTTTTGATTTTCATAACTATTAATACAAATTATTAAAAAAATAAGTTTGAAAATGACGTTGAGAAAACCGTCCAAAATCAATTTTTTTAAATGGAAACCCCCATTTTTGATCATTTTATCTTATTCAGTGTTAAAATTAAGGGTAAGTTTGTGTAAAGTTGTCTATTATATATTATAATTGTAAATATATTATAAATATATTTACAATATACGCTATTACTATATATTTACAATATTACAATTATAATTGTAAATATATTTATAATTTGGAGTAGAATTCAAAAATGTTATAATATATAGGGTGTCCCATTTAAAATAAGCAAGTTGTTACCTACTTCCGGTATTACGGGAAGTGTGGCCATCTTGAAAATATTTTCGATCGCTTGCCCCCAATGACTTACGTATACTGTCCAATTTTAAAATTTCTCCTGATTATAGTTTGCCAGATATCGATCGCGGCGGTTCCCGGTGGGACACCCTAGTTTCCATCCCCCTGGATTTTGAAAACTAACAATATGCTCGTCTTATAAATACTCCCTTTCCTAACAACTTTTCTTAGTGATTTTTTTGACTAATGCGGTTTTCGACCACTTTTCTCTCATTAAAGTTGGCAATTTTTTCATGAAAAACCAGATTGCACTCCTAACACATCCCACTTTGCCGATGTTGAATAGGCAATCATTAGTTTCATACCTTGTTATCAAATTCTCGTTTTCGAGGCTTTAGCTGCTTAATATTATAAAAAAATGAATAACAAACAAAATGTAGATTTGAAAACAGCAGTTAACCAATACTAAGAAAAACTAAAGAAATGCACGGAAATTAATCCAATTACCTATAAAATTTGTCTGTGAAAAATTAAAATAACTTGGATATGGAAATGAGCGATTTTTTTCACACTGCGTTGTCGTGACATCGATGTGACAGACAGTGTGAACGTCATGACGCCCGTTGTTATCTTATAGAGAAAAATAGTTGAAAAGAAAACTAAGTTGGCGTGGCCTGATTTCCTATGGACAAATTGCAAAGTTTAAAGGGCCAAAATAGATCCAAAATCGCATTTTCCCAAGAAACTCCACTGAGACAAATCGTTAGCAAACAGATTTTGTATAAGGTGAGCATGTGAACTACAGGCGCGAGAGCCTGATAAACTAGAAAATTATAATTTATAATATTGTACTTTCATAAGTAAGTGTCAAAAAGCTATGGAAGGATTTGATGTGGTTACTTACAAGTCGTTTTAAGCAAAGGAGAAAACTTGAAATAAGAGGACCTGATGAACTAGAGGTAAAGAACCCAGTTATTATTAAATCAAAATCTTAAAGAAAATAAATTAATATCTAGCGTGCCTTTTAAAATTTATTAGCTGTGAGTGTACGCTTAACTAATAAGACACTTAATGTGAAAAAATTAATGGCGACCCATTATTAAAAGAAAACAGCACCATATAAGTTGAATATGTGGAACTGGAAATTGCCTTTGAATTCAAATTATACATTTTAGATCTTTGAAACGTTAGCAATTTTTGCATCTATCTACTTTAAACTTGTCCGTTACTAATAAAAATCATTCGAAAAGAATGAAACTTAAATATTGATTAATTTCATGTGTTCAGTGTTTTCCGGAGCCTGAATCCAGATTTTGTGGACAGTTCTCGGTCACTTTTAGTGCCCTCTTGTAAAAGGTGTTCCAATAAGAACGACGGATTTAAATTTTAAATAAAACATATATTTGTGGCATAAGCTTGAAACATTTATTGAAAAATGAAGTACACATCATGAGGTGACCGCCTCGGCTTTGCTGGCACACACGTGCTCTTTTCATGAAATTTCATATTTTAAGGCTTCAACGTTGTTGGTTTGTTGACATAAACTTGTGACTTTAAAAAACCCCAAAGAAAAAAGTCCAAAGGCGTTAACTCGCATGATCTGGGCGGCCAATGCCGATCTCCAAAACGAGAAATAACACGACCAGAAAATGACTCGTGCAGTTATTCAACAGTTTCTCTGGCTGTATGGCATGTTGCACCGTCCTGTTCATATTTTGCAATTTTGACACAAAAAAGTTAGTTAACATTTCACGATAACGAACACCACTCACGGTTAGTGTTTGAGCAATTGTATTTTCGAAGCAAAATGGTCCGATGATGCCTCCAGCCCACAATGCACAACAAACAGTGACTCTTTTTGGATGCATCTGTTTCTGAACACTCGTGGATTTTCGGAACCCCAAATGCTACAATTTTGTCGATTAACGAAGCCATCAAAATGAAAATGGGCCTCGTCACTACAGATGATTTTCGTTGAAAAATCAGCGTTCAATTGTCGTTGTTCCAAAATCCAATCAACAAAGGCTCTTCGTTGCCCATGGTCTTCCGGCTTTAGTTTTTGAGCCAATTCAGCTTTGTACGCATGAAGCTTCAAATCTTTTGTTAAAATTCGATGCATAGTGGTTGTGGAAACACCAATTTCCTGATCTCTATGCCGAATTGATGTGGTTGGGCTTTCCTCAACACTTGCACGTACTGCTGCGATATTTTCAGACTAGCGACCAGGACGAACGCGTGTTTCTGTTTTCACTTCATTAACAGACCCAGTTTATTGAAATTTCTTCAATAATTTTCTCACAGTGACTTCAGTTGGAGCATTCCGATGGCCCATAATTGTAGGCATTTTGCGAACTGTGGCTGCAAAACTTCCACCACTTTGATAATATTTTTTTCACAATGAGAATTCGTTGTTGTGAATTGAACCGCTCCATTTTACTTAACCTCCTGCTGTCTACTAACGAACGGCCTTTTTTTAAATGTCAAATCATGACACTACAAATGGCGCGCAATTCAAAACCGTCGTTATTATTGGAACACCCTGTAAATTGAATTTTTGTCTGAAGTCGCCCATGAAGTGTTAGCTTCAGCATGAACTATATGTTTTGAAAACCCGCCAAGAGAAAAATTATTATTAAGACCAAAAAGTTGATTTTTTGTAATAACCCTGTAAACAAAACAGTTAGACGAAAAATTCAAAAACCTTTTCGAACTTTGAGGTATCCATCTTTAGGCCTTTGTTGTTGATGTCGAAGGAAACGTTTTTTTGTTCAACTGGAAGAATGTGGAACTTTAACTAATTGTGAAAAGTTTCATTTTTCACCCTGTAGAAACTTTATTTGAAGTACTTGGTTTGTGAAAAACACGCGTTGGCAGAAAAAGAATCGGACTAGATAAAGCTACAAACAGAAATCCAATCGCTTGCAGCAGTTTGAATTCATCTACTTCCAAAGTTAGTAGTTGTTATATTAAGGAACATCAAATTATTTTGTTTCTTCGATAACTCTAAACCTTTTTAAAAGACAGAACTAAAAAATATATATTGCAGTTGACAGTAAATAAGCTTCAGGCCTCTTCATTAGCAATTTAAAAATGTTAAATATGTTGATTTTGTTTACAGATTTCTGACCGAATATACTGTCTGCAAATTCTTGATTTGAATTAAATTAACCCATAAGATTACAAAGTCCGCACTATTTTCAAATAATTGATGATGATGGGAAAGTAACGTGTTTGAGGATAACAATCGCCAGGTTAACGTTTCCTTCTCGGGCTCATAATTTTCGTAGTAGCCATCGTAAACCTGTGCCTAATCAACGTACCTGTCAATATATCCGATCTTTTTGGTGCAGTAACCGACAACCATTGGTTGGACCCATAATGTTAAAACGAGATACCACATTTGGAGTCAGTTCAGTTTGGCCAAATTTTCGTTTTAATTTAATAACTAGATTTCTAGTAAAGTTTATTTTTAATTCGTTAAAACACAAATGCTCAAACGCAGTGAATTATAGTTAAGAAAAAACGATGTTTCTTTATTATTATACTTCCGTACTTATTGTAAATTCTATTAACTCGTTAGAGTGGAGCAAAAGGTTCGAAGGCCACAAAACTGCTTTCTCATGGAGACAATTTTCAGTTCGGGGAATGAATACCAGAATATGTAAGAGAGCATTCCATGATGGAAACGACGTTTGAACCATATTATTAATTTAATATGTATATAAAACTTTCATAATTGAAGCTTCTTAAGCAAGTATAGACATGCTATATAGGAAAACAAAAATCAAGATTATTAATTCAAGAGGCAAGCAATATTTACGGTAAAACACTTTGGTCATAAAAATTGAATTACGTAATAACAAAGACGCATTAAACTAAAAAAGTATGTTACGAGAGGGACACAAGTCAATAAAAAAGCCGCATAAATTTCGATAAAATTCCAAGGTTTTTTTTAATGGAAAATAATTTTGTAAGCAAATAAACATTTAACATATGTTCTATGTAATCCTTTATACAGGGTGAGATTTTTTCGATGACCATTACAGGGATCTTCGGAACTAGAGCAGTTACGAAGAAGGTCAAATGGACAAAGAATTGTAGTTTTGCATGCTCTACTCGAAACCAATTGTATTTTTCTAAAATTTGACAGTTGTCAAGAGATATTTGGGAAAAACTTATTTATGGTAAATTTTTAAATTACTCCTAGTTCCGTTGATATTAATTTGACAGAAAAACATTAAATAGAAAACTTGTAGGAAATTGAATTCCATACAAAATGGCATAAAACATTTCTCCAAAATAACTGTCATTTTTGACATGTGACACAAATTTGAGTTTTTTTAAATGGCAACCATACTTGATTATTACATTACCGAATAGAGCATTTTATTACGATTTCTGTGATATCACATCGTTAGGTTTTTTTCGAAAATAAAGTGTCTGCTTTATTTATTTTATTTTATTTTTATTAATTTATACTTTTTCAATTTAGTTGGTCGAAGTTAGCCATGGAAAATGGAATAAGACATACACCATTGTTTCCATAGCAACAGATAATAACAGTATGCTTCAGTATTTATTTTGACAACTACGTTAAAGTTGGCAATAACTTTATTATAACTAAGACGGCTGCTCATTTAAAGTGTTTATTATAAAAATCAAATGATAAAACTAATAATTAAATTTTAACTCTAGAAACTTTAATTTTTATTGTAAAACATTTTCAAAAAGTCCACCATTATTATCAATGCAAACATTGCAACGCTTTAAAACTAAATAAGTTGCTTTTCTTGCTGAGCGACCATCAATATTTTCAAATGCTCTAACAACAGCTTCTTTAAGTGCATTTAAATTGGAATATTTGTTTTTGTAAATTGTGTTTTTTACGGCTCCCCACAAAAAGAAATCCAAGGGTGAAATGTCCGGTGATCGAGGTGGCCATAAAACAGGGCCGTTTCGTCCAATCCAAGCCCCAGGAAATGTTACGTCCAAGTGATTCCGCATTTGGGAAAAATTATGCGGAGGAGCGCCATTATGTTGAAACCATTGCACATTACGCCATGTTTCGAAATCTAAGTCGTCCAACATAAAATCCAGGTCATTCCGAAGGAATTGAAGATCCAAGAATTTTTGAACCAACCATTCCGCTCCAAACGTTAAACCCAAATTTAATTTGTGGTCTCCTTTGCTCAACGTGGTGGGGATTTGTTTGATTCTAAAGATGTTCATTGTGTCGATTAAACATACCACAATTTGTAAATCGAGTTTCATCGGTCCACAATATTTTATAAGGGAATTGGATGTCTTGTTGGTATTTGTTTCGGAACCCTTTACAAAAATTCACACGCAGCTCCTCATCCCCTGGATGTAAGGTTTGGGATACTGATAATTTATACGCATGGAATTTATGTTTTTTTAAAACTCTCATCACGGTGCTTTGGGAAGTCCCGGATTCTGCTGGATCTCTTTGGTTGAAGTCTCCACAGCTTCATTTATTACTTTATCTTCATTTCTTGGCTGTGTAAAACTTCCATAAGTGCCCAAATTGTCGTATAATCGCTTGAATGTTTTCAAGGACGGTTGCCGACGGTCAAAATACCTCTCAAAATAGTAATCAGAGGCTCGTCCAGCATTTTTATCACATCTAATGTAGGTTTCAATCATGTCGCGCTTTCCTTGATTGGAATAATTCATTTTTACAATAAAACTAACTTTTTGTTTCATATATTTTCCTGACTGTACTTTAATTCATTCCAATGTATTCCTGCGTTTCAGTCAAATGTGAAGACCAGTCAAATGTGAAGTGGGTAGCAACTATATACACAAACTGATGATGGTGGAGAAAGACACCGAAACGTATTTGTAACATTTTAAATAATAAACAATAAAATTGACTGAAACCCAGGAATACATTGGAATAAAACTAACTTAGATTTCTAAGTTGAATTTAAACTTGGATGTCAAAAATTGAAAGGTGATGTTATTATCTGTTGCTATGGAAACAATGCTACGTCTCATACTATTTTCCATGGGTAACTTCGATCAACTAAATTGAAAAAGTATAAATTGTTCGCAGACACTTTATTTTCGAAAAAAACCTAACGACGTGATATATCATAGAAATCGTAATACAATGCTCTATTTGGTAAAGTAATAATCAAGTATGGTTGCCATTTAAAAAAACTCAAATTTGTGTCACATGTCAAAAATGACAGTTATTTTGGAGAAATGTCTTATGCCATTTTCTTTGGAATTCAATTTCCTACAGGTTTTCTATTTAATATTTTCCTGTCAAATTAATATCAACGGAACTAGGAGTAATTTAAAAAGTTACCATAAATAAGTTTTTCTCAAATATCTCTTAACAGCTGTCAAATTTTAGAAAAATAAATTTGGTTTCGCGTAGAGCATTCGAAACTACAATTATTTGTCCATTTGACCTTCTTTGTAACTGCTCTAGTTCCGAAGATCCCTGTACTGGTCATCGAAAAAAACTCACCCTGTATAGAATGTACCCATTTCGAGGTATAATAATATGTCAGCTTAATGACAACAATATTACTCGCTAATAATAAAAAATAATAGACGATAAGTAAAAGCCATTTCAAGAATATTTCAATCATTAACTTAAATTGTCTGAGAATGCTCTGTATAACACATGCTATTGATACGCGGCTTCCTAGTCGGAAGTAAATAGTCGATCCATCCAATGATAATAATCCAGTTTTCGATTAAATCAGTAGAAAATAATCGATTAATTAACAGTTCGATTAATCGGATTACTTGTTCTGTAAATTTTCATTTAGGATGAAAAAGAACTGGAATTCCTTAGTATTCATTCCGGGTCGGCATTTCCATCTGCGAATAAGGAGATATAATTTCCATAGAAATAACAAAATTGGCCAATGAAATCATCAAATTTCATTCAACAATTCCGTGGGATACACTTATTGCAAGATTGAAATACTGGTTTTCAGACGAATAAATACCACTAGTAAATTATACATACAAGAAAAAATCACATTTATTTATTCCTTATTTCAACGTATATTCATTTCTGTACTATCAATTTCTGCTTTTTAACTGAGAATTTAAAAAGATCAACACCAGATATCAATTGATAATATTTTAATTGAAAGTTATTGCTTTTTTCAATGGCTGTTCTCCTCAGCCTTCAAAGTACTCTACTGTTGGGTGATACAAACCGATAATTTAGAGTATCGATTTTGAGGGCTGATAGCGTGAAATCATATATACAGGGTGATTAAAACTGGCGTCATTTTTCTGGGGGTGTTGTCTAGGGATATTTAAGGAGTACCGGAAGAATAATAAAAAATATAAATTCTTATCAAAAACTGATATATTTCTAAAAAACTAAATTAGAAGGTCGGTATCAATGTTTTTCAAGGTAATCTGCCTCATTAACATTACGTAAATACCTGTTGCTTTATAAATCTCAAAATCTCAAGTAACCATAGATAAACACAGAAAGTGAGGTGGAAATGCAGTGAAATAGGTTGGGGTAACCCGTCGTAATGAGTGTCAACACCCTCCTATAAAAAGTTAGGTTAAACATTGTGGTGATTGGCGGTGAAACGAAACTCTTAGATATGAATCTCTGGGTTTGAAGAGAACCGTTTTGAAATGTGGACAACTCACAAGAGCTGAAGTTCTGTCCTTTTAACTGCAAACATGTTTGCTCCCCAATCACTTTATTGTGCACGCTTCGCAGCAGTCTGGGATCACATTTTCAGCAGCAGTCTGGGATCACATTTTCAGCAGCTTCTCGTATTCGGCTAATTAACTCCTGCTCAATTTGTACCGGTGTTCGTAAAATCAGAGATTTAATCTGCCCTTGTGTCCTGTGTATCTTACATCCATGGTAGGAATGTAGCCCTTCCTCTGTGGAGTATCGGGACAATTATCCGGTGCCTGGGAAAGTGTCAGTGGTTGTGCAATGCTGCGAGCACTCATGGAATGCTCAGCTGCAATTATCTTCATACCTGTTCCTCTGTGTCTGGAACCCGAACATCTATTGTCGTCCACTATCTTCCTGGAGCCAATCGTCCAGTGTCTCTAGCCCTTTGGTGACGTAAGTTCTTACAGCTTCTGCTATGTTAATCCCCCATAACTAATAACATATCCGCATATTCATATTCATCAGCATTCCTGTAAACTTAAAAACTAATACGATTTGAAGGACAATGATAATTCGGCGAAGATGTTGCAATGAGAATGAGAATAAAAAACGAAATAAAATTAATATTACAAATTGAAATTTAATATTGGCAGACGCATACCATACCATATCGATAACATATTGTTGGGAAAGCCACAATTTAATGAAAAATAAAGTAACTTTCACTAGCCATAGGAAAATTTAGCCCGGAAATAAAAAATGCTTTCTACCGACATACACTACCCAAATACATACTGAGACTAATAAAACATAAGAGAGAACTGTACAGACTATATACAAACACTCAAAATAACGACCTAAAAAAGACAATGAACCACTTAACAGAAACATTAAAACTCTGATTGGACAATACCGACAAGACAAATGGCTAGAAACATGTAAAGAAATACAGAAGGACAAAGGCAAAACATACTGGCGAAAAATTAAGAAACTGGCGCAATACAGGAAGACTGGCACTACTGACACAATTGACGAAAACGGAATAGAACGCTACACAGACAAAGAGAAAGCGGACGCATTCGCCAGACACTATCAAAGGACCTTCAGCATATCGACAAACCCTAACTTCGACAATGACAACTGGAACTTGATCAACGACTGGTACTTGAACTATTTTAACAACTCACCAAACTATGCCTGCACACTGATCACAGACATAGAGTACGATGAAGCCCTAGCGCACATCAAGAACACTGCACCGGGGAAGGATAAAATTAAGGCAAAAGTCCTGAAAAGCCTAACTCAAGAAACACACAAACTGATCCTAACTGAATTGAACAACTGCATCACAAATGACAGAATCCCAGAAACATGGAAAAACGGCTTAATAATCCCTATACCCAAAAATGGACTGGACAATACACAACCGAGCAACTACAGACCAATTACACTACTTCCAGTACTAGGCAAGATTTTCGAATGCATAATGAAGCAGCGGCTTGAAAAAAGTGATTGGAAAGTATATACCTACCTACCAATTTGGTTTCAAACAGCATCACTCGACCGTTCATCCGCTCTTTATTTTGGCCAACAATATACAAACTACCCACCTAACTAACAGAAAGACATCTTGCCTGTTTATGGACATTAACAAGGCTTTTGACAGTGTCTGGCATAGAGGCTTACTATACAAACTATACAAACTACACACACCAACATATCTACTACACACCATAAAGAACTTACTAGAAAACAGGCAACTACAAGTACGAATTGACAAAACACTGTCATTTCCTTTTTCCCCTGAACAAGGGCTCCCTCAAGGATCCCCGCTCTCACCATTTCTCTACAATATATACTGCCATGACATATACAATTACAACTTACCAGACAAAAATCAAATCGACAGATCGGCATACATATTACAATACGCAGACGACACGGCACTTATTGTACATGACAAAACTACTGAGAGAGCAGCTCAAAGACTCCAAACACTAACAAACAACACAATGACATGGTTTTATAAATGGAGACTAACACCAAACGCGTCAAAAAACCAACTTCTGCTCACAAACCACAGACTCAATGCTGACTCCCCTACAATAACTGCAGACGGCCAAACGACACAACCAAAAAACGACGTAAAATACCTTGGAATCACAATTGACCACAAACTTAAATTCACTAAACACATACGAAACATCAGGGCAGAAACAACAAAGAGAACAAAACACTTCCGATCACTAACCTACAAAGACAGAGGAATTAGCACAAACACCGCTACCAAAATATATAAAGCTATTTGTAGACCCTTGCTAGACTTTGGACATGTACTCATGACCAACGGAACAGAAAGGACAAAACGTTATACACAAACAACAGAACAAATTGCACTAAGACTAATAACACGAATAAGACACCCCCAAAACCCACTACACAACCCCCCCACCCAACTACTATACGAACGCACAAACATGACAAAGATCTCGGAAAGACTCATACAGCTACAGACAAAATGGACAAACAACCCCTACAACTGGACCATACTGAATCCCCTTTGTCTTACAAGACCAACCAGACAATCCCGCTTTCGTTTCCCTACACTAACGCCACTCGAACACTTACAAACGCTCTAGTGAAAAACAAATATGAAAATTATTAGGTGAGGCAAACTAGTCGATTAAAAAAACCTAGAACAAAATGACATAAACTAACTGAAAAGGAAATTGAATGTCTTCTGAAAAAGTTAAGTGATTACTATAAATAGTTACAGATTGGAGTCTGTATAAGCCTTTAAAAATGGGAGCAAATTCATAGTTCAGGGTAACTTGTATATTTGCCTGGCAATTAACCAGACAACAAGAAGGCAAAAGAAAAATAGCTAAAATAAATTCAGGCATATTGCACTCAATAGGTAAATCTTGATCAAACTGTTTTTGCTTTTGATATTTTTTGTATCCGGTTGAGTTACAACATAATAAATACTAAGCTGCTAATTACATTATTAAATGAAGAACTCGTGGGAATTACTAGTAAAAAGTCGTTGGTTTGGTGTTGTATTTCTGGTAAAAAAACATCAAAGTTTATTTCTTTTCGTTAATTTTGCTCCATTTTTTGCTCACGTTTCCCAATAGATACGCATAATAAAACGACCCCATGGGAAGAAAAACTGACAGTAATCTCTATTCCGAAGTTTGCCGTCCACAGCAAGAAATAACTGAGTAAGCGAACTTCGAACTGGCCACTGTATTCCTTTTCTTAAGAAAAAGCCGGAAACCCTTTTTCTCCGTTTGGGAAAGCGTGGCGTCGCGGTGGCTGAGTTTCCGGGACGACGCCGACGCCGCTGCACCGCCTTGCTGCATCCAGAAAATCTTGCAAATCCTGGATAACTGGGAAATATACTTACTTTACATTTTAAGAGGTTTAATGTTTGAAAAGCGCACCGTCATGCAAATGGTACATTTTTGGTTTTGTTGGTTGTTGATAACGTTTTCGTATCTGTCTAGGTGTCATTTCAGAGAGTTGGTGCATGTACGAAAAACACGTTTTAGAGGCGTAGCTTTGGTTTTTGTAGAGATCTTGTTTTTCTTACTAGAGTTTTTCTTTGGCTGCGTCTGAGTGGGTTAGAAAATAAACTTTTTGATTTTACTAGATCCTTTGACTATGAAATTTGTGTGCTGTTTCCTTTCTTAATTTTTAGTCTAAAATCATACACTTTTTTGCACAGATTTTGAGTCCAAAACAGTATTTGAATTAACAAATTTTGCAATAGACTTTGAGTAATTTACTAACATTTGTCTGAAACATTTTTATTTGCTTATTATAACAATATTATCGAGTTTGCAGGTAGAACATCATTTTTACCCTATTTATAAAATAGCAAACGTTTATTCATGAATGGTATCTGGACGAAGGTGGACATTGCGACAAATAATTCCTCGCCGACCCATGAAATAATAGACATTTATTCATTCTTTGAACTTGTTGTTCTTAAACTAAAATCATATTTTTAATGAGAGAGAACAACTTTAATCTACTGGATAATGCACTTTGATTATTTTCCTTTTATATTAATATAAATTATATTTTATTGCTTCAGTTTTTTTTATCATATCAGAAAAAAACCTAATTTACTTATTGAACATTGTCTGCCAGATTAAATTTATCAGACCTATTACTTTGGTTGTTGAATGAATGTCGGATTAGTTTATCACACGAGGTTATTTCCGATGGTCTGGAATGCCATATCATTCATAACTGCCTTAAAAAGACTAAATAAATTGTGATTTGAATTTCCATGTTTTTATTTCGGTATAAAGGGGATTTTTAAATCGAAATCGTCATTTATGGCTAGAGTTAAAAGTTTCGAAATTCCCTACTTTGAATTTGTTTACTTTGTCAATTATTTAACTCTGCTTAAGCATTTCATGCTTACACAGGAGATGTTTGTTTACATGTGCGGCGAGTTTAGGTATATCACTCATCTGCCCCAAAAAGGTTGGCAGCACTGAGGGCAAAGTGACAGCGTTAACCTAACCTCAAAATATTTCTTTTACTTTACCTTTTTTTGTTTTGTGTTGACCCATGGTTACTACAATTTTCAATAATTAAGACGCAACAGGTATTGACGTAATACTAATGAGGCAGATTACCTTGAAAAACATTGTTGCCATCCTTCTGATCTACTTTTTTGCAAATATATCAGTTTTTAATAACAATTAATTTTTTTACTGTTTTTTCTGTACTCCTAAAACACCCCCAGAGGACTGACGCCAATTTTGAATCACCCTGTAGAGGTTTATTTTGAAATTATTTGACCTAATATTGTTTTTTTATAGAACGCCCTATATTTAACATGTTTAAATAAAAAAATACTTTTAATACACAATTGTTGAGTATATGCAGCACCGCGTCGCCCTAATTCGACATAGAATTCAGGAATAACCTTTTCAAATTTGCCATAAATAGGAAACTAGCTGCCATTTCAATAGTGCGATGGAAAATATATTACCTTACGTAAATCGTTATCGTTTATCGTTTAAAAATTATGTTATTTTGATGATGAGTAAATATTTTCTTTTTTTTATTGGAACCCAGTGTTTTAAAATTAAAGCATGACTTATATTTTTGATAAATCTAAAAGATTAATGAAGGGATTGTCAGTTTCCAGACTTAGTAAATTAATTAAGCAAAATATTCAGTTGATGGGGAAGCGTCACGTACAATGTAATTTACCGAAAACTATTATCTCCATTTACATTTACAAGAAAATTAGCTTGTAACTTGAGGATTTAGCTCAGATGATCCTTTTATTAACAATATTACTTAGTTGTGTTTCTTGCGAAAATGCGTTTTTCTACCACTTCACTGAAATTCACTATTTTCCCATAAGAAAACAAAGGACGCCATGACGTCCACGTTGTCCAACATACTAACAGTACAGCGATGCAATTCGAAAATTTTCGCACATTTGCCAAATCTATATTTTGTTTGTACTTTATTTTTTCTTGGACATTTTTAGGTGTTCAGGTCGTAGATTATGTAGGACACTTTCTTTTCACAATTTTCTGTAATATGAGATTATCATTTTTTCCATGTAAACAATGAAAACTAATGCTGCGAAGTGACGTTATCTAGTGAAATTGAGTAAGTGTGTGATAAATTGTGCAGTTCTGAATACGAATTGAGATGAAGTTGTGAGTGAGATGAATACGAAGTGAGATGAAGAATATACCAAACATTGCTTTCGAAACTGAAGTGAATAACGAAATTTTGAAACATTGAATTATTTTGAACTGATTAGTCACGAATTTATAATGCCATCAATAAAATTATATCGTTTTTTTGTTTGCTTTTTAGTCTCAGTTTTATTTGTTGAATTGTTGAAGGGTTATGATGGCATAGATCAGTGTTAACAACATAATCAGTTAGACAATATTTAATAAACGTTATTAATATGTCCTAAACTAATTAAAATCACACTTAATTAATAATTCTATGTACAGTGGTACCTCGACATACGAGTTTAATTCGTTCCGTAACCTTGCTCGTACCTCAAAGCAATTTTCCCCATTGAAATTAATTGAAATGCCATTAATCCGTTCCATCTACCCCAAAAAATCCACTTCAGTTGTTTTTGAATAAGAAAAATATATTAACAAGAAGAAACATTTATTTATAAATAACAAAGTGAACAAAGTGCTTACGGAAGCGCTTAATTTTCGTCACTGGTCTTTGCTTTTTTCGTTCAGGCTTTTCTCATTTTCACCTGCAGATCCCTAGATCGAAGAAAACCTCCTTTATATCGCTTGTAGAGATAACCTCCTCCATCTCTGGCTCCTCTTCAAAACTGATTTTTCGTTGAACCACCGTATGCTGCTGCGAATCTAGATCGTGTAACTCCTCGGTTGTCAGCTCCTGAGACTGTTCCTCGACGAGTTCGTTCACATCTCTCTCATCTACGTCCACACCCCATGGATTTTCCCAGAGAAACAATCTCCGCTACCACCGACACTTCGGGTTCCAATCCTTCGAAGGCCCTTTCAGCTACATCTTCAGGCCACAGCTTCTTCCATGCAGAGGTGAAGGTACTCGTTGTAACACGCAGCCAGGCCTGATCAATAATTCTTAGGCATATAACGATGTTAAAGTGGTCCTTCCATAACTCTCGAATGGTAAGGTTTGTGTTCTTCGTCACCTCAAGGCAGCGCCGAAAAATTTGCTTGATGTAGAACTTCTTAAAATTAGAAATCACCTGTTGATCCATGGGCGACAGATTAGGAGTGGTGTTCGGTAGTAGGTAGACAACCTTTATAAACTTGAACTCTTCGAGTAAATAATTTTTGAGATTTGGTGGGTGAGCAGGGATATTGTCGCGGACGAGAAGGGCTTGCATGGGTAGCTTGTTTTCCTGTAGATATTTTTTAACAGAAGGGCCAAACACCAGGTTTATCCACTCCACAAAGAATTTCCTCGTGACCCACGCCTTCGGATTTGCCCTCCACATAACTTGCAGTTTTTGTTTTAAAATCTTATGTGACCTAAAGGCTCTGGACTTTTCCCAATGGTATACTAGTGCTAGAGTTAATCTATCCTTCATGGATTTGTGACCTGGCATCGTCTTCTCCTCAGCCGTTATGTAAGTCCTATTCGGCGTCCTTTTCCAGAAAAGCCCTCTCTCGTCACAGTTGCAGACTTGCCGGGGGATGTATCCCTTGGCTTCTATCAGTTCGGAAAACGTTTTGATGTAAACCTCAGCTGCTTTCACATCCGAACTTGCTGCCTCACCATGCCTGACGACGGAGTGAATGCCGGTCCTTTCCCTAAAGTTGTCAAACCAGCCCCGACTGGCTTTAAACGAGTCTTCCGATTCCTCGATTGTGGAAGTGTGTGGGATCTGCTTCAGAGAATCATCATAAATCGCTCATGCCTTCTCACACATGATGCTTTGTGAAAAGGTTCCTCCTTGAAGCTGCTTCTCTGTCAACCACACCATCAGTAGATTCTCCATCGTGTCATGGAGAGAGGTCCGGAGCTTAGAAATTATTGTAACGCCCTTAGCTGGCGTTATACCCTTTTCCAACTCCTTCTGTTTAAGCACAGTACATGTCATTGATGTGCTAAGCCCGCGACACCAACATGCGCCTGATTCCTCGTATCTCAAGTTTTGCTCTCATCTCAAAGGAAAATGTATCGCTTGCTCGGCGGCTCGCATCTCAAAACACTCGTATATTAAGGCACTCTCTACTAAGTACTCTATCGAGGTACCACTGTACATGTTAATGGAAAATGATATATTTTTAAAAATAAACAGAACGTTACATTAGATAATAAAACGTTTATTGTCACACCCTATATGCTACTGATCATTGATCATTGAAAAGTAGAAGTATATTCATAACTGACAAAAGTCGAAACGTCTTAGTTTTCAATGGTCCACTATGAGTATTGTATCGAACAGTAACACATACAAAAGTATCATTTTCTTGGGAATAAAATTCTGTGCTCATCCTCTATGGTGATGAGATATGAAAAGTGATTTACCTAAAAATCTGTCCAGAATTATTGTGTTTTTACATCAAAACAAATATTTTTTTCTCCCAAATATTGAACTATTCGCACATTTAAACATCTTTGCCTAGGGGAGAGTATTGTACTTTGAGACAAATTTACAGACAAACACCCAAACGCTCTATCTATTACCGTAAGGCTAAAGAGAACACATGCTACATGCTACTTAAGCATCCGTTGCAACAGTCAGTTTCATCGCCAACAGTCTGCATGTAATATTTATAAATTTTTTGTTCGTCGATCAACGATTTCTCTTTTCTGTTCTTGTTTCGTTTGCCTAACTCATCATAGAGGAGCTTGTTCGAAAATCTAACTACATCAGTATATACTCCAGTATATTCTTGTTTCTTTGGTAATATACAAACTGAGAAAAAAAAAGACGAAACGTTTCCCTTGGCACAATGTATTACACAAACTTGACTTTGGACAGTCCCAAGGTAGCATGTACCTTGTATCTAAAGAAATCTTCTTAGACTAGAATTTATATTTCTAGTTTTTGTTTAATTTATGTTTATTTCTTTTTGGATGCCTTGAAGAAAATGTCTTTGGATATGAGCCTTCAGTTCTTAAAAGATATATTACAACCAGGCTGTTAGGCATTGGATGATTCGAAACCCGGGCGCACCACTCATTTTGTGTCAGGTTTCTGAAATTATTTCAAAAACATATCCAAAAGCGTATACTCAAAGAACAAATTACAAAGGAATTACATATGAACCAGGAATTTCTCTCCTTAAAGCAGATATTTTTTTATCAAAAAGAAAGAAATTACTACAACGTTGAAACCGAATTTGAAGATCCAACTTGAGTTTGGACCATATTTGCTGTATCCGAAAGCAGCATCGAGAGAAAGTATCGGCGGAAGAAAGAAATAAAATCAAGAATATTAACGGGAACTTCTGAAATAAATGAGTTAGAAATAAAATGTTTGAAGAAACAGAAAAAGTTTTGGATGAGTATGAAAGTACCTATGCAAGATCCTACTAGCGACGAAGACAAGGATTTGGAAAAATTGGTTGAAAAAGACAGTATGGAACTAGCGTAGAAAATAGACAGCAAATGGGCATGAAAAATGGCACAATATTATAAGCACACATTGCATTGGTAGGGCTGAAGAGGAAGATATCCATACTTAATTAACAAGGTGAAAATTAAAAGATCTTGAAGAAGAGATGCATTAAAGTTGTTAATCTTTAAAAATAATAAATCATTGAAAACTTTGCTAAAAATAGAGAATAATATGAAATAAGCAAGTCGGACGTAATTTCACAAGCTTAATGTTCTTAGGAAAATTACCAAAGCCAACAATAGTCGCCGGTTCGGAAAGACAAATGGGACAGTTTTCATTTCTCATCGATATCTTTATGGTATAAGATCGTGATAGGTGATTTATTTAAATTGTCCTGAGGTATACAGTGAGTCGCAGAAGTAATGTTTTTTGGACAAAAGCACGGACCCGCAAATTTTATGTTTATCTTTATTCCATCTGTTTTTCCAGCCGTGAGAAAGTCCCGAATAAAGGGTCGAAACGTTGGCCATTTTTAGAGAATAAAAGAAGAACTTGTTTTCATTTCTGATTCCAAAGACAATTAGTCATGCTCCGATGTACAATTAGGGCTGTTCGAAGGTACTGGACCTAGTTGCACCTTGGGGCAGTTTTCAACTAAAAAGATTAGTCGCTTGATCAGCGCAAATATATAGGTTTGTTGAGAATATCGTTCTGAATAGGCAAACTATCTATTATTTCTAAATATTATATCTAAAAATCTATATCTAAAAAAATATTATATCTAAAAAAGTATAGTGATCATCTCTATATATCATGATAATTAAATCAGTGTTTAAAAGTAGATACGAGAAAAAATGAAAAAACCAATAAACCACTCAATGTACAACACTGTCCTCGATATTTTACGAGATTCCTCTAGTAACCATCAAAAATATTTCTTAACATATTTTACATACCTCTTTGTTTCATTAGCGGCAATGGGTAACGCACCAGATATATATTTTTTCTTATATGTAGATAATAAATTTGATTATATCCACCCGAACCGGAAGCTTGTGTTCTTCACCATTATCGAGCAAAAGTTAAGATAGCCAACATTCGGAAACACTCCTCTTAATTTAGGAATAGTGTTCTCTAATAATGTCGCCTTCGATTAACAAATCGAAGTAACGATCACATGCTGCATATTGTCGACCTTAATATATCCAGATAGCACAGACAGAAAAGCGGTCTTCAACCATGTGGTTTTCCAAGTTATAAAAACCGTTTTGGCTATTCGCAATATCGTTAGCCGCAGATTGAAGGGGAAGCGATTTACCAAAATGTCTCGATTGCTAGATAAACAAAAAGAGATTCTCTACTAGATGTGGTACGCCCCTGCATATTATGTATAAACATGTCTGTTTTCTTTATATCACAGCCCAAGTGTACGCGTCTGCAATCTTTATGGCTACTTAGCAGCAATCATTTGAATATACCCCCGTGAGAGACGTACGACTCGCGTACGGACTCTGCATTAAAATGTCATAATTTCCCAGTTTTTCTCTCCATTTTACTATCTTCGCGGCACATGGAAACCGTCCACTATTTTTAATAACAGTTAAATTTGTTTTGGTGATGGCCAACGTTATTACGGCAATGTCGATAGAGATAGCACTAAACAAAGATTACTTAAATAAAGTTTAACATCAGTGATAAAATATAATTAAATCATTTAGAAGCTGTCGAAGAAATAACTTGTGAGGCAGGCATTCAACACATTAAGATAAATCAAAAATAGTAAGAAAGGATTTGTGGATTATCTATTAAAAGTAACCAGGCTTTATTTAGTTGCGTAAAGACATTCTTTTACAATAACATGTAATAACCAATGACCCAGATGAAATGAAATTTTGGTGTATTTTTTACATATTCAATTGTAGGTATGTATATGAGTTTCGTGATTGGCGGTTATGATTTCAGTGTTGCGCATACAACGTAACAAATCAGACTAAATATGTTGAAAACCTATTTTTCATCATGTTTCTATTGAATTCTAAAGATGTGTTGCAGTTGAGCGTGTTATTGCAGAAGAAAAAAATACTTTTTAGTAGAAATGTGATGTGTCAATGTTTGCTACTGGTTACAAAAGTATACCATAATACACATTTTAAGGATTTTAACATTTTAAAACCGTCAATTTCGAAGACTGAAAATCTTGATTTGTGAATGATATAATGTCTGAATGTTTTTAAATTTGCTGGTGTGTTTGTTGATCGGAATGGTAGCAAATATTTGAAACTGGGAGAAATCGAGGGTTTAATCGAGTAAAGCATTTCTAATATAAGAGAAAGACCTTTTGCTTCAATCAATTTGATAAACTATAAGTTTACCTTTTACCAAAACTGTTTATTTTTATCTCAGATTAAACAATTGCATTTGTTTACATTTTCTAATGGAGCAACTATGGTTCACTTTATATAAGTAGCATCTACAGCAAAATATTAGGCAAACAGTAGCCAAGAATGTATTTTGTGTTATGCTTCTTTAGTTTGTAATAAACGACACGCAAATGTTACTGAAATAAAACGGCATTTATATTTAAAATTGAAAAATTCATAAGAATTTAAGGTGGTAATTGCAAGAAAACAGAATAAAATAGTCAACATGACAACACCGCAAATAAGGGGATTATATAATAGTAAAATTGTAGTAAGCCGAAACGGACTAGTTGGATTCGTAAATTCGGAATATAGTAACTTAGAAGAAATGGAGCCAAGTGTTTCATTTGCAGGAAAATAGGCCTGAATGATCCTAACCTATATTCCTGTTGTACATTTATAAACGGTTACCAGTGGCGTAGGTTATGTTAAATATACAAGCAAAGAGTCATACTGGATCCCTATTGAATCGGATCTAAATGATTAAAATTTTGCGTTACTGTTTTAGCATTTTAACAATATATAGGCGAGTTAACGCCCGACAGGCGAGTGTGTCATCGGATTAGTGGTAATGTTTGTATAAATATATCGATTGGTACGACTTTCTAAGTACTTTTAGTACTTTAATCCCTGCCACGTACTTTTCATTCCGCCAGAGTCCCTTATAGTTTTCCTTCAGATGATCCGCCACACCAAAATTCCACGAAAATACCTGAAATCCACTGCTCTTTACCCAGCCAGCATCAAACGTGATAATCACGTAAAATAGACATGGTAATGAAACATCAGAGCAGAAACAATAAAGAGAACAAAACACTTCCGATCACTAACCTACAAAGACAGAGGAATTAGCACAGACACCGCCACCAAAATATATAAAGCTATTTGTAGACCCTTGCTAGACTATGGACATATACTCATGACGAACGGAACAGAAAGGACAAACCGTTATATACAAACAACAGAACAAATTGCACTAAGACTAATAACACGAATAAGACACCTCCAAAACCCACTACACAACCCCTCCACCCAACTACTATACGAACGCACAAACATGACAAAGATTTCGGAAAGACTCATACATCTACATACAAAATGGACAAACAACCCCTACAACTGGACCATACTGAATCCCCTTTGTCTTAGAAGACCAACAAGACAATCCCGCTTCCGTTTCCCTACATTAACGCTACTCGAACACTTACAAACGCAACTGACTACTGGACAATAAAATAATTTTTTCTTGTCATTAGAATTGGAAAGTTTATTTAATAAGATTATTAACCTAGAATAAGAGAATTTTCATCTTTGTTTTTTATTTAGATTAAGACTACATGTATTAAACAAGGGCAGAAAGACCGATAGGTCGATAGCATTTTTTAGAAATAAAGATGTTTACTACTACTAGACATGGTAATACGTCAAAGTCACCAATTTTGTCCCAACATTATCACGGCAGTAGGGCACAGTGAAATGACGTTGATAAACGACATACACACGATGTCACAAAACATTCAAAATGTTACTGTTCTTGCTCCTTGTCTGAAAATGTGTCTAGTGAGTCTCGGTTTAAATCATAAATTGTGTATCAATAATTGAAATAAATCAGTATAAACATTTTATAAAGCAAAACAACGTTGACAGAAATACAACTAATAAATACTAACCCAAACTACCCACCTAACTGACAGAAAGACAGCTTGCCTGTTTATGGACATTAACAAGGCTTTTGACAGTGTCTGGCATAGAGGCTTACTATACAAACTATACAAACTACACACCAACATATCTACTACACACCATAAAGAACTTACTAGAAAACAGACAACCACAAGTACGAATTGACAAAACACTGTCATTTTCTTTTTCCCCTGAACAAGGGCTCCCTCAAGGTTCCCCGCTCTCACCGTTTCTCTACAATATATACTGCCATGACATATACAATTACAACTTACCAGACAAAAATCAAATCGACAGATCGGCATACATATTACAATACGCAGACGACACGGCACTTATTGTACATGACAAAACTACTGAGAGAGCAACGCAAAGACTCCAAACACTAACAAACAAACAATGACATGGTTTTATAAATGGAGACTAACACCAAACGCGTCAAAAAACCAACTTCTGCTCACAAACCACAGACTCAACGCTGATTCCCCTACAATAACAGCAGACGGCCAAACGACCAACCAAAAAAACGACGTAAAATACCTTGGAATCACAATCGACCACAAACTTAGATTCACTAAACACATGCGAAACATCAGGGCAGAAACAATGAAGAGAGCGAAACACTTCCGATCACTAACCTACAAAGACAGAGGAATTAGCACAAACACCGCCACCAAAATATATAAAGCTATTTGTAGACCCTTGCTAGACTTTGGACATGTACTCATGACCAACGGAACAGAAAGGACAAAACGTTATACACAAACAACAGAGCAAATTGCACTAAGACTAATAACACGAATAAGACACCCCCAAAACCCACTACACAACCCCCCCACCCAACTACTATACGAACGCACAAACATGACAAAGATCTCGGAAAGACTCATACAGCTACAGACAAAATGGAACCCAACCCTACAACTGGACATACTGAATCCCTTTGTCTTACAAGGACCAACCAGACAATCCCGCTTCCGTTTCCCTAATTAACGCTCTCGAACACTACAAAACGCACCGGACTAGTGGACAATAAAATAATTTTTCTGCCATGAAATCTGGTTTATTCAATAACATTGTAACTAGAATGGGAGAATTTTTCATATTGTTTTTATCTGGATTGGGACTGCCATGTAAAACACGGGCCGCAATACCGCTGGGTCGATGGCTTTTTAGAAATAAAGATGTTTACTAACTACTCTGCTAAACCTAGAATCGGAAATTTCATATGGTTTTTTTATCTAGATTTTAAGGATGCATGTATTAACAAGGGCAGAGAAGACCGATGGTCCGATAGATTTTTTTAGAAATAAAGATGTTTACACCTACTAGGGTGCATATGGCATGCATACGCATAGTGAGTGCCGATGCAATTGAGGTAGAAACAACGTTGCCAGACGTTCCGAAATGAATGTAAAACATTTCAACAAAATGAGCACACGTGGCCCAATTATCTCCATGTTTTTTTAAAGAAATATTAATGGACAACTATTCTAACTATGCCCTGTATAACTATAGCCATTCTAACTATACAGTTATGCAATTTTCTTCCAATTTGACTATTTGTTGATGTTTAACTACTATCTACTTATTCATATCGTATCTTTTTCAAATATCAGTATAGTAAATAATTTTTACAGGCCGTTCCCATATAAACATTTTTTTAATTTGTAATTAATTGCGTTTTTCAGCTTGAAACAAGTAACTAACATTTAGGTCGGAACTAGGACCTAGAATCACGTCTCGGTGACGAACCAAAATGTAGCATGTCGAATCTCAGAACATATTCACCTGATAATCATGTGATCTGACGTGAGTGGACTTGCTTCATTTGACATCCAGCGTGTATGGAGGCTAAAAAGCCTTAGTTAAAAGTTAAAAGCCTTAGTTTAGTTAAAAAGCCTTAGTAAAGTCAAGTTAACTTTGACTGATTTTTGTAATAACTCTTCCAGCCCTGAAGAAGGCAGAAAAATAAATCGCCGAAATCCTGGCAGTTAAAAAAGTTTAACTTTTTCTCACCACTGCCTACACCGAATCCCCAAGAAAAAAAACTGGTCAAGAAACTGTCACTTAACATAACTTCTTAATGCATTTTATGAAACTGGATTTATTTTTATTATATGAAATTGAAAATGTTTTTTTTTGATAACATAATTAGTACACTGCTGCTGGGGCTAAGACTAACAATTTTTGCAACCGTTTGTAATTTTTGATGTGATTTAGATACTGACGCACATATTTCAGGATTTGGATCGTAAATTTCTACAAATCAGTTTCCTGAATGTTTAGTTCAACTTTCTTTATAATCAAGGCGAATATATAAGTCATACCTGCATAGCAGTTAATGTTTGAATTTAGTATAGTTTTTATTAAACGCTGGGTTAGTCGTGGAAGCCAATTGGATGAGCCAAGTGGACACATTGGCCGGCTTGAAGTACGGACTTTAATCTACTTGATTTTTTCATGTGGGTTTGGTTCGATTCAAGAAAAAAATGAATATGTTTTAAATTATTAAGGCATTTGATAACAATATTTTAAGGCAAGAAATTTGCTACTGGATACTCAGTATTTCTTCCTTTGACTCTAGCAATAATCTGTGTTTTGTCTATGCATGCTCCTCAGAAGATCTTGGATGGTTTCTTGTGGAATTCGATTACATTCTTCTCCGTAGCAATTCTTAATTTTGTAATTAAGTTAAGAAGTTAATAGCTGGATTACTTGCTCGTATATGTCGTTCTAGGCTGCCCTATAGACATTCTATGGGGTCATCATCTGGACTAGTTCTTTTTGTGCTGCATGAGTGCGGGCCTTATCATGAATTACCACAAAATTATCGTATGCAATAAAGCCGACATAAGGTAAAACATGTGCTTGGAGAATGCTGCGTATGTACTGGTTAGGAATGTACCAGTTTTGTTCGTAAATTTACTTCATGTAAATTTGATGAAACGGCTCCCAAAGCTTGCAGCCTTACAAATCTTTATCCAGTCCATTCATGGGAAATCGATCATTGAAATATTCTTGTTTCAACTGCAAGCTTTTTATCTGCCTTCCAATAAATATTCGAATATAAGAGTTCAAACCATTGTTTACTTAATATTTGAAAAACATTAATTAATCATTAAAGCAACCCTTTGTTCTGTCTGTTAGCAACTTTTGAATTTGGTAGGTTTGATTAAATGTTTACGTTTTTACATCAAAAAGTCCTATAATGTTATTATTAGTTTGCGATCTTTTGTATTGTATAGGGGGATTCTAAGATGGCGTACTTCGTCAATTTTTACGTTCTCAAAATAATTATTGTCTGTAAGACACAACACTCTGGTCTATTATGTAGCAAATTTGACTAATTTGGAGTCTCGCCAACTAAGATAAACTTGATGAATTTTGACATTGTTTATACATTTTAAGCTCTGAAGAGTTCAATTTAAACCCTAACCACAATGTAACGATGTCACCAAAGATATGTTTGGACGTGCAGCAGAAGGGAGAGGACCACAGATGGTCCCGACTTTTAAAACACGGGATCATTTCTAAATTGTCGTGTAGAGAGAGTTTTGAAATCTGCAACACTCCGAAACAGTTTTAACTGTAATTGAACAAAGTCCATCTAGAAGGATTCGCTGAATTTCGCAAGCACTGGGATTAATAAAACCGTCGTGTGGAGTACTCTACACAGTAATGGATTTTACCCTTATCATCTAAAAAAAGGTCTAGAATTTAATTCCTATTCGCTTAGAAGCAGGATGTTACTTTGGAAATGCTGAGAAACATATGGTTTTAGCGACAGTGGTGACAGACATTTTTAAATGCAAGATTTCCGGATTAGCGGATACGACGAGGTGGGCCTATAGATTGGCCAGCTAGGTCGCCAGACTTGTCACCTTTAGACTTTTTTGTAGGGTTGCCTAAAACTCGCGTGTAATAGAGAAATGGAAAGCTAGATACGCGGAATGAGTTAAAGAATCGTATAATTGACGCAGCAAATTGTTTGAGCCTCAAGCTGAATGAATTCAGTGACAACATTCCAAGGCGCATGGATTGCCTTTATATAAGAATACGACGGTTCTCACAGTTTTTGTAGTTTTCCATTATCTTTTTGTTTGCTTTTAATTAATTAACTTTGATGATTCTTGATTATTACGTTTTTCGTTTTATTTAATTTCTTTGAAACAAAAGCGATTCAACTTACAGTTGACATAAACTTTTTTCATCAGAACGACACCTGTTATTTAACTCACTCACCCATTCAGAATTTAATTCTGGTTTATCTTGGAACTTTGAGCCCTCACTAAATCTTTTCTGAGTGTGAAAATTTAATTAAGATCATCTCATATATAGGTTTTTTTGAAACCCAACAGAAATAATATTTATACACTTGCGTGCATAGAAATCGGCCCACAGTAAACTTTGACTTAACTATATATTTTTTTTAAAGACTATTCATCCGATCAAAAAAGAAATATGCTGTTTGGAAGGACAATTTAATATGCTTTAATTGTGAGTATAAATTATTGTAAGTATTAATGCAATTAAGCAATAAGCGTTTTTATTATTAACATAAATAGGGTTATTGACAATTTAAAACTTAACACTTAATTTTTAAAAATGGGTGTGACCCTCCTCTTTCCCTAATAGTTCTCTCATACGATTAGGCATAGATCTAATCAAGTTTGCTATTGTTTCTTGAGGGATATTAAACCACTCTTTTTCAACCTGCAACAATAAGCTCTGGGATCGAGTTGGGTATGAAGTCTAGTTCGAATTCTTCGTTTTAGCTCATCCCATAAGTGTTCGATCAGATTTATGTCAGGACTTGTATGCTGGCCACTCCATAACCCGAAAACCGACTTCTGCAATGTAATCTTGCACGATTCTTGCGGTGTGCGGCGTGGCGTTATCATGCATAAAGGTAAATTCGTCTCCATTGTAGTCGACGTAAGGTACCACATGAATTGCTAAAATCTCCTCGGTATATCTAACAGCCGTCAAACCTCTTCTTCCGTGAACATGGTCGCCCCTACGAATGAACTGAGAGTCGGTTCGTGCTCCTATAGAAATTGCACCCCAGATCATACAGAACCACTTCCATAAGCACTCCGCTCTTGAAGCAGCAATCTGCAAATCGCTCTCTTGGTCTTCGGTACACTTTCCCTCGTCGGTCGGTACCATGGAGGCATATTCTGGGCTCATCTGAGAACAGAACAGATCGCCATTGTCCCAACGTCCAATTCAGATGATCCCGTGCAAAACGCAGGCGTGCTTGCCGATGAGCTGGAGTAAGTCTTGGACCAATCGCAGGTGTTTTAGGGGTCAGGTTATTTTCCTGCAGTTTTCGTCTTAATATCCACTGACTAATAGCACTCCTCGCACCTCACGGAGCTGTCGTTGCACTTGAACGGCATTAAGGTGACGATTTCTTAATGTTGTTGACACAATAAAGCGGTCATCACGAGCGGTTTGTTCCAGGTCGCCTATGAAAAGATCCAGTCCCTCCTCATAACGTTTGCACACTCTTCGAACCGCTGCGCGTGGTCGTATCAAATTGTCTAGCAACAGCTCGCTGACTAAGTCCACTTTCGATTAAAGCAATCACTGGGCGGATTTTTGTGGTGTAGTATGCATTAAACTCACACACTAAACACTATTGAGATTATGAAAAAACGAATTAATATGCAAATTTCAGTTTGCAAACGCAATAATTTTAAAGATTTGACAATTTTTTTATTTTCCGTTACAATCACCACATAACACGTTTCATTGGTTTACCGGGTTGCTACGCATATAAACGACAAGCCTTCTTGATAAATTAATACTCACATTAAAGAATATTAAATTGTCTTTCAAACAGCATATTTCTTTTTTTCATCGGATGAATAGTTTTAAAAAAAATAGTTAAAGTCAAAAGTTTACAGTTTGCCGATTTCTATGCACGCAAGTTTAGTTTCTAAACGAATGTTGGTTCATCGGTTATCACTTTTTTTTTCTGTTCCTACATAAGATTGGATTTTAATTAATCACAAATCTATGTGAGATAGAATGAAAGTCGAAAAAAAACATCAAAAGAGTTGTAGTTATCAGTTGCAACATTATCAAAAATGTAACAATTTTCTAAGAATTGAGAGAAAGTCTACAAGAAGATGGAAAGTGGTCGAACAAAAATATGTTTTAAAGGTTTGTTCTGTTGTACTTCCGGTTTATGTTGTAACTCTAAACATTTCCCTCATTGAAATGTTCTGAGTTTCAGTTTCAAAATTTTATTAAGGTCAACTCATTTATCAGTTTTTTTAAAAGCCATCAACAGAAAGAATATTTATAGGTTCGAAACGAAAGTGGTTCATCGGCTACCAATTTTTTTCTGTTCTTACGTAAGATTGGATTTTAAATAAACACACATCTACGTGTGTATAAGATCTGAAGAGTTGTAATGATCAAAAATGTTGCATTTTTAATAATTTTTTGTGTATCAAGAATTGAGAGAAAGTCTACTTGAAGAAGATGGAAAGTTGTCGAACAAAGACATTTTTTAAACATTATATTTACTCTCCATCACTAGAACTTGATATTTTTGCAATATTATACGCTCCGTGTTAGTAATGACTTAATTATCTAGCAAATGAATAATCTTTGTTTTAGCATAACATAAATATGTTTTAACGTTTGTGTTGACTATTTAAAATATCCATAATAATGCGAGAGCACGCATGCCATTATTTACACAAAACTCATTTTCCTGCGTAAATCCATTTAGAGACGTATAAAATATGCTGATAAATTCAATACAAGAACAAAGCACTGGAATAAATTCAATACAAGAACAAAACACTAGAAGTGATGCTGTTTTGACTTTGTTGCTTTTTCACAAATGGTTTTATTAATTACTCTTTGAGTATTAGAACTTTGTTAAATAATGTTTTCTTAGACCAGAACAAACTTTTTAAATCCGCGCACATGCTTTTAAATATCAAATCGAAGACTAAGTTTATACAACATTTATCGCTTTGCTAGATAAAACTTCGGTCGCTACCTACGCCTTTGAATTTCCTACCAAACAAATTTGGGGCTGAGGACAACATCGAACGTTAAAAAGAAAAGGGCACGTTTCGATGGAGGGAACGACCCACCGGCAGTCGGAAATTTGGGAGACGAATTGCATCGAAATGACTCTTTTTAGTGTCAATTCCGATATTAAAATACAGGCAGTAGATTAATTTGTGGAGTTTCCGTATGGACAAGATGTAGGCAACATTAGTTTATTTTTATTGTTTACGATCACTTTTATGGCGAAACGTAGCTGAATAAATAAGCTTTTTATTAGGCTAATTACATTTATATCAACTAAATTTAAATAAATTCAAAATATTGATTCTAGTAGTCAATATTAATGCTTTGCTGTTATGGATCTATATATCATTATGTAGATTTTTGCCATAATATTTGCTTTAATCATTCATTAGAGTGTTAATTAATATATGCAGACATCTTTTTAATTTTACAAGCAAATATCAACTTATTTTAACGAACAAACTACAACTACCCTATGCTTTTCCTTTTACAATCTCATTCTTTATCTTTCTTCATATATACATTTCTATATCTATCCAACACCGCAAAGTCGAGGTGTTTGATAATACTACAAAGTCGGTTGGGTGTTGCTTACTTTTGCAATCATAATTTATTTTTCGAACAGTTTTATTACCTGATCTATATGTGCGCTCTTTTATATTTTATGTTTAAACAACTTTAATTCACTTGGCAGGTTCAATAAAAAAATTAATGTGGAACCGGATCAGCCAGCTATCATAAAACACTATCTAATAATGAAATTAGTCATTGGCGGTTCTCAAGTTTGATACCAAATGATTTTGACTTGCTTGAGTTTAATACATGCTATTTATTTTTATTCATGCCCGCACTTGGTAAATTTTTCAGTGATGTCTTGATGCTAAGAGAGTTGATGTTTTCTTTAAACAACTCGTGTCATTACAAAGAAAAATTTCGACATTTTGGAAAATATAAAGAGCAGAAATAAAATGTTAACAAAACACTTAAAATATTAACGATTGGATAATGTTTTTTTTGTTCATTCATTGTACAAATATATCGATATTTTTCTATGTGTAATATAAACCTGTCACGCGAATTATGGAACTTTACGACTTCAATATAAATCAATTAATTAAAACATCGATGTTGAATGCAGCTAAAGCGTCGATGTGTGCAATTCGATGTAAATATCAATTATTAAGACCGGATACATCTACGGTAGTATTTTGCATACTTCTATAAGAAAATATTGCTCCTTTGATGTGGATGATGCCAAAAAACAGTCAAGCCGCATTTTAAAGTGCATTATCGCGTTTAACGAGTGAGCAAAATGGAACCGAATGTTAATTTCAAAAAAATGTTAAGTATTATTATACAGGGTATCTTTTATATATGGAAACGATGTATTATTTCCTAAACTAAGACAGCTTGAATAAAACGATTAATTCAAAAATTGTAAGGTTATTTGCAGTCGACTTACATAAAGAAAAAGTTTGTATACAGGAGCAGTCAAAAAGTCACCGCACCGGAATGTTACCTTTTTTCTAATGTAATTCGCCAAATTATTAAATAAAATATAAAAACACTGTTCATTCTTCTTCAACTGTAAGTTATTTTAGCAAATTTAGGTACGAGCATATCTCCATGAAATATTTCCTGAGAAATGGATTGGTAGCAGGGGACAATTGAATGGCCAGCTCGGTCACCCGATTTGACCCTACTTGACTTATTTCTGTGCGGTCATATTAAAAATGCAGTTTACAAAAATAGGCTACAAAATATTGAAGAGTTGCAAGTCACGAAATTCCTGGTATTCTTCCGAATATACTTCTAAATTCATCAGAAAATTTTGTTCAGCGACTTCATTACTGTCAAGAGGTAAGCGGCGCACACTTTTAACACTTTTGAAAATAAAATTTCATTTAAATCATGGGAATAAATAAAATTATGTTTTTTATAAATTCTGTCTCGTTTTCCCTCACCATTCCTATTTGTGCAACATTTAAAATACTAAATCTAATAATTTTGCGAATTAAAACAAACAAAAAAACAGTTAAATTTAAGCATGTAATGTGTTATATGATTTTTGTTAGCACGTCGAGGATAATTCAATTATTGACTAACATACAGGGTGTTCCATTAAAGAAAAAGGAACTTCGCTACGAATGCTACAAAATTTTTATAAGAATAACATTTTATTCATGTTACAGTTGTGCAACAGTGTAAAAACTTATTGTTTTCGAAAATACTGCTCCTTAGAGACAAAATCTCACTCTGATTAAACATTTTTGACTGCACTCTTGAACAAAAAGTGACAGCGTGTTACGGAAGGCTGTGTTTGTAATATATTAGGTCTGTTCGGGGAGCATTTGCTGACGACATACTGACATAACCTATGTGTATATGACAACTAATCGTAAATGAAATAGTATAAAAATTTACTTATGACGATTGACCAATAAAATGCGGTTAATAGAAAAGTTATGCGTCCATAAAGTGGCACTTTATTATATTAAAGTTGTTGCTATTGTGCTAAAATTGTAAACGTCACTGACAAATTGACAATTCAAGAACGTTGTACGAAAAGACATACAAACCGTATAGACAATGGTGTAAAGAAAAAAATCGCGAAATACTGATGAAGACGGAATTAGTTTACTCCAGTTCCAACCTTTTATTTTTCCTTCTGTTTTTTACACCATTGTTTGTACTCTTTGCAGTTGAAGTTGATCTTAGATTGATAGATGACGGGGGGGGGGGGGGGGATGGGCAATGTTACTGGAGACATGAAGCCATGGTAGTGGGGTGGATTTTGATGTTCCAGTTATTACTCTCATGATCTCGTTGAGGTGTTTGTCCACTTTGTTGACATGGCGGCTTCCCTGCCAGAATGATGCACAGTACTCGCCTGTTGAGTGTTGAGTACACCAAAGTTATAGCGGATGAAGGCAGGGTCGTTGCCTGAGCTCTCCAAGTTGAGCCACCCAATTTGCTGATCATGTTAGTTCTTGCTTTTAGCTTTTGTCCAGTGACTTTCAGGTGTTTTTCGACAAAGTGTCACTTTTATATATAATTTTTAAAAATATTCAGAAATTTGAGGTTTAACTTTTTACTTGCCCTGCTTCAGTAGCTCTCTTGAGCAACATCGAGCTCTCTTGCGTAACCCGAAGTTGGACAAAAATAACTCGAGCAAACGAAATCTGCCAAAATTGCTATCTGAAATGCATCCTAACCTGCTGTTATAAATTTGGTGAACTTATATTTTATGCAAAATTTTGCGACGCCTTAAACCTGATGAACTAAGCAAAATTAAGCTCACTGCAAATTAAGCGATATCAACGCAATCTAATAAAGATCAACGCAAGCCGCCTTAACCCAAAACTGACTCCAAACTTAATCAAGGCATTCAAAAAACACAGCTTACTACAAAATGACCTGAGTCTCAATAAATGTGGTAACCTCGAACTTATGTCAACCAATCTGAAAACTTTTGGCACTTGGCCTATAAAAGTGCTTTAAAACAAATTGCGTTTACAGTGTGCTCTTTAATGTAGACTTGATTTTATATAGCATTTGCTTCCTTGAAAACGATTTCTAATAATACATTTATAGTTTATAGTCTTTTATGCAAACGGACTTTCCTTATCCAAACCATAGTTTGAAATTCATTTTCAGTATTTATTTATTCATTTTTAATTAAGTTACTACAAACACTAAACGTATACTTTGTAATTCTAAGGACTTTTAAATAATTTAAAAATCACAAGATCGAAAAAGATAAAATAAGCTAACTAAAAACAAAAATACGACCAAAACTCAAATTTAAAAACCTCTTAAAACTACGAATAGAAAGTAAAAACAAAAAAACGTAGTAAACGAACCGAATTCCAACTTGAAGCATATTAATTAGGGTAAACTGACTTCTTCACACATTTACTTGTCTAACACTACACATACCATTTGTAAATGCCAAGTTAAACCTTTAAATCTGAAGGTTTTTAAAAATTATTAATTTAATGCCTCAAGACCCAAGATTATTGTCAATTTAAGAGTACCTACAATATACATACATTATAATAAGGGGGAAATGTTATCATAACGATTATTATAGTTGATTATACAACTCGATTAGGTTTTTAAAACTGTAGCACTTAAACTGTGTTTAAATTTAAACACTGTATTTAAACTTTTCAAAATTAAACAAAAATTGTATAAGAATCTTTTTTCCGGTTTTTGTCAGATTTCCCGAGGTGTAAAAACCACAGACAACCTGAATGGATTGGTTGGTTTAAACAATATAAAAGTTTAAACTAATAAAAATATGTTGCTTTATGCGGTTTAAATGGCGAGTAGTTAAGCTACAAACTTTGACCATCTTTCAATGAACTAGAGGCAAAACTGTTCTGGCAAACCGACGTGTGCAACTTAATAGAAGAGAACTTTATTTAAGGCAAAGAAATTCGTTGAAGCTCATAAAAATCTGAAAGTTAAATGGAATTTACATGGAAAGTTGAGTCATATTTAAAAACTTCAACGTTGCCCTAAAACACTGATTGAACAAATCTATGAATCGAGGAAAAAACCACGAGAATCTATTAATTGCTTACGCAAATGTCATGAGTTTATAGCTAAAAATTAATGACGTAAAGTTTGCACAAGCAATTATTTGGTAAAGGTCTAAAATCTAGGACAGATAAAAAGTTCTGAATTGTTATGTTAATTGGTTTTTTCTTTCTGTTATTGATAATTTACTTGTCTGAATCAGCCGGATATCGGTTTACTTTTAAACTGGTGATGTTCACGTGTTTACTGTATGTGTTGGGCGCGCCCTGCATATAATAAGTATTGAGAAACTGTTTAAGACAACTTTCCAAGAGCCAGCGACTTACCTCCGCCACTGTTTTAGATCACATTCACAATCCATACAAATATAATTTATAGGTAGTTAAATTCAGTAGTAAAGGGTAATTTAGATTAGATAAAGGGCGTTATTTTTCCTGAAACGGGATCTGCTTTATCGGATTAGAAAAACGCTACCACAGCTTTATGATTACCTACCTTAATTGCTTCGGCCTTGGGAATGAAACCATTTCCTATATACATACAAGATGGGAGAGAGTTTGTGTATATTTCGATTTTTTAAATTTTTAGGGTGCAATAAAAGTAGCTGAACTGTCTTGTATTCTTCTTGATGCGAAAACCTTTAGATTGACCCATCAGAAAACTTAAACACGTAGATAATTGCGTTACACAGGTATAGAAGATCCTCCCTTTTTATATACAGCGTGGATCGGTGACATGATTGTGCTCCAATAGGGATATGTGTGCTTAATATTAAAATCTATAACGACTAAACGTATTTGAAAACTTTAAGCGGGGCATAAACGTTTCCATTTAAAAAGGGCTTGGAATGTTTAGCTTGGATCTCGACATACATATGAACATATAGAGGGTCTTCTGCGGCGCGACATACACTCATATTATCCCTTAAATAAGATGGAAAATTTAAAGATGTTCCAATTAAAAATTAGAGGTATGCATATATATCACATCATATAGCGTATCAAGGTCAATGGAAGACCCATCAATAATATCAGATACGCCGACGATACCGTGGTGTTGGTCTCTCCACCTTGGAGGATCTTCCAGCATCTATTAAATAAGATAAATAGCATTGGTCGACGGTACGGCCTGCATATTAACATCTCCAAAACGAAATCCATGGTGATCAGTAGACAAATCAGAGAGGTTACTCTTGAGGTAGGGGGCGAAAACGTCGATCAAGTGAAGAGGTTAGGTACCTCGGATCTGTTGTTAACAGCGCGTGGGACTGTGATGAGGAAATTTAAGACTCGAAATCGGCATGCCAAACGAATATCGATGACTTCAGGCTTCAGGGTGTCCTCCTACAGTAAGTGCTTACCCCTGGACATCCGACTATGAGTGATAAAATGCTATGTGTCGCCTATCCTGTTGTTACAGTAAGATCACTCAATCGCATTGAAATGTTTCGAGATGTGAACTCTTCGCAGACTATTTAAAATCTCATACACCGAACACATTACAACGAGGGAAGTACTGCGGAGAGGCAGTATAGAGAGACAGCTCCTAAACATAGTTAAAAACCCGGAGGTGTCATAACTGGGACACAGCACTGAGAGGGCCCCGCTCGCTATCCCAAAGCTGATCCTGCAAGGGCGAGATGAGGTGCCGAAGGGGACCCGGACGAACACAGCACTCGTGGCTCCAAAACATCAGGAATTGGAGCGGGGTGCCAGATGTGGCACCCACATTTCGGTCGGGGCAGAAGATCACGCCCTTACTATCATTTAAGGAATATGCGGAAGATCCCCAACGTGCAGGATGCATATGGGACCGGAAGAAGTGCATATATACTATATTTTGCAACTATTATACAGAGTGACTCATTAACTGCAGTACAAGGTCCAACAATGAAAAAAATGTAGATTATATGATTTCAAATTGAAAAAGTACATTAAATTAAAGTTAAATTACTGGCAATTTTGAGGAAGTAATTTTTTTAATTGATAATTGTTTTATTGTATTCAGTAGCAGTTTTAAAACTTGTAGTAATTGATGTGAAATTTTCCATTCCAAAAAATCTTTACAAATGTTACAATCAAAATGTTTACATACACCATATTTTATTTTGATCTATCTAAATAATAGAAAAGCTGAAATTAGGTATGTTGCTTTATTGATAAAAATACATATTGTTTTATAGTATATGAAAGAGCTTTTGCTCATTAGTGCGTCTTTTAAACATTTTTTGGATTTGTCTTCCATCCTCAGATATTTTTTCACTTCAATGTAGAGACACCAATTAAGAAACTCAATTAAAGAAACACCCAAATGGAAAACAGCAACCTAAAGTGAAATTTAAACAAGCTATAAACAGGATCAGAAGGATTTCTAAAGAAAACATTCAATAATTTTTCAAATATATTTTTGTGAAATCAACGATGTTCTGGATCTACAAAAGGGAGGAAACACCGAATATCTTCAATTTTTCCTTTAGAATTCCTTCCGATGTTGTTTATAGCTTGTTTAAATTTCACATTATGTGGCTGTTTTCCATTTCGACCTTTCTTTCTTCTCTGTGTATCCAAGTGAAGCATCTCCTGATGATGACGTCCATCACTCTTTCCATCTCTTCGACGGTCTTGATCTTCCAATTGGTATATTGTTCGTCGCCATTTTTGGCAACCTGTCGTCGCTCATTCTATTTACGTGTTTATTCCAGTGTTTTCTCCTTGCTCTAATCCATTTTGCCACGTCCATCCAGGACGTTGTTTCCTAAGGTCCTCGTTTCTGACCTCTCTATCGTGTAATTTTCTTAATATGGATCTTACTCTTTTCATTTCCACTGTGCGCATCAGTTTCGTGGTCTTTCTGGTATCTGATCTTGTCTCTGCTGCTTAGGTTAATAGAGGTCTAACTGTGTATATATAAAAGATTTTATATATATTTAACTGTATATATAAAAGATATATCCTTGCTTTGCTTTCAATGTGATATTTGTTCCTTCATAAAACATCTTGAGGCATTCAGAAATACGAGAGGCTTTCATAATTTGTGCTGCCCTGTTCAAATTTCCATCTCTGCATCCAGATACGTAAACTGATTGACCCGCTCAAGGAATTAATTATCGATTTCAAATGATGTTCATTATTAGTAACGGCGTCTATCCTCAAATTTGTCTAATGTGTCTAAGGCGGATCCGCTTAATTCTAGTGATTTTTCTATTACTTATTTTCTTTAAAATGAAGATTGCATCTACAGTTGGCCGGTTTTTCCTAAAACCTTGTTGTACCTCGCTAAGTTAAATATTTTTGTCTACTTCTTCCAGTAATAGTGTTGTAAATATCTTAAGTATCCTATTTAGCAGTGTGATGCCACGGTAGTTTTCTGGTGAGGTTTCTTGGCCTCTTTTAAATATGGGGATTGTTGTGCTGTTTTTTCAATAACTGGGAATTTTTGGTTGGTTAATTTTACTATTGAAGAGTGATGCTATTGTTTTTGTAGTTTCTTTAATTGACTTTCTTAAATGCTGTTTCTAAACGATATTTTTCTTCATATCTCTAAATCAATTTGAAGCTTCAAATTCGTTCAAAATCTATTTTATGCCTTCACGAAAAGGTACTATTTCAGGTAAGACTATTCTATTAAGGAAAGACATTCAATATTCATAAGGTAATGTGCCATATCAGTTACTGTTGATGTTTTAGTTACCGATTCTTTTATTATATTGCGGTACTGCTCAGGAGTTCACCTTTTCATTTTTCTTAAGCAACTTCCAACAAAGTCCCTATCAGATTCAAAGTATGTGTCGACTTCATGAAATTTATGGTCTATTTATTTAAAAGAGCATTAATGTATTAAAAACTGGGAGAATCAAATCATTCTAAAGTTTATGAAGTAACCTTCATATGAGTCGGTCAAAACAAGAAGATATTCTATTCTTTTTACTTCTTCTGACGAAGCGGACGAGGGTGGTATGTGCCCTTAACACTTATAGTCATAATTTTTTGTATCAAACAAGTTCATCATTCATCCATCTGATATATCCTGCTCTGAAGAAATATCAGTTTCGTCTTCTTCCACTCGCCTTTTGAATTGTAATCGTGTTTTGCGTGTTTGTGTTCTGTTTGGAAATTTCATTAAATGCATCCATAATTCTTTGCTAGATATCAGTTCGGTCGTTGGGTTGGGTAGCATAAACCTTCACGTAACTGCATAAATAGAAATCTCATGGCGTCAAATCTGGCGATCGGGAAGGCCAAGAAATTGTTCCATTTTTTCCAATCCACCGATTAGGGTAGGTGTTGTTGAAAAACTCCTTCACTTTATGAGCATAATATGCGGAGCTCCTTCGTGTTTTGTCTCCGAGTTAGCAGTATGTTTTACAAAAATTCTTGGATACCATTTGGAGGAATTGAATGAGCCACACTCCCGTCAAAGTGCCTTAAAATCCTCCTCATGCAAAATCATTGACATGGAGCTGAGATGGAGATCTCTCATAAGGAGAGATGGTCTGGGTGATACTTATATGTATTTCCTCAGTATCTAGATATTCAACTTTCGCTGTGCTCTAATATACTCCTTATCACCCGAGTGCTCTTGGTAGAATCCTCCATTACATTTAATGGAATGGTTGTTAACACTTCTTCTCTTAAGACGAATTCTTGTTTCTTCCGTCATTAGTTGCACACTCACTTTGGGTAAGTTTTAGTGTAAAGTACAAAGCTTGACGGACATTGGAGTCAAATCATTTGAACTTAATCACTTGAGAATCTTCCAAGTTTTTAATTACTGTACGGAAAGAAGACATAATTGTGATTTCTTACCTAGTGTACAGAGTATCTCATTTGAAAATACATTTCTAAGAACTTTTCTCATAAACCCTCTTGTCTATTGTATTTCTTCTCTTACGATTTTGGTCAGTCCAGAAATATAATTGTTACCTATTTCAGCATAAAGTCAATCTTCATTAATAAGAGTTTGATCAAATAGTGTCGTGTTTATTTGAGTCATTCTGTATATGGTTTTGTATACATTAGATGTTGTTGATTATGGCATTCATACAATAAAACATTTTGCACATATAGTAAATTGTGTCAATTGAATTGGCATTTAGGTAGAAAAACCATCCAGTTCCCATTACTCACCCATGCTTTAAACCTGTTAAAACTGTCACTGATCGTTTAAAATGTTTAATGGATGCACTTTTTGTGTATTTAATCCGGTGCAAAGCAGCATGGAAATAACAACCAGCTAAAGAAAGTAGACTTCGAAATGAATTAAATTAAAAGCACTCCGCATCATTTTAGATAACAACGGCTCCTCTGAACTCTTCATAAACCCTTCAAAAAAGCGAAACGAGAAATAAAAAGGACGTCCTTACTAGACGTCTTACAAGTTGAAAAAGGACGAGTGGAGGGTGATTACGGCCAAGTGTCACCCCGGGAGAGATTCCGGAGTGCAATAATTGCGAGCTCCTCTTCGCCCCACTTCTTTGGCGCGGATGAATTAAACATGCCGGAGTGCAGAGAAGCAGAGGCGGAGAAATATTATTTTATCTCATGGTTTAATGGTACAGATTTTATCATCTGCGCGATAATAGGAAATTGTTTCGAATTTCTCAAGCACGCTTCTGTGTAATAATAGAGAATGATCCCATAATGATAGCGAATATAAAGATGCAGACTTAGAAGACTCTTTAAAAAATACATTTGATTTTGCAAGAAAGGATGCAATGCACCGAATAGCTCTGAGGGCAGTTTTCATGTTATTAGTCTTTAAGTGAAAACATCGTGAATATCAATGGGCTGATCAAAGAAACAGCAAAGTCAAGACAACATAAATCTATATTAGTGATGAGCAAAGCAAGACCAAGATGAATACTTGCATGGTCTTGGTGATGGTCTTGTTCTTGCATACATACACAGTTTTGGTCTTGCTCCTGGTCTTGCAGCCAGAGTCTTGCAAGTCTTGCTTTTAAGTGAGGCGTAATATTAAGTAAAATTTATTTAATAATAATAATAATTAAATTAAATGATAATAATAACCAATACGAAACAATAAAATAATATTAGATTGTTTGCTATTTGATTTCCTTATGATCTTATCATAATCAATGGTTAGTAAAAAGTCTGAACATTTCAAAAACACAAAAAGTTGTAAGCAAAATACAACAGATAAGTGTGTATGCTCCCGATATCAGTAAAAGCAAGGAAGGGAGAGAGAACTTTAAGAAGAATTTCAAGAGGTAGTAGATCAGATCAAAATCAAAGATGCCATTATAATTATGGGAGATGTAAATGCTAGAGTAGGAAATGAAACTATCAACGGTATAATACAAAGATTTAATGAAGATATAGAAAATGTAAATGGAGAAATGAACGAAAAGAAAAACGCAAAATACTAAGAGTATTTTGCGTAACGAATAATATGAGAATAAATAATACATTTTCTAACCATGACATGAAATACAAATACTGGGAGACAAATACAGATATTGGGACCAATTCACGAAAGGCATGGAAAGAGACATGTACGGAAAATATGGGGAATGCTAAGAAGAAATAAGCTAGAAATAAAAGATAATACATAAACGGAAAGGATATTTTGAAAACCTATATAGTACAGAAGAGGAAGAGCGGGAACAAACAGTTTGGAACGAGGAAGAACACAACTTCGACATAAATGAGGAAACTGTAGGAAACATTTTAACATTCATCAAAACTCTCAAATGCCCAGGGCCCGATGAAATAGCAACTGAAATGCCAAAGTATGACGGAAAAGACTACAAAAGAAATAGCACCACTCTTCAAGACTATAATTAACTAACGAAAAAGTCCCAATAATTGGAAAACCAGCAGAACAATCCCCATATTTAAAAGAGGCCAAGAAACCGCACGAGAAAACTACCGAGGCATCACACTGCTAAATAGTATACTTAAGATATTCACAAAACTATTACTGGAAGAAATAGACAAAAAGATTCAACTAAGAGAGGAACAACAAAGTTTTAGGAAAAATCCGGTCAACTGTAGATGTAATCTTCATTTTAAAGAAAATAAGTATTAGAAAAATCACTAGAATTTAATCGGACCCGCCTTGACACATTTGACAAATTTGAGGACAGACTCAGTTACTAATAATGAACATGATTTTTCACAAGAATTGATCAGCTTACTGTTTTCACATCAACTTATTTCGGGACTCTCGCAAGGAATAACTCCTCCGAGGCTCCGAGGACATATTTAAAACGGTTTAATATCGGATTACCGTGTTGTGTGTTACTGTTCCCGACTTAGTTCCCAAATAATTCATTTCGGCATTCATGCTTTAAAACTAAATATAAATAAATAAAATAAAAATAGGATTACAGGATGTGCTAACTTTGTTTTGGTTGGGACCGCCGTCAGTTAGAATCGCTACCTTGGAAAGGGAGTTTTTAAAACAAATTTATTTTACTTTCGATTGATATGGATTCAGCTTCAAGATACAACTGCCGTTTATTACAGATTTGTTCGAATTTATATTATTTAAGTGCTGAGGTGTTACATACCATCAGTGAAACTACAGAACAATATTTATAACGTAAGAGTAATTAGATACTTCCTTACGCTGAGTACGTGAAATAAGATATCATAACTGTACGTGAAATGAGAGATCATAACACGTCGTTGCTTGCAGAGCAAAACGATGAATTTGCGACTTTTTCCCAATTTGAAAGACAAGAAAAGAAAGCTTGCCTGTTTATGGACATTAACAAAGCTTTTGATAGTGTCTGGCATAGAGGCTTACTATACAAACTATACAAACTACACACACCAACATAGCTACTACACACCATAAAGAACTTACTAGAAAACAGTCAACTACAAGTACGAATTGACAAAACACTGTCATTTTCTTTTTCCCCTGAACAAGGGCTCCCTCAAGGATCCCCTCTCTCACCGTTTCTCTATAATATATACTGCCATGATATATACAATTACAACTTACCAGACAAAAATCAAATCGACAGATCCTCATACATATTACAATACGCAGACGACACTGCACTTATTGTACATAACAAAACTACTGAGAGAGCAGCTCAAAGACTCCAAACACTAACAAACAACACAATGACATGGTTTTATAAATGGAGACTAACTCCAAACGCGTCAAAAATCCAACTTCTGCTCACAAACCACAGACTTAACGCTGACTCCCCTACAATAACTGCAGAGGTCCAAACGACACATCCAAAAAACGACGTAAAATACCTTGGAATCACAATTGACCAGAAACTTACATTTACTAAACACATGCGAAACATCAGAACAGAAACGATAAAAAGAACAAAACACTTTCGCTCACTAACATACAAAGACAAAGGAATGAGTACAAATACCGCGACCGAATTCGTGTAAATAAGTAAAGGGAAACACACAAACTGATCCTAACTGAATTGAACAACTGCATCACAAATGGCAGAATCCCAGAAACATGGAAAAACGGCTTAATAATCCCTATACCCAAAAATGGACTGGACAATACACAACCGAGCAACTACAGACCAATTACACTACTTCCAGTACTAGGCAAGATTTTTGAATGCATAATGAAGCAGCGGCTTGACAAAGTGATTGGAAAGTATATACCTACCTACCAATTTGGTTTCAAACAGCATCACTCGACCGTTCATCCGCTCTTTATTTTGGCCAACAATATACAAACTACCCACCTAACTGACAGAAAGACATCTTGCCTGTTTATGGACATTAACAAGGCTTTTGACAGTGTCTGGCATAGAGGCTTACTATACAAACTATACAAACTACACACACCAACATATCTACTACACACCATAAAGAACTTACTAGAAAACAGACAACTACAAGTACGAATTGACAAAACACTGTCATTTTCTTTTTCCCCTGAACAAGGGCTCCCTCAAGGATCCCCGCTCTCACCGTTTCTCTACAATATATACTGCCATGACATATACAATTACAACTTACCAGACAAAAATCAAATCGACAGATCGGCATACATATTACAATACGCAGACGACATGGCACTTATTGTACACGACAAAACTACTGAGAGAGCAACGAAAAGACTCCAAACACTAACAAACAACACAATGACATGGTTTTATAAATGGAGACTAACACCAAACGCGTCAAAAAACCAACTTCTGCTCACAAACCACAGACTCAACGCTGATTCCCCTACAATAACAGCAGACGGCCAAACGACACAACCAAAAAACGACGTAAAATACCTTGGAATCACAATCGACCACAAACTTAGATTCACTAAACACATGCGAAACATCAGGGCAGAAACAATGAAGAGAGCGAAACACTTCCGATCACTAACCTACAAAGACAGAGGAATTAGCACAAACACCGCCACCAAAATATATAAAGCTATTTGTAGACCCTTGCTAGACTTTGGACATGTACTCATGACCAACGGAACAGAAAGGACAAAACGTTATACACAAACAACAGAGCAAATTGCACTAAGACTAATAACACGAATAAGACACCCCCAAAACCCACTACACAACCCCCCCACCCAACTACTATACGAACGCACAAACATGACAAAGATCTCTGAGAGACTCATACAGCTACAGACAAAATGGACAAACAACCCCTACAACTGGACCATACTGAATTCCCTTTGTCTTACAAGACCAACCAGACAATCCCGCTTCCGTTTCCCTACATTAACGCTACTCGAACACTTACAAACGCAACGGACTAGTGGACAATAAAATAATCTCTTCTTGCCACTGAAATCTTATTTATTCAATAACATTGTTAACCTAGAATGGGAGAATTTTCATATCTGTTTTTTATCTGGATTGGGACTGCATGTATTAAACAAGGGCAGAAATACCGATAGGTCGATGGCCTTTTTTAGAAATAAAGATGTTTACTACTACTATTGTTAACCTAGAATAGGAGAATTTTCATATTGGTTTTTTATCTAGATTAAGACTGCATGTATTAAACAAGGGCAGAAAGACCGATAGGTCGATAGCCTTTTTTTAGAAATAAAGATGTTTACTACTACTACTACTCGTGTAAATTTCAACGGATTATGTGGAAATGACAAAATAAACCTTTTTACAAGATACCAAACCTTTAATTACGAATACAGACACCAATGAACAGCGGTAAAAAAATAATTGAAGATCTGTTTAAGGAAAAAGTAATAAGATGATTCCCTGGAAGAACTTTCCTTCAAGTGTATTTTTATTTCCTTCAATTAGTTTTTACAGTATCGCCCGTAGAAGTCTTGTTTACGAGCAAACCACCATATCTTTTAAAGTTTTTTTAGAAATGTCCCTTTTATTTTTTGTATCAGTTTTGTAGTAGTTTTCATTCTAATCACCCCAACTGCATCCTGAGTAGCATGTGATTTTGTTTTAGAGGGTGATTTAAAAATTGCGTCAATGCTCTACATATAAAGTATGGAAATAAATTTTGAAGAAACATTTGATCCAAAAAGGTTGATGCTTTCTGGGCAATTTTTGTTTTAAATAAACAGACGTATTTCTCAATATTATAAATTAAAAATTGCAACAGATAAGTTATTTAGTGTTATTTCGTTATCAATATTTAATGTATTTCCAAAAGCATTAACTTGTGAAAAAGTAGGTTTGAAGAAATCAGCCGTTTTCTTTGAAAAGATATTTTCTTTTGAATTGAGATATTATGCAAGGTTTTGCATTTGAATAATTAGAAAAATATGGCGCTAGTATCACACTAGTTTTTTATTTTTTAAATATAAAATTGATTTAAATTTATAATGCAATCTTCCAATAAATTGTCATTAACAAAAATGTATATCTACTTTTAATGGCTTCAAAGGGACTTAAACCACTTTCACAGTCTTCAAAAGCAAAAATCTTCCCCTTTTACATAAATTAACAGCTGGATATCAATTTAAAAAAACCTATTTATTTTTATAAAATTTTTATTAAGTTCTTCAACAATAAAAAATATTACAAAATAAAAACGCTTTTAATTTGTGCACAAGCTAAACTACCCGCATTTCTAGCCCTCGGCCACTCGAACTTTTTAAAATGGGAATGATTGTTTACGATGCTTTACCATTGCATTACATAACTTTACATTTCAAGAAGTAGTTACCAGTAAGCAATATGAATATGCAACATATATAAATTTTAATATGTAATTGGCAGTTCAAATAACTATTTTAAGCAGCTGAAGTAAATAATAAAAAATGAATAAAAAAACGTCAGTTCAAACTGACCTTCTAGCTGCTAGAGAAAACTATCCCAAGCACCTTCTAGCTGCGAAAAACATTCCCATTCTGATCTGCCAGGATTTAGAATATTTTTATTCTGTTTCATTTATGTACTGAAATAAATCATGTAGAGATTATTATTTATAATACCCTTAATAATAAACCTGTAGAAATTATACTTATTTATGTATCTGAGAATAGCTGTTTTTTGAGAGCAGCTGGAGCTTTTAATGAAGGATAAGGGGGCAAAAATTGAAGCCGTTAGTACATCCCACAATACATCGCTGAATTTTAAATTGCCAGTAGTCGAAGAAATGCGCCAAGACTGCTTGAAGAACCAGCAAATGTTGGTCGCGTTTGGACTTGTGATAAACATTTGCTGTATGTGATGAGACAGATTTCTTTTTATTTAAATGGTGGTGCCAATAAACAAAACCGCCGTTATTGGAGTGACGAGATCTTTCACTTATTTAGAGAAGTTCATACCCAGTACCCCACAAAGCGTTAATATGGGTGATGCTATTATCTGGGCCATTATTTATAGCGGGAAACTCGAATGGTGGGAGTTTATGCCGATATCCTTTGGATTAGAGCCTATAATTATTCGCGAAGCAGAAATCCAGACAGACCGTTAAGGAAACCTGTTTTTAAACCGAGGATTTACTATAGTTTCAATAAGAGAGCCTGATTATTTACTTCCAGTGAGACAATGACTGGATGATATTATCCATGGAGGGAGAGGCTATTGAGTGGCCACCAAGATCTCCAGATCTAAAAGTACTTTGTTTTTTCCTGTGGGGACATACAATGTACTATTGTTTGAGTTAGTTTGGGTTAGAAAAGTAAGACAATGAGACTTGATTATATTATCCGTGGGGGAGAGGCTATTGAGTGGCCACCAGGATCTCCAGATTAAAAGTACTTGATTTTTTCCTGTGGGGACAAACAATGCCTGCTGTTTTTATAACGCAGCCTGGCTGAATTGGAGCAAATTAGGGGATGTTCGTTAGAAATTTGAAGTGAGCACTATTATTGTCTGGTAAGCAATGGAAACTATTTTGTACAATTTGCTAATTATAACGAATAACGTCATGGAATTTAACGTTATGTAACGCGTAATTGTTTAGCAAATAGTTTAGCTGATGCATAAATTTAATTCCCCTACTTATTATAGAAACGATTCCCATGAATTTTTGCTATCTTCTGTTCTTCAGATATAACCTTTACAAGTTTGGAAATATCATCCGGTATATAATCTGATTCCGTCGATTTACCAACTGTTTCTTCCTGCACTCATTTATATCGCAATTAGTCGGCTAAAAAAATATTCACTTAAAAGTTTACTATTTTCTACAGAGTTCTTCTTTCTTCTATCTTTAGTTTGGTTTCGCATGATATTTTGTTTGTTTTTCATGTCTTTCTTTCCGCTACTTCATTTGCCCCCTTCCTCATTGCCTTTGTTATGTCGGAGGCTACTTGGTTGATGTCGTCTGTTGTCATTATGTTGTTTATGTGGCTCTGTAGTTTTCCCTTGTGTGTTTCCCTGCTTTGATGGAGCATTTCCGTGTCTACTATTTTTTGGTTGTTTCTTCCGTATTTCCTGGAGCTTGTTTTTTCCAGGATCATTTTCATGTGTAATTATGATATAAAATATAAATTATAAATGGAGAGAAAAAGATATAATTGAGCGGTTCGGTTTCTTTAAGTACCTACATGATCAATCTAAAAATGTTCTCTTTAAGCAGTTAAAATGCTCATTTTAATATGTAATGTGACAACTCACGGTTTCTTCTACGATACTCTTGTAAGATTATTAGGAGTTCCCGATTTGAGAGTTCAGCATTTTTCAATTCCGTTATAAAAACAGATACATAAAAACCAGCTTGAAATTTGGCTTGAATTATGGAATTCATAATCTTGTTAATTGATAAAACAAAAAATATTTTTAATTAAAGATTTATTAATGCCATCACAATTTTCTACTGTAATTAAAACAAGTTCTACAGTAATTACTTGCTTCAATGCTTCATTATTTGTTCTCAACACCCTCATTGGAGAATGCGATTTCACACCTGATGTAATAGATGCCATCGCCTTTTACAATTTTTTTCACTCATCATTATCATTCCACAATTCCAGTCGACATATTTTCAAGTTTATTACCATCTACTTAGCTTCTAGAATTTGCAGGATTTGATGTACAGGGTGATCCATTGAAAAAAAGACACACAAGTTTAAGGAAAAGTTATTTTGAGCAGCAAAATATGGTACAAATTGTAAATGGATATTATATGTTTTCAATCAAATTGTGGAAAACTGCATATATATCACGTACCTAAGCGTCCGAAATAACGATAAAGAAAATAAATATTTAGATACAGAAAAAAGGGGAATTACTAACTGGGAACAGCAACTGGCTTTTGCTGAAAGCTTGATCTGCAGGTACACGGAAACATTGAGTCAGCTTGAGTGCCCTGTGAACATTATCATTTTTATAGCTCTTTTGATAAATTATCAAGCTATAAACGAGACGCAAAATTGACCAGATTGTTAAGCACCATGCCGGTCAACCTTGTAGAATGCCTTCTCACAATCAGTGTAAATGACATCCACCTGTTTGCAATCCGCATTCCCCAAACATACCGGTTAATGCTCTTACAAATGCATATGTGCTGATCTCATTGCCTTAGTAAATATAGTTCAGTGGCATTATAATTGTGTATTTTCATTAACAAGTATTTTTTTTTGCCACCGTTAAATATCATAAATCTTAAGATTGTTCTATACAGTTATTAGTTACTGCAGTTCTTCAGATACAAGTGGAATCCTAACTTGTCAGTAGAACATTTGCTAATAGTCTTAATTTTAACACCCTTTTTTAGTCCCAACTTTTAAGGAAACTTTGAATTGAGGACTAGTTATTTCCAAATGTTGGCGTGTGCAACTTATTAAAGGGAATGTCTACAATCTACTTATTAAGAGCAGCAGGTTTTTTTCTGTATGTTTTACTGTGTAGCAGTACTACGAAAGTTATAAACAAAATATGAATAAAAGTATCAAACATTAACCACTGTGCTGTATCTTGAAGTATATTATCATTTCAATCCGGTTGTCTAATGGTAATCTAATGTATGGGTTATGAAATGTTCCACGAAGATATTTCTCAATCTTGGTTCCTTATAAGTTTTGATCAAATCCGTTTATAACGTTGTATTTTGTTAAAAATCTGGAGCAAATATCAAATAATCAATCTTTGTTTGGTGATTTCTTGTTTCAAAGCTGATCGTTATAGCTAGTCTGATGAGGCATACAGTTTACCATTAATTATTCTTATAAATTAGTTTATTTACTTCTATCCTCGTAATAGATGAATTAAGATGTTACGTGGCAAACTTAATTTAGTTGCAAAAATGACCTGAAATTGTTAGTTTCGGGTGCCAATTTGTTTTAGTTCAACTAACGTCTGCATTTAAATAATGTTATAAATAAATAAATATTTGAATATGATTCGTCTTTCGCAATGTGATTTTGTAAGTGAATCTTCACTTTTTTCTTTCACACATTACTTATATTAGATTAAATTCATAGGCCTAAACATCGATCTGGGAGAAATCGGCACTTCAGCAAACAATGGAAATTATTTTTAACATGCATGATAAGATATGTGAGGATTTATTAAGATTAATATGTAAATCATGTGTAAATCATAAACAGTTTCAACTTATTACCTGCTGATAGGATGCAAGAATGCTATTTTCTCCTTGTTGTATTTCAGTCAAAACTATGGAAAATTTGAGAATCCGGAAATGCTATTTGTAACTGCATAGCAAATCAACTGTTGTTGTAGATTAAGGAGCTTTACAAATAATTTTTGCAAATATAATGTTGTTTTTGCAAGCCTTTATATCTTCGAAACAAGCTGCTTTGCAAAAATCACTTCAGAAAAAATAATTGCCAACTAATACAAGAAATAAAACAATTTAAACACATAATTTGCGTTAGATGCTAAGATTTTAAATTTGAGCTGAATAGGTCAGAAACTTTTTCCGGATATTTGCTTATCTTAATTGTTAGTCATAAAATAAGCCAAGCATATATCCTTTTCATTTCTGCATTTTTTCATTTTCAAGCATTTCTGATAAAAATGTTTTTCAAACTTTAATTGGTGAAATTTAAGAGTTAACAAGTGAAATTAAAGAAGAAAACTTCTGAAGAACAACTAAAGAACGAATGAACTCAAACAAGATGGAAAACATATGGGGAAAGAACAAAAACGTATTTTACGAAGCAAATCTAATGTACTTTTGTTACTAAACTGTATTATTAATTTTTGAAATGCACTAGCGCTTCGGGTTTGTCTCTAGAAAATAGTGATTTTATAAGTTGTGCAAAGGCAGCAAAATCTTAAATAACTTGGCTATTCACGAAGATAAAAACACTCGGTCCGACAATATTTGGTTAAAATTAATAAAAGAACAGGCATGGGAGAATGGAAGAACAGGAACGGTGCAACCCGATGCTGGATGCTCTCAATGGACTGAATGATGGAAACCAGCGGCGTTTCGTTTATGTGTTATTCATGAAAACTTGTGGACAAATCGGATAATTTTCTTTAATGTTTTTCATGCATTTGTTATTTATTATCGTTCGTCCTATATGCCCATCGTTTACACGATGTGAATATAAACATTTGCCACTTTATTTATTATTATTTTGAAATATAATTGTTTTGATCAGGGAATTTAAAGTTTGTGGCTGGGAAAACGAACAAGAAAGGTATTCTTGCTTAACATTGTGACATTCAATAAAAAAGGCGCAACAGAAAAATCAACGAGGCAGAGTAAAGACGGACAATTTAGCATTTGAAGACGGTTAAAAAATAGCTCCAATATCCGCGAGTTCTGGGCGAACTGTGACTCGAATAAAAAAAAGGTCACAGCTCAAAAACGCAAAATTTTTCAAGAGAAAAAAAAAACTCAAAAACCTAAAAATTATTTAAATTATTTGTGTGAGACATTAAGAGCATGAGATTGAAAAGAAATGAATTTAAGCTATCAAAATTGGTATTAATTTGGGTTGTTTCACAACTTGGTTTTCATGTTAATTATTTACACTCTATAAAAACTCCCCCAATTTTAACTTGTGTGGATTTTCCTATATTAATTATCTAACTTTTCGAACTACTACTCCGTAGCGCTACAGCCCCTGATGGGCCTTGGCTGAAACAACAATTTGCCTCCATCTGTCTCGGTCTTCCATAACTTCTAGGACCATTCCCGATTCCCATTCTCCGGAGGTCCGATGCTAGATTATCACGCCACCTTAATCTCGTTCTTCCAAGTGGTCGTCTTCCGTCTGCTGCTCTGTCCCATATTAAGCGGACCATTCTATCCTCTGGCTGTCTTCGTACGTGCCCTGCCCATCTCAACCTTTGTGCCTTTATGAGGCTAATCAGTTCTGGCTGATTGTATATTTGTTTTAGTTCTGCATTTGTTTTCATTCGGTAGTTTTTCGTATCAGTACTTTTCTCTCGAATCTTGGAATGAGTTCCTCATTTCGCACCGTAAGAGTCCAGGTTTCGCAGCTGTACATTACCACGGGTCTTATCATGGTCTGGTACGTTTTGATTTTCGTTCTCCTAGTCACGTATTTGGACTCTAGTATATCCTTTAGGGCGTATAAGCACCTGTTGGCTGACTTTACGCGTTATCTGATTTTTTCACTCACGTCGTTGTCGGATGTGATTGTTGACCCTAAGTATTTCAATTGTTTTACGTTTTCAAAGTTATATGTGTCCATGGTCACATTTTGTCCTACCCTAACTCTGCCTGGTCTTCAGACATGCATGTATTTTGTTTTGGCATCGTTGACTTTAAGCCCCATATATGCCGCTTATTCTTCGATTTTGTAAAACAGTTCTTTGGCTTTTATGACGCTTATGCTCACCGCGTCTATGTCGTCGGCATATTCTAGCAGCAAGTTTGATCCACTGGCCCCGAATAGCTGGGTTTCGATTTTGGTTTCTCTTACTACTTTCTCCAATGCGATATTAAAAAGCGTGGGTGATAGTACATCTCTCTGTTTAAGACCTGTGTTCACCTGAAACACATCTGAGAGGTCTTCACCAATCTTTACCCTGCACCTAGAACCCTCAGCACAAGCTCTGGTTACTCTGATCAGGGGATGCCAAACTCAGCCATTGCATGCCATAGTTTGACCCTTTGTACGCTGTCGTATGCCTGCTGGAGAACTGGTGGAGGTCTTCTTGATTGAATTCCCAACTATTCTCTAGCAATTGCCTAATGCTAAACAGCTGGTACGTTGTTGAGCTATTTGCTCTGAAACAGCACTGGTAGTCTCCCAATATTTTTTCGGTGAAGGAGGTTAGTCTTACGTTCGATAGAACTTTATAGGCTACATTGATTAGTGCTATCACTCTGTAATTTTTGGCAGACCGTCCTATCACCTTTTTTGTGGATCGGTATCATAATACTCTTCTTCCAGTCATCAGGGATAGTTCTTCTTTTTCCCATATGGTTTTAGTGAGATTTTGCAGCTGTGTTATGATAGTATCGCCACCGAATTTAAGAAGTTCTGCTGTGATTAGGTGTCCGCCAGGGGCTTTATTGTTTTTTATTTCTTTATTGATTTTTTGATTTCCTCTTTCGAAAGGATATCATTGGGTTGTTCCGCAACCAGCAGATCCAGTACTTCCTCCTCTTCACCAGTTCCTCTATTAAGCAGATGATAGAAGTAGTCTTTCACATTCTTTAAGATATTGTCGGTCTTGGGTCTGAATCCTGCTTTTGTGGAGTGTAGTTTTTGGTAGAATGTTCTTGTGTTATTTGTTCCTTCTTCTTCTAGTGCAATTAATTCTATGTCTTGCCATTCTCTGTTTTTTCTTTTCATCAGTTTCTTTCCTAGGGTTCTTAGTCGCCTGCATCTTTCCATGTTCTCGTCTGTGGGACTTTTAAGCATTTTGAGTCTAGCAGTATTTCTCTTCTCCATAGCATCTTCACAATCTTCATCATACCAGTGGTTTTTGTGTGGTCTCCTGGGTTTCTTCCCTACCACCTTTCTAGCTGCTTCAGTAATTGTTCCAGATATAAACTTCCAATGCGTATCCATAAGTGTATTGTATGTGGTGCTGGTATTTTCTCTGATAAGTCGCTCTAGTTATTCCTGATACTCTGCTCTTATCTCTGTCTGCTGAAGCTTTTCTGTATCCCATTGAGGAGAGAGACGATTGGTTCGCTTGCCCTTTGCTGTAGATATTCTGACTTTGATCTTGGCTTTGACCAGAGAATGATCTGAATCGGCATCTGCCCCCCTGCAGCTTTTCACGTCTAGTACATTACGTCCGTGTCTTGCATCAATTATAATGTGATCTATTTGGTTTCTGGTTACACCATCATTAGATACCCATGTCATTTTGTGTATATCTTTGTGTTCAAACATAGTGGACTTGATTAACATATTACTTGATGCTGCAAGATCTGCCACTCTTAGACCGTTGCCGTTGGAAGCATTGTGCAGGCTGTGGATTCCCACATGAGGTCTTAACGTCTCTTCTTGTCCAATTTTCGCATTGAAATTTGTCAGAATGAGTGTCATGTCTTGTTTGGGAAGTTGGGCTAGTTCCCCTCCAAAGTGTCGTAAAACACATCTTTTACAACCTCATCTTTGTCTTCCGTTGGTGCATGCACCGATATAAGCGAGTAGTTGTAAAAAGTGCCTTTTATCCTAATGTAGCACATCCTGTCGCCAAGTGGCTCGAATCTTAAAACTGAATTCAGCAGAGATTTCTTGAGTGCAAAACCTGTTCAGAAAGCGTGGGCGTTTTGTTCATTGCCACTATAGAGAAGTACTGAATTCCCAACGTCAGTATGAGCCACTCCAGGCCAACGTATTTCCTGCAGAGCGGTGATATCCATATTCATTCTTTCCATTTCTTTGATAGCTTTTATTGCTGCACCCGGTCGATATAAATTGAGCACGTACCATGTTCCGATATTCATTTGTTGTTTCCTTGTTCCTTGCGTTATTCGTCGTCGTGTGTCCGTCCTGATCCAAGACTTCTGTTGCTCCTTCATAACCAATACTTTTTTTGCGAGGTGGTTAGCCCCAGGCTCAACCCTGCTCTTTTCTCAAACGGGCTTAGGACCGTCTACGGCAGAGTTCAGTTGCAGATAGAGGCAACTTAATTTGCCAAAAATGTATACCCTTCAAAAATAAAGTTTACGTGTCCGAGGGTTTTTTCATAAATTTTCTTAGGTGGTCAAAAGTGGGCCTGTGTCGTTTTCAAACGGATACCCTGTATTTGTTTCAGCAAATAAAGCGTGTGAAAGTTCAGGACTCAGGATTTTCTCATCAATTGGAATATTTTACGTTATTTAATCAAACCAATTCCCAACGTGTGGTAATAACAATGCGAAGATATATCAATGGCTTCGTATGGGAATTATCGATAGGTTGACTGAATATCTGTTACAACGCATGATTTGTTATTAATTTATATTCAACTGGTGCCACCATAGAGAACATGAATGTGATTTAAAGCTAATATATTTGCAGCCGTGGTCCAGATGATCAATCAAAATGCTACGTTTTCCATTCACCAAACTTCCTCTATTATCGAATCCGCTTCATCGAATACAATTAAAAATCTACACGCATTTTAATTAATTTCTATTTTGGTGAATAAACTATTTTTCGTTTAAGATCTACAAAGATTAAAAAGAGTTCATCAAAAGCAAGTTACTTCTTCTTCTTTGTTGTGCAGATATTTTTATTTACAAACACTTTCGGTATTTGTGAGCAAGAACCCCGAACAAATGCCTGCGATATATTTAACAGGAACAGCAATTCGGTAACGTTTCTTTCATGTTACCCAAGATCCATTCGAACACAAAGTTGGCAATCATAATACCATTAGGGAGGAAATCCACCGGCCAAATTAGTTAAATTTAATTTAAAGAAGCGCCTCTTAATGGGTCCCTCCGCCTTAAATTAGTTGCCTCAGCCGGTCTTACGCTAACTAGTAGTGTTTCTAATTGCTTTTTCATCGTTTCTTTAAATCCCCTTCAGTATAAATTGGATTTTCTCTTCGACCTGTGTCTTTTTGCTAGTGTTGGCTTTTGGATACTATACCGAATTTTATCAATAGTGCATACATAATTTTAAATTAACATTTAAAATTAATAATCTTTTTCAAACGCACAGTGTTTTGCTTTAAAGCTCATGCTTTCAGTGCATTAGCTAAATTGCGGTTTGTGAACAAAAGCACAGCAACTAAAATCGATTTGTATATAAATTAATTTAGTTGCATATTAGTAGGTAGTTAAAAAGTTTACGGATTTTACAAAATGTTTTTTTAACACTTTGAGGAATAATTATCTCAATTCTCAACTGGGAGAAGACATTTTTTTAGTCTTCATATTTCACTTTATTTTACTAAGAAACATTTCAAGGAAGTATTTGATGAAATAACTCGAAACTTGATTTTTTTATACAAACCTATTGAAGACCGTGATTATAATAAGCAAAGGGTGTACATATGCAAAGTTTTACACAACACCTGGAAACAATTTCTAACTCAAAAGCGAGCCTTTAGAATAAATTATAAACTGCGTTTTATCGAAACCTGTAGATCCAAGTTTAAGTGAGTCCCAGAGTCTAAATTCATTTAAAATTGGGCAGAATATTTTTTGGTAACAAATTTGAACATGTCAATTATTATTTGTAAATGCGATTTTTTATACCAATGTAATAACTTTTTACATTGTAAATTTCTCGAGTCCTATTGAGTTTAGGTATAGGAAATGGTACCTGAATCATACTTGGAATTCAATGAAGAATTAAAAATTGAAATAAAAATTTCAATTACAAATCAAATGTAGTACATTACAAATTGACATTATCAAATTACAAATCACAATTGACGGGTCCGGTCTGAATTTTTAATGAATTTAGACATTTATTTTGGGACTCACTGTATATACAGACTTGAATGCCCTATACAAAATGACAAAAATTCAGGAACTGCTAATATATTTTTCTTGGTCCCCTGGTAGAAAGTACGTACTTTCACCACTGTTTTCTATGGCGAAAGCATCACTTTTACCCATTACAATAGCTTTCGGCACGTACCTTTCTGACTCGGAAACTAACAACGGCGAATTTCGTTGATAAAACGTTTCGGACGTTTTGTCAACATTTTCAAAGTCGTTTTTTTCAAAACCTTATACTTTTCCAGGCTAGTTTCCACCGAGGATCAATGAAAATAGTAAACGGTACGCGAGGCGAAAGTCGAAGGCCCGCCACTGGGTGCATGACGCATGCATCAACTTCAAGCAGTGGCGGAACTTTCGTCTAGATAGATAGATAGATAAAATTTATTAAACATTCACATTACTAAATTCACAAACAAAGTTTAAAACCAAAAAACATAAGTCAGTAAAATGTCCCATGTCTGGCCAGATGTTCGGCCGGTTGCTCTTTGCCCATGATCTAAATAGGCGTGCTAAGTCGTCCATTACCTGGGCAGTGCCCTAACATGGACATTCCCGAGCTAGCCATACGCACGACAACGTCAGGAGATAGTCTTGAAGTGGCGGTTTTGGTTTTATTCGAGGGGCATTCATTAAGGAAAAAAGGTCTTCCTGAAGGGAAGCCAAAAACCCCTTTTGCTTCGACCTTTAAGCCTGATACTGTCAGCCGTGGCGTTAACCGCCGGCAGTTTCAACTAGATGACCGAATCCATCCGCCCCCGCCCCGATCGGTGCAAGGACCAGCCAACACCAGTCAGAACGAGGCAGGACGAACCCGTCAAGTCACGTTATGTTGGATTTGTGCGTTTCCAGCCTGCTAGAAACGACTGTCTGCAACTGGCAGGCAATGTTTGTTTGTCGTCACGTACTGTCAGGGACAAAATCCTCATAAAATATGGGAAGTCGCTTATACAGGGGACCATGGGTTGGGCGGTCGTTTGCTCTTACTTGGGTGATATTTCGCGTGAGGACTGAGCCTTGCACTCCGCTATGATAAAATTTTTCAGCGATGGTATCTATATAGTCGGCTATATAGGCCATCCCTGTAGCTTCGTGCATTTCGGTTATTCTGGTGTATCTGTCAGCCGATAGGACGCCTCTTAGGAACCTATTTTGGGTCCTTTGAACACGTCGTCTCGTGGAATCACAGACAGAGTGCCAGACAGGGGTTCCGTAGGTCAGTATGGGCCTTATGGTGGAGGTGTAGAGCAGAAGTTTATTTTGAGGTGATAGGAAAGAATTTGGCGCCAGAAGAGAGTACAACTTTCTTCGGGCCATGGCAGTCTTTTGTACAGCATAGTCAACATGCTTATTGAAATGGAGTCGGGCGTCTAGTTTGAATCCCAGGTATTTCACCTCTTTTGTTGGTTTGATAGGAGTATTTTGGACCACGAGTGGTGATAAGATTTTGTTGTTAGTGAATTTGCGCGAAAAGATAATAAGTTCCGTCTTCCTGGGATTCACTTTAAGTTTCCATTTGTCGAAATACGGCGTCAATAAACTCAGGTGATGTGCAATGCGAGATTTCGCAGCCTGAGCATAAAAAGACGATGCGTAGATAGCCGTATCATCAGCGTATAGTGCTATTTTTGTAGTGGGAAGTTTTGGAATGTCTGCTGTGTACAATGTATACAGCAGCGGCGAAATCACTGTTCCTTGTGGTACTCCTGCCGCGATGCGTCTTTTGGCAGAAGTGGAATTCTCCACTTTCACCTGGATGGAACGGTTTTTTAGGTAAGACGCTATCAGGGAAACTAGGTAGAGTGGCAGTGAATGCACGGCAAACAACTTGTACGGCAGGCCTGTGTGCCACACTGTGTCAAAGGCCCTTTCCATATCGAGAAGCAGCATTACCGTACTTTGAAGCTTATTAAATGCTGCATAGGCATCCGTTGCGATCCTAGCAGTCTGCAGCGTTGTGTTGTGTCTTGGTCGAAAGCCAAACTGCTCATCCGGGATTAAACTTCGAAGCTCGGCTGCTGCCTGTAATCTCGAATGGATAATCTTCTCGGTTAATTTGCCGAGGGTGTTCAAGAGGGAAATTGGCCTATAAGAGGCGGGTTCAGTCGGGTTTTTGCCCGGCTTTAAGATGGGGATTATTACAGCGTTTTTCCAGTCCTGTGGGAAGTGCTGCAATTTAAGGACTGCGTTGACTATTTGTACTATTAGCACAATAGTTTTCCGCGGTAAGTTTTTGAGGAGTAGATAAGGGATGCCGTCTGGCCCGGGGGCTTTTCGGCTAGGGAGGCGCCGAAGACACGATTGTATCTCCGACGGGGTTGTTATATAGGAATGCAAAATCGAGGGTGGTATAGGATACTTCCGTTCTACAAAAACAGCGGTCTGTCTTTGAATTTCGTTATCCTGAAGGGCTGGTTGGACCTTGTGTACTTCTGCCAAAAAGTCGGCGAGCAGCTCGCACTTGTCACTGGTGGTAATATAACTCCGCCCCTCTTTTTCAAGAGCGGGGACTTGCTCATAGCCTTTTCGCAGACTTCTCGACAGTTTCCACAGGGAATTGTCACGGGGAGTCAAATTTCGCAGTTTCTCCGCCCAGGTATAATTCCTGTATGCGGAGATTTCGCGGTGTATGTCTCGTGCAAGCTCTGCTGCCATTATGCGATCGGCAGGTTGCCTGAATCGCTGCCAACGCTTCCTGATTCGATTTTTCGCCTTAATAAGGTTCAGAATTTCCTCAGGAAGATTGTCGCGCCGCGGTCTGTTCGGGACTTTTTTGGCCAAAGCTTGCTGTGTCCGTTGTATATTCCTGGTCAGACCTTTTACCGCATGCTCTAGAGCTTCGACAGTATCAATCTGGCCCGAATACACGCAGGTCTTGTAGTCGTTTTCGATATTCGCGAAATCGAAATTTTCGTATGATATCGAAAGTCGTTAGTTTGTGTGCGTCTTAAAATCCCTAATGTCGAGGTAAATGGGCAAATGGTCACTGCTGAGGGGCGTCTATAACCACCATCCTCCGTGAGATTGGTGAGTCCTTTGGCAATTCCGAAGTCGAGGTAGGATGGATTCCCTCCACTGTTCGGGTAATGCGTTGGGGATGAAGTGGGCATAACGAGTAGGCCATTGTCGCGAACGTAGTCGGCTAGAAAATTGCCGGCTGCGTTTTTATGTCCAAGGTTATTGAATAGTGGATGGCGGGCGTTGAAATCTCCCATTAGCAACACCCTATTGGTGTTTATGAAGAATGGATCGACATCAGCGGCCTGTAAGCGTACGGTGGAGAAATAGCCACAGTAGATCAAACTCCATCAGGAAGTTCAACGCCGACGTTCTCTATTGCTGACTGCCTGTGTGGCAGTCTCCTGTATGGAATTGACGTTTTGACCGCTATGGCCACCCCTCCCCTTAAACCGGGCCTATCGGCACGCTTCGAGCCTGTACCCCCGATCCTAAGTATATCCCCCGGGGCGCAACCATGTTTCGACAATCAACGCCACGTCGATATCCTCGGTCTGAAGGAAGTGCACAAACTCACCGAGACGACTCCGGAGTCCGCATGAGTTCCATTCCCTATCCTCATAGGGCCACAGTTGGCAAAATCAGGGCCTTAAAAATCGAAGCTATTAAGTGTCTTCGTTGAAAGAACTGCCGCGGAACGAGGACCATTTCCGCTTTCCGTCTCGCAGCCCCTCAACGCAGCGCTATAAAATCTAACCGCCTTGATTACCTCCTGTAAGTTTCACCTGCGATGCCAGATCGGCGATTCCCGATGTAGGTGCCCAGATGGCTACTGCGCCAGCGTTCATGCCTGGTTAGTGGGGGGTCTTGGTTGGGACCATTAATGCGACGGTTTGACCAGGCTGCGTGGCCCTGCTGGTCATTTCATTTCTGCCAGGGAGCGGCGGAAACTCGTTCGGGCTCGGGATGGGCTGCCTAGTCCTGCTGGTTTCTGGGGGGGAGGGATCGGGCTGCGGGTCGGAAGGTCTGCCCCCCACGCTGGTCTGGACGGAAGTGGTGCCGCCACGAACTGCGTTTGTGGTTTTGTGCTTTTCAACCGGACGCTGGGCCAGTTTGAAAACGTACACCGGGCATGCTTCGTCAAAGCTCCGGTGGGGACCAGTGCAATTGGCGCATTTTAGCGCCGATCCCGGCGGGCACGATGTTATTTCGTGGGGGCCCGCACACTTGGAGCACTTGAAATGTTTGTTGCAGTTGCCCGATACGTGTCCCCAGCCCTGGCATCGGCGGCACTGCGTCAGGGTTCGTTGGTTCTTCCTGGTTTCCCAGGAGACCCTGACATCGCGGATCACTTGGCGGTGGTGGCGAGTTTCCGTAAGGTCACCGAATCGTCGGTGACAACCAGGTACAGGGGCCTAAACTGGGTCTTCATACGGAAGACATTTTTTTATGGCAAACCCCCTTTTCCCTCGAGGTCCTCCTTGATTTGAGAAGGCTCCACGTTGCCCTCGAGCCCCCTTACCACAAACGCGTGTGTACGCTGGTTTGCGGGTGCGTAGGTATGGAACTGGCCGCCCTCTGCCTCCAGTGACCGCTTGATCGCCGCCCAGTCTAAAATGCAGCTGCAGTACACTATCAGCGACGCTTTAGTGTATTTTAATGTGAATGGCTTGTTTGTAATTGACTTTAGGCCATTCACTAGCGCGCTGTGGCTGCTGGGCTTTCCCACGATGACAATTGGTGGCGGTTTTTTCGGGCTTCTTCGCCGATTTGTTGAGCGAAGCAGCCGCTTTGGCAGCCAGTTCCTCATGCATGGGTTGGGTCCCGCTGGTGGAGGGTTGAGGCTCGATCTCGAAGGGGTCAGTTGCCGGTTGGATCGGCGAAAAGCGGTTTTCCAGTGCTATTGCTGGTTTTGCCGGTGTGGTAAGCAGTGTGCTCCACGGCACCGTTTTCCGTGGCACCATAAAGGCATCACCGCTGTGATCCGACTTGTCGTCGGCCACTGTTTGGCGCACGGCTGTGCTTTTTTCAGCCATAGCAACAGCTCCCCGCTTTTCGTTGATCTGCTGACGGTTCGTGGCTCGCTGTGATTGGTCCGTTGACGTTTCTGGGCCAATCTCGATCGTCGCTTTTTCTGGCTGGTGCTTGGGTTTCTTTGTTATGTTAGGGGGGCTCACCTTATCCAGCTTCCGTTTGGGTACGGCCCCTGTAGAGATCTGGGTGGTTAGCAGGGCCCTTTTCCGAACAGTTGGGTGTTCGGCCTTCAAGTGGTTGACCGCCAGCGACCACTTTGGTGGTTTGCCTGCTGTGTAAGCAGCTGTAAAGTCCGCTGTAACCACCTTGCAGCGGTCGCAATTTTTATTTGTCCTTAGCAAGCGGACAACCTGCTTCAATTTCTGGAGCTTTTGTTCCTCGTCCAGATGGTGGAACGCATCTGCTGACGCAGCGCTACTGGCGAGCGAACTTAGAGACGACAATGAGATTACGGACTCATTGTCGTCTTCGTCGGCGGATTCCAAATTGTCTATTGATTCCACTACGATTACGAAAGTTTATATTTATTCAACGAAAAAAAAAGCACACAAACTGTGGTTGACAATCCGATAGCACGAGAACAATTTTTCGCTCAAGCGGATCGGACCACGGCTAGTTGATGACTCGGGCACGACACTAGTCGTATGAACTTTCGGAACTTTCGTCTCGCGTACGGTAATATACTATTATCTGCCCATAGACAGTCAATTACAGAAAAGTCTGCCGCTGCATATGTATAAAACTATTCAACAAATTACTATATAATGTAAAATGTATATAGAATTTCAGAAATTTCGAAATAAAGATCTTCATGAAACTAGAGCCATATACTTTAACTAAATTTTTTATGCTAATTTATAAGTCTTTTGGTAGTCTTAATTCATATATGCATTATATTTTGACTTTTTTCATTTAGTTATGTGTAATGTATGTTTACATACTTGCACCCTTTGAAATATATTTAAAAGTAAAAGAAATACGTACCAAATTTTTGACTTTATTAGTGAGTGTTTTTTTAGAAATTATATACAGATTCTTTTTTTTTTCTTGGTTTAATCATTTTATACCATGCCCCGAATTTATAAGTACACGATTCTGAAATGTGTAGTTGCTGAAACGATGATTATGATGATACGATGAAGAAAAATTAATTATTGGAAATAAAAGAATGCATTAAAACAAAATGTTTCTGGAAAGTTTTCAAAAAGAATATTAATTTTTTCTTATGATCCACTTGCTTTTCATATACATAGTTGTTTCACGAAAGTGGGCTGTTATATATTTTCTGTAAAATACGTTTATTGCAAGTTATACTAAAGCAGCTATTACAACTCACTAATAATGATCGATATTAATACTTTATAAAACTTCCTGGGTTTCAGACAGTTTTATTAAAATATTTACAAAACAGCTTTTCAATCATTACGTTTCGGAAGGAAGTTTTATAAATTAACTTTGCAGTCATGATAATTTTGTATGATTGATTTCCGTCTATTATCTATTGATAATAGACGGAAATGTTTGGGGATTACATAGTTATGGATAGAGTGGATGAGAGTACCTTAAAGAAAACATACAAGAAACGTAAGGCAAAGCTAGCAAGGGAAAAAACCGAAAAACTTTCCTAACTAGATGCAACAACCTTGCCCTTATTGATGATGGCAGAAAATTCCGAAACGTATTAATTGAAAGCCTGTTTTGTAAATATTTTAATAAAAATGACTGAAACCCAGGAAGTTTTATTTTGGAGATGCAGTCAGAATAATTTTCATGATATTAATACTTAAGTACTTAAATTATACGATCAGCTGCATCGCATCAACTGTGTACAGGGTGAGTCATAAAGTTAGTATGGCGAATGCAGCAAAATACAGGGTGATAAATAATCATTTAAAAAATTGAAATTTGTTTATGTATGAATGTATTGACATATAACTGTGGCATGTGTTCTTATGCGAAAACAATAATGTTAGTTTTACCAGTAACGTTCATACGGACTGGTGCCGAGATATTTGTGCAGAAAAAAATGAAAAATTAGTTTTTTAATCCACAGTTTTTCTGAACATAGAAAAAATGCGTGTTATTTACCAATTTACTTAGAGAATAGATCTCTTGAGAATTGTTTGTTCGAGGCACCACATTTGAAAAAAAATCCTTAATCCGTGTGTTTTATCGATTGATTTAAATAAGTTATTATTTAACACTGTCGGAAAAATTATGGATTCACTAATTGAATATTATAGGTGACAGAAATGTGATTTGCTGATGCATTTTTTTTGCATCACTTCTTTTTTAGTATTGAACAGCTTCACGATAGACGAAATTTTTCATCTAATCAAAGTGTCCACCAGAAAAATCAGGACTTCTTGACGGCCACCTCACAGGACCAAAACGACCAATTCCTCTATTATTAAAGTGATTATTTAACCACTGAATAATAAACTGGCGTTGTGTGTAGGTTCCACTTTATGCTGAAAAAACACGCGTCTTTCGATATTTAGTGGGATTTTGTAAAATAAATATTGTAATCAATTTTCTATAAAATTTCGATTAGGGCCCACATTAACTTTTTTCAGATTCTTGTAACTGAAGTAGCTCTCGAATTGTTGAAAATACGCCCCCAAATCTTGATAAATAATCCCTGCTGGCACTTTCTACTCCTTATTACATTCGGAATGTTTACACTGTAAAAGTTGATGTTTCTAAAATTTGTTATACCATCTGTAGTGAAAATGGATACGTCGGATCATAAAACAAAGTTGGCATCATTATCTATCTATTCAATAATCCAGTGACAAAAAGTCAACTGTTGTTCGTTATCTCCAGTATGAAGTGCTCGCGCATCCATATAGTGGTAAGGATATAACTGCTGCGCAGAATCCGTGGAAGAAAAAGTGGGGAAATCTTCAGCTGCGCAGCAATTCGACGAGTACTTAGCGTAGGAATTTCTAAAACCCTTCTAAATTTCTAAAGTTCTGAATTGTATTTCTCTGTGCTATCCAATTTGGAAAAATTTCGTTTTTTGTAGAAAAAAAATCCGAAAGCCTTCGAGATGCCGTATTTGACGTATTTTTTCAGGAAATTTGCGCTGGTTTTCCGTCACGTTAGTTGCACGAGTCATACCTACACAAATAATATGGCACCTGTTTCTCTTATATTTCACGAAAAACCACACATAAAACTGTTCAGGATTACTAATAATTACTTAATGAATAATATCATCACTCACATCACACACCCAAGTATACTTTAATATGACACCTACTGACATTGATATATTTAAATATAAATATAAAACGAGCGCCTAAGGTATTAATTTTTTAAATAAAAAACGGGGCGTCGATTTAACAATTGGCAAGAGATCAATTTATCTCCAAAATAAATTGGAAAATAACCCAAATATATGTCCAGAAAAAACTGTGGGGTATCAATTTTTTCTATGTAAATATCTGGACACGTCCCTCCTGAACGCCACTGGTAAAACTAAAATTATTGTTTACATATAAGAAAACGTGCCACAGTTATCTGTCAATACATACAACATTTTATTTCAATGTCTTCACTCGTTTCGGATATACATATTAATAAATCTCAATTTTTTCAAAAACTAATTCCCCATATTTTTGTAACAAAGCATTTTCGGACTTTGGTTTATTTACCATACTTTAGATGACTTAATTTTTTATCGAATTGTAAACGTTTGTACACCTGTACAGTAAAAGTTTTAAATTCATGTAAACATTCTGAACAATTTTTATATGTTGTTTTTTTCGATTGTTTTGGAACGACATCAAACTAGCAACGAATTATCCACATCTACGTCTTTTGTAGACAAAGTATGCAAAAGGTACGAATTTTGTCATCAAAAACTTGAAAAAATTGAGAATTTTAAAATAACTTTAAAATTCTCTTATGACTTATCTGAAATAACATGCAATTTTTAGTTTAAAGTACATGCAAATTAATGAAAGTGGAGCTTGTTATTTAAACAAAAGTTAAATTTAAAGATCCATTTTATAGTAAAATCAAACTTGCATCTCTAAAGGCCGATTTATTCACTTTCTGATAAAGTTTCGGGTAACTGATAATTTGTCAGGTAATAATCATCAGGTAAAATAGGTAAAATAAATGTATCACCTAATTGATCTGTGAGATAACTGGCTAAGGGAATGTTTGTATAAAGTTAGCGATAATTTAAAATAGTGCATGTTGAAAAAATGGCAAATTAAAAAAGGAAACGGTTCATAAATTTCACAAAGAGTGAAGTTGAACGATTAGTTGATTTATTAGTCAATAAATACTCTAAAACTGACGCGATAACGTAGCAACAAAAAACGGAAGCCTGAAAACGTTTATATTTAAATTTAATTGCTCAATCTACGAGGGCGGTCCGATAAGTACTTAGCATATAGAAAAATAACCAACATTTTGGAAAAGTGGCTATTTATTTCTCAACATAGTCCCCTTTTAATTCTATGCACTTGCTTCAACTTCTTTAACCCGTCTGAAAAATACATTTTCTCGAGGTCTGCAAAGTAGGCCTGCGTGGTGGCGATGACTCCCTCATTCGACTGAAATTTCTGCCCGGCGAGTGGCTTTGTCAAGTTTGGAAACAAAAAGAAGTCGCACGGGGCGAAATCTGGAGAATACGATGGATGGGGCAGCAGTTCGTAGCCCAAATCGACCAATTTGGCCCTTGCAACCGCGGAGGTGTGAGCCGGTGCGATGTCATGGTGGAAGAGCACTTTTTCCTTTCCTTTGCTAAATGGGGCCGTTTTTTCTGCCATTCGACCTCGAACCGGCCCAATAATTCGGTATAGTAGCGCCCTGTGATCGTTTTGCCCTTCTCCAGGTAGTCGATGTAGATCACACCTTGTGAATCCCAGAAAACGGTGGCCATCACCTTTCCGGCCGATAGAACGGTCTTCGCCTTCTTGGGAGCTCTGTGGGTTGTCAATTCTTGTTCAGAGGTGTTCTGTGTTGGGAGCACGTTCGCCTGGTAAAGTCCACTGCTTCGACTGTTCCTTGGTCTCTGGGTGTGTACCAGTGGATCCATGTTTCGTCGACGGTCACGTAACGACGCAGAAACTCCTTCGGACTACGCTTAAACAGCGTCAAACGCTGCTCTGAAGTGGTCTCACGGTTTCGCTTGTTGTCAGGAGTGAACAAACACGGCACCCATCGCGCAGACAGCTTTTTCATGCCCAAAATTTCATGCAGGATATGGATATGACCCACGCGGTCTTTTGAGATGCCTACTGTCTCAGCTATCTCGCTCACCTTCAATCGGCGGTCTGCCAATAAGAAATCGTGGATTTTTAAAATGTTATCCTCCGTGGTAGCCCTTTTCGAGGCACCTGGGCGTGGCTCATCAAAAACCGACGGGCGACCACATTGGAACTCGTTAAACCTATTTTTGACAGTCGCCATCGAAGGAGAAGAGTCACCGTGCACCGCATCAAAGAGCTCTTAGATTTCGCATCGTGATTTTCTTTCCAGAAACAAGAATCGAATCACCGACCGATATTGCTCTTTTTTCATTTTTCTGAAATCCGCAGAGACGTCCGCTTCCAGACGTCGTCAAAACAAAACTACGATTCCTATTGGGCCGAAATTTTGACAGTAGCCCTCTACGAGAATGTACTACACAATAATAATTTTCTCTGGCGATAGTGGCGCCATCGGGCGGTGAGGCCAATTACTTATCGGACGGCCCTCGTAGAACAAATAGGAACGAGAAGACTTTACTTATGATGTATGAAGGACTGAAGAAGACCTGTAACTCTCCTTACTTAAATGAAACATTCTCTTAAATTCTGTATCATCCAGACTGTTAAAATGGCCCACGTCGTTTACTTTTTGTTGTTCTATTTCTTGTTCTATATGGTTTTAGATAAACTATAAGTTAAATATGTAAACTTCTTTTGCGAAAAAAATCTGCAATAAACTCCATAATCAAAACCTATAAACAAAATATAAAGTTTACGGTTCCAATCTCTCGGATAAACCAGATATCAGGCATATACATAATACAACTACTAGATACTAATAGTGTGCAGTAGCAGATAAATCTATCTATAAGATAGCAGTATATCAGCAGCCTTTTATTTGTCAGATGGCGAATATTCGCTCTTTCTTGTCTGTGATTGTCTTGTTAACCGTCAGATTTCATTGCTATCAAGTTTATTAGAGAGAGTGAATAAACCGGCCCTAAAATATGTGAATATTAGAAGAAGCAGCCTATATTCTTCTAATTAGTTCGTCGTTCTAGGTTTAGACAGGAAAAATAGTTCCAGTTTCCTACTGATTTCGAAAAAAAAAATTGTTAAATAATAACAAAGTTTGTTAACTGAAAGGGTTTTTGAGGCTAAACGGACTGATAGTATTTGGAATCAGGAAAAACTCACTGCTTTCGGCGGAAACCCTTTCATTTGGACACTAACATCGTCATTAAAGCTAGTTTAACTGCAAAGCATTTTGTGCGCTAGATAGATCCAATTGCATTTAAAAATTGGAACATTCAACTATTAGAATTGAACTTTTGAAAATTGTCTAAATTGAGATTAGTTGGATTTTCTATAAATGGTAACATATTGAGGTGATGAACAACCAACGGTCAATGAACTCGTGATGAAAAACCAGAAAATAAATTCGATTACCCAATTTTAATAAAAAGCAAACAGAGCCAAGATTATTCTCAGAATCAGATTCTTAATTAAAATTCAGGTTTTTCGGTTGAATCGATAGGAACAAAACGGAATTGCCTTTGAAAGGTTTTCGTATCTCCTTTAATAACGGTGTTGTTGTCGTCAAGGAATTACATCCGTTTCCTTGTTTCATATTTTTAATAGATTTAATCAATTTAGGAATAAGACTTGCATTAAAACGTGGTTACTGGCCTTTAAATTTTAATTTAACTAATTTGAACCTGAAGAGTGTTTCCTAACGACCATATGATTGTTTGATGGACGTGCTGCTGTGCTACCCCTGTTTTTCCCTTATAAATCGATCTAGAAACATTTTAATCAGATACTTGACTGGGGTGAAAGATTACTGAAACCAAACTGCTTAGAAAAATTTGAATTTGAATTTAATAATAGTCCTAGATTTTTTTTACATTTAACCACTAGACCTGAATTAAGAACTCTTAAAAGTGTTGAAATCTTTCTTGAAAAATATTCGTCATGAAATCACGATGCAAGGAGCACTTTCCATAACTTGTGAAAACAGATTTTAGAAACCGATCACGGGGAAAAACGATTTCTATTTCAAGTCAATAGACTTGAAATAGAAATTGCTTCATCGTGGGTGATGATTGATCAACATTTCAGACCGAAATTAATAATGCCTTTTAAGAAAATTCGGTAAATGTATATTTTTCAATTGTTTCATTAAACATTATATTTATCGTTATTATTTAACATTTATCATTATAAAGTTATTAAAGAAGTAACACACCACTTCATAACAACGTTTAACCAACCGTTAGTTGGTTAAAAAAACTTTAAAGTTGTAGAATCTGTATCATGTATACAGGCTGGTCCAAATTTATTCTACGAGACTTTAAGGGAATGTTCTACACTCAAAAACATTACGGAAATTTTATGAGTATATACACTAGTCCAAAAGTGCCTAGCGGAGATAGCGGCTCTTAAAAGTGTACTCGTTCAGTGATTTTTCAAATTTGTCAACCACAAAAGGTAAGAGGTTGAAACTCGGTATGCATGTTAAGTATCAGAAGCTTATTAGTCCTCGGCGCAACCCCTTTAGAAAAACTTGCTACGAGAGATACGGGGCACATTAAAAAACGTCGAATCTTTTTAGAAGGTAACTTTGAGCCATTCTCGGAAACTTTTTCTGAAAATACATAATTTTTAAGTAAAAAACTTACTTAATTGTGCATGATCAAATCAACCGACTTTTTCAAAGAGCTTTACTACTTTACTCATCTTTATTACTTGGACCTAGGCATGGGTATCACTGTGTTGAGTTGCGCTTTTGAATTCTTGCCGCTCTGTGAGCTATTGAGTTATAACTCATCGCGTCTCACTGCGCCGCTCTTTACATTACGCTTAGCATTTAACCTAGAGGCGGATTAAAGCTTTACGAAACCTGGTACTGGAATTTTAACACCTAAAAAAAGGTCACCAACATTTTTTATAAGTAACGTTTTACACTTTGTCGAAACTTGATTTTACGAAACACGATATTTTTCTCAAAATCTCGCAGATGAAAATAATAAAGCTCATTCAAACAGCCGGTCGATTCGGTCATGCATGTGTATTGGAAATTTGAATTCACTAGATAATTATTGACTTTTTAAAGTCAGTAAAAATCAGTTTAAAGTAAAGTTTTTGCCTAAAAACCATGCAGTTTAAGAAAAAGTTGCCTCAAAGTTACTTTGTAAAACGGTTCGACCTGACAAATTTTTGAACGTCCCCGTTGCCTCTTTGGAAAGTTTTTCTAAATGAAAATTAAACTGTTCAAAAAAGAAATTACACACTCTAAAACACAAATTATTAATTAATTTTTATCTAAATGGGTTGTCCCTAGGTTTATGAACCACTTCCTCCGTTGGTTGACACTTTGTGTAGAATTTGCTTTTCGAGTCTCGCAAATTAGATTTGGACCAACCTGTACTACTTTTCCTACTTCATATATTTACGACTCACTTACTTGAAAACGAAAATGCATTTTTGATTTTAAGTAAAAAAAAACGTTACGAGATCTAGAAGGAGTGTACATTCGCCTTCATTTGGTTTCCAGTTTAGTCAATTTTCTAACTTGCAAAATAAACCGTGGTAAATTCGACTGTTTTAGCACATTGCAATTTTCACCAAATTTAAAATACTTTTTTATATTGTGTTTCTATTATAACTGAATACTGGAAATAATATTGATTTCATGCCGTGGAACCTATGGGAAATTATTAGTCACGGTGTTTGCCATATCTTTCACATACATGACTTTCGATAGTTGTTGATTGAAAGGAAAAGTTTTTGATGACTTTTGAATTTTTTCAGGTAATTTCTACGTTCTGTGGCGTTCAGCGAGTAGCGCCGGAACGATGCTTAGCGTACCGGCGCCCTCAGCCCCTATTCCACCATTGGCTGATCCAGTGCTTCCTCAGCCTGCTGCACAGGCTGCTTTTGCCCCACCGGATACTGATCAAGCACAGTTTGAGGCGGATAAAAGATCTGTTTATAAGTAAGTATTTGAAGTTAGAGTTTTTTCCTTATCATTGACATAATGGCTCTGATTTCCAGGCACCCGCTGTTTCCTCTCTTAGCGCTTCTTTTTGAGCGGTGCGAGCTAGCAACACAATCTTCTGAACCTCAATCTAGCGACGCTTTCAATTTAGATATACAGGCCTTTGTTCAGCACCAGGAACGGGATAGAAAGCCTTTTTTAGCCAACGAACCTGAAATAGATGGACTGGTACGTATCGACACTGCTGTAATATCTACTAGATAAGAACACTAAGAAAATATTCTATTGGATGAAATTTGTATATGGTGTCTGTTTTTTTTTGTGGTGCAAACAAAATGGTTTTTGGCTATGTCACAAGCAAGCGCTCCTGGGCCCAGTTTCAGACTTATTAATCCTCATCAGCTGTGCTTAGTTCAAACAGCATGTACTTTAATTTAAAATTTTTGCAAATGTTGAAACTAGAAGCATTCCTAAATTGTTTTTTTGTATATAAAAGTGCATTTCAACTTTCCATGCCTCAATGGCACTTAAAGTTTTGCAGCTCAACTGTTTCTCTACAGGGTGATTCAAAAGTGGCGTCATTCCTTATCCTCCAAGGGGTTATAGGGGCTCACTTGGAGAGAACGAGAAAAATATTGAAACATTTTTTTAGAAAATTTATGGAAGATATTAACAGTTGAAAATCGAATTTCAACTTTGTTATTAAGTATTATTTTAAAATAGTCCCATGTTTGATTGGTAACTTTTTGGAATACTTAACCATTCGAAAAGAAAAATTACGATCTTGGCTACAAGTTACGAAAATTTTTGATATTAAAAAGACCTCTTCTACAATTTTTTGATGAAAAGTCAAAGCGGCAATGATGTTTTTTGTCATTAACAGATAGTTACAGGTAGATAGCCTTTGTCAATAATAACCAGCATTTGTCAATCTGTGATTTACTTTGAAGCTCCTTTCACAAAATGTACACCAACATCGAATTTGCGGATATGTGATTAGTGATGGGAAAATGCCACTCTAACATAGCAGAAGGTGTAAGACCTTACACCAGCAAAGGGCTAGAGACACTGGCTGGTTGGCTCCAGGAATTGACGCGGATTGTGGACGATCTAGGAATGCTCGGGTTCCAGATACAGAGACACAGGTATTGGAGATAATTGTATCAGAGCCTTCCAGGAGTGCTCGGAGCATTGCACAACCACTGACACTTTCGCAGGCACCGGATAATTGTCCCTATAACTCCCCAGAGGAAGGGCCACATTCCTACCATGTATGTAAGATACACAAGACACAAGGACACATTAAATCTCTGATCTTCTGAACACCGGTACAAATTGAGCAGGAGTCAATTAACCGAATACGAGAAGCTGATCAAAAAATGACTGCGGCGAAGAGTGCACAATAAAGTGATTGGGGAACAAACATGTCTGGAGTTAAACGGGTAGAACTTCGTCAACCTCTTGTGATTTAATCACTTAATTGTGTTTTATTTATTTGATTAGGTATATCACTCATCTGTCCCAAAAAGGATGGCAGCACTGACGGCAAATTGACAGGGCTATCCTAACCTCAAAATATTTCTATTGCTTTCTCTTTTTTTGTTTTGTGTTTTTCCATGGTTACTACAATTTGCAATAATTAAAAAGTAACAGGTATTTACGTAATGTTAATTAGGCAGATTACCTTGAAAAGAATCGTTGCCGTAAATCTGATCTAGTTTTTGGCAAATATCTCAGTTTTTGATAAGAATTATTATTTTTTACTATTTTTCCTGTACTCCCAAAACACCCCCAGCCAACACCTCCAGAGGAATGACGCCACTTTTGAATCACCCTGTGTATATGAGTCACAAACTAACAGCGGTTCTCTAGACCCGCTTTAATTTGAAACTCACGCATTTTGCAAGAAAACTAGACACATTCTGAAAATAATGTTTGGGATAAAAAAGTACGCATTTCAAGGCTCTATTCCGAAATTTCAACTTGAGTTTTGCAGCTCAATGGGTTCTCTAAATATGAGCCAATAGCTAAGAGCGGTTTTTAAGACCCGTTTTAACTATGAATTTTTGCATTTTGCGTAAATACTAGAAACATTCCTAAAATGATGTTTGGTATAAAAATTGTGTATTTCACGGCTCTATTCCGCAATGACAACTAGAGCTTTGCAGCTCATCCGGATGTCTAAATTAGAGCCAAAAGTTACCAGCGTTTCTCTATACCTGTTTTAAATTGAAATTTTCGCATTTTGCAAAAAAACTAGAAACATTCTGAAAATAATGTTTGAGATAAACAAGTACGCATTTCAAGGATTTATTCCAATATTTCAACTAGAGCTTTACAGCTCAAACCGTTCTCTAAATTTGAGCCAAAGGCTGTGAAGGGTTTTCAACACCCGTTTTAATTATGAATTTTTGCATTTTGCGTAACTACTCTAAACATTCGTAAAATGGTGTTTGGCATAACAAAGTGTGTATTTGAAGACTCTATCCGGCAATGACAACTAGAGCTTTGCAGCTCATCCGGAAGTCTAAATTTGAGACAAAAACTAACAGCGGTTCTCCAAACCCGCTTAAATTTGAAACTTTCGCATTTTGCAAGAAAACTGGAAACTCTGAAAATAATGTTCGGGATAAAAAAGTACGCATTTCAAGGATTTATTCCGATATTTCAACTAGATCATTGCAGCTCAACTAGTTCTCTACATACGAGCCAAATACTAACAGCGGTTCTCTAGACCAGATTTAATTTGAAACTTTCGTATTTTGCAAGAAAACTGGAAACACTTTGAAAATAATGTTTGGGATGAAAAAGTACGCATTTTAAGGATTTATTCCGATATTTCAACTAGAGCTTTGTAGCTCAACTGGTTCTCTACATATGAGCCAAAAATGAATAGCGGTTTCTATACCCGCTTTGATTTGAAACTTACGCATTTTGCCAAAAAAACTAGAAACATTCAGAAAATAGTGCTTAGGATAAAAAGGTTACGCATTTCAAAGATCTAATCCTACATTTCAACTAGAGCTTTGCAGCTCAACTGTTTCTGTAAATTTGAACCAAAAGGCTAAGACCTGCTTTGATTCTAAATTTCCGCATTTTAGGCAAATACTCCATTGCTAAAATTAGGTTTGATATAAAAAAAGTGCGAATTTCAAAGCTCTCCGGAATGAACCAAAAGCTAACAGTGGTTCTCTAGACCGGCTTTAATTTGAAATTTTCGCATTTTGCAAAAAAAAACTGAAAATATTCCAAAAATAATGTTTGTAATAAAAAAGTACGCTTTTCAAAGCTCTAGTTCCGAAATTTCAACTGGTTCTCAATATTGAGTCAAAGGCTAAGAGAGGTTTACAAAACCCGCTTTAATTATGAATTTTTGCATTATGCGAAAATACTATAAACATTTCTAAAATTATGTTTGGTATGAGAAAGTGCGTATTCCAAGGCTCTATCCTGCAATGATAACTAGAGCTCAACCGAATGTTTAAAGTTTAGCCAAAAACTAACAGCGGTTCTCTAGACCCGCTGCAATTTAAAAATTTCGAATTTTGCCGGAAAACTAGATACATTCTGATAATCATGTTTGGGATAAGAAAGTTCGCTAAAAATTCGTACTTAGCGTGGACACTTTATTACATCTAGGATATAATAATGCTACACCTGATTATTATTGTTTCAATTCCAGGATAGAATTGATACTGAGTGGATACTGAGAAACTATGTAAACACCCACGATACGCAAAAGTTTAGTCAGAATACAGTTAAAAGTAATTTACATATCGAATTTATTAACCGCAGGAAACAATCAAAGTTTGCAAACTATATAAGATAATAATGGTATCATATCAATAATTCTGTGTACAAGCAAGTATTGGATTTCAAAACTGTTGTGTAAACTTGAAGCAAGTGTCACATATCAAATGAAAACCGCGTAACAAACAATATCTTAAACTCTATTCCAATCGCACATTATATTATTATTGCGACAAGCTTTTAATAGCTTTCCCACAGAACTTTGCCAAGAACATTTTATTGCTGCGTAGCGATTGTCAAGTGTTCAAAGCCCCAAAGAAATTGTTTCGTAAACTTGATGTCAAAACTAATAAAAGAGAATAATTATATTTTTCTTACATATCTAACAATTAGTCAAAGTAATATGAAAGAAAGGTAAGCCTATAGCGATACACCAAATATGACTTATATTAATTTATTATCAATAATTTTTTTCGTATATTTCTTTTTCCTGACTGTACTTTTAATTCATTCCAATATATTCCTGGGATTTTCAGTCAATTTTATTGTCACTAATTATGGTGTTATGTGATGAGCCCTGCGTTTCGTCCCGGGTCTACCTATTGGACTCGTCAGTAAGGCTTAGGTAGACCCTGCCTTATACGCCAGACATCGGTTCTACGTGTTCGGACGTAAATGAACCGTGCCGGTATAGATCTTCTGCTGTGAGATATTAGCAACCCGTGTTGCCGATTAGCATTAGATTGAAAACCACTCGTTCCATTCTGCTTTTTTTCTCCCAAGCATCTATATCTTTTTCGTATATTTCTTTTTCCTGACTGTACTTTTAATTCATTCCAATATATTCCTGGGATTTTCAGTCAATTTTATTGTCACTAATTTCACATAACACCATAATTAGTGACAATAAAATTGACTGAAAATCCCAGGAATATATTGGAATGAATTAAAAGTACAGTCAGGAAAAAGAAATATACGAAAAAGATATAGATGCTTGGGAGAAAAAAGCAGAATGGAACGAGTGGTTTTCAATCTAATGCTAATCGGCAACACGGGTTGCTAATATCTCACCGCAGAAGATCTATACCGGCACGGTTCATTTACGTCCGAACACGTAGAACCGATGTCTGGCGTATAAGGCAGGGTCTACCTAAGCCTTACTGACGAGTCCAATAGGTAGACCCGGGACGAAACGCAGGGCTCATCACATAACACCATAATTAGTGACAATAAAATTGACTGAAAATCCCAGGAATATATTGGAATTTATTATCAATAATATACAATTTTCTTTGAGAAAGCGCTGGAATATATCAATTTTCTATTTAGAAACGTGTTTCCTATTTTAACAATAAACTTCATTTTAAAATTTACTATTAGAATCATCAAGTTTTTATTGCATTTCGCGTAGATAGTTTACTTTATCTTTTTCTAGTACACGCCTAAATTTAACTCAAAAATGAAACAAATCTTGAAATGATTGTACTTCTACCTATATTAAAGTACTTTCTTGCAAAAAGATAATTTCATAAAAGTACTAAAAGTCACAGCTATCAATATTGTTATAAGAAAAATAAGAGTTACACAAAATGTAATATTTTTGAAAACAAAACGTTTGCTTTTTCGCTACTTTATCGCTTTCTTTGAGCTGCTTCACAAACAGGACAGCTTCAATTTTTTGCAATTTAACTTTTAAACAGGGAATACCATTTTAAGTTTATTCTTTTGATAAATGCTAGTAAAGTTACACATTTGAAATTTGATATGCTTAGAAGACTTGAGGTACTCGAATCATAGAACATATTTTGAATTGAACATGCTGTATATTTCTTTATTTTTGCACGCTTGATCCAATTGTAGTGCAAGCTTTATAATACAACTGAGGTGTTGAGGTATGCGATTTTTCTACAAAATTTGGTGTTTTTATTCTTCAGCTTCTTCAACTCAGAGCCCCTGTTAAGTTATAAGAATGAAGTTAGACAAAGTATCCACAGATCTATCCAGCTAACTGAAGCAATGTTCGATACTCAAAAATAATTTTATCTGTTTCCAAAAATTAAGCTTAAACTTTGACTTGATTTCTACGCCGTAACTAAGTCTTTCAAGTAGAAACCAACATTTTTGTTGTTATCATATTCCATCCATCACCCAATCAAAAAGTGCGTGAAAAATATTAAATAATGCAGGTAGTTTTAAAGGTATAAAACATTTATCATAAATTACAATGCATTCTGTAATTTTGCATGTAATTTTTATTGAAGATTATATTGGCCGTTACTTTGCTAAGGACGAAAGTTTTTCCAAATAAGTCTTACAAAAAAGATGTTTAATTTTAGAACTGTTTTCATAAAACGTGCTCAAAATGTCATCCACTAACAAATAAACACTTTTCCATTCTACGTTTTAGGGCCTGATAAGAAGCCATAATCTTTGAGGTTTTTTATGATTCGTACATTATTCTATTTGTATATTCTTTTTCCTGACTGTACTTTAATTCATTCCAATGTATTCCTGGGTTTTCAGTCAATTTTATTGTCACTAATTATGGTGTTATGTGATGAGCCCTGCGTTTCGTCCCGGGTCTACCTATTGGACTCGTCAGTAAGGCTTAGGTAGACCCTGCCTTATACGCCATACATCGGTTCTACGTGTTCGGATGTCTGGCGTATAAGGCAGGGTCTACCTAAGCCTTACTGACGAGTCCAATAGGTAGACCCGGGACGAAACGCAGGGCTCATCACATAACACCATAATTAGTGACAATAAAATTGACTGAAAACCCAGGAATACATTGGAATTATTCTATTTCCCATTGGCTTCGTACCTTTATTGGGATTCGGTCTGTTCGGATGACAGTCTTGGATAGTACAATACAGCCCCATTGAATTCACTATAAATTACTATTGAAGTTGAAGCAGTCTTCTCTAGTAAATTTAGTCTAAAAATATTGAAGAATGAATGAATCTCAACTAATTGATTTCAATTGAATAAAAAAATTAAAGAACACCAATCATACAAAAAAACAAAGAATTTCATAGATCACATTCAATAATTTTAGCAAAAGAATCATCAGCAAAAAAAAGTAAAATTAAAGAATGATGAGAACATCATAAAATGTATAATTTGAAAAAACTAAGTTAAAATGTTTAAATCGCATCAAGGCATAAGCTACAATTTTTATCACGCCTAACTTTATTTTTGAAAATGGAAAATTGCTTTAGCTAACTGGTAATTTCAGATGACAATGTGCGCAATTTCCCTCCTCGAACTTAATTAGTTTTTATAAACGGATGAAAACGTAATTTTTGTAATACAAATTGAATATCTGAAAAAATGCTTAGAATTACAACATAGGTATATTATAAAGTTTACTTTGAAATTTAATCAAGAGTGCAAAGTTACAGCACGTAGTTTCGTTCTTCAGGTAACACCAATCTTCAAACGTATGTAAATTTGAATCAATTTTTTTCAAAATGTAAGAATTTCTTTAAATTGAAAAACTTTCCTTTTATCCTGACTTATAAAAATGAGATACAAAATATTCATTAAACAACTTGTATAAAAATTATTATATTTTCTGTAAGTATATTATGTAAGATAAGCGAATGCCAAAAATATGTGGTCCACTCTGTATATATTTCAGTGACTTAAAGAAAACAAAGAAAGTAAAGATTAGTTTCCCATTAAATTATAGGAGAGGCACACTTGTACAATTCTATATAGACAAACGAATTTTTAATGGCCAACAGCAGAAATTAATTTGATTTCTATGTCTGTTATGCCTGATAAATTCGGGAAATATTTTGAAATTTGCAAAAATTTAAGTTGTAATAGACTATAGGCTCAATAAACTTTTGAAAATAAAAAACGAAGTAGTTACAAAGAGAAAAAATAAAGTCGCACAGTTTAAGACATCAAAAAAAGAAGTCTTAAGATCGAGTAAGGAATCGATATTCCACAAAGCGCTAAATATTTGTACTTGGAAATCACCGAAGCGAAATTGATTTATCTCTATTAGACCTGATTTATTCAGGAAATATTTCAAATTAACCAAAATTAAACCAGCACGGAGTAGACTTTAGTGACCACAGTTTAGTTGTAATTGACTTTAGGCTCAATAGATTGGAAATCGCGTGTTTGAAGACATCAGAGAAAGTAAATATAAAAAGTATCAAGAGCGAGAAAGGAATCTATGCGACATCAAAATCAGTACACGGAGGGAACGCAGAACGAATGTGGAATGATTTAAAAACTAAAATAAGAAAGATTGAGAAACAACAAAACATGGGATTAACAGGAACCAACAAGAAGCAAGGATATATGACACATGAAATTATAAATAAACGATGAAAATACAAAACAATCCTATCATGATCAGTGGAAGGAGGTGTAGAGAAGCTGAAGAAAACGGATGTTTGAGCTTGAGAGGTGAAAGTCCAGTCCAGTGTAAACTTTTAAGAGCAAACACTTCAACTCACCAGTTTTAGGTCACCTTTAATTTTCACAATAAAGGCTTATAGCAGAAGGCAATCTTCAGGGATGATACTAGGAAAAAATGATTTGGCGGACAGAAGGCAAACTTGCGAGACGGGAGGAATACATTCAAACAATTCGTCGAAAATAGTCGAACGAAATCAAAAAAGGTGGAAAACCTGCCCGTCCTGGTAATATTTTATAGCACAGAACTTCAGGCTCAGAACTCAGAACATAAGAATCTACAAAATTATATTTAGAGAAGCGTTAGGAAGGGAAGGAAGCTAGCTAGAGCATTCGATAAGCTGACGACACCGTTCTAATATAAAATAACGTATAAAAAATTACCAACTGCGAAGAACTGCAACACATGAATAAGCAAAACAAACGGCTAAATAAACATAAACATCAAAAAAAGAAAAGAACATTTCTCGATCACGTAATGAGAAAATGAAGATACGAACTACCTCATAATGGAGAGCGTAAGGTACTAGAGAAAAATCAGTGGGATGAAGCCAGAAGGTAAGGAAACTTGGAACTTGGTGTGTGCTCTGCAGAGATACTTAGTATTGCAGTTTCCAAACCAAAATTTGCAAATTAGATCGCTAACCTTTGGAAAAGAAGACGCATTAAAAAAAACATAAGGGTTTAGCATGGATAGACCACTTTGGTAAAACAGAGGAGACTTTTAGGACTCCTAACCATTTGAAAACAGCCGGCAGATTATCTCGCTATAGTGATATCCCAAAAAGGAATAGAAACTTTCGGATAATACAAGACTTAGACCTAATGTATGACGAAGTGCAAAAGGAAGATTTACAATATGTGATTGATTAGAATTTTTTTCAGTACCAAATTTAAACACGATGTGTCTTGGATTGCTTCGTTTGCCATCAATAATCACTTTAATCTGTCGCTGTTCTTCAATTTTAGTTTGTTTTATTATATACTTTTGAATAATTTTGTACTTCATAAAATTGTATGTATTTTGTAGTCACTTTCTCCCAGTGCTGTTACCTAAATTATTTTGTTCATATTTGAATTGTGCACCGTTAACATGAAAACAGGAGTTGTTTCTAGGCCTGACTAATTTTTAACAGCCAAGTGTAAAATTGTCGCGGAAGTTTCCATCCAAGAATATCAATTAATTCCAGAGCAACCGTTGCTTTTTACAAAATAGAAGTAAATTTTATAGTTAATGACTGATAATGTAGCAAAACTTTGGTTCACTTATTATTGTAAGTAACAAATATGATAATTTATTAATATAAACTTTTGTTTTCAGATGATAAAAGCCATACAAGTTTTAAGGATACACTTATTAGAATTAGAAAAAGTGCAGGAATTGTGCAAGGATTTCTGCAATAGATATATATCGTGCTTGAAGGGCAAAATGCAATCTGAAAATTTACTTAGATCTGATTATCCACAAGGTATAGTATGGTTTTTGACTTGTACCTATATCGAACTCATCATTTTCTGTTTTCAGATATGTTGGGAAATAGTATAATAAATAATATTGAATCAAATAATAATAGCATGATGTCGCACGGTAATTCGGAAAGCGGATCTGCCTCAAATAGTCCTCCTCAGTATCCGATTAGTCCGCATCCAGTAAGTATAACATCCACATATATACACTCTACGCCACTGTTTATATTTCGTGGCATCACCCAAAGTGAAACCTTATACATATTTAAAAGAAAAAAGCAGACGGAATTTTAATCTCGTTCTTAAAATGTTTCGTTCTTTACAAATCTAACTTGCAACTCAATATTTTGTGATGATTAACTGTTTGATCCCGCTTTTGGTCATGTTTTGTTTGGTGCTTTTGAGACAGGTTCTTGTGTTGATTTGTTGACGACGGCCCTGATGATTATGCAAATGTTGAAATCGCTTGGGTATATTTGCAGTTTCTAGGAATTATATACACACTAGATAGTTTCATTGAATTAATACTATATTTGCATCATATTATTTTATTAATTTCGACTCATTATTTATTCGTTGTGTTTTCCTATATTGTGTTCAACATATAAATCACTTTTAACGTGCCACTACAAGGTAAGAAAACTGCACACTTGACAACTTACAAGAGCTTTTACCCTAAAAAAAGGTAAGGGTGTCTGTAAACATGCTGAAAATGAACCAACTGCGGTCTGTTTATTTATTGCTATGAAATGAAATAGCAATTTTGTACAGATTTTTTAGCTGTATTTCCAGCTAACTCTCTGAGCAAAAGCTAGTAAAATTTTGAGGTTTTAATATATTATTCGTAATCCCAGGCAAAACGTTCTTTTTTGTTGTTTTTGACCTAACTTCTGGATAAAACCAATTCCTGCAGTAGCTTTTGGCAAACAATTTATCTATGAGAGCGGTTTTATGACTTCTCAACTGTTATAAAATATGCTTTTCGTTTTTTAATATAAACACATTTGCAAATATTGATATTGTTGAAAAGTGGAGATAATTGAGGTCCCTCCTAGTACCTATATATTTGCCTCTCTCATTACTCTTATATTCTTTTTAATTTTTTTTTGAAATCCTCTATAATTTACAATCTATCTAAACGAGTAGTAGTAGTAGTAAACATCTTTATTTCTAAAAAAAGGCTATCGACCTATCGGTCTTTCTGCCCTTGTTTAATACATGCAGTCTTAATCTAGATAAAAAACCAATATGAAAATTCTCTTATTCTAGGTAAACAATACTATTAAATAAATAAGACTTCAGTGGCAAGAAGAAATTATTTTATTGTCCACTAGTCCGTTGCGTTTGTAAGTGTTCGAGTAGCGTTAGTGTAGGGAAACGGAAGCGGGATTGTCTGGTTGGTCTTGTAAGACAAAGGGGATTCAGTATGGTCCAGTTGTAGGGGTTGTTTGTCCATTTTGTCTGTAGCTGTATGAGTCTCTCAGAGATCTTTGTCATGTTTGTGCGTTCGTATAGTAGTTGGGTGGGGGGGTTGTGTAGTGGGTTTTGGGGGTGTCTTATTCGTGTTATTAGTCTTAGTGCAATTTGCTCTGTTGTTTGTGTATAACGTTTTGTCCTTTCTGTTCCGTTGGTCATGAGTACATGTCCAAAGTCTAGCAAGGGTCTACAAATAGCTTTATATATTTTGGTGGCGGTGTTTGTGCTAATTCCTCTGTCTTTGTAGGTTAGTGATCGGAAGTGTTTCGCTCTCTTCATTGTTTCTGCCCTGATGTTTCGCATGTGTTTAGTGAATCTAAGTTTGTGGTCGATTGTGATTCCAAGGTATTTTACGTCGTTTTTTGGTTGTGTCGTTTGGCCGTCTGCTGTTATTGTAGGGGAATCAGCGTTGAGTCTGTGGTTTGTGAGCAGAAGTTGGTTTTTTGACGCGTTTGGTGTTAGTCTCCATTTATAAAACCATGTCATTGTGTTGTTTGTTAGTGTTTGGAGTCTTTGCGTTGCTCTCTCAGTAGTTTTGTCATGTACAATAAGTGCCGTGTCGTCTGCGTATTGTAATATGTATGCCGATCTGTCGATTTGATTTTTGTCTGGTAAGTTGTAATTGTATATGTCATGGCAGTATATATTGTAGAGAAACGGTGAGAGCGGGGATCCTTGAGGGAGCCCTTGTTCAGGGGAAAAAGAAAATTACAGTGTTTTGTCAATTCGTACTTGTAGCTGTCTGTTTTCTAGTAAGTTCTTTATGGTGTGTAGTAGATATGTTGGTGTGTGTAGTTTGTATAGTTTGTATAGTAAGCCTCTATGCCAGACACTGTCAAAAGCCTTGTTAATGTCCATAAACAGGCAAGCTGTCTTTCTGTCAGTTAGGTGGGTAGTTTGTATATTGTTGGCCAAAATAAAGAGCGGATGAACAGTCGAGTGATGCTGTTTGAAACCAAATTGGTAGGTAGGTATATATTTTCCAATCACTTTTTCAAGCCGCTGCTTTATTATGCATTCAAAAATTTTGCTTAGTACTGGAAGTAGTGTAATTGGTCTGTAGTTGCTCGGTTGTGTATTGTCCAGTCCATTTTTGGGTATAGGGATTATTAAGCCGTTTTTCCATGTTTCTGGGATTCTGCCATTTGTGATGCAGTTGTTCAATTCAGTTAGGATCAGTTTGTGTGTTTCCCGAGTTAGGCCCTTCAAGACCTTTGCCTTAATTTTATCTTTCCCCGGTGCAGTGTTCTTGATGTGCGCTAGGGCTTCATCGTACTCTGTGTCTGTGATCAGTGTGCAGGCATAGTTTGGTGAGTTGTTAAAATAGTTCAAGTACCAGTCGTTGATCAAGTTCCAGTTGTCATTGTCGAAGTTAGGGTTTGTCGATGTGCTGAAGGCCCTTTGATAGTGTCTGGCGAATGCGTCCGCTTTCTCTTTGTCTGTGTAGCGTTCTATTCCGTTTTCGTCAATTGTGTCAGTAGTGCCAGTCTTCCTGTATTGCGCCAGTTTCTTAATTTTTCGCCAGTATGTTTTGCCTTTGTCCTTCTGTATTTCTTTACATGCTTCTAGCCATTTGTCTTGTCGGTATTGTCCAATCATAGTTTTAATGTTTCTGTTAAGTTGGTTCATTGTCTTTTTTAGGTCGTTATTTTGAGTGTTTGTATATAGTCTATACAGTTCTCTCTTATGTTTTATTAGTCTCAGTATGTATTTGGGTAGTGTATGTCGGTAGAAAGCATTTTTTATTTCCGGGCTAAATTTTCCTATGGCTAGTGAAAGTTGTTGTTGTATGGTTTCTATTGAAATGTGCTGTGCTTGTGATTGAATGTAGTCATGTATATGTTGTTTCACTTTGTCTATGTCAGTCTTTGTTAGGTTTAAGTTTTTCTCTATAGGAGGTGTATTGGAGGTAGGTTGCGTATGTTGTAAGTCTATGTTAAACGTAATAGCCAGGTGGTCGGATCCCAGCTCGTTGGTTAAGTTTATGTTGTTGATGGTGTTTGTCAAGTTTTTTGTGTGCAGTAGAACGTCTGGTGTTGAGTCTGGGTTTGCGGGCATCAGAAAAGTTGGTGGGGTGTGCTGTTTTATAAAGTCGGAGTTTTGCAAAAATCTTTTAAGTTGTTTCGTTTTGTTCGTGTTCAAGTTAAAGTCGCCTATAATTATTGCATATTTGTAGATGTTCGCCTTAGTCAGTATGTTTTGTTCTAGGTTGGAGTGTGGGTGTATGTATGTCAGAAATATGTGTATCAGGTCGTTTAAGTAGGGTATGGTAAAATGTAGACAGTCGTTCAAAGGGTTGTTGAGGGAAGGAGGATTTGCTCTTCCAAGTTTAACGTCTGGTTTTAGGAGAGCTGCGACCCCGCCCCTGGCATGATTGATGGTATTTCCATGCCTATAGATATACTGCCAATTTCTGTACGTTGGTGTTTGTCCTAGTTTGGTTTTAGTCTCTACAAATATGCAGCAGTCTGTGTCGTTTTGTTCTATGTAGTTGTAAATAAGTGGTTTTTTACTGTTAAGTCCGTTGATGTTCGCGTAAAGTACTTTCATATTGAATCTTGTACTTTTATCACCGTCTGTCTCACCTGTTCGCAGGGTTCCGTTGGAGAGCGTCCCTCGGGCAGGAGCATGTCAAACATTAATATGTAGACATGGTTCCCGAAGAAAACCACTGAGGTGTCGATGTCGAAGTCTTCTATAAATTGTTTTCGTAGTTTTTTTAGTAGTTCGTCTCTGTTGGTATTGTTTGTCTTGTTAAGTTGATGTTTGTATTTGTTTATGATGTGGTCATGTGTTGTAATGGGTGTCTGTATTCTACTTGCCACTGTCGTTGTCTCCGCAATCTCGGACTTACGTTTGTTAACGCATTTTATTTTAACGTTTGGGATTCCGACGATTGGGGCTGTCGGTCGTTTTGGGCACTTCATGCTCCATGCTGCGTGGTCCTCTGAGTTGCATGCTGCGCACTTGGTTGGCAGTGGCGACTCGCACCTGGAAGTTGGATGGGGTCCCTGGCACTTGTTGCATCTTGGCGATTGTTTGCAATCTTCAGTTTTGTGGCTGAATAGGTTGCATTTGCCACACGGCGCAGGCACGGGTGCTGGTGGTTTACTTTCGGTGATTTTGAAAATGCGGCCCAAAAAATGAACCGCACGGTCGCTCATCAACCTTTCGTATGTGGATATGTCGCCGGTTATTAACCTCATCATGAGTGTTGGTGCGTTGCGCTCTCGCGAGATAATTCTCCTGCAGAACCTTATTTTGAAGCCTTGCTGCTCCAGGCGTTCCAGAAACATGCTGTCTTCAATGTCCAGGTCGACCCCAGTGGCGACGACTGAATATGATGGTGTAATATGGTGGTGACCTGACTTTTGTTGTCGGATTAGTGGGAGGTTATCGTTTTTTTGTAATTTGTAACTTGTTACAGTGTTTTAGTTGTTGTAAAATTTTTGATGTTTTGTCCTCCTGGTTGGTTTTAATTAGGAAGTAATTATCTTGTCTGATAATCACATCCTTGTTGTTGGGGTTGAGTTCCTCCCACCTGATTGCAAGTTGGACTCTGGTGATGGTCGATAATGCGTTCGCTGTGAATGTGTGCGAATACGTGGGATATCTTGTTGATGTTGTCTTGCTGTTTGTTGTTTGGTTTTTATTGGTTGTAGACTGATAGTCCAAAGCTATTCGTTTGGCCTCAGGTGTTGGCGTTGTGGGGGTTGTGAGGGTTGGCTGGGTCGTCTTCGGTTTTCTGCCCCGTTTTTTCGATTGTGGCTTTTTGAACCCACCATCTTGGGAGGCATAATCCGATTCGGATTCTTGCGAACTCCCAGGGTTCATCCTTTCGTTTGAATTCCACTCGTATATGTATATATATATATATATATATATATATATATATATATATATATATATATATATATATATATATATATATATATATATATATGAATTCTACTCGATAAATGCGGTTGAATTATTGAAATTCTTTGCGCGATGTGTAAACGACCTTGCCTTAAATATGCTAACACGTCTTATCACCACGAAGCTCGGTTTAAGACTGTATCTAAACGATTTTAAGTAAATATTATGGTAAGTAATATAATATATATATAACACTAAATGACATGTAAAAGATGTTGCTCATCAGCAACACTTTCTAATCTTTTGGTATGTATCCCTACATTGTCCTGGGTCATGGAGGATTACATTCTATTGGAATCTAACCGGTAATTCGAGCGGATCGTATCGCTTCAAATCAAATCAAAATATGCTTTATTGCCACAGGAAAATTTACAAAATTTATGGACAAAGCGTGTAAAACAATATACTACAAAATATAGCATATCTAAGGACAATCAACAATGGTAAATAAAAAATAAAAAACAACATAACACAAAAAAGTCATCAAATCAAACAGACAAATTAAAATTAAGAAAAACAGGGGTGAGTGAAGTCAAGTTGCACCCCAAACCATAACAAGGAACTAGTCTGTTGACCCTGTTTATGTTATTGCAAGCGGATCGTGATGATACCGATTTGGTAGATATATACCAAGTGGTCAAATTTGAAAAATATCTTACGCCGCATAAAAATCATTTACAGAATAAAAAGGTCTTTTTTGGAGGTATACTTTTGTCCCTTCTCGAAACTTTTGAGACGTAGGGAGAGATTTAAGATGCGATGGAAGATGATTGTACAATTTCTTGGCGTTGTAAATAATTGAGTTTTTTATTAATCCAGAGGAGGGAAAGGGAAGACATATATCTTGGCTTAAGTTTCTGGTCCGGTACCTATGTTGTGGCGCTTCTGGAAAGCTGACTCGATGTTTGCGTATCAAGCAGACAGTCTCTAATATGAATAAAGCAGGAAGTGTGAGAATTTTATAGTTTTCAAAGTAGTACTTGCAATGAGCTCTACTTTTCAGGCCAAATAGATAGCGAATTGCTCGTTTCTGCAATTTAAAAATACTTTGAAATTGCTGTGTGTTGCAGCAGCCCCAAAAAGGAAGGCCGTAGCGGATGTGAGACTCAAATAGAGAGAAGTAAGCGAGTTTGACGGAGAACACATTCAGCTCCCTCGAAACCGATCGAATTGCAAAACAAGCGGAAGATAGTTTTTTTGTTAAGGAGTCAATATGGGTAGACCATTTAAGGTTGCCATTAATGTTCAGGCCCAGAAACTTCACCGACTCAACGTATCTAATATTGCTGGAGGCGTCTTGTGGTGTTGCTTCTGAGCAGGTTGGCAACGAGCGCGTTGGGGTGATTTTCGAGTCTACTGCGATATTTTATACTGATTCTGTGGATTTCTTCTTGTATTGAGGGTACTTGAAGGTCTTGTTGGATGACCCAATTTGGTACAAACCAAGAGGGGCTTTGGTGATTTGTCTCAAGACTTTTGATTGGAATCTTTCTATATATATAAACAATCTTTATTTTCTAGAAAAAGGCTATCGACCCACGGTCTTTCTGCCCGAATCTTTCTATTATTCCAATGTTATATTTGCTAGCCGCGCCCCACAATTGGATGTCATAGTTCCAGATGGGGTTTATTGTGGTCTTATATAGCAGAAGTTTGTTGTCGATTGTTAGCTGGGAGTAAGATCTATTAGCCAGTTCATTTGGCGCAGTTTGACGGAGAGTTGCTTCCATTTGGTCAAAATGTGTTTTTGCCAGGTAAGTCGCCTGTCCAGGTGCATATCGATATATTTTGCTGCTTCCGCCTGTGGTAGTTGGTGGTTGTTGAGCGTTACAGGTGGACACGATTCTCATCTCATAGTATATGGTATATGGATTGATTTGTCCTCATTTATTTTGATGCGCCACAGTCTAGACCACTCACTTATATCGACTAGGCTCTTTTGTAGCATTCTTGAAGCTGTATGAGCGTTCTTATTTGAGGCCATCACGGCCTTATTGTCGGCGAAGGTAGCTACTTCTGATTTGGTGTCTGGTCGGTAGATCAGCTGTGTATAGCAGGTATAGAATGGGTCCCAGTACGCTTCCTTGCGGGATACCCGCGAGAATAGCTATAAGTGAAGATCGCTCTTGCTGGAATTTTACTCGGAAACGTCTATTTGTGAGATAAGATTTCAGAATCTGGCAGAACGTGTATGGTAAACTCCGCTTCAGTTTGTATAATAAGCCGGGGTCCCAGACTTTGTCGAACGCTTGCGACACGGCTAGAAATGCGGTTGAGCAAAATGTTTTAGATTGTAGGTTCTTGTTAATAATGGAGACGACTCTGTGGATTTGTTCAGTGGTGGCGAACCCAAATTGGTCGTCAGGAATTAAATGTTTTTCTATTAGAATTGGTTTGAATCTTGTGAGCAGAGTTCTCTCGAATACCTTAGATAAAATAGGCAGCAGGCTGATGGGTCGGTAAGACTTAGTTTCTTCCGGTTGTTTTCCAGCTTTTGAGATGAGTATGATTTCGGCTACCTTCCATTGAGTGGGGTAATAGACTGTTCTTAATATTGCGTTGAACAGGACCATAATGTATTTTACAGCCTCTATGGGCAATTCTTGGAGAAGTCGTCCTGTTATTAAATCGTAGCCAGGGGCTTTCTTGGTGCTGGTGTGGTCAATTATACTCTTGACTTATTTTTATCGCAGTGGTTTAATTGGTAGATCTAGTTGGTATGGACTTTCTAGGTTGCTTTGTATTGTTTCCTTTTCATTCCTGCTTTTTCTAGGTGTTCTGCAAATACTTTTGCTTTGTCTTCGTCACTTCTTGCCCATTTTCCATTGTTCATACGGATCGAAGGAATGTTTTTCTGCGGCCTTTTAAGGTTCTTGGTGGATTTTCAGAGAGAGTAGTCGCTAATTTCGGTGGGCGTTAGGCCTATTAAATAATTTTGTAGGGATCTGTTTTTAATTCCTTAGTTGCTCGGTTCAATTTGGCCTTCATAATTGGATCTCTGTGGTTTCCCAGACGCGTCTTATTTTCCTCTTTGCAGAGATCTTTTCTCTTATTATATGTGGAATGTAGTGATTTGGTTCGTGAGCTTTAATTTTTGGTGTGGCGTCCCAGGCTGCGTTCTGAATGATTTTGCATGTCGGTTTCTGTTTTTAAAGCCAGGTTGCATTGTATGTATGATTATATTTATCATTTGTATTTGTATATGTATATTTGTTATTTATTATATTTCATATTATTTGTCTGTTGTAAGATATCAGCACCGGGGAGTGGTCGGACGACAGTTCGGGGCAGGCCTGCGTTGTGAAATAGTTCCTGGCGATTCCTTTGGTGACACATATGTCTATTACCTCCGGGATTTTGTTGGGATCAGTTGGCCAATATGTTGGTTCACCAGTTTAGATGATATGTAGTTTGTGATTCCCTGAGGCTTTTTAAAGTTCTCTTCCCCTAGTAGTAGTGAGTCTCGAGCCCCATTGTTGGTGCTTGGCGTTGTAGTCACCGCTCACGATGAATGTAGGTCCAAGAGTGTTGAAGAAAGCGTCGGATTGTTATTTTTGAATAATGTGTGTTGGAGGACAGTATACCGCAGATATTGTAATTTTTCTCCAATTTCCATAGAAATTTCCAATTAGTAAATGAATTCATTTAGCAAAGTTTTGAAAATATACGTAACCTTGTATGGCTTAAATTAAAAGAACATGGGGCTAGAGAATTATATGAAATTAATTTCATATAATTTCCAAATGGAAGTTATTTTCAGTTTAGATTGCCGTCAAACAATAATCTAATAATTGCACATAGATTTTGTAAATTTAAAATATTTTTAAAAACCACTTACTACCTTAAAACACTTGGTTGATGTCCTCTGAATCGTGAGCTATGTATTTACATTGAATTAATAAATAGATCAATAGAGATAATTGGTGTTTGATGTGGTAACATCTGACATGTAGGTAATGCTGCCCCAACAACCCACCCCATTAGATAGGCCATCGGCAGCACCCTAAGAAAACGCCCCCTTACTCGTTGCCGCATTATGGGGGGCCCACGCCACCGTTGCAACAGACTGGACTGCCCGCTCAACCTTCACCAGTGCCACTAGTTGCTGAAAGCCTAGTTTGTACATGGATCAACGCCTTTATCGCAAATAGGTTTGATCACATTTTCATAGGTATCTAATTCACGTTCTAATTTGGCCGCTGTTTTAAGGAGCTCAATCTTTGCCAGCCGGTCAATGCCCCTCCTTCGGATAGTTCGGGTCCTTTGTCTCCAGCTCCAACTACCCCGGGAGGCAGTAATGATGACTGCGATAGCGATTTCTCGCGAGGAGGAAAAAAGCAGAAACGAGGTGTCCTACCAAAACATGCGACTAGCGTAATGCGCTCGTGGCTGTTTCAAGCACTTAGTGGCAAGTATAATTCACCTGTTCATTCACGGTTTCCGGAATTTTTTCAAGATTAAGTTAGTAATCTTTATGGAAAACTCTGTATTCTGTTCACCAATTGTATATTTGCGCAATATTTGAAAGGAGTCACGCTATGTAGGTATAGGAACCTCCAGATAAATGTGTAAGTAGAGGACAGGTTCGATTTTTCAATTTCTTTTACAAAATGGATACAGCGCTGTTCCAAATGTGACCCCCTTGTTTTCAACTGTGTAACACAAAGTGTCTGTATCTGTAAAATATTAAACGCAGAGCCAATAAATCGGATATCGAAGTTATCCTTATTTGTAAGAGAACCAATTGCAATGTATTGATATAGGGTAGGCATGGGTAAAACAGTGGATATTCAGGTGTTGGAGCAATGATACCGATACGGCTTGTCGCGCCATTACAATAAGTGTCAACGCATCTTATGATACAGTAAACTCATAATCCGTTTCTAACCTTAAGAGAAAATAAAATTTAAACACGAAAACACTGGAAATGATAAATGAGCTGCAGTTTAGGGGTTTCAAAACGGTTTTTGTGATTTACGGCCAAACGTGACCCTCTAACGGAAAAACATTCAATACAAACTTTGTAGATAATAAAAGAAATCTAAAACTTTTCTATGTAACACTTTTTGACAATAACCTCAAATTAACCGTCAAAATGGCGAAAACCGGATTTTTCAGTATTTAATTTTTTCATAAATGATTTAATTTGCATGAAAATCTGTAAAAGTATATCTTTTTTGGTGTTGAAAAAGCATGATTTTTTGCAGTCAGAAGACGACCAGTTTTCCAGTTATGTTCAATTTTTAAAAAAAACTACCCTAATCTTTCCACGAACAATTGTCTTGATCATTTTTGTATTTCTACATTGTATAAGAGGTCGTTTTAATCGTTGAAATGTGCTACTTTAAAATGGTCTATGTGACTTGGTGGATTCATCAATCAGCCCCCCTGCGTGCACTGCTGGACATAGGCCTCCCGTAGTCTTATCCATCGCTCGCACTTCTGTGCTGCGCTCATCCAATTCGAATTCTATTCTTCTGATGTCATCCTGCCATCTCGTCGGTAGGCGTCCCCCTACTTCGGAATGCGTCATGCCGTGGTCTCCTATTCCAAAATCTTTCTAGTCCATCTTCCGTCAGAAGTTCTTGCCACATGTCCCGCCCAGTTTCCATTTAAGCGTTGTTATGCGTTCGACAGCATCCGTCGCTGCAGTACATTTATCGCAACCTGGTATTTGGAACTCTGTCCCTAAGTGACAAACCTATCATTGATCTTTCCATAGCTCTCTGTGCAACGCGATCCTTTTTGACGATTTTTCCTAGCAAGCATAAGGGTTTCAGCTCCATAGGTAAGTACAGGAAGTATGCACTGATTGAACACCTTTTTCTTCAAACACATTGGAATATCGGATTTTAGTGTTTTACTGAGCTTGCCGAACGCTGCCCATGTCAGACCTATTCTGCGAGCCATTTCACTTGTTTGGTTGTCTCTCCTTATGCGAATCTCATAACCCAAATATTTATACGAGACTACCTGTTCTATGGTGTTTTCTGCCGGCTATATCCTCGCTGACAGCCACCTTCGTCATATATTGGGTTTTGTTGGTATTGCTCTTTAGTCCAACTGATCTTGAAGCATTGTCCAGTTTTTCCAATAAATCCTTAGCTTCATCGATACGGTCAGTTATCAAGAGAAGGTCATCAGCGAATCGTAGATGGTTCACTTTTTCTCCGTTGATATTTATGCCCGTGTCTCCAAACTCAATTTTCTTAAACGTATGTTCCAGCAGCGTAGTAAAAAGTTTAGGGGATATGACGTCTCCCTGTCTTACACCTCTTTCGATATTAAAATCGTCCGTATGTTCGTGGAGTTTAAAATATGCTTTGGCTTTCCTATATACGATTTTAAATTTGTTATCTGATTAAGTTAATTTTGTTATTGATTTAAGTTTGTGTATCTGTAGTCGACACGACAATCCGCCAGGGCATGAAGCATTTTTTGCTGATTGATTGATATTGAATGCCTTTTCGTAGTCAACGAAGACCAGAATCAGTGGCTTGTTGTACTCGATGCACTTTTCAATAAGAGTTTTTACAACCTGGAGGTGATCATTTGCACCGTATTTGGCTCGGAAGCCTGCCTGTTCACATGGCTGGTATAAATCTAGTTTGTTGACAGCAGGCTGATTGGGCGATAGTTCTTTAGATTTGTTATATCTCCCTTTTGTGGAGAATTATTATTACAGTTAGATTCCACTCATAGGGGGTAGTCTCGTTTTTTAAGCACGTGTTGAAAAGCTGGCAGATCGCCTGATGTAGGGAAGTCCCTCCTTGTTTTACCGCTTCTATCTCGACCTCATCGTCACCTTTGTTGATTTTCATTTCTCGCAGGGCTGCTCTAAATTCATGTAGTGTTATGTCGGGTATATCCTCCCAGCCTTGGTTTTCAATTTTTGGAACAGTGTATTCTTTTCCGCGTGTTGTTGGATCGCTGTAAAATGTCTGATAGAAGGATCTAACAATGCCCAGTATTTCAGCCTTGTTTGATGACACTTGACCCTTTTGGTTCCTTAACTTGGTTATATTCTTCCGCCCTTCCGAATATATCCTTTTTAGTGCCTCTGTGCGTCCATTTTCCTCTATAACTCTTGTTACTTCTCTCGCGTTATATGCTCTTACATCCCTACTTGCCGCTTTAGATAATTCTCTGTTTAATTCCCTCAGTCGGTCCGCATTTACATAGTGCTTACCTGGTAGTTCTCTCATGAGTCTCTTTGTATGTTCGCTAAGTTTGTCCTTCTTTGTTGAGTCCCTTGTCTGATGTTTATCTTTCAGGGTCTTACAATATCTGTAATTTGAGTGCTAAATAATTCCACACTCTGTTCTTCTATATTTTTCACTTCATTAATTTTTGTCTCTATGTCTTACTGGTATTGATCTAGGTTTCTTAAGGGTTTCCATCTATTTCCTTCCCTTTTTATCATTTTGGACTTCTCTCCTCTCAGGTTTATTTCTACTCGTGCTCGCACCATTCTATGGTCACTACCCGTTGTGAATCTGTTCAGGACTGTTACATCGTGGACAATATTTATTTTGTTCGTTATTTATGAAATCGATCACATTTTTGGTATAACCATTAGGGCTAGCCCAGGTCCATTTTCGTTGGGGGCGTTTATCGAAAAACGTGTTCATTGCGAACGTATTATGTTGCATTTGACTCCTTTCATTTCTATCTCCATAGCCGTAATTTCCCAGCGTCGATTCTGCATTGTCCTGTTTGTGTCCTATCTTGGCATTTAAATCTCCAATCAGCATTACGTATTGGGTAGGCATTTGTTGAAATGCGATCTTTATGTCGTCGTAGAGGCTCTCAATTTCTTCCTCGGAATGTGAAGTTGTCGGTGCGTAGGCTTGAATAATCTTTAAATCATATCTCCTGTTAAGTCTGTATATGTGGTACATCACTCTTGTGCTGATACAATAAATCTCTGTAACATTCTGGACCTGTTTTTTGTTTATTAGAAAAGCCACTCCTTCTTCGTTCGCATTTTCTGTTCCTGTGTAGTGGAATACATGTCCTGAGGGCAGAGTGAGTTGTTCGCTATCCTTTCTTTTTATGTTGACTTATTCCCAGTATGTCCCACTTTACTTGGGTCAATTCTTCTTCAAGTTGGTTGAGTTTCTCGGGTGTTGAGAGTGTTCTAGTGTTCAGAGTGCCTATCATAATCGTTTTCAGTGGTAGCCTAGTAGAACCCGGTGATTCTTAGCACCCTCTGCTTGCTGTCTTTTCTATCCGCTACCTTGGTAAGGGATCAGCAAGCCGCCGGGGACTGAGGGCCGCGCGTTCCTTTGACTCATCATACGGGGGTATTAGCCTAATACTCCTATCATGCTGGCCTGTGCGGGTTGATAGGGGAGATTTTTGGAGTAATGTCAGTTGTCTAGCAGGGTGTAGCACGTGCAGGTGAGGTAGGCATTTGGGCTGGGTTATTTTTTGAATGATAAATAATGAGGAAAACACCGAGATATGTTTTTACATACGTGTGCATTACGATTTAACTTGAAATTAAAATGTAGCCAATCAGTTGAAACTCCGTCTTTTTGTAAAAAAATTATTTTTAAAATTTTGGTTTTATATTAAGAAATAACAAAATTATTATTATCTAAGTTGCTATATCCAGATAATATATTGCTGGTTAATTTTATTATTATTGATGATACCTCGAAAAAAAATTAAAACTTCTTAAATTTATTGTTAAAATGAGCCATTTAACTAATAGAAATTTATTTTCCTTAGCATCCGTATCCGACTGAGGATGAGAAGCGTCATATCGCGGCCCAAACGAACCTAACACTACTACAAGTGAATAATTGGTTCATCAATGCCAGAAGACGAATTTTACAGCCAATGTTGGACGCCAGTACTCCTGCAGGACAAGAGGGAAGTCAAACAAACCCTTCTGGTAATAGTGGGAAAAAGAAAAAGAGTCAAAATAACAATCGGAGATTCTGGCCACAGAGTTCGGGAGTATGCAACCTAATCTTGAAAGTGGTAAGTTAAAATATTTATCGTTTATTATTGTGTGACTACCGCAGGATAATATTAATATTTATATTTCTAGAGATAGAAGTATTCTGATTTTAAAATATTTATATTTTTGCCTTTGCTCTCATATACTTTTCGGTGTTGCCTACATCAGAATATCTAAAAATGTAGCAAACCATACTCACGTTTTTAAATATTCATTCATGACATAGTCCCCGTATTCTTTGAAGAGATTATACACAATATTTGAAAATTTATTACCAAATTTACTGCAAAAGAGGCGTAGTTAAGCATGCATTTTCATAGTTAAGTCAAGTTAGTTACTTTTAAACCGAACATCCTATATTTCATATCGTCAGACAGGCGAATGCCGGTTACCTAAGCTAACTGCTTCAGATTACCAAAATAAATTCACTTTTTTGCAATTACAGTTATATATGAAAATGTGTCTTTAATTTAATTTATACAGAATGTTGCACAATGACGGTACAAAAGAAAAATGTAACAGTAATTTTCTAAATATCAATTTAAATTAAAATTGCATTTTTTTGCTATACATAAAATTGGAATATGTACAAAATGGATATTCGAAATTGGTGTCATTGTTCTGGAGGAGTTGTCTAGGGGACATATAGAATGCAGACATAACAGTTTAAAAAATAATCCTAACAAAAATAAAGGTATTCGCAAATATTAAATAGCAAAAATGTAACATTGTGTTTGGTCCCTACGGCAAATGGCGTTTTCTCCATTAATATTACAAAAATATATGTTACTTTATTCGCAAATCAACAATTCATCAAAGGTGAAATTAAAAGAAAAATTGACGAAAGGGTATGATTTTAATGATGGAACTATAAAATCGTCACAGTTGACAAGAATTAAGAGTTTCCAAATTTAAATTTTAAATCGAGATTCCAAAGCAATGATATAAATTTCCGCTTATTAATAAGCGTACATTCATTACATGCGTTTTAATGCAAAACAGGAGATTTTGCCGAATGTGACGACGAAATCTTCAAGCGGATCTCGTAACTATGTGTCATACCAAAGAAAAATTAAAAATAAAATAAAATGCAAATAAACCAAGCGATAAGGAACAGGTGAAGCGTTCGATCAGAAAACACCTAATTTGGTTTTTAAACCACAAAATTCAACTACCAGTCCGCCTCCAAAAATGCAGACATAAATAGGTTACAGATAATGGTATCGTTTTCAGTGATGGGTTGCTACAAACAGGGAAGAAGGATTCTGCCGAACAAATCGAAAGTGATACAGATACAACAGATGTTCTTACGGTTCTTACTTTAATCGATAATATAGATAATTTGACTTATTTACCGTTCAAATACAGATTACGATTTGAAAGTGGTAAATCAAAAATGACAAACATGATTTAATATGTTAACATGTGCACTTTCAAGTTAAGGAATCTTACTCAGCAACAACATCGAGGAAACATTTTAGGGACGAAGTTTTAGAAGCGCGAGACAATGAAATTTTCGCCATACATATTTCGTAAATACATACCCTACATCCGAGAGAACAACTGAAATCGTATATTTTCCCAATTTTTTTGAGTACTTTTATGGTTCTGAAGAAAATCATCAGATTCATAAGAAATACACATTTCAAGAAAGTTGTCGATGCGTTTTTACGATACAAAAGATGAGAAGGAAAAGGTCTCATGACGTGTTTGGTACCGATTGTGTTCTGTTTGAAGAACACAAACTTATAATATATTATAACTTAGCGTGAAATAAAGCGAGTTATTCTTATTTTTATTGATAGTTCTTTTTTTTAGCTTATGATTATAACAATAAAAATTTGCAATTTTTCAGATTAATCTAGGAGATTGAGTATTTGAAATGTTGAAGAAAAATTAAATAAGAGTCGCTAACAGTTAGGAAAGTACCATTCTGAAATTTTAAACAAATAATGCAACTCTCAGTTTTAAAACACACTGCCCTTTAAGACCGGCGAGTTTCGAGCTAAACACGAATGTATTGCAACCTAAGAGGTGTTTCGCTCGAAAGGAGGTGAATCAGTCCAGTGTACGTTTTCAAACAAAACGCCTCTGAGGATGCAAATTAGTCGTGTTTGGGAAACCTCAAGAAGGTATTCTATTTCACGACGACTTAAAGCCCGAAAATCTCACCATTTTCAAGAGGTGCCCGCGAAAGCCTAACTCTTTCTTACCTTATACTTTCTTATATATACTGATTTGTTGTGGTACATATGGTCACAATTTTCAAATACCGTTTAACCTATTCACAAAAGAATAACTTAAATCTTGATACTTTCAAGAAGGAAAAACTTCCCCATTCCCTTTAAGCTGTAGTAATTTTATTTCTACTTCCAACATTGTGAACAATATAAGGAAAAGAGCCAAAAGTGCTTTTAAAATCTGCTAGTAACATGAAAGAATCAACAAGTATAATAAAAAGCGATTGACACTTCATAATGTAAAAAGCTTTTTAATATTTTTACCACTTTCAAAAATACAGTGGAAAGAAACCATGTCTTTTAATTATGAATTTTAATGCTACAAACTTCTTTTTTATTTCTGTGAGTACTATATGTATAGTACTAAATATCTACAGGGTGTTTGCTTTCTACGGCAAAAATTGCTTCAACATATACAAAATTCTAAATAGGATATCGCAATGTTTGATAACAAAAATATTTTTTATCCCCATACATTTCTGAAATAATTTTTTTTTTAATCGAGCCAATCTTGTCTCGTCGCTTTGGGCACATTGTATTTCTGTCGTTTTTATTTTATTTAAGTTAAACATTATATTATTTTGTATTTAATTTTACAGGGATGCTCTCAAGTTCAGATGATGAAGGTGATTCGTATAGTAGTGACGAAGAAGGCGGCGGCCTTATAATAGATGCTCCTCAGCCTGCAGAGATAAATCAAAACGGCCACCAAGCAGATACCAATTTGGCGGTGTTCGGTAATGGAGAAGCCGAAGTCACCAGGCAATAAAACTCCATTCCGTAGGGAAACAATATGCGAAAGCCAAAAAATATAATGTTCCTTAGTGGTAAGTAGTGCACTCATTTTATTAGATTATTTATTTCAGTTGAAATACTACCAAAGTTTTACATAAGTTTTTGTTATTTTTTCCAGGTAAGAAGAAGCTTTCTAGTGAAATATAAACGCGTTTGAATGTATTTGGGCTTCAAATATGTTACTGGCAATAATAACGTTTGTTTATTCAACTCACCATCAAGTAACAAACCCAAAACAATTTTTAGCTCATTTTATATTCAGATGAATAAGCACTATGGATTCGTTCTTTTCATCGCCACTATATTAATTGATATTAACCATTTGATATGCACATATGTTTTTTCTGCACTCTACAATTTTAAACGTGTTTGAAAAATTTATTTCAATAATCTTTCTCGGTGCCGTGCCTGTTTTCAGGCGTGAGCTATCCCCATGACAATCTGACGGAACCTTCCTCTATCCTCTGCTGCTCGGAACAGCTGCTCCACTCCCAGTCCAGTACAAGTTCTTATGTTTCGCAGCCATGATAGGGTTTTGCGGCCTATCCATTTTCTGCCCTCAATCTTTCCCTGGATGATACCTCGCATTATATGTCCAAAGTCGCTGAACTTTCTTGTTTCAATAGAATTTAGGAGTTCCCGATCTTTGTCTAGCTGTCCGAGAACTTCCTCATTGCTGGTGTGTTTAGTCCAAGAGATTTCTTCCAAGAGACTCTTCGTCACATGTTATTTCATTGTTCAGCCAGCTGCCCAAATATCTGAAGTGTCTTACTTGCTCAATATTGTGTCCATTGATTGTGACCGGAATTGGTTCTATGTTTATTTTAGCCACTGCAAGCCACTTCGTTTTTTTTATTTATGTTAATACTCCATCTTCGTCCAGCCTCGTACACTCTATTCAGCAGCATCTGCAAGTCATCCATAGATTCTGCAATGACGGCGGTGTCATCTGCGTACCTTATGTTGTTTATAATTTCGCCTCCTATATTGGCTCCCTCCGTCCTACCATATAAGGCCTCGTAAAATATGTTTTCGGAGTAGTGGTTGCATAACATGGGCGACAAAACACCTGTCTTACACCGCGTCTTATTGCTATATCATCAGTAACGCTGTCCTCCAACCTGAGTGCAGGCGTCTGGTTGCAATACAGGTTTATCAAAATACGCATATCACAATAGTTTACATTGCATGCCTTTAGACATTGGAATAGTTTTGTGTGTTCAACTCGATCAAACGTTTTTTCGAAGTCAATAAAGCACACATAAATGTTTTTTTCGAAATTCACTACCTCTTCTCAACTCTTCTGCAATCATGTCCTCATGCAGAAAAGGGCTTCGCGTGTCCCCAGTCCGCTACGAAATCCAAATTGTTCCCGGCCAATGCCCCTATCACATCCTGAATACACTCTACTGAGTATTATCTTTAAGATTATCTTCAAAGTGTGGCTCATTAGGCTAATCATTCGGAATTCATTGCACCTGCTTGCCTTGTTGTTATTGGGCAAGGCAATGAAAATCGATTTCTGCCAGTCGTTAGGCAGTTTTCCGGTCTGGTAGATTTGGTTGAAGAATGCCGTTAGAACAGTTACACTTTCATTATCAAGAAGTTTTATCAACTCAGTAGGAATTCCATCGGGGCCGGGGGGCTTTTCTTGCTTTTGATTGTTTTATAGCTTTCTGGAATTTCTCGACAGAACTGTCCGAGTCGCTTTCCTCTGTCGTTGCATACGCCTAGGCCATACCCTTGGTGACATCTGCTGTAATTTCTTCGCCCTCTTTCGCATTCCAGTGTCCCATAATTATAGTAATTTCGTGTTTTTTTGTCGCCCTCCATTATGTCTTTTTTGATTTGTTGGTAAAATTCTTCAACCTCGTCATTGTCATGGTCAGCAATGGGGCGTAAACCTGAATGATGTTCACGTTTACAGGTTTTGTCGCCAGCTGAATTAGCATTACTCTGTCTGACAGGGGAACAAAATTGCGTACTGATCTGCTCAGAGTAAATTGTGTGGTTGCCCGAGTCAAAACGGGTTGCCTCTGGTCGTCTTGTTTCACATACTCCCAGTATTTGTATGTGTGTGCATTTCCGACAGTAAACCTTTCAATTTTCCAGCACTACAAAATGTTCGGACATTCCATGTTCCTATTCTTAATCTTCCGTGCTTGTCATGATGATTGTTCTTGGAAAGAGAAATTGTTGTGTGGTGGTTTCCCGTTGCCATCTACACCGCTGTACATCCACCGTTTCTGTGATTATCACCGCGCCGTATGATTTCCGAATACAACCATTCCAATCATTGCGATTTTTGCTTGTATTTAGTTCTGGTTAACCAGCTGCCATTAACCAGTGTCAGTTTTGGTCCGCCCGGGTCATTTCCCCGGTACCTCCCATATCTGGGAGGCATTCCCCTATCCGCCATCTGGGGAGGCGCCCGATGGGGACTGGCATCCCCACACGGACGAATTTCAATACGAAATGGCTAATTTGCGCCATTGCTACGTATTTGACTAAATGTTAAATCGCACAATTTAAACAGATGTATGCTCTTCTCTAAAGGGTAAAATAAACATACTCTGTTCATTATATATTAATTACCATTAAGAAAATGGTAATGAATAATTTTTCAATTTCTTAAAGCCTTTACCTGAATTATTTGAAGCCAATACGATTTTTGTCGCCACTAAGCATAGTTGAGTGCTTTCCAAATATATTCAAACATGATACGAGATGTAATGCTAATATTAACATTCATAAGGCTGATTCTAGGTCATACATAATTCCAATCATTTTTTCTGTGTTATTTAATACGTGATATCATTTATAAAATTAAAATTTGGTCTTTTAAATAGCAATTTAAACGTAAATAGTAGCGGGGCCGGAGGGATTAATGCTATTTTATCAGACACATTTAAAAGTCTCTTTCGGCCCCGATGCAGACTGTAAAGTTGCCATTTGAAGTAACCAGTAAAAGCTTTCCCTTGAAACCTGTATACGTAATATATACCTCAATATTTCATGCGGGTGCCGATTTGGACAAAACTAATGCCAGTATAACCAAGAACAATAATTTATAAGGTATTGCTATGAAATACTACCCACAAAACCATATAAAGCTTGCCTAGTGAAAATAAACTGTTTTTAAGTACTGAAAGTCAACTGGAGATTTCAAAATGTAGAACAATGACAGTCCTCAGTGCTTGTATTGCAGATATTTTTGTGAAAACATGAGTCCCAACTTTTATTCGTTATAACATAGTTATGGTTGGTATTGGAAATTTTAATTGAATGGTTTCTGGTCGAATCTTCATATCATATAATCAGACATTTTTCTTCATAAAATACAATTATTTCCTGAATTAACTCACTCAACGTCAAAATCGACGCCACTAACAAATGAAAAACGGCTAGTATTTCAATAGCCAGGCGTTTGAGGCTTCATGTTGTCATAAAGATTTTATTTTTTACTTCACCGTACAAATATGCTGGTGTAGTAATGCCAAATAAGTTTGGGACACTGGATAGTAGTATATAATACAGGGTTATCCATTTTATGCTTGGGAAAGTAAAGTAAAATATTCAGATGGAGACGAAAATTTTAATTCAATATAAAGATTAAACCTTGCATACCATACGTGAAAAACAAAATCATTTAATTGTCCTCCACGGGACCTCCTACAGGCCTCAATCCTTTGAGGTAATTTTGAATGACTTTTCGGCACATTACCGGTAATATCTCGGTCATAACTTCACGGATATTGGCTTTCAGTTGCTCAAGAGTTTGAGTATTGTTGGCGTAAAAACGATATTTCGCATAGCCCCACAAAAAGAAATCTAATGGTGTAAAGTCGCAGGATCTTACGGGCCAATTGACATCACTCAATCTCGAAATTACGCGTCCAGGAAATTTCTCTTGCAATAGGGCTCTAACTGCCAGTGTTCTGTGACTCGACAAAAATATTCGGTTAACATGCGTCCATCGCGCTCAGAATTGACTGTTATGGCTCTTCCTTGATCGTTGTCAAAAAATACGGACCAATAACACCACCGGACCATAATCCACACCATACGGTCACTTTTTCAGGATGCAAAGGCCTTTCTGCGATCACCTCACGTAACCACCGAGCGAAAAATGAGCCTCATCGCTGAAGAAAATTCGGTTCGAAAAATCATCAACGGCTTGTTGTTTAATCACGCAATTTGCGTATGTCCGCGTTGCCCATGGTCTTGAGGCTTAAGTTATTGAGTCAGTTGGACTTTGTACGGATGGAGCTTCAAATCCAATTGCAAAACTCGCCACAATGAGCCGTAAGACAAGCCCAAATGTTGAGCACCGTCGGGGAATCGACGAATTCGGGTCTTCCTCCACATTTTGAGCAGCAACAGCGATATTTTCAGCTGAATGAATGTTGCGATGATGCACAGGCCTTACAATATCAGTAACCGATCCAGTCTCTTCAACATTTTCCACTGTGTTCGAAATTGTTTGCTCTGTGGGTCGATTATGTCGACCGTAATCTGCTCGTAAAGCCCTAAACGTTGATACAGCAGAATCACTATTTTTATAGAAACATTTGATAATTTTTGCGCGTTCTTCGACAGTTGAACGATCCATATTCCCAAATGCCAAACATTCAACTAAAACAAAAACGTTTCGGATGACGTTTCCCAACCTCGAATTGGATAACCCGTTACTAATAATTAAATAAATTACTGATTGAATATCGGATTTTAATATTTCTTGAGTTTTTATCGACAAAATAAAATTTCAATAACAAAATTTCCATTCATTTTTAAAGGCTCCGTTTTTCGAATATTTATACTTATTCATCTTCTTCTTCCTCTTATATTAGGATTATGTCCTGTTTTTCATCAACATCATAGCTTCAGTTGTGACGCTGAACTCCAGCTTTCATACCAGCGGGTTGGTGGTCATCCCGGGGGTCTTTTTGAACATGGTACTCCCTCTCTGACAATTTTTGGCAGTCTGGTGTTGCCCATCCTGTCAACGTGATCTCCACTCTCGTCTCCTGTTGCGAGACCATCTCATGACGTCTTGGATATCGCACTTCGTTCTTATGTCGTCGCTTCTTACATGGTCCAGTAGGCTACATCCCACCATAGATCTTAGTGTTCTCCGTGCTAATCGCCGAAGATGAGGAGGACTTATTCATAAGATCTACATTTCTGAGGTCATTTTTCTCACCAATACAGCATGATATTTATATTTTTTGAAAAAAAGTTTACTGTTTTGGAACAAATTGTTGAACGGAAATTAACACTTCAGCCTTAAAAGATGCACCACTCCAAATATACCAACGGAAATGCTTTAATTTTTGTATTTCAATACACAGATGAGATGTAGAAATTACGAGCCTGAATCAGGATCCATTTCTTCACCGTGCACCACAAATCGAAGCACTTTATTTGTATATCTAGTTAGGTCGTATATTTCTTTTAGATCTTTCCTCATTATGATGATTTTCTGCATCAGAGCGCATTTGCTGAGAATATAACCCCACCACTACGCAAGATGAAATACTTTTTTACAAATGAATATGAAATTCATAGTCTTCTTTGCCTAATCTTTGAAGTGTTTTTTTGTTGAATGTTTACGACATTTTCATCTACTTTAATTCAGTCTGTGTTTTTAATCACTTTCAATTCTGTGGCCCAAGTTGGTTTGTACTACAGAAGTGAAGTTATACACATAATTTTATCAAGTATCTGGGTAAGCTTTATGTACTCTTTATACCTCTCTAGTATACGTACTTACCAAACAGTAGTGAATTGACGGAAATGTGCCGTTAATCACTTGCCATATACCGTACAAACGATTTTGTCCAAACTTACCACTCCGTAAGATAAGTTAACGTTGATTGTATACGCAAGAAAACAAAGCTAAATGTGTTTACAATAAAGATGCTCATTCAGTATTATACGTGTATAGAATCTTAATATGTGTAGTTGTTAAGTTAAATTTAAGTTGAGTATTGGAGGTATGTTACTTTACTTGCTCTCAAAAGTCAGCCATTAATTACTTACAATCTTTTAGCTGTACATTTTTGCAAGCGTTCTCCATCTTACTCATTTTCTTCTAATGCTCAGATATTTTTAAATTCGAGTTCGTTGTCTAGGGTTGGCTTTAACACAACATTCATTATTTCAATCTCCCTCTTATATTTCGATCATGTTACCAATCATTCATACGTAATGCGTTTAGGTGATAGTCGTATCATTGTCACATCAACACACTGTTAAATATGACAAACTACTAATTCTAGATGTAAAAACGTACATTATTTACTCTTGCGCGATGCAACACAAAATTGATTTTCGAATACATTAAGTTTATCTAGGTGTAATAATGTTTAACTAAAATACATACCTGTCAAATTATAATTGGACTATTTAGGATTAGGATATCTGAAACAAATTAATTAGTGTACTCAAAAATCCAACGTTTAATCATCTCTTTCGAAGATTCATAGGATTAGGTATCTAGTTCTCATAACTATATTTAATGCTAGTCCAACTTTATTTTACTACTAATAGAATCTTTCTAATGGACCAGATACTTCCACATTTTTAGTTTAAGTTTTAATGGAAGTTTAGTCCATAAATACATTTTGCTTGTATACAGGGAGTCTGGAAATGGCGAACTAAAAATTTAAGGCACTATTTTACGTGAACAGGTATTGATTCAAGTTGGTTAATTTTCCAGAATCTGAAACACGAAGCTGGAAAGAATTGAAGTTAGATTTTTAAAATCGTTTTTTTGCTCGTTCACCGATTCATTGTCCTCTATGTTTTGTATTTGACCCCCATGTACCCCATGGTTTTTCCTGTATTTCTGTTGACTGGTTACATTATGGCCAGCTATTATGCTTTTAACACAGGTATGATATATTCTTTTCTTGTTGTCTGCATTTAGGCTTTTGTCCCATTGTCCCATAATAATTTTTTAAATGAACCTTTCCTTTCTTTTTTTTCCAAGCTTTTTTCCTTTCCTGCTCCAAGAACTTGTATGTCTTGTAAAACAGCATTGGTGTGAAGTCAAAAGTTTTTTATTTTTTTGTTTCTTTCTAATGAATGCACAAACGAAAGAAACCCATAAACACACACAAAAGGTTAGTTTGTACTTGTTCCTCCTCTGGAACTAAGCCATTTTCCAGTAAAATGTTTTTTTGAACAATGTCATATAATAACAATTCATATTCACGAAATTGAAACATTTTCACAGTGAGTGCCTTGAAAGTAAATGCTGTAATATTTTTTTTCCATTATTCATTGCAATCTATCCACAGACATTTAGCAAACTTGATGTATCACTTTCACATGTACAAAAGTGTTTACATTAAGCACAAATGGAGTTGTTAGTTTGGTGGTTAGTTAGATGGTAATAAAATTGTTTGGGCGCGCACATCACGGGAATCGTTCATGCAGAGTCTCCAGTGGGCAGCTCGTTTAAGCCGCACAGGGATGTCCGTCGTTCAGTACGGGTGCCAGCTCAGACGATCTTGATATCTAAGCGAGAGTCTTTGTATTTCAATCTGGATAGTTGGGGGTTTTCAGGTCGGAGTGTGGGACATCATTTCTACCATACCACGGTGCTTGGGCAATTCCTCGGAGGGTTTTTCGATTGGAATCGCTGGAGGAGTTTCCAATTTTGAGTGGCAGGCAGAACCCCAAAGTTGTAGGCCGTATGTCCATATTGGTTTCAATATTTGTTTGTCGGTCAGTATTTTATTTTCGAGCGATAACGATGAGTGATGGCCGATTAGCCAATACATTTTGTTGAGGCCGAAGGTTGAGCTCGGTTCTCTTGGTTTTAATATGCTTGTTCCAGGTAAGTCGACGATCGAGGTGCAGTCGATCGATCGAACAGAGTTCTGTTGGCAATAAATGTATTCATATTTTGAGCAATAGTTTTTCAATCAGCTTTGAGAGAATTGGGAGCAGGCTGATAGGTCTGTAGGAGGATGCTAGATCTGTTGGTTTCCCAGGTTTATGAATCATGATAATTTCAGCAAACTTCCGTTGATTGGGGTAAAAGCCCGTTCTCAGAATGCAGTTGAACAAAGTCGTCGTAAGGTTAGTGCGTTCTTTCCAAAGTGTTTTAGGATTTCGGCTGTGAGTAGGTCGTATCCTGGAGCTTTGCCGTTTTCGGAGATTGTTTACTCCTTCCTGTAGTTCTGCTGGCGAAAATTGTTTGATCGGTTTGGACATTGGCAAGGGGACGGTTAAAAAGGGGCTTATTTCTTTGTGCAATATTTTATTGTCTGCATCTGGGTATGGTTGAAATATTCTTGCTAGGTGGTCGCAAAATGAGTTAGCTTTTGCCTGTTCACTCCTGGCCCAGCCAAGGTTGGATCTAACGGGGGCGTTGTGAGTCTGTGGTCTTTGAAAGTTTTTGTAGCTCTCCACAGATAGTAGTATAAAATTTGAAGTTTTATTACATTCGATAATAGTTTCATAACAGATTTTCAAAGTGGTGTTCTTCAATGCACATATTAATTCTTCGTTGCGACGCAGACAAGATAATATTTCGACCTTTTCTTCTAATTTGCTCACAACTTTTCATAATTCTTTAGGTTAATTGCTCAACATTATTCATGGTGGTTCGGTGAGGAAGTTTATCAGGGTTAAATCGGGTGATCTAGGAGCCCAATCTACAAACCAAGCATAATGTGGTGTTGCTTTTAAATCTAAATATCACAGATTTAAGTGCAAGAAAAGTCCAAAATTTCATACATTACGTCATTATTTTGTTCATATCGTCCAGATCGTTTATCGTACAGAACCCGTTTTTCTACCAGTCGATAGCAGAATTAGAGACACGATTTACCAAGTAGAATCGGAATAAGAAGTGTGAATAAGAGTGTGTAAACTGAGAATAGTGACAGTTTTTCCCACAAAACGCGTAGTTTGAATATCACATATTTAGGCGCACAAAAAGCCAAAATTTCATACATTACGCAACTTTTCCTTATAATATCTAGGGAAAAATTCCATCTTGGCAGGAGCCGCATGCAATTCCTAGTAAGGTGTACATTTCCTAAGAGAAATGGCAACTCATTTGTTAAAAAAAATATGTATAAGCGAGCGATAGTAAAAATTTGTAAATTTTCCTGTGGAAATAAAGCATATTTTGAGTGTTGGTGGCAGAACTATGCCCAGTTCAAAGATATTTTTTGGTTCATTTGTGAAACGTGAAACTACACGATTTTTGTTGTGTTTTTAAAGGTTCTTTCGTGTTGTGCATTGCTAGTTAGTAAAAACATAAAAATAAAAAAGCTACAGCTTTTACCTCACACCAATGGTGATTTCTGCTTCGGGATTAAGGCATATCTGCATTAGACCAGGAAATATTTAATAGAAATATAATTTCAAGAATTTACAGCTCTGTTATTTTGAGATTCTGAAATCCGCTATTTGCAAGAATATATTACATTAACTTGTCATACAGAAACACTCCCCGATTTTTTGCGCATCATTTCCGGACCCCCTTGTATAGTACACACGTAAAAATGCAGTTTACTTCTTTTTGGAGCAGCACACCAACTTTTGCTCAGACTTGCACTTGTGCAACAGAGTTTATGCTTTTATCTATTTTAAAACCAATTAATTTGGTCTGATCTACCGAAAAAAAAACATATACAAGATAAACATTCCTGTATTTCTTCGCGATTTTTCATTCCATGTTACTCTTATGGTATTAGTCTCTTGATTTTCACCTTTACTTAGCTTCATTTAACATTATTTTGTGAATTATTAGGAAGTTCATATTTTAACTGTATGCAATTAATTTAATATTTAAGTATACGCAACACAATGTGATGATTAAAATTCCTTTTATGTAAAACGAGTATACGATTTTTAAAGTACAAAGGTTTGTGACATATTGATTTACATATTACATACATTCCACGTACATGTTGATTAGATTATTTAACTTGTTATTAGCGTAGTGTATATCAACGATTTTTGAGTACACTAATGCTTTTAACGAAAGTATACTAATTGCAACCTATATACGTAAAACCCGCATTACAATAAATAGATTAAGGACTTTAAAAATTATGAATATGTGAAATTTCCATCCATAATGTTACTAAATTTAAGGAATTCTTCGATGTAGTAGTTGTATATTTAATGGTTTTAGGTTTATGTATTTAGAAGAACACAGATTATGGCCTTTGATAATAACAGTAAAATCACAATTTCCATTATTAATTAGAGACGTGGTGGAAGTGAAGCTTTACATGAAATTTTACACACACACACCTGAACTAATTGAACCAATCTGTTCTAAGTAATATCTTAGAAGCCAAAATCCGAAAATCTGTGTTTTTCCTAAAAAAAAATCTTCCAGTATACGTAAACTAGTTTTTAACTCTGTATAACAAATCTAATAATGCAAATTATACGGTATCGCATAGTTTTATTTTTGTGGTAACACAGCTTCAGGAATTAAACAGTGACAATTCGTTAGCGTCTCATATCCGACATTCCGGATCAAAGATGCATTGTTACTGTTGATATAGAGCTACATTGTCATATATTATGTAATATTTTAAATGTTTATTTGCTAGTCAGTCTGTGATATAATAAAAAAATGGCTCGTTTCAGTCACAATGAGCATTTTCCGTCATACTTACCTTTACAAATTAAGAGATTTTTTTGTGAATTGTATTTAATATCTGGAAACTTGACTTATTTTCGCAGCTATTATAGATTTTTGTCAGTCACTATTGCAGTATTTAAATGATTCACAAAAATATCACTTTACGGCTTGTAAAATCATATTTACAAATGTAGACATATGGCTTCTTGTAACTATATTGTATACGCTAAAGAATACTCATTTCTACTAGTACATACAGTAATATAGTTCATATTCAAGGTGAACGGCATTACGATAAAATACAACTTTTAAAGATTTACGAAATAATGTAATACGAATCTTAAAACGACGAAAAATCTCGTTTAATGCGACACTTACGAGCAAGAAGCAAAATAACTATTTTTCCTTATGGCAATATTGGTTAGTAGGCTATTGTGTATCTTTGATTATTGTATCATAATAAAAATGAACTGATATGTATAATTTTACTACCTACTAACTTCGGAGCGCAATTGCGGCGCATTTCTAAGTTCGAAAATGTTACACTTGAACTTCTCTTGGACTCTGAGAATCCCATAATAATGATTTCACTAACCAACACTTACTGCAGTATCACCACACTTTAACCTATACTCAATATATTTCCGTTCTGCTAATACTCGAGAGGCACTTTATAATGGACTGGGGAAAAAACCGAAAGTTTCTATGCAATTAGGACGTTTTGCTTCATTAATCGCATTCTTCCGGATAATTATTGTTGGGGCTTAATGGCATAAACGCGTTATTTTCATCTCGGAAAAAAGGATCATATTAATCTACCTTTAGATTTAATCACACTGTACACATCTACTTACGACCTCAAAAGCCCCTGTATGTTTTTTACTTATTGCGAAAATAACATTTTAGGTATTTGATAGGACGACCTAAACACAAAAACTGATTTTTAGAAGTGGTTTATTTAGACGTAAAGAGTTCCATATGTAAAATAAACTATAAATCGATACAAAAAAAAAGTTAGGGCATTGAATAAAAAACAACTTGTAAATTAAAAGCCTACACCCATGACACCTTAAAGTTGTAAATCCTTGCTTACTTGAACCTAATATTACAGGCACACTTTTAAAGTAGATGCCTAACATAATGTTTCCATGTGTATTTTTAAGTTTTTATTCCAACTAGATTAGTGTGACCCAAATTGAATGCATTAAATTAAGGTCGCTTAAATGTACAAGACCTTTATAAATATATCAAATAACAATAAACTGCATATAAGTGACACATACATATCGTTTAGGCCATATAATTGCAATATACATGACTAATTTAGTTTTACATTTTATGTACAATCAGTTCCTAACGATAAACACAATAATATAAAGGAATTAACAACGAATAAATTATGTATGTGTTTTAAAAAAAACACCCTTTCCTGGATTTTGTAAAAAAGTGATAAACAAAAGTATTAACCAGAACAGCTTTCAATTTTCTTGGTTTTACTAAATACATTTTAAATATATAAACAGTTAACGCTTCATCGAATTATCTCATTATTCTACTCTAATTCCTGCTTGTGCTCAATAAATAAAACGGAATTACTGGTTGTTACAGAGAAATGCAGAGTCAAAAAAACTATTAGCAAACTTCGTCACATTTTTAGACTGTTTAGTCATTTTATTCAACAACTTTCAGATAAGAATCATTAAAATACTTTTGTATGATAAACAGATGGTTCAATGAATGTATGATTTTGATGATTTATTTGTATATAAAGTATATCTAAATAAGCAACCGTATATGAAGCCATGTATGCAAAAGTCCCGTATATAAAGTTTGCTAATAAAAGCCAAATAACTAAGATAACATTCTTTTTTTCATTTTATTCGACAGGTTGTTCCAAATGAGCAAATATTTTACATTCGCCATAAAGTGTTCATGCATTCAAACAATCATCATGAATTTCAAATCTGGTGGAAAAAAACTTAACACATTGTACATACAGAGGTTGTAGTATAAGTACTTTTGAATATATTTTTTTATTATTATACTATAAAAAAATATTAATGCGAAAGCAACTTTAGAGACATCGTTTCTTTACCTTTAGTTATATAATAAATGGTATCAGGTATGTGCTGCAATGGTGAAACTGAAAAGAAACTTTGAATTTTTGTTTATAATTAGATGAAATAAAATTATCTGAATAAAAAATAACATGTGGGTTCATTTCAATCAATACGTAGTCTTTTGTTTTTATCTTGTTAGTTATGTATAATACATTTTAACATTTTTTTTATTCTTCAGCATTTGATGATGACCGATTCCCAATTTCACCACCACCATATTTAAATAAATTTATTCCTGAAAAATGTGCAAGTATTTGTTCAATTAAACATATTATGTTATCGCATGTAAATAAAGGCCAGCAAATCTAAATAAAGTCGAAGAAAAAATGATAAAAATGTTTTCTTAACCTGCCCCACCCCTTATCCCAACCGATATCAAAACCAAGTTAAATTCTGAAGAGACTCTTGCCTTGCGTTAATTTACATTACTCAGTACTGTTACCGTGTTGGTATAATCGTTTACAGATGTCCTGATATGGAATACTTAGAAACGCTCTCTATGGGAAGTTACCGTTCATCTATATCAATTTCCATTTTAATATGCGACGTTATCGTGCTCAAGGGGGCATCTTCCAAAGGGTCTTCCTCGTCCGTATTTTCAGCACTACCTGATTGTGATCGATTGGACTTATCGAAGCTATTTCGATCGGGTTTGAATTATTATATTTTTGACATCGAAGTACGTCTTCGTCGCCGTCTTTGCTGAATTGAGTAAAGTATTTGAAATGTTATTGTTTGCTACAGTTTGTTGTTCGCGTGTAAATAATTTGCCTTGATTATCATCTTCAAATGAGTTTCTTCAGAATGAAGCCCATGCATTTCGAAAACTCATCTTGGAATTGGTATGATGCAAAATTTTGTAGGCAATTGCGACGCGACAACAGTTCTTCGTGCTCTCCGTCTTCAAATAATGCATCATGGTCATCGTCAAACAATTCTTTCTTCTAGTGTCGCTAAATCAACAATAGTTTATGGATGGCAAAGTGAATTCCATATCACCCCAACCAGTTTATAGTAGGTATATTGAATTAAATCAGAAAGTCGTTTATGTAGTAAACCCAGTTTTTTTTTAAATATTTATTGTTTTGAATTGTTTTTTTAGATTCGTGAAAGTACTTCTAATTAATTTAATTAATGCTCACAGCAATTCGCTTTTACTTCTCTATTTAAATCTTTCCGATGATCTCGACCTTAAAAAAACACTCTTAAACAAGAGTATAATTTTTGCGATTAAGATTCAAGCATTGTTTTATGGTGTATTTATCATACAGGGTGTTGAAAATATGAGGATGATGTGTACAAGCTGGTCGGTCACTGGCGAACTCAGAAAGTAAAATGAAGTTTTAAGGCACTATTTTAAGGGGCTTTAACTAGTGTCTATCATATTAAACACTTATCAAATTATACCACGTACTGTAAAGGTTATTTAATGAAAACCGCGTTCCACGGGTATTTTTTAGGGTCGTATATCTTGGTAGCAAAGGTCTGTAGAATGGTCAGATAAATCCCCAACGTGTAGTCGGGCCTAAGCGATAAGAAATATAATTACTGTATTTTCGCTAAGCAAAGAACACAGCTTAATTTTCAAATGAATTTTAAATGTTTTGACTGGTTTATTCGCAAAACGTTAAAGGAAAATTGAATGTTTTGTTTTGATAAAGTTTCAATTCCGTAATTATGCATGTTTCTGATGTTTTTCTTGCTTCGTTTTTAGAATATTTGTTTTCATTTAACAAGACTTCACTTCTCTGGCAAAATTTAATTCATATATTTTCGGGTGTTTCATTTTCCCACCTAAAATTTTATGTTGATATAAGCACTAAATACAGTTCAGATTTGAGCATAATTAATTGCTTATAAAAAATGATGCATTGTGTTGCAATTTATAATTGAAAAAATATAAAGAAAAAAGCGAAAAAAAGGCAATCTTTACCACAAATCAACCGAAAAGTAACAGACAATAAAGGAGAAAAGAAATAAAAGATAGAATTAGAAAACTAAATATGGCAAAATAAGGAGGAAAACGTATTGAAGCACAGTACTATATTTTTTTCAAACAACGTAGCATAAAATTAAACATATTTTTTCAGTTATTTTTTCCTTGCATGACACACGGAATTTACAGTTTCGCCACGGAACGCAAACAGAACCACGGCCCGTAATTTTTGAAGATTCAGGCCCGTTTTATCTTTGAAAAATCCAGAAAGGGTCAGTTTCGATCAGCCAATCACTTCTGGTATATGAAAATGCATAAAGTGCTCGCATTGAACGGTCATTCAAAGAATACCGCATTCAATAAAACGTAGGTTTTAGAATAAATGTACATTATCTGTCTCTCAATGATATATGTTTGAGAGTTAATAAATAAGTGGTTTGAAAACCGCACTCATTTTTTTCGTTTTTTCTTTCCTGTATTGGATTTCGTTTACTCTGTCAATGTATTTTATTAAATTAATTTCCTATTGGCAAGAAATCTAAATTAATTTGATTCCTTGCTTTAACTTAATCCGATAATTTATCAGAAATTATATTATAGATATATCGAAAAATGCTCATATTCTTTAAGAAATACACATTTCGCATAAACTGAGCGATAGCACGTTCATTGATTCTGAAGTTTTTTAGTGTCTAAAGTGAACCATGTCAAATCATCTACCAAGAAACGCTTTTATGTTTCAGATAAAAGTTCCGACACATTATATTTCGATTTTTTTATTACTTCTGCAAGTTTGCATTTACGTTGTTTAAACCTTTTAACATTCATACCATAAACGACACTATTAACTAGAAATTGAATCCCGGATTTCGAATATAATTGTTTTATAAAATTACTTTGTTATTCAGTTATAATGACTTACCAACGACGACTCGCCCACGACCCCGACTTCTTCCAAGTCGCCTGCCGCGGAAAAACCCGCCTCTCATATTTTTAAGCCTTGTTAAATCGGCCAAAATTCGTCTTCTAGCGTTAATAAACCAATTCTCGACTTGTAATAGGGACAAATTCGTTTCTTTCATCAGTTGTTGCTTTTCAATATCTGTTGGATAAGGGTGCTAAAAGTTCAATAATAGTCAAGGTATGTGTGCCTTTGTTCGCTAGACCGTGTTGAAACGGAATAAATTGCTCAAAGAATCACTATCCGTTAGTCTAATATACAATACTAAGTACAATGATCAATATTATTTGAACAGTTATGGCGCTTTGTACGTAGAGCTTCACCATCATCTATCACCAGACAGGATCATATTTATTTCATTTTAACGAACTCAATATACTCACGTCAGTGTGATTAAATAACCATCGTTTAAGATGATTTTTCGCTTTCGTTGGTAGATGTGGACGTTTTGCTAAAACTGAATGCGAGGGTGTCGCTGACCCAAACTTTGCTGCAAATTTATTTAGATTAGTTCACTATCATTTTGTCATCTGCAATCGAAATAAATCAATATTCTTATTTAAATTGCCTTCTCGGTGTGTTTTCTGATACAGTAGGCATTTACTCACTTAGTTTTACTAAAAAAATATATTAATTACTGTATTTTTCGATTGATCTTGACGATTTCATGTTTTAGAACATACACAACACATAAGTGTATCATTTTACTTTTCTTTGTCTATGGATATTCTCAAGAACAGGGTACTTTCGAGTACCCTCGTTACGGGATATTACGTCTGTATAAGCTGCAGAACGCCGTTTTCTAGGGATTGCAAATTGTCAGCCTTTAAAAATGAGTCCTTCTATTTCTCCTTTTCTTTACTTGTGCCGCACTCAAAATGCATTCAATAGCTAATAAATATTTAAAAACAACTAACTCCATTTTAGTATAGAGTACATGTAGAACAAACAATTTACTAGGTAAACAGAAATTCCATCCGAACAAATACTTACCTTTTGACACATCTGATTATGTTTTCTCAAATTCTGCAATGTTTTAAAAGGAACATTGCAAAAGTTGCACAAATAATCCTCTTCGTGAACTCTGGTTTTATGAGTGTGAAGCGCAGGTACATTAGGGAATTTTTTATCACAGTGATTACATGTAAAACGGCCATGCTCATCCTTCTCTATTGGCGTGTAAGTGACCTGTTTTCCTGAACCGGAATGCTTTTGATCTACTCGACGACTCTGATATATTTCAATCAAGTGCTATTATTTGATTCAAAGCGATAATGTAATTAACTTACCTTTTTCTGGTGTTGCTTCAAATTTTATGTTTGTAATCTCGATTTCCGATAGATTCGGCAATATAACTTCCTCTCTAACAGTTAGAAGATTAGATAGAATAGACTGGTTTGAAGATGTGGTATTCCCTTCTCCCTTGGTATAATATTGGTAAAAGCTTTGGACATTCTCTAAAGCAAAACCAACATATATTATATGGACGGTAACTTATCATTTGGTTCGAAGAGTGGAAAAGTGTACTGTTTGAGGAGTTTGTAAAAAAACGATTGCAGTCAAATAGTTCAAAATAAAAACGACATTGTTAAAATAAAAATCACCTAACAACATATTAGTCCTAATTAGCATGGTCATGGATAGATCATCGCTTAGGGTGACTTAATGACGGGGGCCGGATTAAAAAAAACTGTTTTACGCCAATAAAGCAAAGCTTTAGAAGTAATTAAAAATACACTCAGTTTCAAAAAAGTGTGTTGCACCAAAATATTTCGGTAAATTTCAAAGCACACTAACTTTTATACCAATTAACGGATTTTATTATTATTTACATTATTATTATTATACAAACCACACACCTGACCGGAGGAAAAAACTGCCAGGCTGTTTTTGGACATAAATAAGGCCTTTGACAGTGTTTGGATCGAGGGCTTACTGTACAAACTTGGCACTCCAAACTACTTAATACATATTATTAAACAACCACTCGAAAACAGACAACTGGAGGTACGAACCAACGACGACCTACTCTATCCCCTTTTCACCTGAGCAAGGCTTACCTCAGGGTTCACCACTCTCACCCCTGCTTTACAACATATATTGCCATGACATATACAACCACAGCAGACAAGACAAAGAAAGGTATAGACCAAAACGCTTACTTGCTGCAAATACTGCTGACGACACTACCTTATCGCGCATGACGAACGACGCCAGAGCAGTGGACAAACTCCAGACACTAACAGACACAATAACAGCATGTTCTACAAATGGAGACTCACACCAAATGACATAAAAACCTCCTCTCAAACCACCGAAATAAACTAACTCTTCAAACATCACCACGGACGGTGAAATAACTAACCCACCGACAATTGAAATACTAGAATAACAATGGGCAATAAACTAAAATTCACAATACACGTACAAAAATTAGAACAGATTTAACCAGAGAGCAAAACACTTCCGCACACTTACTTACAAAAACAAGGGTATCAGCACAGCCAAGACAGGCAACTATCATATATAAAGCGATCTGCAGACCTCTAATAGACTACGCTCATATTTTATTCGTCAACGCTACTGAACAAAACTAAACGGCATTTACAGACAACAGAACAGATAGCACTGGACTGATAACGAAGATCCGACACCCAGCAAACCATTAGACAATCCACCAAACTGACTACTCTACGAACGCACAAACTTGACAAGGATCGCGGAAAGACCTACTCGTCTTGCAATCAAAGATGGAAACCACAACCCTCACAATCTCACCTTCCTGGACTCCCCTCTGTTTAACAAGACCGACCAAACAAACGCGTTTCTCTTCCCAACATCAACCCTATTGGAGCATCTCCAGACATAAATTATGTACATGTTTGTTAATTATATTAGTAATTAAGTTTCCATACAAACGTTGGAATCAACCCAGGGCAGAAAGACCGATAGGTCGATAGCCTTTTCTTAGTAATAATTTATAGAAGAAATCAGACATTTTGATTCGCGATTTTTCATGACAAATATATGAAGAAAAAACCTTGTTTTTATCAGGTTTGTTGAAACATTCTGTGCGTTGGGGTTTAATAATATGTAAACACACAGACAATTACTAAATATGCTGTAATGTTGTTAATTTTTTAAGACAAAACAATGATTAAGAAATCGAATATTTCATAAGAAAGCGCAGTTTCAAAAACATCGACTACATTTCTGTTCAAATAAATAAAAAAACGTGGCCTGATAAGTTCTCCATTATTTGTCATGGAAAGTGAAGAATCATATTTCTTACCTTGCGATTAAAAGCCGAAAAAGCAAGCCAGGAATTACAAAAAAAATATATTGAAAATCGAGTAATAGTATAACATTTCAAAACATTGAAATTTACAAAAAATTAGATACCTACACCTCTTTTTTTTTAAACCGAGTATTATACACACTTAACTTCTAACTGTTCATTATTGAGATTAAGGAAAAAAGGCATTTGATTTCATTTTAAAAATATGTAAAAGAATAACCAACCACTCAATTAAATTATTGGCCTTCCTGTATTAATATCTGCTTGAATACATATTGGGATAAGATAAGCAAACGATCAAATAATTTGTAGACGATTGCAAACTTAAAAACTCGATATAAGAATGATCATTTCCCACTTCACTTCCTATGTAATACTATACAGGTGCGTATTTAAAACATAAATAGATGATGGTGCCTCGATAACAAAACAATTGAATTTCAAATCTCATAGGAAAATCTTGAGCAGCGAAAAAATGATGTGTAGCGTTCCACATCTGGTAATATGAAAATAATTTTAATATACAGGGTGAGTTTTTTTTCGATGACCAGCTACAGGGATCTTCGGAACTAGAGAAGTTACGAAGAAGGTCAAATGGACAAAGAATTGTAGTTTCGAATTGCTCTACTCGAAACCAATTTATTTTTCTAAAATTTGACAGCTGTCAAGAGATATTTAGGAAAAACTTATTTATGATACATTTTTTAAATTACTCCTAGTTCCGTTGATATTAATTGGGACAGAAAACATTAATAGAAAACTTGTAGGAAATTGAATTACAAACAAAATGGAATTCTGTGGATATTTTCTCCAAATAAACTGTCATTTTTGACATGACAATCATATTTGATTATTGCTTTACCGAATTGATCATTTATTCCGATTTCTGTGATATATCACATCGTTAGGTTTTTTTCGAAAATAAAGTGTCTGCTAACAATTTTATACTTTTTCAATTTAGTTGATCGAAGTTAGCAATGGAAAATAGTATAAGACATAGCATTTTTCCATAGCAACAGATAATAACATCACCGTTCAATTTTTGACATCCAAGTTTAAATTCAACTTAGAAATCTAAGTTAGTTTTACGGAAAAATGAATTAATCCAATCAAAAAAAGCGCGACATGATTGAAACCTACATTAGATGTGATAATAATGCTGAACGAGCCTCTGATTACTATTTTGAGAGGTATTTTTGACCGTCGTCAACTGTCCTTAAAAAAACATTCAAACGAATCCAGGCATTTTTGCCGGTTAGCGTATCTCGATATACAAGGCAATGAGATTGATTGTACAAAATAATATTCTTCATTAAATGTAAAAATGATTTTAAAAGTTTAATAAAAATTCAGCAACTCTGCTATTGAGCTATAAAGGTGGCTACTTAGACAAATTTTGGATTTGGGAAATTTAACGTTCTATATCCGTAATTTTTTAACAAAATTATTTCTTTCACATTTCCTGAAATCTCAACGGTTCATGAAATGTATGAGGGTATGAGTAGTTGTTAAAAGTGAATAATAATTTTGCAATCAGAGCAAAGCAGAATTTGTTGGAATTCTTTGCTAATTCCTGCACAGATTGAATTTGAATTGTAACAACATTTTTTTTGTTTGTTGTTGTAGACCACAATTAGTTTTACTAAAATATAAGAATTGAATTACCAAGCGGTTTTGATAAAATAGATTATTTCTAAATTAACCGCAAACCTTTTGCACAATGAAGGTATTAAATACCTTCTTGTCTATACGTTCATGCAATTTGTACATATCTTTAAGCGAGACAAAGGTCTAAAAATTAATCTAATTATACCATGTTTATTGAAAAAGATTATTAAGTATCAATTAATATTAATTTATTATTAAATTATAATAATTATAATTAATATTATTAAGTATCAATCAGTATTAAACTGAAACTATCAGAAACTGGTACTACTTAGATCCAAAAGTTTCAACCTATTAAGAAAAATTCGTATATTAAATGTTTGGCTATAGATATTGAAATTTACATTCCTCAATGGAATAAAACTTGAGCACTAAATATTGCAGGCACATTATTTTGCCAAAATAAATTACCTTTCGTCTAAAAACGTTTTAAATCCTATTAAAAAGAGAATATCAGTGTTATGCAATTAAGGTTCAATTCATTAAACGATGCTTCTACACTCTCGTTTCGAAACTACATTTTAAAGAAGGCATTATTAATCCACATTTTGAATCAGCTAAGTATCGTAAGCGTAATTTCCTGAATAGTATCCTTCCTTATGAAAGTAGTTATTTTTATTTCATTTAAAATTGATTTCAGCCTACACTTGTAAACAATAAATTGCCGAAAAATCTGATAATAAAAAAAATAATTAATAGAAATCAGGGGTTAACTGAAGACAGGGAGATTAATAATTAAAATGATTTATAATTGGAAAGAGTAATTGAATGGATTGGCATTCCATCAATCATGGAAAAACATTTCAAACCAGCGGAATGGCACCGCACGTGGCATAAAATTCTCGCCGTATTTTATCTGCACCTATCATTCTTACCTAAATATTATTGAAAACATCAAGTTTCACACAATGTTGTTACTACTTTTGGCCATTCACAGTGATTCTAAACGCTAATTCTTCACTGTAAATTCTAATCACTATCGAGTTGATTTAACGAACAGAGAATATATTTAAAACAATAATGTGTTTATATGTACAATAGTTTTAGTGCACAATTTAGTGCGGAGGTACTTACAAGTGGAATTCAAATTGTTGCATCCCTACGATGCAGGAAATCAATCTTTGATTTGAGTGGGTCAATAATTATTATAGCTACTTATGTACCAAAGGTGTTACGGATTGTATGATGCCCTGAAGGTCGAAATAGCCCGAGGGCCTCTGGCCCTAGAATAGGTTTAGGCCTGATGGGCATTATTGTCTCCGTAGCGCCTGTGGTGCATACAATGCTTTATGTTTCAAGTAATGGTTTTTCATCAATTTTATTTATAGTTATCAGCATTTAAAAAAGGTATAGCTGTACCTGTATGAATAATTTAATGATTTGTGATTTTTATCTAAGAGACTTTGATGTTCCTGTCAATTAAGAGAAGAAATTTCGCAAATTTAAGAGAAAATGCAGCAAAAGCTACAGAAATTTGCTGCCCTTAAAGTCGAGAACATGCTATGATAGGGAGTATGAGTTCAGCATTTTTCTCAAGAATTCAGTTCAATCAGAATATGAGGGGGCGTTATTATAATGCCCCCCGGTTGTTGTGGATATTATTATGTTTCGTGTCTAAGGAATAATGGATCAATAATATGTAGGTGAAACAAAAAAATATTTAAGTAATTTTGAAGCAAAAGCATCTTAAATGCAATATTAAACTGTTCTGTTTCATTCCCAAGCATTTTTCCGCATTGTACAATAAACCAAAACCACTTTATGGTGGTAATAGACTTACTTTGAAACCGTCAGCTTCAAATTGTGCAGGTGTTTTGGTAAATTTGAAGAGTCAATTTCCAATAGATTGTAGGTAGTAGTTTCTGGAGGTTGGCCCTCCACATACTGTCTAATTTTTTTCTCAACTAAAAGGCATCGTGATTTGAACTCATACGATAATTTTAAAGCATTGCGGCAATTATTGCAAATCACAGGATTTGGAATCAGATCCAGAGCCGTAAAAAGATGTGTCATCAATGCTAGATTGAATGGAGGCTACACCCTAACTATCTCGATACTGAGAATGGGGAAACCTGTCATAATATGTCATGTAATTTACCATTTCAGGAATACATGTTGTTAATTGATCTCTATAGGGCATGAATCCAGTAAAACTTTCGACTGCATTGATATTGAAGTACTTGGATCCCCTTTGAAGCTTGACCAGGCATAGACGAACACACTTTTGTCATTTTGTAGTTATACCCTTCAAAAATGTGTAGGAAAGGGTTTTACACTATCACTATTTTAAGCGGAAAATCGCTTCAATGTTATATAATCAATATAAACAACGCATAGCCTTTCACTGCAAAAATTTGACATTTTGATTAATGCCAAAGTGATATATCGACATAAATGTCAAATGGCAGGACACCATGAATTTCTCTCATGTTTGTGTCAATTTTTTAAAGGTCAACCAAGGATACGCTTTAGTCAGTTTCGATGTGTACGACAAGAATGGACAAAAACGACGTAAAAAGTTTCAATTATTCCTTCTAATATACGGAAATAAGGTTTGAATCAATTTTCATACCTTGTTCAATGTGAAGCTAGAGTCGTCTATGCGTTGGCATTATTTCAAATGGTGGATAGCAATTTCTTTCTTAATGATTGTTATAAAATTCTAGCAGTTTTATAGCTTATACAGGCAGTAAGCATCTAAATAACTTTAAAAATATTCTAAATTAAATCGGAACTAATAATATTAAATATACAAATTAAACTATTTTGAAAATATTATAAATTAATATTCTCTTAATAGTTTTCATTAAGGAATTTTCTGTTAGGTGGTTTGAGGCGATTTCACTCAATATTTTCAAATATTGGTTTCTCCATTAAGGAACGTAAAGCAAAAGCATTTTTTAAAATCTCAGACTAAATGAAATCCTTCTAATCTGCAGCCTTTTTCGGCGTTGTCACTTCTACAACGTCTCATACTTGTACGGTTACAAAATAACTAAAAACCCTTTTATTACTAGCTTAAAATTAGATTAAGCACATTTCTAGTGCATTTAACAAAAACCCATTTGCCCGTTTTCGTTTAATGCAATAACTGTTAAATTCAAATTTACTCAGAACTATTTTCTATTAAACTTCGTCTAGCTTCAAGTGAGTGCTGTTGTGTAAAGTTTATCGGAAAGTGTCACTTTTAACTGTTTTTTGTTTAAAATTCCCAACTAGGGCCAGTTTAAACTTTTTTGGATCGTATTTATTCTAATTGCAATGTTAGTTGTGAAGTGCACATCGAGATTAATTGTTTAAAGTTTCAGTTTACGTAGTAAATGCTAGTTGTTCGTGTTCCATCCAGTCAACCGAAGAACGCATTTGGACTAATCAGGTAACTATTGAATGTTGCATTTTTAGTTTATCTATTGTAGAAAAAAAAACGGAATATTTTCTAATTCATCGTTTACTTCAATCAATTGCTTGAGGCAAATTAACCCCACAACATCTATTGCATCAACAAGTGGTTAGATATGTTTACACTGACGTTTTAGGGGTTACCTTTTCTATCTATTGTAGTATTAAATTAAAACATCTATTACTGCAGTATAAAAGTTGCGTATAATGAATGTTTCGGTATTTGGACGGAGTTCGGACGTTTTACTGATTAGCAAAATGTTTACCCATGAAGAAATATTACCAATCAAACCTGGAAACATTACACAATACGGTCAATACGTTATTGCTACTTGCATTAAGTAGAGTAATGGGGCCATTTTACAGGAAATTAGATATGTTTATTTACAAGTAGTTTTGCATAATTATTCAGCAATATTTAATTGCTCATACACTTTAATACATTCAAATTAACAAATGTCTTATTTAATAATTTCTTGCGCGATACGTTGTCTTTCATCCTACTAAGCTGATCATTTAGTTAAAAGTGAATTAGAATCATCTGCTTTATACAGGATAGGGTTACTCATTAGTGCGTCAAAGTGCGATATCTGAGTAAATATGAACTTTAACTGCCGAAAAATTAAGAAACTAGCCCAATACAAAAAAACTAACACTACTGACACAATTGACGAAAACGGAATAGAACGTTACACAGACAAATAGAAGCGGACGCGTTTGCCAGACACCATCAAAGGGCCTTCAGCATATCGACAAACCCTAACTTCGACAATGACAACTGGAACTTGATCAACGACTGGTTCTTGAACTATTTTAACAGCTTACCAAACTATACCTACAAACTGATCACAGACACAGAGTACGATGAAGCCCTAGCGCATATCAAAAACACAGCACCGGGAAAAGATAAAATAAAGGCAAAACTCTTGAAAAGCCTAACTCAAGAAACACAGAAACTGATCCTAACTGAACTGAACAACTACATCACAAATAACAAAATTCCAAAAACATGGAAAAACGGCTTAATAATCCCTATTCCCAAAAATGGACTGGACAATACACAACCGAGCAATTACAGACCAATTACATTACTCCCAGTAATTCACACGTTCTAACACACCCCGTAAATTGAAAAATAATTTTAAAATCCGCATCTCATAAAAACGAAAAACTTCGTCGGAGACGTTTCCCTCTAAAATTCAAATTTACTGAAATATCGCACTTTGACGCTCTAGTGAGCATCCCTCTATATTTAAGTTTCATTTGCGCAAGTTAAATTATACAGCACTTGACATATTAAAGTATATTTTTTAATTGGAAATGCTGGATCTATAGATATGGTTTTATTTTATAAAAAACACTCTCAGACTCTACAAACTCTCCCTACCAATGTATACGCACCTATGTGACGTCGCTAATGATAAGTTTTTATTAAATAAGTTTTAAAGTACATACGTGGTATAATTTGATACATTTTTAATATTATTGATACTAATTAAGGCTCCATGAAATAGTGTCGTTCAAACGCCTTTGTTGTTTATGTTGGCCAGGAATCGACCAGCTTGTATTCATGAGTGCTCATATATTCTTTATCTGTATGATAAAGATAATACAGGAAAAACTATTTTTAGATAGCTTGATGCATAAGCTAAAAGGAGGTGCTGTTATTTCACATTGATAAAATGAACCGTTTTCTAAAAAAGTATGATTTCAATCATGAAAGTTTATTTTTGCAAAAGACAATATTTTTGAAGCTGACAAGATACTCCAGTTACTAACTCGATATCCTCATCTCACTTAATTACTTCAAATTACTTCAAATTGCAATTCAATGCAATTATTGCAAATGCAAATTCATCTCTCTAATTACTTCAAATTGCAATATGGAATACACGTTTACTGAAATATGAATATGCGTATAAGTATGTATTCTATGTACGTTCCTCTTCTAAAGCTCTGGAAGCCAGATTATATCAGAAGAGATTTGTTATAATTCCGCATAATTCCAAATCAGGAGACATTTGATCGTGTTGACCAACTTTGAAGGAACATGAGCGAGAAAGTCGAACTGATGGAGTAAAATGAAAGAATCGATTTTAATATTTAAGGAACCTTTGCAAAAAGAAGCCACCATGGTAGTTTGAACGGGACGGCCATACGGAACGCCGCATAGGAGGCGAATGTCTTAAACGCTATAGAAGACAATCGTGCAACAAGTCTTAGAAAACTTATTGCACATTTTCCTATATCCAGAAACAACAATATTCCAAGTACCTGCACAACAGTTATTGCACATATATCACTTGCAGGAAGTTAAAAATATGTTAAACCTTAATTTGCATGTATGGGCCACGGAAAAAATCATTATAAAATTGTTTCACGGGATCAACACCAATTTTGCTGGATGCAATACAGCTGAATGAACAACTTTATTTGCAGTTCGTTCTTTGAAAATTTATTAGGGGGTGTAGCAGTATAGACAAGAAGAAACATGTGGTACTTCTACGCGGGGGCACCACGTCATTTTACTGTTGCTGTACGAGCTAGCGAGCAACAAAAAAACAATCTAAACGATGTTTTTTCAAATCCTGGATCGGAGGAGAAGGACTTGTGGCTTGGCCTCTCCGTTCTCCTGATTTATATCCATTGGATTTTAATGGACGGGGATACCTGAAAAAACGTGGTTTATCACTTTTGTTGAAAGTAGAAATAAAATATTGCAAAGATTATGTTTTATTTCGATCAAATAAGATAGAAACAATGCAGGGATTTTGTGGCAAGTGCAACAATCCTCAATTCAGCTTGGGCTAGAATATGAAGGGTGTTCCAATAAGAACGACGGATTTAAATTTTAAATAAAACATATATATTTGTGGCATAAGTTTGAGACATTTATTGAAAAATGAAATAAAAAAATGTACACATGAGTTATGAATGAATAAGACATCGGACAAATGACCGCCTCGGTTTTGCTGGCACAGACGTGCTCTTTTTATGAAATTTCAAGGACTGTTGCGCATACATGCGGTATTTCAGAGATCCAGCGTTGAATTTCATCTTTTAAGGCTTCAATCGTTGATGGTTTCACATAAACTTGTGACTTTAAGAAACTCTAAAGAAAAAAGTTCAAAGGCGTTAAATCGCATGATCTGGGCGGCCAATGCCGATCTCCAAAACCAGAAATAACACGACTAGAAAATGACTGAGGCAGTAAATTCAACAGTTTCTCTGGCTGTATGCATGTTGCACCGTCCTGTTGAAACCATATGCTGTTGAGATCCATATTTTGCAATTTTGGGTGCAAAAAAGTTAGTACCATTTCACGTTAGCGAACACCACTCACTGTTAACGCTTGACTAACTGCATTTTCGCAGAAAAATTGGCCGAAGATGCCTCCAGCCCACAATTCGCACCAAACAGTGACTCTTTTTGGATGCATCTTTTCTGAACGATCACTCGTGGATTTTCGGAACCCCAAATGCGACAATTTTGTCGATTAATGAAGCCATCAAGATGAAAATGGGCCCTCGTCACTAAGCTCATTTTCGATGAAAAATCACTGTCCAATTGACCTTGTTTCAAAATCCAATCAACAAGGGCTCTTCGTTGCCCATGGTCTTCCGGCTTTCGCTCTTGATCCAATTAACTTTGTAAGCATGAAGCTTCAAATCTTCAAATACATAGTGGTTGTGGAAGCACCAATTCCTGAGCTCTATACCGATGATGTGGTTGGGCTTTCCTCAACATTTGGCCGTAATGCTGCGATATTTTCAGTCGAGCGACTAGGACGAACGGGTGTTTCTGCTTTCACTTCATTAACAGACCCAGTTTGCTGAAATTTCTTCATTAATTATCTTACAAGTGGCTTCAGTTGGAGCATTCTGATGGCCCATAAATGAACGCATTTTGCGAACTGTGGCTGCAAAACTTCCAGCATTTTGATAATAATTTTTCACAATGAGAATTAGTTGTTGACCCTCGTTCTTATTGGAACACCTTTTTACAAGCAGGACTATGTTGCATCCACTTATGAAGTATTAATTATCAAGTCTTTATTTCAATTTACAAATGCTTATTTCATTAAAAATTGATTTAAATAAATGCTCTTTTTTGGAAACGGTTCATTTTATCGACGTCAAATAGTATCTCATTTTCTTCTTAACGCAAGAAAACTATCTGAAAATAGTTTTCTTGGTCTTTATCATACTTACTGGGGTGTTAAAATATGAGGAATAATTGTCTACAAGCTGCTGGTTCCTGGCTAACTCAAACAGCAAAAAGAGTTTTAAATTTTAAGGAAAACTTCTGGAAATTAGTATTTATTATATTAAAAAATTGTCAAAATCTGTGAAGAGCTTTAAAAGTTATTAGTAAATTCTATATTCAATGAGACTTTTAGAGACCCATGCCTTCGTAGGGAGGGACTGAACAATTTTTTTATAGGAACCTATCTGACTATGTCATCCTCTGTCTGTACCAAAACTATTCCAACATTTTTCGGACACGCTGTATAATATTACGGGTTTACTAGAAGCAAGATTTAAAGTAATTCAATGGCCATTTGGCGAACTATTGGTATAGCTAAAAGTTACAAATAAATGATTGCGATATTAGTTTTAAACTTGTCAGCGTTACAGCGGATTTAAGGTTAATTTTGAATTGTGCTCTTCAAAACTTACAATTGATATTAATGTAATTCAACGGTCATTTGCAAATTATTAGTAGTTATAGCTAAAAGTTACAAGTAAAATATTGCGATATTAGTTTAAACTTGTCGGCGTTACAGCGGATTATGGTTTGTTTTGAAATTGTGCTCTTCAAACTTAAAATGGATATTGTAATACACATTAAAAAACCTGAATTCTTCTAAGAAAGTAAAATTGACTGGAAAGTGAATCACCCTGTAGTACTTGTAATGATACTGAAATGTATGTCAGCCCTACAGCGCTTTAAAAACGGTAAAATTGTTCCTCTAAAGAAGTTAATAAATATAAAGTTGAGCAAAAAGTAGTCGAAAGACGTTAATAAATATAAAAATACGTTTTTTAATCAGCTCACGTTGTCCCAATTTACGAATAGCGAGATCTGATCAAGCTAGAAAGAGGCTGGTAGTTCGATTGTTCCAGTCACAAAACTAGACAAACCAGTATAAGTGAACACTCGTTTTAAAATTTGAATAATAATAATGAATTACTCTATGAGTGACTTCTTGAAATTTAGATTTTCTTAAATTTTTTTCTCACTGGAATTTGTAGGATGTAGATAAACAAATACGCAATGCTGCACGTGCGTGATTGAGAATAACAGTAAACTGTTCAAAAGTACAATTAAATTTTATTTCATTTAGTGCCTAGTGGAAAATAATCTTACCGTATTAATGATTCATTTGTTATTTACAGGTCGACTCTATTTCGCTGTTACTTTTAAATGATGCAAAAGATGTCTTCTCGACAGGAAAAAGCCAAGTCAGGAGCTTGTAAGTACCTTATTATTTTTTGCTACGGAACTATTAGTGACAAAAGTTTGGGATTTCCGAAAAATAAGTTTTGGTTTCTTCATTATTTAATTGTTTCGAATGTTAAAGTTAACATGAAAAGGTTTTCAATTTCACTGTCTTTACTTAGATACTAAATGTTTGGTTTTGTTCTATTTGTATTTTATATAATAATATTGATATGAAAAAAAGTAATCGAATTTTTACATTTAACTACTTTCCAAAGTTTACAAAATCACACAAAATATCTACAATAGCACTCATATAAGCCCATCGACGTCTATGTGCAGCAAAAAAATTAATATTTTCTTTGCTTGTTGATTTGAAAAAAAGTCTAAATGAATGGTGGATTGCAAAAAATATGTTGTTGATCATTTTGAGATTCGATTCCCCCAATTGAAAGTACCTTCAAAATATTTTCTTCAGATATTTACGCGCTTAATATTCTGTATATTAACAATGAAAAACAGTCGAGCTTCCGAATAAAATGTAAAAATATTGGATCTTCAGTTAAAATAGCACTTTACGTTAATAGTGTTTGTTGCCCTCCAATAATTATAGATTGAATTTTAAATAATTAATGAATCAGTTGGTATCAAAACCGTAGTGCTTTTAAGAGTCTTTGTTTTTGTCAAAACTTGATGTTTTCGCTTGCTTGGAATAAATATCGAAAATGTGTTGCGACCATTTCCATTTCAATTTCAAATTTTGAAGTAAAATATATTAAAATACTCTAAAAACTATCACTTTTATAAGCGTGTGTTGTAGTGTGTATACAAGAGGGAATATTCAGAAAAATCACTAACAATAGTGCTATATAATAATACATAGGCAAGTTCATATATTTAATCTGGTTACTCTCTGTCAATAGTGATTAGCGCTTCATAAGTTCTAAGGAATTTGTATCGCTAATTTTGGGCACCTTATCTGAAATGGTAACCTTATCTGAAAAATTATCACATATACACAGTTAAACCAAATAAACAATTCTGTTAAATTTGCTTGTGACATCTTGGGCGGGTAATAACCATCGCGTTAATATCCTTCCGTACCTAGTGCTAGTTAAAGTGAAATCAGTTACATGTTATGTATAATTCATTAAATATTAATAACGCCATCGAATTGATAGTGATATTGCGTATGTAAGGTAGTGAAAAGGTGTTTTTGGTGCAAACATGGAGCCAGACGGCTTAGGGGGAAATAAAAAGAAGTCAAACTATCTGGAATATCATTCCGAAAGAAGCGATTTAAAACTCAGACTGGAGTAAGTTTGATTTCAAGCATTACATTAATGGTGATTAATTCACTCGTCCAAAAATCAGTATAGGTACCTAGGCGTGACTAACACATTATCAATCACATTTAGTTGCTCCACACAAAGTAAACATGCCTACAATCTGAAAGGATATTCAAACATACAATTCGAATAAAATAGTTTCCAAAAGGCCATATTATCTCTAATGTTAGTCACAGCCTTGTGTTATTGTCTCAGGTGGTGCAGATTTTCACTAATTAGAGCATTTGCATTCATTGATATTTATTTGTTGTTGTGTCTATATAAGGAACCTATTCAGTTGAAACATGAACACATTTTTCAGTTTAAAAATAAGCCAGAGCTGTACCTATACATACTGAAAACGCGTTGAATTGCAGAAAATTATCTCAATTATTCGTTCAAAAACAAAGAAACTTTCACAAAGAAGATTTGTGTAAACTGACTGTGCAAAATAAGTTTTATTCATTACAAATGTTTGCGTTTGGAATTTCATCTCGATCAGATGAGTTCAAATTCTTTCGGTTCCTGAAATTCCTTCTACCCCAGAAAGGGTGCGATTTAGCGAAAAATGTTTATATCATGTACGGACGTTATTCTTTGCTGTTCTTTCGATTCCTGAAGTAATCAACATTCAACCTGAATTAAAGCTGCCTTCGATAGATCAAAAACTACTAAGGTCCTTTTCCTTGAATTTTTTAAATGTGTTTTAAAGTATTTTTAGAAAAAAAAACTGTAAACCAAATTTTAGAGTTACATCAAGTAACCCAGTAACGTCTGAAAATGTGATTTAATTTCACTCGCTAGTTTAAGAGAAATAAGTATATTAAACACGAAAGACAAATTTGTGTTTGCCATTGAACAAAATTGATGGTTTCTGTAAGGAATAGTTCGTAGCCAAGACGTAATACAGGATTCATTGTCAAATGTATTCAGATTCAGAGAAAATATTATTTTATACGGTGAGATTCAAGATTAGGGTCTTTCCTCTGGACGTGTTATCTGAGGATAATTAGGTAGTACAGAAACATTTATACTTTATAAGTATATAATTATTTAATTTATACGTATATAAGTATAACACAAATAAATGTTACTACAAACTGAGAAATTTGCAAAAAACAATGTATTTGATTTGCAGTTGTAAATTGCAGTTTTGCCATATGCATAATTGCCTGCTGCTTTATGCGGAAATTAACAAGGTTAACAGGCGAAATAAAATAAAACTCCTTTCTTATTTAAAATGTATAAAAAAGTGAAGTATTTTCTGATGGTGCTCACCCCGACGTTTTTGTAGATCTGAGAATTATAGAGATACCAGGGAGCTTTGTTGGAGTATGTTAGTTTTAGATGTTTGGCAGAAAGCTCACGGGCAGTTCATTATTTGAGGTTTAACTACCTGTTTGTAGAATAAGAATTTCGATTTATTACTGAATCTTTACACACACAGAAAATATTGGTTGTAAACGTTTATTTTTTGCCTATAGTCAAGCGAAGATATGGTATATTGTACCTTCAAAGATAGATACATAAAATATATTAAACATTCTCATTGTATAAGCCGAAACCGAAGTGCCTTCATAGCTGTTCTGCAAATTCTACGTCAAATTCTGAGCGGACTCCATATGATAAACCCTGTACCTACGTTCAACTGCTTCCAAGATTAAAACATTTAAAACCCGATTTTCTACTGAAACTCAGTGGTTATAGTAGTACTAAACATCATTATTTCTAAAAAAGGCTATCGACCTATCGGTCTTTCTGCCCTTGTTTAATACATGTAGTCTTAATCTAAATAAAAAAGAAAGATGAAAATTCTTTTATTCTAGGTTAATAATCTTATTAAATAAACTATCCAATTCTAATGACAAGAAAAAATTATTTTATTGTCCAGTAGTCAGTTGCGTTTGTAAATGTTCTAGTGGCGTTGATGTAGGGAAACGGAAGCGGAAAAATGTTTGTCCATTTTGTCTGTAGATGTATGAGTCTTTCCGAAATCTTTGTCATGTTTGTGCGTTCGTATAGTAGTTGGGTGGAGGGGTTGTGTAGTCGGTTTTGGGGATGTCTTATTCGTGTTATTAGTCTTAGTGCAATTTGTTCTGTTGTTTGTATATAACGTTTTGTCCTTTCTGTTCCGTTGGTCATGAGTATATGTCCATAGTCTAGCAAGGGTCTACAAATAGCTTTATATATTTTGGTAGCGGTGTTTGTGCTAATTCCTCTGTCTTTGTAGGTTAGTGATCGGAAGTGTTTTGTTCTCTTTATTGTTTCTGCCCTGATGTTTCGTATGTGTTTAGTGAATTTAAGTTTGTGGTCAATTGTGATTCCAAGGTATTTAAGTCGTTTTTTGGTTGTGTCGTTTGGCCGTCTGCAGTTATTGTAGGGGAGTCAGCGTTGAGTCTGTGGTTTGTGAGCAGAAGTTGGTTTTTTGTCGCTTTTGGTGTTAGTCTCCATTTATAAAACCATGTCATTGTGTTGTTTGTTAGTGTTTGGAGTCTTTGAGCTGCTCTCTCGGTAGTTTTGTCATGTACAATAAGTGCCTTGTCGTCTGCGTTAGTAGTTAGATTAGTCTCAAAAGTAATGAAAGAAAATTAATTAAACACTAAACTAACATTTACTGGAATTTCACGAAGTGGAATTCATTTTTAAAATCTAAATAAAAACTAATTTTATTTCAAAAAATTATTGAAGTTGGTGTTCAACATGTCCCCAATTTTCTTGAATACATATCCTATAGATTCGTGCATGTTCCTCTACTTAATATTTCCATTTCTGTGTTTAATAATTCCTTCTTCATATTCAGCGTCGGTTGCTTTTCCTGATCTAATTTATCGTTTGAAACCAAATAAAAAAAAATTATCGAATTTAGTCAAGTCAACTGTTCGCTGGCTATCTGCAGGGCTCCAAAATGGCTGAAGAAAAGCATACGGAAATAGATGTTTTAAAAGGACAAATCAGAGAATCAATATAGCTGTAATAGAGGAACAAAAACGAATCTATAGACTACGTGTTCAAAAAAATAGAGGGCATGTTGGACGACTACTTCAATAATTTTTAGAAACATTTTTTTTATTAACTCCGTAGTTTCCGTAGAAAGTAGATTTTTAATTGTTGCTATATCGGAAACATTTCAACTTAGGTATACGATAGATTATAAGAAATCTATTGAGAAGTTGTCGTAGAATTTGAACTTATATACAGGGTGTCGCACGGTCAGCGTCCATTAGAATATTTAGCGAAGTAATGCGATTTGAATCCTGAAAATTTGGACAATGGGATTTTAGGAGACGCTCTTATCAGATGAAATAACAGCGACATTATGCGACTTCCGGTTATACCGAAAGCTGTCCCACACTTACTTATTTTAAATGGAACACCCTGTATAATGTATTTTTTGTGTTCCTTTCTTCATTTCCAATAACTTTTATTAAAAGTTTTTCTACCCTACTATAGTTTTTATCAAAATTTTACCATTAACAGGGTGTCGCCTAAAATTGAATTTCTTTTCAGAGATGAAAGACCTCAAAATCTCAATTGCAAAAATAAATCTAAATACAGCAAAGTGGAATATTTTTATTATCATCTGAAGATACTGGAAAAACTTCATTATTTTAAATACGTGTCCCTACTAAGTCTACCGTTGCATGAGCTCTTTTTAGTAGCAAACTTTCCTTTAACATCAAGCTGCGTTATGAAATCCAAGAATTCTTGTAAACAATGAAAACTATTGTGTTAAAGACGTTAAAGTTGAACAGTTCTGTGACGCGTTGTACATTTTTGTAGTAAAATTTAGGCACTGTCGGTATTTCGATCATTGCTTTGGAAACGAAATTTTTTAATTCTCCTCAACTGAAAAGTTCAGAAATTATAGTTCCATCCAAAAACGATCCATTTCTTTTTATTTCTTCTTATTTTCAACAGTCACCTTTGTTTCACGAATAAATCAACAGGTATTTACGTAATATTAATGAAAATAAAATCGCAATTTCTAATATTGTTTTCTGCTAATATAGGGTGATTCAAAAGTGGCGTCATTCCTTTTAAGGGGTTATAGGGGCTCACTTGGAGAGTACGAGAAAAATATTGAAAATTTAGATATTAACTATTAAGTATTAAGTATTATATATATTAAATATTAAGATATTAACAGTTGAAAATCGAATTTCAACTTTGTTATTAAGTATTATTTTAAAATAGTCCCATGTTTGCTTGGTAGCTTTTTGGAATACTTCTTGAAGTGCCGCATACTCTCTCAGAGCGTAGGCGACCTCTCGCGCATACTTGTCGAACACATCATTCATCCACAATTATACGATTATTGGGATTAGATTATTATTTGGAATACTTAACCATTCGAAAAGAAAAATTTCGATCTTTGCTTCAAATTACGAAAATTTTTGATTTTAAAAAAGACCTCTTCTACAATTTTTTATGAAAAGTCAAAGCGGCAATGATGTTTTTTGTCATTAAGAGATAGTTACAGGTAGATAGCCTTTGTCAATAATAACAAGTATCCTTTCACAAAATGTAAACCAACATGGAATTTACGGATATGTGATTAGTTATGGGAAAATGCCACACTAACATAGCAGAAAGTGTAAGACCTTACACTAGCAAAGGGCCAGAGACACTTGACGATTGGCTCCAGTAATTGACGCAGATTGTGGACGATCTAGAGGTGCTCGGGTTCCAGACACAGAGGCTCAAATATTGGAGGTAATTGCAGCAGAGCCATCCAGGAGCATCGCACAACCACTGATACTTTCCCAGGCACCGGATAATTGTCCCTATAACTCCCCAGAGGAAGGGCCACATTCCTATCATGTATGTAAGATACACAGGACGCCAGGACACATTAAATCTCTGATCTTTCGAACACCGGTACAAATTGAGCAGGCGTTAATTAACCGAATACGAGAAGCTGATCAAAAGTTGATCCCAGACTGCGGCGAAGAGTGCACCATAAAGTGATTGGGGAATAAACATGTCTGGAGTTAAACCGGCAGAACTTCGTCAACCTTTTGTGATTTAACAACTTAATTGTATGTTACTTGATTAATATTAATCATTGATACATAACCTTACACAGGAGATGTTTGTTTACATGTGAGGCGAGTTTAGGTATATCACTCATCTGCCCCAAAAAGGATGCCACTACTGACGGCAAATTGGCAGCGTTATCCTAACCTCAAAATATTTCTATTGCTTTCTCTTTCTTTGTTTTGTGTTTATCTATAGTTACTACAATTTTCAATAATTAAGAAGTAACAGGTATTTACGTAATGTTAATTAGGCAGATTACCTTGAAAAGCATCGTTGCCGTAATTCTGATCTAGTGTTTGGCAAATATCTCAGTTTTTGATAAGAATTAATCTTTTTTACCATTTTTCCTGTACTCCCAAAACACCCCCAGAGGAATGACGCCACTTTTGAATCACCCTGTATTTTAGATTTTCTGTGACAATTATTTTATTTTCATTTTAAACAATTTTTCTGTACTTTCTAGACAACAAATCCAGAGAAATAATGCCAATCTTGAACCACCCTGTATACTATACTAATAAACGCTTCAAGCGCTATATCGTTTTCAAAACCTTAAATAACACATTATGTCTTTGAAAAATATTTCTTTAAATTTCATACTCATAAAGTCAACGATGATTCACGAGACACGACATGCTGTTTTTAAATAAGAGATATATTTACTGTCTGAGCAAATTATAACAGAGGAAAGGAAAGGAAAGGACACAGTTCAATGGAAATCTTTGCGAATTTGCATATGATGATCTCAGTTCGCGGAGACATCGTTTGAAGGATTCATTTGACTTAAAAAACATCGTAAACTTTATTTATAAACAAGATTTATACGTATCTACCTGCGCCAAAGATGTTGTCCTTGGTGGAATGAGGCTGGTGCAACTAAATAGTTGATTAGGAGTGTCGAATGCGAATGAAAGAATACACGCAATATTTTATATAAATGGGTCAGTTTCTGTATAAATGAAATCACAAGCAAATGAACAAATTTAAATAATAAAAAACTATAAAAAATACATTAACATCCAGGGGATAAACATGAGCGGAGTAAAATTAGATACTACTAAAAACCAATGTAAATTAATATACAGTTTTGAAATATCACGTCGGTTTAAGAGAACTCATTCGGGAAGTACGGAACTACCTTATCAATAGTATTAATTTCATTATACCCAACACTTGTAATTCTAACTTTATGAAAACATGGTTTACACAAAAGTTGTAAACACTTACATTCAGTGTTATTGAAAAAATATTTTTTGAATACAGAGTGTCCCAAATTGGCAGTTTTAACATATCTCTTGTAGTGTTTAATTGATATGGATTTATAAATCACATTTTGAAAAATTGGTTATGATTTATATCGGAAAAAGTTTTTCAGAAATAAATTGAAACTATTCTATATATATATTTTCTTGTTACTTCGTACTTTTTTTCATAATGTGGCGCCAGGAATTTCATGAATAATTTCTCATTAACTAATGAGCCCAGATTAGAAATATTCGGATCTGGTCGCCCTACAGTTTAACTTAGAATCAACCTATGCAATAACAACTGAATCATTCCTTTTAAAAAGTGCAATTTTTCGTATGCCAATGCGTGAATTTGCGTCATCCTGTATCAATAATGAATTATCTAGAAGGGAAGTAGACGAACCAACAGCTTTTGTATGATACAATTTTTTATAAAATGATTAACACAATTAATAAAGCGATGACTAAAATTTAACCAATATTATTTTTATCGCGATGATTCTTTATATCGTGACATATTTACAAATAGAGTGTTTTTTAATATTGCAAAAATAAGTAAATTGCATACCAAACACTGAAATAAAAATCACAAACAAACAAAATATGTAACGAGTTCTCTTAGAATGTTTATTGTTTTTTTTTTAAGTGATTTTAGTGACGGCCTGCAAAATAGATTCTTGTGATTTGTGTTCGCGGTTTATTTGTAACACTTTAGAATTGAAGAAAAATTGAAGCATTTGAATTTATAATTCTGCATTAACTTTTTTATAAAACGTTTCTAAAAAATATATAATAGTTTACTTTCAGTACGTACAAAGCTTGTTATCCACGAATTTAAAGTGTTTAGCTAAATTGCGTGTATTTAATGATATAGTGATTAAAAACCTTTTACCACCAGGCTCTTATTTAATGATTACCTTGCTTAAGTCCCAGAAAATTTGTTATTAGCGCAATTAATCGTGTAACGAGAGGTAGTTTTTTAACATAGCTAATAGTGTTGGTCTGTAAATAGAAGCCTATTTTACAATGTGAAAGTTTAAGAAGCTAAAGACATCTAGCTTCTAAAGGAAACTACATAGTAGAATGATAACTCTATAACTCAAAATTAACTTATATACAGTGTGTCCAGTATAAAATGATGTACATGGGGATATGGGAAACCGTTAGAGTTACAGGGTGGACCAAATGGGGAAAAAGTTGCGCAATCAAGTGCCTATAAATAATCTGTCATCAACTTCTTTGAACTCGGAATAGCAACGGATATACAGGGAAAAAAAGAAAAAAGTGCGTTTTATAAAATCTTTTATATCGTGTTTATTATAAAAGATACAATAACGAAATTTTCAGGGTGGGGGTAAGAAATGAGCGTGAATTTGAAAATAAAGTAAAAAATAATCTAGGCCCACTATGTTCAATGAGGCCGAAGTCAACTTTTGTTTTTCTTATGGGCGCCATATTGAATTTCTGCATTTTTAAATTCCCCTTTAAATATGCTCTTCAACCATGTATAACATGTTTATGTTCGGTCAAGATAAATAATTAAATTTAACAAAATTAATATTTTATTGTAGTAGGCATTGATATTTCTCTTCAATTTCCCCATACTGACGTTTGTTGTCTGTTTTAATTACCTAGGTCAAAGTAGAATTTATTGTCAGTGTCAAGTGTTTGCAATTAATTGTGTGTTTCAAAATGAATCACTTTTCAAATTATGAAAAATACGATATGTTGAAGTGTTTTATTCTCTGTCGTCGAAATGAAGCGAAAGCTGAAGAAATGTGTATTTAAATAAATATCGAGAAAGGCGACAACCTGGTAGAACTATGTTTAGGTGTCTGAAAGACAACCTTGTAGCTTACGGGAGTTTTGCTAAGGTAAAGAAAAACAAACTTCCAGACGAAAATAAAGAAAATTTGGTAATGCAAAGCGTGGTTGAGGCACCTCGTACGTCTTTACGTCAAATTGATGCCACAACAGGAGTTGCGCGGTCAACGGCGAATAGTATTTTAAAGCGTCGTACATATCACCCCTATCGTGAACGGCCCTGCCAGGGACTCCAGAATGGCGATTCGATTAGAAGAATGGCATTTTGTCAGTGGTTTATTCAAAGAAATAACGAGATACTAAACTTTTCCTTAAAAGTCCTTTGGTCAGATGAGAGCCAATTTACTAAATGTGGACTATTTAATCGTAAAAATACCGTTTTTTGGTCAGATGAAAATCCACGGCTAGTTCGTCAAGTTAGGCACCAAGTTAGGTTTGGATTTAACGTCTGGTTAGGTATTGTGGGTACCCACGTGATTGGACCATTTTTTTTAATGAGAACTTAAATTCCGAGAGATATTTGAATCTCTTACAAACTAACGTAGCGGAAGCACTTATGGATCTTCCAGTAGCTACCCTGGAAAACTTGTATTTCCAACAAGACGGCGCGCCGCCACATAATGGACGTATCATCACAGAATTTTTAAATCTCGAATTTCCCAACAAGTGGATAGGCAACCTGGGACCAGTAAGATGGCCTGCGAGATCCCCTGACATAATACCGCTTGATTTTTTTGCATGGGGCAATGCTGTTAACAGAATTACCCCAGAAATGATCAGAAAATCCTGTGAAGCAGTAATGAGACGATGTATGTTGTTCGTACGAGAAAACGGTGGCTTATTTGAACACCTACTTTAATCCTAAAATGTTACTTGTTCTTTTGTAGTGTTCGATGTATGATCAATAATAATTTAAAGTAATAATTAATAGAAATATCAATGCCTACTACCATTAAATATTAATTTTGTTAATTTTAATTATTTATCTTGACCGAACATAAACATGTTATACATGGCTGAAGAGCATATTTAAAGGGGAATTTAAAAATGCAGAAATTCAATATGGCGACCATAAGAAAAACAAAAGTTGACTTCGGCCTCATTGAATTATGGCCCAGATTATGTTTTACTTTATTTGAAATTCACGCTCATTTCTTACCCCCACCCTGAAAATTTCGTTATTGTATCTTTTATAATAAACACGATATAAAGGATTTTATAAAACGCACTTTTTTCTTTTCTTTCCTGTATATCTGTTGCCATTCCGAGTTCAAAGAAGTTGATGACAGATTATTTATAGGCACTTGATTGCGCAACTTTTTCTCCATTTGGTCCACCCTGTAACTATAACGGTTTCCAATATCCCCATGTACATCATTTTATACTGGACACACTGTATAGCTTATAACTCAATATATGAGGGCAAAGACATAAGCAGGTTTTAAAGGATTCTATAATTAGTGACAAATCGAAATCGTCCAGTGTTTGGAACGCTCCAATTAATAGCACTCGTTAAAGTTAGCTGTTTTTTGAAAAAATTTATGATGTATATTATATTTTATATTCTACAATTAATCGCTGTATTATAATTTTCGTATAAAAAAACTATGTTGTTCGCTTTTTCCGTGTCGAGTGTATTTCAAATTTTCGAGAGGCAAATTTGGAAAGCATTCTTTCAACTGCGCTGCTTTCTTTTTTGGGGAACACCATTATTATAAAATTTTAGCTCAGTTATTTAGGGGAGATGGATATGCCAACAAATGAACAGTAACAATACCTAAATGGTAAAAAATACAAAATCTTATTAAAAACTTCAAAAATATTCTCCGATTTGTTAAAACTGTTATTATTTTTTGAAAAAAATACAATTTACTTCAAATCTTTTAACTAAGTAACGTCCTACACAAATTAATTAATTTCACTATTTGAGTTCTCTTATTGTCTTATTTCCTGTGATTGATTTTTATAAACAGTGATCACATTTATAAATAACCGAAACCACAAAATCACGTACCAAACCCACATGTAATTTTATGCGAAAAAGACCCGATTGCTGTGCTTACTCATGTGTGCAAACTTAATCGTAATCATTATTTAATAGTGATAACCAGCTTTGTTCAGATGCCCATGTGTAATTTATTTCGTGTCAGTGGCCTTTATTTAATGCAAAAATCTTTTTACCGTTTTCAACCGATCAATTTGATCTATTTGAGTCAAATGGGATTTTAAATAGACTTAATACTTTTAAATAGAAAAACTCACACCCACTCAACGTTGATATCGCATCATTTATTAACGTTTTGCTGAAAACATGTTATTGGAATTACATACATGCCTATTCTGGTTAATGGTTTAATGGTTGAAGCTGCAAGTATCTAGGGCATAATCTAATATATTTTACAATGATTAATAAAGTTTTTTTTTTCAGGTAAGCCATCATAATTAATAAATACAAAATAAACACCATTTTCAATTATATTCGACAGTGTTTGTAAACAATTATTTTCTTCGGTTTCGCTTCTTTGTGGATGGAAACTGTTGTTACCAAATCGTCTAATCGGGGTCACTAAACATTTTAATTTCGCCGCCAATAAGTTGCCTGATTATCTTTGTAGAAAATAACAAATTGTTAAGCTATAGGAGACCACATGGTTGATGACATCATTTTGAACCTCCCGCTATTTTATTAAATATTTTAGCAAACGAGATTGGAGGCATGGAATGATGAGACCTTGTATATTTTGTAAAACAATGTTGTCCTTTAAAAATTAATGAGATATATATTATATTGTCGCACTGGTTGTCCGAAAATGGTGCATACGTAAATTATGGTGTTAAGTTGATAAACAGTTTTCGAAATATTAAAAAAATGCAGCTCCAGGGCCAATTGTCTCACTGGCAAATTTTCCTTACAATTAATGAGCAACCTTAAATGTATCCCCTTCAATCCCCTGAACTGAAATCATCTGAAGTGTTCTAGTTTTTTCAAATTAAAACCGCATGCATTTGGATGTATCGTTTTTCTTGTATTTGACTAAAATTTGGCTCTAGTAAGTTTTCGAAAACAAGTTTTTGGGCTTTTAATTAAAGATCGAATTGAATATTGTAATTCTGATGTAATTATTGCATTTAATTTTACTTTTGCGTACGTTCCGCGAATTAACATACCTGGTAATGAATGTGGTTGAAGAAACTGCGATTGGAAAGAAACATTTCTCCAATTGTGAGTCTTTAGCGAGATTAAGTTCCTCTTAAACCGAAAAAGGTTGGAGTTTGAGATTGTGTGGATTGAGGAGTGTGAGATGAGTTTTCAAGAAATCTTACGTAATTTCATGCTGCGTAAGAACTTTTTAAATAAAAAGTACCGTTTTTCTTTCTGCTTTCCCAAAAATCACAAATTTGTGTAATAGCTGCTTACTTCGTCCTAAGGCTAATTTGATTTAAACTAAACAGTTCTGAAGAATGTTAAAATGCATGCTTAAATCGGGCAAAAATATTTGAATCGGTTAAATGATTGAAGAATAAATGCAATGAAACACACATAATGGTCTAATGTTCCATTTCTTGAAAGAAACCATTTGAAACTTTGAAAAAAAAAACTCTAAAACGACATCTGCATCGATATAAGTTATTTGCAAAAAAATTTCATAAATAATAACTTGCAAACACATGCTGTTTCAGTGTAGCCAAGATTCATACGTTTAAATATTTTTCACAGATAGAACTTTTATGAATTCAACCGAAACTCGCAGTTTCATAGCCGAATAAGTTTAATTCTGATAGGAATTATTTTCTCCAATATACGAAACGATAGGAATTATTCAAATATTGAACTACTTGAATCGAATTAAGCAAATATGTATTTGGGCAGCCTTAGGAATTCAGGAAACTAGAAAACTATTGTAAATTGTAATTTAATTATAGAAATGACAGAAATGGCATATATTACAGTTTTGTAATTAATTCATTCCAATGTATTCCTGGGTTTCAGTCAATTTTATTGTTTATTATTTAAAATGTTGCAAATACGTTTCGGTGTCTTTATCCACCATCATCAGTTTGTATGTTTGGATGTTTCTTTCTTTACATTTGGTTGAATATCCAACCAAATGTCAAGAAAGAAACATCCAAACATACAAACTGGTGATGGTGGATAAAGACACCGAAACGTATTTGTAACATTTTAAATAATAAACAATAAAATTGACTGAAACCCAGGAATACATTGGAATGAATTAAAGTACCGTCAGGAAAAGAATATACAAAATTTGTAATTAATAAAAGTTAAATTTTTAGTAATTTATAATGGTAGAAAACGTGATTCTTAGACCTGTTTATATGTCCGCTAACAAACAAAGTATTTTGTTTTCCACATATTCTTTTTAAAAATGGTTTAAATATTTGTAAAAAGCTTATCTTGAAAATGTGTATGTTTTCGTATTCAAATAAGAATTGAAAGGAAATATAGCATTTTGCTTTACTTTACGGCGGTCATTTTCAAGTAACTGTATGAAATCCTAAATATTTGGATAAAGGATTTTCGAATTGTATATTTAAGGAATACTTGAAAGTTAGATGCCTCGATAAGGAATAGGTATTGTCGCTTCTAACTTTGTATATGACTGAAATTTCAGAAGCAATTTTGAATTGTACGACTTTTCCCGTTTATTTACTTTCTACATATTCTCACTAAACCCCAAATAGCTGAAATTTTGATTCAAAACTGGAACCCAGTTGTGTCCCAAATATCACTTTTTCTACTTGTTAAGACAGGAGTTGTAGCAAAACCCAGTTATGTCCCAAATATCACTTTTTCTACTTGTTAAGACAGGAGTTGTAGCAAAATCCTCAATTGAAACAGAGCACTTGCCATTGTCAACAGTCCCATTTGTGCCGACTTTTTGGTTTTTGGTGGAACGTTTTTATGAAACAAAAAAGTATCATACAACAACACTCCCCTCATGCCATATCCTGGAGCGCCTAAAAGTTCGTTCACACGGTGACATTAATGTCGTGACATCTAATATCGTCCACAACAGTGTGTGTCGTCTGAACAGTTGAAGGTCACAGTGTCGCGACTTTAATGTCAGATATCAAAATGGTTTTATATGCGTCACCGTGACACTGGCTGCTGTCACGTCATTAGACGTCACGACGTTAATGTCACCGTGTGAGCGAGCTTTTATGTACGTAAAAAATCATGAGCATCAAACCCGGTTTAACATTACATACATTACCAATGTGATTAGATCTCTTTAGTCTATGAACCGGTATCGTTTGGTGATTAAAATGTACCTTTCAAATAAAGCATTCTACAGTATAATAGAGAGTTATTGGACAGTCAATAAAGGCAAGCAGTAATAAAGTTATTGAAATTTTGACACATACGCCGGCGCAATTCAGTCTAAAAAATAAGGGATCCCTTAATAAGGATACTGTTCTGTGCTAATTCTGCAGCGATACTGTATAGTTTTATTTCTACTTTAAACTGGCAGTTGACATTTCTAACGATCTCTTGCAGAATATTTCATTGTATGCATAACCTAGTTTCTATTGCCGCACCTTTTTCCATTGTAACAATTAAGCAGAAATGCTCAAACGGCGTCTAAAATCCAATAAAAAAGGAAACAATACAAAGACAACAACGTAAAGTTAATTTAATTCTGTAAAGTTAGGTTAGACCCTTTTCCATTCCAATAACCATCATTTCGTTAAAGAAATAAAGCTAATGCAGTATCAAAATAAGAATTAACCTTATTACTGCATGACAGTATTTATAATTTCCAATAAATCTCTAATATAGGAATTCATCGAATGTGATGTTATACTTTACAAAAGTTTTACTATACTTTAAAAAAGTGTGTACTCTGCCAACACATTACTGTGGTAAAGATTTAAGTTTTTTAAATTGTATTAGCTTATTTAAAATTAGCTTATAATTAAGCATTTTGTTTAAAATTAAGTATTTTTGTATTTTTATACCACTAAAGTAAAGTTTTTCTTTTTTTGACCTATGTACAATTTTTGGCAAATTTTGACTAATATTTTTTAAAAACCGCGAATAAAGTCTATATATCTATTCGTTTTCAATTTGCGTTTGAATTAACAGAAATTCAGAAATTTTGATTAATTTATGCGGACCAGCTTTCTCCCCATACCTACCAATAATATCTTGTCGCCATCCTCGCCTATTTTCGATACTCCTACTCACGAATATATGCTAATATTGAAGCAATAAATGTTTATTACTCTTATGTTCTAACAAAAAATAAATAACTCTAACAATGCTTATCGTTATCGTATCGTTTAAGGTCAAATTAAAATCGTTTTTTTTTATGAACAACCGAAGCTGGCCAAGTTTCTTATTTAATAATATGCGAATATTTGAAGGATATTCGGAATAGTAGTAGTAGTAGTAAACATCTTTATTTCTAAAAAAGGCTATCGACCTATCGGTCTTTCTGCCCTTGTTTAATACATGCAGTCTTAATCTAGATAAAAAACCAATATGAAAATTCTCCTATTCTAGGTTAACAATAGTAGTAGTAAACATCTTTATTTCTAAAAAAGGCCATCGACCTATCGGTATTTCTGCCCTTGTTTAATACATGCAGTCCCAATCCAGATAAAAAACAAATATGAAAATTCTCCCATTCTAGGTTAACAATGTTATTAAATAAATAAGATTTCAGTGGCAAGAAGAAATTATTTTATTGTCCACTAGTCCGTTGCGTTTGTAAGTGTTCGAGTAGCGTTAATGTACGGAAACGGAAGCGGGATTGTCTGGTTGGTCTTGTAAGACAAAGGGGATTCAGTATGGTCCAGTTGTAGGGGTTGTTTGTCCATTTTGTCTGTAGCTGTATGAGTCTTTCCGAGATCTTTGTCATGTTTGTGCGTTCGTATAGTAGTTGGGTGGGGGGGTTGTGTAGTGGGTTTTGGGGGTGTCTTATTCGTGTTATTAGTCTTAGTGCAATTTGCTCTGTTGTTTGTGTATAACGTTTTGTCCTTTCTGTTCCGTTGGTCATGAGTACATGTCCAAAGTCTAGCAAGGGTCTACAAATAGCTTTATATATTTTGGTGGCGGTGTTTGTGCTAATTCCTCTGTCTTTGTAGGTTAGTGATCGGAAGTGTTTCGCTCTCTTCATTGTTTCTGCCCTGATGTTTCGCATGTGTTTAGTGAATCTAAGTTTGAGGTCGATTGTGATTCCAAGGTATTTTACGTCGTTTTTTGGTTGTGTCGTTGGGCCGTCTGCTGTTATTGTAGGGGAATCAGCGTTGAGTCTGTGGTTTGTGAGCAGAAGTTGGTTTTTTGACGCGTTTGGTGTTAGTCTCCATTTATAAAACCATGTCATTGTGTTGTTTGTTAGTGTTTGGAGTCTTTGCGTTGCTCTCTCAGTAGTTTTGTCATGTACAATAAGTGCCGTGTCGTCTGCGTATTGTAATATGTATGCCGATCTGTCGATTTGATTTTTGTCTGGTAAGTTGTAATTGTATATGTCATGGCAGTATACAGTGTGTCCAGTATAAAATGATGTACATGGGGATATTGGAAACCGTTAGAGTTACAGGGTGGACCAAATGGGGAAAAAGTTGCGCAATCAAGTGCCTATAAATAATCTGTCATCAACTTCTTTGAACTCGGAATAGCAACGGATATACAGGGAAAAAAAGAAAAAAGTGTGTTTTATAAAATCCTTTATATCGTGTTTATTATAAAAGATACAATAACGAAATTTTCAGGGTGGGGGTAAGAAATGAGCGTAAATTTGATAATAAAGTAAAAAATAATCTAGGCCCACTATGTTCAATTAGGCCGAAGTCAACTTTTGTTTTTCTTATGGGCGCAATATTGAATTTCTGCATTTTTAAATTCCCCTTTAAATATGCTCTTCAACCATGTATAACGTGTTTATGTTCGGTCAAGATAAATAATTAAAATTAACAAAATTAAGATTTAATGGTAGTAGGCATTGATATTTCTATTTATTATTACTTTAAATTATTATTGATCATACATCGAACACTGCAAAAGAACAAGTAACATTTTAGGATTAAAGTAGGTGTTCAAATAAGCCATCGTTTTCCCGCACGCACAACATACATCGTCTCATTACTGCTTCACAGGATTTTCTGATCATTTCTGGAGTAATTCTGTTAACAGCTTCTATAACAGCGTGTCTCAGCTCCTCTTCGGTTTCGTATGATCTACAGTGTACCACATTTGTGAGGAAACCCCATGCAAAAAAATCAAGCGGTGTTATGTCAGGGGATCTCGCAGGCCATCTTACTGGTCTTTCTTAAGATACAAGGTTGTCTTTCAGACGCCTAAACATAGTTCTACCAGGTTGTCGCCTTTCTGGATATTTATTTAAATACACATTTCTTCAGCTTTCGCTTCATTTCGGCGACAGAGAATAAAACACTCCAACAAATCGTATTTTTCATAATTTGAAAAGTGATTAATTTTTAAACACAATTAATTACAAACACTTGACACTGACAATAAATTCTACTTTGACAGTTACCTAGGTAATTAAAACAGACAACGAACGTCACTATGGGGAAATTGAAGAGAAATATCAATGCCTACTACCATAAAATCTGAATTTTGTTAATTTTAATTATTTCTCTTGACCGAACATAAACATGTTATACATCGTTGAAGAGCATATTTAAAGGGGAATTTAAAAATGCAGAAATTCAATATGGCGCCCATAAGAAAAACAAAAGTTGACTTCGGCCTCATTGAACATAGTGGGCCTAGATTATTTTATACTTTATTTTCAAATTCACGCCCATTTCTTACCCCCACCCTGAAAATTTCGTTATTGTATCTTTTATAATAAACACGATATAAAGGATTTTATAAAACGCACTTTTTTCTTTTTTTCCCTGTATATCCGTTGCTATTCCGAGTTCAAAGAAGTTGATGACAGATTATTTATAGGCACTTGATTGCGCAACTTTTTCCCCATTTGGTCCACCCTGTAACTCTAACGGTTTCCAATATCCCCATGTACATCATTTTATACTGGACACACTGTATATTGTAGAGAAACGGTGAGAGCGGGGATCCTTGAGGGAGCCCTTGTTCAGGGGAAAAAGAAAATGACAGTGTTTTGTCAATTCGTACTTGTAGTTGTCTGTTTTCTAGTAAGTTCTTTATGGTGTGTAGTAGATATGTTGGTGTGTGTAGTTTGTATAGTTTGTATAGTAAGCCTCTATGCCAGACACTGTCAAAAGCCTTGTTAATGTCCATAAACAGGCAAGCTGTCTTTCTGTCAGTTAGGTGGGTAGTTTGTATATTGTTGGCCAAAATAAAGAGCGGATGAACGGTCGAGTGATGCTGTTTGAAACCAAATTGATAGGTAGGTATATACTTTTCAATCACTTTGTCAAGCCGCTGCTTCATTATGCATTCAAAAATCTTGCCTAGTACTGGAAGCAGTGTAATTGGTCTGTAGTTGCTCGGTTGTGTATTGTCCAGTCCATTTGTGGGTATAGGGATTATTAAGCCGTTTTTCCATGTTTCTGGGATTCTGCCATTTGTGATGCAGTTGTTCAATTCAGCTAGGATCAGCTTGTGTGTTTCTTGAGTTAGGCCTTTCAAGACCTTTGCCTTAATTTTATCTTTCCCCGGTGCAGTGTTCTTGATGTGCGCTAGGGCTTCATCGTACTCTGTGTCTGTGATCAGTGTGCATGCATAGTTTGGTGAGTTGTTAAAATAGTTCAAGTACCAGTCGTTGATCAAGTTCCAGTTGTCATTGTCGAAGTTAGGGTTTGTCGATGTGCTGAAGGCCCTTTGATAGTGTCTGGCGAATGCGTCCGCTTTCTCTTTGTCTGTGTAGCGTTCTATTCCGTTTTCGTCAATTGTGTCAGTAGTTCCAGTCTTCCTGTATTGCGCCAGTTTCTTAATTTTTCGCCAGATATTCGGAATATTATTGAAAGTTTGTTAAATTTTTGCACTTAAAACAAAATCTTTAACACCTTGTAAACCGTTTGAGATGTTTCAGTGATGTTCAGTACAACGTGCCAATTAATAAGGTCGCATATTTATCCATGCAAACGTAATTTTTAGATTTTGGCAATAGAGTGGGTACGAGCATTAACTTTGCTACTTAAAAAAAAAAAAAAAACAATTGTACGCTAATGGTTTTTCTCCAAAAGCCAAACTATTTTTGAAGTCTATGTCGTGGTAGTTTTATTCCTATGATGCAGCATTTTTTTATTAAAAAATTACAATTTCAGAAAATAAGAAAGTAACATATCCAATATTACTGGAACTGTTTAAAACCATTAATTATTTTGTGTTTTTTTGCAATTTTCATATCTAATGTTCCATAATTTTTAAAGGGCAAGCTTTGACTAATTTTTAAATATATTTATGTAAATGTAACGTGAATGTTTTCTGCTTTCATGTTTGCCTAGTTCTGTAGAAAATGTGCTTTTATGTGGTTATATTGAGACAATAAATGTTTACTCTATAAAGTAAAAACTTTTGTGCTTTTTTTATTATGAAATAAAAATTTTATAAACATTTATTTCACAATAATACAGAATATACCACTTAAGACAAACTCTCGAAGCATTTAAATATTAAGTATTGCTGCAGCTTTTTCACTTCATACCATTGGTGTTTTACGCCTTATTTTTACTAAAAATCTTGCTGATATTTGCAGAAATTATTATTCGTCATAAGTTATGGATTATGAGAGTTGGCACAAGTACTAAGAAATATTTTGTTCCAGATTAACATTTACCATTAGATTAGATGTTTGTTTCAGGAAAAATATGCGAGTAATATGGTTCCTTAGTATTTGAACTTAAGAAATGCGTTTTATCATTAATATGAATAGTTTTTAAACCCTAGGAAAACAATCATATTATTGTCAGGAAATACTTTGGAAAACAGAAAAAATCAGCGTTTTATAATAAATTATACGAGTTAGTAATCACATACTTTTCATTCCACCAATACTTTATACGGTGTTACTTAAAAGATACTCTTGTTTCTTTCTTGTGACTGTTGATTCTGGCGATAGATACAAATTTTTAATTATCATCTTCACCAACCAAATATGCATATAATTGCCAGTTAAAGTTAAATCAGATTGCGTACGTACATATCTGATTTCAAATATTTCAGATTCTTTTAAATATGTTTCGGTTTTACCTTTCAATGTTGCACATTTTGTTTTGCTAATATTGACTAACATTTCTGATATCAAAAGAGATAGACTTTCGAGGCTATTCCTTGAATGTCGTCATCACAAACCACGTCATCGCGACCGGTGCATAAATACGGACTGCGCCCGAGGAATCGCATCAGAACAGTGTAAGCGTTCAAGCAAACCACTTCTGAAGATGCAAGCCACACGTGCTTGCGAAACGTCAAGAAGAAATTCTACCGAACGACGGCCTAAAAACCCGAAAAACCCACTTGTTTCATTTCTGATATCTATTATATGTATCTTGCCAAGAAGGTGCAGCCAAAACAAACAACAGCCAACTATTTGACGAACAGGAATGTTACCTATTTCAAATTCATCATTTAATCAGTTTAGCCAGTTAAGCTTAATAACGTAGTATATTTGCATAATATTTGCCGCCAAATTTCACCTAATTTGATTTTTTAAAGCAGTTTAATCGGAAATTTATGAATTGATACATATTTGTCAGATAACATAATCGGAAGCTTGAACTAATACTGTATTCAATATTCATTCGATCCACACCTACTTTCACTTTAAACATTTTCAAAATTAGCAACTTGATGCTTTTTGTATTTGCTTCATTATCAACTTAAGGGCCTTTTACCATCTAGCGTAGCCTATATTGTTCTCATTCTGCTTGTCATTCTGTAGTAACAAATTACGTACGTTGCAGAAGGCAGAAGTGACCAATCATAACTTGTACCATTGGGTTGACTTTACTTGCAAAACAGTACTTTCTTCTTCTTAGAGTGCCTATCCGTTCCGGATGTTGGCTATCATGTTGGCAATTCGAACCTTGTTAACAGCGGGGTGGAACAACTGAGAAAGTTGATTGGTTGAACCACGTTCTTAAAATTTTCAACCACGATATTCTCCTTCTGCCCATTCCTCTAGCTCCATATACCTAGCCTTGTAGGATATTCTGCAAAAGGACATATCTGCTCTCATTGCGCATTATATGTCCCAGATATTGTAACTTTCGAGTCTTAACTATATTCAGGACTTATTTTTCCTTTCCCATCCTTCTCAGCACCTCCGTATTGGTCATTATCTCTGTCCAAGGTATTCGTTGGATTCTTCTATACAGTCACATTTCAAATGCCTCGAGTTTGTTGGAGGAGGCCTCCGTAAGTGTCCACAATTCGACCCCATAAAAAAGGGTCGAAAACACGTAGCATCGCAATAAGCGAATTTTCGTTGTCAGCTGTAAGTCGTGGCTGGTAAAGACTTTTTTCATCCTGATAAATGCTGTTCTGGCTTTTTAAATACGCGTTCTGAGTTCCACAGAATGGCCCCAGTTATCATTTACATTCGGGCCCAAGTATGTGGATTTGTTAACTCTCTAAAGGAGCTCCGTCTACCAATAAAGTACCGCGGGTGTTTTGGTGTTTACTGATTATCATAAACTTTGTTTTGTTGGTGTTTATTTCCAAACCGTATTGTCGACTGTATGATGTTACACTGTCCATTAGGAGTTGCAAGGAAGCTAGGTCGTCCGCAAAAATAACGGTATCATCCGCATACCTTATGTTATTCAATCGATCTCCATTTAGCAGGATTCCGGGGTGTCCTACAGGGCTTTTCTGAAGATGCGTTCCGAGTACAGATTGAAAATAACAGGAGACAGTATGCATCCCTGTCTGACACCACGCAATATTTGTATCTCCTCCGTTGTCTCTGTCTATTTTCTATATTCTATTTCTGATGATTTTGAGATCCTTCCCATCCAGGCCAGCTCTTTGCAGAACTTCCATCATTTTCGTGAGTCACACTTGGTCAAACGCCTTCCTGTAATCCACGGACATGCGTATACATCGCAGTTTACATCCCTGCAGCACTGAAACAGCACCTGGATCTAAAATAGAGCCTCTCTAGTCCCTACAGCCTTTCTAAAGCCGAATTGGTTCTCAGACATCTGTTCCTCACACAGTTTAAATATTCTACTGTGAATTATCTTCAGGAATATCTGCAGTAGATGGCTCATTAAGTTTATTGTACGAAACTCGCTACATTTCCTAGCATTAGGCTCTTTGGGGAGGGTAACAAATTCAGACTTCAGCCATTCCGTGGGTATGACGCCCGTATCATAGAACACATTGAACTTGTAAGTCACTCTTGTAAGTCACCCTAGGTTCTTCCCTCGATCAACTTTAATATATCAGCCGGAACTCCATCGGGACCCAAAGCCTTTTGATTTTTAGCATTTTTCAGAGCTGCCTGTACTTCTCTTTCTAAGATTGGGGGACCATCTGTTTTCTGATGGTCTGAGAGACTGAAAGGACTTTATTTGATTTTCCACAACAATTGAATCAAGCAAGAAAAGTTTGCAAAATTGCTATTTACAACTCGACGCATCCAAATCTCTAGTTTTGCAATAAATGAAAATACTCTTTAGTAGCTATTATTATATTTGCCAAATCGTTGGATTGATATGTTCAATTAATTCAAGTAGCAAAATGTCTCTCTCCATTGTCGTTCGGCACTGGCGATATTTAGGACTCTTAACCTCTCCCTCTAAGTCTCTTAAGCCCACAAGCCAACGCAATTTGGGTCTTCCAAGTGGTCTTCTGCCGGTTGGATTCTGTTCCCATGCTAATTTCACCACTCGTTTGCCATTTTGCGTTTTAATGTGTCCGGCCCATCTTAGTCTTTAAGCTTTAACCATTTTGACGATATCTGGTTGACGGTATATGTATTCCAGTTCTCTGTTGTTTCTGATCCGGTACTGTTCTCAGTTTTGGTCTTTCACTGGCCCATATATATCTGCTATTCTTAGTCGGTTTTCATTTTGTTTTGTCATGGCCCACGTTTCGCACGCATGTCTGATAATAGTGTGGTAGATACTTATTTTTGTTCTTCGAGAGACTATTTTGGACTTCATTATTTTCTATAGTGCAAAGTAACAGCGATTCCCACTTTACATTCTCATGTTAATTTCCTCTGTCACGTTATTATTTGCTGTTATTGTAGCTCCCAAAATTTAAAGTGCTCCACTCGCTCAAAATTGTATATATTTATGGTTACATTTTATCCAATTCTATTGGCTATTCTATTCAGCATTTTCTAGTTAAAAAATCTTCTTTTTTATATATGGTTGTCTTTCCTACTATGTCTATATCGTCCGCAAAGGCAAGAAGAAGGAAAAAATCTTCGTTCGAATAATGTAAGCTTCTGAGCATCATTTTTAATTATTTTCAAAAGGTAACTGACAGCTGTAAGCATTCCTTTGGCATTTGGTTGCATTAAAAATGGCCACTTTCGTCATGGCAACTAAGAGTGACAGTATTTAAAATAAGATGCGGCAAAATAGCCATATGAAAACATTAAATTGACAATATTTCGAAAACTAAACTCTTTTGGAATAGACAACTTTACACAAACTTACCCTTAATTTTAACACTAAATAAGATAAAATTATCAAAAATGGGGGTTTCCATTTAAAAAAATTGATTTTGGGCGGTTTTCTCAACGTCATTTTGAAACTTATTTTTTTGACACTTTGTATTAATAGTTAGACTTAGGTGTATGATATTGTACATGAAATATATTTGGAATTTGGAGTAGAATTTAAAAATGTAATAATATATAGGGTGTTCCATTTACAATAAGCAAGTTGATACCTACTTCCGGTATAACCGGAAGTGCGGCCATCTTGAAAATATTTTAGATCGTTTGCCCCCTATGAGCTACGTATATTGTCCAATTTTCAAATTTCTCCTAATTATAGTTTGCCAGATATCGATGGGGGCGGTTCCCGGTCGGACACCCGGTATAGTGTTAGTTTTCTTGGACTACAACTTTTAAAATTTTTGTAGTTAAAATATGCGCATCATCAGCAAAAAAACCCGAACGAGCTTTTTGGTTTGCAGAAATAATTCAGATTATGAGCAACCTTAATGAGCCATTACACTTTATCTCAACAAAACAAGTGGATTTATCCACATTTGTTCACTTTCCTGCAATGATTGTGGTAATATTTTAGCTACTCTTAAGAAAATACAGCACGTGTTTTTGTATTATTACTCGCTTATAGCGAACTCCGGATATAACGAATATCCCAAATCCAATATATCCAGACGCAACTGTATTTCTAAGTACCCGAAAATGCCTCTGGTTTGTTTCCTATTGGTCACCCAGTATAATAAATAAATTTATTCGCTAATGAGGCATATTAGTCGAAAATGGTTCAAGAATCATTTCATCGTCATCGCTAGGTGTTAAGCCTTTGTTGCTTACTGTAAGGGTAATATTAGTAATTCTTAGCCTTTTATGGCAGTGACGCCTTGAAAATCCAGTACTGAGTACTGCTAGTAAAATCCAGTACTGCTAGTACCTACTGATACTCAATTAATAGTGAAAATTATTGATTGAATGATTGAACTATGATCAAATGTTCTTAAAATAATGTTGTTATCTAGTAATTAAAGTCCTGCTCCAAACAAGTTGATGCCACATACAAGGTTAAAACAGGATTTGTTATTTCTCCTTCAACCAGCACAAGTTATTTTGGAAAAAAGCGCATCAGTGCCTTTTAAGCACATATTTTATATACGAATATATGACACTCTAGGTTTAGATTCTCGTTTCTCGAGCAGCTCTTCCAAGCAACTTTTGATTGTTTAACTTTACTCACTTTAGTGTTGTCGATGTTTGCCTGGAAACCTACTTGTTTATTTTTCTTCTGTCGTGAATTACATTATTATTAATGTTATGATTGTCGGAACAACGTGATTGAAAAGTGTTGGCGCATTTGAATTCTTATCGTATATTTAATTAGGTTTGCTGTTATTTCCCAGTTAAAGTTTGTTTAGTAGTAGTAGTGCGCACTCAATGTGATTTTTTTTTGTGTTGATTAAGTACATTTGCGTTTGTTCTCGCCTACCTGTTGGAGACGTCTAAATGAATATTGAGGACATTTTCTAAGTAATTTTTAAAAATAGATAAACCTGATTCGTTTCAAAAGGTGTTCATAAGTATTTTAAGATTTGTCGCGTTCGATAAATTATTGGTGGTTTGGAAGTGTTTTCAGTTGATATTTTTGTTTCAACTACAACATTGGACTGTGGGAAATTGAATTTGAACTTCCACATTTCTTACACTTTAGATGTTCAATTTTAGTGAAGTAAGTAAATGATTGTGCTGTGATTTCGTGTGATTTTACTTGGAATTTGCGAATCTAGGCTCAACTTTAACATGTATGGATATGTACGTATATTTTAACTTAAATTTTTTTGGTTTGGTCTCGGTTCAATCACTCAGCTGCAGCTAAACAAGCCCAAAACATAAACACTGCTGTTCAACTGTCGGTATTTACATACTGTATTGTAAAGTTCATGATGCGTTTGTATTGTTCTTAATTTTTTTGGCGTGTGTTCCACTTACATATAATTCATCTGACTAATTAATAATATTTATTAACTTTCACTTTGATGAAGATTCTTGACCACCAAAGCTTGCCGTGACATAATTAACACCTAAACAAAAAAGCTGAGATATTTAGTAAGTTTATCGATGATGTGAACGAATGTGTGAATCATCACACATTCTACTGTAATCTAAAAATTCCATTCACAGTGTTCTTGATACAAACAAACGTTTTATTGGGTCCCTGAAGCCCATTGCTTATATCTCATACTGCACTGTAAGGTTTAAGAAATACTTCGAAATAATTATTTTTATTGTCACATTTTAACAAAACGTGCATTTTATTACAAATTGCAATTTAAAGATTTCATTTTATATTGCCAATTTGGCGTCTTTATTTTGTATGCTTATAAAATATTATTTTAATGCCTTCTACATCAGGAAAATGGCAACTCCTTAAAACGGGCATTGCCATTCAGTAAAATTCGAAGTTATAAGTGAAATAAGCCAAGCAATAATGAAGGCGCAAGCGAAATTCAATGTAATTTTATTCTTACTGTTTCTCCTGCGTTTTTCTAAAATCGGTAATTTTTGCAATGTTCATGATTGTATTGCCTTGCGTTTGATCATTGTATTGTTTTGATTTGCTTTATATCATGCATTTCTGATATATTGTAATTATAACATTAACAAATAACCCCTATTTGTATCCAAGTCCAAATAGTTTCTTACCAACAAAAAAAAAATGTAGAAAATCGAAGTTAAAATTGGTTAATCATTTCAAATTCCATTCAATAAATGAAAATAATATAGACTTTGAAATTATGGAATTTGGAATTTGAATATTACGCTGACCTATAACGCTTGTACTCAAATATGTATGCTATTTTGCATTTTGGTTTTACCTCTGTTTTCAGTCTCGACATCATGCTGATTATAGCACTATTTTAAAATTTTCTGTATCATGTTGATAATAATTCCAACATCTGCATCTGCAGGATTACCACATTAAGAAATATCAAATAATAATAATTGTATGGATCAGTTGCAATATTTCAGTAAACATTGAGTTTTGATTTTAATTGAATTTCAAACAGGATAAAGCAGTACATGATCATTCAAGTCTTAGGATTTTATCAAATTGGAATTGCTTTACTTGGTAATAATTCAAGTAGCCTCACAGTCACAAGATACAATTAAACACTAAAATAAAAATATTTTATTGTTGCAAGTTCAACTGTCTTATTTCAACAAATAAAAGCTTTTGGCATCATCAGAGTCTGATGTGATCCTGATGCCTGATCCCAGGCACCCCGAGAACCGGATGTTTTTTGTTTCTCAGAATAATTGGAACGAAAATATACTTCTAGAATCTTCGGTTTACTACTAACAAACATCTATTGCTATCGTTTGCATGGCTTTATTTTTAACTTTGAGAAAAACATGTGCTTCTTCTTTTTCTAATTCCCTCTCCTCTTCGGAGATTGAAAATCATCAAGGGAATTATAATTTTATTAGCAGCTGCTCTGAATAATTCCGTTGATGGTAGTCCATATCAATCTTTCAAGTTTTTACGCCATTACGTTCTTCTTCCGTGAATCGTTAAAAAAATGTATTTTTGGAGATCTTTTTTGACACCCTCACAGGCAAAAATGGAATATGTTTTAATTTTTTTTTCAGTCAATCGCATGTTTCTGATTTATAATTTCTGTGAACAAATGAAAGTTTGCTTCGTCCACGTATATAAAGGTGTACGCTGTGTCTGAATTTTTCTCAATTGTTGTTTGCCTGCTTGTTTTTGTTTCAAAAATACTTGAGTTTTTGGGTTCTCTGTGAACAGCTGTAAAAGTCAGCATAGTTCATTCAAATGCGGTCTAATGCATTTGTTAGAAACATTGACTGCAAAAACTTCATATTTTTTTAGTTATGACTGACCGGTCCATGAATTGGCTCTGTTCGGTGTTTCAACGTGAACTCTATGTTTGTTCTACTTGTTCGCCGCTTCTTTGGAGTTCTTGATCGTTAACGTATCGATACGGAGTTCATATTGACACCCTCAGTACATTTGCACGTTTGTGCCAGTCACAATTGGCATAATAAAATCCACAAATTTTTCCCTTTACATCTGCAACAGCCTCTTTCTTTATATAAGATATCTTGCGTGAATGTAAAAATATATTATAATTCAAAACAAAATTGTTTAGACTAACCTGATAGGTACACAAGTTTTGTTTTCGATTGTAAAGCAACTGTTTAAAAAATAACATTTTTCATATATCGAGAGATTTTACAGCGGAAATTACTTGAAGCACTCTAACTTGCAAATAGCTTGAGATTACTATTAGTTGAAACAGGTTTATGTAAAATCGAAATGTTTTGAGCATAACTGAATATTCGTTTTGCTCTACATTACTACTGTTTGAAGCGCAATTGACAATTGAACCTGTGCGTTTTGGATCTATTACATTTTCTGAAGTAGTTTTTTGGACATTTTCATTCAGCCCCAGGAAAAATTCAAACTCAGAATAATCGAACTTCAAAACATTCAAATTCTAAAAACGGTTCAGAGCAAATTCAATTTGCTAATATAGGAATTAATCGGTTTCGATTTGTTCGAATGAATTTTGCTTCTGAAAAAGCAAAAAAACTCTCGGAGATCGAAATCGCACACAGAAGACGTTCACTGGTGATCGAATTTTCGACAAAAATGTACAAAGCGTAACCGCATTAAAAGAATCCTACCCGACTGCCCCAATGTTTGTTAAGGTTTTTTTAAAACAATTGTTTTACTATTTAAAGCAAGATTCCTACCTGAGACTGACAAAGAAATAAACAATTCAGTTATTTCCCTACTACTATCTTGATTGTTAAAATAGTCTAATTTTTGCTTTGTTTATTGCCAGTTTGAAATTGATGTTGCCATTTAAATTTTGACTATTGTCATTTTGAGTCTGATTTACTCCCATTTGCACTTGAAAATATTATAGTTCATAAATTTCTCGATTTGGAATTTCAGTTTTTATATAACTTTTTTAGACGACATTTCTCCAACCAAATTAATTAACAAAAGATGCAAATTCCTTATACTTTAACATGAGTACTTCAGAGCTTTTTTTGTTTCTTTTACTTCAAGACAAGCATTTATTACATTAATCAAGTTGTATGGAATTTCAATAATATTAATATTCTAAGAGATTTTATGAAACATTGTTCTTTTGAAACAAGTGGGTTTTTCGGGTTTTTAGGCCGTCGTTCGGTAGAATTTCTTCTTGACGTTTCGCAAGCACGTGTGGCTTGCATCTTCAGAAGTGGTTTGCTTGAACGCTTACACTGTTCTGATGCGATTCCTCGGGCGCAGTCCGTATTTATGCACCGGTCGCGATGACGTGGTTTGTGATGACGTGGCCTGTGTCATCGGAGCTTGCGCATTCTGTTGGCTGTTGCTATCCTCCGGTGTACATGATTCTCTCTCCTGTCCTGAGCTGTTGTTTTTTCTTGCTGTTTTTGCGTTGGTGAGTGCTGGAAACCATATCCTGTTCAGCGCCATTGTCTCTTCTTTTCTGTTGAAATTGTCGTCGTGTTTGTAGATTTCAATGGCTTCTCGTATTAGTCGGGGGCGATACCCTGTTGTCGTGGCCAGGACCTGTGCCTCTCCGAAATATATGTTGTGTGTTCCATCGCTGAGGGCATGTTCCGCCACTGCCGACTTCTCCACATGTCCAAGTTTGCAATTCCGTCGATGTTCTTCTAATCTTGTCGCAACCGATCTCTTAGTAGTTCCTATGTAGACGCTTCCACAGGAGCATGGAATCCGGTAGATTCCCGCAGTTGCTAGGTGAGGTCTTTTGTCTTTAACTGACCCTAGACATTCTCGGATCTTTGTTGTGGGCTTGTAGACCGTTCTTATGTTGTGTTTCCTCAAGAGCCTCCCAATTCTGTCCGTAACCCTGGGAACATAGGGCAGGAAAGCTTTCAGAGTAGACTCACTTTTTTCAGCACGTCCCACTCCTACAGCTTTTTTGATGTCCAACTGGGAATATCCGTTCTGAAGAAAAGCTTTTTCCAAGTGCTGTAGTTCCGTTGTTAGATGTTGTGGTCCACATATTTTTCAGGCTCTATCCGTGAGAGTCTTAATGATTCCCTGCTTCTGACTCGGATGGTGGTTAGATAGCTTGTGAAGATATATGTCTGTGTGGGTGGCTTTTCGATATACCTTGTGGTCCAAACGATTCCCCTGCCTAGACGATTGTTCTTTTATTGCATCTTCCATTCCTTTGAATACATCTTTATTTGACTGTATCGATAACGTTGTCTGTTAATTACTATTTATTTTAATTTCAGATTAAATTTCTTCCATGCAACTACAAATTATAAATATATTTTGTTTAACAGTTTTCTGAGTGAGTTCTGAGAATTTTTGTACTTCCAAGTAACAGGACATTTTCCTGTCTTTGACTCACCGTGTACAGTCATGTACATCAGCGGTATTTGTGTCAGTTCGATAAAATTAATGTAATACTTCGGTTGTCATTTAAAAATGTTACGACGATCATTTATACTTAAAGTGCGTATAAGCACATTGGCTCAAAACCGATTCTGTTAAGGCGAATAATTACGGTGAAATATATTAGACTGGCATTTGGAGATATGCGATTTATTACTTTTTTGTACACAATTGAACAGTTGAAAAATACTTGCCTTGCTTTGTAGGCTTAAATGTGTGTTCCGACCTTAGTTGAAGTGTCAAGGATTTCTGTACACAAATTAGGTGTATTACTGTATTTTACTATAACATTACAATTACTTTAATTTAAGTAGCATTTTAAAGTAATTTTTTTTCTTAAGGCGTGAAGCACCGTATAGATTTTCGATAGTTTCGTGCGAACTATCCTGCTTTAATTCGGTAATTTTCGGTTAAATAAGAAATTGTATAGAAAACATGTTTTAACCTTCAGAAGCATGATGTGTGATTAATTTGATGATAAATTACTGGTTGTTGATCCACATATGCTAAGTGATCCTTATGGTTCCGAGTTTTATCTACACTTTTTATATGCTTTACTTTATACTTGGATATATAACTTTTTCGAAAGGTCACATAAAGGATTTTTCTACATATTTAAGTTTGAGGATTGAACAGATTCAATCAATTTTTTTTCATTTTTCAAAAAATAATTTTAATCAAATTAGTTACGTGATCTGCATTAATGATTATCATCCTTAACTATTGTCCAGAATTACTTTTCTTTTTCTTCTGTCTATTGTTTTGAGCTAAAGCTTCTAAAGCGATCGGTGATGAACAACTAATTTATGACTTAAAAACATAAATGTACATATATCTAATGAAATTATTAACAACCTTTTTTTACATGCTGCCCTACAAATTCAGACTGAATTAATTGTAGTAAATTAACATATCTTAAATAATCTTTCAAATTAACAAAAATTGTGATTTTGACAAAATTGAGCCAAAAAAACTCGTAAAATTCACATATTTTTTACAGGGCTTTTTGCTCATTCGTGCTCCAAAGTGCGATATTTAAGTAAATATGAATTTTAGAAGGAATTGCTATCAATATCAGCTATTTGCTCTCATAGTTTTTGGTATTTATGAGGTGCATTAGTAACAATACTGGATACCTACCAACCGGTAAAACAAGCCGCGTTCCGCAAAGGATGTAGCACTAACGACCACTTACTTACAGTAAAGATCATAATAGAAAAGTCAACGGAATATAACTTTCCACTACACATTGCATTCGTGGACTTCGAGAAGGCTTTTGCTTTTGAACTAGACAAAGCGCGAATTGACCATCGGTACAAGAACCTTCTTAAAAATATATTTCAAAGAGCAGATGCAATAATCAGGCTACACGAAGAAACATACAATATTGATATCAAAAGAGGTATCAGACAAGGAGATACAATATCCTCAAAACTCTTTACCTTAAGATTTAAAGACTATATTGTTCTATTCGCCGACAACACAGAGGACCTTGAAAAAATGCTTTCCGAACTAGACAGAATCTTCAAAAATCGGTCTAAAAATGAATAAAACAAAAACAAAGAAAATGAGCCAGGACCAAGTACAAATAACAGTCAACGGGCACATATTGGAAAATGTTCAAGACTGTATATATCAGGGATAGCAAATAGAGATGGAACGGGTAACAAAGATATAGATATTGAAAGGAGAAAGAGACTAGGATGGGGGCATTTGGCAAATTATGCCATATACTTAAGGAGAGAAAGATACAGCAATACATTAGAACAAGAATATTTGAACAGTGTGTAATACCGGTGATAGCGTATGGAGCACAGACCTGGACTCTCACAAAGGCAATGGTGAATAAATTGAGGACAACACAAAGAGCCATGGAAAGAGTTATGATAGGCGTAACATTAAGAGACAGAAAGAGAAACGAATGGATTAGACAGAGAACAAAGGTCACAGATATAGTGGAGAGACTCACAAGCCTGAAGTGGAATTTTGCAGGACATATAGCCCGCCTTTCAGACGATAGATGGAATAGCCGAATAATACGTTTGAGACCATGGGAAGGTTAAGAGAGAAAGAAGAAGATCAATTATGCGATGGTATGACGACATAAAACGAGTGGCAGGATTTGGTTGAACGAGAACAGCACAAAACGGAGAACTGGAGGAGAGGAAGGGAGGCCTATGCTCAATACTGGGCGCAATAAAAGGCTTGATGTTGATGATTAGTAACAAATATGTAAAAGTGTGATAGTATGAAATTAAGTTTTTTTTTGAATATAAACCCGGTTTTTTTGTTATAGGTTCCACAGAAATTGCTGCTGTACTCTAACCACTGCAAATTTGGAAATCGGTCTTCTGGGGCGCGAAGGGACCTAATAAGCTTTGTATTGACGTGTTTTAATTTATAATAATAATAAATTAATTACATAAAAAATGATTTGCTGATTAGGTCCCCTTGGAGCCCCAGAAGACCGATTTTTAAATTTGCGGCGGTTACGGTACAGCAAAGATTTATGCGAACCCAGCAGCTGTAAAAATTTTCATATTTTTAACTTCATTTAAAAACAGGTGAATCATTATTGGTAGTAAAAAATAACATTAAAGTTTGTCGATAAATCCGGACATGGTATAAAATTGGAAGTTCTATTTAAAAAACTTAATGTGTTACTACCGCACTTTTATATATTTATGACTAACGCACCTCTTAAACACCAAAAACGTTGCTATGAAACATTTTTCTTTAAAATTCATATTTACCGAAATCACGCACTATGACGCACTAATTAGCAAACCTGTATATAAAATTAGCTTTCAATATTTAAAGTCACCCTGTATATATTGCAATGTGCAGCGGAACACCAAATAATAGTGATAACACCTTTATTGTGAATTACAAATTGCACTTTACTTTTGAAGTTGATTATCTGTTTAAACAAAATTAAGGAATTTAGAACGTAGTACCTACTATCAAATACTTGCTACAATATTCTATTTTGGGCCTTCATACAACTTTCGAACTGATTAAGTTAAAGTCTAAAGGCTTGTTCGCTATTTAAATAGTAAATGTACATAATTACCACACGCGATGTACAACATGGACTTATAACAGATGCAAAGCTTTGTCGGTCCAAGCTTACAATTAATTTGGATATAATTTTGATATTTTTGAATGAAATTACGAGTGATTGAACATTATTTTGCATTTAATCGAGTAAGTTTTGAACAACAAACTATACTTTTTGCTTGAACTTTAGTACTGTACAATGCTTTAATACCAATTTTTTTAATTATTAAAGTTTCGGTTTGCTGTATAGGCGTTCCACAAATTGGAACAGAACTGAGTGGGTGAGCCCCTTACGCTGAGCACCGTTCTTTACTGAAAAATTGCCGTTTTTGCTTAAAACCAAAATACAACAGATGAAATACAATGTACATAAGGCCAATTTCAATACAAAGTTTCGAAGAAACCAGAAGAAAACTAAGTTTCTAGTTTCAAACCTAATGTCCTATAATTTCAATAATCGTAAAAAGTCACTTCAACTTTTTTTTATTAAATGGCTCAAGCTCGTTTTTAATGGATTTTTTAAATTGACTTAACAAATAACACAATAAAAAACAAATCGCCATTGAGGCGACACCAAATATGAAAAAAATTAATTAATTTTCTCATCTTTGAAAGAAGAATAGGCGAAATCAAACCAAAGCTTTAAAACAAAAAGTTAAAACGAGTTGAATGCTATTGGCTATTGGCTTGCATAAAAAAGTAGAAACCAATAGTATCATATTTGTGTTTGTATAATAAACGCATCACAAGAATAAACTGCTTATGTGAGATGTAACTCACCAACTCACAGAGCGGCAACAACAGAAAAGCGCAACTCAACTCAGTTTTACCCATGCCTATCGAGAGACAATCGATTTTCTGTCGGTATTTTGACGAATTATCAAAGGAATTTGCCGCGGATCAGGATCAGCTCGTTAAGTCTGGACTCGGCATTACGAGCTGAGCCTGATCCGTGGAAAATTCCATTAATATTTCATCGAAATACCGACAGAAAATGGATCGTCTGTCGGTGTTTTGACGAAACAGTGGCTCAGGCTCGGCTCGTCAGGGCTGGACGCACCATTATAAATGCAAATTAATTCAAAAGCTGGCACTCAGTGCGAGCCGTATCAAAAATATAATTGATATATTTAAATTTTCTGCCTTGCAAAAAGTTTACTGGCACTATTTAAATTGATCTGGCAAAAATGTCCTAAATGAACAGACAAATTGTAAGATTTTGTCATATTGTATATCGAGAATCGTAAATGACTAGTTTACTGACCGCTCATGTTTATGCATTTATTTGTCCTATTTTCTATTTTAATCGCAGATAATGCGGTTAGAATATATCACACTAATTTCCGGATACCCTGGTTTTTATCATATTATAGAGCGTAAGCAATTTTTTTGTACGATATATTCAACATAAGTTTGCAATTTTCAGTTTGAAATATAAAACAAAACACTTTGGAACTTATTTAGTATAGATAGACTATAACAGGATGGTCATTTTCCTAATCCTTGCTTGTACAAAGATAGAGATTCATGAAATAATATGACAATAATAGATAATCGAAATATCAATGGTCTCAATGCAAAATATAATTATCAGTAAAAAAAAACGTGTATATAAGAAGTGTGCCTAAATGTTGAAGATAAAAATTAATAGATCTTCAACTTTGTCTAACGAATTATCCATATATAAAAATGTTTGGAATTCTTGGAGTTAGAAATTGACCATTTTATATTGAATATTGTTGAATTCGTTTGTAAACCCTCTATTAATATTATGAAACAATATACCACATCTTCCATTTAAAAATATTTGAAACAGCAGGTTGACAACTCTCTAACACGGCTGCAGTTATTAATAATAGATATTTTAATTTAATAATTGTCAAATAAGTGATGCTTACATCGATTTGAGCAGAGAGCTAAATTGCATGCTACTTCCATTGATGCTTTTACTAGTCTTCGAAAAAGATACAATTTAGACATTTTTTTTGTTACTTTTTTAAATCAACGGATATGTTTTGAGATAAGGGTGTGGCCCAAAACATGCAACCGACCCTGTAGTGGACTAAAACTAACGCAACGATCTAGTACACGTTCACATTCTTTTTGAATTATTGGCATATAAGCAAACCTATCTTCCATTTCAATACTTTATTAGTGTAACGCGAATATACGGAAATATTATTTACACACGGCATACTAACTAGTTTTTCGTGAGGTGTGTGTTTCGTTTCGACTACAGTCAAAAGCAAAAGTATTACGTATTTGAATGAACACATCAATTATTTGTTTAGGGTTACAAATTGAAGATAATAAATTAATAATTAAATCTTTTTCATCAGGTTTATATAAATTACGAAAAATGGGTTGAATTTTCTTACCCTTACGCTTCGTGTGTAATACAACCTGCATATACTTTTCCAAAAATGAATTTCGTTAGTTTACAGAGATATCTGGGAAAACATTTTAATCTTGGAAAATCAATGTTCAGTTTTCAATGTCAGTTTTCTATCTACCAGATATAAACAGTACAATATACAATACGTTCGAACAGCACCACCATTTTATTCGCTTCCTTCTCCTAGATTTACTGACAAAAGGTCATTACAATTACACAGTCGTTTTTATAAAATTGTAAATAAACGAATTGAAAAAGTCTTGGGATTCGGTTTGAGTAGTGCTACGAAACAGAACGTTTTTTAGCTAGTCACGGGCCAGAAAAATTATAATATAATTACAAATTCAGCTTGGGTGCTATGGGAACTTATGAAACTATAAAACCTACAGACAGACGAAAAGGTTCTCTTGTCAACTCAATATTGTTCAATTTCAAAGGTCTGAGAACCCTTTAGAATTTTCAGTTGACATATTACTTTCTTTTAATTCTAACAGTATAACTGGGATATAAAATTGTCATGTAACGGGGTCAGTGGTAGTCAATGATTAAAATTAACAATTAACCGTCTGCAGAAAATGATCGACGACGACAATATTCACAATATTTTTTTATATTTCCTTCGCTATTTGTTATTCATTCCAATGTATTCCCGGGTTTCAGTCAATTTTATTGTTTATTATTTAAAATGTTACAAATACGTTTCGGTGTCTTTATCCACCATCATCAGTTTGTGTATATAGTTGCGTCTAACTTCACATTTGACTGGTCACTTTTGTGACTGGTCAATGTGACCAGTCAAATGTGAAGTTAGAAGCAACTATATACACAAACTGATGATGGTGGATAAAGACACCGAAACGTATTTGTAACATTTTAAATAATAAACAATAAAATTGACTGAAACCCAGGAATACATTAGAATGAATTAAAGTACAGTCAGGAAAATATACGAAACGCTATTTGTTATGTTATCGGTTTGGAGCTCTACCAATTTGCTTTTTATAATTTTTTATGTCTTTTATTAAGTTTGCCTGTTTTTAAGTTAAGTATCCTGAAAAGATTGATTACTAATTAATTGCTTGGTTTGATCGTGAAATTTAATGGAAAATTGATTTATTTTGGTTAGTAATTATATGTTTGTGAATTTTTACTAGCATGTTTTATTTTGTAATTATCTAAAATATTTGAATATATAGAGACTTTTGTCGATAGATTTGTTTTCTGTCACTATCTCTATCATCCATTGCTCAATTTGAAATTATCTGTATCTAAATTAACTATCATCTCTAAAAAAACGTTCTGTTTCTTTCCACTGCCCAGACAGCATCCCCAAAATAATTTGTTTAATTGATTTTGTATCGGTCTATAAATTATCTCCTAGTAAAAAAATCTGATGAAATATATTTTTGATTTATGTGGCTTTGGTTGATGACCCATTAAATTATTTAGACGCAACAAGAACCTTTTTTTAGTCTATTGTTAAACTGTTTTTCGACATTATTTCAGATCGTATCTTAATGGCATGGCTACTTCTAAGGATCTGTTTCCAACTTCCAGGGAAGTTTTTATACATTGAAGATTGCGTTTATAAGTTATTTTAGTTGATTTTGTGTTACTTCAAAAATTATTTTATTGACTCTAAAAGCTCGTTCACAGGGTGACATTAATGCCGTGACATCTAATGTCCACAACAGTGTCATTGTCTGAACCGCTGAAGGACACAGTGACAAATGACACCATATGCGACCACGAATTTAAAAGGGTCAAAATACATGGTTTTTTTTTTTGAATCACTTGATTTTTTAAATTTAAATCGTATTTTAACTGTAAGTTTTTATCACATTTTTGATATATATAAACATTCTTTATTTTATAGAAAAAGGCTATCGACTATGATTGAATTCAGAATGATATAACAGCATAATAAAAAGTATTCTCAAAAAACAACAAAATAAAAATATTATCATAAACTTTATGTTTCCCTTTATGCATTTTTGTTTTCGTCATATAGTTTCAATAAAAATACTAGTGATTTTCAAATGCACGAGACAAAAATAGCTGAACATTTCTTCTTCAGACGCTGAGAAAGCAGTTGCTTTTGTGAAGTTTGTAATGGGTTGAAGTGTGTAATGGAACTTCGGAGCTATTTTCCGAATTCAGGCTCATCCCTTTGTGCCACTGTACTGTATTCCATTTAAGTTTTTCCATGTTTCGCTCGAAAACTTAACATATTTGAATGGACTGCTGGGTGCCTTAGCATTTGTCGTCGAGTCCAGAGCCTCCATATAACTCATTAATTGTTTCTCAACCCTGAATTTTTTCCTCGGGAGTTACCTGATAATTTTGCTTTTGTGGCTCCAACATTTAGGTAATACTATTATATTGTGTGAATGGCCTTACGTGAATACCATCCGAGATAGTTACATTTTTCTTCGTAAAATATCATGAGGTCTTAAAATGCGTAAATAATCTTGCGCTACATGTTTAAGGCCAATATTTGAAATATTTTGGTAAATAGTCGCATTAATATCCTCCCGTTTTTCTGATAGATTTTTAATATTGTGTCTTGTCCACTGAGTGATGTACTAAGCAGTCAGCAATGCGTTTCCATAAAACATCACTTGATGCATAATATTGCGAAAATACTTAACAGTTTAACCCATACGTTATTTAACCTTTTGAAAAATGAAAAAAATGTTGAACAAACTTAATTTTTTAAATTTTAATAAAAAATTAATGGTTCTGAATTTTTCAAATGAAGATCCTATTTTAGACTATCTGTCCAGACCCCACTAAAAGCGATTGGACAATATAATTGTATTATTTGAATGTCTGGAGGTGGGGTGTCTTTCCTCATTTAGTATGGGCGAGTCAGTTTTCATTGATGGAATCTAGGACAAACTGGGTTATATAAATATCTTAAAATATAGTTACAAACTGTGTCTAAAATGGGAATAAGGGCGAGCTTTAAATTCTATCAGCACTATGATCCTTAATGTAGAGCGAGGATTGTCCTGATACCATGATCCTGATGACATGATGTCCTCCGTTCCTATAGAAAATGTTTGGCACTACTAACTAACAAACTAACAAAATCCAGTTAAAACAGATTTTATTGTACGAATGAGTCACAATTGTGATATTTTCCATGCCCAAACGTCTAACATCTGTGTTAGAACTAAAACGTTGCACACACTAGATATTAATCTTTAGTTTTGATGTTCTAGTAGTAGTAAACATCTTTATTTCTAAAAAAGGCTATCGACCTATCGGTCTTTCTGCCCTTGTTTAATACATGCAGTCTTAATCTAAATAAAAAACAAATATGAAAATTCTCTTATTCTAGGTTAACAATACTATTAAATAAATAAGATTTCAGTGGCAAGAAGAAATTATTTTATTGTCCACTAGTCCGTTGCGTTTGTAAGTGTTCGAGTAGCGTTAATGTAGGGAAACGGAAGCGGGATTGTCTGGTTGGTCTTGTAAGACAAAGGGGATTCAGTATGGTCCAGTTGTAGGGGTTGTTTGTCCATTTTGTATGTAGCTGTATGAGTCTTTCCGAGATCTTTGTCATGTTTGTGCGTTCGTATAGTAGTTGGGTGGGGGGGTTGTGTAGTGGGTTTTGGGGGTGTCTTATTCGTGTTATTAGCCTTAGTGCAATTTGTTCTGTTGTTTGTGTATAACGTTTTGTCCTTTCTGTTCCGTTGGTCATGAGTATATGTCCAAAGTCTAGCAAGGGTCTACAAATAGCTTTATATATTTTGGTGGCGGTGTTTGTGCTAATTCCTCTGTCTTTGTAGGTTAGTGATCGGAAGTGTTTTGTTCTCTTTATTGTTTCTGCCCTGATGTTTCGTATGTGTTTAGTGAATTTAAGTTTGTGGTCAATTGTGATTCCAAGGTATTTTACGTCGTTTCTTGGTTGTGTCGTTTGGCCGTCTGCAGTTATTGTAGGGGAGTCAGCGTTGAGTCTGTGGTTTGTGAGCAGAAGTTGGTTTTTTGACGCGTTTGGTGTTAGTCTCCATTTATAAAACCATGTCATTGTGTTGTTTGTTAGTGTTTGGAGTCTTTGCGCTGCTCTCTCAGTAGTGTTGTCATGTACAATAAGTGCCGTGTCGTCTGCGTATTGTAATATGTATGCCGATCTGTCGATTTGATTTTTGTCTGGTAAGTTGTAATTGTATATGTCATGGCAGTATATATTGTAGAGAAACGGTGAGAGCGGGGATCCTTGAGGGAGCCCTTGTTCAGGGGAAAAAGAAAATGATAGTGTTTTGTCAATTCGTACTAGTTGTCTGTTTTCTAGTAAGATCTTTATGGTGTGTAGTAGATATGTTGGTGTGTGTAGTTTGTATAGTTTGTATAGTAAGCCTCTATGCCAGACACTGTCAAAAGTCTTGTTAATGTCCATAAACAGGCAAGCTGTCTTTCTGTCAGTTAGGTGGGTAGTTTGTACATTGTTGGCCAAAATAAGAGCGGATGAACAGTCGAGTGATGCTGTTTGAAACCAAATTGGTAGGTAGGTATATACTTTCCAATCACTTTTTCAAGCCGCTGCTTCATTATGCATTCAAAAATCTTGCCCAGTACTGGAAGCAGTGTAATTGGTCTGTAGTTGCTCGGTTGTGTATTGTCCAGTCCATTTTTGGGTATAGGGATTATTAAGCCGTTTTTCCATGTTTCTGGGCTTGATGTTCTATTTGTTCTTAATTAACAAAATCTAATAAATGTCTGAATATTTTTGTAGTGCAATAAAAATGCAATTATTTGGTTGCATTTTCATTTGGTGTTTTGGTTATATTATTCAATGCGTTAGATCAGAAATTATATATTCAATCAATTTTTAAAAATTATTATATTTCATATTCGTGGAGAAATTCAACTAAGCGCAGGCTGTCCAAATCTGTAGCTAATCGAATAAAAACAACCAAGTGAAGGGTCGGACAAGAAAACTTTAATTTTTTTAGCATTTGGTAATCAAATTAGACGCGGCTTGTGGATTTGACTGTCCTCAAAATTTAAGAAAAATACAGGAATTTTTCAAATCTTTAAGACAATTAATAGACTGCTGGTTTCAGATTATAGGTTGATTTTCCTTATATCGAATTTTGCGGAAAGTTAAGGAAAAATCGTTCATTTTACATTATGTAATTTTCTAGATAATAAGACAAGATAATAGACAAGATAATAAATACAAACCACTTTGAATTCGGGAAGAGTCAGTGCTTCGCAGTTGTTTTCTGACACTGTGTATGTTCTATGCACCAAAGGATTACTATGGCTATGGTATCTACTATGGCTGTGTGTTTGGACCTAGCCAGAGCTTTCCACTAAATTTATTCCAGTATTCTTTTAATTAAGTTAAATATAATAGGCATACATTCCTCATGATTTGTTAAATCTGGGTACTGACAATATCATACTGCCTTATGCAGATACAACAATTATATTGTTGAATCGCTTTTGGTGGGGTGTGGAGAGATTGTTCAAAATAAGATTTCCGTTTAAAAAGTCAATAGTTAGATTTTTTGATTAATTGATTAGCTACAGATTTGGACACCGTGCGCTTAGTTCAGTTATATAATTTCTGGCCTACTTCATCTTAAATAATACTAAAAGGAACCAACTGGAAAAAGAATAATGGCATTTTTATTGCACTACAAAAATATTTGGACAATTAGGACAGGACACGAAAACTCAAGATTAAAATTTACTGTGGCCACCTTCTAGTTATAATAAGATGTTGGACATTTGAGCATGGAAAATATGACTTTTTGTAAAAAGTTTCAACTGAATTTTGTTCCTAATATTATGCTGTCGAATTTTGGTTTTCATGTAGTATCAAACATGTTCTATCCGGAGATTGGGTGGGTGTTTTAATTACTCTTGGCCATTTATAAAGCATTCATTCCTGCGCAATCCTTGCACTGTGTTTAGGATCATTGTCCTAAGAATTTAAACCTATCCCTTTTCCCATTTTAGACGCACTTTGTAACAAACTATTTTCTAGGATTTTTAAATTACCCATTTTGTCGAAGATTCCAGCAATAAAAACTAACTCGCACATACCAAATGAGGAAATACACCCTCAGAGCAGACGTGAAAGTGACCCCCCGCCGTGTTTCACTGTTGCACACACATTTTTACTTTGAAGTTCTCAATTTGGTTTACGCCACACCATTTGTCCTCCATCCGAGCCAAATATATTGAACTTCGACTCATCACAAAATATTAGATCCCTCCAATTAACATTTGACTTTAAAGATAGTTCTGGGGTGAACTGTTGATGGAAACTCTTGTTTTGTCCAAGACTTTTTCGTTGCAAATAGTTCAAAATATTTATTAGCGTGAATACATTTGCGAACAGTTTCAGCAGATATTTTTGTACTTCAACTTTCGGACGACCGGGTGGTTTTAAAGGAATCTTCATTTTTATAACGCGAAATGAAGTCGCCTACAGTACTTTGCTTGCGTTTAATTTTTCCGCGATTTTCTCATATCACAGGTTCGTTTCGTGATTAAATATGATTAACTTATGTCAAAACTTACTATTTTTGAATAAAAATACTTTTAGAGGAATGTCCGAATATTTTTGATGCAATAATTCCTTTTCCATTTGTTTTTTTGTCAATAAAAGAGTTTCCATTTCGTGATTCTAGTATTATAAAAGGTTAATTATACCAGAAATTATAAATTTCAAAAAATAAATAACAAATATTTCATATTCTTGGAGACTTTTTTTGAGAATATTTTTGTGATCCACTACTTCTACTCCCTGCTCATTTCATCAATTTTTGTTTCTTGGAGAAGCCGATCCGTTTTTTATGGGGTTACAGACCGGACGTTTTGCAGGCTTTTATCAGTCTATCAATCATATTAGGGAGCAGCGATTATTACAAATATGCAACGAATGCTTTTGCTTATGAGTGTAGAAGTGGCTTCGTTTAATAACAACTTGTAATTGTATCGGCAACCTTGAACTAGTCAGCAAAAACCAAGTCATTATCCAAAGAATGTAATTGTCTGCGATTCTATCAGAGGTTTGTTTCGGATGCTTATTTTTTCACATTCCCGAGTCTCTATTGTAGTCAAATAATTTTTTTGTTGTTGCTTAATTCTTCCTGTTGTATGAGTGCTAATCGCTAATTATGCAACAATTACTGCAGTCATTATTTTCAATTTGAATTGTGAATAATCAAGCCAACTACATAAGCGCACGATATTACGTGATACTTTATCTGGTTTTGCTTCTAATGATCGCTGATTGCCTTCCCTTTATGGTGCCGACTGTGTACAGGGCCTCTCAATTCTCTTTATTACCCAATTAATGGCGTAGCTTATCTGAATAATTGCAATTGGTTGGTTGCCAATGTTAATCAAGTTCTTTTTACAGAAATTATTTTAAAAATATTTCTGTAAGCTACTACTACTACTCCGTAGCGCTACAGGCCCCTGATGAGCCTTGGCCGAGGCAACAATAAGCCTCCATCTGTCTCGGTCTTCCATAACTTCTAGACCATTCCCGATACCCATTTTGCGGAGGTCCGATGCTATATTATCACGCCACCTTAATCTCGGTCTTCCAAGTGGTCGTCTTCCTTCTGGTGCTCTGTCCCATATTAAGCGGACCATTCTATCCTCTGGCCTCATCTCAACCTTTGAGCCTTTATGAGGTTAATCAGTTCTGGTTGATTGTATATTTGTTTTGATTCGGTAGCTTTTCGTATCCTGGTTTTTGGTGGGTCCGAAAATTTTCCTCAGCACTTTTCTCTCGAATCTTCGAATGAGTTCCTCATTTCGCACCGTAAGAGTCCAGGTTTCTCAGCTGTACATTACCACGGGTCTTATCATGGTCTGGTATGTTTTGGACGTCTGGACTCGAGAATATCCTTTAGGGCGTAGAAGCACCTGTTGGCTCACTTTAGGCACTCACGTCGTTGTCGGATGTGATATTAACAAGCGTGGGTGACAGTACGTCTCCCTGTTTAAGACCTGTGTTCACCTGAAACACATCTGCGAGGTCATCACCAATCTTTATTCTACACCTAGAACCCTCACAAGCTCTGGTTACTCTGATCAACTTAGGAGGGTGGGGGTGGCTGAGTTTGGCACTCAGCCACTGCACGCCATGTTTTGACCCTTTTTTAGCTTCTTTTTGCCATATGGTTTTAGTGAGGTTTTGCAGCTCTGTTATAATAGTATTGCCACTGAATTTAAGAAGTTCTGCTGTGATTAGGTCTCCGCCAGGGGCTGTATTATTTTGTAATTTCTTTATTGCTTTTTTAATATCCTCTTTTGAAGGGATATCATTGGGTTGTTCCGCAGCTAGCAGATCCAGTGCTTCCTCCTCTTCCCCAGTTCCTCTATTAAGCAAATGTTGGAAGTAGTTTGTCCACGTTTGCAATATTTCTACTTTGTCAGTTATTAGATCTCCATTTTCTTTCTTTAAGATATTGTCGGTCTTGGGTCTGAATTCTGCTTTTGTGGAGCGCAGTTTTTGGTAGAATGTTCTTGTGTTATTTTATCCTTCTTCTTCTAGTGCAATTAATTCTCTGTCTAGCCATTCTCTCTTTTTTCTTCTTAACAGTTTCTTTCCTAGGGTTCTTAGTCGTTTGTATCTTTCCCTGTTCTCGTCTGTGGTACTTTTTAGCATTTTGAATCTAGCGGTATTTCTCTTCTCCATAGCATCTTCACAATCTTGATCATACCAGTGGTGTTTTTGTGGTCTCCTGGGTTTCTCCCCTACCACCTTTCTAGCTGCTTCTGCAATTGTTCCTGATATACACTTCCAAAGCGAATCCATATCATTATTGTATGTGGTGTTGGCTGTTGCAAGCTGATCATTTATAAATATACGTCATAAAAAATCGGAATTCTACGGTACAAAAAACGTTGCGCTCTTATTATCAGCGTGAAGCAATGATTGCACTTATGTTTTAAGCCGAATTTAGTAATCTAAATTTTCTGCACGAAAGCGTTTAGATGGTAACTGTGGCATAACCAGCCACGACATTCGCAACGGTTCTTCTGGTTAAAGAAATTAAACGGCATGGCTAAATTGCACCAAAAAGACATCGATTTTGCAAAATGCACGTCCCGTCAATAACATAATAATAATAAACATATAGTAATTAAGTTAACTGCGTATTGAAACAGTTAGTTTTTATAGTAGGCTTTCCAAAACTGGCTTACGCACACCATATATGTTTAGGGTTAATTACATTCCGTCCTGTATTTCCGGTACGAAATGTTGATATTCAGTTCACAGACCCAATAAACACGATCAAGCATTATCTAAGCAACACCAAATATTATAAAAGATGTTTATTGTCTGAATGTATGAATTATAGAATGGTCGGTCTTGTAGCGAAATTTAACGCGAATGACTCAAACTTTTGAATGGTGTTTTGTAATAGAGTCCGGATTTCTAGGCATTATGCTTATTGCAAATAATTAAAGCAATATGCTTTTATTAACTAATGTGAACGAAATGTGCAAAAACACGTCATATGAACAAAAAAATTTAGCTCATTTGCGGCTTTTTTATTTTTGTTTTAATGAAACCGACAAGTTGATGAAAACAGCCGACCCAAATGCTCGGTTTATATAACACTATATAAATAAATATGTTATTATGTATAAAAAAATAACAACACAAAATTTCCAGATTTATAAATGAAACCTTAACAAACTTTTGCCTTCCTGAACCTGTGCCATATGAAAAAAATGTTGCTGATGATTTCCGATGCTGCGCCTTATAAGACTCAAAGTTTACAACTATATAGAAAACAGAGAACTGACCAATAGTCTTGCTTTTATTAAAAATAATTTAAAGTTTGTAAGTGAAACCACAAAATCTTTAGAGAAACAGCAAATGCCATTGGTTGAGTCAGTTCAAAAAATTATTGACTTCAACTATGCAATGGGGACATACCTGCGCCAATTGAATAAATTCTACAAACAAAACTAAACGAGTTTTTATCAAAAAACGAATGATTTTATTTAGTTGAAAGATATTTTTTCGGTTTTAAATGGAGAAGTTGTACAAAACCCAATTGTGAATCCGGCAATGGTGTCAAAATTTAGATATGCACCTATAAGAAGTGTAGACGAGGAGAGAAGTTTTTCACATAATAATAATTATAATTTCACCTGTTTTCTTCTCGGTTTTATTTAGAATAAACTTTAGTTTTAGGCAAAACATGCTTAAGTTTTTGAAGTAATTGGAGTCAATCTATTTAAAAACACTTTTTACTTAAACTTCGTTTATTTTCATTACACATTTAATTGCATTAAATTTCATTTAAAAACATTTTTTTAAATTATATTTTTTACCCCACTGGAAGAATTTTGTGCACGTTTAATGCTTTTTTGCTTTTCAAGTGCTTTTTTCGACAATTTTAGTGCTTTTTTAATCCGAACTCTAGTAATAAAGCATGATAAATGTGTCTGAATGAACACACTTTCGCTAGTAATAATAATTCCTTAAATCATCAGTTTCTGTGTTTATATAAATATTGCTTTTAATTGCTGATAATTAATTTAACAATTATTTCTTTAAAGTTTACTTTTTTTATTGAAGTTTACATTTATTTTTCAGTTGGAACATGGGTTCAAAGGGGGCAACAGCAAAGCGACCAGCTGGCCAAAGACCCAACTCGCAGTTGGGTCCAACTCAGAAACCGACATTCAGGAAGATGAGGACTACGCCAACAGGTCGAATTAATGTCCGAAAAAGACATTAATGCGAAATATGAAGGAAATGCTGGTATGTATAAGTTTCCTGCTTACGGGGCAGATCATAGTTATTCGATCTACGATTTATTATTTAATTACTTTTTATCTGTATTTGTAAATATGTGTAATTTACTTTTTCATCCCTTAAAATCTTTTTTATTTAGATATTTAGCCCGAAAAAAAATTAATAGGGATATTGAATATTTTTGCTTTTATTTTTATTTAGCTTTTTGTTCTTGAAAGTTTCAGTGAGCAATATACAGAGTGTTTTAGAAAATGTTGGAATATCCATTTTTTTTATTAACTCTAAACGTTTGGTTAACGGGTTTTGATAATTTTAGTGTCACATTCCGTTAAGTACTTTATCTCAATATTCTGCTACCCCGTTTTTATTAGTATGAGTTTAGGTTTTTATAAGTATAAATAAATTAAAGGATCAATTTTTAAAATGATTTAAATTATTACACAAATATTTTAAAGCTTGTATATGAAGCTGGACAAAGAAATGTTTTAAAAATATTTCAATTGTTACAAAGATTTTTAAAGCCTTTACTTATGGAGTTTGATATTTTAATGGCGGTGACCTAAATTGGGACATGCTGTATAATTATCTTATAGCCGCAGTAGACACATGGTTTGCAAAACCGTTTCGGGAGACAACGATTACACAGATGCGGAATATGTTACTAAAAATTATTCAAGCCCATGACCCAGAAGTTTAAAGATTAAAAAAAATGGAAATACTGTTTGGAAATTGAAACCTTCAACAACAAAAAACTGAGTCATTCTAAACCAATACAATTATCCATGCGCAGTGATAGGAAAAGTCCTCTACATGCCTCCATGCAAAAAATATAGGACAGGAAAAATATTCAACATACCCTATTCATTTTTAGTAGTTTAGAATATGTAGCCTAGTGTTCTGTTACATGTGTATTTTGCAAAGCTTTTTCTTGACATCTTGGTGACAATCTTTTCATAAAATTGCCAGATGTACTTAACATGAAATATATTTAAAATGTAAAATGCCATTCCGCAAATTTTAAAGACCGACCAGTTTTGATAGAGAAGATTTATCGATTTACTGCTTTTCACTTAAAAATAGATACACTTGAATAACAAAACAATAATTTTAACACATTTATAACGGAGTATGAATTGTAGTTTTGGTGTAAACGAAAATTTCTCGTTCATTACAATTTTTTAGAAAAATACGAATTTAGATGTAAATGCAAGAAGTTTCACGGTATTTGATACATTTTGGTCATTTCTAGTTTAAAAACGGTTATAATTATAATATATTGGACAATTAGCGACGTTTCGGTCAGTCGCATTTCAATATCAAAGTATGCCTAACCGTAGTAAAGCCAATATCAAACAAATTATTCTGATTTTTTTCAAGTTTAAATGCAGCCCCTTTAATGCATTTTTTTGTAATTAAGTTTAGGTTTTGATGGTTGAAAACTGACGCATCTTCGCATGGGTTTTTTACAGTGTTTTTCTGGTACTTTTAAAGCAAATTCAGCAACTGGCTTAAATTCAACTGCACAAAATAACAACTACTACAATTGGATAGTGTTCGGAACAATTTTCGTTTCTTATACCAACTTCCGTCACCAATACGTATTCTACGTATAGGAAACGGAAATATTTAAAAATGACATTTCCTATACGATTTTTTTTTATAGGGAAAGGAAATTTACTAACAGCACTGTTTGAAAGTTTTTATCCCGACTTATTACACAATATTTGAGTTAAAATTTAAACTAAGAGGAGTTTTAATAATTTCAAACGTATACTTTATTTTTATTTTTTGTATTAACTAGATTATATGATGAGCTGTTTTATTTAACTTTAGATATTTATGCAAAAGTTATATGATTTTATTCTTTTACACGGGGCACATACAAATGTATATTTTCACTTTGTATATTTGCGATTTTATACACGGTGATTCACGGTCGATGGCGTATTAAGCTGCGTATCGATTTCCCGCGGCTGCCGCGCGAGCCAAGCTCATCCACGACAAGAACGAACATTTGCCGCGCGAGTTATTTCAGTTAGAACTTTTTACTACAGCGCGGCTGCCTCTCGCGGTAAGCGATCCAGCCCAACCGTTCAGTCACAACAATCTGCTTGAGATTAGTGTGTTTGATATTTGAGCGATAGCGAAGCACTATGAACATTTCACGTGCACGAGCAGTCGCCGCTTTGTGGTGATAGTGTGGTGATTTGCTATTCCATAACAAATTTTTGCCGCGAGAGCCAATTTCAACTATGCAAAAACGTCCCAATTTGAAGTGAGCAACTGATTGAACCCCTTTGCCGCGGGCCAAAGCACCGACAGAGATTGGTTCGCACCGCGGCGTGTTCAGACCTCGGCAACATTAATTTGGCTCGCGCGGCGACTTGGTATCCAACAGGCGCGCCTGCCGCACGAGCCGATGTTCGAGAGATTGCCGCGCTTAGTCGATACGCAGCTTTATACGCCATCGACCATGCATCACCCTGTACAATGTCTACAGTTTGTCAGTAGTAAGAAAAATTATTAGCAACTTTTTTATATTTTCGTTCACCACTTTGTTTTGAAGCAAGGAGTTACTGGTTTAAAAGACTTGATTATTTTTAGAATCATACATCTTCTAATCAACTGTATGAAGTAGTTTGAAGATGAAATTTACTGCACATCAACGAGCATAACCAGATAATTTAAATATTTCCAAATTTTCTTTAAAATTTAGATGCTGATTCGGCATTTTGTCTACTAATCTGTAAACGACAAATTATTGTTACAGTGAAGTGATAATCTATTCCGATTATCATGGACATTCTGAAATACAATTGAAATTTCAAAATTTTATCTTTGAGGAAAATAATTCGTTTTTGTCATCTTTATCGCGAAATAGATTTTTGCTTCTCGGCCCTATTTCTAAGAATACAGCAGGCGATGAGATTTGATATGAACACGCCTAAAGTTAGAGCTTGTTCAATTTTACATTTGTGACAAAGTGCATATATATTTGTTCTGCCCTTGCATTCTTCATATAAGTTGATATGCGATTTGTCTAGTTTACCAATTACTCTAAATTCATTTTATTTCCTCCATAACTCCGTTTTGCGATTCTCATTTCCTGATATTATTACGAATAAATTTTCTGGATCAAACGAGATACTTATGGGACTTTTTGGAAATGAAATTTTAAATTCTCTTCCATGTGAATTATGTGAAGCGACGCATGCTAGTATCCTTAATTGGACGTGCCCACAATAAAAATGTATCTAACGAACAATTAAAAAACGCAAATACCTTGCGTGCATAGAAATCGGCCCACTGTAAACTTTTGACTTTAACTATGCATTAATTTCACTATGTTAAACATAGGATACTCACAATAATTTATACTCACATTAAACCATATTAAATTGTCTTTCAAACAGCATATTTCTTTTTTTGATCTGAAGAATAGTTTTTCAAAAATATATAGTTAAAGTCAAAAGTTTACAGTGGGCCGATTTCTATGCACGCAAGTTTACTATTGCGACAGTATTATGATCAATAAAGTTTTAGAATTAGATTCTTTTATTTACTTTCTGCCTTTTTAAATTTTATTTAATTGATATAAGAATATAAGTCTTAGTTTTATTACATATATCTTGTTTTTTCCAAAATTTCGAGAAATTAGTCAATTATTTGTGTAATAAATCATATTTCTAAATAATACATATTGAAACACTATTTGGCAAATTCGACCGTAGTTTATATAAAAAAACTGAACATATTTTTCTCTGCTCAAATATTAGACTACATATTCTATTATTAATCAATCGGTTTGAGTAGTAGTAGTAAACATCTTTATTTCTAAAAAAGGCTATCGACCTATCGGTCTTTCTGCCCTTGTTTAATACATGCAGTCTTAATCTAAATGAAAAACAAATATGAAAATTCTCTTATTCTAGGTTAACAATACTATTAAATAAATAAAATTTCAGTGGCAAGAAGAAATTATTTTATTGTCCACTAGTCCGTAGCGTTTGTAAGTGTTCGAGTAGCGTTAATGTAGGGAAACGGAAGCGGGATTGTCTGGTTGGTCTTGTAAGACAAAGGGGATTCAGTATGGTCCAGTTGTAGGGGTTGTTTGTCCATTTTGTCTGTAGCTGTATGAGTCTTTCCGAGATCTTTGTCATGTTGTGCGTTCGTATAGTAGTTGGGTGGGGGTCAATCGGTTTGAATATACTACCGAATAAACATTTATGTGCTTCATGCATTTAAATATTTGTCCTGCAGCTGAGCTTTCAGCTTACTATTTGGATACACAGAAAATGCGGAATGTTTTACTGAAGTTAGATTTGTCTTGTTAAAAACCTCTATACTCCCATCGTGTTTTCTAGCGATTATTATATCGATTCCTGTGCCTAACTTATATCATGTGTACTTTGTGAACAATCCTGCAAGCAAATTTGATGAGCATGTTTTATATAATATTAAATATTTCGAGCATGTTCACCTTGAGTGCACAAACAAATATGATAATAAACCAGGAATAATATAAGAATGCGAGAAAAGTATTTTCCCTGTGCTTCACCTAGCTAAACTCTTTTGAAGGACATAATCTGTTTTCATTAATCGTTGTTATGATGCACTGTGTTAATCATATATCGTCAAAACGGACTCCATTCCGCTCAATATCTTCAATTCACAAGAACTACTTTAGGTTTTATTTTCAGATAATATATCTTTACATATCTTATCAGGAATCTTCTCTATGAATTCTCTATATCATTACCAGAAATCTTCTATAAGAAGTAACAATGATAAGCAATGGCCTAAATATTGAATTGAAACTATTTAATTAGTAAATTTGAACTCTAATAAAGACTCTATTTTCTATACAGTATTAAAGTATTAATGTATAATTACTTTTTTCACACTTATTCAAGAACGTTTTATATATTTTTTAGAGTGATATGAATTTGAATGAAGACAAAAAGAAACCACTACGCAATGTGTCCCTTAACCAAAAGAAAAAGATGTTGGTAATGCAGAATAAAAATAAAACTGAATCTGGTAAGTTGCATCTCACGAAAAATCAAAACTGTTAAGTTTTATAAAAATTATTTATTGTTTCAGGTAATCGATTCAATGACCCAGAAGATTATTATGACTACTTAGAGGCACATTTGAAAAGCGAATACATTCAATTAAATAAACTGTTAAGCTGCGCTGAAAGTTTGCGAGTAGCATTAGCGAATAACCCATTAAGTTGGGTTGAAAAATTCGGTAGCCAAGGAGTGCAGCTTATTCTGAAAGCCTTAGACGTTGCTTTAAAAAAGTAAGTATTATCTCTACAGGATGGTCCAATTTCAGCAAAATCATTACAAGAGTGTCATATATCTTATGGTCGAAAATATAGTCTAGCGGCGATGGCGCACCTTCGGCGAATATTTATTATTTAATTTCTCGACAACAACAGATAAAACTATGAAACTTGGCATTAGGCTGGACCTTAATTATTGTTTTTTCTTCGGCGACTCTCTCCCCTGGTAAACATCTGTTCTATAGGCTCTAAAAAGTCTGCGCAAAAAGGAATTGGACTTTTAAAATCGATTTATCACGTGCCTCAAAGCACCTTAAGTTTCCCATTGATTTTATATGGAAGACACGTGTTAATTTGCTTATCCTTCTTAAAACTAAAACGTCCAAAATTACGGATTTTCATTTTTTCTTACGTATTTTGAGCTGCTGAATCGAATAACGAACCAATAAATTGGCCTGTAACGACCATAGTCATTCAATTATATATTTTTGCATGTGTTTTGAGCTGCTGAATCCAGTGGTGCGCTTATTATTTAGTGTACGAAGCGATAAAAAAAAGTTATAAGCAAAAACCGTCAAAACCTTGGAAAATTGGTGAAAAAGTTCAGATAATTTTCTTGCAACCTTGAAGGTCAATAAAAAATCGGAGAAAAACTCGAAAATCGAAGGAATGGGATGGAAATTATAAATCTTCTATTGCTCATTATTGCCAACTTTACATTTTCTTAATAAACCACGTATTTTTTGCAACATTTTTCATTATTGTTATTGATACTGGCATGGCATATAGAATCATTAACTCTTTTTAATTTTAAATTAAGAATTTAAAGAAAGAATTTTAAAAGTCCAATTCCTTTTTGCGCAGACTTTTTAGAGCTTATAGAAGAGATTTTCGACCGGGGAGAATGTCCCCGAAGAAAAAGAAATAAGGTTGGCTTACTCGGCATACATCTTTAGTCGCACGGGCTGAATAAACCTAGGGGCAACCGATTAAGAAAACTTGTTGGAAGAGATACCGAGCACGTTTAAAAACCATGCCGAATCTTTTTATAAGGTAACTTCGAGGAAACAGAGGACACTTCCTTAAGATACGTAGTTCTTAAGGAAAATATGAGTCTTGAGACTTACAGAGTTCAATCATTTTTGAGTGATTTCAATTAATTTTGCAAACGTGATCGGTCTGAAATGATTATTTCATAATTTTAATAATTATATAATATTGAACACGTAAACTTTTAAACGTAAGAATTCGTCTCACCTCATTGAAGATAAGTGGACAAATACGACAAATTGCTATATTTGTTTATATATTCTATTTTTCTTATAATTCTATAAAAAACGGAAATTCCGGGAAACTATAAAAATGTTTGTCATTTACAATTTTTGTATATTCTTTTACCTGACTGTACTTTAATTCATTCCAATGTATTCCTGGGTTTTCAGTCAATTTTATTGTCACTAATTATGGTGTTATGTGATGAGCCCTGCGTTTCGTCCCGGGTCTACCTATTGGACTCGTCAGTACTGACTGACAGACTGTCAGTACTGACTCGTCAGTACTGACGAGTCCAATAGGTAGACCCGGGACGAAACGCAGGGCTCATCACATAACACCATAATTAGTGACAATAAAATTGACTGAAAACCCAGGAATACATTGGAAAGTCATTTACAATGTTGCTACACATAAAAATGCGCTAAAGAAATTATGTACTACAATTTTGAACTAAATAGTAGTGTCTTTGAGGAAAGTGAACTTACACCATTTTCAAAGTAATTATATCTTCATTAACTAAGAAAATTTGTAATGATAAAAACAATGAAAAATTTAAAAAAAATTGGAAAAAGTTTAGAAATACAAAGTTAATAGTAAATTCATTACATTTTTTCATTATCTAATTTTTGATCAAAATTTTGGTCTATTTCTATACCTTCAATATCTCTCAACTGAGTATCAGCTTATAATCAATGTATTTCATATCAATATATTTTTTTAGCAAAGATGTGAAGCTTCAGAATGAGTGTTTGAGATGTCTCGAAAAGTTCATGAACAATACCACTGGAATAAAACACTTCCTGGCAAATGTCAAAGGACACGAAATAGTAGCCAAGTGTTTGGACTACGAAAAGCCTCATGTAATGATTCAAGCTTTGAAGGTATTTTTTAAATTTTAATTTACAAAGAACATTTTATTAATTCTCTGCCTGTTGTTAGATTCTTGCTCCTATGTGTCTGATTTCTTCTGAGGGTGAGGAGGATGGAGCCAATAAAGTTTTGTTAGCCATAACGAAAGTCGCAGAACATGAGCGAAGAGAAAGGTTTTTACCAATTGTCAATGGTATTGCTAAAAGTGATAATGCAGACTTGCAAGTAAGTTAACATTTAAATTAGGTGGAACAAACCCAAAAGGCAGATATCTATTTTGTAAATTATTCCGTGATGTGGCAAGAGCATATAAATTGGGTGCGAAAAAAAGTTGTTTAATGTATTTTTTTCACCACATTCCAACACAATTAACCATCATGCTAAATGTACATCTAAACTGCTCAACAAAATAGACATTACACGGAAAAACTTCAACTAATTTTGGACTGGATAAATTCTGATCGCTGAGAGCGATTTGATTTCTGTTTGAAGTGTTATTTAGTGTAATTCTTGTTCGGTTAGTGCGTGTTTTGTTGCGAAAAATTATTAGTTCAGAGAACGTTTTTGCAGAGCGGCAAATGAAACAATGCACAATTGATGAAAGTTCCACATGCTCTTAGTTGGACACAAAATCGGTTTTTTGTATTTCAACACGAATGCAACTCAACACGAAATATTGAAGCAAATATTTTTTTCTTTTGAACCGATTAGCAACAGCTAAACCTTGTGTTGAAGCTGCTTTGAGTCATTTTTTATGCAACCCCGTATATTGAATTTTTGTCGTAAATTGTCTTTGAAGTTTTAGCTTCCACATAAGTTTTAGGTCGTAAAATCGGACTAAGAGCAGAAGAGTTACCGCTGCAACACCAAAAGGTTGATTTTTTGAGACCACCCTGTAAATAGAAGAGATGGCCGAAAAAAATCAAAAACTGTTTCGAGCTATTTGGTTTATTCTGGTGTCGGGACCCCAAAAAACTCTATTTGTCTACTAGGAGCAAGCCAAACTTTCCGAAAATTTTCATTTGCAGCCCTGTAGAAAATTGATCTGATGTGCTTATTTTTTACCAAAACATTGACAACATGACCATTAAACAAATGGAGCTAGATAACGCTTCAAACACAATTCCAATCCTTATCCAATTCCAAAATTAAGGCAAATTTGGTTGTGTAACATTAATTTTGTTGAGCAGCTTAATAATTATATTTGAAATTTTAAATATCTAAACAAAGAAGTAAATATAGCTACGGTTCAATGGGGCGACAGGGTCAATTCCAACAAAATAAGTATTTCCAAGTTAAACATTCTGGGACTACTGCTTTTTATGATACAGCGTGTCCCATGAGGCCATGATCAAAATGGTACTGCGACATTCTTTGCTCAAAAGAAGATCATCTGACCTAACTTTTGTTAAAAAACTTTTAGACTTAGAGACCATTTCGGTCATTTCTTCAATAACAATTTATTGCCAACTAATTGATTATAAAAGAAATATCAGATAAAATTGTTAAATAACACGGAAGCAGAAACATTTTATTTGTGCAAAAATCACGAATGCTTCAAGATTTTACCAAGAGCCCGAAAATTCATTGTGTTCGAAAGGAAAATAGAAAATTGATCCCACCTAACAAGGAAAAATGTTGCAAGTTTTTGTACCAAGACCCTCAAGAATTTACCGCTTACCCAATGCGGATGAGCGCGGTAGTTTTATCGAAATATGAGTATTACGTATTAACAACATCCACAGCAGTAATATCGATTAAAATTCTTCCATCCACTCTCTCTATATTAGAAAAAACATTTTTTTAATAACAATAAAACTTACATATTCTTTGGCGCCAAAAAATGTCGCAATACCATTTTGATCATGTGCTTATCAGACTCATTGTACTAGACTTTGCAACTAGACTGAAAAAACATTTTTCCATTCGCTAACTGTGCTGCGGATGCAAGTTCGCTAATTTCAGATTCAGGTATCATCAAAATAAAAGAAGCAAACGCTAAACTGCTTGTGATATGAAATGCCAGTGACTGGTTCAATAGAAACAGATTGGTACACAGATTGATAAAGATGAGAATAAATAAAATGGGTCCAAATTGATTTGACTAGTTGTTTTGTGTACCCAGTCTTGTTATGACCTATTTGTAATCAGTTTGTGTCTTTTGGAAATACGTTTTAGTTATTTATAGTTAGTTCAGTTGAAAGTCTTTTTAGCAGTAGTGCGATTGTTTAGAATTTAGCGTACACTTGTTACCATCTTTTTTAATCCATTAGGATTAAATTATCTTGTTATTATGGGGAAGATTAAAATGTCTAAGGTTTCCAAGTGGACAAAGAAAAAGTTGGCGAAATATGTGGTAAATATGTATAATTTCTACTAGATTATTATTATTTTATATCAAGTTAGTCTGGTTTTAAGAATTCAAATGTTTGCATTATTTCAAAAATTTTATCAAAAGGCTTTCAGTTGATTACAATGATATTCTTGTTCAAATATTCGCCTATTTAGTAACAAGTTGACAACAGTTACTTACACTAAATAGAAATTATTATAATTTGTCCTTGTTGATATTCGAGTGGGTTTTGAAAAAGTATAAACACGAATATGTCGAAAAGTATGCCGGCAACTAAATAATCCAAAAATACAAAAATATTTCAAGTATTAGCTGGACAGAAAAAGCAAAATACTTCATTTTAAGATTTAACATGCTGGGAAATGCGAATATCGTTTGTACGCTCGAAAGGAATTTAACGGACAAGGACGTCTTACTAATAGAATTTGCATTGAAGGCATTATCGAATACTTTTGGGGTTGGAATTAATTAATCCTTGACGCCATAGAAAAGCTTACTGAAAATGCATTCCGCTGTTACTTCACAACCATACCCGTACGTTTGGTAGAGAGTTGCGAGTTAATCACACTATCAATTATCTTCCTCTCAAATTATGCGTAAAACTTTCATGGTTTTGTACTGTTGAAACTAAAACTGAGATTAGAAATTGAATGTCTTAATTATAACGGCAAATTGTTCATGGTTTATACATTTACACCAAAACACCCTAAAATGAACATTAAAAAGGTCGATGGTCTGACTTCAAACATCAATTAGATAGGTATGTTTATTTTTTATTAACATGGCACCGGGCTTTTATCAGTTGCATTAATTACTACAAACGAAATGAAGTAATCTATACTTTATATTATTTAGTGAAGATATACAGAGTGTGTATTAAACAACTTCGAGCAAAGCTTCAACTACCTACATATAGATCATTTTTACTTAAGTAAAGTGTGTTTTTTTTAGAGGCATAGAACTTTAAACTGAAATAAAACTTATTAAAATCATGTTAACGTCATGGGACTGGCTTTATTGAAAAGGCAATTGTATGCCATTATAGCTTAACTATGATTTGGGGTATAATGCGCCGCAGCTAGCTCGAATGATCATAAATCTGGATGTCCAATTTTCGACCACTTCCAAACTTCTGCCAGTCCATAAAGCACAAAAAACAGTGAGTTTTTCTGGATCTTACGGGGTCTCGATAATGGCTTATGTATTTTCGTCGCTCCAAATCCGCCAATTTAGTTTATTTACACACCCATTGAGCGATTACTCAAAAACGATTATGCCGACCGTAAAATGAAAGTGGCGCACGGTGTGTATGGCGAACTGAACAGCGATTTTCGAAATAAATTGGCGAATTTGAAGCGACGAAAACCCGAAAGCTATATAGCTTTCGGGTTTTCAATTATATCATTGAGACGCCTCAATACCCGAAAAACTCACTGTTCGATGTCATTTTTTTATAGTCTAGTAGAATCAAAATGGCTCGAAACTTCTTTCGTGGGTTGCTCTTCATCCGAGCCAGCCGCGGCGTCCATATGCCCCAAATCATATTTAAGCTAAAATGGCATACAATTGTCTTTTCAATAAAGCCAATACCATGACCTTAACATGAATTTTGTGAGTTTTATTTCAGCTTAAAGTTCAATACCACTAAAAAAAACACCGTTTACATAATGTTTCAGAAATGTGATGGCAAAGACCTAGAGGAAATGCCACTAAGCAAAATATCGAAAAAAGTTGCGAGCATGGCCCCGAAAATGCTTGGCTTCCGAGAGACTGGGTATTTAATGTAAAACTTTTAATTGGCTTTTTGTAGTTATTCTGAAAGTATCCAAGTTATGTTTTTTTTGCAAAACTGAAAAAAGCTGAAAGCGAAAAGCTGAATTTTGCATTTTTGTCTTGCTCTTAGAGGGTGCACATACGACTATTTTCACCGTCATTTACAGTTATAACGTTGTACTCTGTGCTTAACATAACATTTTTTCTAAACCTAAAAGATCAATCATTTTTCTGTTAACCTTTCTTAATGATTAATTACATCTAATTAATGTATAATTTAATAGAATTTTCTCTAAAAATTCTGGAGGAATCATGCATGAAAAAACAAAGTAGTAATTTCCATTTAAACACGATTGTCACGCAAATGTATCAATTAATTAATCAGAGATACAATTCCTCTCCAGACATTTGAATGGAAACGATGCTGATGACTTGATTGGCTTGCATGAGGGTTTTCTTCATGCCAGATATTTTAAACAGGGCATTAAAATCTCAGAAACTAATCATTTTCGGACCCATGTTCGCATGAACTTGCTTTCATATTTTGCTTAGCGCAATCTCCTCTAGGCTTTAGTCACCACAACTCTGAAACTCCCTATATATGCTTGTTATTGTTCCACCTTCAAAGGATTTTCGGTTCCGCATTATAATATAACATAATGGCTGCTTTTGTTTTTTTTAGAGCATGTGCCTTCAATTTATAAATGCTCTTTTATCCGAAACAGACGATTTTGAATTTCGGATGCATTTACGAAACGAAATTGTGAGAAATGGACTTTTTGATAAATTAGGTAGGTTTCGTAGTATAATAGAGTGTTTTATTTAGATCTACAATGTTCAATAGTTTACGGTTACAGGGTGCCCCCTTTTACGAGTCTCACTGTTGCAGTCTCAGAAACAATAGGATACGATATGAGGTCGTTCAAATTGATGCAAAAAAATTCCCCAATTTTTCAGTTTTGTCTACTGTTTTAAAACTTGGAAAATTCCTACTATGGCAGCTGTTTCTGCTCTACAAAATGGCTATGTTATATTTCTAATCTGACGTTTCGAATTGCGGAAGACATCATCAATTTTTTGTTATACCAGTAAGCTTGAAAAATTCGTTATGTCGACATAAGAAAACAAAGTTGGTGATGGCTGTCGAAAATCGAAACGTCGGATTAGAATAATGACATCTCCATTCTGCAGAGGGGAAATTTTTCCCATGGGAATGTTATAATCGTTTGAAATAGGCTCAGAAACACTTTCGGTTTGTTTCAAATATTTTCTGAAGTAATTCGAATTTTCCATGTTTGAAAACGGCATTTAACAAAGCTCAAAAATACACAGCTTTACCCCAATTCAAGCGATGTCTTACGGGGTTCGAGATTCCAATGGTGAGGCTTGTAAAACGGACACCGGTTGCCTATAGAAAATATATGATTTCTATATGCAAATACATGTTTTCTATGTGGATAGATATGGAAGTTATTGTACCTGTTAAATTTCAGTTGAATTGAAAAAAGAGACAAACCCTGTGATTAAAACCCAATTTGACATTTTCGAAAATCAAAAGGATGCCGATGCTGACGAATTACACGAACGGTTTGACAAAGTGCGAATCGACATGGACGACATGCAGGACTGTTTCGAAGTGCTCAAGAATATCACTTTGGAATCGCCTAGTGAACCATATTTTCTAAGTGTCTTGCAACATCTCTTATTCATCAGAGATGACTTTAATGTTAGGTAGACTATTTGGAAACAAATGTTTATTAGAAATATTCGTTTATTCGCTGATTTCATTTTAGGCCAGCATATTTTAAGATTATCGAAGAGGTCATTTCACAAATTGTACTGCACAAATCCGGCCTCGATCCAGATTTTAAAAAGAATCACATTGATATTGATTTGCAACCGTTATTAGACGAATTAAAAGGTAAGTTTATGTTAATAAATTATCTTCTAAGTTAAAATTGCGCATGCTATTAATTGCATATTGTAGCTCAGATGCCCCCTCCATTCGCTTGAGTTGCGAGCGGAGGGTATTTCGGGAGTTTCTCTGCCGGAATAGGAATCGCTACCTTGTCCCTGCATATCGGACAGTTGGTGGATGCGCAAAAAAATATTTAAAAAAAACAGTCCAACGCACTACACAAAGTTTAATTACGTTGTGGTTTGCCACGTGACGGGCTGCCATGTACTTATTATGGGTAGTACAAAATAAAAAAACAACTACTATCCAAAAAACTAAAATTTATGTGAGCCTATGGCTCTGGTACCTGTGACGCGCACGGTATTCCCGCGGTGGGTTAAAAACTGTCACTTGGGATCTAGAAGCCGGGATGCTCCGGAAAATACGGGATTTTCTCCCGTACCGCACTTGGTCACAAACAGAAAAATGGCCGCGCGGCGTGGCGCCGGTATCTCTGCGAATTCTCCCGGACTGCTTCGGTACGCGCTTCCTTCGGGACTCCCCGAACGGTACCTTTTTTCCGACCGTCCCTCCGCACCACACTTGAACCCAGACGCACTTGTCGCCCCACGCGCACAATTCGTTTAAGGGTGAATGCGAGGGATGTTTATGGTGGCCAAAATAAAATCGCCTGATTAGCCACGCGGCACGTCAATATATACAGAGTGTTTCAGTTTCCAGTCGAAGGGCCTAGAAAGATATAGATAATGGAACATAAGATCGAAACCGAAATAAAATCAATCGGTTTATGGCAAAGAAAATTTTTTATGGCAAAGAAAACACATTTTTCTGATCCAATTGACTTAACAATCGTAAGAAAGTCTGTAGTGTAAAGCGAGCTTCACATATTCCTAACTTCGGAGATCATCGAATCCAAAAATTTTTTCTCAAAATTGAAAATAGCAAGAGAAGGTTCGAAATGTATAATCAATCGTAATGAACTTTTCGCCAGCCCGTTTCGCAAATTGTCCACTAATTAAGTGTTATCACAAATTCATAATCTCTAGAGGGAGTGGTGCAAATGAGAAAAAGGTTAAAGCTATTTGTATAATAATTAGAAGCTTTCCAAAAAGTCGAGTAAATTACTAGAAAAATTAGAAAATGATGCTGAGAACAAATTTGCGTTAAGTTCAATCAGCAGTTTCATCAATAACACATATTTTTATTTAATTTGAACCCAAAACTAACGGTTTGCCTATATTCACTTATATGATCTGTTTGTATTAATCGTAATACTTCTATTTTGTGGTGGACAGTTCGGTTGCAAAAAAATGAAACACCCTGTATGTATTCAAATATGTTATGTCGCCTCTGTTTTGAAAGTACGTTTACTAGTTTCATTGCATTTAACTAATATTTTGTGTTTTAGAGCGACCACCATCAGTGGACAACGCAAAAATACAAGAGTTGCAAAAACACCTCGACGAAGCGCTGGTGGCTAAAGGCGAAGCTGAAGCCAAACTAACGAAACTAATAGGGGCTGTTAAGGGTGGCGGTGATGGTAAACTAGATCCAAGTTTGGTAAGTCATTTTAGTCAGAAGAAGTTTTTTTCCTCCTTTTAAGTGCATTCTCTTGAGAGTGCCTTTTAATATGGCACATTCCCTGTGGAGTTTCTTATGGATAAGCGTATTTACTTTGGTTGTGTTCACTATTCTCTGTTTCTCAGTCACTATTTTTTCAGGCTATGTACTACAGGGTGGTCAAGTTTCCAGAGCGGAAATAACAAGGAACCATAGAGTATCAAAAGGCAATATGAGTTTGCATCATAAGCTATATTTGAAAACGCTTCGTTTAGGAAATACAGGGTATTTAAGTTCCGCTTAAAAAAATCAATTTATTAATTGTTGTCAACGGCTGTGGATATTTAAACGAAATTTTGCATGCAATAGCTGCCAACGAGGGAGCACAATAAAAACTAAATTCTTTTTGATTAGTGGCGTCCGTCCAAATACGTTAATGGATGTTTTTAAGGAAAAAATGATAGGCCACTGCTTTTTCATAAAATAAAAATCATATTGGGACTTTCTTTTAATTTCTCTGGGAAACTCCAATCAACGTTTTCAAGTAAAAAATAACAAATAGCTGAGAATCATTCTGTAAACTAAAACTGTAACATAATAAAATCACAAATTCAATCGGTTATGTATCACAACAACAAAAATGAAAGAAATTGTTCGAAATGTAGTCCACCCACTTCAATACATTTTCGGCATCGTCTAACTAATGATTTTAATACAGGCGATACTTGATTGGGACTTTGCCGCATATCGTTGCAGGTTTGACGCCACTGATCAAAAAGAATTTGGCTTTTATTGCAAAATGTGCTTCCGCATTGGTAGTTATCGCCTGCAAAATTTCGTTAAATATCCACAGCCGTTTGGGAACAATTATTAAATTTGTTTTTTAAGCCAAACTGAAACACCCTGCATTTTCTTAGCAAAGCGTTTCTTGAATATAGCTTATAATGTAAATTCATTGTTTTACGATTCTTTATCATTTCCTGAAGTTTCGGCTCTGGAAACTGGACCACCCTGTATTTAATATAAGATATAGTTGTTCGTATTTTCGGCACATTTTATGGCCAATTTATGCCGTTTTCCTTATTTCGAAGGTAATGGTTAGACGTGCAAGAGATGGAAATGTATCCATTCTAGATATAAATTTATCGTTTGTCGTTCTAGGTTGAGCTTTTTCAAAGCATCCTGCATTATGTACATTCACATTTTAAATGCTGCAAGTCTCGTAATGCCTTCCCGTTCAGTGTCCATGTTTACAACATTGTATTCGTATAAGAGATTGCATGGATAATTTTTCTATTGATAATTTTGAATGACAAAAGTGCTTGGCATGTTCCAAAACCTGCTCCAACAGTTTCAATTCTCCTTCCTATTCAATTAAATCTAGGACGTACTCTTGATAAATGAGCACCCTTTATTTAGAACTACCGTCCAACAGATTAAAGATATCCGCCACACGTCGATTTATTAATATACGATAAAAAAATAATTTAGTATTAATAATTTTTGAATTGTTCAAAGTGTCTTCAAAGGCTTTATCGGTCATTGCATGAAACTAGAGATTTTTTTGGGCTTCTCAACCGAATCGGGAAAGGCTGCATTATTCAATTATGGCTATCTAGACATGATCATCATGACCCATAGTTTAAATAACCGTTGAGTAAAAGTAGTTTAGCAAAAGCTCAAGGATATTTTCCTATTAAGGTTTCCTGGAGATATTATAGTCAATTTTTCAATTTTCTAACAATCAACACGTTAAGATTTATTTTAGTTATGTAATTTAACCACGCGATTGAGGTAAAATGTGCGCTCTTCGAAAAAGCATATGTAATTTTGAAATGTTAACTAGTCGGTTAATCATCTCTTCTGTTAATTTCAAGCTACAGTCAAGATCATATTTGTTCAGTTCTTGGACTAATTGAAGTTTACCAGGATGGTATTCAAAGTCCTTTAAAAAGTTCCTTGAACTTGTCTGAATATTCAAAGTATCGAATAAGTAATACGCGGTATCCAGTAAATCTCCATTTATTACTTGTTATTGCGTGTTGTTGTCTTGCTGGGATCTTTAAAAAGTCTGTAGATTTATCAGTCTTATCGCTTATTCTCACAAGATATTGCTACAGGGTGTTACTCACGAACATATACACCTTTTCCCTTAAATTCTGCCAACACTAAGGTATCATCCGTGTACCTGATATTATGTATGATATTTTCGTTGATTTTTGCGTCTTTTGAACGTTGCTCCAGTCATTTTCTTCCCGAATATAAAGCTGCTAGATTTCCGAGTATTTAGTTTTTAAGTTAACATTTTAATTGCAGTTAGAAAAAGTAATGCTGCCCGGAACAGGAAGTGGAGCTCTTCCTCCTCCTCCACCGCCTCTTCCTGGGGGCGGCGGAGCGCCAATGCCTCCTCCTATGCCAGGAATGGGTGGTCCACCTCCACCACCTATGCCAGGATGTCCTGCTCCTCCACCTCCACCGCCCATGTTTGGTGGTCCTCCACCACCTCCTATGATGCCTGGTAAGCTGTTCTTTTTTATTTTGATGTCTTTAAAAAATGCGTGCAAATCGAGCGCCAGTAGCTTTTTTCTGTTTTTGATGGAAGTGACTTAGTGCGTTAGTTTATTTGCATTTTTACTTAATGTTTTGCATTTTAATCAGTTTTATTCATTTCAATTCTATTGATTACTCATTAATTCACTTCAATTAATTTATAATTTAATAATTATTGTATATTATTACCAAGCCTTTGAATTATAAATTGTATATTTTTTGGCCAACACCAAGAAGAAAACATCTAGAAATTGAATTGGTAGATTTGATGTTGCACCTGTTTGGAAGTTAGGTCTGGATCCGGCATAATGGAACGCGAATGCTTTGTGACAGCGACAAACGCGCTTCACGTACGCGATGGTAACGCGTTCATGTGAAAGTGTTGAGATACACGTGAAAAAATCAAATCAAGATAGATTATTTTGTTTTTTTAGGCGGAGTTCCACCGCCTCCACCACCACCAGGAATGGGTGGTCCCCGACCACCAGCGCTACCTGGAATGGGTCCACCACCTCCTCCATTTGGTATGGTTCCATTGCCAGGAATGAGGGCACCTGATGTTCTTCCCTATGGTCTAAAACCTAAAAAGAAGTGGGAAGTGAAAGGGCCTTTAAAAAAAGCCAACTGGAAAACTGTAAGCATGCAAAGATTTATACTTGGCTCCGTGTTATTTGATTAATATTAATATCTGTTAACTATAATAATGAGTTGTCGCGTTCAAAAGTGTGTCAGCTCTTTTCGTTCAGTGCTGTGTTCAATTGAACGATATGATCCTGTGCTGACGATGCATCATAAATAGTTAATGAATCGTTTATCGTACTAGCAACTCTCGAGCGGCTAAACAGAGTTTTTCGCGGTTTGCGGCATTAGCGCCACATCTTATAATTTTTCATCTTTCAAGGCGCCTTAAAACACTTCCTACATTCGAACAGATACATTGATACATTCAGGCAAGATAAAATGCATTAACGAATTTTAAAAAAGGTGCTAAAGCCACCGAAAAATGACTAAAAATGCAAATCCAGATGGGGAGGACCTCACTTAAATTGAAGGAAGACGTAGTCCCGAGGTGGAATTCAACATATGATGTTGAAAAGAGTAATTGAAATGAAATATGGTCTCCTGTCTACTATTGAAATTAATTACTCCGAACTGCAAACTATCGCCATCGAGGATGTAAAAGTAATTAAAAATGAGAGAAGAAAATAACTGCATCAGAAGTGATTGTGCTTAATAAATTGCAAATATTCAATATTTTAAATAGATATTTACATACATAATTTCGAATATACGTTTATATACTGTTTACATACTATTTTGTAGTGTTATTTGTTGTTGTTTATTTGCAGTTTTTGTTATTTAAGTAAGTAATTCCAATAAGTTATCGTTGGAAATAACAGGTTAAGATTGCACACAAATTATTCACATTACTTTATTTCTGTACTTTAGCCGCAAAAGCTGAATATTATAGATAAATATTATTATTTGCCTTACAGCCGTTCTCCTAGATATTTTATCCAGACCGTTTCAATTTAGTTTCCTATTTATTTCTATGCTAATAATTGTTAAGTCAATCGTTTCGAATGGTAAAAAAGTGGCAGATAATTTTAAAAAATAATATACTGTTGCGGCGAGCGCGGTAATATAACCCTTACAATGCTGCCAGCGAGATTACTACTGAAAGTTCGATGGATTTATAATAGGGAATGGTCCATAATGGAACCAGAATATTAGAGTGTTGCCAAACGGCTATATAAAGCAAGCGCGACGCACCCTAGTTAGTTAGTTAGTGAACGAGCTATTAAATAGTATTGCGATTATTATTGGTCATATTTCGGAATGTGTTTACAAACAGCGAGTACTGGAATCTTTCGAACCCCCAAAAAGGTAGCAATTTACAGTACAAAGCAACCGAAAACACGTGACTCCGTATTAGATACAGCACACAGTCGTTCGAATTGACCGACTCATTCACGAACGACATGTCACTTGTTCATTATAGAAGTCTATCGGTAAATATTTCATTAAGATTTTCTTACTTTGCTTACAGATAGTGCCGCAAAAACTGTCAGAAAAATCGTTCTGGGTTAAGGCGAAAGAGGAGGAGTTAGCAGCACCCGATATTTTGAACGGATTGGCCGAAAGGTTCTCATCAAAACCAGCGAAAGTAAATGAAGAAACAGCTGACAGGTAAGTTGCAAGATTTGAAATATTGTGGACCAACTAATAAAATATCCTGAAATAAAATAAAAACTGTTATTACGAAAAATACATTTGCATGCAAATGCACATGGAACTGTTAGCAACATTTGAAGACACAATGTGCCAAAATTTGGAAATGAGTTCCCAGTTTACATGTTTATATGTTGTCTGTAGATGTTAATTTTTGTTTATCGCATTCGAGATATTTAAAAAATGTTATCTTTGCTATTCGTATTTCTAAATCCCTTATGAAGGAAACATCAGAAACACCTTTTAATTTTCAAATTTTTATGACAATCTGTCTGATTGTCTGATCGTTTGTATTTAAATGTGCGTCATTAGATTCAAATATTTTTTAATATTAGATATTTTAATAAAATTCTACATTTTTATTTTTGATTTATAATTTTATTTTAATCGTTAGTTAATTTGATTTATATACAGAGCGGTCGATGTGTTCTACCCCTTTAGGGAGGATTGATAGAAATTAAAGTTGATCTTAATAAAGTGCGAACAAAATAAGCAAACCAATTAGTATTTTGAAGACCGTCTTAGGAAGTCTTTTGAAGACCGTCATATTTAATGCCCACTGCCAGTTCAAGAACACCCTGTACAGGGTGGCATGCCTTATTCGAGGCTTTATCTCACCACAAAACCAATAGGTCATCTTAATCCAATTTATCGTGACATAGAGTTGTATACGGGCCCACCTTTTTTGAATTTGCGTAAACTGCACAGGGTCTCATTGGAAATAAGCTGAAAGTTTCAGTCGGATGTTATTTAATTGTAAAACGTTCTTAAAAAGTTCTCGAACATCCTACATATTTATCAAAAGAGATAGACTTTAGATAATTAAAGATTAGATATCAAAAGAGATAGATCCTACATATTTGTTGTAAACAATTTATAGACATAGACTATTAGAGTCCTTTTGGTAAATTTATAAATTATGCGATGTGAATAACTATTGAAGCGATCCTACCGTTTTCGTAATTTGTCCCAGAGTTTTAAGTTTTACATATTATATTAAAAAGGTTTTCAGTTTTTATATTTTGTCTTATTAAAACGTACCTTTATTTCTCTTATATAATTCAATAATGAAACTATATATGTATAGAGAGTTCCATAAAAAGACTTAAATTTGATCTGTAAATTTTTTTGGGACACTCTGAATAGTCGTAATTAGTTTTCAAATGTGACCCATTTAAACCTCCTATGTGTCAACGAAAGTGAGATTAGAAATACCCATTCGAGAATCGTGACATGAAGTCGCAAGTAAAGTGATCCACTCTGTATATGAGGATTTGAGAAAATTGGAAGAGCATGCTGAATGAGTATGTTTTTTGGTCAGAAGACATGTCAACACACTTTAGTTAGAAAACTAAAGCTTTAATGAGCATATTTTAGGTGGCAAAAATATAATAAAAATAATTACTTCTTCAGCACATTTGAAAATGTGCTGAAGAAAAAGGCAAGGCAAACAAAAGTCACCCATCAAATCAATACCACGCAAATCCACTTAAAAAAAGCCCTCTCTTCTACTATTTGTATCGGTTTTCGACTAGCTACATTTTAAAAAGAGGTACTAACCCAATTATACAGGGTGGCCCGAAATGAGGTCGCATAATTTCAACTGCATATTCTTCGACCACAAATAAGTGAAAAGGTTTATAGTTAAGTTCGAAAATACTTTGTTTGTAAGATACACGGTGGTGCGTTTTTCTCGACAAGTCGTGGCGCTTATGAGGCAGTTAAATGGTTGCCACAGCCTACAAGGTTTGGCCTTGTATTTCATAAACATGGCCTTGTATTTCGTAAACAACATGGCCTTGTATTTCATAAAAAAAATATATTTCATTCACCTTGTATTTCATAAACTGATATGTTATTCCTAGATATTCTGTTTTCAATTTGAAACGTTTTTTGCATTTTGCCTAAACTATGATATACTGAATAATGCGAACATACTTATGAAAGGAAACTTATAATAGATCAACACGCGCAATATTATAAGACATTGCAACAAGAAAACCAAACTGTTCAAATTAACATAGATGCAAGTAAAGTCTAACTAAAACAAGCATTCTTAACAAAATTAATAATGAAATTAGTAATCTTTTTGTATATTCTTTTTCCTGACTGTACTTTAATTCATAAATTGACTGAAAACCCAGGAATACATTGGAATGAAATTAGTAATGAAAAGAAGAAGCAGGTCTTTATGCCGTGGAATGCAACCGTACGACAAGCACCACAATAGTTTATAACTAAATAGAATGTGATTCCAGCACGAAGAGGAAGAAGTAGTTGGTAGCACTGCCACCACGATCACTTTGTATATATTTATAGGAAGCTTGTCGATGAAAGACCAATGTAGACGAGAGAAAAACATGTACAGCCCATAGCTCAAGCATTTGCGAAAGTTTGGCAAATATCTGGCAATTTTGTACCGACGATTGAGCTGCAGGCAACTATTTAAACCATTTCTTCATGCCAAAATCTCACCGAGATGCCATTTTACTGCAAAAATAACATGATTTTAAAATTTATTGCGAAAGGAACAATAAAAATACACTCAGAAAGTCAAAAATGTAGAAACTCAGAGTAAAAGCTGTTAGTTAACACAGAGCAATTAATAAATATGCTGTATTTTTTTATATTTAAGTAATTTATTTTTTTTTGATAATTTTTAAGATAAAACAATGATTTAAAAAGCAAATTTCCACACAAAGACGCGGTTTCAAAGGCATTGATCACATTTTGACTTGCTATTTGTTCCATTATTTGTTATCGAAATTGAAAAATCAACATTTCTTACTAATTCCAAAAAAAAATCATTAAAATCGTTTAATTAGTGTAAAATTTAGAAAATTCTAAAGTTTGCCAAAAAATTATGTGCTCCACTTTTAGAAACTGAGTTTTTTGATAGTGTATGTTAATAACACCCTAGCTGCGAAACGAAATAGAAGCAAACATACGTTGTTAAAAAAAACCTTTTACTTGAGGAATTTCTCCACGAGCAAAATTACATCTTTATTGAAGCAAACACACTGTATATCAGTTTAGATAACGAGGTGAAACAACAAACGTTGAGAAAATAGTCTGGTTTAATTGAAAACTAAAGCGCAAGTTGCCTCAAACTTAATTATGTGATCATTTTGTTATCAAACAAATATTAATGGAAGAGTCTTTTTAGAACTCTTCTTCGATCTCATACTTCTCTTGGAAACTCACTCTTAGAATAATCTGAACACTTTTACATGATCATTTAAAGTAAATTTTTGACTGAGTACCTGTTTATTATAACTATGTTTTTACTATAACTATATTTTTAGATATGATATATAATTATTAAATTCGGTTTCCTAATTGCATTTTACTTTTGAACTATAGCTGAATCTTTAAGTGACTTAAATAATGTACTATGGATAATCTTTTGAAATAATTATTTATTATTATTATTATTGTATATTCCAGGGTTAGCAACTGCGGCACTTTAAAGAAAGTAAAGAAACTGATGGTGCTTGACGATAAAGTCGCGCAAAACATTTTTATATTATTAAATGGTAGTCTGAAACATATGCCTTATGATAAAATCTGCAAAGCTTTACTTCGATGTGATGAAACTGTTCTATCCGAAAACGTAATAGAGCAATTGATACAGGTATGATTTAATTCTGGTTTTCCTAGTTCCCTTTTTTTTATTCTGTTCCTTTTCAGTACTTGCCACCTGCTGATAAACTGAACAAATTGCAAGAGCACAAAAATAGATATAAAGAGCTTCCAGAGGCAGAACAGTTCTGTGTTGAAATATCCGGAGTCAAAAGACTGTTACCTAGATTAAAGTCCCTCAGTTTTAAGCACCGTTACAAGGAGCTCGTTCAAGATACCAAACCAGTAAGGATATGTTGTTTGCCGAAAATTATTTACTACAAAATTGTAATCTGCTTCATTTTATTTACTATGAAAATATTTACTTGTAGAATATAGTAGCAGCAACCGCCGCATGTGAAGAAGTGATCAAGAGTGGCAAATTTTCCAAAATTCTAGAGCTAATTTTATTAATGGGCAATTTTATGAATTCCGGCAGTAAAAACGGCGGTGCTTTCGCGTTCGAAATGAGTTTTTTAACGAAGGTAATTAAATTAGTGTGCAGCCTTTAGCTGTTATAAATCATGAATATTAAGAAATATTATTTTAGCTAACAGGAACCAAAGATGTAGATAACAAGTTAACTCTATTACATTACATAGTTCAAAGTGTGGAGAATAGATTTCCAGAGCTTTTAAATTTTTATGATGAAATGCCACACATCGACAGGTAAGCTAGTTGATTATTTTTTCTACAGTCGATTACTGTTTTAATTGCCTTAGAGCCAGCAGAGTATCGTTAGACACGATACAAAAAACCCTAAAGCAAATGGACAATAGTATAAGAAATTTAAAAACGGATTTAGACAACAATAAGGTTCCTCAAAGTGAAGACGATAAGTTTGGAGAAGTTATGGAGGTATTCAGTTTGCTTCAGCTGGATGCGCCTGTATTCTTATTTCTCGAATTTGTTTAGGCTTTTTACAACGAAGCAAGAGAACAGTGTGATCTGATGCAGGAAATGTTAAAGAAAATGGAAAAATTGTATAGCGACTTGGCAGAATATTATTCATTTGACAAACAAAAGTATGCCTTAGATGAGTTCTTCACCGACCTGAAAACTTTCAAAGATAGTTTTATAGTAAGTAGGTTTTAAATATAGTTGTGGTTTAACAAAAATGATTCTGCAGTAGAGATATAGCTCGTTCTTTGTAACTCTGGTCACAAGTCAGTAGTCACTAAATTTATCTACCAACGTTAAAAACATATGCATGAAATTTTCGTGTCGAATCGAATCTTTTTCGTTGTGTTTTGCACACTGGAGAACCTCAGGCAATCATATATTGCTAGAAGGTGCAAAAAATTGATAATACTACCTTATTTGGAGCGATACAATCGACAAAGATTTAAAAGTGTAATTCAAAGAACCTCAAGAATAAAGAATATCAAACCCCATCGATTTAACGATTTCCTAGTTGGTATTAGAACGTATTTACGGCAGGTATGGAAACAATGTTTGACCGTGGGTTGATGACGTGCGATCAAAGTTACAGCGAAAGGGAATAGTTTGAAATGCAGCTAGATGTAGTTTGGAACAAAAAAATCAATTATTCATTGTTAATAGCAAGCCAAGATTGACAATCAGAAGGAACGCGATCTCGCGGAAAAGAGAGAGAAAATGCGACTGTCTAAGCTAAAACAGGACCAAGAAAAGGAGGAGAGAAACAAAAGAAAATTAATAGATATGAACCCAAAACAAAACCAAGAGGGTGTCATGGACAGGTCAGTTTTCAACTTTTATTACACGAATATTTATACATTGGTATCAGATTTTACCACGTTATTAATGTTCATGATCTTTTATTCTATTATTAAATTATTTTACAGTTTGTTGGAAGCACTATCGACCGGTAGCGCGTTTGGTCAAAAAGAGAAAAGGACAAGAGGTCCCAGACCGTTAGGAGGTAAGTTTAATATTTCATTATGCGTATTTTCGTCAGTAAATGCTGTTTGCGCAATATTGCAAACTGGTTGACACATTTTTCCATTTTACATCTGATATTTTTTTCAAGACTGCATTGAAGTTGGTTATTTATTCGAAGGTAGGCTATTCTGTAAATCGGAAAAGAATAACAAAAAATTTTATGTTCGTTTTGCATTTAAGAATATCAATCGGTTACTGATTGGGGTTTGTTTGAAGTAATGTATCTAATAATCTGTTTCTTTAAAGCCGAACGAAGAGCCCAGCTTCAAAGGTCACGCTCCAGGACTGGTCTTTTAGGAGAGCGAGAGTTTACAAGGTAGATAAAAGATACTCTTTTTAATATTCCAGAAAGATCGTTTATCTATTGGAAACATTAAATTGGTGATTCTTTAGTCTGTTAAAGCAATTTTAGAGAAACCCTTAGGTTATGCCTAAAATAAGGCATCTGTTAACTGGAAAGGTAATTTAATATGCAAAGTGTATGGGTTTGGGGCACTTCAAAGTGGAAATCAGTGAATGAATTTACCGAAATCACTTTTTGTACACATGAGTTTGAAATATCAGTAGTCAAATAATTCTAAAGAAAGCGAACTTGCTCAAATTTAGAGCTCGGTAGGTTAGCTGAAAAGCATAAGGAGCAAGAATGATCTTTTACATTAAAAATTATTCTTGGTTGTAATCTGCTTATTTTCTCTCACTTTCAGATATTATTAAAAAAATTAGGTTTTTCTAGTGGCTAAGCAGACTAATAGTATTTGGAAACAGGATCCAAATGCTATTAGGGTCCTATTCTGTAACTATTTCGTGAAAAGTTAACGGACGTGATAAAGTTTATCGGCTCCTTAATTTTTAATTGGTATTCTGTTTCTTTCTTCTTTAATTGGTATTCTTAGTCGTTTGTCCGTTAAAAACATAACCTAATTCCATTAAAAATGTCGGCCAACCGCTCATTTTTAACGCAAGCCTAAAAGTAGCCGTTCAGTTTAAGCGGACAAGTTTTTTGACAAATTAATCTCAAATATAAGTGTTTTAAGGCAGTTGTTTCAGTACAATTTTTGAAATGGCGTTTTAAGGTATTGGTGGAGAATTTCTGATAGAACAAATCATCGAAAATGAAGAAAAGTACTGTTAAATGTTGTCGTTTCTGTTTGATTTGCTAGGAACTTTTTCTACAGGGCGATTGGAAATTTAGGGTAGATTTCCATGTTGCCACTTACTAATATTCGAAATTTTAACGGACTCCGCTAAAATATATTTTTAACGGAACACCAAAATTCACGTATACAGAATAGCAATAAGTCGATTACGTTATAACGGACCCTTAAAAATGTTTTTTCAAGCCTTTAATTTTTAACGGAATAGATAGGGTAGTTCGCTTAGCCGCTAAAAAAATCTTTAATTTCGATATATACGGACACTAACATCTTTATTATATTGATGATATTATTGAAAACGTTATTGGAATATATTTATCAAATTTGGGGGAGCGATCGGCAACTGCCAATTAAGGTGTGTTGTGCATTCAGGTCCTTATAAGATAATGCGGCCGAACTTTCACGTTAAGCGCACGATTGGTTCAAAATTGATGAGAAAAAAGCGGGAAAAGTTCTTATTTCTACCCCTCCTATCTCCGAAACGATGCCATTTCGGAAAAAAGTTTATATCATTTAGGGACATTATTTTATCGTGTTCTTTCGATTCCTGAAGTTATCAATATTAATAGCGAATTAATCTGTAAGAAGGTCAATCATCCAACTATCTAAAAATCGAATGTTTATCTTGATATTTACAGTATTTAAGCTTTACACAATTTGTGTCTTCAGACGTACCCAGTCATTAAAAATAGAAGATCTTCCCAATTTTGCGCTACCCAACGGTAGCAAAAAATTACTCGAAGATTGCGACGAATATGGCTACTCCACAACTTCCGTGTTTTTCTGATTCAAGTAAAGTAATATTGTATTGTGGGTTTTCTATAACATAAAAAGCTTGCTTTTATTAACTATGTTTAGGCTCAAAACTTGTCAAACTTGTTGTGTGAAACATATCGTTAATAAGCAACCACTTTCACGCTAAGAAGACTGTACTATTAATGTGATTTAAATGCTTAATGGTCTATGCTGTTGTTTCAGACGCCAGAATACACAAAAATTATACTTTTTGGGAAGCTTCATAATATACTTAATTCCAAAAAAGTACCGCACCTGACGTTCAAAAATTTCTAGAATTATGCATTCAAACATCATCAAATATATTTAGATTTTGTAACCGGGAAATAAATGTAAACTGCTAAGGTGACATTTTAAAAAGAACATTTGTCACCTTTCTGCGGATGGTTAAATGCGGTTTTGTTATATCTTATCACAATTTTGGAAAAACCCTTTATATTTGAAAGTAGTATTAAACAACTCCCTTGCTATTCAATCTAGTTTTAGAACGCAAGTGCGTACAACCCTGTATATGTTCTTTCTTATTTGGTCTAAGAGAACCTGCTGTTCATGTCAATTAATTACACTCCTATTATTATTAATTTAACAGCATTGAAGGCTGAACTTACGATTTTTGAAATACACTAACATTATTTTCAATGGACTAACTTTAAACTTATACACATCCCTTTTTTTCAATGATCAATATTTTTTATATCAATCTTTTACAAGATTTAGCAACATTTTACTAATTGAAACATGAACCAGTTGGTGAATTTAGTTGAATTTAGAATAGTCAGAATGTAACAGAAATTGTAATAACCCAAAGTGGTTTTTGTACTTTTCATTTAAAAATCACTTAATTTGAAGAAATATTTATACACGTGATTTAGGTATACCCAGATAGAACTTAACGTAAGTCCATAAGAAGTAGCAAATTTGAACAAAAAATAATCACCTGCACTTGCGCTAACCGTACTGAAATTCGTATCTAACGTTTTCAGCTTATAACTCCTGTAAAGCTTTATTATTATGTTAAATCGCTGAAATCGGAATGCTTTTTGGGGTTACTTAAACGTACACTTATCAAGTCAATACTTCAAAACAAAACATGGCTTGGATGTTTTTGCATTTAATACTGCATACTACGTAAAAACGATTTATAATACATAATAATTTTGTTATATTTTCAGTGGAATTGTTAGGTGACCGGTGGCTGTAATCTCGAAGCAAGAAGACAACGAAGAATTTTATCGCTCAATCGATGATTAAACAACCCAGCTTCACTTTCCTATAAAGAAAATTATGCGAGATATGTGGTTTAATTCTGATCACTTTTTAACTAATTCATGGCACCTTATACTTCTTAGGTTGTTAATTTCAATCAGCCTCTCTTACAAGATTAATTAAAGTGCGTAGAATATCAGTTAAGTCCTTGTTATATTTGCAGATCTTTATTAAGTAATAGAGACCTCATGTTGATAATAAAAAATTCAAAGTTGAAATGTTTTAGTCTTCGGTATGTTTGGTGATGCAAACGCTTGATTTATAACGTCTAAGAAGTAATAATTAATTACATAACATGTGTAGATATTCTGGAGTAACCGTATAATGCATATTATTGTAAATTTACAGGGTGCGCCAATTAAAACGAACCGAGCTGTTTTCTCCGTTGATACAAAAGTTATGCAAAAATGCTTGGACATGCTAATTTTAGTGTAAAAAGGGTAGGCTTCTATTACGCCTCAAGTATGTAATCAGAAAACCTTTCACCTCCAAGCTAAAATTCACGTGTCCCATCATTTTTGGGTAACTTTTGTAACAACCGGGCAAACACATATGTTTCATTTTAGTTGCTGCACCCTGTATATTGCAATAATATATTCTCTCTTCTAAGCGCGCTACCCTTAGATGTTGGATGATGTATCTACACTAAAAAAAAGACGAAATTCTTAACTTAGTTATCAAATTAATTACAGATAATTACTAGGTTACAAAGCATTTTTTAAAATTAATAGTGATCAGAGACTCGCAAGGATACGAGAAGTGATTTATATTGTGTTAATTTATTTTATACATAACGTGAAGTGTACATATATTGTAACTATAAATTATTTGTATATTGCGTTTTTTATTGTAAGTGAAATATCTTCTAGTTTTGATACAATGGATCAACATAAAAAATAGATTATTAAATTTCACATACTTTTTGTGACGGTGAAAGCGCATTGTTGTTGAAGTATGTAGCTTAATTAATCATTACGTCTGGCATTCATATCAATTATCTTTAAGTTCGCCTTAATAAAATGACTTTAAGACTAGTTGCAGTTATTTTCGACCTTTTCAGTTATTTAAATATTTATAGGCTTCACTTGATTTCATATTATTTATAAGGCTTCACTTGATTTCATATTATTTATAATCTATTTGCCCTTTGAAAACTCATATTGTTTTTGAATACAATCATAAATGAAATTCATGATTGTATTCGCACAAATTCAGTTAATTTTATTCAATAGAAGCACATTTATGCAAGTTTGAATATGTAGTTTCCAAACACAGATTATAGCTTACTATATTTTGACAAATTGAATTTGCTTTGCTAAAATATACATTTATGTACATAAAAATGTATATTTTGTGTAACTTGCTTTTCCTTAGCTTGATGGTGTCTCAATTGAAATGCTTTTTAGTAATAGTGAAAGTAAAATAGTAACAACCATCATATTAAAGTTTTTTTTGTACATATTTTTTGATAAGTTATAATCTTTACTTAAAAAACTTATACGTATTGAGGATTAATTTTAAAACTCCAAATACTTGGTACTTATTTTGTTGAATATAGATATCTGCAGGTTGATATCGTTTGGGAAAATATAAAATAAATACATTTTTTGGTATTTCAAAAGTAATAATTTTCCAAACATAACAAAGCTCTATTCCATAACGCGCAGCTCAAATTTTTATGGTTTATTTTAACGGTTCTTAACGTGTTTAAAATACTTTATTTCGTTTTTCGGTAGCTTTCGAGATTATTTAGGCTTGATCGTCAGAATTAGAATGAGACTATGAGCTTAACGCAACATTTTAAATTTTATCCCAATATGGTTATTTCTAACTAATGTTTATCGTTTTACTTTGCATTTAGAGTTGCTGTGGTCGGAGAAACGATGTTTAACTTCGTTGTTTTCGACAGCAAATTGTTTAAAAAATATTTCCCATCAAGTAAGATCGAATCAAGACAAATCTAATGTATTACTTTTAAGCAAACCTTAAAGTCCAGGTACACTACAAGCGGTTTTATGCGAATTATCATTCGCGCGACGTTAGCACAAACTTGTGCGATTTTGGTACGATGTACAAAGTTTGTACGATGTGCGCGATATATAAGGGTGCTTTACGAGTAAAATATAAAATCAGATATAAAACTTTTTGCTTTAACAAGGCCCTTTAAGAACCCAAGTAGCAAGCACACGTGATTTTCACGAAATTATTTTGAGATTGATTTGTTGGGCGACGTCATTCGACCAAATTCGACGATTTTATAACGTCATTTTTAACACGTCATAAAACTTGCGTCCAGAAACGTTACAATCACGTTCTTACGTTCTTTTTTGGTCATAGTAGTAGTAGTAGTAAACATCTTTATTTCTAAAAAAAGGCTATCGACCTATCGGTCTTTCTGCCCTTGTTTAATACATGCAGTCTTAATCTAGATAAAAAACAAATATGAAAATTCTCCTATTCTAGGTTAACAATAGTAGTAGTAAACATCTTTATTTCTAAAAAAGGCTATCGACCTATCGGTATTTCTGCCCTTGTTTAATACATGTAGTCCCAATCTAAATAAAAAACAAATATGAAAATTCTCCCATTCTAGGTTAACAATACTATTAAATAAATAAGATTTCAGTGGCAAGAAGAAATTATTTTATTGTCCACTAGTCCGTTGCGTTTGTAAGTGTTCGAGTAGCGTTAATGTAGGGAAACGGAAGCGGGATTGTCTGGTTGGTCTTGTAAGACAAAGGGGATTCAGTATGGTCCAGTTGTAGGGGTTGTTTGTCCATTTTATCTGTAGCTGTATGAGTCTTTCCGAGATCTTTGTCATGTTTGTGCATTCGTATAGTAGTTGGGTAGGGGGGTTGTGTAGTAGGTTTTGGGGGTGTCTTATTCGTGTTATTAGTCTTAGTGCAATTTGTTCTGTTGTTTGTGTATAACGTTTTGTCCTTTCTGTTCCGTTGGTCATGAGTACTTGTCCAAAGTCTAGCAAGGGTCTACAAATAGCTTTATATATTTTGGTGGCGGTGTTTGTGCTAATTCCTCTGTCTTTGTAGGTTAGTGATCGGAAGTGTTTTGTTCTCTTTATTGTTTCTGCCCTGATGTTTCGTATGTGTTTAGTGAATTTAAGTTTGTGGTCGATTGTGATTCCAAGGTATTTTACGTCGTTTTTTGGTTGTGTCGTTTGGCCGTCTGCAGTTATTGTAGGGGAATCAGCGTTGAGTCTGTGGTTTGTGAGCAGAAGTTGGTTTTTTTGACGCGTTTGGTGTTAGTCTCCATTTATAAAACCATGCCATTGTGTTGTTTGTTAGTGTTTGGAGTCTCGTTTGCGCTGCTCTCTCAGTAGTTTTGTCATGTACAATAAGTGCCGTGTCGTCTGCGTACTGTAATATGTATGCCGATCTGTCGATTTGATTTTTGTCTGGTAAGTTGTAATTGTATATGTCATGGCAGTATATATTGTAGAGAAACGGTGCGAGCGGGGATCCTTGAGGGAGCCCTTGTTCAGGGGAAAAAGAAAATGACAGTGTTTTGTCAATTCGTACTTGTAGTTGTCTGTTTTCTAGTAAGTTCTTTATGGTGTGTAGTAGATATGTTGGTGTGTGTAGTTTGTATAGTTTGTACAGTAAGCCTCTATGCCAGACACTCAAAAGCCTTGTTAATGTCCATAAACAGGCAAGCTGTCTTTCTGTCAGTTAGGTGGGTAGTTTGTATATTGTTGGCCAAAATAAAGAGCGGATGAACAGTCGAGTGATGCTGTTTGAAACCAAATTGGTAGGTAGGTATATACCCTCCATGTACACTGTCTCAAGCCGCGCTGCTTCATTATTGCCTGGGTCATAAAATCTTGCCCAAGTACTGGAAAGCAGTGTAATTTAGGGGTCCTGTAGTTGCTCGGGTTTGTGTATTGTCCAAGTCCCATTTTGGGTTATAGGAGGATATTAAGCCGTTTTTCAATGTTTCTGGGATTCTGCCATTTGTGATGCAGTTGTTCACATTCAGTTAGGGATCAGTTGTGTGTTTCTTGAGGTAGTCTTTTTCAAGAGTTTTGCCTTAATTTATATCCTGTCCCCGGTGCAGTGTTTTGATGTGCGCTTAGGGCTTCATCGTACTCTGTGTCTTGATCAGTGTGTAGGCATAGGTTTGGTGAGTTGTTTAAAATAGTTCAAGTACCAGTCGTTGAGTCAAGTTCCAGTTGTCATTGTCGAAGTTAGGGTTTGTCGATATGCTGAAGGTCCCCTTTGATAGTGTCTGGCGAATGCTGTCCGCTTTCTCTTTGTCTGTGTAGCGTTCTATTCCGTTTTCGTCAATTGTGTCAGTAGTGCCAGTCTTCCTGTATTGCGCCAGTTTCTTAATTTTTTCGACCAGTATGTTTTTGCCTTTGTCCTTCTGTATTTCTTTACAAAGTTTCTAGGCCATTGGCTTGTTGATATTGTCCAATCAGAGTTTTAATGTTTTCTGTTAAGTTGGCTCATTGTCTTTTTTAGGGTCGTTATTTTGAGTGTTTGTGTATAGTCTGTACAGTTCTCTCTTATGTTTTATTAGTCTCAGTATGTATTTGGGTAGTGTATGTCGGTAGAAAGCATTTTTTATTCCGGCTAAATTTCCTATGGCTAGTGAAAGTTTGTTGTTGTATGGTTTCTATTGAAATGTGCTGTGCTTGTAATTGAATGTAGTCATGTATATGTTGTTTCACTTTGTCTATGTCATCTTTGTTAGGTTTAAGTTTTCTCTATGGAGGTGTATTGGAGGTAGGTTGCGTATGTTGTAAGTCTATGTTAACGTAATAGCCAGGTGGGTCGGATCCAAGTTCGTTGGTTAAGTTTATGTTGTTGATGGTGTTTGTCAGAGTTTTTGTAGTGGCAGTAGAACGTCTGGTGTTGAGTCTGGGTTTGCGGGCATCAGAAAAGTTGGTGGGGTGTGCTGTTTTATAAAGTCGGAGTTTTGCAAAAATCTTTAAGTTGTTTCGTTTGTTCTTGTTCAAGTTAAAGTCGCCTATAATTATTGCATATTGTATAGAGGCTCGCCTTAGTCAGTATGTTTTGTTCTAGGTTGGAGTGTGGGTGTATGTATGTCAGAAATATGTGTATCAGGTCGTTTAGTAGGGTATGGTAAATGTAGACAGTCGTTCAAAGGGTTGTTGAGGGAAGGAGGATTTGCTCTTCCAAGTTTAAACGTTTGGTTTTAAGGGAGAGCTGCGACCCCGCCCCTGGCATGATTGATGGTATTTCCATGCCTATAGATATACTGCCAATTTCTGTACGGTTGGTGTGTTTGTCCTAGTTTGTTTTAGTCTCTACAAATATGCAGCAGTCTGTGTCGTTTGTTCTATGTAATTGTAAATAAGTGGTTTTTTGCTGTTAAGTCCGTTGATGTTCGCGTAAAGTACTTTCAAATTGAATCTTGCATGCTCGTTACTGTCTGTCTCACTTGTTCGCAGGGTTCGGTTGGAGAGCGTCCCTCGGGCCGGAGCATGTCAAACATTAGGATGTATACATGGTTCCCAAAGAAAACAACGGAGGTGTCAATGTCGAAGTCTTCTATAAATTGTTTTCGTAGTTTTTTTAGTAGTTCGTCTCTGTTGGTATTGTTTGTCTTGTTAAGTTGATGTTTGTATTTGTTTATGATGTGGTCATGTGTTGTAATGGGTGTGTGTATTCTACTTGCCACTGTCGTTGTCTCCGCAATCCCGGACTTACGTTTGTTAACACATTTTATTTTTACGTTTGGGATTCCGACGATTGGGGCTGTCGGTCGTTTTGGGCACTTCATGCTCCATGCTGCGTGGTCCTCTGAGTTGCATGCTGCGCACTTGGTTGGCAGTGGCGACTCGCACCTGGAAGTTGGATGGGGTCCCTGGCACTTGTTGCATCTTGGCGATTGTTTGCAATCTTCAGTTTTGTGGCTGAATAGGTTGCATTTGCCACACGGCGCAGGCACGGGTGCTGGTGGTTTACTTTCGATGATTTTGAAAATGCGGCCCAAAAAATAAACCGCACGGTCGCTCATCAACCTATCATATGTGGATATGTCGCCGGTTATTAACCTCATCATGAGTGTGGGTGCGTTGCGCTCTCGCGAGATAATTCTCCAGCAGAACCTTATTTTGAAGCCCTGCTGCTCCAGGCGTTCCAGAAACATGCTGTCTTCAATGTCCAGGTCGACCCCAGTGGCGACGACTGAATATGATGGTGTAATATGGTGGTGACCTGACTTTTGTTGTCGGATTAGTGGAGGTTATCGTTTTTTTGTAATTTGTAACTTGTTACAGTGTTTTCTTGTTTTAGTTGTTGTAAAATTTTTGATGTTTTGTCCTCCTGGTTGGTTTTGATTAGGAAGTAATTATCTTGTCTGATAATCACATCCTTGTTGTTGGGGTTGAGTTCCTCCCACCTGATTGCAAGTTGGACTCTGGTGATGGTCGACAATGCGTTCGCTGTGAATGTGTGCGAATACGTGGGAAATCTTGTTGATGTTGTCTTGCTGTTTGTTGTTTGGTTCTTATTGGTTGTAGACTGATAGTCCAAAGCTATTCGTTTGGCCTCAGGTGTTGGCGTTGTGGGGGTTGTGGGGGTTGGCTGGGTTGGCTGGGTTGGCTGGGTCGTCTTCGGTTTTCTGCCCCGTTTTTTTGATTGTGGCTTTTTGAACCCACCATCCTGGGAGGCATAATCCGATTCGGATTCTTGCGAACTCCCAGGGTTCATCCTTTCGTTTGAATTCCACTCGTATATTCTCGTTGAACGATAAATGCGGTTGTTTATATTTAAAAGAATTATTCAAATTCTTTGCGCGATGTGTAAACGACCTTGCTTTAAATATGCTAACACGTCTTATCACCACGAAGCTCGGTTTAAGACCCTGTTTGGTCATATTAATCGAGTAACGTGTTTATAGCTACTTAAAAAGTAGTAGCCATTCGCAAAACTGTTGAATATAGTTTTTTAACAATGTCGAACGTTGAAAATCGTTATGAAAATAAGTTTATTAGAATTTCAAAAGTACATTCAAATATGCGATCACAAAAATTTATGCACCAAAACAATCCGTAATTCATCATAGGAAAACATTTTATACAGGGCGTCCCACCGGGAAACACCGCGATCGATATATGGCAAACTATGATTAGGAGAAATTTCAAAATTGGACATTATACCGAAGTCATTGGGGGCATGCGATCTAAAATATTTTCAAAAAGGTTCGGTTATACCGGAACACTTCCGGTTATACCGAAAGTAGGTCTCAACTTGCTTATTTTAAATGGAGCACCCTATATACTCGTATTATTAAATTTTTGAACTCTACTCCAAATTCCTATACCTAAGTCTCACCGTTGCAGGTACGTACACGTTGCAGGTACGTATATGTGTTACTTAATTTGAGTCGCATTCCTTGTTGAAAATGACTTATTTTAATAGAAGTTCGATAATATTTTGATAATTATTAATATGAAGGGCAAAAAAACGTTTCAAAATTAAATTAATAAAACCAGAGATTAGTTTTCTGTCAGTCAACTAATCTCTGATAAAACCGCCCAAAATCAATTTTTTCGAATGGAAACTCCCCATTTTGATAATTTTTTCTTATTTAGCCTTAAAAATAGAGGTAAGTTTTTGTAAAGTTGTCTATTCGAAAAGTGTTTAATTTTCGAAATATTGTCAATTTAATGTTTTCAAATGGCTCATTTGCCGCGCCGTATAAATGCAGTCACCATGACGAAAGTGGTCATTTTTAATACAATCAAATGCTAAAGGAATGTTTACACTTACCGGTTGAAAACAATTAATAATCATGACGGGAAGCTTAAATTATACAAGCGAAGATTATTTAAACATTTATTATTTATGGAGAATGTGATACAGTTATATCAAAAACATGTGATACATTTTCCATTCGATATCCGCAAAAAGAGAAGCCCCTGTGCTGTTAAATAAATTATAGAAATTTGCAAGAATTTTGGATCCGTCAAGGCAATCGTGCAAAGAAAACATCCCTTTAATTATGATATTATTGAAATTGTTATTTTGGAATATTTTTATCTCAAAAATTCTTGAAATCTTCTATAATTTGTTTAACAGCACAGGGGCTGCTGATCTGTATCACATTCTGGATAAATAATAAATAAGTTTAAATAATCTTCGTTTGTATAATTTAAGCGTCCCGTCATTATTATTAATTATTTTCAAACGGTAAGTGTAAACATTCCTTTAGCATTTGATTGTATTAAAAATACCACTTTCGACATGGAAACTAAGAGCGACTGCATACGGCGATGCAAAATAGCCATATGAAAACTTTAAATTGACAATATTTGTCCTTATTTTTAATAACTTGCTTGCCCTTATTTTTAATACTAAATCAGATAAAATTATCAAAATGGGAGTCCATTTGAAAAAATTGATTTTGGGTGGTTTTGTTCATTTAATTTTGAAACTTATTTTTTTAACACTTTTTATGGCCGCTCACATTCTTCGACTGAAATTTACTTCTTTTTTAATTACGAAGAAATTTTCTGGCAAAAAGGCATTAAAAGATTTAAACTTTGACGAAGAAAATGTGACACTAAACACTCTATACAATATGTTTATTAATTTTTTTTTCTGTGGTTTCATGTGATTTAAATTTTGTTTAAAAAATTGTACAAATCGAGTTACCGATTAAGAAAATATTCCCAGTCAAAAGTTAGGGAATATTTAAACCATGCGTTAAATTTGCGGCGCAGTGTATTATTGAAGTAGAAAGCATTAGAATAGTTTTACAATTTTTATTAAAAAATCAACGTGGGCTCAATAGTATTTTTTTTAATGAGAAAGTAAATCGATTATGAACCAAAATGTTTCCAGTTTGAAACAAAAGGTACAAATAATTTAGGTACTAATATTCGGTGCTAGCAATTGTGACTTTCAAGTTCTAAACGTTGTATATCATATACATGACTGTATTATACATGATGAAAATATTATAAGCCTTCGTAAAACAAAAATATGAGCTAGAACCAAGAACAACCTTACAACCTTTACAAAAACTTGATTGAAATAAAAGCACTAATTAAAGCCATGCGTTAAATTTGCGGAGCAGTGTATTATTTTTATATTTACTTTGAAGATCATATTAAAACTTCGCTAATACTAAATTGTTTTTGAGTACAAACATATTTTAAAAATTGTCTTTAGGAGTACTTTACGATTTACTCTCCAAAGTTAACGATGATTTTGACCTGAAAAAACCATTAATTAAAGGCATTTTAGAACTGGTGGAAATTAACTAAGCATTTTAATACTGTAACCACCACATTTGGTTTATGTATGTTTTTATTTGCGCGAAAAATCCGCGTGTTATACTATACTTTATTCACGCTAATTAAAAATTTGGGCAAAACCTAGTCCTACTCCGGAAACTAGACTTTGTGAATTTTTGTTAGCACCAAGTAATGAATTTTACAATGTATGAAAAGTGTGTATTTAACAAAACGCAAAAACATTAGGGGAATAACTGTAAATCTATATATTTACAGTTATTCTAGTTGCTAACTTAGAAAAGTATTTAGAAAAAAGTCGATATTATACTACTTTGGCAGTCTAGACTCATTTTCCCGTTTTAAGATAAATTAAAAACTTTTTATTTAGACTAAGACTACATGTATTAAACAAGGGCAGAAAGACCGACAGGTCGATAGTCTTTTTTTAGAAATAAAGATGTTTACTACTACTACTAAAAACTGAATAAATACTTTTCGAGTGAATGGTTTTTCTTCATAAGTATTTAGTGGGCGTGGTCCCAGTGAAAACCTTTCATTGTTTTCAGATGTCGTTGAATGCGTTGCTAACCAATAGATCGCGCTACTAGATATAACTTCTGACATTGACAAAATCATCACGTCAGCCATTTTGACTGTCACAAGGTAGATTTATATCTATTATCTTTTTGTGAATAATCGCGATTAAAATGCACTTTCATTTATCTAAAAATTGAAATGTAAATGGTGTTTTTTGTGTGAGAATTTGTGCCTGAGATTCGAGCTGCGTTAAAAGTAATGTGAGTGTATAACAGTTTTCCATTTTCATCACTTTCACCCATCAACTGACATTTGTGTTGAACCTTTCCTCTTGAACAAAAATATGCCATCAAAAGGACAATATTTTCGACCTATCTCTCGGCTATTGATAAGATTAATTATCTGGAGCCCTGCCAGGGAAGTACCTTGCTTAACGATAAATTCAGTGTAAACATCAATACTATCAATGTGTAATAGGTAAGCATTCCCTAGAAGAACAATGTCTGAATACAAAATCTTCTCCTGAACTAGTTTAATAACAAATTTGATGTTGGTGTCAAATCGAAATACAAAACGTATGTTGGAAACATACTATTTATATTCAGATTTGATATGAAATGTATGTAATAATCTGCCCCAAAACCACATATGTTCTTATTGATATTGATTATGTTGACAAGTGTTCAGTTCTTTTGACCACTTCCATAAGTGTGTTGGAATAACATAAAGGGGACAATATGAGTTGGCAAATTGTGTATGCTCTTGAATCTTTGCCAAAAATACTCCGATGAAAGTAAACAAGTTAGCTTGGTAACATTTGATAGCTTTCGATACCTTTTTTATGCGAAAGACATTTAATTAATTACATATTGGTGATGTGATGTCCGACACATTAAAACTACAATTAAGGGTAAAATATTCTTGTTTTGCTTTCGTAATATTCAGTTACCTATTGATAGCAGACTTTAATGTACTTATAGAAAAACTGTGCAAAATCTAAATGTTTGGACAAGATCACTCACAACCTCTTTAGCCGCTATCCGCTCATAAAACAATCAACAGTAAATAAATGTAAATATTTGATGAATCCTAAACCCCTGAAAATCCCTAACACGAATCGATTGGCAAAAAATAATTTGTGAAAATTTTGAAATACGGAAAAGCACGAAATCTAAATGGTTTGGAAAGGGGGCACGCAGCCTCTTAAGGCGCTATACGCCAGGGGCAAAATGATCCTAAACTTACCGAAAGCTGCATCGTGCCACCTGGAAAGAAAGAAAATATTCTGTAGTAACAGTAACTTAGTTGAAAACCCAGTTATTTTATTTCAGTGGCGGAAAGGGCCTTTAAGGCCTACTCACTCGCGTCCCCCCACACTACTATTAATACTACTACTACATAATAAGTAAAGGGTTCATAGATTAATAATCCTTCTTACCAGCTTTCTGTAAGCTGGTCTCCATTCTTCATTTCTGCCCATTAATCTTCAAAAAGCAAACACTACACTTGAACACACAATGAATATCCACACGTCCACAAGTTGAAAATAAATGTGGATTAAATTCAGCCAAGATGAACTACCACACTTGCCTAAGTGGCACCAAATCGGTCCATATTTCCAGTTTGTGAGCAAAGACCCGAAGATCTATTTCGCCCGTTGTCCATAATAGACTGAACTAAAAGTTCAGCTTTTTGAAAAAAAACTCATGCTATATTAAGGTGTTTATCCCATTCAAAAACGCACCGAGCTACAAAACTTACATGATGATATAATCGTTTGCCTACTGGCCCTTCAGATGACTCATTGCTTTATTTTGCTGTTCGATTTCAGTTTTTTTATTATTGACAATTTTGTAGAAATTTCTAGTTCTCGATCGGAATCGAACGAAAGTTATGAATGATGCTCGCATTATTGAAAGCGAAAAATAATATTTAACTTGAGTTTCACATCGAGCTCTCAGATCAGAATATCACTCCATTTTAATGAAACTTTGAGTTCGTGCAGCTTGATATGTTGTGTAAAAGCGGCCTACCTAAGAACAAATTCACATTCAAGCCAATCATGATTTATGAATGATTTTCTCTGCTACGCCTCATTGAAAGCAACGGAAAAAAATTAACTTGATTTCATTCACACTGACCTTCTAAGAATCGAAGTTTGCTCCATTTTATGAAACTTTCAGTTGCGTGCAGCTTTTGATATGTTGTGCAAAATGGTGGGCCTAAAGGCAATATTCACTTTGAAGCCGAGTCATGATTTATGAATGATTTCTTCTGCTCGCATCATCGAGAAAGCGACGCAATAATTAACGTGATTTTTACACAAGCTCTCAAATCAGACTTTGCAATTAGATATATGTATACAGGTTGGCTCATTTTAAAAGACCAGTCAAATTCGCATAAATTATACCAATATAAGAAAATTTTTGTACAAATGTGTAATTGCTAGGGGGAAACCCGAAGGTGATTTCAACTTTTTATAGATGGCGCTGTTAACATCAGGTGGGGAAAACAACTTCCATTTTTTAAATGGATGGAAATTTTTAATTATGAAATCCGATTCAGCATTTAATTCTAATTGAAAAGTATTAAGTGCATATAGGCTAAAGTTTATAATTTAAAATAAAACATGAGTTTTGTATTCATTGTATAGGTAATCATAGTGGTATCAATAGTGTAGTAAACATCTTTATTTCTAAAAAAGGCCATCGACCTATCGGTATTTCTGCCCTTGTTTAATACATGCAGTCCCAATCCAGATAAAAAACAAATATGAAAATTCTCCCATTCTAGGTTAACAATGTTATTGAATAAATAAGATTTCAGTGGCAAGAAGAAATTATTTTATTGTCCACTAGTCCGTTGCGTTTGTAAGTGTTCGAGTAGCGTTAGTGTAGGGAAACGGAAGCGGGATTGTCTGGTTGGTCTTGTAAGACAAAGGGGATTCAGTATGGTCCAGTTGTAGGGGTTGTTTGTCCATTTTGTCTGTAGCTGTATGAGTCTCTCAGAGATCTTTGTCATGTTTGTGCGTTCGTATAGTAGTTGGGTGGGGGGGTTGTGTAGTGGGTTTTGGGGGTGTCTTATTCGTGTTATTAGTTTTAGTGCAATTTGCTCTGTTGTTTGTGTATAAAAATATTTCTAATTATGTTAACTTTAGCTGTTATATGTAGCTTAATACTTTTCATTTAGATTTAAATGGTGAATGGGATTTCATAGGTAGAATATATACCAATCCATTTAAAAAATTGAAGTTGTTCCCACCTGACGTTAACAGCGCCTACATCTATTAATTAATATACATTAACATCTATAAAAAAGTTGATATCACTCTCGGGTTTGCCCCTAGCAATTACACAACATTTGTATTAAGGTACATATAATCTTACTTGGGCCAGCATAAAAACTAAATCTGGGTAAATCGTCGACGTTTTCTTTGTGAAATATGGGCGTGCGAAATATCTTTTTAAAAACGTGTTTTAATTAGTTAATTAATTTTACCAGGGTTCATCTAACCCTGGTAGTCTTGGGCCCCTGCCAGGGTACGGCGAAGCTACTGCCTTGTAGGACGGATGTTGGATCATCAAAGGCTAGGGGAAGAAAACCCGGAAGACAAATTCCTGGCCCTCTAGGTTGGGGGTTGTGGCAATGGGCTAGCTCCTCATTACATTTAAAACACATACAATGCTAAAAAACCTCGAAGACAGCCTCGGATTAAGGACGGACCATATCGGAAACAACCACGGCAAAGGTATAAGGAAATGAGATTTGAACCTGGAACCTATAGGGATTAAGAGGAAAATCAGAAGATGTTGTGGCGGGAATGCAACAGATGAATATAGACATAGTTGCACTTACAGAAACAAAAAGGAAGGGAAACGGAGTGGAACATATTGCGGGTTACATGCACATATACAGCGGAGTTCAAAGGGACAAAAGAGCGTGTAAGGGCGAGTCACTGCTGATAAATAAGAAATACTATCAGAACCTGACTAACTGGGGACACATTCAATGAAAGAATCGCTAACTGCAAATCTGAATATCCATGGACACAGAGTATCTAGAATAGCGGTGTATGGCCCCAATGAAGATGCGCTCAACCAGAGAACTATGAGTTTTATGACCAGCTGGACGAGATAACTTTCTAACTAGGAGACCCAACGCGAATATATTGTGCTCGGAGATCTGAATGCACGAGTCGGGAGTAGAACAGAGAGTAACATTATTGAGAAGTTTGGTAAAGAGGTCCTAAATAACAATGTCCGAAGATTAATTGAAATATGCGAACAACACAATTTAAAAATACTTTCAAAAAAATTCCTGGGTGTCAGTCAATTTTATTGTTTATTATTTAAAATGTTACAAATACGTTTCGGTGTCTTTCTCCACCATCATCAGTTTGTCTAAAATACACATTTACAGTCATCATCAATTTAAATAAAAACTCTCATCAAAATTCACATATTAAAATACAAATCACACACATATCAACACGTAAGTTAAATTTAAATCTCTAAACAATAGATTCTAGTCTTTTCCCAGACATGTTTGTCCTGACTCATCACCTGAAAACCAATGTTCTTAATGTACTTTTTAATATGTGTGTGATTTGTATTTTAATATGTGAATTTTGATCAAAGTTTTTATTTAAATTGATGATGGCTGTAAATTTGTATTTTAGACAAACTGATGATGGTGGAGAAAGACACCGAAACGTATTTGTAACATTTTAAATAATAAACAATAAAATTGACTGAAACTCAGAAATTTTTTTGAAATAAATTGAAGTACAGTTGGGATAATATACACAACAATAATTTAAAAATACTAAATGGGTTCTATGATCACAAGAATATCTACAAATACACTTGGCACCAACACACCAAAGGACTAAAATCAATCATTGGTTATGTAATAGTGAAACAAAATACGAAATGGCAAGTACTAGACGTAAGGGCGTATAGAGGAATATAATGTGGTACAGATCATTATCTCTTGGGCTCCAGACTCCATGTGCCGTTTAATATATCCAATAACACACAGAACTAGGAAAGTGTGAATCGGGATAAACTGGTTGAGGTTAAATTCAACATCAAAGGCCTCTACGAACATAATATTAGACACCTATACCAAAGCAGCTTGGATCAAAAGCTGGATAATGAATATCTAATACGTCAGACCGACGACCTATATACACTGTTATGGAAGCCTGTAAATCAGCAGCCAACGACGGCACTAGGCCATGGATAATACCCGCCGGTATAAAAAACATAATAACAACCTGACCTGGAATGAAGAGCTGCAGTAACAGAGAGCTACAAAACAGCAGGCATATCATAAATGGCTTAATACACAAAATACAGATGCTAAAATCACTTACAAACGAGAACAGGCAAAGTTTAAAACATGATAAAGCAGAATAAAAACGGACACATGTGAAAGGAAATGTAAAGAGATCGACAACTTCATATGGGGCACTAGATCGTCTGAAGCCTGGAAACTAATCAGAACATTAAATATGACACCGTAATAGAATAAACTTCCAGCCTATACAGATGAATAAATGGCACCACACTACTCACAAGAACTTAAAGAAGATAGAGCACCATATCTGGGAGCATCTCCAAAAACATACGAGTAGAGGACTCACGAGTAGAACTTACGAGGAAAGGATGTAGAAAGTAGTTAAGTCAAGAAGAATAAATGGGGGACCCAAAAAACTCATCAAACACATTGAAGAACTCTTTACTAGATAAATGAATGGGAGAGGAGTACCTCTTGGTGTGTCTGGATTACTCCCATTCACAAGAAGGGAAGGAGAGATGATGAATGCACCAACTATAGTGTATCTCCGTTTACCAGGCACCATGGAGCCGTCTCTATGGAAAAGTAATTCAAAGTTTCATAGAAGAAAGAAATACGAACACCAAGAAGTTGAAGAAGAACAGGCAGGTTTTCGAGCGGGTTCGCTCATGCACAGATCATATCTTCGGTCCTGAGCCAACTAACCGAGAAGAAAGTAGCAAGAAGCGGAGAGGGTACCTTCTGTTTGTTGATCTTGTACAAATCTGGTAACAAAAAACTATGGCAAGTAATGGAGAGATCCAGGATAAGTGATACATTAATAACAGCTGTAAAACAACTTTATGATGCAAACAACATCAAAGGTCAAACTAATGGTGAATTATCAGAAAGTTTTTCCAGTTGACAAAAGAGGTTTGAGGCAAGGCTGCTGTCTGTCCGCCACAATTGTTTAAGATATACCTCAATGAAGCTCTAAGGAAGTGGAGAAGAGCATGCAGCGGAATGGGATAACCATTAATGAAGATTCAACGCTGTAGTTTCTTTACATTTTGCATATGACCAGGTTCTTATAGCGCAGGACAAGGAGTACCTGGAATTCATGACAAGAAGACTATTTAAAGAGTACAAAGAATGGGGACTGTCGGTGAATCTATCGAATACAAAATATTTGTGCATCGGAAACGACAAAGGTGACCTACACCCAGAAGAAGACGAACAATGGGAGCATGCACCGAATACGTATATCTTGGAACAAAAATTGAGACGGGAAGTCCGCACATTACAAGAATAGAACAACAGGACAGCATAGAGAAATAGGAACAACAACGCATCATACAAGGAAGAAAGTGATCGGCTGCCTAAACTCCATCTTATGGTCAACATGTATATCCCGAGAAAGGAAGCACCTCCTATACAGCTCCATATTTAAGAGTATAGTGCTGTATGGATGCGAAACTTGGCTACTTACTACCCATCTAGAACGGCGATTGCGTTCTCTGGAGATGGACTTCTGGCGTGGCACAGCAGGGAAATCAAGGTTGGAGGGGATAACTAATGAAGAAATCAGGTTATCATGAACGTCAAGACAGACATAATAGAAGAAATTCAACAAAGACAGTTGATATGGTACGGGCATGTTGAGCGGATGGATGACACAAGAATTCCCGAACAAATCTTCAGACACCAACAGAGAGAAGGAAAAGAGGAAGACCCAAGACGACATGGATGGATGGAATAAAAAATGCCATGTCGGAACGAAACCTACAACCAGGGCAATGGGAAGACTGAAAAGGATGGAAACGAGGAACCGGAAGGCGCGAGACGCTGACACCGGAATATATATATAAGTAGAGCGACCAATGAAATTGTAATGCGGCAACATCGAGTCCACGTTGACCCGATGAGGCGCCTGTCAACATATTCCAGACAAGTACGGGGACCGGTCACATACAAATTGCTTGAATTTTAGGAGCACTATCCAGTAAACTGAACATACCCCAATTTTTAGTTTGGCCATGTAACTTTATTAGAAACTATTCACATTTTCTTATATTTGCTACAATTTACGAAATATTTGACTGGTTCTTTTAAAATGAGCGTTTGTCTTTTGGGTACCCAATAGTTTCGTTTTTTTTCCTCTTCAGTTGGATCTGAGGGTTCCATTTGCGTAAAATTTCAGCAATATTAATTTATTTTATTCAGCAATAAAAGTTATTTTGGTTTCAGTAACTTGAAGTTTTTCGAAAATAAATACTTCAAATACCGGTATGTTATGGTTTTGTAGAAATCAAACTCAAACTTTCCATCTCCCATGTCTAGCTACTATAGGCAAACCCATTAAAAGCAAGATGTATAGTGAGGGTAATGTGACAATTTGACTTTCAGCTAAGATGGACACTGTAGATCAGCCGAACTCTATTTGTCACGTTCAGTCAATCCACATGTACCCTTTGCCTCCGGTCGAGGCCCAAAAAGCAATGCCTTTCGGTTTGCTTGTTGGTGAAATGGTTCTTCATTCAGGACCTCTGTGGACGGGTTAATATTTGCGACCAATTATCGACTCTATTTGCAAAATGGAGAAAATCAATATCACATCCCATTGGGGATGATTGAAATCATTGAGATTAGGGAGCTCTTTTATCTACAACTTTATTGCAAGGACGCTCGAACATATAAGTGAGTGTGATTGAGAGAGCTTAACTTCTATTTGGTCACTTATATTTTGATTCATTTTAGATGTACATTTGAAAATAATGAGAACGCCTTGGACTGGTATAATCAAGTATCCAAAGCTATCGAGCCCCCTCGTCATCTGGAGCAACTTTTCGCGTTCTGCCACTGCGCTTGGGCTAAAGAAAAAGGAGGAAATGAAACCGCCTTGAAAGTGGCTTGTCAGAAGAAATACACGTTCGATAAGAACATGTTTGAAAATGAGGCAAGCTTCACTATCTGGATAATTTTGAGAAAACTAACTTTTGCTGTAACATTATAGATGTACAGAATGCAATTTCAAGGGGACTCGTGGCGAATTACGAAAGCCAATGAGAATTTCAAAATATGCCCTACATACCCGCCCTACCTGTTAGTTCCGTCTTGTATAAACGATGAAATGTTGGAAAGTGTGGCCAAGTTTAGAAGCTCTAGGCGTATTCCGGTTGCAGTTTGGCGGGTTGGTATCATGAGACAAGTGTTTTATTTAGATGATAGATTTAATACTGTTATAGACACACGAAAAATGGGGCAGTTATCGCACGGTGCAGCCAACCGGAAGTTGGATGGTTCGGTTGGAGGTCCAGTGATGATGAAGATTTACTCAAAGCCATTTCCGATGCTTGCAATTTTGATCGAAATCTACCAACAAATAGTAGCAGCAGCGATAGAGAATCGACACTATCAAATTCGCCTGGCTCATTACATTCAGATGAGTCATTACAGATCACTGGCGAAGTTATTCAACAGGAGAAGAAGGTAAATATCTGTTAGAGCTGAGATTTTCAGTGTTTTCTCTGAATTTCGTCTAAGCACCTCCAAATCCATATGTTATCAACTAAAACCCGCTGTTTTGAGTTTATGAGGCATTAAATGATTTTTTGGCATTGTCAAAAAAGTATTTATATCTTCAATATTGCAGCGAAATTTGTAACACTTTTAAACCAATAACCTGTAAACTGCAAATGAACAGTTTTGAAGACACTATAATTAATTTCTATATTTTTATTCATTTTCAAAACTCGTCCAAAAAAAGGTTCCAGCCATAATAATTACAAAGTAAAAACAATGTAGAAACAAATTTAGAACTCCCGTTAATAAACTCCTAATCTGCATATTCCAGTAGCTGAAGGCGTATAGAAATCATTTCGGTTGGTTTATGCAAACATTAATAATGTATGTCTTCGAGTACGTTAATTGTTTTATGTTTGGAAGAAAATAATAATAATTATGTACGAAGTTTGACAGGGAAGTTAACAAACGGTAAAAGTTAATAAGCGATATTTTAACTATAAAGTTGTCGGATATCAACAGCAAAATAATAAAATTAGATCTATACTGTCTATTCTATAGTACTGTCTAGTCTGGAGTACTGTCTATTCTATAGTCTTTGAGTGGTAAGACTGCTGTAAAGAAGCAGGAATATTCCAGTGCCGGAACAATAATAAAGAAAAAGCTTTGGAAGTCTCGCAAGAACTCAATAACTTTAAAACATTCAACGGTTGGTTGGATACGTTCTGTGCTCAAGACATAATATAAAATTCAAAGCAATCTGGAGACAGAAGCCTATCCGCAGAAAACGAGAAACCCCCAGTTTTCGAAAAAAGGAAGAATTCTGATTTCAAATGATCCTACGTCGACAAGTTAGTCGTCGCCTAGTACCATAACAAGATAGTATCGCTGACATGAAATTGATAGAAAAATGTTAGTAGTTTAATAATATTGTTTTGGGACAAAGCAACGCCATTCCGACATTCAACTCTTGGACATATTGTTAGTATTTCTGCAACCGAATTGTCAACCGTGATACCAGGAAATGATTTTTAAAATTTAATTACTCTAGAAAAATTTATATTATACAGGGTGATTCAGGTTTAATATTAATAACTTCGCGAATCAATACAACATGTTATAATAATATGATATTAAATATTTTCCTAAATCACAAGGACTCGGAGATAAAAGCCTTTAAAAGTATTTCTCTCCCAGCCTTTTTGGAAGTGTATTTTGTGGGCCACGCCCTATTTATTTTGTATCAAAACTTGAATATCAAAATTATTATCAACAAAACGGCTCTGCAGGCTGTTCACTGATTCATTTGGACACTTTCTGTGTTAATACTTTTTCGTATTTTCTCTTGTTTTTAAAATATTTAATGAAATTAATCATCATGTCATCGATCATCAATCATCGAAATTTCATTAAACGTTTCAGCAAGCCATGGAAACTCAATGATTTGGGTTGAGTTTGTAGTAAATGTTGTTATGTGCTTATGTAGTTGTAATTAACCGTTAATTGTAATATTAACGTTGTGCTGCTATTTTAACAATTTTCAATATCAATTATCATCTTTCAAACAGGTAAAGATGCACCGGTGTGGCCACGACGCTCGCTCGCGCCCCATCATCTTTATCGGCTTGGAAGACGGCCTTTGTCGTACTTTACAAGTGGAAGACTATTATTTTTATCTTTCAAATGATAAAAATGAGCATCACACTTAGATTCACTTGAGAAGAAATGCATTTTTTCAGTTTTTTGCGTGTATTGATGGGGGTGGAAGACGTAGTTTGTTGTGGAATACAGATGGAAGACGATAGTTTTTACAAATTATAAGTTCACATCAATGAGTAGAGCAAGTTTCGTGCAAGAGGCTATGAGTTTTTTAAATTAATTTTTGGCCAGATTCGCAACCCCATGTCGTAGAACTGGAATGGAAGACGATGATTTTATTGTTAAATATCATTTCAATAATCTATGCTCAAAAAATTAAATGAGGAAATGGTGTTATCAAATATATCGCTGCCTCCCGGGCTATTATGGTGACGCTTCCTGGTCAGCACGATCGCCACTCGACTTTTCCTTTGGGGTTACATTAGAAACCAAGTTAACATTCACCATTTTGACACTGAAAACCAACTTTTGAGGGCAGTTACCGAAGCATTTAATTCCATAACTCCAGATCTAGTATCCAGGTTAGATCAACGAGTAGAAGAACGTACTGTGTTTAGAAAATAACGGTTACCTTTTTGAACATTTGTTGTAAACTATTTTGTTTCTTTTTCTGGTTTTAGTAGGTTCATTTTATCAAAATTACTATTTTTGAATAAGTTTTTCTTCATTGAAAGGTTTTATTCTGGTTTTAGTAAGTTTTTTAACTGCTATACGTCTGAAAGTTGATCTATTAAGCTGACTATTTCAGGATATTTGTTGTACATGTAAAATAGGCATAATTTATTTTAAAAAAATTGCTTTTTTGACTGCAAGAACCGGTACAATACATCGTTAAATTCCATATTAAAAGAGCTATCTTATACCTTATGTACTTTTTTTTGTTGATGGTTTCTAAGGAACGAAACGTTGGAATACGTTTTCATAGACACCATCTTGTAGATCTCCAAAAGGTGCCATGCGAAAGAATTTTTTTGTTTTTTGATGATTTGAAATAACTTCAAAAATTAATAAAAACGAAAATCGGAAGTCACTTTATCTAAATATCTCAAATATAAAAGAAGTACTTGTTTTTTGAACACTCATATATTTTCATTCGTTAAAAGTAAAAAAGTCCTACTTTTATCATCCAATTTTTTATTTTTCACACATACGTCCGCACAAAGAACACATGTACATAACAGACTAGTTGATTTTCTCTTTGGTGTGCGTAATGGAGGATTTTCACTCTAGACCTCAGTGATTAATGTTTTGCTTTTTTCTTTTTCAGTTGCTTATAATGGATGCACGTTCTTATACAACAGCTGTGGCGAACAGGGCCAGGGGAGGTGGATGTGAATGTCCAGAGTACTACCCTAACTGTGAAATTCAGTTTATGAATTTAGCCAATATACATTCCATCCGTAAAAGTTTTCACGCTTTGAGACAACTTTGTATGTCAGCTGAGCAGCCGAAGTAAGAAGAGATCTTACCGATTGTGATTAAAGCGAAATTAATTGTCCTTTTCGTTGCATTTTCAGTTGGTTCAGCCTTTTAGAGGGAACTCGTTGGTTGTCACACATGTCGGGATTAATGAAATCGGCAGTGATTTTGACCACGGCAGTGGAGAGAGATGGCAGGCCCGTTTTGGTTCACTGCTCTGATGGATGGGACAGAACGCCACAAATTGTTGCATTGGCAGAACTGTTGTTGGATCCATACTATCGCACAGTTGATGGATTTCGGTAAGAGTACGCACAACTTTTGATCAGCATTTGCAATTTTAATAATAATAATTTCCGTTTCTTAGAGTGTTAATTGAACGAGAGTGGCTTGCCTTTGGCCATAAGTTTGCTGATCGTTGCGGCCACTCTGGCGGAAGTGCCGATTTAAATGAAAGGTGTCCAGTATTTTTACAGGTGAGTTGTATCATATGATGTATGTAAGCGCCGTTTGCTTATATTTAAATATTAGCGCTTCGGAGCACAGTTTTACTACTGCAGAGCCATTTACTGACTCGTTGCGAAACTACAGGGTCATTTTTTTTAAATTCTGAAGTCGTAGTGTTGTCCGTGAGTGCAAAGAACAATGGCCGCAAAAATCGTTGATCCCGCTAACTGAGGTGCGTTCTGTGATTCGTTTCTTATGTGCAAAAAGATCGTCGGCTGCTGAAATTCATCGGGAGTTATGCCTGGTTTATGGACCTAAAATTATGAGTGGAGGAAAGGTTAGACAATGGTGCCGTGATTTTAAAAATGGCCGAGCAAATGTGCATGGCGAAGAGCGGAGTGGCAAGCCCAGTATCCAGACCGATGAAATCGTTTCACAAGTGGACCAAGCACTGCGATCTGATCGTCGATTGACGATTAGTAACCTGGCTGGAAAATTTCCTCAACTTGGACGCACTACTGTTTACAATATGTCACGGAAAACCTCGCTATACCACAAATTGTGTGCAAGGTGGATACCAAAAATGCTCACCGACCACCACAAAATGCAAAGAAATGTCTAGTGCACGAAAGTTTTTGGCCCGTTATCAACACGATGGAGATGATTTGATTTCTCGCATTGTTACTGGGGACGAGACGTGGGTATCTTACGCCAACCCAGAAACAAAACTGCAATCGATGCAGTGGCGACGCCCAACTTCACCAAAACCGAAAAAGTAAGCAAACTCCGTACACAAGTCGAAAATTGATGGCTACAGTTTTTTGGACAAAGACCGTGTTCTTTTGGTTGATTTCATGGAACGTGGGACAACAATTACAGCTGACGTGTACTGCGAAACGCTCAACAAATTGAGACGTGTGATCCAAAACAAACGCCGCGGGAAACTGGTCATCTGGCATAATTTTCCTCCACGATAACGCGCGTCCTCACACTGCTGCCAATACCAAGGAGAAAATTCAAGATTTCGTTGGGAACTTTTTGACCACCCACCGTAGCAGTCCCGACCTTGCACCTAGCGACTTCTTCCTCTTGCATTTTAAACAGTGGCTCGGTTGGACAACGTTTTGAAACCGAAGAGGGACTCAACTCTCAGGCGGGAAGCTTCTATGCAGAGGGGTTAAAGAAGCTGGTGCAGCGGTATGAAAAATGCTTAAAAGTGAACGGCGATTATGTAGAGAAGTGAAGTAAGTTTGTACCTAACTAATTATCACAATAAAATGTGTTTCTTATGAGCATATTTTTTCTTTGACCAAACAGACCCTACTTTATGAACGCGCCTCGTATATACGAGTACATGTATTTTATTGAAAAGTTCTACGTGGTTGAGGTGGATTCATGTTTCAAAGCCTTTTCCTTTTGACTATTTGCCTCAAATTTTTGCCTTGAAAAATAGAATTTCCTTACGTCTTCAATTGCAGGTTGATAAAGTGTTCTCTTATTTCACAAGTTTTATGGGCGTTATGAGCTCGACTTTTGAGAAAAGAAAAATGGTGATTTCTGATTCAACTTTCGTCTTTACCTCCTTTAGTACTCGAAATATTTTTTAAAAAATTAATAAACATGCGTGCATAGAATCGGCACACTGTAAACTTTTGACTTTAACTATATTTTTATTAAAAACTATTCATCAGATCAAAAAAAGAAATATGCTGTTTGAAAGACGATTTAATATTCTTTAATGTGAGTATAAATTTATCAAGAAGGCTTATCGTTTATACTGCGTAGCAACCGGTAAATGAAACGTGTTTATGTGGTGATTGTAACGAAAATAAAAAAAATTGTCTAATATTAAAATTATTGCGTTTGCAACTTAAATTTGCATATTAATTCATTGTTCATAATTTCAATAGTGTTTAAGTATGATAATTTAATGCATACTACACCACAAAAAGCCGCCCAAGTTATTGCTTCAATCGAAAATGGACTTCGTCAGCGAGCTGTTGCTAGACAATTGGATATGACACGCGCAGCGCTTCGAAGAGCGTGCAAACGTTATGAGGAGACTGGATCTTTTCATAGGCGACCTGGAACAGGCAGAAGGCGATTTACAACCGCTCATGATGACCACTTTATTGTGTCAACAACATTAAGAAATCGTCACCTTATTGCCGTTCAAGTGCAACGACAGCTCCGCGAGGTGCGAGGAGTGGCTATTAGTCAGTGGACAGTAAGACGAAGTCTGCAGGAAAATAACCTGACCCCTAAAACACCTGCGATTGGTCCAAAACTTACTCCAGCTCATCGGCAAGCACGCTTGCGTTTTGCACGGGATCATCGGAATTGGACGTTGGAACAATGGGGATCTGTTCTGTTCTCAGATGAGACCAGAAGATGCCTCCATGGTAGCGACCGAAGAAGGAAAGAGTACCGAAGACCAAGATAGCGATTTGCAGATTGCTGCTTTGAAGAGCGGAGTGCTTATGGAGGTGGTTCCTGTATGATCTGGGGTGCAATTTCTATAGGAACACGAATCCGACCCTAAGTTCATGCGTAGGGGCGACCGTGTTCACGGAAGAAGAGTTTTTAACGGCTGTTAGATATATCGAGGAGATTTTAGCAATTCATGTGCTGCCTTACGTCGACTACATTGGAGACGAATTTACCTTTATGCATGACAATGTCAGGCCGCACACCGCGAGAATCGTGCAAGATTACAATGCAGAAGTCGGTTTTCGGGTTATGGAGTGGCCAGCATACAGGTCTGACCTAAATCCGATCGAACACTTATGGGATGAGCTAAAACGAAGAATTCGAGCTAGACTTCATACCCCCAACTCGATCCCAGAGCTTATTGTTGCAGTAGAAGAAGAGTGGTTGAACATCCCTCAAGAAAGAATAGCAAACTTAATTAGATCTATGCCTAATCGTATGAGAGAAGTTATTAGGGAAAGAGGAGGTCATACCCATTATTAAAAAATTAAGTGTTAAGTTTTAAATTGTCTATAATCCTATTTATGTTAATAATAAAAAGCTGAATTTGCTTAATGCATTAATTTCACTATGTTATACATAGGATACGCAAAATAATTTACACTCACATTAAAGCATATTAAATAGTCTTTCAAACAGCATATTTCTTTTTTTTGATCTGATGAATAGTTTTTTTTAATATAGTTACAGTCAAAAGTTTACTGTGGGCCCGATTTCTACGCACGCAAGTGTACATTTTTAATATTGAGCAAATCGTTTTTTCTTTAAAATATTTCCAGGAGTAGAACTTTTTAAACACTATTTGTTAAGCATCAAAATGTGCAACATTGTAATGTAATCGACTTGGTATCTCTTACTGTTTGCGAGATCCCAATGCTAACACCTCGAATTTGTAACACCCTGTATAGTATACAGGTAGAGACCGGAGTTCGTGGTGGTTTACTGATTTATTATAGTTACTTAAGGTGAAATCAGACGGTCACTCGCATGAAATGATCACTCACGTGAATGTATTTTTTTTTGCATTCCTCGTTCACGGGAACGAACTCGTGCGCTTTGAAACTCGTTTGGTTTGTGATCATTTGATCGAAGAATTGAAAAAAATAAGCAAAGAAAACGTATACCTTTGATGACCATGGATGTCCCGGAGAAATACCTTTGAAAATTCAGACTTATTGTTAGGACGAATACATTGGGATTGAGAATCCGAATTCTTACTCCAACCATCTTTGAATGGACTAGAGTGAAGGACGGTCGTCGGAGGAATAATCACTTTTATTTTATTTATTTTTTTGATCTGTTCTGTTGTGTAACGCATCCTTATTGTTTTTACTTCATGTTTGATATCTTCTTTAGTTACTTTTAAATTTAAATCGTGTATCAGCGATTTTATACATTTTGTTCCTATTGTTCTATCTTTGTATTCGTCCAGCTTGTGGCACTGAAAAACAGGTAATTTTAAAACACTCCAAAAACAGCAGCGTGTTTTGATCGTTTCATTTAAACACCAATTTTGTTGACAATTGAAGATAATTCCGCATGCCGGTCGACCATTCGTGTTCGAGTGAACGTTCTTGGTTGTCTCAATAGGCTTTATTTCTTTATCATTCAGGGTCGAGTTAATGATGTTGAATGGAACCGATCCAACATGGTTTGATCCAGTTTGCTAATGAATTCAGTTCTTACTTTTGACTTTTTGTTCAGAATATCTCGATTTTTGGTATGATTTATTTTTATCTCTTGTCAGAAGAGATAAAACTCGTTTCACGCAAAGAATGACGAGAATTGATTGAATCACTGTATTTTTAGAAAGTTGGTTTTATTATTTTTATCATTTAAAATATGAATGCATTTATTAGGGAATTCATAGACATTAAATAATAGTAGTAGTAGTAGTAAACATCTTTATTTCTAAAAAAAGGCTATCGACCTATCGGTCTTTCTGCCCTTGTTTAATACATGCAGTCTTAATCTAGATAAAAAACCAATCTGAAAATTCTCCTATTCTAGGTTAAACAATAGTAGCAGTGAACATCCCTATTTCTAAAAAATGCCATCGACCTATCGGTATTTCTGCCCTTGTTTAATACATGCAGTCCCAATCCAGATAGAAAACAAACATGAAAATTCTCCCATTCTAGGTTAACAGTGTTATTGAATAAATAAGATTTCAGTGGCAAGAAGAAATTATTTTATTGTCACTAGTCCGTTGCGTTTGTAAGTGTTCGAGTAGCGTAATGTAGGGAAACGGAAGCGGGATTGTCTGGTTGGTCTTGTAAGACAAAGGGGATTCAGTATGGTCCAGTTGTAGGGGTTGTTTGTCCATTTTGTCTGTAGCTGTATGAGTCCCTCAGAGATCTTGTCATGTTTGTGCGTTCGTATAGTAGTTGGGTGGGGGGGTTGTGTAGTGGGTTTTGGGGGTGTCTTATTCGTGTTATTAGTCTTAGTGCAATTTGCTCTGTTGTTGTGTATAACGTTTTGTCCTTTCTGTTCCGTTGGTCATGAGTACATGTCCAAAGTCTAGCAAGGGTCTACAAATAGCTTTATATATTTTTGGTGGCGGTGTTTGTGCTAATTCCTCTGTCTTTGTAGGTTAGTGATCGGAAGTGTTTCGCTCTCTTCATTGTTTCTGCCCTGATGTTTCGCATGTGTTTAGTGAATCTAAGTTTGTGGTCGATTGTGATTCCAAGGTATTTTAACGTCGTTTTTTGGTTGTGTCGTTTGGCCGTCTGCTGTTATTGTAGGGGAATCAGCGTGAGTCTGTGGTTTGTGAGCAGAAGTTGGTTTTTTTACGCGTTTGGTGTTAGTCTCCATTTATAAAACCATGTCATTGTGTTGTTTGTTAGTGTTTGGAGTCTTTGCGTTGCTCTCTCAGTAGTTTTGTCATGTACAATAAGTGCCGTGTCGTCTGCGTATTGTAATATGTATGCCGATCTGTCGATTTGATCTTTGTCTGGTAAGTTGTAATTGTATATGTCATGGCAGTATATATTGTAGAGAAACGGTGAGAGCGGGGATCCTTGAGGGAGCCCTTGTTCAGGGGAAAAAGAAAATGACAGTGTTTTGTCAATTCGTACTTGTAGTTGTCTGTTTTCTAGTAAGTTCTTTATGGTGTGTAGTAGATATGTTGGTGTGGTGTAGTTTGTATAGTTTGTATAGTAAGCCTCTATGCCAGACACTGTCAAAAGCCTTGTTAATGTCCATAAACAGGCAAGCTGTCTTTCTGTCAGTTAGGTGGGTAGTTTGTATATTGTTGGCCAAAATAAAGAGCGGATGAACAGTCGAGTGATTGCTGTTTGAAACCAAATTGGTAGGTAGATATATATTTTCCAATCACTTTTTCAAGCCGCTGCTTTATTATGTATTCAAAAATTTTGCTTAGTAGTGGAAGTAGTGTAATTGGTCTGTAGTTGCTCGGTTGTGTATTGTCCAGTCCATTTTTGGGTATAGGATTATTAAGCCGTTTTTCCATGTTCTGGGATTCTGCCATTTGTGATGCAGTTGTTCACTCAGTCAGGATCAGTTTGTGTGCCTCCTGAGTAAGGCCCTTCAAGACTTTTGCCTTAATTTTATCTTTCCCCGGTGCAGTGTTCTTGATGTGCGCTAGGGCTCATCGTACTCTGTGTCTGTGATCAGTGTGCAGGCATAGTTTGGTGAGTTGTTAAAATAGTTCAAGTACCAGTCGTTGATCAAGTTCCAGTTGTCATTGTCGAAGTTAGGGTTTGTCGATGTGCTGAAGGCCCTTTGATAGTGTCTGGCGAATGCGTCCGCTTTCTCTTTGTCTGTGTAGCGTTCTATTCCGTTTTCGTCAATTGTGTCAGTAGTGCCAGTCTTCCTGTATTGCGCCAGTTTCTTAATTTTTCGCCAGTATGTTTTGCCTTTGTCCTTCTGTATTTCTTTACATGCTTCTAGCCATTGTCTGTCGGTATTGTCCAATCATAGTTTTAATGTTTCTGTTAAGTTGGTTCATTGTCCCTTTTTAGGTCGTTATTTGAGTGTTGTATATAGTCTATACAGTTCTCTCTTATGTTTTATTAGTCTCAGTATGTATTTGGGTAGTGTATGTCGGTAGAAAGCATTTTTTATTTCCGGGCTAAATTTTCCTATGGCTAGTGAAAGTTGTTGTTGTATGGTTTCTATTGGAATGTGCTGTGCTTGTGATTGAATGTAGTCATGTATATGTTGTTTCACTTTGTCTATGTCAGTCTTTGTTAGGTTTAAGTTTTTCTCTATAGGAGGTGTATTGGAGGTAGGTTGCGTATGTTGTAAGTCTATGTTAAACGTAATAGCCAGGTGGTCGGATCCCAGCTCGTTGGTTAAGTTTATGTTGTTGATGTTATAAATAATATTTAAATGTATTTGGGGAGATATAACTATTTAGTAGTATGTAAAAGTACTCACAGGAACAGACATTATTTCTCATAGCTGCTAAAAATGCCATTATTTAATTGTCATCAAGACTACTTAAAAGTTAGGGCCAGGCAGGTTATTTATTTGCTCTCCGAAATTTAAATTTAACTTTAACTGTTCCTTTTTATATATAATTAGTTTTATGAAGAATAAAGAAACAACATTATGATAATGAACAAATATTTCAAATTATAAAGAAGAAGGAAAACAAATGTAAGATAATGATTTAGTCAAGTTTGTAGGAGAATTGTTATTAACTCTGCATTCAGAAGAAAATATTTTTTATTTTGTAATTTATGCATTGATTTAGATGTGCATCGTAATTTCGTGTTAAGCTGCGATCAACATTTTTAATCTTCTCAAGCAAAAGTGATATTTTGCAAAATATAAAAACGCAAATAATACCAATATATCCAACGACTATTAATATAATTTATATTAATAGTCGTTGAGTATATCACATATAATAGCAATATCATGAACGTTATTGAATACTTTTGAAAATAATTGAAATAAAGGATACATATTTGCCACACTGCATCTAAAAAACTAAAGCGTTTTGCAAATATGTTTATAGTTTTTCATGCCGTGCTACCTAAAATATTATATTTTTGACTTTTCAATACCGTTTTTTTCAGTGGCTTGACTGTATTCATCAACTCATCAGGCAGTTTCCAGTGTCGTTTGAGTTCTCTCATAACTATCTAATCAAACTCGCCCAGCACACATTTTCTAATTTATATGGCACCTTCCTTTGCAACACCCACAAACAGAGATCAAAAATTGTACATGGAAGAACGTTTTCAGTATGGGATTTATTAAGTTCGTCCAGCTTTAAAAATCACCTGTATGCGCCTACACACAGTACAACAACGGCTAATAGGGTAAGTTTTCAACTAACTTTAAAGATCTGTACCAGCAAATTATACATACTGTTGTTTAAATTAGGTTTTATGGCCGAAAACTCATATACGAGACCTAAGGCTTTGGTCGGAAGTTTATTTGGGTTCTCTCGAAGCAAATTTTAATCCAGAGGAGGGTTTCTGGAGGTGCTTGTCCAGGACCTCCTGATATGAACGGGCACATTAACATGTCAAAAACGAGATCTTATGGCGATTTATTGAATGGTGATCCTTGTCATGTATTGTATGGAGGTAGAAGAAGCAGTGACCCCAGTATTAATAGAGAGTTGTAAGTAATTGATTATTAATTAATTGATAAGCGTAGTATTTGTTCTATATTTGATTAGCACATATTTTGTTCTTATCGAAGTTTCTATATCCTTAATAATTATACTCATATCGGCAAATATTTGTAATTTTTGAAAATGATTATAAATATGTTGAATTTGCAAACGCTAATTAACAAATTGAAATTTTAATTTTCCAGAAAACTTGTACCACATGAAAATGCAGTCACGGACACAATAAATAACACTGACGTCGTTAATGGTCATCACATTCATAACGGATCTACAAACGACAATATTCCAGATTTTCTACCCAGTGACATGGAAGATAATGCGCCCGATTGCGAGCAAGATTGTATTTTCAGTATCGATGCAAATCCCACACCACTAACTGACGATCAAATAGATGGTCTTAGTTTCGATTGTGGCTACATGCAACCAAAGGAAAGAAATTCCGAATCGAATCGAAGTGAAACTGATGAATTATCCGAAATTACCAATGAGATGACTCTAAATACTCAAGAAAATGTCACAAATAGTATGGCGAGCAATTTTTTAGCAGATAACCAGGTAGACTCGAAAGAGACTACAGTGGCTTTGGAAGTGGAGGCGGAATCTACGCTTAGTGAAAGAGGGTCTGAAACTGAAAATCATCTGGGTGACGAAGAATTTTTAGAAAATAATATTTCACCTGCTAGTGGAGAAGAACAGGATGATAACAATTGTAGAAATAGTAGAGACATTGAAAATGACCTGTGTAGAGCAAGTGAAACAAGTCGAGAGATTATTGAGCTTAGAACCATCTGTAGAGACCAGTACTGAAACTCTCGTCTCAGACCAACTAGTTCCTGGGTCAGTTTCTAACAGTAGTTTAATGTTTGATGTATAAAAGTATTTTCATTTTATAGTTCATCGCCTAATGAGTACAATGGTTTTGAAAAATTCGTAGTCCTATCGATAATATAGATGGAGGAGAAGACTGTAAAGTATGTGTGGGTGGAGAAATTATTACTAACGGAAATTCTGCGTGAGTAGAAAACATTGATTTCATAAAATAAAAATATGTTTGATATACAGTAGAACCTTGATTATTCGTCACTACCTTGTCGCGTTGCTCGATGTATTCTGGGAAGTTTATTCGACGTCAACATTTGTTATTTTGAAAGAGAAATGTGATTTTCATAGCAAACGGTATAACATGTTCTGATTTTTTTTACGAATAATGAAAATATAATAAAAAGTCTTGCAGAAACGCATACCAGATTAAATTTGTAGTTTTTTTAATGGAACATCTATTATTACCGATTCGGATTTTATATAAAATTGTGAAAATATTTCATATACTGGGTGTTCCACCGGGAACCACCGCGATCGATATCAGGCAAACTATAATTAGGAGAAATTTGAAAATTGGACCGTATACCGAAGTCATTGGGGGCAAGCGATCTAAAATATTTTCAAGATGGCCACACTTCCGGTTATACCGGAAGTAGGTATCAACTTGCTTATTTTAAATGGAACGCCCTATAAATTACTACATTTTTTAATTCTATTCCAACTTCTGGCTATATTTTCATGTATAATGTCCTATATCTAGGTCTAACCGTTTTTGATATATTTCAAATTTTATGTAAAAATGGCAGTTGCAGACACTCGAATAATTATAATTCTTCCTATATGGAAATATGTGTTACTTAATTTGAGTCGCATCCCCTACGGATTAAATATTTTATTTCAAATTTTAGAATGAAGAACATTTGAAAAAAGAAGAACTTTGTGAAATATTAAATGTTAGTTTATCAGTTGAAAGTTTTTAACAATTATTTTAAGATTCAGTGGAAAGCCGATTTTTAATTGTTTCTAGCTGGGAAACAGTTGAACTTAGCTATACAAGGTGTCCCAGATTTATGTCACAGTAGATACATATACGGATTGTCTAAATTAGAAAATTTCTGCTGCCGTCATGGGCCTAGCAGCTTAGTTTCAGATTTTGATGTTTTAATTAATACAGGATTAATCAATTTGTGCATATTGACACGCTCTTTTTGATTCTTATATACCCTCTTATATTACGTTATCTTTAAACGCTCCGTGCTTTCAGCGTTATGGCAATATGTATATTGTTCTGTTGCCTATTATTTAATGTTTTCATAATAAAATAATAAACATTTATGTTTAAAAAAATTTTATCGAGTAATTTGCAATATTTTGCGCCGAACAATGTGGATTGATTGCCACGCCGGTTAAAATAACAATCTGGTTTTCTTCCAACTCTTGCATTAAACAGTTTGTAAAAGCGCAATTTTTATTGGACAATATGCATACTGCCATAAAGCTGAATGTAAACGACACGGAGCGTTCAAATATATCGTAATTTACGGAGGGTTAGTTAAAAATAAAAAGTAAACTGTCAATTTTCATACTTTGATTCACGCTGTATTAATTGTAACATCTAAATCTGAAACTAGGATGCATTTTACCTATGACGGTTTTTGAGTTTTTCCAAATAACCATTATACATAGGTTTTGATGTATGTATTTGATGTAGAATCCGAAACGGTAATAATATTAAATTAATTAAAAGTTTAAAAAATAATTTCCATTAAAAAACTGTATGTTTGATCTAGTACTCGTTTCTGGCCGGCCATGTATCATATTTTTATTCTGAAAAAAAAAACTATATAAGAATAGTAGTAGAATATAAGTTATCGTCATGCTCAAGATACAATGCGGATAACTTTTTGTATTCTACATTATTTTACCCGGTCCTAATTTGTTTTCATTAAATTGCTAAATTTTATCTGATTTTTATCTTCCACTCACTTTCATATTTCATTGAGCTATCAACCTTTGACGGATAATGGAATTTTTACTGTATTCGCTTTTTTTTTTGCTTAATATTCCAATATTTCAATTATATTGTCATTATCAATTTGATTGTGTCTTATACCGAGTGTTCTACTAGAAATAGTTTAATTGCGTCAAAACGGTTCGAGAGAGGCCAAATGATCGCGTTTCATTAATTTTGCGCCCTGAATACACATGTGAAAATTCCCCTAAATTCCCTCACCAATAAAATGATTTCTATCACGATACCGTATGTTTTCGTTTCTCTATTATGTGACAAAAATAAATATTCCTGATTATCTGATTTTTTTGTCAAACTGAATTTGATAACTACGTTTCATGCAAAACTGGACAACATGTAATCAATATGTTGTTAATTATTACAGCGCCATAAACATTCTATTAGCTACATAATTATGCACTCAAGTAATATTCTAGTAAATAAGTATCCAACCATGTTAAACAAATGCTTTTCATTAATTTACATTAATTTCTGTTTGTACAGGAGGTTTTTACTTTTATTCATAGGACTGAAAGTACAGGAATACCTGCTTAAATGGATGGGATGCGCCCTGTATGCAAAGTCACACCCATAAATACAGAAGGCGCGCATCTAATTGCCAGCTAGGTGAAGATGGTTTGATACCTATAAGGTCACCAATAGAAGAACGATTGGATCAGATTGTTGAAGAACATAGGGTAAGCTTGGAAAATCATTTATTAGTCGCAGCTCAAGATTTGCATAAAATAATCATGTAAAAGATCATGTTTAATCACTATTCGAGGCAAGTTTCGATCAACATTTCCTCGATAGAACAAAAGGACTCTGTTGTTAGCCAAGTGACAACCAAAATGGTGAAGTGCATTCAAATTACAATATACGGCATATAAAGTACAGTATAAAAGCATTAAAGAATAAATGGTTTTAGAGAAAAATTTATGTTGAAAGGATTCCATCGTTAATATAAATATTGGGAATAATAGATTTTTAATAAAATAAAAGTATAAAATATTGCACTCGGGCATCTTGATTGAAATGCCAATCAGAGCCACTGTTGTGACCGTCATTCGTTCTGCATGAATTTATTGGTGGTTTTGTGCTAAATAACAGAATCTAGGAATCATCAACGATGAAACAAGGATTTATCAAGGTGAACAGCTCTAACCTGCCTAGAAACTTTCTATAGCTTTTTTTATACGAAACACTTGGAATTAATTACATTTTCATGTGATATTCGACACATTAAACTTCAGTTAAGGGTAGAATATTCTTGTTTTGGCTTAATTTGGATTCGTAATATTCAGTCACCTATTGATAACGGACTTTAATCTGTATATGTCACTGACCATTGAGTACTTTCTCCCTACTAATGACTAGTATGCGTTTGATAAACACAAAGCAAGTGATGATTTCGTTTGATATAAATGAATTAACAAAACATCATTGCCATTTTGAATTTTCATCAAAAAATAGTACGTAGAATAGTACTTTTTTAATATAAAAAATGTTCATATTTAAAGTAAATATTGTAATTTTCTTTTCGAATGCTTAAGTATTCAATAGGCTACCAATCAAACATGGGACCTTTTCAAAATCAAACTTAATAATAAAGTTGAAATTAGATTTTCAACTGTTAATATCTCCTAGAAATTTTTTAAAAAAATGTTTTCAATAGTTTTTTATGCTCTCCAAGTGAGCCCCTATAACCCCTTAAAAGGAACCACGCCAATTTTGAATCACCCCGTATAGATAAACAGGGCGAAATCTAATGTATCACCTTGATCACCCGCAACCTCTTTCGACGCTATCCGCTCATAAAACAATAAATAGTAAAAATGCAAATAGTCGGACGGATCCTAGCCCCTGAAAATCCCTAACACGAGTTGTTTGGCAAAAATAAATTGTTTAAATTTTGAAATATAGAGAAACGCCGCAAAATCTAAATGGTGGGACAGGTTCACTCACAGCCTATTAACGTGCTATCCGCCAATGTCAAAGCAATGCTTTACTTACCGAAAGCTACATTGTACTACCTGAAAAGAAAGAAAAAATATTCTGTAGTATACCAGAAACTTAGTCCAAAACCCAGTTATTATATTTGAATAAAAAAAAAGGAAAAGAGAACTCAATATAACTTCATTTGGTTCTCGGAAAACTATACTCAGTTCAAGCTAAGGGTTTATAGATTAATAATCCTTCTTACCGGCTTTCTGTAAGCTGTAGCCCATTTTCTGCCTATTAATCATCAAAAAGCACACACTACACTTGAACACACAATGAATATCGACACGAAGTTGAAAATAAATGTGGATTAAATTCAGCTAAAATGATCTACCGCACTTGCCAAAGTGGCACCAAATCGGTCCATATTTCCCGTTTATGAGACAAGAATCGAAGATCTATTTCGCCCGTTGCCCATAATAGACTGAAGTAAAAGTTCAGCTTTTCGAAAAAACTCATATTCTAACGTGTTTATCCCATTCAAAGCGCACCGAGCTACAGAACTTACATTATGATATAATCGTTTGCCTGCTCGCCCTTAGGATGACTCATTGCTTTATTTTGCTGTTCGATTTCAGTTTTTTTATTACTGACCATTTTGTGGAAATTTCCGGTTCACGATCAAACTGGTTTGGATATTTGTCGTAAACAAAGTAGCTTTCTCAGCCAAAGATAAACATCGTCAACAAAAGTCGCCGCATAAACGGCGACTTTTGTATGGTAAATTAAATTTTAGCTATTTGTAATCTAACAAAAACACGATAAAAACAGCTATTTTCCAAGGGTGATTTAATTTTTCCTCCGTTCTAAGCTTTAATAAGACTGCAACGACAAAAAAACAGTAATTATTGCATTTGAAAACATATACTAACACAAAACAGTTTTTCAGTTTACAGTTTTTCCTAATTCTAATAACATCAGAAACTTACCTTAAAATTAAATGAAGATGAAAATGATAAATGACTAACTAATCAAGCAAAAAATGTCTAAAATTAAATAACGATACAAATTATATCGAAAAAAGATATTGATGTTCACAAATACCGAGGCGGTGTATACACTACCGGGAAAAAGTTGACGTCCAAAAGAGAAATTAAGTTTTAAAAAACTTACAGTTTTTTGGCGTCAAGCAATCTTCTGTCCGTCAGCCCCCAGATAATAAGTCGGTCCTAACGACCTGTTGAGCCTCGAGCGTTGTTACCGTTTGGTATTACACCAATTTCCAATAAAAAAGACCTTCAGGAAATCAGAGTTGTGTGTTGTGTAACGGTTTCTGGTTCCAATCTCTAAAGGTACTGCCCAATTTATTACACAATAAACCAGTAATCGACTACAGGGACCCGTGTCAAATTAGACCGGGTCAAACCAAAAGAAATGAGAGGTTGCATGCAAGTGCCGGTGGAGTCGATGCTTCGTTAACGATTATCGAACGCGTACACTCCTTAGTCAATTTTCTTACCCTGGCTGCCCGCAAAGGCACACAAAAAATTATTCCCGTTAAATCTCAAAAACTAATTGTTTAGAACTTCTAAACTATTCGAAGGGAATATTCAGGGTGTGTGATGTTAAATCTTCGTTTGTTCGCTTTTCTACTTGTGATGCGTAGTATTATTATATGGCTACCAAACGGTATGACCAAATAATTGACCAATAAAAATTTGGATAATTATCCTCCATTTGTGCAACACCATATCCGTTTCATGAGGTCTTGAATCGGATCTTTAAGGTCTTGAATCTATTGTGGAGCATTGGCATAAACCTTATCTTTATCGTGGCCTCAAAGAAAAAAAGTCTAAAGGTGTCACAAGATCTCGGTGGCCAACTGTGATCACCTCTTCGAGAAATAACACGGTCAGGAAACTTTTATGGAAGATTGCGATTCTTTCGCTGCTTGTGGGTAGATCCATTTTGCTGAAAATAAACGTCGTCCACATCAATATCTTCCAGTTTCGGCCATAAAAATAGTTAATCATAGCTCGGTAGCGCAATCCATTCACCGTGACAGTTGCCACCCGCCTCACTTTCGAAAAAGTAAGATCCAATCACACCGCCAGCCCAAAAAACTGCACAAAACCAGTGACACGTGGAGGATGGAGGGGCTTTTTTTGCAATCATTATTGGATTTTCTGAGGCCCAAATGCGACAATTCTGCTTATTAACGTAGCCTCCGAGGTGAAAATGAGCCTCATCACTGGAAATTATTTTCCGATGAAAATTCTCATCATTTTGATGCGTTTTGAAGGACCCAATCAGCGAAGATATGACGGTTATGCTGATCAACCGGCTTGAGTTCTTGTGTTAACTGAACTTTAAAAGCCTTTGTTCAAAATACGGGTGTAATGTCGTTTGTGGAATTTCTAATTCCAAAGGTCGGCGAGGAATCGACAAACCTGGGTTTTCTTCAGCACTACGGGCTACAATAGCAATATTCTCAGATCTTGAGCGACGCACACGGTTTCAATTCTTCACATCACTAACTTGTCCCAACAGCTCAAATTTTTCCACCAGTTTCACTATTGCTGGGCGAAACGGTGCTTCACGACGACCAAAAAGTGCTTTAGTTATGCGAACTGTAACTGCAAAAATTTTCACCCATTTTTATAGTGAATTTTAACAATTTTTTTTTTGTCTACGTTTTTCGTGTGAGAGATAGGGGGTTCTGGAATCGTCCAGCTTGGGGATTCTTTTTCGATATTTTTGTCAAATTTGGACCTTCAAATTGGTTTGAAAATTCTGCAGTGGTTTTTGGAGATGTCTTATTTTTGTAATTAGTTTTAGTGCGATTTGTTCACTGTTTTGGTATATTCCGTTGCATTTACTCAGAATGTGTCCATAGTGGTCCAAAGTCTTGTTTGACAGATCGCTTTATTATATTATTATAGTGGTCTTGGTTCTGATGTCTTTCTAAGCTCGCGATCGAAAGTGTTTTGCTCTTTCAGCAATTTCTTCATTTTGGTTCGGAGATATGATCATCTCTTTGTATTGTCGAGACATTCGCTTTGATAGAGTGGTTTATCAGTGCGAGTGGCTTTTTTGTGTGGTCTCCATTTGTAGAACTACGTGATTGTTTTGTTAGTCGATGCATGAAATTTGTTTTCCTGTCCTCTGTGTGTTTTGTCATGAGCAATCAGTGCTGTGTCGTCTGCATATTGTAAAATATATCCTGCTTTGCATCCTGGTTCTTAGTATTGTAGATCGTTATATATCATGGCAGAACACGTGTGAAAAATGGTGACCGTTGTGGCATCCCTTGCATCAAGAGAAAAAGGGAAAGAGCGTGTGTGGTCGATGCGTATTTCTAGTTGTCTGTAAATTTTTCTATTTAACCATATTTAAATTTGCATTGTTAATACCACCTGCATGTTTTGTTCAGCGAAAAATCGAGTTGTTGGAAAGGGAACTTCACGCTTCTCGTCAAATTTTAATAAAGCAAGCTTGCCACAGATGCCAGAACGGCGATGGTGAGAGGCATGATGACAGTGTAAGTATTCTAGTAATTGATACTGTAATATTAAGCTTAAATATAACACTCACATTTCACGTGTTAGTATGATGATTCTTAAGTAATTGAGAATTCAAAACAGTTTCTTGTAATATTTAAGTTTGATAGGTAAAGTTACCAAGCGTTTCCACAATTGAGAAAAACTTGTGCAGTATTAATTTGCTTCTTGAAAATGTTTTACTACATACATGTTTTTTTGTTTAGTGTAGTAGTTCCATTGCCACATCGTCAAGTAGAAGTTCTTGTTGCTCAAAAAATTGCCTTCAGTTAGTCGGTGAAGAATGAAAAAAACCTAGTAAGATTCATTTTGTTGTGTTTTCTAAACTAACCCATTTTTGATAGTTGTTTGAATATATACTTATCAAAAAAGCAACATATATTCTGCCATTAAAGCAATATGCTAAATTTGTCGTAATTATTTTCCAGATTATTCATTAAAATCTTCATTAAAAATTGAAAACTGTGGTTTGCTTGGTTTAGTGCGTGTTTTACATTAACTAACTTTGTAATTGATTTACTAAAATTAATATGTTTTGCGATTTGCTAACAATGTGTAAAACCTACCACTAACTAAACTACGGTTGGTGAGAACTCGCACGTTGATACCTTTGAAAACGTGCCAGGACAAATTAACATTTAGAAATAAAATACTAATAAGTGGCAATTAATATCGTATTGTTTTGTCGCAAAGAACGTCAAAATTAACTAAAAGAAAGTTGGGTTGGCTCATTATATGCATAAGTATTTTGTAATTTCGATTAATTAAAGTGCACAAAAAAAAACAACTAACTTTTCCATAATTTGTTGGGGATATTAAGTTCGTCAGATCTACGTTTTATTGAACCCTCAAATTTGACCGGAATTTATCCGCTGATTTATTATTTTTTTTTTATTAAAGCATTTCGAACAATTTAAGACTATCGAAAACTATTTTAACGAACTTTAAATGCTTCAAATGTATTAGTTTAAGTGTGCGAAGCAAACATTTCAAGAGTTATTTTAGAATGTGTGTGAATTGTTGAACTTTTTCGAAACTGCTTTTGTTGTAGCCTAGTCCCGATACTTAGACGGATATATAAACTGATTAGAATCAAATCATTTAATAATTTGTCAACTAATAAATATCATTAGTTAATATAATTTTTTTCTAATATACAAGATCCTGCAGTGGTTTATCAGTCTTCGGATTCCCGAGCATGATTAAAGTTACGATTTTCATCGATTAAATATTGACCCGTATTAATCAGAAATGCCTATATTATGAAAATAGTCGTACGTATGTAGACGCGTGCTTCAAAAAAAGGGTTGTGTAATATTTTTTTCCAAAGCACACTGTATTTTTCAGATATCCCTGAAAATTATTTAATTATCTTCAGTAAATTCAAAGAAAAACCATGAAAAGGTTCACTTGCAAGAGTCCTTCATATCCAAACATTTTATTGTCTTCTTAAATAATCTGTCTTCTTAAATAAACTTTCATCCCAGATTACCCATGATGGTTGGTGGTTTTTTTTTTCGGAGATCAATCTCCTGCTTTTGCAATTCAAAAATTTTGTGGCGCCTCTATTAGCAACCATTCGGATTGGACGTTTAACTTCAGGCTTTAAAAAATGTAACAGTAATATTTAAGTCATCAAAAAAAAAAATTTGTCAATATGTTTAGACATTGAAATATGAATTTCTCACAACCATAAAAACTGCATGCGTACTTTGACGTAACTGTCTCTAAAGGAACACCTCATTAACAATACCTTATTCATCCTTCATTGAACAATCTAGCCTAGAAAGCCTTTCCTTGCAATAAAAACAAAAAAGGCCAGTTATGTCGAATTGCGTCTTCAGTTACTGTAACGGATTGTAAACGTAAATATTCTTACAGATTTATTCTCAGATTACTCGTCAACGGTACAGATATGATTTATCAGTTTATGAATTGGACGCGAAATCCAAATGTTTGTAAATAAGCAGTAAGCGAGAGACTACAAATCTTAACGTACGTTTTTAAGTACTTAACATTACATCAAAACGTGTTGATCGTCATTGATAGTCTGGAGTAAAAAATAAAGTGTGGAAAAGACTATAATTTATTTAAAAAACAAAGTCTTTTCCGACATACAGGCTGTCCCGCAAGCACATGATCAAAAGCGCACTGTGACATTCTTTGGCTCAATAGAAGACGATCTGACCTAACTTTTATTAAGAAAAATGTTCGGCTCCTCTGCTATTGATAGTGAAAGTTTAAAAAAAATAGGTTTTTGAAATTTCGGAAGAATGATAGAATGGGTTTTAGTGAAACTTGTAACTCGCTGTGAATTTGTTCTTATGTAAGACTCATACTTTGATGGATCAACCGAGTTCATCCGCTTTGGGCAAGTGAGGAATTCTTGAGTGTCTTCGTACCAAAACTGGCAGAATTTTTTATTTGGTCGGTGAAATCAACTGATTTTTTTTTAGTTGATGCACTAATAATTTCTTGACATTTTTGTGCTCTGTGTAAAATATTGTTGCATTCACAGTTTTTGCGCAAAAAATATATTTCTGTTTCCTTGCTATTTAACAATTTCAGACGTTAACTGCAAACTGCGATAATGTTCTTTTATAATAAATTAATTGTCAAGCGTTTTTTAGTTATGAAATGACCCTCATTTGATCATGAGTCTTAGGATGGTTGTCATTTGGAAGCGTTTTCATCCGAATTGCGTTTCTCAAAAATCGGACGAAAATAAGCTAACTTAGCAAAATTTGGCCCTCCCGTAAGAATAAATGTAGATTTATTTAACTGCTTGCTGTAGAGCAAGTTTCACTAAACTTCATCTGACCACTCTCCCGATGTTACAAAACATTTAATTTAAGTGTTGTTAATGCAAAAAATTAATGAATGCCTGAAATTGTTAAATAGCAAGGAAGCAGAAATATTTTTTTACGCAAAACCTATGAATGTTACAAGATTTGAATCTTGAATGATACAGAAAGCACAAAAAATGTAAAAAAAAAATCAGATAATTCCAGCGACCAAATAAAAAGTTCTGGTAGTTTTTATACCGACACTCAATAATTGAATGAACTCAGTTGCTTTATTAAAATGTGATTCTTATATATTATCGTATCATTCTCCCGATATTTCAAAAAATATAATATTTTTGAAGAACTTTGACCATCAATAGGAGTGGTGACATTTTTCCTTAATAAAAGTTAGGTCAGATCGTCTTCTTTTGATCCAAAGAATGTCGCATTACCATTTCGATCGTTGTATGTGTGAATAGCGCGTTTGACACTTTTTTCCGTCTCTATCAAAACAAACCTTTTCAGTTTTGGGACGCTACCAGACACGTAATATATGCATATATGACTTGCAAGTATAAAGTACTCACTGTGTTCAACGTTACTCGATTTTGTGAAACTCATATGTAAAAATATTTGCTTAAATTATGTTTTTCAATACGGATAGATTAGATAGATTTCAATATGGATAGATCAATATATGAATGAGAAATATAACCCTGATCGTTTTCGAGTGCCCCAAATGTTGCACCCCTGCAGGACCCTACAAAAGGCAAATCTTTCATATTTAATTACATTTAATGTGGTCTGAAATTAGGCATAATTTAAATATACAGTGTGTCCAGTATAAAATGATGTACATGGGGATATTGGAAACCGTTAGAGTTACAGGGTGGACCAAATGGGGAAAAAGTTGCGCAATCAAGTGCCTATAAATAATCTGTCTTCAACTTCTTAGAACTCGGAATAGTAACGGATATACAGGGAAAAAAAGAAAAAAGTGCGTTTTATAAAATCCTTTATATCGTGTTTATTATAAAAGATACAATAACGAAATTTTCAGGGTGGGGGTAAGAAATGAGCGTGAATTTGAAAATAAAGTAAAAAATAATCTAGGCCCACTATGTTCAATGAGGCCGAAGTCAACTTTTGTTTTTCTTATGGGCGCCATATTGAATTTCTGCATTTTTAGATTCCCCTTTAAATATGCTCTTCAACCATGTATAACATGTTTATGTTCGATCAAGATAAATAATTAAAATTAACAAAATTACGATTTAGTGGTAGTAGGCATTGATATTTCTATTAATTATTACTTTAAATTATTATTGTTCATACATCGAACACCGCAAAAGAACAAGTAACATTTTAGAATTAAAGTAGGTGTTCAAATAAGCCACCGTTTTCTCGCACGCACAACGTACATCGTCTCATTACTGCTTCACAGGATTTTCTGATCATTTCTGGGGTAATTCTGTTAACAGCATTGCCCCATGCAAAAAAATCAAGCGGTGTTGTGTCAGGGGATCTCGCAGGCCATCTTACTGGTCCCAGGTTGCTATCCACTTATTGGGAAATTCGTGATTTAAAAATTCTGTGATAATACGTGCATTATGTGGCGGCGCGCCGTCTTGTTGGAAATACAAGTTTTGCAGGGTAGCTACTGGAACATCCATAAGTGCTTCCGCTACGTTAGTTTGTAAGAGGTTCATATATCTCTCGGAATTTAAGTTCTCATTAAAAAAAATGGTCCAATCACGTGGGTACCCACAATACCTAACCAGACGTTAAATCCAATCCTAACTTGGTGCCTAACTTGACGAACTAGCCGTGGATTTTCATCTGACCAAAAAACGGTATTTTTACGATTAAATAGTCCACATTTAGTAAATTGCGTCTCATTGACCTCTGAGACTTTTAAGGAAAAGTTTGGTATCTCGTTATTTCTTTGAATAAACCACTGACAAAATGCCATTCTTCTAATCGAATTGCCATTCTGAGTCCCTGGCAGGACCGTTCACGATAGCGGTGATAATTATAACGCTTTAAAATACTATTCGCCGTTGACCGCGCAACACCTGTTGGGGCTTCAATTTGTTGTAAAGACGTACGAGGTGTCTCAACCACGCTTTGCATTACCAAATTTTCTTTATTTTCGTCTGGAGGTTTGTTTTTCTTTACCTTAGCAAAACTCTCGTAAGCTACAAGGTTGTCTTTCAGACGCCTAAACATAGTTCTACCAGGTTATCGCCTTTCTGGATATTTATTTAAATAAATTTCTTCAGCTTTCGCTTCATTTTCATTCATTTTTCTTCATTCATAATTTGAAAAGTGATTCATTTTGAAACACACAATTAATTACAAACACTTGACACTGACAATAAATTCTACTTTGACAGTTATCTAGGTAATTAAAACACACAACAAACGTCACTATGGGGAAATTGAGGAGAAATATCAATGCTTACTACCATAAAATCTTAATTTTGTTAATTTTAATTATTTGTCTTGATCGAACATAAACATGTTATACATGGTTGAAGAGCATATTTAAAGGGGAATCTAAAAATGCAGAAATTCAATATGGCGCCCATAAGAAAAACAAAAGTTGACTTCGGCCTCATTGAACATAGTGGGCCTAGATTATTTTTTACTTTATTTTCAAATTCACGCTCATTTCTTACCCCCACCCTGAAAATTTCGTTATTGTATCTTTTATAATAAACACGATATAAAGGATTTTATAAAACGCACTTTTTACTTTTTTTCCCTGTATATCCGTTGCTATTCCGAGTTCGAAGAAGTTGATGATAGATTATTTATAGGCACTTGATTGCGCAACTTTTTCCCCATTTGGTCCACTCTGTATCTTTAACGGTTTCCAATATCCCCATGTACATCATTTTATACTGGACACACTGTATATTCTACGGGCAAAAATCATGCTCACAATGCATATGAACAGGTCCGCAATGCTTGCATAGATACATGTATTTTTAAGAAAATACTATTTTTATTTACAACTCCCTGTTTAGTCAGGTTTTATTTGAATTCATGATTTAACCTGTATTTGGTTTGTTATTTCAATTTTCTTCGTTGTCTTATTTATAAATTTGCCTCACGTATCCGAATAATTATTCAATCATAGTTGATTCATGATGAAGTAAATTGAAAACAGCGAAATTACAAGCAATACAAAAACCAACAAAGTCTGCAAATTTAATACAAAATTCAAATGTTTAGAAAGAAAATGTCTATTGGGGTCCACAAAAGAGATTGGTCGTCTATGAGTCTGGGAACAGTTCAACCTTGTAGAATCGCATTCATTTAGCATAACTAAGGATTGCTCAGATAAATAACTCAGAACTAGGAGCCGTAAAGAAAAAATCTCTTAACAAATTAACCCCTGATATCCCTAGCTCAAAATAATTTAAAAATCGTACATTTCTATTAGTATATGTTTACTTTGTCGGTCTTGGAACACATTCCATCTGTACAAAAAAATTAAAACAGAAAAAAGGCTGATGCGAAAACGAACGGAAAGATAAATTATAAATACTCTTCACAAAAACTTATAACAAAAATATTCAATCTTACATGAAATGACTAAACCTAATTTATTTTCTGTATAAAACTTTATTTGGTATAAAATAGTATTTTTTATGGCGCGTTAACGTAGCACATTTATGGAAGGAGCCAGATTTTGAATTATGGTTTTATCAGTTTTTAAGTCTCAAGGCTATGTAAGACTTTATCAACTCTATCTGATAAATTTGTTTTTTGTTGGTAAATAATCTATAGTGAAATATAAACCGCATCAATATGTTATGCAAATAAAGATTTTATTGTGATTCTCTCAAAAGTTACGTGATTAATTTCCAAATCCGTTACGTCTCCGTCCAAAGCCGCTTCTAATTCGCTTTGCGTCAAAAATCGGAATAAAATTACACGTGATATTACTTAATAAATATTACTAAATAAATACTATATGTATAATATTACTAACTAGATACTTTTATTTGCCGAAACTTGCAATACAGGTTGGCAGCATAGTTGGTTTTGATTCACAGATAAAACCAGTCAAGATCTAATTATCCAGCGTTTTTCTTATCTGTGGAACTGTTACATGATTTTTGTTTTAAAACAAAAAACAACAGTTTATGTGGTACTAAGTTTTGGAATACTCATAACAATAAAACTTCTAAATTGATATGAAAAATTTTTTTGGAAATAGCAAGTCATTAAATATGTGGTGCGTTAACGTACTACTGCTCGTAAACCAAATCATTGCGGATCTATGTCTGCTAGTCTTTTGTTTTGTATTTGGTTGTAGAATATGACGTTAAACTTATCCAACCTACCTTCGGATCACCCTGTCTAAGTCAGTATATTGTATACTAAAAGGGGGGAACGATTAAATTTTCCACTGCCGTTCAGCTCTAAAGAAACTAAAGTTGCACGCAAAGTAACTGTGTCTTGCCCTGATCATCGGCTTTCAATTCTGGAAGCAAATTGTGAAACAAATTAGGATAACACGTCTTTTTTTCCACAGACTTCAGTAATAGAATCCCTAAATAGTGCTGGTGAAAGTCATGTATCAGCCGGAGAATCTTTACGCTCGGATTTGTCTTGGGTGGATGTGGAAGAAAGCGTTGAATGTCAAGGAACGCTTTGGGTTCCCGATCATGCGGTAAGCAGATGTACGGGGTGCGGAACAGCTTTTTGGATGGGAAGGAGGCGCCATCACTGTAGGTGAGCCACAGCCACACGATTCACATTTTATGTCTCGTCTAACAATGACAATATATTAATAGAAATGTGAACTGCTTTAGGAAATGTGGTAGAATATTCTGCGCCGATTGTTCAGAACACGCTACACCACTTCCATCGGAACAGCTTTATAATCCCGTTCGGGTATGCACTGGCTGCTACTCAGAGCTAAAACAAATCGACCGACCTTTATTGCTAAACAGCATCTCTGACTCTTTGGCAGATCAGTGCAATCGAGGTGCCTCAGGGCCGCAGGAAAGCCAGAGAATCCAAACCCAAATAGCCGCATCAAGTAACTAAATAAGTAAGTATATGGTATGGTCGTACACTTGTGATTTTGTTATTTTTGAATAGGGTTTATATGAGCGTAAATACTAGTGATGTTATACATAGTAGCAGAGATTAGTTGAGAGATCGCCGATGCAATGTTAAAAAAACGTACCGAACTCGAGTGACGAAAATAACGGTCGACGGTCGAACCATATGCACTTTTTTTGCGGCGGAGGAGAGGTAAGTAGTGGGGATCGCATTTTACATTACACTGTGGCTGTGATGGCTAATGCGCGCGTTTGGGCCAGCGCGCGTAGATTTTGTCAGAGTTCAAAGTCCCTTGGTTTCTTATTAAAATTAAGGAACTTGCACCTTGGTACCCGATGAAATAGCCATTTAGATAACAAGCCCCTATAAATGCCGCCGCCCAGAGGACAAGCGTTTAGACTTAATTTTCATTCATAAACAGATTGTTTACAGATTGTTATTACACTCACTTTATAAATTGCATTAATTAAAAATAGTTTTAAAAGTTGATTTTTGTTTCAACTTATTTAATTTTAATGATTGTAATTCAAACAATTTGTAATGTTTAGAACTATTGTAATTTTGAATTATTATTATTTTAATCATGATTCATATACGTGTAAAAACTTGTAATTTAACTGATTTTAGAGATCCCGTTAGCACGATTACATGATGTTCATTTTGTGAATTTCAAAAAAAGTCCTTTTTACTCCTTCATTATTGTAATTATTGAAATTATATATAAAAATTGCAATTACTTCGTTATTGGCTTTGACGTATTACAAAAATCAAGTGTAGTTTTAATTACGCTAATGTCGAAGCCAATTTATTTAATTTTTCACATTTATATATCTTTATATATTTACGAAAACATTACAAATATACAAAAACAATAAACTGAGAAAATTCAACAAGAAATAAATGTATGATTAGACATTTTTAATATTCTTTAATTTCTGGTTTTTACTAATAATATTTCTCTTATTTAATTGTTTTGTAATTTTGTTATGTTCGCGGGTTTTAGCAAAAATTTTAACCGTTAATAAAAACTTTAGAGCATGCATTCTATGTTCATAACATATGTTGTCTTGATCGAACCAGTTTGGGAATTTTTCACGAGTGTATGTTTCAACAATTTCTAATAAATGAAACAGCAATTTTCTTTGGTGCCAAACACTTTCATGATGCATGTTAAATGCTTCTAATTGACAATTTACGACATTCGTGAAAAATTCTGTTGGTCTCGTCAAGTACATGATTTGTGGCGTGTTCGGATCAGAATGCGAATACTCTCTGTATTTAATATATTGTTCTTTATCTGTAGTTGCAGAGTTGACATCTTTTATGAAAATATTTTTGCATTCAAGACAAAAGATTTTACTTAAACATTTTTTAGCTATATAACCAGCAAAGAAGGTTATCGCATTTGATTCAAACACATTCTTATCTGCCATTGCCGGGTTCTCACTGGAATCTATATTCATATTCAAATCCATTGAATCAGCAGCTTGAATGAGTTCCTGAATTTCCTTCAATTCCTTTGATTCGTACTCAAGTAAGTCTATGTCGTATGTTAAATTTTCAGGATTTTTCATAGAACTGATATCTTCACTGCTTAATTCTATTAAAGACCGCGAATCTTGACACGTAACGTTTCCTTTCTTACTGCTATGAATAAAATCTGTTGATAAAATATGACGAAATGCTAATCGATACGTTCTACAAGTTGGATTTGCATTAAATCCACCTCTTCCACGTATTTTTGCATTAATGTGTTCCACCGAATCGTTATTGCAAAGGCCTGTTGCTAACTCATAATTTGGAAAATTTAATTTTAGATCATCATAAAGACTGAGCAAAGCTTGTACAGTCAAAGGAATTCCAGATAAGCATGGTGGTTTTGAAATATTTTTCTTTTTATGTTGCACTACCCATTGTTTAGACCATGCAAGAAACTTTTCGAGACGCTGCTGAATCTCTGGATTCCTATCTGATAATGGACGTTTCAGCGGATTTGTAGAAAGTAAATAGTACGAATTACATGCATCTATGACCGTATTAAGATTTTCAACAAAATCAGCTGAAGCTTGCCAACTTGTCGATGACATTAATCCATTTGCATCTTTACCTGCTACTCTAATAGCACTTGCCATTCGTTTGCTCAATAATTGAAACGCTAATTTAACTTTCATGGCATCAAAACTATTGGGGTTGAAGTGATTTTCACTCAAATGTCCTAATAAATTTGATGTTCCATGACTTCTGTCAAGTTCCCATGTTTTAATTAAATCTTTAAAACTTATAATAACATTACCATTTATCAAAATTTTGTCATGGGATCTTAACTGAGCAAGTAATCGTTTGATAAGGTGAGGCCAATCAAATATAGCAAAATATTTAATATCATTTACGAAAAAATATGGCTTTTCTACTGTAATATTTAACAGTTTATTAAACAACTTTTGATTGCTGCTACCTTGATCACAAACGATTAACCTAACGTCTGCATTACTTTTTTTCAATTCAATTAAAAGTGTTTGAATAATTTCAAGAAGTTTTTCGGCTGTGGCGCCATGTTCATTAAAACCAAAGGCTATCAGTTGACGCCATGGATTGTTAGCATTTATACTGTCTAAACAAAATAACAGTGCATGCTTAGCAACTTGCCGATTTCTAAGATTTTTACCCATATCAACTAACCCTTCAATTATATCGAACTTCTTGGAATATTCTTCATACGCTTTTATAGACATTTCATCAAATTTCAGCGCACATACTCGTTCATCTGCTGGCATGTTGTTTAAGTTTACCTTCAATCGTTCTAGAATTATATTATTTACTCCCGGAACAACATCATATTCAGAAATCCATTTTCGAATCGTAGATTCTGAAGGCAAATTTAACCCTGCGTTTCTCAATCGAGTATAACAGGCTGCAGAATGATAATACATCTGTTTCGATAAATCTTTTTCATCTTTTGTGTAAGGTGATTTTACTTTATGAAACTGCAATTTTACCATGGTTTTAGCAGTATCGCTTATATTTTTATCTGCTAAAAAATCACTGACACTAATGTTTGTACTTTTATTTTGTGCTTTCAATTTCTTACGCAAACGCTGATTTTTTACCTTTTCTGCTTTTGAAGATTTCTCCAACTGCTTCACTTTATTTGTCAAACGATTTATTATTTTTTGTTTGGGCCGAGCATACAACATACAACAACGAGAAGGTTTGGTACGTGAAGAAGTTGCTTCTGAATTAGGTGTATTTATACTACATAAATAATGATCCTTTTTTAAATAACCAAGGTCAGTGTCCTTGTGAATTGTACAAAGAGATTTAGCCGGAGGATAAGTGAATTTAACCATTGACGGGTCAAACGTTGGCTGATCCTTCTCAAAGTCATCCTCAAGGACTTCCTGCTGCTGCTGTTGGTGATGCACATTCCGCTGCTCTTGTTGCGTGTGGACATCCTGCTGCTGCGATCGCTGATCGATTATCCAAGAAATAGGATTTCGATTGCGCCGCAATCTGGTTTTAGTGACGTCCACGAAATCCTCATCTTGAAAATGTCGATTACACAGACCAGCTGCTCTTATCGACGAAGAAGACCAATTTGAGAGCCGTTCATTCCCTACGAAATATTTCAAAGCAAAATGTATTTCGTTAACTATTAATTCAATATTATAGATCTTAATTCAAAATTTATATATATTATTCCTCAAAACTTATGTTACCAGAAATTTGGTATTTAGACATTTTTAAGTTACTTATGTTTCATGAAATATTCAAAAAACGTAGAAATGATTAATTTTACACGATAATTTTTGTCTGCTTATCCGAACATATATTTACATTTTATAGACTTCAAAATTATTAACGGTTACACACTAAAATTTGCAATTTAATTGGGGTATAAAAAAATAAAAGGTCTTCCATAATTTTGTTTGCAGTTAAGTTGAAATTATTTATTTATTGGAAAATATTTATTTTTTACTTGTTTATATATTTATTAATCATTTATTATTCTGATTATATTGATAATAAGAATCTTATAAGAATACACAATATTTCAAGTGGAGGACCAAACTAACATTTTTTTAAATGGAATGCCGCACTTTTTATTGCATACTCGAAATTTACGCAAAATTCTAAATATACGCAAAATTCTAAAAAAATAAACTAGACGTTAATATCTACAACTTTTGCATTTAATATTTTTCTCTAAATTTCAAATTAGTTGCAAAAACGGGGGGCCAAAGTTCAATCAATAACCCTATACATCGATATATTTTTAACAGAAACGGCAATAATTCACTTACCAGAATTGTCAATCCATATTTTCTGTTTTTGTGGGTCCTTTGGAAAACGAAATAAGTGATGGCCTGTGAGTTTTCCATTGTTGCAATTAAGGTATTTACACACGCTGAAAACTGTTACTTCCTTGGCCATTTTCAATAGTCACTACACTAAATATGCACTAAAGAGCACAAGCACGAGCGTAAAATAAAAAAATAAAAATTTCTATGTTTGAAACTATAGCAGAAATAGCCAACGCGAATGATTTTTCCTTACTTATTCAACCATTCTCATCCCCAGGTTCCAGCATTGGGAGGAGTTTGGTTCAAGCCTGCTCTCGGCTCCAAAGTTCTGAAAACCCTTCTCGGAATATCACAATTCCGGAAATTGCATTTCAGCCCTTTGGAACACCGCGGAGGAGAATTGTGAAAAGGGTACGCACCATCATTAAACTGTCGTCAATGGGTTCCATAATTTCACGCGGAAACAATTTGCGTTACTAGAGAAATAACACGAACCCTTTAAAAGGTGCCTTTTATCAGAGATTAGTAGTCAACTAATCACTGCTTTTATCCCTGTTGAGTGGCCTTTTAGAATTTATTGGTTTCAATTTACTTACGTCTTACACTGCTAATTACAACATTGAATATTGGAATTATTTTATATACACTGCACCGGGGTAACACAAACTGTCTTGCAAAAGCCGCTTGTTTACCACCTTCCATGAATGCATTCACAAATCTTTCCTTCAACTCTTTTGAAATTTAAATTCCTCTTGGCATGACGACTATGTTCAAAAAACTATAAAATAAACCTGACACTATTATTTTATAGATACTTTTCTTTCAGTAAAACCGCTTTTTCGATTTTTTCGAACAAATTATTTAAAACTTGCTTTACTTTTGACGCGTTACTATTTAACAAATAAAAACAAATGTCAAAATAGGTTCAATTGTTTCATTCAACAATTCTTGTCATGGTTAATCAAAGCCTACTTTGTTGTCTTCAAGCTAATTACATTTATTTACAATTCATTGTGTGTACTTTCCTGACTGTATTTTAATTCAATTTAAAATAAAATTCAAAAATGTATTACTTCAGTTCAAAAACGTTTCGGTGTCTTTCTGTACCATCATTACTTGGCATCTGTAGTTATTGCTAACTTCAGTTTTGGCATGAAATTGAAACGTTTTTCAAATGAAGTAATAAATAATATAATTGACAGGAACCCAGAAATTTTATTTTAAATTTATTTACAATATCATGCACGTGCAATTATAATATCGGAATTGACATAGGTATGAATTTCAAAACGTTGTTCTAGTTTTGTCCGATAGTGTATGCATATGTTTAAATGCTTGTAGAATATGAATAATGTATTTTATAAAGGTAAACAAGGTGCATATAAAGATATTTGCACCTTATGATTTTGATAATGCTGGTGTTAAAGTTGGAAATACGAGTATTAAATAGTTCCTATGGACTTGCCATAAAAATCCGTAGAATTGGACTAGCTATCCGTATACCGGTGCATTCAGATCCAAATCCGTTTATCTACGTGTTATTGACCTTCGAAAACAAGCGCAGATCGGCTGGCCCTCGCTGCTTATGTTCACGACCCCCCCTACTTACGGGGAGTATGCTATTTTTAAAATGTGCATATGGTTGGGGGATAAAACTGCATGGTGGCGGTAGCTTACGGCTAATATCGCCGAAACGCTTTCGCCTATGCTCATCGGCGATCTCTCAACTAATCTCTGATAGTAGTAGGTAGATGAAACTCGCTTATTTACCCAATCTAGTTTTTTAAGAGAAATTTTCGTACGGTTTTGGTTCTGCGTCAAAACTTGACAAAAAGTGTTTTCGATAGGCATGAGTGTTTTTTAATATACGCACTCCACTGTTCATTTTCTGATCATACCAAGAGACGAACTACTATTTTCATGATTTTATTAGACCTGATTCGATGCTCCAAAAAGAATTATTGATTTTGATATTGTTCTTTAATTGCATCTGAGGAAACAGAGTCGGCACAATTTTTCAAGTTAACATACAAATTGACTTGACGAAAATTTAATGTTTGAGAATTTCGAAATGTGTTACGAGTTCAGCTGTTGGTTACTCTCGTTACTCATGATCTAAACAGGGCGATTTTTCTAGCGTGCAAGTATTTTAATCATTATCACTACTGGCCATAGTAATCTTTCATATTTTTCCATGCTGTTCTGTCTTGTGTTACCCGAAACCGTATATTTCCCGCCTGTTTGTTTAGCCATGTGGCTCGATAATGGAACATGCCCCACCCATTTCCACTTCATTTCAGCAATGCGTGCTTTACATCCATGACTGGATTTTTTCGGACTTTTTCGTTCCCCTTCTGGCCCTAAGACTGATGTTAAGCATCGCCCTGTCCATCATAGTTTACCCTTTTTTGTTAGTGTCATTGTTTCCAAGTCATGTTGCTACCGGCAATAAGCAGGACTAAAAAGCTTTCGAGATTTACAGGGACGTGACTGGTTTTAAAACGTAATTCATGTTCCCGAAGTCTGTCCAAGGTAGTATACTTATTCTTCAAATTATGCTCTTTTGCATTTTCCGGTTTCGTACCATCTATATATACAGGGTGTTTAGGGAGGAAACGGAAATGTTTTGGGAATGCGTTCAGGAAGTCAAAATAAGAGAAATGGTTTAATCCGATTCTTGACCGTTTCTGTTCTTTAATAATCGGTTCTAAAGTTTTTTTATGACTATTTTTCATTTTAAACGCAATACAGACACATAATTGCAGTATAAACAACAAAATTAAACTAATTTAGAATAATTTCGAAAATACCCTCACCAACTTCAATACATGCTGTAGTACGCTTGTTAATCTGTCGTGTTGTTCGTTGAATCGGTTGGAGATTGTTTCTAATGATATTTCCAGCATTGAAAATTCGATTACGGGGTCCTTCCACGGTCTCCACTCTTTTTTCGTATACTAGCGATTTCATCCTCCGCCAAAGACAATAATCCAGTGGCTTTAAGTCTGGTGATCTTGGTGATCACGAAAATGATTATCCAACTACGCAGCCGGCGACTAAAATGAAGCGGGGCTCCATGATGCAATGCAAACAACTGGCAGAACATCCAACATGTTCGTTAAATGGTCTTCCAAAAACCGTAAATATTCATCTCCAGTAAGACGTCCATCCAATACAAAAGAACCAAGCAACTGGTCGTTGAGCATTCCACACCATATTATAATTAATACTGAATCGATTTTGAAATTTTTGTTCAAACGTGGTAGGAGGATTTTCATCGCGGGTGAACTGAGATTCATCGGTAAATAAAATGTATCTGTGTAGGGCTCGATTTTGTTGGATCCATGCACAAAATTGAACCCTTCAGTCATGATCACCTTCTTGAACATGTTGAACGTGGAAATGCGTTAAACCGTTTTTTCTGCGTGTGCGTTCCAAACGGTCATAGGGAATTGTATTTGAAGTTCATCCCTACGTCCGCCTCGTACTAACACCTGGATTCACGAGCCATATCCAGAAATGTATCTTCATTTTTCGCATTAAAAACTCTCCTTTCGTTCAGAATCGAATCAATCCCTAACGCTTGGAAAAATTCCAGTTCTTGGCACAGAAACTAATATAAACATTTAAAACACCTTGATTTCACATAAGTTAAATGCATAAAGCTCTCGTAATTTTAACTTCTATCGAGTAGAAATGCTCTTTTTACATTAACATGTTTCAAGCCCGCTGTATTGAAAGTACATTAAATTGAGTTACGACGTGCTGTTTAAAGGGTCCTTAATTCCTTAATAGACGACCAAGTTTTAATGTTTTGTACAAATTAAACACATCGCTTGTCGGTCGAGGTTTAATATTCATATAACAAGCTAGTATGATTTTTTAACCGATAATGAGCTACTAAAGCTGTCACAAAAATGGGAAAACGCCCTGTATACATCATAAACGTTATTATTTACAATTCTGTTGTTTGTAATCGACTCAACCTTGTAGTTAGCATTGAAATACGTTAGGAAACGTTCAAAAGGCAATACATTGCAGTTATTTTGATGGTGATTTGATGTGGATGTAAAATTGTAGGTGCCTAAAGGAGACCTGAAGTGATTTACTTGAAAGAAGCGAGATCGCATTAGAAAATGTTATCTGAATATAATGAATATGAAAAAATTAAATCTAATTTATAATCCGGGGGATTAAAATATGAACATTGTTAGATCGTATTAATTATGCAACTTGAGATTGTATTGTTACTATGTTTGCAGGAATTACCGCATTTGGAGAACAAAAATTTTAATAAAAACATTTTGAGTTAATACTTGGGCAATATGAATCAATATTCAGCTCCGCTTTTCGGATTTGATCTATCTACAGTTTGCGCTTTGAAGTCGTATTTTAACTAGTCTTGTTTTGATCATTAACCAGAAACTTCTCGCTTGCGTGGACCGTTTAATGTCATATGAAAAGTAGGACAGATAAGCCGGCTTGTAATGCATGCATTGTATCTTAATATAAATTTAACAGTTCAAAGGCAACTTGGCGTTTTGCGTTATGTATCATATAATATACACGAGATTAGAATAATCACTAATTGTACAAAACTTTGCAGAAAGATTATTTTAAATAAAATGACATTTTATTTATATTTGGTTAGTTATAATTAATCGATTTTGAATATATTTTGAAGCATCACAATAATGAATATTGAGCATATTGTCGTTATCATTATATCCTCTTGGTGTATATGTTACGGATTTATGTATGTTACGGAACTTGGCTAATCACAACATTAACCGGTTAATCTTGATGTTAACATTCAACGCAACTTAATGTTAATTAATGTAAGGAATTCAGATATATTAACATTACCTGGTTAATGTCGAGTTAAGCTCTTTTTCCCTATTAATAGTTGAATGTATTATTAGATATATACTTACGAGAATATCAGTTGACTAAGGAACAAAAACTGTGTGCAATTTAACAAGGAGTTTGTGCTAAAGTCGACAAACATTAACCGTAACATATGCATATACCCACAGAAATATTACGATATCCAAATGTAGAGTGTATTTCTATAAGTTCTACTGCGCATATTTATTTTAAAAAGTGCAAAACTGTGATCAGACTGCTAGTCTCATAAGAAACAGGCAAGTCGTTAGGATTCACTCAAATTAAAATTTGTAACCGGAATTCAGATAGAAAAATAAAGAAAACACTTTTATCAAGCAAAATGGGTTTGAAGGTCGCTTGGATTGGATAAGAATACATTAGATAGTATAGATCTTATTCATGAGTTTTGCTTTCAATTGTTTAAAATCTCCTTCGTTTCGTTAATTGTTTTTCATTTAATTAAAATTCATCGTTGGGTATATTTTCCTGACTGTACTTTAATCACTTCAAATTATTCCTGGGTTTCAGTCAATTTTATTGTTTATTATTCAAAATGTTACAAATACGTTTCCTTCAAGAATGTCCAGTCAAATGTGAAGGTACACTAAACTAAACATCTAGACACACAAACTGATGATGGTGGAGAAAGACACCGAAACGTATTTGTAACATTTTGAATAATAAACAATAAAATTGACTGAAACCCAGGAATAATTTGAAGTGATTAAAATTAATTCAAAAAAAGTTAATTGCTTAATTTCACAGGTACTTATACCTTAAGCAAGTTATTAACATTCAAAACGTGCAATTGTTTGAACACAATTTTGAAACACCCTGAATGTGTTGGTCCATTTGTAATTAATTTGTCACAAAACCGTATCGATTAGTAGTGGCAAACTAGAGTGTAGTTTCGAAATGGATGTTAGAAGCTTAAGTTTTGAGAAAAGATTATCACTTTTTCAAAACACCAAATACCAAATAAAGTGTTTTTTAAACCGTAAGATTTAAGCAAGCTAAAAATTTAATAGAACTGGCAATTTGTTTTTATTGCAGATACAATATGCATGGTATTCCATTTAACAAAATGCAACTTTAAGTTGAATCTATTAATTGGGGCACCCTATGCATTACAAAATATTTTTAAAATATACCCCCGGTAGGCCGCTACTTAACACACAAATGATAATCTCTATAAATCGAATAGTGTAGCCGCAATCTTCCGTGTCGTGTAACATGAATAACATTGTCTTGTCATTGTCCTCCGCTTTAAAAACATTTTAAAGTGTCAATTCAATTAACGAAAAAAATACACATTTTAAAGATACAAAAACAATTTATTGCAAAACCATAAACGTTTAGAAAATCTGTGTTTTCAACACGCGACTACAAATTTGGGGAAACAATTATTCATTCTCCCAATTTTTTGTACAAAATAGGTACGTAGTCATCGTATTGAGCTTGGTAGAAATTTCCTGCCACTGGATTACCCAGTTTGTATTTTTCGGCAAATTTCCTAATAGAGAAGGATGCACGCTTGTCTCCAGAACTGAAATGATCAAAATTCGTAAATATATGCAGCACATAAAACTCATCAACCAAAAGAAATGTATAATGGGCAGATAAAACTCTTTATTTTCTTTACCTTATCAACTATGAACATTGCAAAAAAGTTGAAAATACTGCTGTATTTTAAAACGATAAGGAACAGAGGAATTGATGCAAACATTCTTATTTCATTAATTGGTTAATTAGTGAAACATAAAATCGAAACCCTCATGCGCAAAATACAGTAAATGATGCATGTGGTAATAGGAAAGTTACAATTTCCTTAATTGATTTATTTGCCCCAGATTAGCCAGTAAGCGACACATGACCAAATATCTGCATGACCTTGCACTGTTTTTCCAAATAATCATCTTTCAGTCTTGTCAGTGAATAATAATACCAAAACGTTTTTAATGGAATATACACTTGCGTGCATAGAAATCGGTCCACTGTAAACTTTTGACTTTAACTATATATTTTTTTAAAACTATTCCAGATCAAAAAAAGCTGTTTGAAAGTCAGTTTAATATGCTTTAATGTGAGTAAAATTATTGTGAGTATCCTATGTTTAACATAGTGAAATTAATGCATTAAGTAAATTAATCTTTTTTAATATTAACATAAATAGGGTTATTGACAATTTAAAACTTAACACTTAATTTTTTAATAATGGGTGCGACCTCCTCTTCCCCTAATAACTTCTCTCATACGATTAGGCATGGATCTAATCAAGTTTGCCATTGTTTCTTGAGGGATGTTAAACCACTCTTCTTCTACTGCAACAATAAGCTCTGGGATCGAGTTTGGGGTATGAAGTCTAGCTCGAATTCTTCGTTTTAGCTAATCCCATAAGTGTTCGATCGGATTTAGGTCAGGACTGTATGCTGGTCACTCCATAACTCTAAAACCGACTTCTGCGATGTAATCTTGCACGATTCTTGCGGTGTGCGGCCTGGCATTCTCATACATAAAGGTAAATTCGTCTCCAATGTAGTCGACGTAAGGTACCACATGAATTGCAAAAATCTCCTCGGTATATCTAACAGCCGTTAAACCTCTTCTTCCGTGAACATGGTCGCCCCTACGAATGAACTCACGGTCGGTTCGTGCTCCTATAGAAATTGCACCCCAGATCATACAGGAACCACCTCCATAACCACTCGGCTCTTTAAAGCAGCAATCTGCAAATCGCTCTCTTGGTCTTCGGGTCGCTACCATGAAGGTATATACTGGTCTCATCTGAGAACAGAACAGAACCCCATTGTTCCAACGTCCAATTCAGATGATCCCGTGCAAAACGCAGGCGTGCTTGCCGATGAGTTTTGGACCAATCGCTCGCAGACGACGCAGTCGTTCCAACGACCAAAGTTTTGGACCAATCGCAGGAGTTTTAGGCAGTCTTCGTCTTACTGTCCACCGACTAATAGCCACTCCTCGCACCTCACGGAGCTGTCGTTGCACTTGAACGGCATTAAGGCGACGATTTCTTAATGTTGTTGACACAATAAAGCGGTCATCATGAGCGGTTGCAAAACGCCTTCCGCCTGTTCCAGGTCGCCTATGAAAGGATCCAGTCTCCTCATAACGTTTGCACACTCTTCGAACCGCTGCGGTGTCATATCCAATTGTCTAGCAACAGCTCGCTGACTAAGTCCATTTTCGATTGAAGCAATAACTTGGCCGGCTTTTTGTGGTGTAGTATGCATTAAACTAACACACTTAAACACTTTTGAGATTATGAAAAACGAATTAATATGCAAATTTCAGTTGCAAACGCAATAATTTTAATATTTGACAATTTTTTTATTTTTGTTACAGTCACCACATAAACGTTTCATTTGTTTACCGCTTGCTACGCATATAAACGACAAGCCTTCTTGATAAATTTATACTCACAATAAAGCATATTAAATTGTCTTTCAAACAGCATATTTCTTTTTTTTTGATCTGATGAATAGGTTTTTTTTAATGTAGTTAAAAAGTTTACAGTGGGCCGATTTCTATGCACGCAAGTTTATAAGCGTTTTTCATTATAGATAAGGTACAGAGTGCATTGATGCACGTTTTCAATAGTCTTCTAGTCTGGTTCAACGAATCGAATCACCTCCTTACATTAATTGTATTAATGTATGTATTATCAAAAAAAAGGTTTCGCTTTTGATCAGAAATACCAGATCAATATACCTCAATTTCCCCTTTATTAATACTTTTCGTGGAGTCATTATGAATAAGAGATCAAGTGCCTTTGCTAAATGTTCGTAAATAAAAATACTTACGTGTCAGGAATACGCGGTTCGTCAAAGGTTAGCTTTCCGCTTTGTTTGTAGATCAAAAAGACGTATCTATGCAATCCCGTTTTTGGTGGTGGACCAGATCCAACATATCCAGATAGAACTTCTCCTTTTGATATATTGCTTCCAGGTACATTTCCTACCAGCCAATGGTGCCATTCTCTGGCAGTGGGTTCTTTGCGAGAAGGTGCATCAGGATCTACAAATTACCAAAACAATCCATCTAACTGATATGAAATACACATGTTTAACAAATAAACTAAAAAAAACCATTTGGTCGATATCTTTTTTCGTAAGAAATAATTTATGCAGGCAGAGTTACTCAAACTAGCGTCGTTCCTCTGGAGGTGTTTGGAGTTATTTAGGGAGTACAGAAAAAATTGTAATAAAAAGTGAACACTGAGATATGCTCAAAAAACGCATAAATACGACAACGTTTTCATTCGCAAGTGCAAATGATGTGTGATTTTATCATTAACATTAAAAGATTATTGTTTTTCAGTCAGGTCAGCATTTTTTAAGTAGTTTATTATTTTTCTTTAATAAATATAATCTACCTGTCATGCATACTGTGTAAAAGGCATTAGGGTCTGCATTCCATTTAAGTTTCGGTTGATCCTTGACTTGGGTGGGCGTAAGTTCATTTCCTTGGTCCGCTTTTACTCCACTGATGTAACTAACCTGAAACGCAATTCATATATTTAAAATATTTTATCAATTATTGTAATACATGTGAGCGAACGATTTAAGTTTAAAGTGTTATTTAGGATGCAAGCGATGGAATAATAGTTATTCGTTTTACAAGACGATAAAATGTTATTTTTTACGATTGATAAACTCCAGAGTGAATTAGAATGACAAAAATTAGAATTGATAAAAGTGAAGCAAATGCAAATTTTAAAAAATCTTGTGAAAATTCATGACATGTGAGAATATGTGAGAATTCATTTGATTTGAAACTTGAAAAATGAATGAATGCCATAAAATCATATTAATGTTAATGGGAAGAATGTAGCTTAGTCCATTATTGCGCTGATCGCCTCAAATAGTTCAGACAAAGTTAATTACAATATGTGAATGTGCAAATGCCAGCTTAGCAACTTTGGATGAACATATTTCGGTACTATTGTATTGGTGTTTCTGAAAATCTCTTTGTATTGTTAAGGTTTATTGCTGGTAAATTAACATGTTCGGACTTGAACGGGTTTTCGGCTGTTTTCTCGGGCGCCAGCCATCAGGATTTATGTGGTGATGGCCCCACAGCTAGGGTAGCTTTTATACAGTGGAGAAAGAAAACAACCCAGAGGTCAATACGCAGTCGGCAGAATTAAACAAAGTCAAACAACAAATGGATTCATCAAATAAAACAGAATTTCTATCTCCGGGGTACCACGGCAGGCGGTTTACGTTTAATGAAATAACATAAGATTTCCGGGTTTAATAAATACAAAATTAGAGTTTCAAGAAAAGGGGAGAGGAGGTGCACAACGGGGCTGTCGGTACATATTAAGTATGTGAGATTAGCGGTGGCGAATGTTACGCAAACATATTTTGCACCGGCGAGTGACGATAAAGCGGGTTTGATCCGGAATCATAAACTGACGTGACCGGGGGATATACACTCGGAACAAATCTGCACACCAACAAAACCTCAGAGATCGGGAGGAACGGGGAGTTTTCGCATTCATTCCCCACCCTTTCGGGTATTTAATCTCTGTCTAGCTGATGGCGTGGACTGATTGTGTATGACTGATTTTGCATTGAATGCCATAGGACGACTGGAATATCTGGATAGTGAAAAACAGTTACTACGGTCGACAGCGGGGATTTGAGGGCCAGGTGGAAATTCTGAGCCCGCGCCTGGCGAAATGGCCAGAAGCGCGAGTCCAAAATGACCACCATAGGTCACAAAACACGTCGAAAAGGGGCTTAAATTCGGATACAAACGAGATCTGCAAACCGGCAGCCATTCTGAGCTCATGCCTGGCGAAATGACCGGAAGCGCGAGGCCAAAATGACCACCATCGGTCACCAATGCGGTGTCCTATATTATTGCAGGCAGTGCGAAACATCGCTGAATGGGGTTGGAATGATGCGGAGGCATGACAGATTGAAGATGAACCAGAACTTGTAACTTGCACGGGTTTCGTAATAAAGGGATGGCCCCAAGACACAACAAATCGCTCTATGGCTTCCTACACGGGAAACCGGAAGAAAGGTCGGAAATGGTCTACGAATATGGGCACTGTACCTTCTTTACTGCGAGTCGGACAATTCGTGGTGTTGATATGGACTGGACTTGCTGCTTGATCGGTATCGTTCGGATGAATATCGGCGGAAATTAAAATTGGTTGGGCCGGTAGGACCAAGTGTGGTCTGTTCGGTCGGTCGGTAGGACAGGAAAATAAGTGTCCGAAACTACCGAGTCTGGTAATTTATTAGACAGCCATTTAAGGCTTTGAGTCTTTAGTGCTGGTCCATGAATGAACCTTTGTGTAGAGGGGGGTTTTGAGGGTTGAGAGTGATTGGTTAAAAAATAAAAATTTTAAAATGGGTGGTGATTTGGAAGAAGCTGGGTACTTTTGCGGTATTGGCTTTGTTTAAGTTTTGTTAAACAGTTTAAATTTTGAAAAAGAGTTGTGAGTTTGGAAATTAAAAGCCGGGTTTTTCGTTTAAGGTGGGTGTTCCCAAGGGGGGTCTGCCATTAAACTAGTGGGAGTTTTGAAGTTGAGTTTTGGGACAGTACGGGAGAGGGTGTCCTGGATTAGGAGATTAGTGTGGTTGACCTCTCTGGTTTTGAAGTTTTTGTGGAGTTTTGAAATTAATTCCCTAATGGTTTCCATTCCCAGGTTTGCGTGAATTTGGGAGTTTCGAATGTACCACGAAGCGTGGGTAATTCGACGTAGGAGTTTGTTTTGGAATGTTTGGAGTTTGGTAATGTTAGTTTTGGAGGCTTGCCTGAGGACTGGTGCCCCGTAGCAAATTTGTGCTCTGATGGTTTGTTTGTAAAGTAAAGTTTTGATTTTGAGTGAAAGTGCGTTTTTGTGTTTAAGAAGTGGGTGTAAGTAAGCGGCTGTTTAAATTCCTTTTTTAATGATTGTGTTTATATGTTCAGAAAAGTTGAGTTTTGAGTCTATTATTACGCCAAGATAATTGAGTGATTTTGTGTATTTGATTGTTGTACTTAATGTTTTTGCGTGAGTAATAGAGGCACGTGTCGTCGGCGAAGAGGGTAACTTTGGAGTGGGAGCTTTTTGGAGCATCAGCTGTGTATAGTTGGGGAGAGCGGGGAGCCCTGGGGGACTCCTGCTTCTATGGAGCGAGTGGAGGATTTTGTTTCATTCAGTAATATGAAAAACTTTCTCTTGTGAAGATAGCTAGCCACAAACTGGACGAAGGGTAAGGGTATATTGTGGGTGTTTAGGAGTTTCCAAATTAAGCCCTCGTGCCATACTTTGTCGAACGCTTTTTCTATGTCCAGGCAAATGACTCCGGTGGAACCCTTTTCCTGGAAGGCGATCGTGGCATCTTGAATTAGCCTGGCTGCTTGCAGAACGGAATCATGTTTTTGCATGAAACCGAACTGCTCCCGAGGGATTGTTTGGTTTTGGGAGATTAGGTCATTGAGGCGGTTGAGGAAGAGTTTTTCGACGAGACAGGGTCGCCTGTTGGGATGTTTTCCAAAAGCTAGTGTCCGAAACTGGACTGCGTGTTGCCTTAAATACCCTTTCTCGCCTCTCCTTACTGCCTATTATTTGGCTGGTAGTGGGAGCCCTTTTTGGTATAGATCGTTCTCTGAATTTCGTGGAGTGCGTGCGAGATTCGGTACAATTGTAAAATACTATTAATAAGTAAGACAGAAAGAAATTTTAGTAACCTTCGTTACACTATAAATAAAGTATACCTAATATTTGCTTTACTTTGCTTAACGGAGTGGCGAATGGCGATAATAAATAATTTATTCGACGTTCGATAACAATTTCAGCCTGCTTTTGTCCAATAACGTAATAAGTCGTAAATATTTTATTGTGGTTTAATATTAAAAGTTCATTTCAAAACGACTCTATTTATCTGATTGAAAGTTTCCCATAATTGCAATAAAATTACTCGATCCATATTTCGAAGGTTTATGATATATACAGGGTGATTCACGGTCGATGGCGTATTAGACGTTTAAGGAGAACGCGATGCCCGATCCATCTGCAAATTTGTACAACGAAGTCATCGGATATGCTCTATCGGCCTAAAATATTTTCAGCAATGCGAGGTTGCCGCTTATACCGAAAATTACATTCAACTTTGATATTTCAAATGAGACACCCTGTATATTATTGCACGGTTATATTGGCTATATAGATCTGATTATTTTTTCATAACGATTCCTATATCTATCTAATACGGTTTCCAAAATATTAAATAAAATTCATTATTTTTAATCAAAACGTAGCCCCAAGGAATCTTGTATTACAACGCGATTTCGATCCCTGGAAATTAAAAATTTTGGTACTGGGTTGGGAAAACCCTATGCTTGAGCCCGGCGTACAGCAATTTGTTCCAAATTATACAGGATGTCTTGAAAATACTGACCTTTCGGCTAGAGATAAAAACTGCTCCAATTACATTTTTTCAAATAGAACACCCTGTATATTAGTTCAAATACGGGAAGACCGTTAAATTCCCTGTGAAACGATATATCATCTTTCTATACCTAAAGCTACAAATTTCCCAAATAAATGGACATTTTTGCAAAAATTCGATTATGTCGACGTATTTGTCAAAATAGCCATGAAATGTTATAATAGTTGAAGATTTTGCAGTTCTTCAAACCACTTGTCAGCTTAGTTATAGATACAGCTTCTGTAAGCTTTTTATACTAAATGGAGAGAAACAAATATTCAAACGAAGTTTTAATGAACCTATTTATTCTTCACGGACAAGTGACCAAGTTGTTGCCAGGACATGCAGAAAATTCAAAGAAATGTTTCCTATTTTAAAACAAATGAATTCAAAGAAGTTTGTGCGAATATAAGACAATTTAATTATTTACGATATAGAACTGGATTGAAACATGTAAGCAAACGCATAACTGAGAATTAAAAGGTGCTTAATAAATGCTTTAAAACTATTTACAAAAAGTTTTCGAAATGACAGCCATTGCTTTCCAATCACTTCAAAATTGGTAGATTTATAAAGTGGTTTGTGGCTCTGTATCTCAACAACATCCAGTTCTCCAATGCAGTGGATGATTAGACGCCAGAATTCCCCTATGTTGTTGGCCGGGGTCTTGTAAACATTTTCTTTTAATTTACTCCACAAGAAAAAATCCGGTGGCATAAGATCGGGAGATCTCGGAGGCCGGTCCCATGGCCCCAAGAGTCTAAACCAGCGGTCATCAAACATTTCGAAGAGCTTCATGGTAACCTCCTGAGTGCAATAAGCCGGTGCACCATATAGTTGGCACCAACATGTGGGGTACTCCCCAAGTTTGAGATTTTTTAAAAAATCGCTTACTACTGTCCTTAGAATTTGGAGGTACTTGGATGAATTTAACGATTCGTCATAAAGGTGCAACTCTATTTTATTATCCTTTATGAGGCAAAAAATATTGATACTGAATTATTTCGGAAATTTGACGCTTTAGGTATAGAAACATGATATATCGTTTCACAGGGAATTTAACGGTCTTCCCGTATATTAACTAATATACAGGGTGTTCTATTTGAAAAAATGTAATTGGAGCAGTTTTTATCTCTAGCCGAAAGGTCAGTATTTTCAAGACATCCTGCATAATTTGGCACAAATTGCTGTACGCGGGGCGCAAGCATAGGATTTTCCTAACCCAGTCCCAAAATTTTTAATTTCCAGGGATAGAAATCGCGTTGTAATACAAGATTCCTTGGGGCTACGTTTTGACTAAAAATAATGAATATTATTTAATATTTCGGAAACCGCTTTAGATAGATATAGGAATCGATATGCAAAAATAATCAGATTTATATAGCCAATCTAACCGTGGAATAATATACAGGGTGTCTCATTTAAAATAGTAAAGTTGTAAGTACTTTTCGATATAAGTGGCAACCTCGCATCGCTGAAAATATTTTAGGCCGATAGAGCATATCCGATGACTTCGTTGTACAAATTTGCAGATAGATTGGGCATCGCGTTATCCCTAAACGTCTAATACGCCATTAACCGTGAATCACCCTGTATAGGAATTACAGTGGCGTAGAGGCAGCTTTTAGGAAAAATTACAAACCTTTCTATTCAACAAGAAATTATCAATAAAATGATATTCAAGTTTTTATATGATAAAATAAATTCTGCATATTAAAGCATCGTAATTATTTATTGTCAAAATATGAATACTTAGTTCAGTTATTAACATGTCAAAAATGTTTGAATTACTGAAAAGTAGTTCTACGATAAGTCACTGAGTAAATTACTTACTATGGAAAAATCCATTATGAGTCTTTGATATCTACAGTCATGAATTATTTTATTTTATGCTAAAGCACCAGCCATTTTGTCTGTATCCGTCTGTTAATCGCAAAATTTTAAGTAGGTATTAAAAGTGAATAACAACAATACATTAAGTTTAATCTGAAAACGAAAAAAGATAATATTCGCAATTATGTAAGCTAATAAACACGTGTGACAGTTTATTAAATAAGCAATATGAAAAACAACCTAAATATAGACTTAAGAGGTCACGTAAAAATGCATGTGCATGTCGCATTATCAAATCGGTATCTATTAAACATTGATAAAACTGTATCGACTTCGAAGGTTAAAACGAAGGGAGTGATGATAATGTTAAATGAAATTCCTGGACTGAGAACACCCTAAAGCGTTAGTACAAAACCAATAAAATAAAAGAAAAATTTTTAAAACTCTTTTTAACGTAAAATTTAAACTGACTGGATTTTTAGGTGAAAACATTTGGCATTTTCCATATAAAAAATATTTTCAGACAAATGAATGGGATTAGGAAAGTATTTTTAAATTTCAAAACTAGACTAGGAGTACTTCTCTGCAATAATAAGGTTTTACGTAATTAAAAAATGATCTGATCACTTTAAACATATTTTATTCAGTGATTTAATTCATACTTCTAAAGCACATTTGTCCCGGTGTACTAACATCCAATATCCGAAAAATCAGGACCGGATAAAGTTTTGTATGATTCACTTCTTAGTTAAGAAACTTCAAGGTAAGTAAGTAAGTTTTTAAAATTTTAATATATTGTGTAATAATCGATTATCAGCATCATGTTGCATTTGGAAAAAATCGTCTCCAATTTTTACCTGATGTTCTTTTTTCTGAAGCTTACTGAACAAAGTCATTTTTAATGTGATTAAATAAAAAATTTACTGTACTTATGCACAATTTCTAATTCATTCCAATTATAATATTCTAATATAAAACTTTAGAACTTCAAAATTATTTATTTATTTAAATGGACATGATAAAACGTTCGGATTTCTAAGTTCACAATTATTTACATAATCGGTAAATCGAGCTGCTAGACTATGTGTATACGTAACATTCGCTGATTTTTTTTCACTTTTCGAATGGATCATGCAATATTTGCTGTCGTTTTTTCAAACTTGCATTGTTTAAATAGTTAAACTAACATATTACGAAATGTTATAATGTAACGCATTTTCGTTTGTGTTATTTTTTTTAGATTACCATACAGTATCCGGATATGATTTGAAAATAAAGATTTATTATATTATATAAGTTGGTCGAGTTTTAATCGAGAACTAGAAGAGAACCATAATCGAGATGTATTTTTCTTATTTTACAGCATATTTGAAACACATGTAAGTCAGTGATCTAGAAGAATTTGCATGCAGGCTAAAACCAAGTTAGCTCTCATGTTTTTTTTTAATGTAAAACATGTTAAAATTTCTAAACTGTTATTGTAACTCCAAAAACAAGGTTAAACTAATGGAAATATGTGTTTCGCTTTATTTAAATTATGTACGAACATTCTGTTATAATATTGTGTAAACAATTGCATGCTTTTACAAGTTTAAGAAAAAAACAAAGAGCTTGTTTTTGCTTATTGTCTCAAAATTATGATTTGTGATCTGTTTAGTAGAGAACTGATAGGCTTCCTATTAGGCATAGAAAAAATGTTTCACTGGGAGAAAGAACAAGTGTGCGACCCGAACTTGTGTAGAAGTCATGGAGTAAACTCATTAGCAACATGTTGGGGGTTGGGATGAGGGACCTTCTTCCATTGTCTGCGTGGAAGCATAGATAAGCATTAGAATGCATCGGCAAAAAAGTAACGGATGTTACAGGATTATTCAACCAAATTGGCGAGAATTCTACACATTAGGAAGTTATTAATTGGGCAGACGATCAAAAGGAGTTATGGGAATCCATAAACGATTTGGGTATTTTGGAACGTTCAAGATGAACTCGACGAGAGCTCTGACGAAATGGACGGAGACGTAGAGCCCAACGTATGTCTCACAGAGAGGCAGTCAAATTTTTCGAGATATGCACAAAATGTTTTTTAGAAAGGCTTTCTAGAAAAATAAATCGGAACAACATATTTTAACTTTAAAAGAAATGAAAAAAAAAAAACAGGCTTCTAAGGCAGATAACGATACTAATAAGCCCGGGAGGCAGCAACACAAATTTCCGGGTCATTTCCTCCCGCTTTATTTTTTGAGCATGAGTTATTCATATGATATGTAACTCCAATATGGACGTCTTCCGTCGCACCCTTACGACATGGGGTTGCAGGAGGGTTGCGAATCTCGCCAAAAATTAATAAAAAACGTAGTCGAAGTAGTAGAAAATCGAAAGTATTGAATGATATTAATTTTCTAGTTATATAAATATTAACGTTGTGCTGATATTTAACAATTTTCAATATCAATTATCATCTTTCAAACAGGTAAAGATGCACCGCTGTAGCCGCGACGCTCGCTTGCGCCCCATACGAGAGTGCATCTTTATCGGATTGGAAGACGACCTTTGTCATACTTTACAAGTGGAAGATTGTTATTTTTATCTTTCAAATGATAAAAATGAGCATCACATTTAGTTTCACTTGAGAGGAAATTCAGTTTTTTTCTGTTTTTGCGTGTAATGATGGGGGTGGACGACGTAGTTTGTTGTGGAATACAGATGGAAGACGATATGTTTACAAATTAAAAGTTCACATTAATGAGTAGAGCAAGTTTCGTGCAAGAGAGCCATTAATGTTACTTAAAATCAAGCCATTTTATGTACACAGTTATTCTTGTAATGTATCTTTTACCTAAGAAATTTTCAATTTAGCTAATAAAATTTGCACTGAAAATCAAGAAATTTTAATTACAGTAACGTTGTAACAACTGTACCTAATGCTTCACTCATAAAATCGTATGATAACGCCATAAATGCAATTTCCATTTTAAAAAACATTTTCAAACGATTATTTTATTGGGGTTCAATATCTTAAGAACCTTGAAACACATTTTCAACATTGCATTATTTAACAAAATTTTCAGTATTTGTATGTTGTGTTCCCAGGAAAAAACAAGTTAATAGTACAGCCAAAAAGGCCCCCCTGTACTTGGTAATAGGTTTTCGCATAATTACCTAATATATTATCATTTTATTATATTTTATATATTTATTTATTATTACATTAATCAAGGGCGGCATTAATCAAGACAACTACAAGTACGAATTGACAAAACACTGTCATTTTCTTTTTCCCCTGAACAAGGGCTCCCTCAAGGATCCCCGCTCTCACCGTTTCTCTACAATATATACTGCCATGACATATACAATTACAACTTACCAGACAAAAATTAACATCGACAGATCGGCATACATATTACAATACGCAACGACACGGCACTTATTGTACTTGACAAAACTACTGAGAGAGCAGCTCAAAGACTCCAAACACTAACAAACAACACAATGACATGGTTTAATAAATGGAGACTAACACCAAACGCGTCAAAAAACCAACTTCTGCTCACAAACCACAGACTCAACGCTGACTCCCCTACAATAACTGCAGACGGCCAAACGACACAACCAAAAAACGACGTAAAATACCTTGGAATCACAATTGACCACAAACTTAAATTCACTAAACACATACGAAACATCAGGGCAGAAACAATAAAGAGAACAAAACACTTCCGATCACTAACCTACAAAGACAGAGGAATCAGCACAAACACCGCCACCAAAATATATAAAGCTATTTGTAGACCCTTGCTAGACTTTGGACATATACTCATGACCAACGGAACAGAAAGGACAAAACGTTATACACAAACAACAGAACAAATTGCACTAAGACTAATAACACGAATAAGACACCCCCAAAACCCACTACACAACCCCCCCCACCCAACTACTGTACGAACGCACAAACATGACAAAGATCTCGGAAAGACTCATACAGCTACAGACAAAATGGACAAACAACCCCTACAACTGGACCATACTGAATCCCCTTTGTCTTACAAGACCAACCAGACAATCCCGCTTCCGTTTCCCTACATTAACGTTACTCGAACACTTACAAAGGCATCTGACTAGTGGACAATAAAATAATCTCTTCTTGCCACTGAAATTTTATTTAATAATATCGTTAACCTAGAATAAGAGAATTTTCATATTTGTTTTTTATTTAGATTAAGACTACATGTATTAAACAAGGGCAGAAAGACCGATAGGTCGATAGCCTTTTTTAGAAATAAAGATGTTTACTACTACTCAAGGGCGGATCAAAGCTTTACGAGGCCCGGAACTGAAATGAATATGGGGCCTCCTAAGGGCAGTAAAATATAAATTTTTTTTTGAATATTCAGAGTTCGCTGGGCCCTCTCAAGGTTGGCACCCGGGGCTACAGCCCCTCGGTTAATCCGCCCCTGCTATTAATAGTCAAGATTTTTCAGGAAAACTTATTTTCTCGACAGCTTATTCGTACAGTGTGGTTATGTAAAGTATGCTTATCATTTCCCGAATGATTTAACACAAATTGAATGGATCAGCTTATGCATTGTGTGCTTATCGCATTTTTGAGATTATTCTATTGAATACGTCTTGCCAAACTACTAACTGAAAACAAAATTTGTCATCCAGCAAATTCATAAGTTTGATGTTTACCTACATTTAAAATCCCCTTTTCCTTAAACATTGAAATGAATCTTACCTCGGCCACTTCCTTGGGTGCAACGGGAATGACATCAGGAACAACTCCGTGCTTTTCCATAATTCTGGATACAGTTGAAAATACTCGCGAAATTAATGCCGGTTTCGGAATAATAAACATTCCACTTATACCAACTGGTTTTATAGGCACCGGACAGCCGCGAAAACTCCGCTGGACCGCACCTGCCTTGTCGCTTGACAACGTTGCCGTGTCAGTTATTTTACTTCAACTTGGATCTCATTTTTCCTTTGAATGAAAGCCGCAAGTTACCGCAGGGGGGTAGTGTGGTACCTTGGCACGTTTTTTTCGCGTACATTTTTAAATACATCGATTTACTTATCCGTATTTTCCGGAATCGTAACGATGTTTGAAAAAAAATTACCTGTACAGGGTGTTCCTTAATAACATGCTAATATTTAAGGAGGGCGATTCTTGGACCAATGTTAATCAAAAACTTTTACACAAAAATTTTTTATGCAAAAGTTTCTTTGTCATGATTGGTGAATAATCTGCCGTTTTCAGGATAAGTATTCGTATAAACTACAGTCGTAAGGTGCGATGTAAATAAAAATAAATCCAAACTATGAGATCGGGAGATCTTGCTGGCCATTATATATTCCAGATAATGCGAACGAAGGAGGAGTGGCTTTTCTAATAAACAAAAAACAGGTCCAGAATGTTACAGAGATCTATTGTATCAGCACAAGAGTGATACCTCATATACAGACTTAACACGAGATATGATTTAAATATTATTCAAGTCTACGCACCGAGAACTTCACATTCCGAGGAAGAAATTGAGAGCCTCTACGAGGACATAAAGATCGCATTTCAACAAATGCCTACCCAATACGTAATGCTGATTGGAGATTTAAATGCCAAGTTAAGACACAAATTGCAGAATCGGCGCTGGGAAATTACGGCTATGGAGATAGAAATGAAAGGGGTCAAATGCTGCTGGAATTTCTAATGCAACATAATGTGATCGTAATGAACACGTTTTTCGATAAACGCCCCCAAGGAAAATGGACCTGGGCTAGCCCTAATGGTTATACCAAAAATGAGATCAATTTCATAATAACGAACAAAAAAATATAATGTCCACGATATCGTTTCGTATATTTTCCTGATTGTACTTTAATCCATTCCAATGTATTCCTGGGTTTCAGTCAATTTTATTGTTTATTATTTAAAATGTTACAAATACGTTTCGGTGTCTTTCTCCACCATCATCAGTTTGTGTGTATAGTTGTTAACACTTTAACATTCAACTGGTCACTCTGTAACGTCCGCGATGTAACAGTCCTGAACAGATTCACAACGGGTAGTGACCATAGAATGGTGCGAGCGCGAGTAGAAATAAACGTGAGAGGAGAGAGGTCCAAAATGATAAAAAGGGAAGGAAATAGGTGGAAGCCCTTAAGAAACCTAGATCCATGAAGGACCAGCAAGAAAAGAGACAAAAATTAATGAAGTGAAAAGTATAGAAGAACTGAGTGTGGAATTATTGAGCACTCAAATTACAGATATTGTAAAGACCCTGAAAGATAAAGATCAGACAAGGGACTCAACAAAGAAGGACAAACTTAGCGAACATACAAAGCTACTCATGAGAGAAAGGAGGGAACTACCAGATAAGCACTATGTAAATGCTGACCGACTGAGGGAATTATCTAAAGCGGCAAGTAGGGATGTAAGAGCATATAACGCGAGAGAAGTAACAAGAGTTATAGAGGAAAATGGAGGCACAAAGGCACTAAAAAGGATATATTCGGAAGGGCGGAAGAATATAACCAAGTTAAGGAACCAAAAGGGTCAAGTGTCATCAAACAAGGCTGAAATACTGGGCATTGTTAGATCCTTCTATCAGACGCTTTACAGCGATCCAACAACACGCGGAAAAGAATACACTGTTCCAAAAATTGAAAACCAAGGCTGGGAGGATATACCCGACATAACACTACATGAATTTAGAGCAGCCCTGCGAGAAATGAAAAACAACAAAGTCGCAGGTGACGATGAGGTCGAGATAGACTTCCCACATCAGGCGATCTGCCAGCTTTTCAACACGTGCTTAAAAAACGATATTACCCCCTCTCAGTGGGATCGAGCCGTAATAATAATTCTCCACAAAGGGGGAGATATAACAAATCTAAAGAACTATCGCCCAATCAGCCTGCTTTCACATATATCCAAACTGTTCATGCGAATTATCACAAAACGGATTACCAACAAACTAGATTTATACCAGCCATGTGAACAGGCAGGCTTCCGAGCCAAATACGGTACAAATGATCACCTCCAGGTTGTAAAAACTCTTATTGAAAAGTGCATCGAGTACAACAAGCCACTGATTCTGGTCTTCGTCAACTACGAAAAGGCATTCGATATGATAAATCAGCAAAAAATGCTTCATGCCCTGGCGCATTGTCCTGTCGACTACAGATACACAAACATAATTAAAACCGTATATGGGAAAGCCAAAGCATGTGTTAAACTCCACGAAAATACGGATGATTTTAATTTCGAAAGAGGTGTAAGACAGGGAGACGTCATATCCCTTAAACTTTTTACTACGCTGCTGGAACATACGTTTAAGAAATTTGAGTTTGGAGACACGGGCATAAATATCAACGGAGAAAAATGGAACCATCTACGATTCGCTGATGACCTTCTCTTGATAACTGACCGTATCGATGAAGCTAAGGATTTATTGGAAGAACTGGACAATGCTTCAAGTTCAGTTGGACTAAAGATCAATACCAACAAAACCCAATATATGACGAATTTGGTTGTCAGCGAGGATATAGCCGTGGCAGAAAACATCATAGAACAGGTAGTCTCATATAAATATTTGGGTTATGAGATTCGCATAAGGAGAGACAACCAAACAAGTGAAAGGGAACCGTAGAATAAGAGCAATAGGAAGATGGAAATTGTCTTAGTTGAAATAAATATGTTCCAAAGCAAGTGAAAGGGCTCGCAGAATAGGTCTGACATGGGCAGCGTTTGGCAAGCTCAGTAAAACAATAAAATCCGATATTGCAATGTGTTTGAAGAAAAATGTCTTCAATCAGTGCATACTTCCTGTACTTACCTATGGAGCTGAAACCCTTACACTTACTAGGAAAACCGTCAAAAGGATACGCGTTGCACAGAGAGCTATGGAAACATCAATGCTAGGTTTGTCACTTAGGGACAGAGTTCCAAATACCAGTATGCGAGAAATGTCTGCAGACGGACGCTGTCGAGCGCATAACAACGCTTAAATGGAACTGGGCGGGACATGTGGCAAGAACTACTGACGGAAGATGGACTAGAAAGATTTTGGAGTGGAGACCACGGCATAACGCATTCCGAAGTAGGGGACGCCCACCGACGAGATGGCAGGATGACATCAGAATAATAGAATCGAACTGGATGAGCGCAGCACAGAATCGCGAGCGATGGATTAGACTACGGGAGACCTATGTCCAGCAGTGGACGCAGGGGGGCTGATTGATGATGATGATTATTTATTCAAAAATATTAGATGCAACACCCGTACAAATATCACTGGAAAAAAATGTACAATTGCTTGTACATCAGAAAATGTATCTTGCTGCATTGAAAAAGTGTACCAAATTTCATAAAGATACTTACAAAATAGTATCACAGTCGTTATAACAAATATTTGTTTCCGGAAACTTTATCACCCTGTATCTCGACGCTTTTGACACAACTTTATACAAATATATTTTTTTAATGGATCCAAAAATTGCCCCGTAAATATTAGCATGTCATTAAGAAACACCCTGTGTTATTGCATTGATCAAGCGACTGAAGTTTTTATAGACAAATTGTCCCCAGGTGCAACTCGGTCTTCAACCTATGTTGGGATAAGAATTAAATAAATAGTTAAAAAAAAGGCGTAATGCATGTTCTAGCACATTTATTACTATTACTAGGAATATTTATATATTTAACGACATCTACGCAAAATGAAAATTAGTCTAATCGTTTATCCGACCCACCAAGTAGTTTGGGCTTTGGTAATCTTTTTCACATGTCAGATTTCATTAAAGATTCTTCTTCTTCTACTTAGTCGTATTCTCATCTCTCAGAAATCGTGATCTCATGAAATCAGGTACATCCATTTAATCTAGTTCTCCATGTTTGTCGGTCCATTGTTTGAGTTAGGTAGTAGGGTTTGTAGTGATGCATTTGTGATTTTCTTTATTTGGTCTATCCATCTAACAGGTGACCTGCCTCTCGTGCGTTTACCTTCCACCTTTCCCTGTACCATCAATTTTTCCAGGTGGTCTCCTTCTCGTCTTGTAGTGTGTCCAAAGTATTTTAGAATTCACCAACGACATATTGTGGATAATCCGTCTTTGACCTTCAGTTCCTTTAGTATAGATGCATTGGTGCGTTTCTCTGTCCACGAAATCAGCAACATACGTCGCCAGCAGCACATTTCAAAGTGGAATCCAGTTTTTTATCATTTAAGATAAACGACCACAAAACATCTATCCTTTAAAATCCTACACATCATGCGGTTATGAATGGAATCAGAAGACATCGGACCGAATGACCGCCTCGGCTTTGCTGGCACAGACGTGCTCTTTTCATGAAATTTTCAAGGACTGTTGCGCATAAATTTTGCGATATTTTAGAGATACAGCGTTGAATTTCATCTTTTAAGGCTTCAATCGTTGTTGGTCTGTTCACATAAAGTTGTGACTTTAAAAAAACCCAAAGAAAAAGTCCAAAGGCGTTAAATCGCGTGATCTGGGCGGCCAATGCCGATCTCCAAAACGAGAAATAACACGACCAGGAAATGACTCGTGCAGTAATTCAACAGTTTCTCTGGCTGTATGGCATGATGCACCGTCCTGTTGAATGCTGTTGAGATCCATATTTTGCAATTTTGCCACCAAAAAGTTAGTTACCATTTCACGATAACGAACACCACTCACGGTTAATGCTTGACCAACTGCATTTTCGAAGAAAAATGGTCCGCTGATGCCTCCAGCCCACAATGCACACCAAACAGTGACTCTTTTTGGATGCATCTGCTTCTGAACGATCATTCGTTGATTTTCGGAACCCCAAATGCGGCAATTTTGTCCATTAACGACGAACATCAAGATGAAAATGGGCTTCGTCATTAAAGATGATTTTCGTTGAAAAATTACCGTCCAATTGTCGTTGTTCCAAAATCCAATCAACAAAGGCTCTTCGTTGCCCATGGCCTTCCGGCTTTAGCTCTTGAGCCAATTCAACTTTGTACGCATGAAGCTTCAACTCTTTTGTTAAAATTCGATGCATAGTGGTTGTGGAAACACCAATTTCCTGAGCTGATTGAGCTTTCCTCAACATTTGCACGTACTGCTGCGATATTTTCAGTCAAGCGACCAGGACGAACGCGTGTTTCTGTTTTCACTTCATTAACAGACGCAGTTTGCTGAAATTTCTTCATTAATTTTCTCACAGTGGCTTCAGTTGGAACATTTCGATGGCGCGTAATTGTACGCAGTTTGCGAACTGTGGCTGCAAAACTTCCACCACTTTGATAACAATTTTTCACAATGAGAATTCGTTGTTGTGTATTTAACCGCTCCATTTTACTTAACCTCCTGCTGTTTACTAACGAGCGGCCTTTTTTTAATGTCAAATCATGACAATTTTTCAATAGCAAATCTGGTATCGTTTTCAAAAAATATCTAAAAAAGAGATGATTAATAAAATGTTTAACAAGGCTCAATGAGTACATATCTGTAAAAATTCGCTCTAAGTTTTCGGTTCATTACAAATTGTCAATTTTTAATTTTTTTTCTATTACTATGGTTTTTCTATAAAATATGGTCTTCCAACTCATTCAGATCAAGATCATTTCCTTAATATTCTCGATATTTCTTCCTTCTTTAGTTTTCCTCGATGCGGTTTTTATCGATACATCTTTATCAGTTTTGGACTGACAAGATTCTGTCGCCTTAACGACCTGCGACCGATGCTGCGGTCAAGGTTAGTCCAAACTTTTAATCGATTCTTCAGCTACTGGGCGATCGGTTACAAAGACACAAAATTTAATTTTCGCCAAAAACATTCGTATTTGGGAGACAAATGTCTTTGTAATATTTTGTTGGGTGTACGAATTTAGATGACAAGTTGAGTGGTTTGGGTTAGGCTTTTCAATCATCCAATCACTAACAGATTGATTGTTCTATATCTTATAAGGACCAAAAAAGGATTATATTTGCGGCATGCTCGTGCATAATTAAATAAATAAATCAACCAAAAATGTAAAATATAGATTCTAATTTAAGATTTAGGTCGCCTCTGGATCTTTTTTGTGATATTTCTTTTCAAAGTTACAATAATCAATATCTTGCATATTACCAAAGAAACAAACAGATACCAAGGGTTGCAGATATACGCAATCAATTAAATTATCATAAAACCTCTTTTGTGCTGGGGTAGACGTGCAAAAATTTAATGAAACGACATATCGTTGGTCGAAAAACATAAAATTATACAATGTATTAATTACATATACTTCTGTATATTCTTTCTAGTTGCCTGTTGCTTTTGTCGATTTATGTATAAAGCAGCAGATATCTAGATAGTGTTAATGATAAAAACGTAGTTTGTAGGTTTTGTAAGAATTATTTTTTGCTATTTTCTCCCTACTTTCTAACTACCCTTGTCGCCCCAAACATAACATGATCATTCTGCATGCTTTTGTTTAAAATTTGGTATCTCAATCTGATGTAGAAAAAATTTAACAAACAATATGTTTGATAAAACTAATATTTAGCAAATTTTCCAATAGCCTTCATTTCTGTACCGATCCGAATAAATAAATGATAAAAATAATAATTCAAATAAAAGTAATTATTCAAAAATGATACACAAATATAACTGATGTAGGTATAAGCATTTAAAAACAATACTAAGGAATATGCAAGCAACTATAACTTCATAAGTAGATCATTATTACAACAGTTAATGATGGAATAATCTCAGATTTGTTAAAGCCAAAACAATATTGTGGTCGTTGCAAGCTTTGATCACTTCTTCATCATTTTTAGACCCTGCTGGACTACCAACAAATGATACACCACTCTGCAACAAAAAATGGTATAGATTAGATAACATAGCATACAAAACTCAGCAAACACATATGCAGTATGAAGCAATAGTTATTTCCTAATGTCCTAATGGAAATGAATTTGTTTCGGTGGACTAAATTAAATTTATGATTTTTGATAATCTTTCTCTAAAAGCTGTGCTACTTGAATTTTTCCATAGTTCATGAAATTAAGGCAAATTTGCAATCCAATGTTCAATCACTATTGGTAATTTTGTAATAAATGATTTAACATTCGCAAAACAGATATAGTTCTAAATGGACCATTTTAAATTCATTTAATCTTAAATCTATGGTGTTTATCCTATATTTAGTAATAATTAGTAGTGTAGTTATTTAACTTTTTTTAACTATTAACCTTTTTTTAAAGTCGTATGTGGTGATATGCACTTAGGGTCTAGAAATAGATTCAGAGCATTGGATTCATTGTTTAATAAAAATAATATTTTATGCAGTAATTTGTTTAAGTTGTTGTTGTCTTAAAAAGTTAATTTAAAGTTCTCAACAAGTTCTTGCTTATTGCTTACTAATAATTCAGTAAAATTAACAACAGAACTTCAATAATCCACAGTTTTTTATTTAAAAAATTGATACCGTTCGATTGTCCGAGAAAATTAACCCGATATCTAATATTTCGTAAATTTACATTCAGTTGCGAAGAAAACAGCTTTCTTGGGTTTTCTTGCTGAAGTGTACAGTTTTTGATTAACAAAATTAACAAGGGAACTTCAATAATTAATTATAATTAAACGATAACGTATTTGTGACATTGTGAATGATAAACAATAAAATTGACTGAAACCCAGGAGAAATTTTTTTTAAATAAATTGAAGTACAGTCAGGAAAATATACATAACAATTATAATTTCAGGGAAACGTAAATATAAATAATTTATAGTTAGATATGATGGGAGTTTTCTTGCTTTTGTAATGTATTTTTGTTAACGATAACTTACCAATCTTGCTCTGTCAATGTTGTCCCTAAACGGAAAGAATGCATCAGAAGCCAATGCCACTCCGGACATTTCGTGCAACCAAGCTTCTTTATCTTTTTCGGTTAAAGGTGTAGGAATTTCATCAAACATTGAACTGAAGAATTTTTCATCCATATCCTTGCCTAACATAATGTAGAAAATTCTAATTCAGTTATACTACAATTGGGGTTTAGCTACTTTTCATTTATTAAAGATTGGTTCATTAAATTACTCCTCAGACTTAATTATAGAATTACATTTAATGTAAATTTGCGAAATTTTAATAGGTTGTCAATAAGTAATCACTTACTGAGTGAGTTTATTACTCTTTCCGTTGAGTTTTACTTTCGCAGCTTCTACTTACCAATTGTGCCATTAACGTAATTGTCAATAGCATTTGCGATTTCTGCCCTTTTCACTCCCTTCTTAAATTTCATGCTCAAAACTTTTGGATGACGCCTCAACCACCAATTATCTGCTTTCTCTCCAGCTAGTCTATTAAGAGATTTAATATTAAATAGGATCTTAAAATGTCAGACTAGCAAATTGTATCATTTTAATCGACATTTATTTAAGCCATAGTCATATGAAAAGGGCATCTGAGTGTGGGTCAATGTACGTTTATAATGTTGATCATAATGATGGTAGAAACTCTAGGCGACAACATGTTATTAACACATATTATTGGAAACCATTATAAACATGTTTTACTTGTACTGTGAAAAGGGTGATTCAAAAGTACTCTGACAAACTTCAGGAATTCTTTTAACATCAAACTTTCCAATAAACGAGGGTTCTTAAGGGCAATTTTTTTACGAACGGAAATCTGACCTAAGAAATTCCACTCATTAAAATAAATCGTCAATAATGTCAAAGTTTGAATTAAAATAACTGTTGGTGTGCACGTTCTTTAATACGATTTTTATTCGGAAATGATGCGTTCTACGGAAAAAACTCAAAAGTTTTAGCTCCCAATTGAACCAACAATAACAGGGTTAATTTAAGATTTTGATAATCAGTGGGGCACCATTTAATTCTTCCAAAATATTGAATATTATCTCGGTACGCGCGCCACTGTTGGATCAACAAATGTTTCAGTCTATTAACATCTGCAAAATTTCGTCAAAATATTTAAAGTGGTTTCAGATGAATTAATAGTTTTCTATGTTTATTAAGAAAATATTAATTTTCGTAACGATGCCCTTAAGGACCCTCATTTATTACTTTTTATCCTAAAATAATACCAACAATCACCCAGTATGACAGTGCATGCTTTAATGCAAATTTCCTCATACCTTGTACAATGAATTCTTGACTGTTGCCCAGCACCGATTCCAATAGTTTGGCCATCTCTGGCATAGCAAACTGAGTTACTCTGAGTGAATTTTAGTGCAATTGTGGCAACGATCAGATCTCTAACAGCATTTGCTGGTAAATTCTTGTTTTGGGTCACAACATTGTTGAAAAGGGAAGAATCAATAACGGCATCGTTCCGATTCTGTTCCAAACTCAAACCAAAAAGTATTCGACGTTCTATTGGATCAGGTTCATAAGTTGAATCAATCTGAAAAGATTTACGAAGCGTTATGAAGATTTTCTCTTCTATTTCATCATGTAAATACGAAAACTTGTAAAAATATTATTAAAAAATTGATCAAACTGAGGTTCTTATTAGAAACTAGATAATCCGGAGACAAGGCTCCCATATAAAGTCCATCTAATAGATACTCAATTTGAAAGTAATAAAATCCCACTCGCCTCCAACACACAATATGCTCCATTTTTCTTCTTTGTCAATAAAGCTAAAGCTTCTGATGTATACCCAGGAGCAATTATACCGTCCGACACTTCTCTGGAGATTATTTTAGCTGTAACTTCATCGCAAACATCAGACAAAGCAATGAAGTCGCCAAAAGAGGACATGCGATCTGAACCTCGAGCTCTCGCATATGCAGAAGCTATTGGTGTCAATTTTTCCAATAGGTCATCAACCATGCATAACTTTGCCTACAATCAAATAAAATTAATAATCTTTATAATCTATTATACCATATGTCTCCGTAAGTTGGTACCATATGAAAAACTTCTTTATTATTAATTTTGAGAAAAAAGTAATTCTTTATAAAAAGTTCTGCATGGTCTAAAATCAGATAAACATGCATATTTCAGTTTTCCAGACAAACAAGGTTTGTCAAAAAATATGAGTTTTGCTCAAGAGTAAAGTACCTTTATTTTCGACAGTATCCAAAATTGTTATTAAAAAGTTGAGCAGAACTAAAAACCACATTTAAATATGCAAGTAACGTCTATTTGAAAAAATATAGAATTTATTGTTTGAAATTTCCGGGCATTATTGTGTTTATCCTCTCTAAATGATTAACATCATGAGAAGGCCATTGCTGGTAAACTTTCTGCCCTATAAGAAATAATATAAAGGGGTCAAGTCATGAGATCTAGCAGGCTAAAAAATGGCTGAATATCTGTGCATAACTTTTCCATTGAACACATTCTCAAAATATTTGCATGCATCGTCCTGTTAGAATCAACTACATGGACGTTCTTATAAGAGTGATCTCTGATCCATGAAGTCATTAATTTGATTTTCCAAAAAGTGTAAATAAGATTCGACATTTCTAGATTGGTGAAAAAAATACGGTCCTATTAATCTGTCCTTGTTAATACCTTACCGCACGTTCCTTTTAAACGAATATTGGGCACTAGTCTATTGTAAAATTGGGACTTTCGGAAAACAAGAGTCATTTACTAACTGTCCTTGGATGAGAGAGCAAAAATCGAAGCGCTTATCATAATCCCTTTTTTCAATGTGCAGACGAGTTTTGGTTTGAATGTTGTTCTGTATTTACATCGTTTTTTTTTAGTTAGATTTTCTTGTATCAACGACTTTCTTTGCGCAATAACACTTTTGGGTGTTCCAGAACAGACAACATTATTTCCAACTTCGTGATCTCATTGGAAACTAGTTTTCGGTGTTTTGCATTAAAATTATTGTTTATCCTACTTCCACTAGAATTAATATATTTATTGGGAAATGCTGCTTCTCTATACGTTTTATCGGTTTCTGCCATAATCAAATCAATTTCAATTTTATCCTCACAATTTAATAACACAATTTTTAGGTACTTTTTAAATTCTAACGCAATTTGACGGTCGCTGTAAAACACATCTTGATATCTTCAATTCATAGAGTGCACATAACTACAACTTTAATTAAATTTACATTGTTATTGTAGACACATTTCAAAAAAGAAAAAATTATGTTATCATTGCAAATTGGTGTAATTGCATATTTAAACGACCTTTTCAGTTCTGATCAACTTTTCTAAACAACTATTTTCAATATTGTCAAAAATAAAATTCGTATACCCCAAGAATTATTAGAATTTTGATAGTTGCTTTAGGTTTTATACAATGCAAAAGCTTTTTATGAACAATAACTATTTTCTTAAAATTAAAAAAAATTTCATATGGTTCCCACTTACGCAGACATACTGTATATCAACAGTTTCCTCCTAAGCATGTCTATTTTGATTTAAAAGAGAAGCTGTTAAATCTTAAAAAGTTAAAATGATCTGAACGAAACTTAGCAAATTTTTGCCATTAAAATTGATTTATCAATCCAAAACAAGAGTGAAAGGAATTATTTCTCTAGGGTCGCATAAAATATTGCTAATTCGGCTTAATCAATTAGATTCAGAAAATAAATGTCTTTTTCTAATATTGCCAAATGCGATGCTTTCAACAAATCAATTTCGTTATTAAAAATCTGGGACAATAAGTATATAGTAACGCAATTTAAATGTATGTAACAATAATTGATTGGCGTAAACACTGTCTGCAACAAAAACATCAACTTGTTGATATAAATAGTTATTTTCGACCTAAGTATGGATAATAAATTGGCCAATAAAAATAATTCTCCTATCCCTTGCGAAGATAACGTTGTTTTCATATTGTTTGTTGTGAAACGTTATTTCAATTCAAACTAAAAATTATATTGTAAGCGGCAATATATGCCGATTAGACGTATTGTTGCCCGTAAACACTTTACATTTCTCAGATACTACACTATATACAGAACTGGATACTGGAATAAAAATATTTATATCTTACTTCATCAGCACTAAGTTTTGCCCCCACTGCAGCTCCTGCAGGAGACACATGTTTAAAACTCGTTGCTGCCGGAATACCTAAAGCTTTTTTAAGTTCCCGCACAAGCTGCCAGCCATTTAAAGCATCGCATAAGTTAATAAACCCTGGCGATCCATTTACCACCGTCAATGGCAATTTCGGCAAAGTAGTGAAAATTTGCGCGGGTTTTTGATGTGGATTCATACCATATCTACAATTTGATTAGTTGTTTTATTCGATGTCATATTTAAAGTTATGAATTCCGTAAATTACCTTAAGGTTAGCTGACCCACATTACATTGAATACTGTTTTCTGAAATAATCGGTTATAGCCGAGTCATACTCAGAAGTGTGGGTGAATGCTTTTAAAGCTAGACTCTGCCTGAAATACATTTAAGAAAAAACGATCAAAACATGCGAGATTCGTTTATTAAAAAATCGAAATAAACAGCCATAACGCAGAAGAAAATCGAATTAACATATACAAATAGTCAATTAAACCTTAATGGTATTTACCTAGTTTGCAACGTTGTATCTTTATCTTTACTGGCTTTTATTTCACTAATTACTTTCTCATAGTCAGTTGGATCGCAAACCACCGTAACTCTGTCGTGATTTTTTGCAGCTGCTCTAAGCAGAGCGACGCCACCTGATATAAATGAGCAAAAATATTAAAATCCCTACAGTTTTTCAAGCTAAAAACCCAACCTACCAATATCAATGTTTTCTATTGCATCAACCGCAGTAACATCTGGTTTTGAGACAGTTTCAACAAATGGGTATAAGTTGCATACAACTATTCTAATCATTTCAATATTCTGCTTTTTCAAATCCTCTTGATCTGAAGGGATCAGCCTTAAAAATTGCCACCAATAATTTTATTATTCCACAAAAAGCCTTGATTTGTACCTGGATAAAATAGCACCATGTACCGCAGGATGTAGAGTCTTAACTCTACCTCCCAATATTTCTGGAAACTGGCTAATATCGGATACATCACGCACTTGAAGCCCAGCTTCGCGAAGAGTCTTTGCAGTACCACCACTTGCAATGAGATTGAAGCCCAGTTTTTGCAGTTGCTGGCCCAACTCCAATAAGCCTCTTTTATTGGAAACGGAGATAAGTGCTGGGACATAAAACCGTTTATAATTCAAATTCACTGTTTATTATTATAATAAGCAAGTCACAACGCTGCCTACATTGGAAACCCACGCACCAAAAAGAACTTAGTATTCATAGTATTATCAAAAGTAAGTATGTATTATAAAATAATCTATTAATTGATCCAACTTATGAATCATGTTTATTCAAGCCTAATGGAAAAGTACAATGGATCAAAGTACGAGAATAAATGTTTTGAAGCCATGCGACCCGAGAAGCACTCGGCGCTCGAGCACCACGACTACGAGTGAGAAATTGGCGTCTGGCTATGGGATAGTAGGTAACCAGGCTTCCCATAGAAAATATACTACTGGAAAGAGACAAAACCAGATACCGTCAATGCTTAAACTCTGCACGTGGAACGTTCTAGATCTGAATAAACCCGGAAAATTGATGATTGTCGAAAAGGCCGTGGAAGACTTAGCCATTGTTGGCATGTCAGAAAGTCACTGGAGAAATAGTGGTCACTACGTATCGCAGAACGGGAACCTCATACTATCCTCAGAAAATGACTCACAATCCATCAACGGGCCCGCCTTTATAATACATAAACACTTAAAGGATACGGTAATTGGCTACGAAGCAGTCAGCGAGCGTATAAGTTCAATTATTCACCGTCAAAATAAAGGCGCAGCCAGTAAATCTAAACCTTATCCAAATATATGCCCCCACATCTACATCGTCTCAGGACGACATCGACAACTTCTATGGATCACTCTCCCAGACACTCTTGAAGGTTCCAAACAGTGAGCTTTTAATAACTCTGGGTGCTTTTAATGCCAAAATTGGAGAAACAAAATCCGACTTACACCTAAGATCAGTCGTAGGGCAGTATGGAACGGGAGCAAGAAATAAACATGGGGAGATGCTAATCGAATTTTGTGCAGAGAATCAGCTATCAATCGCCAACTCCCACTTTCAACACCATGTCAGGAGATTGTACACATGGAGATCACCAGATGGACACACACACAATCAGGTCGACTATTTATTAATAAACAGTAGATGGAAAAGCTCGATTAGATATAAACACCTACCCCGGTTTGGACTGTGGTCACAACGCACTGGTCGCAGAGCTTTGTTTAGAGCTGGGCAAGGATCGACAACGACCACCTAAACCCAACCTTTGTAATATACGCAACAACCACATTGTTACGCAACAACCACATTCAACAACCACATTCAAACACAAAATCGAGGAAGCTTTGACAACTATCACACAAGAAAAAGCAGAGCGTATGGATGCTAATGACCTGTGAACAGAGATGGAACAAGCCTGCAAATGTGCGGCCGCGTTATCTGATGCAGATGGAACGACCATCCCAAAAAACATGGATAACTCCACCAACATTGAATCTTATTCGTATATTTCTTTTTCCTGACTGTACTTTTAATTCATTCCAATATATTCCTGGGTTTTTCAGTCAATTTTATTGTCACTAATTATGGTGTTATGTGATGAGCCCTGCGTTTCGTCCCGGGTCTACCTAATGGACTCGTCAGTAAGGCTTTAGGTAGACCCTGCCTTATACGCCAGACATCGGTTCTACGTGTTCGGACGTAAATGAACCGAGCCGGTATAGATCTTCTGCGGTGAGATATTAGCAACCCGTGTTGCCGATTAGCATTAGATTGAAAACCACTCGTTCCATTCTGCTTTTTTTCTCCCAAGCATCTATATCTTTTTCGTATATTTCTTTTTCCTGACTGTACTTTTAATTCATTCCAATATATTCCTGGGTTTTTCAGTCAATTTTATTGTCACTAATTATGGTGTTATGTGAAAAACCCAGGAATATATTGGAATGAATTAAAAGTACAGTCAGGAAAAAGAAATATACGAAAAAGATATAGATGCTTGGGAGAAAAAAAGCAGAATGGAACGAGTGGTTTTCAATCTAATGCTAATCGGCAACACGGGTTGCTAATATCTCACCGCAGAAGATCTATACCGGCTCGGTTCATTTACGTCCGAACACGTAGAACCGATGTCTGGCGTATAAGGCAGGGTCTACCTAAAGCCTTACTGACGAGTCCAATAGGTAGACCCGGGACGAAACGCAGGGCTCATCACATAACACCATAATTAGTGACAATAAAATTGACTGAAAAACCCAGGAATATATTGGAATGAATTGAATCTTATAACAGAGAGGAGAGAGCTTAAAATCAAGGGCATTAATGATGACAACAATAAACAAAAATATAGCGAACTTAGCAAAACGATCAACAGGAGTATAAATAACGACAAAAACCTGTACATAGCATCAATATGCGAAGACATCGAAAAATGCTAGCTCAAACCAACCTCGAGATCTTTTAAAAAAAGTTAAAATTCTTTCACAAACCTTCAAAGGTCATTTCTTATTACCATTAATAAACAACCTTGCAATCAAGGACAAGCATGGAGTTAGGTTGACAACAAAAACTGAAATCATAGAACGATGGCGGCAATACTACGAGAATCTGATGGCTTCAGAAGAAGAGAATGCGCAAAGCGACGATGATCTAGAAAACATCCAGCAACGCGAACCTCCTATACTAAAATCCGAAGTAGAAGCCGCTCTGAGCAAGCTTAACAACCACAAATCTCCTGGATCTGACAATATCGTCGTTAAAATGCTGAAAAGCAGCGACAACAAAGGCACAGATCTACTACATCAAATATGCACAAAAGTATGGGAAAACGGTAAATGGTTTGAAAGATGGACAGAATCAGTCTACATCCATATACATAAAAAGTGAGCTAAAGATGAATGTGGCAACCACAGAACCATTCTGTTGCAATCATACAGAAACGATTAAAGAACTACCTTCCACCTCAGATCCCCCAGAACAAGCAGGGTTTGTGCCGGGGCGTGGAACGCGAGACCAACTTATGAACCTACGACAAATTACAGAAAAAGCATATGAGTACAACGTACCGGCTATGTTTTGTTTCCTTGACTACACCAAAGCCTTTGACACCGTACAATGGGGACGACTATGGAGCATCTGGAGTGAGATGGGGGTCCCGAAACATATATATATATATATATATATATATATATATATATATATATATATATATATATATATATATATATATATATATATATATCATAAAAGCCCTGTACGACAAGAATAGAGCATACGTACAAATAGAAGGCAAACCCTCAACACACTTCAGCGTCGGAAAAGGCGTCAGACAAGGCTGCGTTCTCTCACCAATTACCTTCAACATATACGGAGAATGGATTATTAGAAAGGCTCTAGAAAACTGGGAGGGCGGAATCGCTACTGGCGGAAAAAAGTTTCAAACCTACGATATGCGGATGACACGATGGTTCTGGCACAAAACGAACAGGAAATGGTTGAAATACTTCAACGTGTAGACGCTGTTAGTTTGGAATCAGGTCTACGACTAAATAGGACCAAATGCCCCCTGTTGATTGTGGACAGACCTCAGACAATCCCAATGCCATTTCGACTCATCCACGACGTAAAAACCAATGACACTGTCATTTATCTCGGCACAAAAATAACCAACAAAGGAGGCTCTGAACCAGAAATCAGGAGAAGAATTGGAATGGCAAAAGAAGCTTTGGGCAGATTATTTAAAATCTAAAAAGACCACGATATCCGAAAAATGACCAAGATGAGACTTCTCAAAGCGCCGATGTTCTCCATCGCAACCTATGAGTCAAGAAAATAGAAGCGTTTGATATGATATGCTACCGCAGGATGTTGAGGATCCCTTAAACAGCTCATAGAACAAATATCTGCATACGCAGGGAACTAAATATTCGACATCATGAAAGGCTCCTCCCAATAATCTAGAGGCACAAACTCAAATATTTCGGTCATGTGATACGGCAGGATGGGATGGAGAAAATTGTGATCCAGGGGAAGGTGGACGGCAAAAGAACGAGAGGCAGATCTCCTGTAAGATTCATCGACCAAATCAAGGATCTTACAAATATGTCAATAACAGAAGTAATGAGAACCGTAGAGGATAGAGAAGCATGGCGAAGGCTTGTACCATGAATAGTCACGACGCTCGAAACGACTGGAGAGAGAGAGAGAGAGAATTGAAAAGTATTGATATTAAATGCAATAAACTTGAACCAAATAGCCAGAACAGTGACGGTAAATGAATATTTGGGAACAGTTTCTTATCGCTATGGAAAGTGAAAAAGGATCAGATTAAAAATAAAGAGAAAAACATATTTATCAACAGAAGAACTCAATCCTATGGTTTCGAATAATTACCTTTCTTTCCAGTTATTGCGTCATATATACATCAAAGCTTCAAAATCTACAGGGTAGCTCATAATATATATACAGGGTGTCCAAACGATTAACTTACTTTACTCTATGTAAAGTAAGTTAATGTTTAATCGGTATTTTTTTTTTAATTCTCATCGTCATATTGTCAAGGTACTAAACTAAACTAAATATACTAAATATATTTTAAAAATATTCGCAATTAAACAGGGTGCGTCAGAAAAGTTGCAGCGCAAGAAACAACTATTTCTCTAATAGAATCCTTTATATTTTAATTTTTTTTGGTTATATAAAATATGAACGAAATTTGGTTAGTTTTCTAGTTATTCGGCTTTAACGATGAAAATTTGAGTTTTCCTGGTGTTGATTTATGAATAAAATAAACACAAAATTTTGAAATCTGTCAGGAGATAGAGCTATATTAACGTTTTCAACTTTATTTGGATATTTGCCTTAAAGACGATTTATTAATATGTTGTATATGTGTTTTAAGGTATTCATTTCCGTTAAATATTGTTCAATAACTCTCAAATTAGTATTATATTATTATTATTATTATTATTAATAAATGTTAATTTTTAATTATCTAAGCAATTGTTTGTCAAAACTACCGCGATACAATGTTGTAGCAACATACCAAATAAATAAAGCAGCCATTTAGAGAAACCGATTTTTTACAGATAGGTATTATTGTAGCGTAAATTATAACAGATAAGAATAGAAATATTTCTCCATAATAAAAGATTTTCTTATTCTGAATAAACAACACTAACAATATACGGGGTGTGCCATTTAAAGAAGTGATACTTTTAAGTTTGAAAATTCTTTAAATGGACGATATATTATGAGCGTCCTGCAGTTTCAAAAATATGTATTTTACAAACCAAATACTAATATAGTATTAGCACAGCTTATATACCATATATCACATAATATATAAGCTGTGGTATTAGTATTGTCTCCTACCGAATTTCAAATTTTTGTGTCTAAAGACGACGGAGAAATTTTCTATTTATCAGCACCATAAAACTATCAAATGTTGGTTCATCGTTTACATAATAAAATTGAAATTTACATGAGATTTCAAAAACAAAATAAAATAAAGGGTGTTCCATTAGAAAAAAAGTGGTTTTCTGAGCTGCTACTTTTCTGACGCACTCTGTATAATTGCGAATATTTTAAAATTATGTGCGTTTAGTACCTTGACAATATGGCGATGAGAATTTTGAAACAAATAATTACTGGCCAAGAGTAAACTTACTTTGCCGTTACTTACACCCTGTACAATACAATCCCAGTTTAATACAAAATATGTTTAAATAATATGACACACTATTGACTACGAATATAACTTAAATAACGATTTTTTGTCCATAAATAGCATTTTTACAGTTTTTAACAGTTTTAACTATTTTTCATTGCTACATTTTTAGATAAATTTTGTTTGTTTGTTCAAGGTGTAATCCTTCCACTACGATGCATTGTCTTGCTCAAATAAAGAAATTTAATTAAATCATCGTAAATTAAAATGACCGGTTTATAAAAAGATAACTTTTTTAACTAAACATTTAGAACGTTTACGTCGAATGATCACGACGCCTGCCTAGCAATTTGTCTTGTTCATACAATATATCGAAGTTTTTTTGCACTGACACCGATATTTTAAAATTTTAAACATGAGAGAAACAAATCTTTTATTTCCGCATTTTGCTTTTTTTTCAAAAACGGTCAATTCCTGTCAACAATTTACAAGTTGAAACTTTCCGCTGATATTTAAGAATTCGACATTTTTCGAAAGCTTATACTGTACTCGAGCCAACCACCCCTAAAGATGCAAGCTACTCATGCTTGCGAAACATCAGGAAGACATTTTGGTTCCCGAGGGCCTGAAAACCCGAAAAACTCTTCAATTTCGTAATATTGTCCGGAATTAGCGACCCAAAACAATAAAAAACTCTGTGAAAAAAATTCTCTGTAGCATCGAAAATTTGAGCCCACGTTCATAAAAAATTCTGCTGAAATTTTTTCAAACGCTTAATTCTAACTGGTTTAATAATATTTGCGTGTAAAAAGGTTGCGTGTAAAAAGGAGCTGCGTTCACGATTTTCAAAACGTGATCTCTCGCTTCAAAGTGATCTCTCGCTCGTTAATCATAACAATTCTGCAATATTATTTCGTTGAAACTACTCATTTAATGCGTACTTTAAGTCGATATTCGCATTTATTTTATAAAGGCGAACGCATCAGTAAGAAAATAAATGTGAAATTGACTTTCCTTGGCTCAAAAGAAGACGATCTGACTTAACTTTTATTCAAAAAAAAAAATATCCGGCTCATCTGCTATTGATGGTCAAAGTTTTTCAAAATTTATGTTTTTTGAAATATCGAAAGAATGATGGATGTACGATGGATTTTAATGAAACTCGCTGTTAATTTGTTCCTATGTAAGAATCATCTTTTGATGAAGCAATAGAGTTTATCCGCTGTGGGCAAGTGAGGAATTCTAGAGTGTCTTGGTACAAAAACTGCCAGAACTTTTTATTTGGTAGCTGGAAGCAACTGATTTTTTTGAGTTGATGCACTAATCCTTTTTGCACATTTTTGGGCTCATTGCAAAATCTTGTAGCATTCATAGGTTTTGCGCAAAATAACGATTGCGCTTTCCTTGCTATTTAATTTATTTCAGACGTTAACTGCAAACGTCGTAGTAAGCGCGATTATGTTCTTTTATAATAAATTAATGGTGAAGCGTTTTACAATTTTTAACTGACCGACATGGTCAAAATCTTAGGCCGGTCGTCTTTTGGAAGTGTTTTTGTCCGAAATGCGTTTATCAAGAATAGAAATACAATTCATTAAAATCTATCCGCTTTCCCAATTATACAAAAAACTTAATTTAAGTTTAAGTTAATGAATGTCTAAAATTGTCAGTTGGCAAGAGCACAAAAATATTATTTTTGCGCAAAAACTGTGAATGCTACAAGACTTTTCAAAGAGGACAAAAATGTCAAGAGAGGATTAGTGCATTATCTGAAAAAAAATCAGTTGATTCCAGCTACCAAATAAAAAGTTCTGGTAGTTTTTGTACCAAGACACTTAAGAAATTCCTTACTTGCCCAAAGTGGATGAACTCGGTTGCTTTATCAAAATATGAGTCTTACATAGGAACAAAGTCTCCCGATGTTTTGACTTTGACTATCATCAAAAGCAGTGGAACCAGAAATTTTTTCTTAGTAAAAGTTAGGTCAGTTGTACCTCCATGTATAGGGCCCTAATAAGTAAAACTTATAAAATATAGTGAACAATTATAAACTAGACCTAAATAAACAGCCAGGAGAATAATGATAAAACTAATATGAATTATTTACCAATATTTCCACCTGCTGATGCCATGTGAAACCGGTAACAATTCTTGTAGCAAAAGTATAATATTAACTTAATGGGGGGTAACCACGAACTGTCTGCACTATGAACTGTTTTCTTAGCAAGCCTAATTTATAAAGAAAAGGTCAAAATGATTGCAATATTCTGATAAACTATTAACAAACAATTATAACCTTTAAAAAATAAAACAGTAACCAGCACCAACAAGTAAGCAATAAACTAAGTAAGCTGTGCGCATATCGACAGTGATCATCGATAATTTAAAAATAAAAATCGATTGTAAGTAAACTGTGGATTAAAAGGTTTTGCTTGTTTTCTAATCAATTTCCATTCGTGTTTCCTAAAATATTTGACTAGTAATATCACATCAAGCCGGTTACTTGGATGTCTTTGTGTCCGAGCAGGCACATTCGCGTCATGATTGGTCACTTTGAAGTAATACTTTACAAGATGCAACTTTACACATTTACAGTTTACCATCCCAGAACCCCACTAATAGAAGACTTTCAACAAACGGAAACGACCCTCGAAACTATGCACAAGTGATAAAGGGAACCCCTCCAGCCAACAATACTTCAAATGCAGACCACATCGCCCGGGCATCCAACAGACTAGAAAACATACTAATGAAACAAGCTGAACAACTATTCACCTTGCTCCATCTTCTAACCACGCTATTAACAAAAATCTCCAACGGACCGTAATACCCTACACATAGCACATCCATGCAATGCCAACATCGACAAGGAGTAGAAGTCTTTCTAAAGGTCAACAATATTGATATTCTTCTTGTGTCCGAATCACACTTTACAAACAAATCGTACTGTGCCCGGATACATCACATACGACACAAAACATCCAGACGGAACTGCCCAAGAAGGAACAGTAATTATAATAAAAAATACCTTTAAGCATTAGGAATCTGAAAAGTTTCAACATGATTATCTACAAGCGACTGCTGTGATTGTCGAAACAACAATGGAACAAATCACTATATCAGCAATCTACTGCCCTCCGAAACACATCCTCAACCATGATATTCTGGACAACTTCTTCAAAGCACTAGGACCGAAATTCATCGCCGGAGGCGACTACAATGCTAAACATACTTTCATGGGGTCCAGGTTAATAACAACCAGAGGTAGAGCACTCCATAATTATATTACGAACAAAAACTTCAACCCAATATCCACAGGGCAACCTACATACTGGCCTACGGACCCACAAAAAATACCGGACCTACTAGACTTCTTCGTAACGACAGGGATAAACACAAAATACTACCACGTTCAACCAATTGCGAACTATCTTCCCACTATGTCGTGGAACTGTTTGTTAGCTCAAAAATATTAATCAAGAAACTCGGATCTACAACCATAAAACCAACTGGATATCATTTAGTCAGCACATGGAACAAAACATCTACCTTAAAATACCCCTCAAAAACGAAGAAGACATCAACAAAGCAATAGAAACATTAACTATGCAAATCCACAGAACAACGTCAATAGCAACTCCGGAGTTAATAAAATCTAATCACTACTACTTATACCCTATGGAAATCCTTAACAAAGTCAAGGAAAAAAGGAAGGCTAGAACAGCATGACATAATTAAAGAAGATAAATCTAAACTGAATAGGTTATCAAAAGAACCAAAAGACACCATTAAAGGGGACAAAAACAAAGATTTTCAGACGTTCCTTAGAAGCGTGCCATCTAGGCGAAACGATTACTCCCTATGGAAGATAACTAAAAAATTAAAGAGGCCAATAGCCACCGATCCGCATATTAAAACTTCATTTGGCTGGGCGAAAAGCGACGCCGAAAAATCCCAAGTATTTGCAAACCATCTGGCAAATACATATCAACCCTACACATCAACAGCAGATCAAATCTGGGAAAACCAAATAACATCGTTTCTATCTGTACCACTACCAATGAACAAACCATCCAAACCAAGCGAGGTTAAAATAATAATTGGCTCTAAAAAACAAAAAGGCACCGGGACACGATTTAATCACATTGGAAGTACTTCAAAATATTCCTGGGTTTCAGTCAATTTTATTGTTTATTATTTAAAATTAATTCATTCCAATATATTCCTGGGTTTTTCAGTCAATTTTATTGTCACTAATTATGGTGTTATGTGATGAGCCCTGCGTTTCGTCCCGGGTCTACCTATTGGACTCGTCAGTAAGGCTTTAGGTAGACCCTGCCTTATACGCCAGACATCGGTTCTACGTGTTCGGACGTAAATGAACCGAGCCGGTATAGATCTTCTGCGGTGAGATATTGGCAACCCGTGTTGCCGATTAGCATTAGATTGAAAACCACTCGTTCCATTCTGCTTTTTTTCTCCCAAGCATCTATATCTTTTTCGTATATTTCTTTTTCCTGACTGTACTTTTAATTCATTCCAATATATTCCTGGGTTTTTCAGTCAATTTTATTGTCACTAATTATGGTGTTATGTGATGAGCCCTGCGTTTCGTCCCGGGTCTACATTACGTCCGAACACGTAGAACCGATGTCTGGCGTATAAGGCAGGGTCTACCTAAAGCCTTACTGACGAGTCCAATAGGTAGACCCGGGACGAAACGCAGGGCTCATCACATAACACCATAATTAGTGACAATAAAATTGACTGAAAAACCCAGGAATATATTGGAATGAATTAAAAGTACAGTCAGGAAAAAGAAATATACGAAAAAGATATAGATGCTTGGGAGAAAAAAAGCAGAATGGAGCGAGTGGTTTTCAATCTAATGCTAATCGGCAACACGGGTTGCCAATATCTCACCGCAGAAGATCTATACCGGCTCGGTTCATTTACGTCCGAACACGTAGAACCGATGTCTGGCGTATAAGGCAGGGTCTACCTAAAGCCTTACTGACGAGTTCAATAGGTAGACCCGGGACGAAACGCAGGGCTCATCACATAACACCATAATTAGTGACAATAAAATTGACTGAAAAACCCAGGAATATATTGGAATCAATTAAAAGTACAGTCAGGAAAAAGAAATATACGAAAAAGATATAGATGCTTGGGAGAAAAAAAGCAGAATGGAACGAGTGGTTTTCAATCTAATGCTAATCGGCAACACGGGTTGCCAATATCTCACCGCAGAAGATCTATACCGGCTCGGTTCATTTACGTCCGAACACGTAGAACCGATGTCTGGCGTATAAGGCAGGGTCTACCTAAAGCCTTACTGACGAGTCCAATAGGTAGACCCGGGACGAAACGCAGGGCTCATCACATAACACCATAATTAGTGACAATAAAATTGACTGAAAAACCCAGGAATATATTGGAATGAATTAAAAGTACAGTCAGGAAAAAGAAATATACGAAAAAAATTTTAAATTAATTTAAAGGTAAGTGAAATATAAACACCTGATATGGAGGAATTGCAGAGCAATTCCAAGAATGCAAAGAAAAGGCGAAGTATAAACAGTTTTTTTCGTTCTCTCGCTCGATGTCGAATAAAATAGGGAATTCAATAACCAATCAAATGTGAAAGTAGAAACATCTAGACACGTAAGTTAAATTTAAATCTCTAAACAATAAATTCTAGTCTTTTCCCGGACATGTTTGTCCTGACTCATCACCTGAAAACCAATGTTCTTAATGTACTTTTTAAGGTGTGTGTGATTTCTATTTTAATGTGAGTGTGTAAGTGAATTTTGGTGAAAGTTTTTTATTTAAATTGATGATAACTGTAAATATATATTTTATACAAACTGATGATGGTGGAGAAAGACACCGAAACGTATTTGAAACATTTTAAATAATAAACAATAAAATTGACTGAAACCCAGGAATATTTTGAAGTGAATAAATGTACAGTCAGGTAAATATACGCAACGATGATTGGAAATACTGAAAAAGTTGGGGGCAAAAAACTGTAACATACATCAACTCAATATTTAAAGCAATTCTCAGAACCAACTGTTTTCCAGGGCAATGGAAAGCTTCACAAATAATAATGTTCCTAAAACCTGGAAAACCAAGTGAACAACCGGACTCGTATCGACCCGTTAGCCTACTCCCGATAATATCTAAATTATTTGGAAAGCCACTATTAACAAGACTTAAAGAAAAGGAAGAAGATTTCAAACTGATCTCAAACCACCAATTTGGATTTCGAAACAATCACAATTGAACTCGACAATAGAACAAATTCATGTGCTTGTCAACGAAATAGGCAAAGGTTTAGAAGGCAAAACGTACAGCCCAGACACCAGCTGGCAATAAAACAGCGTAAGCTGTAAGTGTGCTAAGTAACGTTAGCGAATGTAGTACGATAAGTAGCCATGCATGTATAAGTAAAACGCGTTAAATTAATAAGATGTCCATGCTAGCAAGCAGCTAGCGTGGAGAGAATGCGATTATGTGGCATACGGATGTCGGAGCTGACAAATTCTTAAAGAGGACTACAAGTTTTACAGGAAACTCCTGAAAACTTGTAGTACAAAAAAATGGTGGTTTTTTAGTTAGTAAGAATCCAACACTACCCAGGGTCTTAGAACACTGGGTGTCTTCGTGAAGATTTTTTATTCCTCCAGCCGCCGGGCAAACAAACCAAAAACAAAACAAAAATTGATTTCAGCTAGAATAATCAGAATCACGCTCTGCCATACTTATCAAATTGAATCAAACCCAGAGGTCGTTTATTGTAATGCACCTTAAATAATAATAATCCATTCAGATCAAGCATATTCACTATTAATATAGAATTCTGATGTCGAAAATGGATATTTCAACATGTTACTTTGGCGAGCGCGGCGTGTAATTGCTACTGAGTTCTGCATTTGTTGGAAACTCAGAGCAAAATCTCCATATTTAACAGATAATATTATTAAATCTATGTATACAATGAGACCCCGATGTAATCTCTAAATTTATTTCAAATTCCATGGTTCTTTTGCGAACTTTCATTTTTAAATTTGGGGATCCAAAAATAAATTACGACCATCAACTTCAGTTTTTCAAATGGAAGCACCTATTTTTTATTTCAACTTTGAATTCTGAGTATGCCATGATTCACGTCTCATGTCCTATTCCTAGACTCAACAGGTCTCGAAGATTTTACGAGTTAAAAAATTATTTACCAAAATAACAAGATGCCTTAAAAATAAATCGAATCTATTTTTCCTTTTGCAGTTTTCGAAACGGCGTAGTTCACGGAATCGGAAAAATATCCATATTTTCTGAATTTTTGGCTATTGTGGTAGAAGACATAACCAAATAGAAGCAGCCTAATTATTTAATTAAATCCACCGTGATCGTCCTCCCATATGCCAAAATGTCGTGAGTAGAAAAGCTATATAAATGGTCATGTAAGAGATTTGCCTAAATCTGGACGTTTTTCTCGAGATGAAAATGAACAACTTGAGGTTTTACTTTCTTTAGAAGAAAATCCTTACGTACTTCTTTTCAGATTGGAGCTAATTTACACATTCAAAAATATTTTGTAGAAAGCACAAATATCATCCCTATAGTTATTCCAGTTCAAGAGTTATTTGAAGATGATTTCGATAGGCGAAATGAGTTTTGCAAAAGCATGCAAAATATGTGCATAATTTTTTCTTGTCATTAGAATTGGAAAGTTTATTTAATACTAGTACTAGTAATAGTAGTAGTAAACATCTTTATTTCTAAAAAAGGCTATCGACCTATCGGTCTTTCTGCCTTTGTTTAATACATGTAGTCTTAATCTAAATAAAAAACAAATATGAAAATTCTCTTATTCTAGGTTAACCATATTATTAAATAAAATTCCAATGACAAGAAAAAATTATTTTATTGTCCACTAGTCAGTTGCGTTTGTAAGTGTTCGAGTAGCGTTGATGTAGGGAAACGGAAGCGGGATTGTCTGGTTGGTCTTGTAAGACAAAGGGGATTCAGTATGGTCCAGTTGTAGGGGTTGTTTGTCCATTTTGTCTGTAGTTGTATGAGTCTTTCCGAAATCTTTGTCATGTTTGTGCGTTCGTATAGTAGTTGGGTGGGGGGGTTGTGTAGTGGGTTTTGGGGGTGTCTTATTCGTGTTATTAGTCTTAGTGAAATTTGTTCTGTTGTTTGTATATAACGTTTTGTCCTTTCTGTTCCGTTGGTCATGAGTATATGTCCAAAGTCTAGCAAGGGTCTACAAATCGCTTTATATATTTTGGTGGCGGTGTTTGTGCTAATTCCTCTGTCTTTGTAGGTTAGTGATCGGAAGTGTTTTGTTCTCTTTATTGTTTCTGCCCTGATGTTTCGTATGTGTTTAGTGAATTTAAGTTTGTGGTCAATTGTGATTCCAAGGTATTTTACGTCGTTTTTTGGTTGTGTCGTTTGGCCGTCTGCAGTTATTTTAGGGGAGTCAGCGTTGAGTCTGTGGTTTGTGAGCAGAAGTTGTTTTTTTGACTCGTTTGGTGTTAGTCTCCATTTATAAAACCATGTCATTGTGTTGTTTGTTAGTGTTTGGAGTCTTTGAGCTGCTCTCACAGTAGTTTTGTCATGTACAATAAGTGCCGTGTCGTCTGCGTATTGTAATATGTATGCCGATCTGTCGATTTGATTTTTGTCTGGGAAGTTGTAATTGTATATGTCATGGCAGTATATATTGTAGAGAAACGGTGAGAGCGGGGATCCTTGAGGGAGCCCTTGTTCAGGGGAAAATAAAATGACAGTGTTTTGTCAATTCGTACTTGTAGTTGTCTGTTTTCTAGTAGGTTCTTTATGGTGTGTAGTAGATATGTTGGTGTGTGTAGTTTGTATAGTAAGCCTCTATGCCAGACACTGTCAAAAGCCTTGTTAATGTCCATAAACAGGCAAGCTGTCTTTCTGTCAGTTAGGTGGGTAGTTTGTACATTGTTGGCCAAAATAAAGAGCTGATGAACAGTCGAGTGATGCTGTTTGAAACCAAATTGGTAAGTAGGTATATGCTTTCCAATCACTTTTTCAAGCCGCTGCTTCATTATGCATTCAAAAATCTTGCCCAGTACTGGAGGTAGTGTAATTGGTCTGTAGTTGCTCGGTTGTGTATTGTCCAGTCCATTTTTGGGTATAGGGATTATTACGCCGTTTTTCCATGTTTCCGGGATTCTGCCATTTGTGATGCAGTTGTTCAATTCAGTTAGGATCAGTCTGTGTGTTTCTTGAGTTAGGCTTTTCAAGAGTTTTGCCTTAATTTTATCTTTCCCCGGTGCAGTGTTTTTGATGTGCGCTAGGGCTTCATCGTACTCTGTGTCTGTGATCAGTTTGTAGGTGTAGTTTGGTGAGCTGTTAAAATAGTTCAAGTACCAGTCGTTGATCAAGTTCCAGTTGTCATTGTCGAAGTTAGGGTTTGTCGATATGCTGAAGGCCCTTTGATAGTGTCTGGCGAATGCGTCCGCTTTCTCTTTGTCTGTGTAGCGTTCTATTCCGTTTTCCTCAATTGTGTCAGTAGTGCCAGTCTTCCCGTATTGCGCCAGTTTCTTAATTTTTCGCCAGTATGTTTTGCCTTTGTCCTTCTGGTAGAAAGCATTTTTTATTTCCGGGCTAAATTTTCGTATGGCTAGTGTAAGTTGTTGTATGGTTTCTATTGAAATGTGCTGTGCTTGTGATTGAATGTAGTCATGTATATGTTGTTTCACTTTGTCTATGTCAGTCTTTGTTAGGTTGAAGTTTTTCTCTATAGGAGGGTAGGTTGCGTATGTTGTAAGTCTATGTTAAACGTAATAGCCAGGTGGTCGGATCCAAGTTCGATGGTTAAGTTTATGTTGTTGATGGTGTTTGTCAAGTTTCTTGTGTGCAGTAGAACGTCTGGTGTTGAATCTGGGTTTGCGGGCATCAGAAAAGTTGGTGGGGTGTGCTGTTTTATAAAGTCGGAGTTTTGTAAATTTTTTTAAAGTTGTTTCGTTTTGTTTCTGTTCAAGTTAAAGTCGCCTATAATTATTGCATATTTATAGATGCTTGCCTTGGTCAGTATGTTTTCTTCTAGGTTGGAGTGTGGGTGTATGTATGTCAGAAATATGTGTATCAGGTCGTTTAAGTAGGGTATGGTAAACTGTAGACAGTCGTTCAAAGGGTTGTTGAGGTGGGGCGGGTTTGCTTTGTCTAGTTTTGTTACAGGTTTGAGAAGAACTGAGGCCCCGCCCCTGGCGTGGTTGGTGAAATTGCCATGTCTACAGATGTGTTGCCAGTCCCTGTACGTTGAAGTCTGTCCTATTTTAGTTTTAGTCTCTACAAACATGCAGCAGTCCATGTCGTTTTGTTCTATGTAATTGTAAATTAGTGGCTTTTTATGGTTTAGTCCGTTGATGTTCGCGTAAAGTCCTTTCAAATTGAATTTTGTATGTTTGTTACTGTCTGTCTCACTTGTTCGTAGGGTTCAGTTGGAGAGCGTCCCTCGGGCAGGAGCATGTCAAACATTAGGATGTAAATATGGTTTCCGAAGAAAACAACGGAGGTGTCAATGTCGAAGTCTTCTATAAATTGTTTTCGTAGTTTTTTTAGTAGTTCGTCTCTGTTGGTATTGTTTGTCTTGTTAAGTTGATGTTTGTATTTGTTTATGATGTGGTCATGTGTTGTAATGGGTGTGTGTATTCTACTTGCCACTGTCGTCGTCTCCGCAATCCCGGTCGTCCGTTTGTTAACGCATTTTATTTTCACGTTTGGTATTCCGACGATTGGGGCTGTCGGTCGTTTTGGGCACTTCATGCTCCATGCTGCGCATTTGGTTGGCAGTGGTGACTCGCATTTGGAAGTTGGATTTTTAATATTAGTTGGATATTTAATTAGTTGGATAATTTGTTGGATATTTAATATTATTAACCTAGAGTAAGAGAATTCTCATCTTTGTTTTTTATTTATATTAAGACTACATGTATTAAACAAGGGCAGAAAGACCGATAGGTCGATAGCCTTTTTTAGAAATAAAGATGTTTACTACTACTATGTGCAAAGTAGATAATAATTTACTAAAAAACATGATTTTTTCCAATGAAGCTACGTTCTGTTTGAATGGTTATTTGAACCGACAAAATTGTAGATATTCGGCAACAGAAAATCCGCATTGGATGATGGACGTTCACAGCCAGTACCCCGAAAAAATAAATGTGTGGTGTGGAATAGTGCGCGGAAGAGCAATAGGATTATTTTTCTTTGAACTGTCTCTAACTGGACAAGAATATTTAGAACTTCTTAAAATTTGAAGTAGTTCCAACATTGATGTCTTTATTTTTAAACCCATTAGAGCCATTCTCTCCTGACGAAGAACGCTATTTCCAGCAAGATGGTACTTCTCCACACTATGATGTAATTGTGCGTACATCATAGACAAGAGATAGACATAGAGATGCGTACATTTTTGGATGAAACCTTTCCCATTCGGTGGATAGGAAGGGGAGGGCTCATTGAGTGGCCCTAAAAATAAATATGAGCAATAAAACAATAATATACTATAAAAGTATTTATTCGAATACAAATACTAACATAATTTGAGATTCCTCTCATTTTGAAAATTGTTCGGAAATTAATAAAACTTAAAATAATAACTTACAAACAATAATGAAACAGGTTTGCATTGTTTGAAGACCATTATTAAACACAAACGTAACTAAAACATTTTACATATTAATACTTTAAAAACAATACACAGGCAAATTGATTAATCCTAACTTGCTTGCAAATATGCTCAGTCAAATATTAGTTAAATATTGTTCAGTTCGAATATTTAATGTTTGTGTATGCGAACCTTTTGCAACTATTTGTAGTCATGGCTATCGAAATCATTATCAGTAAAGTTCATTAATAAATTAAGCAGCACACCATTTATTACTATATTGCAATAATTGTCCTTCATTTAAAGGTAGCTATTTATCTGCTTTGTCGGTAACTGAATTTGGTGAAGTCCAAGACAGTCTTTCTTCATAAAATTTTATCACAACTTGGGGACATTTTACATTGGCTTGTGTAGCAGGAACTAAGTCAGCTTCATCCGTACCTACCCATTTCATTAGGAACAATAACGGACCTTCAAAATAATGTTAGATGCATTTTATAACACTGTATATATTTTATTTCGTATTATATTTAGGAATATTGTAGATGCACCCTAACCTGAACTGTTTGTGGCTCCAATTATTTTCTCCGGTTGCAAACCTCTATCAAACCCATGAAGCTTTTTATCGTCACTTTTATTCTTTTTGTTCAGTTTTATATCGGATATGGGAGTACCAGTGGCTTTTCTCTTCCTGTTCTTCTCAGCTTCCTTCACAGCTCTATCAGCTTCAAATGTCTTAATCAAGCTGGGACAGTCTAAATTGCCTAATTCATGTATAAGAATTAGAATTATTGGAAACATTGAAAAATTTTTGAAATTTATAGTTGCTAAAACTGTCCTCGATTTTAACAATGATGTGGTTAAGTCTTGCATTAATCAGGTGGTCTAGTATATCTGTTTCTGCTGTTAAATAATTTCCATAATAAACACTATACATTTTGGATTGTAGGTACAATATGTCGGAGTCCATCAAGCAAAATACATTTTTGTCACTCATATAATCAACAATTGGAAATTAATTATAAGGAGGTGTATCTATATATCACATACTCACTAAATAACAGTCTCAAGACTTTTAGATTAACTCGGAAAAGTGTATATTTAAATATAATATTTTTGGCTTTAAAAATGGAAGGTCATTTTATCACTAAACAATGATATTGGGAAATTATATTATTTGCCAGAGAATCACCAAAAACTGAAATCACTGAAAACAATGACATGTCGAGTAAATAAAGTAAAGAAACCAATAAAATAAAGGAGCAATGTGACAAAAGAATTGCCAATCTAAGAGATAAAAATGTTTTGCACGATTAATCCAGAAAATATGCGGGCAACCGTGGATAGGTAGATATAAATGAACATACAATGAGCGCCTAGATCACCGGATTTTACCCCACTCGACTGTTTTTTCACCTTGGAACTTTTAAAAGCGAAATTCTGAAATGCTGACGACGAACTAGGCAGAGAAATGTTACGTAAGTCTTGAGTGACATGAATAAGGAAAAGATTGGGTATGTATTTAGATGTTGGAGGTTGATCTATTGAACATTTTCTGCAGTAATTGCCTATTTTGTTTCTCTCTGAAAATAGTAGGAACATAATACATGTTTTCAAATGTTCATTTACTAATTAGCGCAAATAAATTCATAATGTTCAGTTACTGCCAGGAAAACGAGACAGAAATCGTTCTTGTTTCTCTTTTACTTATAATAGAGTTGAGACGAGTTTTGCTCACCAGGGTGTCTCAACGAGAAAGTAAATTAACTTTAGGCTTTACTGGTTTATTTCTTTTAAAATGGGATACGTCATAAAGTAAAAGCAGTAAACGCGTAATTAATCAGAGTGCGTTATAAAAGCTGCAGCACAGAAAAAAATCAATTTATCCAATGGAACACCCAACATTTAAGTTGATTTTCGAATTCAATTCGAAAATTCACTTTTCAATTTCAACTTCGAAATTCTAAAACACAATAAATTTGGGATGTTCTTTTAGACAAAGAGCAATTTTTATGATGCAATTTTTAGCACGCACCCCGTTTTATTCTCAATATTTTTAAAATATGCGCGCTTGGTGCCTTCATGAAATGACGATTACAGTTCGGAAAGAAATGCTACGGCTTTAACGTAAATTTACTTAACTCTTTAGTTGGGACACCTTGTACAGTTGTACACCTTTGTTTACTTGTTTGTTTTTTTTTGTTACATCTTATCTTGTATACAGAAGGAAGCGACCTTACTAACGCAATAATTGCAATTAGTGTATAAAGAAAACTGCAAATTCAACAAATAAATCCCTATCACAGACCAAAAGAAAAACATAATTTCCCATTCCCAGTTTATGTCTGTTTCCAAAAATGAAAAATATGGAAATTAGGCTTAAGACCGACTTTAATCCCATAAAAAAATTTTTTTTTTGAAATTTTCCATCCTCTGGTTTCCTGGTAAATACAAGACATCAAGTTTTTCGCATTCCGCACAGTGGTATAATCTTATACAAAGAAGGAAGCGAACTTAATAATATGATAATGGCAATTACTATAGGAAGAAAATTGAAAATTCAGCAACAAAATTTCTATAGGTAATGGAAATTAGTACACAAACATAAATAAAATTGATGAAGATATTTTATACGATGTGATCCGAAATTAGCCTGCATAATCTACAAGCCAAATAAGAAAAAGATCATGGAAACCTGCGATCTAAAGCTGATTGAGGATGTTTCAAAGTCTAAAAAATATTCCGCTAATCAAAAAACAGAAAAAAAATATGCTGACATGGGTTCGAAAATGCTTTGTTTCCGAGATAAAACAATTAACAAATTAAGGTGGTAAACAATTAGGTACACAAAAACTGTTTTTCAAAATTTTCCAAGTAACTGGGATACTTTCAGAATAATTTGAAAAAAAACACGAAATAAAATTTGAACTCTTAAGACACTGTATGTTGGAAACGAAGTATTTTAGAACGCATATTCGTATGAAGTTTTTTCCATGTTTTGCTTAGCAGAATCTCTTCTAGACTCTTGTCGCCCCAAATCTGAAACGACCTGTATTTAAGTGAGTAAATACTAATTTTTCTTATAATGCTGTTTTAGCTTGATTTTACTTATTTCAATCCATAATTTAAAATAAACCGTTTTAAATAACCCGGAAAAGGTGAAAAAGAAGGGCTTCGGCACGGCGGATCCGGCGCAAATGCCAACCCAGCTTCTAGGGTTATAAACAGAAGTAAAGGGGCCCCCTTTTGTCCAGGAAATTTCCAAAGGCGGAGGAACAAAAACTATCGTCAACGGCGTAGGATGCGAAAGACAAATGGGGAACCATCGCATTATTAATCCCAAGAAAACTACTATGGCAACACAAAATATAGACACGGCCCCTAGTCCCCGACAGGGGATAATTGTTAGGGGGTGTTAAGAATCCCCTGGTTTAGAATCAAGGTTACTACATGGAATGTAAGGACACTGAACAAAGACGGAAAGTTGGCCAACGCTGAATGTGAAATGGAACAAATGAAATCTGGGGATGAGCGAGACAAGATGGAAAAGAAAAGGATATATTAATACCACAAAGGGGAATCGTTTGTACTATTCCGGAGGCACAACAGCTGAAAATGGCCTGGGAATCATCAACACATCAGCAATGACACGCTATGTTAAGAACTTTCTGTACATTTGACTTAAATATAATACAAGCATATGCCCCAACCTCAGAAATGCCCGATGAAGAACTGGAAGATTTTTACAACAACATTGGGGAATCTAAAAACATATACAAGTATATAATATGTATAGGGCACTGACATCAACATTTTCATGGGAGACTGGAACGCTAAGGCGGGGTCGGACAGAGTAGAGTCGAGATAGTGGGACGACCGGGGAACGCGATTTGCCCAATTTTGCCAAGAAAACAATCTTGTAGTCACCAACACATGGTTTAGACTACCAAAGAGAAGGCTATCAACATGGAAATCACCCTAAGACAATAATGAGAACATTGTAAGAAACTAAATAGACTTTATCGCCATCAACAATAGGTTCCGCAGTGGCATAGACAGTGCAAAAGTATATCCTGGCTGCGACATAGATTCGGACAATAAGTCCAGAAACCGAACCCAAAGCTTAGAATAGAGTGGATAAATGCTGAACAAACAAACAGGGCAGTCTAGACAGAATGTGCACTTAAAAAAACTAAAAGACATAAAATGGCACTGTCCAAACCAAAATAACAACACAAAGGACGAAGATATCGAGGAAACTTGGGACGCTTTAGAAATATAGTGATAGAAGTAGCAGAACAAGCTGTGGGTAAAACAGGCAAAAAGAATCGAAAACCATGTATAACTGATGAAATCTTACAACTAATGGATGAAAGACGAAAATCAAAGAATACGGATACCGCAACATTCAAGGAACTCAATAAAAAAATAGACAATCTCATCACAACTGCTAATAAAAATGGATAGAGCAGAGATGCGAGGAAATAGAAGACCTACAGCGTCAACATAAAGACAGAGAACTCCACCAGAAGTTAAAGGAAGGAGCAGGCCTATGGGAACCAAACAGTATCTCCATGATAACAGGAAACAACGAGAAGATCGAATTAGATCCTGAAAAGGAAAAGAAAATTTGGGAAATTTATTTAAAGGAACTGTTTAGAGATGATCGGCCAAAGGAATATCCGCCGATAGAAAATAATGATAGCCTACCCATACTGAAGTCTGAGGTCATTAGAGCAATCAGGGAAGCAAAAACCAACAAAGCCCCGGGAGAAGATCTCACTACAGCAGAGAACTGCAAACATTTAAGGGAGGAAGCCATCACAGGGTTAACAATAATTTACAACCGAATATATGAAACCACTACGCAGCTAAAATATTTATGAAGATAACAACCAATCGAATAAACAATAAATGTGAATGTCACCTGAGTCGCTCGCAGTACGGATTTAAAAAGGGAAGGAATTATAAGTTTAACATTAATAGCAGAGAGTTACCTGGAAGTGCAGAGGAAGCTGTATGTTTGCTTTGTCGATTTCAAAAAAGCGTTCGACCGTATCCAGCATGGAAAACGAATACATGTCAATTCAAAATATATATTGAAACCACAATGCATCAAAACCAACAACGGCAACACGAACTATGTCAAAATTGAAAGAGGAATACGCCAGGGATGCATTCTCTCCCACTTACTAGTTAACGTATATGCGGAATATGTAATACAATCATCACTAAACAGCCGACAAGATGGTGCCAAGAGCAATGGAATTGTAAAATACATCCGATACGCTGACGACACTGTAGTGCTGGCTGAAACTAAAGAACAACTGCCAAGCCTTATGGACATTCTAACAACAGAATGCAAAAACATGGGCCTGGAAATAAACACAACTAAAACTCAGACTATGATATTCAATAGTAACGCCCGAGAAGTCCGCAGAGCTAATGTGGTCCTAAATAACGTTGTCCTGAAGGATGTATAGAAAGCTATACCTATCTGGAGAAAAGAGATCAACAGCCAATTGGACCACTGTAAAAAAATTAAGAAGAATCGAAATTGCCAGGACCGAATTCATGAATATGCGTAAGATACTTTGTCACCCGAAGCTCCCAGTCGCGACAAGACTCAGAACCCTGAATTGTTATATATGGTCACTGCTTTTGTATGGACGTGAGACCTGGACCCTCAAAGCAGAGGATATGAAAAAACTGAACGCCTTCGAAATGTGGATATACCGCCGAATGTTACGGATAAGCTGGACAAGTCCGAATACACTCACGCCCACATCTTATTAACACCATCAAAATAAGAAAAACAGCTTATCTAGGGCATCTAATGCGACATGCAGAGTACGAACAGTCAAGAGTACTTAGATTCAACTAATACTGGAAGAAAAAATTGAGGAAAAACGGGGAATAGGCAGGAAGAAGAAATCATGGCTCCGAAATATTCGTGATTGGACCAAAACCGACGGGAATACGCTCATCCATCAAGCACAGGACAGATAACAAATTGCCATAACAGTCGCCAAACTCAACAGAGACAGCACCTGAGAGGAGGATCATATTATACTAAACGAGTTTTTAGGTTTTTTCAAATTGAAATGATAAGCCTTATTTAGACATTTTTAGCGTTATTCATTTGTTCATAAGCATTACAACCTGAAAAATTACCTTCTTTTACATACCGACGATATCTCATAAGCTGTAGAAGAAAAAGTAATGCAATAATACTTTGGGACCCTGTATCTCGCGAACCAAGTGTTTGCGGATCTTATATTGTTCAAATGAACTTTTTCTTTCATCTTTCGTCGTAAAATACCTATGATGTTCATATTATGGAACCTGAATTCGGCCTTAACAGGATTTTGGGTAGTCTGTTATTTACGTGTTTAAGCAATAGCAATACCTTAGTGCATCTAGTTTTATTCGTAAAAGTTTGGATTTGCTATCCAGAGCTAAATAAGTTAATTTTGTTTTTATTTCTAATCAGTGAATGGGCTTGAATCCGAGAAACCAATTAAAAAACTGAGAATTGTAGTCACTTTGGGTTTATTTTATGCTGGAAAATCACGAAACTTTGAAAATTACTGAGGATCCGGGTGTGCTTCCAACTGTGCTTAGGAACCTTTGAAATTCGGAACAAAAGCATCAATTTAATGCCCAATTTGTTTGGGGGGTGTTTTCAACAATTTAAAATTAGCAGTTTTTCTATATAACTGGTTATCTTACTCTCTGGTTCCCAAGTATTGTCCTTGTCGTCATAACCTATCCACTTGAGTAAGTATTCTTTTACTCCGTTTTTAATTCTACAGTCTATGATCTTTTCCACGACGTACTCTTCTGGAACCTCGCCTGACTCTGGACCGGCAGATGTCTTTTTCGACGTCATTGCCTCAATTATTTAAATGAAATCGTTTTTAGAATAACCTGGTACGGTTTGTAACTTTTTGTTGTACACAGTATTATACGGTATGACATATTTTTCATTTTACCGCAAAAAAGTCAGTGTTGCAAACATAAAAATTATGTTCCAGGAATTTTGTCATGCAATCAAATCTAGATTGCAATTTACTGTTCAGTAACAGGTAAACGTTGTATTAAATTTAGTAAAAACAAAATCGTGTTTCATTTGACTTAACTTAAAAAAATATAAATTCACTCTCTGGCAATCAGCCAATAAATATTACAAAATACTCTTCATTGCTGCAGTTGGTTATAATGTGGTGTGAGCTAAATCTGTGACATCCCCGTCAAACAAAAAACATAACCTATATTCATTATAGTAAATATTGTGATTTGCGAACAATTTAAAATAAACATTTAGTTATAGTTATAGTTAGCCCACCCCCCATCGTATCATCAGCTAAGGTAAATTTTATTTTATTAAGTTTGGCAGTTAAATATTATTTTGTTCTTCGAATTATACTCGAAAATTGTAATATAGTGTAAGCCCTAAAACATTTAAAACATTTGTCAAAGAATACGAACGTATTTATTAGAACAAGTAGTACATTAGTATATGGACAAGTAACCGAACGCTTTTTGAAGGGGTTGAAACAATATCAAGGACTAACATAATCCGTTAGCAAACGTGGTATAAGGACGGTTTTTATACGTTTTTCAGGTGTGCAAAATGAAATTTATCTGCATACACGAGATTAGTGTAGGTAACATCGCTCTAGTGTTTTTTCTCGACACTAGACTTAAATGTAAGCGGTTAAAATAGCCACTGTGTATTCTGCCCGTAAGTTATTGGGTAAGTAGTGTGGAACACCTTGTTCAACACTATCTTCTTAAAACAAATACGTGTTTCTAATTCAATCTTCGGTAACATAAACAGTAGTAAACTACATTTCATATGTGGACTGCATTTCAAAATTAGTTTACACAACTTTTTTTGCTTTTTTTGTCGATGACGTTTGAAAAATGCTCTCTTACGCACCATCCACAGCTTGTATTTTTGTGCTCTGGATTGTGTGGTGTTCCAGTTTAACTGTTAATCCGCTAAAACCCTTTTCTAAAATTCTAAAGCTCATTTTTATTCTGAATTCAACAATGTAAAAAATGTATTGTGTTTTGGTCATTTTTTTAAATTGTTGTTGTGAAAATTGTGAATATTTTTGCGTTTAGAGTTCAAAATGTAGCAGACTAAATTAGTAAACAAATAAAAAAACCTGCAATATTTCTTATACAAAAAAAAATTATGCATCGGCCGGGAATCGAACCCGGGCCGCCCGCGTGGCAGGCGAGCATTCTACCACTGAACCACCGATGCTTGATATTGAAGTCACAAACCATTTTAAAGTAGACATTACAACGATTAAAATGACCACGTATACCAGAGATTAGTTGAGAGATCGCCGATGAGCATAGGCGAAAGCGTTCCAGCGATATTAGCCGTAAGCTACCGCCACCATGCGGTTTTATCCCCGAACCATATGCATATTTTAAAAGTAGCGTACTCCCCATAAGTAGGGGGGGTCGTGAACATAAGCAGCGAGGGCCAGCAGATTTGCGCTTGTTTTCAAAGGTCAACCAACCCCAATAGTTTTGATGCCATGAAAATAAAATTAGCGTTTCAATGATTGAGCAAACGAAGCAAAACTTGGGTGACATGAATTTTAAACGGACGATATTTATGTATCTTCAAGACTCTCCTCACTGCCTGATGAGATATGTTAATTTCTGCTGCTATAGCTCTTGTTGAAGTAGAAGGATTATCTTGAATCTAATGGAGAATTTAATTTATTACCGTTTTTTACTTTTGATGAGGGCTCTCATTTGTTCTAATAACGCGTTTTCTATGCTTAGAACATGCACCAAACTTGGCTAAATGTCTATGGAAGAACAGAAAATCATTTTGAGCTGGTTGTTGTCTTTCTGAATATCGCTGTAGATAGGTGTCCGAAGTAATTTGCATATTTCGATGTGAAGAGTAAAAAATTTCTAACTAAACTAAATGCGATCCCCACTACTTACCTCTCCTCCGCCGTAAAAAAAGTGCATATGGTTCGACCGTCGACCGTTATTTTCGTCACTCGAGTCCGGTACGTTTTTTTAACATTGCATCGGCGATCTCTCAACTAATCTCTGCGTATACACTTTCGAAATAAAAAAGATCAAGCCAATTGTTCGTGGAAGATTGCCTATTCCCTCGTGTTCTAGTGGAATTGCAGTGTGATCCCTGGTTCCTAACTGCGCACATGGATGACGCGTAGATCCTCGGATATCATCATGCAGCTTTGGGGCCTCTCGTCGTCTGTCGATCCGACTATGGTGTCATAGTCCGCCCGCCTGGCTGAGGCCTTTAATTTGTTCTCTGGAGACATAAAATTCCTGTATTAATACCACCTGTCTCTTCGTTAATGCTAGGACGCTGGCCAATTCGGCTGTCGTGTCCCTGCTGTGTTGGAGATTAATCTGACTTACCCATAGTGTCATGATGGGTTGCACTGGGGACGGTGGGTCCTATTTACTTTCCTCTCTGGGCTTTTGGAGAGCAGGGGGGGCGGCCGCCTCATGTGAGGGGTCACCCTAAAAGCTTTTATGGAGACCAACTCATACCACATGACCCAGCCGGCACTCTCCTGGTCTCTCCGCTCACCATGAAGGTGAGCTTCCAGTTGCCAGCCAGTTCGGTGGAGAGGTGTCTCTAACTTGTGACACCTAATGCTCGGTTTTGCAGCCCGAGCATCTTCACCACCTTTCCCTCTTCGGGCTTGGTCTCGCACCTGAGTACGAAGTCGATTTCCGCCGGCCATGGAGCCTCCGACGCCAGCACTGGAGCAACAACGCACGAATTACTGGAAGACAAAAGCCGGTCCATCGTCGCCAGAGCCCGAAGAACCAACAATTATTCAGCCTGGTTTCACTTCCGGAAGGCCTATGACTGCATTCATCATAAATACCTTAAACGCCTTCTGGATGTGCTTCCCCTCCATGCGGCTATAAGAGGAGCAATGAAAACTACGGTAAAACTTTGGTCGCTGAGTATAGAAATTGGTAGGAAAAGCATGGCTGCAATCCCTGTACAAAGAGGAATTCTACAGGGCGACTCCATTAGCCCCCTCTTGTTTAATCTTTAATCTAACATCGATAAATGTGGGCAATACTGCCGGAGCCAGGATAAGGGTGACAAGGACCAAGCTCTTGAGATGGGTAACGCACAACGCACCGGCGTAGTTTATGTTGCAGTAAACTGATATATCAGTTACGCCGTACGCCAGACGATAAATCGATAAATGTGCTGTTTGCATAGTCATGCGTCGTGGGCTTTGCTTTTACTTTGCACAGTGCAGCCGGCAGCGTGTTCCATCTCTTCTTTGATTTTACTGAAGAGAGACACACGCCTGTTGCGTTGTTTTAATGATTGGAATAAATGAAGTCTGAAAAGCGAATTTTCGGGAAAAGATCCGAATATTTGGATGATTTAACAGGTGTCGGAAATCGTTGAACTTAGGGCACTAAACAGTAAACTTTCCTTGTAAAATTAAACAGCAAACTTCCATTGCAAAACTAAACTGCAAAGTTTCGCAGCATCCGGTACTGTCTACAGGTCTAGTCAATAGGAAGATTAAACATGTGACACTCAGATTGACTAACGCGTGCGGCATTGTGCAGATTGCCTGAAATACCGTAGTTCGCACATTGTCGGATTTCGCACATTGCTGATAACATGTAATGAGGGTTTGAAAATAAAACGTGGGACTCTGTGTGGCTTCGAAATTCCACAATCGCACTGGCGGCATTATAATTACATAACACGTATTATAATCTCTGCCGACAATGCCAGAAATCATATGGTGACTATCAGGCCTTCATGAACTTGTAATCCGAAGTCTGCCATCTTGAATGAGTTTAATTGTTGCAACTAAGGTTGGTGCTGCCACCTGTGAGTTTGTGGATGAAGCCCGCCACAAGCGTAATAGCGTAATAAAAGATGCGGCGCAGTCAGACGGGATGAGTTATAACTCATTATCTCACAGAGCGGCAACAACTCAAAAGCGCAACTCAACTCAGGGTTACCCATGCCTACCAAGCACCTTTCTTGCCCCAGATGCGGAATGGTCATAAATAGCTTGGACTGGCGCAGCTAGATAAGGACTGTCAGGAGATTTTTAATTATCAGAAAAAATATCGATTGCGACCTCTGTACCTTACCTCTTTTCCTGTACATACAAATTGAATTTTGAACATAGAAGACAACTGTGTGCTGACTACTGGCAATTAAATTATGATAGACAGAAATATTTCATATTGGCTTATGTGAAATCAGTTAAACCTAAGTGTAGAAAGCCTCGCACTGACACAAGATTTCCAAAACTAGCAAGCAGATCATATATTTTTTTAAAGACGATCAAGAAATTCGAGTCTGCGAAAAGTTTTTCTTAAACACTCTAAGCATAAGTTATGGACCTGTTGACCGTGCTTTTGCAGGACATTGCTTATTTAACATCCCCGACCAACGAGGTTGTAAGGTCCCAGGCATTAAAACACCACAGGAGCTAGAAGAAAAGTTAAAAATCATATCGAAAGTTTTCCTACTCTTGAATCGCATTACTGCAGGAAATCTAGCGACCGGAAATACTTAGATCCTATCTTGTCAATAACAAAAATGTATCATTTATACGGTGAATTATGTGTTACGAAGAACGAAGCAAAGGTGTCAGTAATTATAATTTGAGTTTTTTTTAACTTACTTTAAACTGTGAGCAATATAAAAATAAACTTATAATCATAACCACCATAGAAGATTACCAAGAACACAAACGTCGGCGCGATGAAGCAAATGCCTCCAAGATGAAGGACAAGGTACGATCCTCAAATGATAAGCATTTTAATAGTGCTACTTTTGATTTACAACGCGTATTGAAAATTCCTTTCTCCGACGATAAATTGGAAAGATATGGTACAAGGGAAAATGCACTAGCACTACTAGCTAGCGATCTCGTCGGTAGAAAACGGAAAGGGAGAATTCAAGACTGTAAAAGTGCTCACAACAGCAGTCAATGTACAATACTGGACCCCTGTTATTTATAATCTATGTTAATGATCTACTGAGTGATATGCAAATCGATACAATTCTATGCTACGCAGATGACACCATCGTCATGTCGAGTGACGATACGTGGTCAAAAGCTGAGGAGAAGAATAATAAACATCTGAAAACAGTAGCTGAATGGTTGGCATTAAATAAATTATTTCTGAACGTAGATAAAACATTGTTTATGACATTTGAAAATCACTGTGATAGTGTGCCAGAATCAATTAATGTAAGGTTGGGAAACAGAGTGGTAAAACGAGTGGAATATCACAGGTATCTTGGACTTGTATTTGTTTTAATATGAGATGGGATATTATACATAAGCACACACACATAAGCTATATTATAAGGAAAACCAAATATCTAATATACGGTTTTGCAAAAATTAAAAGTTCTATGGACACGAAAATCATACTGACCATTTGTCCAAAGCATTGTTGCTTATGGGACAATAGCTTGCGGCGGCGCTTATGGAACATGCATTAATCTAATACAAGATATACAAAATAGAAAATTAAAAATAGTAAACAGAAATAACTTCAAGATACCTAATAAACCTCTGTGGGTTTGAAAGCTCTTCCAATTATAGTGTTTGATGTATCACTATCATAATACAAGTAATACAAGAAATATGAACTTAATTTTGCCAAGAATTAGAGAGAGAGTAGCAACAAAAAATAGTTATTTTATAGCCATAAAGTCTTTCAATAATCTTCCAAATGAATTGAAGACATTATACCGGGAAAAAATAATACATTAAAGGAAAAGTTATGAAACACATATTGGCAAACGAAAAGTGGTCATTATAAATTGATAAGTGGGATAAGGAACTACTAAGCGTTAATAACTGTGATGTATTTTGTGAGACTCGTTACTACAATATTATAAACATGTTGGAAAATTAGATATTCCTTTTCGAATTTTTTCGCATATGCAAATATTTATTTCGTTAAATTATATATTTTAGTTTTAAGATTTTTTGTATTTCAGTTTTAGGATTTTTTGTACAATTTGCTATGTTCAAGTAATATTAAATTGCCTCTATAGGGCATTGTAATAAATGGTTTAATAAATAAAAAATCTGAAAAATATACAACTCTCATTCTCTGTCCCATACGGTTCTTTAATTTCAGTTCAGTATGACATGAGTCTTGAGTTAATGTCCCAGTTCTCGAGCTTTTTATGATGGCACGGTTTGTAACAAATCGCCCTTCAGTTTCGAAACAGTGGGTACAAAATGAGGGCTTTAATGGGTTAAAATCATTGGCTGCGAAATGCGCCAACTGTGGAGGTGTCCACCCAGCCTCCTACTCAGGATGCCCTGCGAAGCCTGCGCAGAAACAGAACAAAAGGCAGACAATAACTACAGCTCGCAAGGCAAGCCCAATTGTCACGCCACAAGCCACATTCCGCAAGCTGCCATCAGCTACAGCAGAGCAGCCAAAACCTGCCGCCCCAGCAACCCACCCAAGGGTCAAAGTAAGCAAGGGGGGAAAACCTGCTATGAACAGCTGGCCCAAACCATCCAGGCCATGCAAGCGCAGATGTAGACGTTCTTCATGGCCACGATGCAGCCCCAAATGATAGCATTAATGAGCAGTCATGTCTAGACTGCTGAGGTCTAAATCTCAGTGTGTCGTCTCCTGGAACGCCAATGGAGTCAGAAGAAAGAAATTAGAATTCCAAGACTTCCTGGAGAAATACAACATGGATGTCTGCCTAATCCAGGAAACACTACCGAAGCCTGGAGATGGTCCGCATACGTCAGTCCAAGCGCCACGTTGTGTCCCGAGGATGTTTGAAACCTTTTTCCGGATGACCGGCCAACATGGATACATGGTGGGGACTTCAATGCCAAAAATGCCAATTGGGGATGCAATCTTACCACCACCAGAGGCCGCATGCTATCGAACGAGGCGAGAACCACAATGTTCGAGATAGCCGCACCCCAAGAGCCAACCCACATTGTTTTCAATGGCAGAGATGACATCCTGTACATCGGTCGTCGGACCACTTGCCGATACTCCTGCAAATTGGACCAAACCATGTCAATGGTATCACTGCGACCAAAAAGATCACCAACTGGCAGACTTTCTAGCAGATATTGGAAAGCTCCAGCAGGATCCCTCAGCCCACAACAGAGGACGACCTGGACCAGGCAGTCGATAAGCTCACCAGGGTAATCAAGAACGCCCTGGCAGCCTCAACAAGTCAATCCGTCATACAGGTCAACCAAACGGATCAAATACCTCCCTGGTTAAAAGCCAAAATCAGGGAGAAAAACCGGATGCGACACAGAGCCATGCGAACACAGGATCCATACCTAAAAAGGCAAGTCAACCGCCTCCAGGCTGCGATCCAGGAAGACATGAAGGAAGTTTGATCGCAGCACTGGGATGTTCGCATGGACGAAATAGAGGCTGACGAGTCAAACCAAGAGCTTTGGAAACTGGCCAGGAACCTCTTTACAGGACGAAGGCAACTAATACCACCCATCCAAGAAAACGGAAACACCACTGTGGACCACAAAGAAAAAGTGGAGATCTTTGCCAACCATCTAGAGCTCCAATGCAGAGTAAACCTGGTTGATCACCCAGAGCAAGAAGAGGAAGTGGAAAAGATAGTGGCCGCCCACTTCCAAAACTGGCAGCCCACACAAGTCAGAAAAGTCACCAGAGGTCCAGGACATCATCCACCATCCAGGACATCATCAAGGGGACAAAGAAGACAAAAGGCCCCTGGACATGATGGAATATCAAATGAGGTCCTCAAGAAACTACCAGAAACAACAATTGAGAACCTCACCACAGTGGCAAATGCAATCTTGGACCTTCAGTACTTTCCGACCACCTGGAAGAAGGCAATAGTGGTACTGGTTCCCAAAAAGAGAGAAAACAGGAAGCTGCTTAAGTCCTACAGGCCCATCAGTCTGTTACCAATGATGGGCAAAGTTATGGAGAGGTGTATCCTGAACCACATCCAGAATACAATAGAGGACAAGAAAGTTCTGCTGGATGAGCAACATGGATTCAGGCCGGGTCATGGCACTAACACAATCACCGCCCTGCTAACAAGGATCCAGGAAAGGTTAAACCGCCGAAACGGTCTAGGAGCTGTCTTCCTAGACATGGCAAAGGCGTTTGACAAATTTTGACACCAGGCCCTGATAGCCAAGATGATCACAGCAGACTTTCCGGGGTACCAAACTAAGCTCATCAGCAGCTACTTATCTGGACGCAGCTTCCAGGTGAAAATCGAGAACCAGCTCTCAACTAGCAGACCGATGATGTCAGGAGTACCGCAGGGATCAGTGCTGGGCCCTTACCTCTTTAACATATATATGGCAGACTTTCCAACCACCACAAACACAGAGTGCTACATCTACACAGATGATGTAGCACTCACTGCCGCTGGAAAGGGCCCTAGAATGAAAACAAGACTCCGAAGGCATCTCGGTCAGGTCCATAAATGGAACAGGAAATGGAAAATGAAGTTCAACCCGGCGAAGACGCAGACAATCCTCTTCACCAGATGATGCAAGAGTCCACCAGGCCTGCTAGAGCTTGCAGGACAGCGGCAACCCTGGAGGTCCAATATAACTTATCTTGGACTTATCTATGACAAGCGACTAGAATGGCACGACCAAATGACAGCCAGAACAGCCAATGCAAGATTCCTGCTCCAGGCCTACTATCCTCTAGGAAGGAATAAGGTAGATTAAATCAAAAGATGTTAAACATTAAAACACCCTAATCATGTTAGCTTTAATTATACGCAGATATGTAGCAGTAAGAAGGATGTAAACCTTAGCTGAATAAAATATGGTCCAACGCGTTCAAATCAGATGGAAGTTGCTTCTTCATTTCAACAAGACCTATAAAAAGTTGTATCTCAAAACCCCTACAGTTGTAGCTCAATGACAAATATTTTTGTTTATAAAATTTTTTCTTCTGCTTTTTTGGTGATCTTTTACCTTCATCGCTATTATCATCGTTATCTGCAGTATCTGGTTCTTCTGGAGCAATGCGCCCTTTCTGCACAAATCTAAAAGGGTGTATGTATTTTTAATTTACCTACCCACATTAATTTAAAATTCAAATGCAACCTGCCTATCCATTAATTTAGTGTGATAATATAAATTAATTATAATGCACATATAATTATTAAATGATTCAAGCAAGGAAATAGTACAAATATGCAAAAAATGTCCTTGTAGCTGACCACAATTTATTTTGAAAATCTATGATAAGCTAAACCTCTATCTCTACTGTAATTTGGCAACTTTTGACATTTGACAATCGAACCACGGCGGCACTGCACACAACTGCAAAAAACGTCTGACTTGTGTCTATATGACTACAGACAGCATATAAAAGAGATTTTGCCAAGTCTGCCAATAAGAAATCATTAATAACGACGTAGAACGAATCAGAGAAGATTTCAGTAATAACACTCAAATTTTAATAGATATTAATGCCTGGGTAAAAGAAAGGAGATCCTGGGAATAGAGTAATAGAAAGGAGCAAATTGTAATAGAACTATTACAGTTGCAATAGGACAAACAAGTAATATAATACGGACAGATAATGGTGAACTCATCACCGGCATTACAGAGGTATTAAAAACATGGAAAGAACATTTTCGGAAACTCCTCAATGTAACGAAGGACGACACAACGAACATATCGGTGTATTTAGTCGCCAACGCCTAAAAAGCAAAGCGCCAGGATACCTCTGAGCGCCTGAAAATGGGAGGTCCAGAACTGTATCAAAAGATGCATGAGTTAATCGTACTAATATGGGACAGCGAAACATTACCGGAAAGCTGGAAACAGAGTATTATTATACCCCTACATTAAAAAGGTAGCTATCAGGTATGCAAAAACTACTGAGAGATATCTCTCAACACCGCATATAAAGTGCTTGCAAACGTGATTCTAATTCGCATAACACCATACGCGGAAGAATCGATAGGTGATTATCAGTGCGGCTTTAGACTGGGCAGGTCAACTATAGAGCAAATCTTCACTGTTCGCCAAGTCCTCGAAAAACACTGGGAATTTGATAAGGACCTCCATCAACTATTTATCGACTTCCAACAAGCCGTGTTAAGAGACCATGTATGGGCAGCCATGGCAGAATGTGGACTCCCAAGGAAAATAATGAATGTTACAAAAGTGTGCATGGACGGTACCCGGTGTTGAGTTGTTGAGAATAACATGTCAGAAAACTTTGTGGTGGACAACGGCGTGAAACAGGGTGATAGTTTGTCTCCAAAACTGTTCAATATCGTTTTGGGCGCAGCGATCAAACGGGCTGTCATTGACGTAGACGTTTTTTAAAGCAGTGGACCAAACCTGATACTGGCATTTGCAGATGATATACACTTGCGTGCATAGAAATCGGCCCACAGTAAACTTTTGACTAAAACTATTCATCAGATTAAAAAAGAAATATGCTGTTTGAAAGACAATTTAATATGCTTTAATGTGAGTATAAATTATTGTGAGTATCCTATGTTTAACAAAGTGAAATTAATGCATTAAGCAAATTAAGATTTTTTATTATTAACATAAATAGGGTTATTGACAATTAAAACTTAACACTTAATTTTTTAATAATGGGTATGACCTCCTCTGTCCCTAATAACTTCTCTCATACGATTAGGCATAGATCTAATAAAGTTTGCTATTGTTTCTTGAGGGATGTTAAACCACTCTTCTACTGCAACAATAAGCTCTGGGATCGAGTTTGGGGTATGAAGTCTAGCTCGAATTCTTCGTTTTAGCTCATCCCATAAGTGTTCGATCGGATTTAGGTCAGGACTGTATGCTGGCCACTCGAACTATAACCCGAAAACCGACTTCTGCAATGTAATATTGCACGATTCTTGCGGTGTGCGGCCTGGCATTGTCATGCATAAAGGTAAATTCGCCTCCAATGTAGTCGAAGTAAGGTACCACGTGAATTGCTAAAATTTCCTCTATATATCTAACAGCCGTTAAACCTATTCTTCCGTGAACACGGTCGTCCTTACGAATGAACTCAGGGTCGGTTCGTGCTCCTATAGAAATTGCACCCCAGATCATACAGGAACCACCTCCATAAGCACTCCGCTCTTCGAAGCAGCAATCTGCAAATCGCTCTCTTGGTCTTCAGTACACTTTCCTTCTTCGGTCGCTACCATGGAGGCATATTCTGGTCTCATCTGAGAACACATCCCCATTGTTCCAACGTCCAATTCAGATGATCCCGTGCAAAACGCAGGTTTTGGACCAATCGCAGGTGTTTTAGGGGTCAAATTATTTTCCTGCAGTCTTCGTCTTTCTGTCCACTGACTAATAGCCTCTCCTCGCACCTCACGGAGCTGTCGCTGCACTTGAACGGCATTAAGGTGACGATTTATTAATTTTGTTGACACAACAAAGTGGTCATCACGAGAGGTTGTAAATCGCCTTCTGCCTGTTCCAGGTCGCCTACGAAAGGATCCAGTCTCCTCATATTCCTTATAACGTTTGCACACTCTTCGAACCGCTGCGCGTGTCAATTCCAATTGTCTAGCAACAGCTCGCCGACTAAGTCCATTTTCGATTAAAGCAATAACTTGGGCGGCTTTTTGTGGTGTAGTATGCATTAAACTAACACACTTAAACACTATTGAGATTATGAAAAACGAATTAATATGCAAATTTCAGTTGCAAAAGTAATAATTTTAATATTTGACAATTTTTTTACTTTTGTTACAATCACCAGTGCATAAACACGTCTTCTTCATACAAACACACAACAAGTCTTCTTGATAAATTTATACTCACATTAAAGCATATTAAATTGTCTTTCAAACAGCATATTTATTTTTTTATCTGATGAATAGTTTTTTTAAAAGTATAGTTAAAGTCAAAAGTTTACAGTGGGCCGATTTCTATGCACGCAAGTTTAGATCTTGTCAGTAAAACAACCATTTTAATCAAAGAGTTGTTTCGAAAAATAGAAAAGGAGACAGACACAGTAGGGTTCCGTATTAATAAAGGCAAAACAAAATACATATATAATTCCCGGAGACAGGGAAGAGATCGACTAGGGCAAAACGTAACCATTAACACCTACAATTTTGAACGGGTCTCAAAATTCAAATACCTCGGCGTAGTCATCACAGCAGACAACAACATGAATAAAGAAATGAAGGCCCGCATACAGAGCGGTAATAGATGCTATTATGCACTAAGAGAACTATTCCAATCGAGAATAAAGTCGCGAGCATCAAAACTAAAATTGTACCATGCTTCTATAAGACCGGTAGTCACGTACGGATGTGAAGCATGGACCCTAACCAAAGCAAACAAAGACGTTCTGCAAAGATTTGAGCGAAAAATACTTAGAAAAATATATGGACCAACCCAGGATCCTAGTTCAGGGCAATATCGAATAAGAACAAACGCGGAGTTAGAACAATTGTACCAGGGAGATAAGTCACAAAAACTGAGATGGGCCACATATACAGAACACCGGATGACAGAACGCTGAAAATTGCATGGCAGGAAGCACCGACGAGCAGAAGACCACCGGTAAGACCTAAAATGAGATGGAGGGACAATGTTCTATCGGATACGTGGAAGATGGGCATTGATAATGAACAGAAAAGAATGCTAGATAGAAGTCGATAGAGGCAAATTGTGCTTGCAGCCAAGACCCATATAGGGTTGTAGTGCTACTTGAAGAAGAAGAATAGGGGTGGCAACACTGGTCCTGCGTATCTTACATACATGGTAGGGATCTAGCCCTTTCTCGGTAAAGTGTCAGTTGTTGCGCAATGCTCCGAGAACTTCTGCAAGGCTCTGCTGCAATTATCTCCAATTCAAAATAATATCCTGGGCTTCAGTCATTCATCTTATTTATTATTTCAATTAATTAATAACACGTTTCGGTGTATTTCTCCGCCATCATCAGTTTGTATGTGTAGAGTTGTGCTACATTCAGTTTTGGCATGACTGTATTTCAATAAGCTACCAATAAAAGATAGGACCATTTCAATATAATACTTAATAACAAAGTTGAAATTCGATTTTCAACGGTTAATATTTTTCTGGAAATTTTCGAAAAAATATTTTTCAACATTTTTCTCGAACTCTCCAAGTGAGCCCCTATAACCCCTTAAAAGGAATGACGCCAATTCTGTTTATTGATGTTTTGTTTGGATACTCTACAGGGATTTTACCTGTGTCGTATGCGCTACAGAACGCTTTATTTGTATTTTCATTGTGATCTAATTCCTCAAAAAGCTCTTTAACCGTAACCCTTAAAAAGCTAAATAGACCAAATCCTAATTATCTTGCACTAAGAATGTGATTTATCTTTTGGTTTCTTTGTATTTACTTCCTTGTCTAGAGAGAATGCCGATGCGATTCTTATCATTAAATTTGTTATCGCTGGAGCTCTATTTAACCAAATACTATTAAATATCGTATATCTGGAAACGGTGTGTAGTTTGTTTATTCACGACAAAGGTTGAACAAGATTGTTAAAGTCGCAATTAGTTACAAACTCTTAATTTAAATTTTTAATCGTGGAAACAACACAATTACTCGGATAATGGTGGGAATATCTTGATATAATTACTATTATTCATTTTATAGAGCGTGACATTAATATTAATTAATGTTATTAAGTCTTATAAAGATATTAATCTTCAAATTTGTATAGAGTCTCCTAATAAGTAACATCGACATTAGTGCTTAGGTGTTCGGATTCACCGGATATTGCACGATTTGTATCTTTACTATGCTGCTTATGAGAACGTATTTTCGATTGACCGTGTAATAATGGTAATTATTACTAGTAGTCATAATTTTAATGACCAATAATGGTCAAACTCGTAATGTAGGTGCAGACCATTGTCTGCGAAAAAATTAAGCAAGCTAATTTTGTTGATAATTAAATAACAAAGCATTGAGAAGCACACATTCGTATCTCAAGTTGAATACACTATATCGTTAATTTGCTTATCCACCGTATACAATTTTCTGTTCAAATAGATAAAATCCAAATTAGTATTAACTTAGAAAACTTCAGTTGAAATTTGGTACTGGTGATCTTGAAATTATTTGCTCTTAATAGTGTTTAAGCAGCATTAAGTGCAAGGACGGTTAGGATAACGTGATTTATTGTGTTAAGTACTAAATATAAATACAAAAAAAATATTTCTTCGGCCAGTAGGTTTCAAATTATCGTCTGATACAAATGGCTGATCCTGGCGAGTGTGAAGTGTGTTCTTTGGCTTATACAACTTTGAGTTCTCAAACTGATTGTGCTGCTAAAGGGTCATTTTTGTTAAAATATTCTCAATTCCCAATTGTGCATCTGTTGATGAAAGAATTGAACTTTTGCGCTCACGATCCAATTTTCGTGCCTCCGTGGTAGTTTTGTGAGCTACCTAGAAACTTATATTATTTTTTTGTTCACGGGATTGTGTTATTGTGTTGTGTTTTGATCTCTATTTCTGGAGCAGGCTTTGAAAAGACTCCTTGAAATAATTTATTAAGTGAAATACATTTACTTTAATATTCAACATGTCTATTTTGCCTTTGCAGAGATCTTATAAGTACATAATGTATGCCACTAAGCAACCATCTTTGAGGATCAATCAAGCTGATCTAAAGTGCAAAACTGGATGTGGTTTTTATGGTAATGCAGACTGGAATGGTAAGTTTTTTTTTAACCTGTTCACTTTGCCGTCTGATTGTTTACTGTATGGTTTCTCTGTTTAATGTTTCAAGAGAATTAGGAAATAATTCTTAAGTAAACGCCGCATAAAACCTTTGAACTTGAGATAATTAATTATTATGATTTATAGTTCTCTTATCCAGTAAGTTCAGGCTCATTTTGCTCGCACATCTGGGTGGTTTTATCATCACTTTTTCTCTAGAAATTTTTTGAAGAAAAATTAATATTGATATTTTGTTTTTTCAGATACGTGTCTATTAATTTTTGTTTGACATGGTGGTTAAATTTCAATCTTTTTCTCTATACTTTACCATATAAGCTACAAATATATTTGTTTAAAGTTTTAAAAAATATTTCATTTCGAAATGCAAAAATCTATATGAACAGTGAATATGAAACCGCATTGAATTCTCTAAATTAATTAAATAACGGTTTACTTTCTCTTTCAAATGCTCGTGTATAATTTATATGAGCAAATAAAGGAAGTGTTTGCATTTACATTCACTTTTAAAAGCAAAACAGTTGCTTTTCTCTTATTCGCAGTGTAGACAAGATATTTGATCAAACAGATCTTAAGCACCTTTTTCATGATTAACGTTCTTGATTTTGATAAGGAAATAGTATTTTAAGAAAGTGGATAAAATTTATGTTAAATTATAGGCAGGCGTAGCTGGTGATCAATGATAGTTGATCAAGTTTTCGTGGATTTTTAACAAACTAAGGGCCGGTTGCACGAATCTAGTTCAAACCCAGTTCAAGTTGAACGGGAGTTTAAAACAAGTTTAGGTGTAAATTTGGGTTATAAGAAATTCGTTCAATATGAATGCATTTGGTGTATACAGTGTAAGATCGTCTGACTGCTAAGTTCAGTTCGCGTTCAAGTTTAGGTTGACTTTAGTTTAATCCAAGCTTGAGCTCCCATTGTACCACCGGGTCTTATATTACGCAAGTAATAGGAGGGCAATCATATTTTTAATTCATATCAGTCTTGCTGCACTAAAGAACTTTGCTAATATCCTTGAAAACACAATAGCAGGCAGCTAAGGTGGAAAATGTAATAAAATGTTTTTTTTTTAATTTCAATTATTTTATATGATACCCAAGATAAAACCCCTTATATTTTGAGTCATTTTTTGATTCTTGCTTTTCTAGGAAACTCTTTTACCAAATTTAATCAGATTTATCAGCATAGTTTCTTCGATTTTCAGGACCAATTGCTTTCAAAGTATTGAAGGACAATTTTTGTATGTGTAACTTTTAATTAGAGATTTACAAAGGAGATTTTTTCACATATTTTTATACTTTTCTCACAGTTTTCAAATGTTTTTTTTACACAATAGATATTGATTTAATTTTCGTCACACTTTTCCCATCTGTGTCCTAAGTTGTAGTAACATGTAGAGAATTTGTCGGGATATCTATTTCCAAATCATTTTTGTTGGTTCAGAGTGTCTCAATTTTGGGTTGCAGATCAAATTTATATTTGTGCAGGAGAAAAGCACTGTTTTTTCTATATTTGAATTCTACGCTGGTTGTTCGCTCTGTTCCAACTCGATGTTCATCCACAGTTTCCAAAAGTAGACCAAGTTTACTTTTTAAATTCTCTAATAATAATAATAAAAAATCTGAAGACATTTTGTATGAAATCAAATCGGATTATACATTTTTCGGCTAAAATTAATAATTCTATTGCATTTTTACTATGAAGTGAAGGCATCCCATTTTATGCGACAGTTAAAGGTGCTTTAAACTAAAGCATAAGCGTTTGAAAGCTTAGTTTAGGCTTCCATACTTTTGGCAATAAATTTTCGCCACTTATATATTCCATAATTGGATGTATCATCACGTATATTAATCGTTTAAATCGTTCATCAAAATATTTTTGTATGCAGCTGCTTTCCAATCTAAACACTCATTGACCTGGTTAACTGTTAGTGCATCTATAGTGAATACATGAGAAAGTCAATTGATAACCTTTGCTTCAAACTTTAATTCTGATAACCGGAATATTGCTATATGCAATGTTACATTAAATATTAATAGTTTACAGCTACTTTTATATGGAAGACATTATAATATTTAAATTTTAAATGTTTGATGATATTCTGCATCTGCACTTCTGATAGTATTCAAAAGGAACCGAATGAAAACTGAAAACAAAGACGGTTTGTCTACTATTGATAATATTATTTGAATTTAGATTAGCGAAATTAAGAAATGATAGTTCAGTGCAGTAATTTGAATCCGTTTTATTTTGTTTTTTGTGCCTGTTTTATTCTATTGTTCACCCCCGGCCAAAAGTTTAATTTCAATAAGATTGGTTGGTTCAAATATATATATTTCTGGTTATATGTATAACAAGCGGATCCATATTTTTTATTATTGTGTCTTTCCTCTGTTCCTTGATTTTAAGTCATGCTGCTTTCAAAGTGCGCTTATATTACATATTACTCAGCATGTGAAAAAATGATTCCCATTTATTTAAGTAATTTTGAAGATGCAGGTATGTTTCAATATTAAGTAAGGTATTCATATTAATTTTAGCTATCATTTTAAGTGCCATAAGCTGAAAAAACTGGCTGGTGGTGCAACATTTAGACGTTTATTCTTTACATATCTTCAACATATTTCAATTCTTTAAATAAGCCACCAATTTACTATTTAAAATTATAAAATATCTTAAAACTTACTTTACTTTTTCATGTCCATAACAATTCATAATCTTCGTCAACGAAGTTCCGTTCAGCATTCCATAAATCATTTAGAGAGCAAGTGTTGGGGCAGTTTCTGCAGCTTGTGAGATGCGCCATGTCTTTTATTTCTCCGCAGTCACATAAAGCGTCCCTGTGGTCTATTTAGTTCCATGTAATTCATTCCAATATATTCCTGGGTTTCAGTCAATTTTACTGTTTATTATTTAAAATGTTACAAATACGTTTCGGTGTCTTTCTCCACCATCATCAGTTTGTGTGTATAGTTCTAAACATCGCACCGTTCAACTCTGATTGTTGTTCGCTTCAACTAAGCAAAATTCAAGTCTTGCACCGTTAAACCGAGATCGTCAGCGTAAACAAAACTTTTTGAGTCTTCCCCGAGAGGGGGGGCGTTGGTATAACTATTAAAGAGATTTGGGGAAAGAACACTCCCCTGCGGAAGTCCATTTCTTTGATCTCTCCACCTGCTTTTCTTATCATTCAGAACTACATAGAAGCGTCGGTTTTGTAGTAGAGATGAGACTACTTGTGTGAGTTTGTAGTCTTTGGTGAGGTTATACATTTTTGTTAAAAGTTTTTTATGGTTACGGTATCATACGCCGCGGATAAGTCAACGAATGCATCGCCCGTGATACGTTTTTCTTCGAAGCCCTTTTCTATGTGTTCTGTTAGTGCAAGGACTTGAAATGGACTTGTTGATGAAAATGAATTTTACGTACATTGCTTAATTTCCATCATTCTTTCAGAACTGTGTGTAAATATGTAAGATATTTTTGAATTTAGCTTCTATGTCTTTAGAGGTTAGGCATTTCTGATAAGGTCTAGTTAGGTAAAGCTACTTAGCGAGACGTCGTTATGATTATTTCGATATTTTCAACCGTTTTCGAGAATTATGATGCTTCAAACCGCAACTTGGCTTATTTTTGCTTCTATATCTTTAGCGGTTATGAATTCGGGACGAAATCAATTTATATGTTTAGAAGTACTGATTTTGATAAGAAAACTATAATGAACATAATATAATTGATAAGAAAGTAAGTGCCCGAGACGCTAGGTTTAATAGTACTCTTTCAATGAACGTTCAGATATTTTCAAACGTTTCGTACAAATGAATGAAAATATTCAAGTGTTTATTAAGTCTTTAGAGGTCAGGAATCTGATAATACTGAATCCAAATAATCCTTGACTTTAAAGGACTTTCCTATTAAGTATTTATCATTTGTTTTCGTATCATTTCCATCTATGTCTGGATGCAATATGAATATATGCTCGAAAAAGCAGTTTCCAGTAGATTTAGTGAGAAGACTTCCGCATTTGAGAGTGAATTTTAATGACCAAAAAACGCTTTGTAGTTGCCTGGAAAATATGTTATGTCGCTTATGTGAAATTCTATAGTCTTTTTCCATGAGGGGGTTATTTGATGATGAAGTAATGGGAAAAATACTAAGCAGTAGACCTATATCATTGGCGCCTCTTCATTATTATTGGTGAAGTAAATAAGCAGTCGATATATGCAATCAAAAGGGTCCTTGAATTAATTATTATTTAATAATAGTAATAGGCAATATAATAATGGGAAATTTAACTGTTGAGTAAATTCATTAAGTATAGTTGATTTAAAAGAAAATTATTGATTGATTAATTAAGCGAAAATCACTTACAAGTTTTTAGGTGTGTGTGCAACAAGCGAGTTTTATATCGAAAACTTATATTTTTTCCAAACGAATTTATTTACGAATATAGACCCAGTGTTGCGGTTTTGTGTATTAATTGAAAAGAAATTCCTGGGTTCCAGTCAATATTATTGTTTATTAGTCAAAACTTTTACAAATACGTTTCGGTGTCTTTCTCCACCATCATCAGTTTGTCTAAAATACACATTCACAGTCGTCATTAATTTAAAACAAAAGCTCTGCTAAAATATACATACTAAAATACAAATTACAAATATATTAAAAAGTATATTAAAATCATAGGATCACAGGTGATGAGTCAGGACAATCGTGTTCGGGAAAAGATTAGAATTTACTGTTTAGAGATTTAAATTTTACTTACATGCATGCATGGCTGTTTCTACCTTCATATTTGGCCAACTATTGAAAAATCTTTGCTTTGTTCATAGAACAAGTAAAGAACATGTAAAGAATAGTTTATTTCCAAATATATTATAGTTATTACAATACAGAATACAGTTTAAACAATTTTAAAATTTTCCAACAAAATGCGATTATAAACTCGTGTATGTTATAATATATATTATTTTAATTTGCTCGATAGAAGTTTTCTCTGTAATGTCCAAAATTACTTTTGTTTTAAAGGATACTGTTCAAAATGCTACTTCTGCAGCCACAATCAAATGGAACAAGAGAGGCAGAAAAAGTCTCGTCATTCACAGCATCATCCTGGCGGGCACCGGGGAGAATCCTCAAAAAGCCCGGTATCTGGATTTACAAAGTTTGAGGAAAAGAAAAAGCAGCAAACAGATAAGAAGACGAAATATTTGAAAAGTTTGCCAGTGTTTAGGAAAACGTCCAGTGCTAAAGGTATGTCGACTATCAACTAGTAAAATTACAGTGATTATTAAAAAAGTGTTTTCTTTCCAGAATCTGGGAAACCCGATAAGCACGCTAATGTTAGGCAGTCTAATCCGGATGCAGATAAGCTAATGGCGGAGTTTCTGGGTCAATATGGATATCTCGGGGACGACATCCGTAAAGATTTTATAAAATGCATCCAGGTTTTCACCTCGAAGCTTCTAAATGAAATGGAGTCAAAACCGATTGACGAACTGGCCGAAATGGCCCAGAAATACTACAATTGGTACAATGGACGAATTAACTCACACGCTGTTTATGCAGAAGTTGATCCAGAAGTTAAAACAGAATTGGAAGGTTTATTTGAAAAGCATAGCATGGTTACTTTGTACACGTGAGTAGCATTCATTTATTATCACGTATATGTATAGCCTTGGTTATAACTAGTTGGAGTTAATCACATTATGATGTGTACTTGTGGCGCTGGTCTAAGAACGTGTCACGTTTGTACAAACGTTTCACTAAAAACCACTTGAGGGGGTCTTCGCAATCTTATCAGATGTGTTATTTGCCAGCCAGTAGTTGTTGTAACTGGGTACAATTGCCATTGTGAAATAGACATTTTTCATTTGCAAATGAACTTGAAATGTTTCAGATTTTTTACGCTGCCTATTTATCTAGAAATTTGCAATTTCTATTTAAATTTCGAGGTCAGTTATTGTTGTGCTCCGAAATTACTCAAAACAACTATATTATGTTGCGTCCCTTCCCAACGCGACAACAAACCACAATTTAAAGTGTGGATGTGGTACACGGTAGCATCAATCCATCCATGATCGGTTTTTTTGGCAGCAGTGTCTATGGTTTACTTTTTGATAGACTGAAAACATGCAGATTTGATATTCCTGGGTATTTACGGGAAACAACGTTTGAGGCAAAACCCGCAAAAAAAGACGCGGTGTCGTCGCGTTTGCGCCGCACTCGTGTTGCGGTTGAGTTGCGCCCGCGATCCTTTGGTTTCGAACGCGGCATAACGGCCTGCGCTTGAATTCCCGTTGATCTAGAGATGGGCAACTCAGTGAATTTTCAAGAAACGGCGCAGTGCCGGTGGAATGACTTGGTGCACCAATCCAACGCAGCGGCGCATTTTATGTTGCAGTTAACTCATATATCAACTCATTTATATTTTACGCCGTACGCCAGACGATAAATCGATAAATGTGCTGTCGTATAGTCATGCGTCGTGGGCGTTGTGTTTACGCGGTGCAGCTGCAGCAATAACATAGTTTTCATTTGCGATTATTTAGTGCTGAAAATTTTTTTATTTTGTAGCATGTGTAGGTAGGCAACATTGTCAGTGCTTCAATTTGTGCCAACACAGCATTCTTTTTATAATATACGATTCGAAATTCGGGTACTTACCGAACCGAGATAAATAAGAATTCATCAGTCATTAGAATATCTTTGACATAAGTCATCTGATATGCAGATTGCCTGAAATACCGTAGTCAATTTGTAGATTGCCTAAAGTAGTGCCTAGTCATTTCGCACATTCGCATATTTCGTACATTCCCGATAACATATTTATAACATGTGATGAGGGTTTGAAAATAAAATAAAACGTGGAACTCTCTCTGAGGCTTCGAAATTCCACAATCGCACGGGCGGGATTATAATTACATAACACGTAATATAATCTCTGCCGACAATGCCAGGAATCATATGGTGTCTACCAGGCCTTCACGAACTTGCAATCCGAAGTTATTTGTTGCAATCAGGGTTGGTGCTGCCACCTGTGAGTTTGTAGATGAACTCCGCCGCAAGCGTAATGGCGTAATGAAAGGTGTGACCTAGTCAGACGGGATGAGTTATAAATCATCAAGTCCCAGAGCTGCAACAACTTAAAAGCGCAACTCAACTCAGGGTTACCCATGCCTACGTTGATCTGCCGTCAAACAACCGACCACGGATCGATTGTGAAAAACTGTCAGCGTGCCTCCCGTGCTCCTACCACCACGTCTACAGATTAGGCCTGAAAACAATGGGTTGTGTGGCACTTGCTGATGCCGATTTGTATGTCAATGTGCCCCAACAGCTCGCCCCTTACGACGCAACACCTTCAACAACACTTAATATTTAATCTCATTCAAGATGGCAAACTGCACCGGTGAGTTACTGCGCCGGTGCGTTGGGTTGGCGCATCAAGCCGTTTAGGTAACACTAAGGATACATGCCTAGTCTGAACACCTGAAAATCCACTTGTTACTCAGGCCTACTAAAAACGTACGAAGCTACACGTCTTGAGATTTTGGTACATTGCGAGAGCGTTGCGGTTGTGTAGCCTTATGCACGTCCAAACCGAACGCCTAAGATGTTACGCTCAAACTTTTCCACAATCCATGTATAGTCGGTTGTTTGACGGCAGATCCAAGGGAATTGTGGCGACTTCGACTACCAAGCAATCAATTAGCTGGGCAAGTGGTAGAGGCAGAATAGAACAAGTGCCATTTATTTGAAAATAATAACAGGACTGCGATAATTCAGCAAACATCAAAGTTTTCTCTTTGTCAAATCGCCATTTCCTTTAACATTCAGTCAGTTTTTAACATTCAAATCGCCATCTTTCTAATCGTTTCTAATTCATTTGGTTCCCTGGCGCGTGGCAGCAAGCTGTACGTCCAGTTCCATGTACAATTCCACTGAGCATGAATATTCAATGCTTTCGAAATTGCACTATTGCAATCTGTATTTAACTCGCTACACTCCCGCTCGCTGGCCAGGAACGCCCGACTCATGCTCAATTCATTTTATTTTATCTTGTTCCCTTCATTTTCCAACAGTCCAAATTCATCGCAGGTCCGTTCAGCATGCGGGCATCTAATTTGCCCAGTTCCCCCAGTTTAGTGATCGCTCTCGTTAGTCAGGACCAGCCACCGCTGCAGTTGAATCCATTTTTTTCCCTTGTTGCTGGCTAGACAGTAGGAATTTATAAGCTCTGGGATCACCACAAGGCGGTCTCCTTTCTCAGGGACTTTTCGGTATACTGAAATAATGAAGATTTGAGACGAGTTGTCTACTAGAGCGATACGATTGGTGATACGGCACAGTGATGAGCGACGGCACAGCAAGTGATGAGCAATTCTACTCCACATCGTTTACTAGGGGTATTTATTTTGGAAGCAACCAAAACAACTGTGATTTTAATATATTGCTGATATTTATGGACTTCGTCTTACTGCAAGCTACACAGTTTGATCATCGCGCGACTTGATATGAAGCTTAAGCCATGCGGCGACCCACTAAGTTTTCGCATTTGAGCACAGAATTCCTCTATCCGGCGACCACACAACCAAATGAACACCGATCTCCATTTCTGGACCTTCTGCCATTCAATTAGCCGAGAAGAAGTGGAGAAGACAAATCCATTGTCAATCTAATTTAGAAAACTGAGGTGAAATTTAAAATAAAAATAGATAAAAAATTACATTTTCAGCTCTATAAACCCATCCATAGTCCTATTTCGTTGTTCATTTCCAGTTTCCCGTGTCTTTGCATCATCTAAATCAATGCTCCTATTTCTGCCATTTCGTTATATCATAGTCCAATTCCGGCCTTCCATGTCCAAAGTCGTCATAAAAGAGCAAGATGTACGTCTGGTTCCAGTCCAAAATACCAACTATTCCAAACTTCATTCCTCGCCGTCTTTCGTCGGCCCAAGTCCATCTCCCATATCCGCTTTTATTCCTTTCCCTAGTCACTGCCCAAATTATCATTTGCCATATCCACATCTAGTCCATCTACCAATTCTCAGTCCGTCATCTTCTATTCCAAACCTTCCAATCTACTTCCCACAGATCCGTCGCCTCGCTATTCCATTTACCAGATAGCCTAACTAGCAACTCCCACAGCTGAGTCCGTTTAACGTAGAGAACGAGAACCGTAAAACGTAGAACAGCGTTTCAGTTTACCCATATTCAGTTACCGTTCTAAGGGGAATGCGCTGTGAAGGCGCCATTGAACTCAGATTCAACTCAGTGTTACCCATGCCTAGAACGCGGCATTACAGAGATTTCAACGTTAATTGGCTATTAGAACTATACTTTAAAAATTAGGAAGAGAAGGTGATTTCACCTTTTTTTTAATCTGGCGACTCACAATAGCAGAACCGCCACTAGTTTAATTGGTAAAAGATGCCTATTTAGGTTCTGGGGTTTATAGGTCAATAGATAGTGGCAGACAATAAAAACACTATTTGTCTTGGTCCTAATAATAAACCACATCAAAAATTAGTTTTTTTACTCTAAGAAACAATTTGTATTCAATGTTAACATTAATTTAAGACAAATTAATTGAAAGTGATATGTTTATTGATGTAGGCTTGTCTGTTGCAGATGGTTGTTCTGTCCATCATTTACTAACGATGAAGAGAAAGATCTGTCCATTCAAGATCGAATAAGAAAGCTAACGTGGGTAAATGCTCATCATTTGGATTGTTGTATCAGTGAAACGAGCCTGGAAGTGCGAGATCTCGTTTATACTGCCATCACCGATTTGCTAGGAATGGACTCGGTGAACGCTCCACAAGAAAAGCTCCAATGTGTTGTGAAATGTTGCCGAAGCGTCGTAGAAGTTTTACAGCACTGCCAAGGTAAATTTTAATTTCCGCAATCATGCTTAGGAAATTGCGTTGCTTTGGGAATGTATTTTAATTGTGATCCTTCTATAAACATAAATTTATATCTGACTAAAACATTAAATGTAGCCGTTATTTCTGCCAGCGTTATTCAAAAGGCAAACATAATTAATATCTATTTGAACGAGTGGAACAAACGCTACTTGAATTCGTAACGTCCTTGCTGGCAAAATGCAACTTTAAGCCTACGTTCTCTAGAGCTATTCATTCAAAGTGGAATCAAAGAACAAGTGGATGCTCGAATAATCTAAATTCAAACATTGGTTTAGTTCCGGGTTTTGGAGTATTATGTCTCAACCACACTGTCAAAACTGAACTATCATCATCTTGAAACAAGTGGGTTTTTTCGGGTTTTTAGGCCGTCGTTCGGTAGAATTTCTTCTTGACCCCTCGGGGCCCCACAGTTTGTAGCACATCTGAAACACAAACATAATTATAAATCCAGGGTGGCGTTTTGACAACGAACAATGGATTACAAGTCCTGAAACAAAATAGTAGTTTTAGCAAAGCGAGCGATAATTGAAACAAGTGGGTTTTTCGGGTTTTTAGGCCGTCGTTCGGTAGAATTTCTTCTTGACGTTTCGCAAGCACGAGTGGCTTGCATCTTCAGAAGTGGTTTGCTTGAACGCTTACACTGTTCTGATGCGATTCCTCGGGCGCAGTCCGTATTTATGCACCGGTTGCGATGACGTGGTTTGTGATGACGTGGCCTGTCTCATCGGAGCTTGCGCATTCTGTTGGCTGTTGCTATCCTCTGGTGTACTGGATTCTCTCTCCTGTCCTGAGCTGTTGCTTTTTCTTGCTGTTTTTGCGTTGGTGAGTGATGGAAACCATCTCCTGTTCAGCGCCATTGTCTCTTCTTTTCTGTTGAAATTGTCGTCGTGTTTGTAGATTTCAATGGCTTCTCGTATTCCCGACTAATACGAGAAGCCATTGAAATCTACAAACACGACGACAATTTCAACAGAAAAGAAGAGACAATGGCGCTGAACAGGATATGGTTTCCAGCACTCACCAACGCAAAAACAGCAAGAAAAAGCAACAGCTCAGGACAGGAGAGAGAATCCAGTACACCAGAGGATAGCAACAGCCAACAGAATGCGCAAGCTCCGATGAGACAGGCCACGTCATCACAAACCACGTCATCGCAACCGGTGCATAAATACGGACTGCGCCCGAGGAATCGCATCAGAACAGTGTAAGCGTTCAAGCAAACCACTTCTGAAGATGCAAGCCACTCGTGCTTGCGAAACGTCAAGAAGAAATTCTACCGAACGACGGCCTAAAAACCCGAAAAACCCACTTGTTTCAAGGAATGGCCTCGAAAGTCTATCTCTTTTGATATCATCATCTTATTAAGTCGAGTTTTACTCACTTCCTCGTTTTTGTTTAATTTGTTATGCTTCTTTATGGTATCCGATACATATCGCAACGTTTTAGTATTGTTCATTAAAAAAAACCATTTTTAATAAAATTTCAGTATCTGCAGCAATTTTTTGATAATATCAATAGTCAATATCAATGACTGATGCAAAAATTATATTATTTTATTTCAGGAGGGCCAGTGAGTGCAGACGAGTTTCTTCCCGCTTTAATTTTTGTGGTTCTAAAAGCGAACCCGGCTAGGTTGAAAAGCAATATCCTTTATGTCACCCGATTTTGTAAAGATTCGAAACTTATGCAAGGCGAAGCAGGTTATTACTTTACTAATTTGGTAAGTTTAATTGATCGTGCAAGTGATTACAATTAATATTGGTTTGCAGTGCTTATTAACAACTATCTCTGAAAACGATAGAAAACGATATATTCGACGATATCATAAAACCAATTCTTCATTATTTAATATTTTTGCATGCAAATCAAATACTTTAAAACACTATTAGAAAAAGTTATATAAGTGACTATGTTCGAAAAGATCACTTGAAGAAAATATATCAGTCTGCAACGTTATGGCAGCAAATATATTTCTGATATTTTTCTATGGAATGCTGGGTTCAGGCAATGAAGCAAAGAAAATGATAACTTCTTCTCCTTCTTGCTCTTCTCCGTAACACTACAACCCAGGGTGGGTTTTGGCTGCCTTGACTATTTGCCTCCACCTAGAACGATCTTGAGTCAGCTCCCTCCAGTCCTGCTGGTCCACTTCAAGGATAGCTAGATCCTTGTATCTCCATCTAAGCCTAGGTCTTCCCAGTGGTCTTTTTCTTTGTGGGGCTTCCTCCCATACCCGTTTTATTAGTCGGTCGTTTTGACTTCTCTGTGTGTGCCCTGCCCATCTTAGTTTGCTGGACTTTATTTCCTGGATGATGTCAGGGCTTTGATATATTTGAGCAAGCTCTGCGTTGATTCTCATTTTGTAATCGCTGTTTTCAGGATTTCGTTATGGGCCGTTATGGGCAGGATTTTTCTCTCAAACCTTAGAAGCTCCGTGCCGCTCCGTCCTGTCAGGGTCCAAGTTTCAATGGCGCAGGTTGCTACTGGTCGTACTATTGTTTGATAAATCACGGTTTTTGCCTTTCTAGTGATAAAGTTGGATTTTATCAGGACTGGTATTGCAAATGTGCATTTGTTTGCATTTGTGATACGCGGTTTAATCTCTTCCTGCATATTATTGCCAGCCGCTATCACTGCGTCCAGGTACTTGAAGGTATGCTCCGCACATTCTCAAAATTATATTCATCCATCGTGGTGTTCTTGTGGTGTGTCTCTTATATTCATTCATGGTGAAGAAAATGCTAACTTCCCATTGCTAAAATAGACAAACTTTAAAACGTTGATAAATTGGAACAGTGTGGGTTTAAATGAATATTACGAATATTGAAAATTATTCAATCAGCATAATTGATTCTTAAGATATGTAAGCTATACTTTTGATGACTAAAACCAACTCTATTTGAATTTTCAAATAACTTAAAATAAACAAATAAATAAATATTATTGGAGTTGGAATTAGTTTAAAAGTTTTTTTTTCGAAATTTGAGGCTTTATTGAGCAAAAATGGTTACAAATCGATTATTCAAAGTATTGTCCATCTGTCTTTCTGTCAATTTTCGGATATCAGCTCGGAAAAACAGTTCGTCTTTTGATGCGATCAAGCCATGTGCCATCGATCGTAACAAGTAGTAATCGGACGGGGCAACATCTGGGGAATACGGTGGGTGCGGTAGAACATCCCATTTGTTCTTATTCCTCTTATATTAGGATTATATCCTGTTTTTCATCAACATCATAGCTTCAGTTGTGACGCTGAACTCCAGCTTTCATACCAGCGGGTTGGTGGTCGTCCCGGGGGTCTTTTTGAACGTGGTACTCCCTCTCTGGCAATTTTTGGCAGTCTGGTGTTGCCCATCCTGTCAACGTGATCTCTTCACTCTCGTCTCCTGTTACGAGACCATCTCACGACGTCTTGGATATCGCACTTAGTTCTTATGTCGTCGCTTCTTACATGGTCCAGTAGGCTACATCCCACCAGAGATATTAGTGTTCTCATTTCAGTTGTTCTTATAAGCCGTTTAGTTAGAGCATTTTCCGCTCTGGTTTCGACTGCATACGTCATCACAGGTTTTGTATTTTATGGCTTTGCTCTCCACAGACATATATTTATTTCGGCATATTATGTCTCTCAAATATCCCGATATCAAGGCTGCTTTTGTGGTCTGCGCTCTCACTTGTTCTTTTAGGTCTCTACTACTTGTTATGTTGACCCCAAGGTATTTAAACTGCAGGACCTGTTCGACGCTCTTGTTGTAGATGGCAAGATTGCATCTGCGCTTTTCCCTTGATACCGTGAGAGGCTGTGTTTTGGTTGTGGATATTTGCAAGCTAAACCTTGGACGCCATCCGTTCAAACTTATAAAGAATCCTTTGCAAGTTGTCCTCATCTTCGGCGATTAGCACGGAGTCGTCGGCATAGCATATCAACTTTATGTCCTCATCACCCATTCGATTCCCTCTGCCAACCTTCTTGACTTCTGTAATACGTTCGTCCATTATGATGTTAAATAATGCAGGACTTAAGCTGTCTCCCTGCCTTATTCCAGTTGATATGGGTACTTTCTCAGATAGTTTGCCTGCAACTTTTATGTAAGTGTGGTTATCTGTGTTGAGTTCCGCAATAATTGTTATTATGTTGTTAATATTTCTCTTCTGCAAAAGCGGCATGACGTCGGATAGTCTTACTCTATCGAAAGCCTCAGTCAGGTCAACAAAGCACATGAAAGCTGGTTTATTGAATTCTATAGCTTTTTCGGTTATTTGCCGGATGGTGAATATTGCATCAATAGTGGATCTGTTCTTTCTGAATCCCTGTTGTTCTTCGCATATTCCAGAAGCTACTACTTCTCCCTCAAAGATCTTTGTAAGGAGTTTTGAGATTGTAGGCCAATTCCTCTGTAGTTAGTTAAGTCAGTTTTTGACCCCTTTTTGAAAATTGGTATGGTAATTCTATATTTCCACTCTGCTGGTATTTCTTTTTTGTGTAGTACTTTGTTAAAGAAGGCATGTATCTGGTCTAGTAGCACATCACCTCCGTATTTGATCATTTTATTGCTTATCTCGTCCATTCCCGGCGACTTTCGCTTTTTCAATTTTCCAACGAGTTGTTTTATCTTTTCCCTCGATATGTTCCACTGTTGGTGTGTGCTACTATCGTTTAGTTGTGATTTGATGGTTTTAGCGTTGACGTTAGTTTCCTTATATAGCTCACAAAAATGTTTCTCCCAGTCGTTAGTAGAGATCCTGGTAGTTTGTATGTATTCGTTTATTTTTTTTTCCTGGTTCGAAGCATGTTCTACACTTTTTTTTTGCCCTCCATAAAGGTCGTATTCCATATCTTTGGAGAATTTTTCCCAGTAAGCCTCTTTTATTGTTTGGATGTGGTTATTGGTACTATTTCTAACAATTTTGAATTCATTGTATGTGATTGACTTTGATCTGTATTCTAGATATGCCTTTCGTTTCTCCTCAGCCAGTAGTTTAATTTCTTGATTAAACCAGGGTTTGGTATTCGGCTTTTTATCACTTCTGATGAATCTTCCTGATGCTTTTCCCAAGTGCCTCTTCCGCAGATTTTATTATATTTGTCTTTAGTTTCTTCCATGCGGTTTCCAGATCGTCTGTGCACTCAGTACTGTGCATACTTTAATTTTTTCTTCCAGTCTTTGCTGGTACAGTTGCCTTGTCGACTCATCGGATAGCGATTCCACATTGAGCCTTCCCATTTCAACGTTTCCAAGTACTTTTTAACGGGTTTTGCGAATGAGGACGAGCGTTGTCATGTTGTCAAATGACTTTTACGTGCCGCTGCTTGGATTGCAGCCGTTTTTCCTTCAATGTCCGGCTCAAACGCATCAATTGTGTTCGGTAGAGGTCCCAGGTGATGGTTTTGTTGGGTTTGAGCAGCTCATAATAAATGACGCCCAGCTGATTCCACCAAATACAGAGCATTAGTTTGGATCCATGGTTATTCGGTCTTGGCGTTGATGATAATCTGTGGCCGGGGTATCCATGCGATTTTTTACGTTTGGGGTTGTCGTAATGGACCCACTTTTCATCGCCAGTGACGATGCGGTGCCAAAAATCTTTCTTTTTTTTGACGTGCTAACAGCTGTTCGCACGTCATAATCCGCCTCTCCAAGTCTCTCGGCTTCAGCTCGTATGGCACCCAATTTCCTTGCTTCTGAATTATACTCATGGCTTTGAGTCGTTTGCCGACTGTTGACAAGTTGACAACTCCCAATGACATGGACAATTCTTGGAGCGTTTGACACGGATCTTCGTCGAGTAACGCCTCTAATTCTTCGCCTTCGAACTTCGTTTTGGAGTGCCCACATGCAACATACGTTTAAAACGCCATTTCTTAGAAAACCATTAAAACTAATTCTAACTCCAATACATATACAAATAATTCTTTTATTATTAAAAATTCAAATCCTGTTATGTAAAAATCCTATTTTCGTATTATTTCGTTGACTACGTGCCGAGATATGAAGGGTGAATAATTTTCTTAAGGCAGTTAAAAGGGGGTTCTTTCATTTGTGTCTAATGTAAATTATTAAAAGCCGTCTGACTTGAATCACTTATGCCCGACATACCGTCATACCTATTAAATTGTGTTTTTATCAATTAGATTTTCACCATTTACTAATTAACAAAGGAAACTTCATACAAACTCAGATTATCAAAATACTTTAATGTTGTTCGTACGTTGAAACATATTGTCAGTGATCAATTCCTCATAAGATATGGGATGTCGCTTATACTGCACTGTGGTTTTCATTGAATCTAACTTGTGTTAGGACAGAGCCTTGCACCCTTCTTCAACGGTTACTTGGACCGGAGCTATTTCAAACCATCAAGATCAAGGAAGATCTGCCCGAATAATTTAAATGATTCTCTAAACCAGGCGTTGGAACGCTTAACTACCTTAATCGGCGGTACCAATTTGCTTGCAATATATAACTCAACTTTAAATACGCGCATCTATTATATCGTTATAGTTATACATTTTAAGTTTTGAAGAGCACAATTTAAAAACTAACCATAAATGCGCAGCACGACATGTTTGTTGATAAATATCTGAAACAATTATTGGCAGCAGTAGTCATTTCTCTGATGAACATCATGATCTTTCTACTACTGTAAAATATTGCTTAATAGCAAAATTGGAAGTGCATCTTCAAGAGCTAATATCTTGGTCAAAATAACTAAAAATTATTTTAAATATTTTTTTAGATTCCTGTAGTAAGCTTTGTATATTTTCAATACTTGATGCTAAAACGTTCCATAGTGATTTCGGAGAGATTTCGGAAAGACTCATACATCTACAGACAAAATGGATAAACAACCCCGACAACTGGTCCTTACTGAATCCCCTTTGTCTTACAAGACCAACCAGACAATCCCGCTTCCGTTTCCCTACATCAACGCTACTCGAACACTTACAAACGCAACTGGCGACAATAAAATAATTTTTTCTTGTCATTGGAATTTTATTTAATAATATTGTTAACCTAGAATAAGAGAATTTTCATATTTGTTTTTTATTTAGATTAAGACTACATGTATTAAACAAGGGCAGAAAGACCGATAGGTCGATAGCCTTTTTTAGAAATAAAGATGTTTACTACTACTACTAAGTTCCATAGTCAAGTGTAGAAACTATTACGTGTGCCATAAATGCAAGATCATTTATATCCACAGTTTAATGTTGAAAATTACTACCCTGGTGTAACTAGGACAAAGTAGTTTTGGAATTGGGAATTTTCACTAGGCACTGGGTAGGAATTGGACAGTAGTAGTAAATATCTTTATTTCTAAAAAAGGCTATCGACCTATCGGTCTTTCTGCCCTTGTTTAATACATATAGTCTTAGTCTAAATGAAAACAAATATGAAAATTCTCTTATTCTAGGTTAGCAATACTATTAAATAAATAAGATTTCAGTGGCAAGAAGGAATTATTTTATTGTCCACTAGTCCGTAGCGTTTGTAAGTGTTCGAGTGGCGTTAGTGTAGGGAAACGAAAGCGGGATTGTCTGGTTGGTCTTGTAAGACAAAGGGGATTCAGTATGGTCCAGTTGTAGGGGTTGTTTGTCCATTTTGTCTGTAGCTGTATGAGTCTTTCCGAGATCTTTGTCATGTTTGTGCGTTCGTATAGTAGTTGGGTGGGGGGGTTGTGTAGTGGGTTTTGGGGGTGTCTTATTCGTGTTATTAGTCTTAGTGCAATTTGTTCTGTTGTTTGTATATAACGTTTTGTCCTTTCTGTTCCGTTGGTCATGAGTATATGTCCATAGTCTAGTAAGGGTCTACAAATAGCTTTATATATTTTGGTAGCGGTGTTTGTGCTAATTCCTCTGTCTTTGTAGGTTAGTGATCGGAAGTGTTTTGTTCTCTTTGTTGTTTCTGCCCTGATGTTTCGTATGTGTTTAGTGAATTTAAGTTTGTGGTCAATTGTGATTCCAAGGTATTTTACGTCGTTTTTTGGTTGTGTCGTTTGGCCGTCTGCAGTTATTGTAGGGGAGTCAGCATTGAGTCTGTGGTTTGTGAGCAGAAGTTGGTTTTTTGACGCGTTTGGTGTTAGTCTCCATTTATAAAACCATGTCATTGTGTTGTTTGTTAGTGTTTGGAGTCTTTGAGCTGCTCTCTCAGTAGTTTTGTCATGTACAATAAGTGCCGTGTCGTCTGCGTATTGTAATATGTATGCCGATCTGTCGATTTGATTTTTGTCTGGTAAGTTGTAATTGTATATGTCATGGCAGTATATATTGTAGAGAAGGAATTGCACATTTTCCTTAGTCAGTCATCTTACATTAATGAAGATATTTTTAGTCCATTTTGTGGGTATTTAAATGAGAATCATAATCATGCTTTTTTTAGTTTTCCAATTTTTGGCCATTTCATATTTAGTTAAAAATGATAATGATTCCCAATGGTGAAAATGGGCATGTTCTACATAATTTTTGTCCAACTTTTAATGTCCAAGAATATTTTTCTCGCATTAATCCTCAATAGTCATAAACTAATTTGTGAACCAATTCAATTGTTCCGATTTCTACCAGGGTAGCTATCAAACGCGTAGTATAATTGATTCGAGAAAGAAACATATTAATTTAACTGAAACTCCCGTACAAATTGCTTCTTTTCTAATTCAGCTTAATTTCCTTTCAGTGCTGTGCAGTTTCCTTCATTGAAAATCTGACCGCTGAATCTTTGAATATGACTGAGCAGGAATTTGAGGATTATATGACTGGCAAAGTGGTTACAGTCAGCGCATGGGAATCTGCTTTGGTGGCTTGTGAAGGTAACATATCGTCAAAGTAATCCTTTTACTTATGTTGATTGATGATTTAAAGCATTAACATTAAATTCAAATCATTTACTTTGATATTATACTCGCCTAAGTATACATGTGGTTTCCTTGTATGCACATACACAGAATTGAATTTTTGTACACATACGTTCATAAAATATTTATTGAACTTTGAGTAGTGCGATATAACATGAACATGGAAAATTGAACATATACAAGATTAGATGTTCGTGTTAGAAGGTTCTATATCCGGTTTTATTTGGCTATCCAGCAGACTACTATCTGAACTTTTGCCTTTATGTGGATACTCGTGTGTAAGCCTCCAACAGTGAAGTGAGGGGATGACAATTAAAACAGCAAACACCTGGCTTTTAAAGGGGAATTCACTAGGAGAAATATTCTCTGGAAAGATAGCCTTAAGCTTATTTTGATATTCTGATTCGATATTTAAAAAGTAATTGAAACCCATGATCGTGGAGTGCCATTGTATATTCAACTATTATCACCTACGACCGTCCACTTCCTCTTTATAATAGTCGAATCGTCGGATTTTTTATCCCTGCTGAAACTGGTTTTTGCCAACATAAAGTTTAAAAAAGTTAATTTTTTACCTGGTTACAACTCAGCTTTGCAAGGTTTGAATTATGGTATCTATGTACCTTTCTACATATAGGATCACTGTAGCCTCGTGAATCTCTCTTATTTGTGGCTATTTATTATTGTAGTAAATGACTCTCTCAAGTCGTTGCTCGTCATTTCGAGCGTCGTGACTATTCATGGTACCATGGTCGCCATGCTTCTCTATCCTCTACGGTTCTCATTACTTCTGTTATTGACATATTTGTAAGGTCCTTGATTTGGTCTATGAATCTTACAGGAGATCTGCCTCTCGTTCTTTTGCCGTCCACCTTCCCCTGGATCACAATTTTCTCCATCCCATCCTTCCGTATCACATGACCGAAATATTTCAGTATGCGTCTCTGGATTATTGGGAGGAGCCTTTCATGATCTCGAATATGTAGTTCCCTGCGTATGGAGATATTTGTTCTATGAGCTGTCCAAGGGATCCTCAATATCTCGCGGTAGCATCTCATTTCAAGATTCTGGCCCATAGGTTGCGATGGAGAATATCAACGCTTTGAGAAGTCTCATCTTGGTCATTTTTCGGATATTGTGGTTTTTCCAGATTTTAACTAGTCTGCTCAAAGCTTCTTTTGCCATTCCAATTATTCTCCTGATTTCTGGTTCAGATCCTCTTTTGTTGGTTATTTTTGCGCCGAGATAAATGACAGTCATTGTTGTGTATATTTTCCTGACTGTACTTCAATTTATTTCAAAATTTCACTGGGTTTCAGTCAATTTTATTGTTTATTATTTAAAATGTTACAAATACGTTTCGGTCGAATGTCCAACCAAATGTAAAGGTAGATACATCTAGACATACAAACTGATGATGGTGGAGAAAGACACCGAAACGTATTTGTAACATTTTAAATAATAAACAACAAAATTGACTGAAATCCAGGAAATTTTGAAATAAAATAAATGACAGTGTCATTGGTTTCTACATTGTGGATGAGTCGAAGTGGCATTGGGATTGCCTGAGGTCTGTCCACAATCAACACAGCATTTGGTCCTATTTAGTGGTAGGCCTGAATCCAAACTAACAGCTTCTACACGTTGAAGTATTTCAAACATATTGTTGTATTCTTGTCATACAGGGCTTTCATGATATATATGTGATGTTTCGGGACCCCCATCTCACTCAGGATGATCTATAGTCGTCCCCATTGTACGGTATCAAAGGCTTTGGTGTAGTCAAGGAAACAAAACATAGCCGGTACGTTATACTCATATACTTTTTCTATAATTTGTCGTAAGTTCATAACTTGGTCTCGCGTTCCACGCCCCGGCATAAACTCTGCTTGTTGTGGGGGGATCTGATTTGCAAGAGAACTTTACTGGCATGGCTAATCAAAGCGATGGTTCTCTAGATGCCACATTCATCTTTAGCTCCCTTTTTATGTATCAGGATGTGCACTGATTCTGTCCATCTTTCGGGCCATTTACCGTTTTCCCATACTTTTGTTTGCATATTTGATGTAGTAGATCTGTGCCTTTGTTGCCGCTGCTTTTCATCATTTCAGCGACGATGTTGTCAGATCCAGAAGATTTGTGGTTGTTAAGCTTGCTCAGAGCGGCTTCTACTTCGGATTTTAGTATACGAGGTTCGCGTTGCTGGATGTTTTCTAGATCATCGTCGCTCTGTGCATTCTCTTCTTCTGAGGCCATTAAATTCTCGCAGTATTGTCGCCATCGTTCTATGATTTCAGTTTTTGTTGTTAACCTAACTCCATGGGTGTTCTTGATTGGAAGGTAATGAGCTTTGAAGGTTTTTGAAAGCATTTTAACTTTTTTAAAAAGATCTCGAGGTTGGTTTGTGTTAGCATGATTTTCGATGTCTTCGCATATTGATGCTATCTACAGTTTTTTGTCGTTATATATACTCCTGCTGATCGTTTTTCCAAGTTCGCTATATTTTTTTTTATTGTTGCCATCATCAATGCCCCTGATTTTAAGCTCTCTCCTCTCGGTTATAAGATTCCATGTTAGTGGAGTTATCCATGATTTTTTGGGATGGTCGTTCCTATCTGTATGAGTTAGCGCGGCCGCACATTTACAGGCTTGTTCCATCTCTGTCCAGAGGTCATTAGCATCCATACGCTCTGCTTTTCTTGTGATAGTTGTCAAAGCTCTCATGTCATGTGGAATCGCTATCCTCGATTTTGTGTTTGAATGTGGAGTTGTTGCCTATATTCGAAAGGTTGGGTTTAGGTGGTCGTTGTCGATCCTTGTGCAGCTTTAAACAAAGCTCTGCGACCAGTGCGTTGTGATCACTGCCACAGTCCAAACCGGGGCAGGTTTTTATATCTCTAATCGGGCTTTTCCATCTACTCTTTATTAATAAATAGTCGATCTAATTGCGAGTGTGTCCATTTGGTGATTTTCATGTGTACAATCTCTTGACATGATGTTGAAAGTAGGAGTTAGCGATTGATAGCTGATTCTCTGCATAAAATTCTATTAGCATCTCCCCACGTTCATTTCTTGCTCCTGTTCCATACTGCCCTACGACTGATCTTATGTGTGAGTCGGCTTTTGTTTCTGCAATTTTGGCATTAAAATCAGCCAGAATTATTAAAAGCTCCCTGTTTGGAGCCTTCAAGAGTATCGGGGAAAGTGATTCATAGAAGTTGTCGATGTCGTCCTGAGACGATGTAGATGTGGGGGCATGCTGGGTCGCTGACTGCTTCGTAGTCAAATACTGTATCCTTTAAGTGTTTATGTACTATAAAGGCGACCCCGTTGATGGATTTTGTGTCATTTCCTAAGGATATTATGAGGTGGCCGTTCTGCGGTACGTAGTGGCCACTATTTCTCCAGTGACTCTCTGATATGCCAACAATGGCTAAGTCTTCCACGGCCTCTTCGACAATTTTCAATTTTCCGGGTTTATTCAGACCTTGAACGTTCCACGTGCAGATTTTATGCATTGGCGGCTTCTGGTTTTGTTATTTTCCATTAGTATATTTTCTATGGGAAGCCTGGTTACCTGGTCCCATAGCCAGTAGCCAATTTCACACTCGTAGTCCTGGTGCTCGAGCGCTGAGTGCTTGTCGGGTCGCATGGCTTTAAAACATTTCCTTTTTTTTATTCCTCTAAAACCTTTCTGGTAAAATACAATACATTAATTTATCCTAAGGTTATCATTATTGTCCTCAAGGTATGCATCAACTGTGCGAACATCTTGCTCGATTAAAAACCTTGAAAGAACGCAACTTGAAGATCCAAGACGACAAAACCAATTTAATGGAAAGCATGAAGTTGCTCAAAGTAGGTACTTAGTTTTGATTAAGATTTAGTCTGGAATTAATCTTCTTTTAGGAACAAATTACCACCGAGGTCTCGTCCGTCCTAGAACGAACACCTTTCATAGTTAAACCGAGAAAACTTCCCATTCCGCTAGCAGAGTCCAAACCCAGCACTGGATCTCTGATGGCCAATGTAACGTTTGCAATGGAAAGCTCTGCTCAAAACTTACAAAAAGATAAATTAAACTTGGATATTTCTCACTGCATAACATTGACGTCTCAAGAAGAACTTTCGTCCATCACCCCTGGAATGGATCGTCTTAGTCCTTTCAATGATAATCAAAGCTTGGACGGAACAACTCCAGATGACAACAGTTTCCTTGGCCTATCAAAAGTGAACTATGACATAGATTATTCCGATTTCAGTGCCGATAACAGCATGGCTGAAGCGCTAACCCCTGAAAAAAGATGTTCTCCAACACCGAGCTTCACTCTTGATCCCTTCAGTCCCATTGGATCATCTTGTCCTGTAACTCAGGAACCATTGATTCCATCGAGCGTACCATTGAAAATTTCTGTTCAAAAAGAAGTGGCTAAACCTATAGATGACTTTGTTTTGCCATTTTTGGAGGACTTGCCTCGAAACGATACACAGGAGACACTTCTTGATAAGATTGAATCAACCCCTACTATTCATTTGCCTCCTCCGCTAAATCCCACCAAGCCAGAATACACGGGATTTTCGAAACAAGGCTCAAAAATCCCAAGTATACCCTGTAATACTGGCGATTTTCATTCGTTGGAATGTGAACCGTCCACTTCCAATCGCGAATAGGTTGTTTAGATTTTGCTATATAATTAGATGATATTTTTTGTTGAGTATTATTTATGAATTGTACTACCTATAATGTATTGTTAAAAATTAGTAAATGCAAATTATATTTAAATTTTTTGTAAATTATATTCTCAGTATATTATGTGTCAAGCACAATGATGTTCTTTTCTTCATTACACAACACAAAGGGTAACACTGTGTTGAGTTGCGCTTTTGAGTTAATGCCGCTCGGTGCGTTAATGCGTTATAACTTATCGAGCGATAACCAGAATTTAATAACCAAAACTAGTTCTTGCTCAAGATACTGATCTACTCATGGGTGGGGGGGGGGGGGGGGACTCGAATGCCAGATGGTGTACCCAAGGTTTTCTGTGCGTGAGTCGCGGCCTCTAGTTCGCCTACTTCAAAAACATCATCAAATCTTACAGTTTCCATTTAAGACATGACAACTAAGACGGATAAAGCATAGATTAATCGTGTTTTCGATTTTAAGGTTACAAGGTGTTTATGCCGGCGTGGCTTCTCGTTTTCGGTAACTAGTTTCATAGATAAAGATAATCAATTTCAAAAAATGAGTTCAAAGCTTAATCCTTGCTGTGTGCCTCAGTGCTATGATAGATCTTCAAGACGGTAAGCTTAAGCATTACTAGAATTATTGACATGTTGATTGCTGGATGACACCAACATGATGCATGGTATAAATCCTGGATTCGCCACTGCTGGATAATAAATGTGTAGGAATATACTATCAAGTTTTCCACGTCTTATTCCATTTATTATTATATAGATGGTCCAGTTCCATACAGCAACAAGTCCAAATTTGGCCATTTTTAGTTTAATACGGCAATATGTCCAAAATTAAGTAGTTAATCTTTTGTATACAGCTACAACTCGAAATGTTTGGACTTGTCGAAATGTTGAATATTTTCATACATTTTCAATTAAAAATTTCAAAAAACCTGTACTCTTTAACATTGAATTTCTCAAAACAATGATTTTTGACTTGTTGCTGTATGGAACTGAACCATCGATATATCCAGATCCATATATGTATTTATATATAATTATGTTATCCATACACCTACTTAAATATGTATCTGCATTGGTAATTGTACTTAATTAATTAATTTGTTATATTAATCGAATTACTTGTTTATTTTCTTAAACGTTGACGGAATCATAACATTATGATTTTGATTCTTGAGCAAAGGTTTCTGTTTTCAATAATAAACACTTAACAAATTAATGGTACTATTTATTTACTGCAATAAAAGTTTGTAAATGTTTATGGAGTTTTAATAATCAACATATTCAAACACTTATGGCTGGCTACGCCGATGTACTTTAATTGAGATTAGTTAGATGTTTATGTTCAATTTGATATATTCGTTTATAAATCAGAAACAAGTATTGCCTGTACAAATATATCAAACTGAATATTAAACATCTTTTAATCCCAATAAAAGTAATGGGTCACCGACAAATAGTTAGGACTCAAACCCAGAGTACACAGTAATAGGGACACAAACCCTCAAGATCAAAAATCAGAATAGTACTATAGTATAAATGTTAGGTGGCGGTGGTGAGAGTTGGTTCCCAAATTGTGTAAGGGAGTGGACTTGTCCTCATCTTTGGATCTACTAATGAATCGGTATCGGTTCTGTTAATACCCGAATTTCGAACCGCGAATGCTAAAAAGAATGCAGTGTTGGCACAAATTTTTTTTTAGCACGCAACAATTGAAATTGAACACTGTTATTTCAACGATTTCCGACACTTGTTAAATCATCTAAATATTCAGATCTTTTCTCCGAAAATTCGCTTGTGGACAACTTTAGAAGAAGAAAAAATATGTTGTGACTTCATTATCCGATTCAATAAAACAACTCAACCGGCCTATGTCATAGCCTATCTTCAGTAAAGCCAAAGAAAAATATATTGAATGCGCTGTACCGCTTAAAAGCAAAGCGTATGACACATCAATACGACAGCACTACACATCACGTAACAAAAAGTCCTCTGTTATTTCACTACACATTTATGGTATTATGAGTTTACTGCATCATAAAATGCACCGGCGAGTTACTGCGCCGGAGCGTTGTGTTGGCGCACTACTCTGCGCCAACGCCTGAAAATTCACTGAGTTACCCATGCTTACAATACATGCTATATTGTTATTGATAAATTTCGGTGAAACAAATCAGTTTCGATTTCTAAAATTAGTTCTTATTGAGCAAAACGTGTTTAATCCTCAGATTAAAAAACCTTTAAATTGCTGATTTTATGTGATTTTGAGTACATCAAAATATCATTCAATAACACACACAATATGCGCTTACAAGATCATATTCATCCATCCCAAGACAAGGTGAGGTGATAATACTGGGAAACCTTAACGCTCGAATCAGAAACAACGTAGTACCTGGTGTTAAAAACCGATTCAACGAAGAAAGTAACAACGAAAGCGGAGCATTGTTAACTCAGATATGCGCTATTAACGAACTAAGGATTAATAACACATACTTTCCTCACAAACCACCGCACAGATTTACAGTCGAAAATAATCGTGACCAGAAATCAGTGATTAATAACATAATTACAAACAAAAACATTCTCCCAAATAGAATCCAAGACGTCAGAGTCTTCTGCAAACGCGGGAACCAATCATAACTTAGTACTGGCCAAAATAACTGTCAACGTTCAAAACACTAAAAAACAAACACCGGTAAAAGTAAGCAAAATAAATATTGAATCACTTACAGTCCCGTCAACAAAACTCCTATACCAACAAAGACTCAATAAGAAAATAGAAAGTAACCACATTGTAGAAACAGATAACGCTAAAGACGCCTGGCAAAAAATTAAATCAAACATACTCAAAGCCGCCGAAGAAGCTGTTGAAAGAACCTCAAATAAACCTACCAAACCAAACACAAAACCACGGTTTACTAAGGAAGTCAAAGAACTAGCAAACGAAAAGCGCAAATCATACCTGAAATACAGATTACAAACCTTAACACTTTATGAATACAAAGCCGTAAGAAATACAACCAATAATAAAATCCAATAGATTAAAAGAGCACATTGGGAAAGTTTCTTGGCAGACATCGAACTCGACCTTTATCTCCATAAAGGCCTCCGCCAGAGGAACATTTGGAACATGCTAAGGAATAGGAAAAAAACAATCAACGAACATACAAACATAACGAAACTTGCAGTTAACGATTCGGAAAAACACTTCTGCCAACTCTATAGCGATGACATAGACGCAGTAAATCCTGACACAGAGCACCATACTAACAACACTCAAGAACCGTGGAACGTGTCCTATGAGAGACTGATACAATCGATCACCAAATTGATAAACCGCAAGTCCGCGGGAATAGAAGAAATATCCAATGAATTACTGAAGCACGGAGGGAACACACTATCCAAAGAGCTACAGGGTCTCTTTAATAAAATCATAGAATCCAAAAAAATACCGAACGAATAGAAAGAAAGCATATGCATTCCAATCTTCAAGAAGGGAATCAAAAAAGACCTAGAAAACTATCGAGGAATTGCGCTATTAAGTTCAGTAATAAAACTGTTCACTAAAATGCTGGCGGAAGATATATCCTCTCATGGCATATGCGAAGAGCAACAAGGCTTTAGAAAAAACAGGTCAACAGTAGATGTCATCTTTGCTATCATGCAAATTGCTGAAAAAGCTATAGAATACAACAAAACAGCATATATGTGTTTGTAGATCTTACGAAAGCATTTGACCGAGTAAGATTCACTGATGTTGTGAAACTGCTCTAAAAGAAAAACGTGCACCTGTATATTTCAAGCATTGTTGCGGAGTTAAACACTAACAACTGGACCCAGATACGAGTACAAGTGGAAGGCAGAAAGACACGCATGCTACCCATGCAAACTGGAATAAGACAAGGCGTTAGCCAAAGCCCCATCCTCTTTACCTTGATTTTGGACGAACTTATAGCGGAAGTAAAAAAGGTTGGAAAGGGATACTCACTAGGGGACAAAGAACTAAAAGTAATTTGCTACGCGGACGATGCCATGCTGGTGGCAGAGGGTGAGGACAACATGCAGAGAATGCTTTACCAGTTCGGAAAGACAGCTACCAAATACAACATGGAGATATCGGTAGCAAAATCAAAAGTGCTACCCATCTCAAAAGAGCCCAGAAGATTGTAAAAAGCCCAGAAGATTGACGTAAATTGGCTATATACAATAAACCAGTAGAACAAGTTATGAGCTTCAAATATCTCGGCGTCAACATCACGAGCAGCAGAGACCTTCAAGAAGAAGTAAAGTCTCAAACAACCAAAGCAGCTTTAATTAAATTAAAGCAATAAAGCATTAAAAGCAAAGTCCGCATATATAAAACCTGTGTGAGATCTGCTTTGACTTACGCTGTAGAAATAAGAGCCGAAAATTTCATAACAAAAATGATTATCCGCACAGCAAAAATGAGGTCTCTAAGATCCATGGCACACTACACACTAAGGGACCACAAAAGAAACGAAGACATCCGAGAACTTTGCGATGTGCAACACATAGTTAGATGGTCCCGAAACAGACGTTGCGAATGGAGAGATCATGTTGAACGGATGGACGACAACAGATTGCCGAAGATTACAAGAGATGGTCTCCCAAGATCCAGCAGACCACCTGGACGTCCACCCATACGTTGGCATGAAAGCTGGAATTCATCATCCCAGATATAACTCTAAGAAAGTAGAGAACAAGATGCCTTACAAAAAGGAAGAAGAAGTGTGAAAACCATATATTTTTTTGGTATCGATGAGGTGTAGATAATCATACATACATTTCTTCGACATTACAAGATTATATCTTGTGTGTCGAACCATTTTCTGGAATAATTGCCTGTGTTTCTCTTAATGTAAATATGTTACTGTATAATGTAAAATGTATATAATTTAAAAGTATGTTTGAAGCAAACTAATTTTGCTTTAAACAAGTGGGTTTTTCGGGTTTTTAGGCCGTCGTTCGGTAGAATTTCTTCTTGACGTTTCGCAAGCACGTGTGGCTTGCATCTTCAGAAGTGGTTTGCTTGAACGCTTACACTGCTCTGATGCGATTCCTCGGGCGCAGTCCGTATTTATGCACTGGTCGCGATGACGTGGTTTGTGATGACGTGGCCTGTGTCATAGGAGCTTGCGCATTCTGTTGGCTGTTGCTATCCTCCGGTGTACAGGCTTCTCTCTCCTGTCCTGAGCTGTTGCTTTTTCTTGCTGTTTTTGCGTTGGTGAGTGCTGGAAACCATATCCTGTTCAGCGCCATTGTCTCTTCTTTTCTGTTGAAATTGTCGTCGTGTTTGTAGATTTCAATGGCTTCTCGTATTAGTCGGGGGCGATACCCTGTTGTCGTGGCCAGGACCTGTGCCTCTCCGAAATATATGTTGTGTGTTCCATCGCTGAGGGCATGTTCCGCCACTGCCGACTTCTCCACATGTCCAAGTTTGCAATTCCGTCGATGTTCTTCTAATCTTGTCGCAACCGATCGCAAAGGATCCACAACGTGAGAAGTAAACTAGCAGCAACAGACAGCGAACTTCTAAACCTCTTCTACAAACTGGGAAACGGTTTGCATTACGCTGACTGGAATAAGATCGACGCCATCTCCTATAGTAGCATGCAAGGAGAACTGGACAGAGCCACGAAGAGACAAAAGAAGAAATTTGAAGAATTGGAAGCCAAATCTAGAGGATCAACCCAAACGACGTCAGGCCTGGACCCAGCACGAGCTGTGGTGAACCTGAGCAATCACTCACTAACGCCTGCGGAGCAATCCGTCTTAGCCAAGGGAGGAAACTTTGCTATTAGCCCGAGAACGATACCAATAGAGGAAATTATCGCGAACACCGAAACAGCATTGCAAGGGCTCCCAGAACAAACGGCAAATGAAATTCGTCTGGAAACCACCCAAATCCTACGAAAAGCGAAACCACCACCAAGCAACTTAAGCAGAGAAGAACAACATGCCCTCAAGGAAATACGAAGGAACACAAGCATTGTCGTCCTGCCAGCTGACAAAGGAAACGCTACAGTCGTCATGAACAGAGAGCAGTACGAGCAGAAAATCCAAAACTTATTGGACCCAGTCACTTATACGAAGCTCAACAAAGACCCGACTCAAGCCAAGCTCAGAAACATCAACCGCCTGATCAAAATATCGTCAATAGACGAGAACACCAGGAAGAGGATTATTAGGTCAGAAGCCCTCCCCCCGCGTTTGTATGGATTACCGAAGATTCACAAGGACGGAATACCACTAAGACCAATCGTCAGTGCCCCGGGATCACCAACTTACGATATAGCAAAATATCTATCCTCTCTTCTGCAGCCACATTTGGGGTTCACGGAAACATACATCAAGGATTCCAAACATTTCATTGAGAAGATCCAAGACCTCAGACTGGAACCTACGGATATGCTGGTCAGCTTCGATGTTGTATCTCTATTCACAAAGGTACCCTTGGACGAATCAATAGGATTAGTGGCGGAGCTATTCGAAGAGAGTACAACAAATCTGTTCAAGGCTTGTCTAAAGGGCAGCTACTTCCTGTGGAATGGAGATTACTACGAGCAAAAGGAAGGAGTAGCCATGGGAAGCCCACTCAGTCCGGTGGTGGCGAATCTATTCATGGAGAAGTTTGAGGAAGCAGCGTTGAGCACCGCACCTCTTAAACCAACGATCTGGTACCGATATGTCGATGACACGTTCGTGCTATGGAGGCATGGACGCAAAAACCTGGACGTGTTCCTCAACCATCTAAACAAACAGCACCCAGACATCCAATTCACCATGGAAGTTGAACAAAACCACCAACTGGCCTTCCTGGATGTTTTGGTGTCTAGGCAGGGGAATCGTTTGGACCACAAGGTATATCGAAAAGCCACCCACACAGACAGATATCTTCACAAGCTATCTAACCACCATCCGAGTCAGAAGCAGGGAATCATTAAGACTCTCACGGAGAGAGCCAGAAAAATATGTGGACCACAACATCTAACAACGGAACTACAGCACTTGGAAAAAGCTTTTCTTCAGAACGGATATTCCCAGTTGGACATCAAAAAAGCTGTAGGAGTGGGACGTGCTGAAAAAAGAGAGTCCACTCTGAAAGCTTTCCTGCCCTATGTTCCCAGGGGTACGGACAGAATTGGGAGGCTCTTGAGGAAACACAACATAAGAACGGTCTACAAGCCCACAACGAAGATCCGAGAATGTCTAGGGTCAGTTAAAGACAAAAGACCTCACCTAGCAACTGCGGGAATCTACCGGATTCCATGCTCCTGTGGAAGCGTCTACATAGGAACTACTAAGAGATCGGTTGCGACAAGATTAGAAGAACATTGAAGGAATTGCAAACTTGGACATGTGGAGAAGTCGGCAGTGGCGGAACATGCCCTCAGCGATGGAACACACAACATATATTTCGGAGAGGCACAGGTCCTGGCCACGACAACAGGGTATCGCCCCCGACTAATACGAGAAGCCATTGAAATCTACAAACACGACGACAATTTCAACAGAAAAGAAGAGACAATGGCGCTGAACAGGATATGGTTTCCAGCACTCACCAACGCAAAAACAGCAAGAAAAAGCAACAGCTCAGGACAGGAGAGAGAAGCCTGTACACCGGAGGATAGCAACAGCCAACAGAATGCGCAAGCTCCTATGACACAGGCCACGTCATCAAAAACCACGTCATCGCGACCGGTGCATAAATACGGACTGCGCCCGAGGAATCGCATCAGAGCAGTGTAAGCGTTCAAGCAAACCACTTCTGAAGATGCAAGCCACACGTGCTTGCGAAACGTCAAGAAGAAATTCTACCGAACGACGGCCTAAAAACCCGAAAAACCCACTTGTTTCAAGGAATGGCCTCGAAAGTCTATCTCTTTTGATAATTTTGCTTCATTGTTTAATTTGAATAACTTTTATCGACGACTTTTGACATAACTAAGGTTTTTGATTTGGATTTTCGTTTTATTGCTGGAATACACAGGAAATAAAGAATGTGGATACATAAATACCCGAAATATTTATTATTACAGCCAGATGAAACATTATTACAGCCAACGAAAATATTTTCGGTTTGATTCCGATAACCCGCAGATTTGCGCTAGCACAGTCCAGTTGCACCATATAAATTAAAACAAGCATAAAAAAGTAGTACATTTTAGATCCGGTGATAATTGTTTCTATAAGCTTAACAACCAAGCATAATTTATACAGCCAAATTTACTTCAACATTGAATGTAGATTGAATAATTCCGAGTAAGAAATATTTTACAAATTTTGCAAAATTTATATCACAGCAACAGAACCAAGGAAAAATACACAATAATCAGATAATAATATTAAAATGAGTTACAAAGTATCGTTTGTTGTCCTTATAGTGATTTTCATTCCATTTTTTAATGGAAAATGATACGTAACAGATAGTAGCGACTTGTATTAATTTACAATTCATTTAATTAATTACTATTACAGTATAGCAGATAATTCTGCTTATTCGTTATAAAACGTAAATATTAGTTCTCATCAATGGGCCTTGTTAAATCGATTTTAAACTGTTTGTCATCTTTTTTACCTCTTAACCCATATATGAACACTGAATTCTTCGGCATAGTTGTATATCTGTCTTTCGGAGTCTGCATATCGACAATTTTCTTCTTATATGTCTGAGTTCGAATGGAATTGTTACTACTAGTTTTAATTGTTTGAGTGGAAACCGTTACTGCTGATAATAGATTTGCCTACAATAATCATAAAATTCCTGAAATATAATATTATAAAAGCCGAATATCCTTCGACTTAGAAAAAGATAATTTTAATATTAAATCTAAATTTCTTTCATGAAGACTTACTTGCGTTAGTGCTTCTCGCTTAAGGTCCCAAATATTCCACTTGTATGTGGAATCAACGAATGATTCTGTAGCTTGATGCACCGTTTGCAAATATTTATCCTCGCACATTTTAAGTTCCACCTTGCTCTGAACTAATCTAAAAGTAATTCCTTTAATACACTAAAATTCGATAATTAATTAATAAACAAGTTACTTTTCAACATTATACACGCTTTCCAGCTCTTCTCTTAGTTGAAAAAAATTAATCAGTTGTGGTTTTCGCCTGACGAGGTCTAAGACGCAGTTGATATACCTAAAATAGTTACGGCTTTCGCTTTGTAAATCATTCTTATATTCTTAAAGTAGAGATCTCTGAAATTTGAACTTTGTATGAACGTTCAGAGAACGTTTTCTCAAAGCTAACGTTAAATAAACGTTATGATAAACCGACAGATGCCACTTTTATTTAGAACGTTGAGCAGATCATCAATTTCAGATCGTTACTTTTGATGGATTTTCTTTTAATCCTGTTTAAACGGACATTAAGAACGTGCAGCTTAATTAACCAACAGCGTCAATAGGTCCTTTGCACATAATTTTCTTTATACTGAAAGCTCAATATGCATTTTTCACTATTCTTTTTATACATCGACTCATATAACAGAGCAGAAGTTACGGTTATTTGTTTTCCTACATGGATTGCAATTGGCCTCGTTTACTCGATCCCAGATTATCAAACAGAATGTTCTGTCTTACATCAATGAAAGTTGCTAATAAAAAGAAATCAATATACATGCTGGGTAAATTCCATGTGTCTGAAATGTATGCGAAATATAAGTACTTAGCGGCAATATTTAGCGGCAGGGACCCGGACCGGAACCGATATGGATCCAAAAATGGGACGGAACCGTTCCTTTTTTTTGGATCGAAACCGAAACAGAACCCATATTTTATATTAAGACATTGTTAGGTGCTGAACCGGAACCGAAATAGAATATTTCGGGTTTTTTTCGGTTCTGGTTGTAACGTTTGAAAGCAATTACTGTACATTTTAGAAGCAAATGAAAATAATAATTTACCCTGCTGCAAATGAATATAAAATTACGTTTCTATGTTCTGGTGTTAATGTGCCGACAAAGAGTCGAAGAGTCGGCACTTCTTTTAGTTAGTTCCTGCAATCGTTTTAATAGTCGGCCCGCGACGCCTTCAAAGGGAGAAAATATAGGGGCTATTCTTTGCGGCTAGTTGTCCCAAATGACAAGATCTTGTTTAAATCATAAAATAACAATTTTTTTGGTATAAGGTAGTTTTAGACGGCAATCAAGTGGAAAAAGCAAACGCACATTTAAAGTCGTTATGGACTAGACTGATGTTCTTAAAAGAGTGCAATTCTTCTAATTCTAAATCTGACCCTGACCAACACGATATGGAAACAGAATCATCTAGTTCTTCATCAAGCGATGAAATGGAAGCCTTTTTGAGACATAGAGATTCAGAGCAAAAATGTTTAAAAGGAATTAATAAGCACGAATTTTCTTCACAAGGATCATTTGTAGCCCTTAACAAAATTGAAATTATTTTAAATTCCTATAAGTGGAACAAAGCCGCATACGCTTACGGAAAAATGAAACGATTTTTGATTTCTGGAAGACAAAGAATGAGCTTAATCCCGAGTTATACATGCTTGCTCAAATATTGTTAAGCGTACCGGCAACGCAAGTTAGTGTTGAGTGGTTATTCGCAGGACTCAAATTTTTGTTGCCGCCTTCGAGGTCAAATATTAAAGAAAAAATTTTAGAGGAACAATTATTTGAGAGGACCAACCGACTTTTCAATCGTAAAGAACAAACACCGTACGTTTATACACTATTTTTAAAATTCTTTTTTCAGGTGAAATATTTTAGTTCTTCGATCACCAACAACGAAACATTTGAAATTGGAACTTTGGACAAAAGCAACTCCTCAAAAAATGGTGAAGAGTGTGAAGACATGAACCAGGAAGAACAATCTTTAAACGAAAATAAAAGTGAAAGAAGAGGAATTGACGAAATTGTGGACCTGAGTGAAAACGGAAAGAACATAAACGCGCTAAAGTCAGAAAATTCATTAACAAATTACTTTTCAAAAATACAACGATTAAATTAATTTTTGTATGGGAGTCTTTATTTCATGTTGTTGCATTTAATGTTACCTAAATTTCAATCCTTGTGTGGGGTTGCTAGTCCTCGAACCCCCTACCATACAACCAGCCGAAGTACCGTATGAAGCAGTGGATCGAAAAACGTAGTGATATTCCTAGTAGTAGTAGTAAACATCTTTATTTCTAAAAAAGGCTATCGACCTATCGGTCTTTCTGCCCTTGTTTAATACATACAGTCTTAATCTAAATGAAAAACAAATATGAAAATTCTCTTATTCTAGGTTAACAATACTATTAGATAAATAAGATTTCAGTGGCAAGAAGGAATTATTTTATTGTCCACTAGTCCGTAGCGTTTGTAAGTGTTCGAGTAGCGTTAATGTAGGGAAACGAAAGCGGGATTGTCTGGTTGGTCTTGTAAGACAAAGGGGATTCAGTATGGTCCAGTTGTAGGGGTTGTTTGTCCATTTTGTCTGTAGCTGTATGAGTCTTTCCGAGATCTTTGTCATGTTTGTGCGTTCGTATAGTAGTTGGGTGGGGGGGTTGTGTAGTGGGTTTTGGGGGTGTCTTATTCGTGTTATTAGTCTTAGTGCAATTTGTTCTGTTGTTTGTATATAATGTTTCGTCCTTTCTGTTCCGTTGGTCATGAGTATGTGTCCATAGTCTAGCAAGGGTCTACAAATAGCTTTATATATTTTGGTGGCGGTGTTTGTGCTAATTCCTCTGTCTTTGTAGGTTAGTGATCGGAAGTGTTTTGTTCTCTTTATTGTTTCTGCCCTGATGTTTCGTATGTGTTTAGTGAATTTAAGTTTGTGGTCAATTGTGATTCCAAGGTATTTTACGTCGTTTTTTGGTTGTGTCGTTTGGCCGTCTGCAGTTATTGTAGGGGAGTCAGTGTTGAGTCTTTGGTTTGTGAGCAGAAGTTGGTTTTTTGACGCGTTTGGTGTTAGTCTCCATTTATAAAACCATGTCATTGTGTTGTTTGTTAGTGTTTGGAGTCTTTGAGCTGCTCTCTCAGTAGTTTTGTCATGTACAATAAGTGCCGTGTCGTCTGCGTATTGTAATATGTATGCCGATCTGTCGATTTGATTTTTGTCTGGTAAGTTGTAATTGTATATGTCATGGCAGTATATATTGTAGAGAAACGGTGAGAGCGGGGATCCTTGAGGGAGTAATATTCCTATTTAGAGTAGCCTTTATCTTTGTCCTCGTTTGTTATATATAGATTTTGGAACCGAAAAAAAACCGGAACGGAATCGAATTGGAAATTATTTTCGGAACCGGAATCGGAACGAAACCGAAATTTAAAATTTAGCCTTGGATCGAAACCGGAACGGAACAGTTATTTCGTTTCGGTCCAGGTCCTTGTTTAGCGGAAATTGTTGTATTTCATAACATCTTGTAATGCTGCTTACAAAGAAAGGTCAAACAATAGGTGCTGGATTAGTTAGTCAACGTATTTTAATGTATAAAAACTCTTATTTAATCTCTACAATTTTATAGTATCAGATCTCGAATTAAATGTCGTATTTTCGGCGCTCTCAGGAACTATTTTTTAATAAGGGTATTTATTATAAATTTTTCTTGAATTTTAGACTAATTCTAATTGCTGCAATTTAATGGAATACTTCAGTTTTAGAGAGCTTTCGAACTTTTTTTGAAATTCACCCAAATCAATTTAAAAAAGTAATTTATTTGTTCATGTAACCCGAACACATAGGCAAAAATCAGAAAGCCTAAAAGATTTCAGAAAAAAGAGTCATGAATATTGTTGGCTCAGATGGACCTGAGATGAACCTGAAATTATGAATTCTTGTCCCGTATTTAATTGATCCCGTAAACAGTTGAAACTATCTGCATCACCATTGCAAGTTTTTCAATAAACAGTCTCGTCAACTGCGTTTTTTCTAATCGAGCTTTCTAAACAATTCTCAACCTTTAAAAAGTTAGACAGAAAAACGCTAAAGTTTTCATGCTAATATCTTGGAAACGGTTAGAATAATTTGAATAATCACTAGGATCATTTCGATACAGCGTTTAGAGTATCGTCTTTTCCTTTTTGGGATTGTTCAAAAATTCCTTACCATTAAAATGTTAGAAGAAAAATTTACAATTTTTTAAGAGCCGTTCAAGTATCTGCAAAGCGTTTGAAAATTTTCGCATAATTTTTAAAACATTTTTCGGTAAAGAGTCGCGAAAATTAGTTTCCCTTAATTAGATTTATATCAACTTTCTAAAATCTAAAAGGTTAGCAAGATAAATACAGGATGTTTCGGGAGGAAAATCCTCCTGTCCAGGAGGTGAAAATAAGATAAATCAACCCATTTGGTTTAATTTCTCCCGATTCTTAACGATTTCTGACATAAACGTGTTTTCAAACCGTCCCGTGTTTAGGAGTTTATATTTTGGAAAAGGTTAACAATGCCTGAATTTTGAATGAGATTTTCCAATTTTTCGTTTCTAATCAGGCTTAATAAGCCCAAACAGGTGTTTTGATAGGTTTATGGATTAGGAGAATTTTATGCACACCTCAGAACAAAAACATTGGAAATCTTGGAATAAAAGATTCATTTAAATGAAGTTATGTTAAACCTACGGAAAACATAACTTCTGAACACATTTTTGAACCATGTAACGGTTTTCTGCTACACAGTGCTCGAAGAGCGTGTCTATCAGTTCAAATTGATCGGATTGAATGCAAAGTCCTGCTCTCAGCTTGGCAAAATAACCTAATAGTTATACACAGAGTTAGACTTTCGAGGTCATTCCTTGAAACTGGTGAGTTTTTCGGGTTTTTAGGCCGTCGTAAAATATAATTTCTTCCGGACGTTTCGCAAGCACCAGTGGCTTGCATCTTCAGAGGTGGTTTGCTTGAGAGCTTACACTGTTCTGATGAGGTTCCTTTGCTTTGGAACATATTTATTTCAACTAAGACAATTTCCATCTTCCTATTGCTCTTATTCTACGGTTCGATGAGGTTCCTCGGGCGCTCTCCGTATTTATGCACCGGTTGTGACGGCCTGTGTCATCGGCGTCGACGCATTCTGTTGTTTGTTTTTATGCTCCGGTGTAGTACCGTAATGAAGAAGATCATTTAGTCAGAAGCCCTTCCACCACATTTGTATGGATTACCTAAAATTTACAAGGAAGGAGTCACACTTAGACGGATGGTCAGTGCCCCGAGACCGCCAACGTACGATGTGGCAAAATATTTAGTCTCTCTTCTGCAGCCACATATAGGATCCACAGACACTTATATCAGAGACTCCAAACAGTTTATTAGCAAAATCAAGGATCTGAGATTGGAACCAACGGACATGCTAGTCAGTTTCGATGTCGTTTCACTGTTCACAAAAGCACCCGTGGACGAATCCATAGAACTAGTGTCGAAGCTATTTGAGGAGAGTACCGCAAATCTCTTCAAAGCTTGCCTAAAAGGCACCTACTTCCTGTGGAATGGAGACTTCTACGAACATTAGGAAGGAGTAGCCGTGGGCAGCCCACTCAGCCCGGTTGTAGCAAATGTCTTCATGGAGAAATTCGAGGAAACAGCTTTGAGAACCGCACGCTTTAAACCGACTATGTGGTATCGATATGTCGATGACGCTTTCGTGATATGGAGACACGGACGCGATAACCTGAACAAGTTCCACGACCACCTGAACAAGCAGCATCCAGAGATACAATTTAACATGGAAGTTGAACAAAACCAAAAATTGGCTTTCCTGGATGTTTTGTTATCTAGGAACGGAAACCAATTGGACTATCGGGTATATAGGAAAGCCACCTACACCGATTGATACCTCCGCAAGCTATCAAACCATCACCCGAGTCAAAAACAAGGAATCAAAACTCTCACGGATAGAGCCAGGAAAATATGTGGACCATGCATATGGACCATGAGCGGAACTACAGCATTTAGAAAGGGCTTTCCTTCAAAACGGATACTCTCAGATTGACATTAAAAGAGCAGCAAGGGTGGACCGTGCCGGCAAAAGTAAAACCATTCAAAGGGTTTTTCTGCGTTTCATTCCCAGAGTTACGGACAGAATTGGAAAGATCCTAGGGAACATAATATAAAAACGATCTACAAGCCCAGGACAAATATCCAGGAATGTCTAAGGTCGGTTAAGGACAGAAGACCTTCCCTCGCCACTGCAGGTATCTACTAAATCTCATGCTAATGTGGAAGCGTCTACATAGGAACCACGAAGATCAGTTAAGACGAGGATTGGAGAACATCGACGAAATTGCAGATTGGGTCATGTCGAAAAGTCGGCAGTGGCGGAACATGCCCTCAGCGAGGGAGTACACAGCATCAAATTTGCAGAAACTGAACTCCTTGCCACAACAACAGGCTATCACCCTCGACTAATAGGAGAAGTCTTCGAAATACACAAGCACAGCAACAATTTTAACAGAAAAGAAGAGACAATGGCGCTAAACTGGATATGGTTTTCGGCACTCACCAACGCAAAAACGGCAAGGAAAGGTAACGGCACAGGACACGAAGAAGAATCTACTACACCGGAGCATAAAAACAAACAACAGAATGCGTCGACGCCGACACGTCGTCTCAAACCACGTCATTACAACCGGTGCATAAATACGGACTGCGCCCGAGGAACCGCATCGGAACCGTAGAATAAGAGCAATAGGAAGATGGAAATTGTCTTAGTTGAAATAAATATGTTCCAAAGCAAGGAACCGCATCAGTACAGTGTAAGTTCTCAAGCAAATCACCTCTGAAGATGCAAGCCACTCGTGCTTGCGAAACTTCAGGAAGAAATTCTATTTTACGACGGCGTAAAAACCTGAAAAACTCACCCGCTTCTAATAGTTCTTCCAATATTTAATCAAATACAATTTCAGGGCAACAAGATGAACGCGATAAAGTAACTCGAAACTGATAGAAAGCAATTGTGAAACGACTTATTAAATAATAAGACAAATATTATTTTGATTAATTTTCTGTCAAGTTTTGCGTTCCGCTATTTAAGTAAAATTACTCTTTTGAGAAACTACGTACAGCTTAAAATATAAAATTAATATAATTGCTGATATTGGGGCCATACGTATAATTTTTTACTCACGAATACAAAGTAATATTCGATAAGGAGGCGAAAATTTGTTTTTCTTACTTGCAGCCAAATATAATGTGTATTTTCGTTTAAGCGCATATTTGTAAATGAAGGCAATCAGTAGTACGTATATTGCAATATTTGTAAACCAATTTCGTCACAAGCAAGCGATAAACTAAGCAGACAGTAGAGCGACTTTGAACAACCAAGTAACAGATAATTTACCATATAGCGTAAATTTCTTCTAGCTTAACTTAATTCAAATTTTCTTTTTTAGCTCAAATAAAAACTTCCGGTACTTTTGTACACAGAATTCCTACAGAACGTTTTGAAATAGGAGAACTAGAGCAAACAAATCATGCAAAGGACCTATTATTATAACTGTTACAATAAAAGTTGTTATATAATCTAAAATATCTTTGTAGAATATACTTCACCAACATTTCAGGATCTTTACAGAATTCCTCGAAAGCCTCAATGCAAGAGAATACGTAATTTTTCAGTTTGTATATCACAATGCCCATGGAAGGATTTCCAGGTATTAATGCCCCATCTGTTTCAATTAATTTCCAACAGCAAAATCCAAGATACTGCAATGTAATACAATTATTTGGGATAGATTCATTTGAAGGTAAAAACATTCACTTCCAGCCTCAGATTGTAGAAGTTCTTAATTGCCTCGCTTCTAACAACTCTGACTTCTGGATTATCGGATTCCAGTTTATATTGGGCAGTTTGTGCAAGCCGTTCCGCGTCGGTCATAGATGGACTTGTACCTATCAGATGTTCAATAACGACATGGTCATATCGCGTCTGTTTAGCATAAGTTTCCAAGTTGCTCATGATTATGCTCAGTCTGGATAAAAGCAGGCCTTGATTTTGGAATTCTTCCCAAATTTCCCACAACTGTTCGAAGAGAGGCTAAAACGAGAGTATATCTTTTTAATTATTTATGCAGATCAGGAAAACTGTACTGCATCTGTTATCTTTTATCTATTAATAGGTAATATAGAAAAATAAAGCGGAATATACAACCGATAAATATATTTTTGACAAATGGAAAACTTATCAGAGCAAAATGATAGTTGTTCACATCTCTCTTTAAGAGAAACTTCCCCAACAGCTGATCTTGATTTGCATTTTCTTATGTTTTCAAATCCCTGATTCGCTAAAGGTTTTCACACGTGACAACCTTGATAATATTTTTTTCACTTTCCAAGTACAATATTCTACATTTTCTTTCATCCAAAAGTAAATTTATTTTTGTCATAAAATGGGGAGCAGGTTTTCTTCGTCCTTGATTATGGCAAAAATCTCCTTTTAAAGACGCAATTATACAGATGTTGATGTGGCAGATTACCTTGAAAAGCATCTTGGCTTTAATATCCTTCTGATCTGTGATAAGTTTTTTGCAAATATCTCAGTTTTTGATAAGAATTAATTTTTTCAACAATTTTTCCTGTTCTCCCAAAACACCCCCAGAGGCGTGACGCCAATTTTGAATCACCCTGTATATTATTTTGTGATAATATAAGTCGTCTTAACTTTGAAATACTATATGTTCAAAAGTAATTCAGAAAGTAGAAACCGATTCCAAATTTTTTTTCTAATTTCGGTTCTATATGGCCACAGTCTATTTTTTACGAATAAATAAATAACTCACGACGTCTACTTACGAATACTACTCCTACTGGTATTGCGATTTTCATGTAAACAGTTTCATGGATTAACTTTAACATTTTTTCCATATTTGTAAATATTACTTCAGTTTTCTCATTAATTTGGTCAAGCTCGTCTAGGATGTTTCTAAAAATGTGTAAAAAATGTATCTTAATGAAATCGGAAACAATTTGTATGCAATACATTTGGGTTTTACCTATAAAAAGTGTTTATAATAATATGACAAATAATTCTAGGGTAAAGTCCGGAGAGATGGACCGGTAGGGGAGATGGACCAGTGACAATAATTCAAAAACCCCTCGATTTTTCGACAGTGCAATCACGCAGCTGAATTATGGGTGACTGGAATGCGAAAGTGGGCGAAGAAATAACAGCAGATGTCACCGGAGGGTATGGCCTAGGCGTACGCAACCACAGAGGAAAGCGACTCGTACAGTTCTGTCAGGAAGAAGAATTTTTAATTGCGAAAACCTGGTATAATCTCCCATACAGAAGACTGTATACATGGACCTCCCCACAACACACACAGAATAACATTGTAAGAAATCAGATCGACTTCATCTTAATCAACCGACGCTTCCGCAACTGTAACAAGTCTAGGAAAACATACCCTGGCGCAGACGTGTTCAACCTACTCTGCTCAACATTAAATATAAGGCTGAAAAAGATGAAACAGCCAACGAAGGCCTTTTGAATACAACAACACATATTAAAGGAACCTGAAACCAGAAAAGAACTAACACAGGAAATAAACGATAATGTACACAATCGATCCGCTATTAAGTTAAATTATTATTAAAAATAAAAGCGTGGAAGAAAATTGGCGAGATGTTAAAGTCTTGTTAAGAAATGAGAGGACGTAGCATTTGCTAAAACCTAAAGCGAAGAAAGTGAAAAAAGAGTGGATGACAGAAGACTTATTAAATCTAATGGAGGAAAGACGCAAAGTCAAGAACAACAATCATAACGAGTACGCAAGGATACACCGTATAATTCGCAAAAAAATTAAAGAAGCGAAGGAAATATAGCTTCAGAAATCCTGAAAAGAAATCGAACATCTTCATACACGACAGTTGTCCATACACGACTACCTTAATTTACATAAAAAGCTAAAAGAACATTCTGGCATATACAGAAGAAAAAACACAACAGTGCTGTATAACAATAACGGAAAGGCACATCTTACAAAGGAGGATCAAATTATACAGTGGCAACAGTATATTCAACAACTGTTTGACAGTGATTCCCGTGAAGCGCAGGAGAGTCTGTTAGCTGACTATAGGGCAGAGTACGGCCCAAGCATTCTTAAATCCGAAGTCGAGAAAGCTGTACAGCAAGAAAAGCCCCCCCGACCTCGATGGAATTCCTACTGAGTTGATAAAACTTCTTGATGATGAAAGTGTAACTGTTCTAACGGCATTTTTCAACCAAATCTACCAGACCGGAAAACTGCCTAACGCCTGGCAGAAATCCATTTTCATTGCCTTGCCCAAAAACAACAAGGTAAGCAGGTGTAATGACTTCCGAATGATTAGCCTAATGAGCCACACTTCGAAGATACTCTTAAAGATAATACTCAGTAGAGTGTATTCAGTACGTGATAGGGGCATTGGCCGGGAATAATTTGGATTTCGTAGCAGACTGGGGACACGCGAAGCCCTTTTCTGCATGAGGACATTACTGCAGAAGAGTTGTGAATTTCGAAAAAGCGTTTGATCGAGTCGAACACGCAAGGCTATTCCAAGGTCTAAAGGCATGCAATGTAGACTATTATGATATGCGTCTTTTGTTAAACCTGTATTACAACCAGACGGCTGCAGTCAGGTTGGAGGTCAACGTTACTGACGATATAGCAATAAGACGCGGTGTAAGACAGGGGTGTATTTTGTCGCCCATGTTATTCAACCTCTACTCCGAAAACATATTTTACGAGGCCTTATATGGTAGGACAGAGGGAGTAAAGGTAGGAGGCGAAATTATAAACAACATAAGGTACGCAGATGACACCGCCGTCATTGCAGAATCTATGGATGACTTGCCGATGTTGCTGAATAGAGTGTACGAGGCTGGACGAAGATGGGGTATTAACATAAACATGAAAAAAACGAAGTGGATGGCAGTGGGTAAAATAAACATAGAACCAATTCCGATCACAATCAATGGACACAATATCGAGCCTGTAAGACATTTCAGATATTTGGGAAGCTGGCTGAACAATGAAAAAACATGTGACGAAGAGGTAGAGTAAGAATTGAAATGGCACGCAGGGCGCTTGGTAAATGGAAAACCACTCTTACCAACAGAAACCTTTCAGCACAAACGCGCCTAAGAGCAATTCGAAGTTACATATGGAGCATTCTTCTGTACGGATGTGAGACATGGACACTTAAGATTGACACCATAAATAAAAGAGAAGCCTTTGAAATGTGGTGTTACCGGAGAATCCTGAAAATCTCTTGGACTACACACACGAGCAATGAGGAAGTTCTCGGACAGCTAGACAAAGATCGGGAACTCCTCAATTCTATAAAAACAAGAAAAGTCAGCTACTTTGGACATATAATGCGAGGTACCAAATACCACATTCCCCGTCTAATCAGCCAGGGAAAGATTGAGGGCAGAAGATGGATAGGCCGCAAAAAGCTATCATGGCTGCGAAACACAAGAACTTGGACTGGACTGGGAGTGTAGCAGCTGTTCCGAGCAGCAGAGGATAGAGGAAGGTTCAGCGATAGTCACATTTTGTACAAATTTGTATGTGTTAGTTAAGTTTAAGCTCAAAGTTTTTTCACGTTTTATGTTTACTTCGTTTTAACAAACGTTTCCATCTTCACCTTTGGCAGAATTGCTTGCCAAAGGTGATACATGCAAACTGATGATGGTGGAGAAAGACACCGAATTAATAATACATTATAATATAATAGACACCGAAATAATTGTGAAGTAATAAACAAAACTTTTTTTGTTAACACAAAAGGGTAAGTATTTTTTTTACAAAATCAATTTGAAAGCATAAATTATGGGTTTACCCATTACCTTAGCCTACAAATCTCCAGTAGATGAATGCCAAATAGCAATGAAATGATGGTCAATCTGTCCCTACCATTTCGGATAGTTTTTTATCAATTATCAATATCATCATTTTAATCAAGATGCCTAGTGTGTACATTCGGAAAAATACTAAAGAAAGGGGCCAATGGACTGAGAAAAACCCCAAAAGTGCTGTATTAGCGATAGACAATAATGAAATGGGAATCAACAAAGCTGCTAGAACTTTTGGGATGCCCAAAACCACTTTGAAGAGACGCTTAAAACCAGTTATGTGAAGAAGCATTCTCGTCTAGGCCCTGGATCATTACTCGGCGAAGACAATGATATTACATTAGTCAAGCATATAAAAAACTTCAAAATGCGGACTTTATCCATTTAACCCAGATGCAATCCCAGACTACGCATTTTTAAATACGGATATTCAGACGGAAGCCCGTACACTTGAAAGAATGCCATTTTCTTCTTCATCTCTGCAGGGTCAAGATAGTTTTTGTGCTGATGTTGATGAGTCACCACTAAGAATTGGTGAAAAAAATTATCTGTGCCTGTAATAAAATCTTCAACAAGCCGATATCAACATGATGAAGTTACACCAGGCAAAATGTTAAACAGTAGTAGTAAACATCTTTATTTCTAAAAAAGGCTATCGACCTATCGGTCTTTCTGCCCAATGTTAAACATTATTGCACCAATTCCAGATATCACTAAAGAAAAGCAAACTAACGTCAGAAAAAGAAGCCGATATATCGCCAACGTTTTGAGTTGTCGTGAAAACAGAGAGAAAAGTAAAGAAAAATTTAAATCTTAAATCTGTTTCTAAAGGAAATAAGGGAAAAAAGAAGACAATACAGAAAAATAAAAAAGAGAACAAAATTAGAATCTGACTCAGATTCTAGTTCTTGACTATGAAAATTTGGTATTGGACACTGAATTTGAAGGTGAAGATTTTTCATCAGATGGTAACACAGAAACGTTTAGTGTGAATGGCAATCTTGTTATTGAATCCTACTTCTGCGTTTTGTGTGATGATCGGTATTATTTGAGCGGCATAATAGGTTTCAAGGGAGAGAAGATAACCGTAACTTTTTGAAAACCTAAGTATGACAAATGGGTGAGGCCTAAATAGGACGATGTTTTTGACGTTGAATCAAAGTTTATTTTTTAATGGGCCCCTCAAATTAATTACATATCCCTTTGATCTGAATCGACACAACTTGAACGAGGCTGAGAAGAAATATAAATTATTAATAAAGACCCTCCAAATTTGAATAAACATTAAAGTATAATTTTTCACACAATTAAGGAATATGTTTGTGTTATAATTATATTACATTAAAAAAGTTTTCTGTATTTTTTTTAGAAAGAAATATACTTTATTACCCAGAATAATTAGTTTTTTATTTATTTTAAATTCTATTTTACTGCAAATAATCATTAACCATAGTGGACCATCTATCCTACCACTCCTTGGAAAGATGGACCAACTATTATTTAAATACATTTTGAATTTGCCAACATCTCCGCCGGTTTAAGAGAGAACTACTCAGGCAAACTGAAACCATACTACTTTTTCAAGTAACTCCATCAATTTCAGTTGATAATTTTAAACTTAAAGTTCGTTATGATAATTTCATAAAAAATGGTCCAACTCTCCCTGCTTTACCCTATAATATAATTATTTATTGTGTATATTTTCCTGACTGTATTTCAACTTAATTCAAAAGAAATTCCTGTGTTCCACTCAATTTTATTGTTTATTACTTCGCAATTATTTCGTTGTCTATTATATTATTATGTATGATTAATTCGGTGTCTTTCTCCACCATCATCAGTTTGCATGTATCACCTTTGGTAAGCAATTCTGCCAAAGGTGAAGATGGAAACAGCCATACATGCAAACTGATGATGGTGGAGAAAGACACCGAAACGTATTTGTAATTGTGAAGTAATAAACAATAAAATTGACTGGAACCCAGGAATTTCTTTTGAATTAAATATAATTATTACCAGTTATTGGTAATAATAAGTTCTAATTTTAATTATTACTAGTCACGTAACAATATTAGTAGTAGTAGTAAACATCTTTATTTCTAAAAAAGGCTATCGACCTATCGGTCTTTCTGCCCTTGTTTAATACATGCAGTCTTAATCTAGATAAAAAACCAATATGAAAATTCTCCTATTCTAGGTTAACAATAGTAGTAGTAAACATCTTTATTTCTAAAAAAGGCCATCGACCTATCGGTATTTCTGCCCTTGTTTAATACATGCAGTCCCAATCCAGATAAAAAACAAATATGAAAATTCTCCCATTCTAGGTTAACAATGTTATTAAATAAATAAGATTTCAGTGGCAAGAAGAAATTATTTTATTGTCCACTAGTCCGTTGCGTTTGTAAGTGTTCGAGTAGCGTTAATGTAGGGAAACGGAAGCGGGATTGTCTGGTTAGTCTTGTAAGACAAAGGGGATTCAGTATGGTCCAGTTGTAGGGGTTGTTTGTCCATTTTGTCTGTAGCTGTATGAGTCTTTCCGAGATCTTTGTCATGTTTGTGCGTTCGTATAGTAGTTGGGTGGGGGGGTTGTGTAGTGGGTTTTGGGGGTGTCTTATTCGTGTTATTAGTCTTAGTGCAATTTGCTCTGTTGTTTGTGTATAACGTTTTGTCCTTTCTGTTCCGTTGGTCATCTGTACATGTCCAAAGTCTAGCAAGGGTCTACAAATAGCTTTATATATTTTGGTGGCGGTGTTTGTGCTAATTCATCTGTCTTTGTAGGTTAGTGATCGGAAGTGTTTCGCTCTCTTCATTGTTTCTGCCCTGATGTTTCGCATGTGTTTAGTGAATCTAAGTTTGTGGTCGATTGTGATTCCAAGGTATTTTACGTCGTTTTTTGGTTGTGTCGTTTGGCCGTCTGCTGTTATTGTAGGGGAATCAGCGTTGAGTCTGTGGTTTGTGAGCAGAAGTTGGTTTTTTGACGCGTTTGGTGTTAGTCTCCATTTATAAAATCATGTCATTGTGTTGCTTGTTAGTGTTTGGAGTCTTTGCGTTGCTCTCTCAGTAGTTTTGTCATGTACAATAAGTGCCGTGTCGTCTGCGTATTGTAATATGTATGCCGATCTGTCGATTTGATTTTTGTCTGGTAAGTTGTAATTGTATATGTCATGGCAGTATATATTGTAGAGAAACGGTGAGAGCGGGGATCCTTGAGGGAGCCCTTGTTCAAGGGAAAAAGAAAATGACAGTGTTTTGTCAATTCGTACTTGTAGTTGTCTGTTTTCTAGTAAGTTCTTTATGGTGTGTAGTAGATATGTTGGTGTGTGTAGTTTGTATAGTTTGTATAGTAAGCCTCTATGCCAGACACTGTCAAAAGCCTTGTTAATGTCCATAAACAGGCAAGCTGTCTTTCTGTCAGTTAGGTGGGTAGTTTGTATATTGTTGGCCAAAATAAAGAGCGGATGAACAGTCGAGTGATGCTGTTTGAAACCAAATTGGTAGGTAGGTATATATTTTCCAATCACTTTTTCAAGCCGCTGCTTTATTATGTATTCAAAAATTTTGCTTAGTACTGGAAGTAGTGTAATTGGTCTGTAGTTGCTGGGTTGTGTATTGTCCAGTCCATTTTTGGGTATAGGGACTATTAAGCCGTTTTTCCATGTTTCTGGGATTCTGCCATTTGTGATGCAGTTGTTCAATTCAGTTAGGATCAGTTTGTGTGTTTCTTGAGTTAGGCTTTTCAAGACTTTTGCCTTAATTTTATCTTTCCCCGGTGCAGTGTTCTTGATGTGCGCTAGGGCTTCATCGTACTCTGTGTCTGTGATCAGTGTGCAGGCATAGTTTGGTGAGTTGTTAAAATAGTTCAAGTACCAGTCGTTGATCAAGTTCCAGTTGTCATTGTCGAAGTTAGGGTTTGTCGATGTGCTGAAGGCCCTTTGATAGTGTCTGGCGAATGCGTCCGCTTTCTCTTTGTCTGTGTAGCGTTCTATTCCGTTTTCGTCAATTGTGTCAGTAGTGCCAGTCTTCCTGTATTGCGCCAGTTTCTTAATTTTCTAATTAAACCACAGTAACAATATTATTTTTAATTAAAGGAACAATTATATTTAACAAAAGAGATAGACTTTCGAGGCCATTCCTTGAAACAAGTGGGTTTTTCGGGTTTTTAGGCCGTCGTTCGGTAGAATTTCTTCTTGACATTTCGCAAGCACGTGTGGCTTGCATCTTCAGAAGTGGTTTGCTTGAACGCTTACACTGTTCTGATGCGATTCCTCGGGCGCAGTCCGTATTTATGCACCGGTGGCGATAACGTGGTTTGTGAAGACGTGGCCTGTGTCATCGGAGCTTGCGCATTCTGTTGGCTGTTGCTATCCTCCGATGTACAGGCAGGGGAATCGTTTGGACCACAAGGTATATCGAAAAGCCACCCACATAGACAGATATCTTCACAAGCTATCTAACCACCATCCGAGTCAGAAGCAGGGAATCATTAAGACTCTCACGGATGGAGCCAGAAAAATATGTGGACCACAACATCTAACAACGGAACTACAGCACTTGGAAAAAGCTTTTCTTCAGAACGGATATTCCCAGTTGGACATCAAAAAAGCTGTAGGAGTGGGACGTGCTGAAAAAAGTGAGTCCACTCGGAAAGCTTTCCTGCCCTATGTTCCCAGGGTTACGGACAGAATTGGGAGGCTCTTGAGGAAACACAACATAAGAACGGTCTACAAGCCCACAACAAAGATCCGAGAATATCTAGGGTCAGTTAAACACAAAAGACCTCACCTAGCAACTGCGGGAATCTACCGGATTCCATGCTCCTGTGGAAGCGTATACATAGGAACTACTAAGAGATCGGTTGCGACAAGATTAGAAGAACATCGACGGAATTGCAAACTTGGACATGTGGAGAAGTCGGCAGTGGCGGAACATGCCCTCAGCGATGGAACACACAACATCTATTTCGGAGAGGCACAGGTCCTGGCCACGACAACAGGGTATCGCCCCCGACGAATACGAGAAGCCATTGAAGCCTACAAACACGACGACAATTTCAACAGAAAAGAAGAGACAATGGCGCTGAACAGGATATGGTTTCCAGCACTCACCAACGCAAAAACAGCAAGAAAAAGCAACAGCTCAGGACAGGAGAGAGAATCCTGTACATCGGAGGATAGCAACAGCCAACAGAATGCGCAAGCTCCGATGACACAGGCCACGTCATCACAAACCACGTTATCGTCACCGGTGCATAAATACGGACTGCGCCCGAGGAATCGCATCAGAACAGTGTAAGCGTTCAAGCAAACCACTTCTGAAGATGCAAGCCACACGTGCTTGCGAAACGTCAAGAAGAAATTCTACCGAACGACGGCCTAAAAACCCGAAAAACCCACTTGTTTCAATTATATTTAATTCAAAAGAAATTCCTGGGTTCCAGTCAATTTTATTGTTTATTACTTCACAATTACAAATACGTTTCGGTGTCTTTCTCCACCATCATCAGTTTGCATGTATGGCTGTTTCCATCTTCACCTTTGGCAGAATTGCTTGCCAAAGGTGATACATGCAAACTGATGATGGTGGAGAAAGACACCGAAACGTATTTGTAATTGTGAAGTAATAAACAATAAAATTGACTGGAACCCAGGAATTTCTTTTGAATTAAATATAATTATTACCAGTTATTGGTAATAAGTTCTAATTTTAATTATTACTAGTCACGTAATAAAAAATAACAGGAAAAACATTTCCATATGATTGAATTTTATTGTTGATTTATATGCAATTTACTAGGTTTTCTTTAATAAAGTATGTATCTTAAACTGTACATCAAATATACTAATTAGGTAGTGAGAGGAATATTTCTTTTCGCGTGTTTAATGCGTGCCCTTACCTGATGAGTAATTCATATTGCCTGAAAAAAATTAACAAATGTTTGATATATTCAATATCATCAGCAATTTTCACGGATACTTCGTCGGGTATTAAGCATACCATCTGATATCCCTTATATGTTTGTTTCAAGTGGAAACACTTTTCTACCGCTGTCGTCAATGTGTTAACCTTTTCCATTATCATCAAGAGGGTTTCTGCAGTTCCTCCTTTTATCACGTGGATTGCTTTATCCAGCAATTCTGGCACTAGAAAAGCGTCCCTTATATGTAAGGTACAGTGGGCAAGAGTGAAATGATGGTAAATCGACACAAGATTTAGTGGTATATGGTAAATTATCGGACATAGAATGGTGGTGAATAAATACAGGATATTGTTTCTAGGTTCGCTACGAGGGAGTATAATTGAAAAGTGACTAACACTAATTTACATTTCTCAGATGAAGGTAGTCGATGTGTGCTTGTCTCAGGCCCCCGTTCTGGGGTGTGCCTGAGATTAGCACATCTGGAAATCTGGACCTGCGTACATCTTTGGGATTAGTTTAATTCATTGACTATATGACGATATATCGGAAGTAAAAGACTACTGGAGTATTGAGCATGACTTTAATGTTCGACTTTTCTTATGTTATTCGTTACTAACAGCTAACTTGAATAGTTATTAGCGCTGAATATGTAGCGGTTTTTACAAATACGCTGTCGCCATATTATTGAATGCTAGACATGAAATTCTTAATTCCTGCAAACAATTTCACGATTTTGACTTTGGACTATCGAATTATTACAGAGCCACATAAACAACATAATGACAACAGACGGCAACAACCAAGTAGCATCCGACATAACAGGGGCAATGAGGAAGGTAGCAAATGAAAGTAGCGGAAAGAAAGTCAAGAAAAACAAACAAAATATCATGCGAAACCAACCTAAAGATAGAAGAAAGAAGGACTCTGTATAAAAATTGTTTATGCGCACCGGAACAATACCAAAATGTCAGAAGAGAGGCAGAGAACTATAGAATAATGGCAGAGAAGGTATTTGAAGAAAACAAAAACCTTAAATGCCTAAGGAAGAAGCAAGGAAAACACCAAATAATAGCTCTGAAGAACGATAACAATGTGGGAACAAGAAACAGAGACAAAATTAAATAAATAGCCCATAAGTTCTATCAAGACTCGTAATATTTTTTATAATACTTGACCGATGTTCTAATACCTGAAATATGGTTGATTTCTTGGGGATACGGTCTAGGCAGTGGTGAAAAAAGAAAAACTTTTATAGCTACCAAGCTTTCGGCGATTTATTACCGCCTTCTTCAGAGTGCTATCAAGACTCACCAAGAATAGAAAGACCAACAGGAAATCAAAACAAAGGAAAAGTAGTCAACGTTGGCTCTGAAGAGATACCAGAAATAAACGAGGAAGAAATTATACATGCTATAAACTCAATAAAGAAAAACAAGGTACCAGGAGGAGATGATATGATCGCGGAAATGCTCAAGGAGGCACTAGAAATTGTCAAAGCGCAGCTAAAGCACCTTTTCAATCTCTGTATAGAACAGCAAAGAATACCCAAGAATTGGAATGAGGCAATAATAGTTATATTGTTTAAAAAAGGAGATCGAACAATGCTGGAAAACTATAGACCCATTAGCTTGCTGTCTCAGATGTATAAGCTTTTTAACCGAATTATAACCAACAGAATTACAAATAAGCTGGATACCTACCAACCGGTAAAACAAGCCGCATTCCGCTAAGGATATAGCACTAATGACCATTTACTTACAGTAAAGATCATCATAGAAAAGTCGACCGAATATAACTTTCCCATACACATGGCATTCGTGGACTACGAGAAGGCATTTGACTCCGTAGAGCATTGGGCAATATTTGAAGAACTATGCGAAGCGCGAATAGACCATCGGTACAAGAACCTTCTTAAACATATATATCAGAGAGCAAATGCAAAAATTAGGCTACACGAAGAAACAGACAACATTGAAATCAAAAGAGGCACCAGACAAGGAGATTCAATATCCCCAAAACTCTTGACCTTAGCTCTGGAAGGAATTTTCAAAAAACTGGAAATATGGGACTGAACATAAGTGGAACCAAATATCACCCTTAAGATTTGCAGACGATATTGCTCTATTCGCTTGCTCTATTGCTCTATTCGCACAGCGGACCTTGAAAGGATGCTTTCCGAACTAGACAGAGAATCTTCAAAAATCAAATAAAACAAAAACAAAGATAATGAGCCAGGACCAAGTACAAATAACTGTTAACGGGCATATATTGGAAAATGTTCAAGTCTATCTATATTTGGGACAGCAAATAGAGATGGGAAAGGGTAACAAGGATATAGAGATTGAAAGGAGAATGAGACTAGGATGGGCGGCATTTGGCAAATTAAGCCATATACTTAAGGATAGAAAGATACCGCAATACCTTAGAACAAAAATATTTGAAGATTGTGTAACACCGGTGATAACATATGGATCACAGACCTGGACTCTCACAAAGATAATGGTGAATAAATTGAGGACAACATAAAGAGCCATGGAAAAACTTATGATAGGCGTAATACTAATGGACAGAAAGAGAAACGAATGGATTAGACAGAGAACAAAGGTCGTAGATATATTGGAGAGAGTCACACGCCTGAAGTGGAATTTTGCAGGACATATAGCCCGCCTTACAGACGACAGATGGAATAGCCGAATAATACGCTGGAGACCATGGCAAGGAAAGAGAGGAAGAGAAGAACCAATTATGCGATGGTATGACGACATAAAACGAGTGGCAGGATTTGGATGGACGAGAACAGCACAAAACAGAGAGAACTGGTGGAGAGGAAGGGAGGCCTATGCTCAATACTGGGCGCAATAAAAGACTTGATGATGATGATGATTACTTTAAACTTATAAGTTATACCTAGTTAATATAATCCCCATTTTAAATATTTCAGCTGCTCATTTACTTACAATTAGCAATTCCTTCTCCTCCTTTGTCGCAATCTTTATCAAATAATCGAATTCCTGCGACGACTTTAGTCATTTGCCCCAACTGAATTTGTTTTTCTTGTTTAGATAGTGTAACCAACTCTGTCAGCTCTGATTCGTAAAGTATGCTTTTTAATGCTACCAAGGCTTCTTCAAAAATCTTTAAAAGTAAATTTAATATGATATAGATATCATGTCTTCTAAATTAGTACGTCAAGGGTTACTCTCACTCAAGCATTAATTAAGTAACACTATTTTTTCTAAGAAAACTTTTTTTGTTGCAACAGCATAATGTAATACAGAAATTGCTGAAAGAATTTGCTTGTCTGCGGAAAAAAAAATATTATAATTTACCTTTGGTTTAGCAGGATTTCCCAATCCAGTGGCTAATGTGATATAGTAAACAATCTTCTTATATAGCGCATCGCCATCATTTCGGTCTTCAACTTTGTTGAACGTGAATATGTCTTCTTTCAGCGCAACCAGTTTATTACGAAGATCCCGTCGGTTCATTTCAATCACATAATCCATTCGCTCGAGATTGCAAGAAAAGTAAAACTGAATTTTCAGCGTGACAATTTTTGGGTCATCTTGCACTTTCAGTAGATCGTCGATTACGTACTTAACGAAATGTTGAACGTTTTGTCTTTGGTTGAAAAAGTCATCGTCAATGCCCCAGTTTGGGTTGATAAGCAACAACTTCGTCTAAAACCACAAGGAAACACGGTTTCTTTTAGTGATGCTTAAATCATTTAATGCGCAAGTTGAGTTTAAAAAATTGCAGAATCAGGAGTTAGATGCAGATGCTGTAAATAAAAAGTATTGAATATAATTCAATTGAAAATGCAAAAGATGTATTCTATAGCTATTCTCGAGAGGCTAAAGCTCTAAAATATGTAAATTTGGCCCAACTTTCCTCAGTTTCAAAAGTTCTATTTGGTTTGGGTTTTCCATTCCTTCTTGTTCTTAAAACTGGGGTAGCGTTAATACTCGGGGTCTCTCCTGCTTTTATGAGACATTCTGTATACTCGAAAGCATTTTAGACTATGTCGATCGCAAATACGATATTTTTATTTTTTGTGTGACTTTAACCGCTTAGACCAGTGGTTCTTAACCTGGGTTCCAGCGAACAAAGCATGACAAACTACACATAATTGGTGAAACACTGCCACAACACACCCAGCTGTGTTGAAGATGGCGAATATCATGTTGGGAAAAGAGGCTGAAGTTGAGTTATCCCAAATTCTTCTCTCAAATGACACCATCAGCGAGAGAATAGAAGACATGAGCAAAAACATTTTGGCCAAGTAGTTGCAGATCTGATTTCAAGCCCGGCAAAATTCAACCATCAACTGGACGAAACCACAGACGCTTCCAGTCTAAGCTAGCTTGCGGCATTCGTCCGCTTTATGAAAGGTGACGTGATAAAGATAGATTTTTTTATTTTGTAAGCTTTTTACAACAACAACTAAGGCATCCGATGTGAAGAAATTTGTGGATGACTTCTTCAAAGACAACAATCTTTCGTGGGATATGGTTTCTGCGGTTTGTTCGGAAGGAGCTCCAGCCATGCTGGGAAGAAAGTCTGGTTTTGATGCGCTAGTGAAAGCCGATGCACCACACATCATTGTTACGCATTGTATTCTGCACAGGTATGCATTGGCATCAAAAACCTTGCACCCAAAACTGGCAGAATTATAAAAATTGTAGTGAAATTAGTGAACTTGTGCGAAATAGTGCAACAAACCACAGCAACTTCAGGGAGCTGTGTAAAAATATGGGATCTGAATTCGAGTTACTTCTGTATCATTCTAACGTTCGGTGGTTATCCCGGGAACAGATCCTGAATAGTGTTTTTGCCAAGTGTGTGGAATTAGCCCTGTTTTTTGCAAGAGCACCAACATTGTTATGCAGATTGTTTCAATAATTCTGAGTTCATTCTCATTTTAGCGCACATGGCATATATCTTCGCAGCTCTCAATCATCTCAATAAACAGATGCAAGGCGATGGAGTCTACACCATCGAACTGGAAGATAACCTGAAGGTTTTTTAGAAAAAGCTACCGCTATGGAAAAGACGAATAGATAACGATGCCTTCGCAAACGTTACCCTGTTAGACGACTATTAAGTATCCGAGACATTTCTATACCCGTAGAACTGAAGCAAGCAATTCCCACGCACTTAGATGACCTTGCAGTCTCTCGACGAACAAGAGATTGGTATCCAGCATGGGTGAGACAGGCGTTCACGCTTAATGTTGCGACACCAGACATCAATGATGCGTACCTTGATCAAATTATTGAAATTCAGGAAATCCAGGTTCAACAGCAAATCTTCAAACAAACAATTTTTGAGAATAAATGAGAAGAACGATGAGAATCCTCTCGTTGGAGGGGACAGTTGAACGTGGCCTTCGAGCCACTGTGTCGACGGAACGGGGTGAGCCAGACGGCTGGTCTACCGCGAATGTTCCAGTTACGACTTGGACCACAATCTTTGGGTGAGGCCCTGGTCCACGTGAGTGAAGCCCTGACTTGTTTGGGTGAGGACCTGACTTGTTTGGGTGAGGCCCTGACTTGTTTGGGTGAAGCCCTGAATGGTGTGGGTGAAGCCCTCACTCACGGTTGACAGTCTGAAGGACGGGAGCATGTGGGTGAAGCCCTGAACGTTCCCCAGGGTGAAGCACCGGGTCGTGTTTGACCTTCTTTGAAGGAGTCTCAATCGGGCTCACGGTCTCCAGTGAGACCGTCTCCCCTTCGCAGCAGACCCGATATTCGGTCGGTTCGACCAGTACATTTTGTATTTTTTTGCCGAGATATTAATACTGTTTGTTACAACATATCTTTGCGAGCAATCCTATTCGAGGTTGCTGGACATAAAAACGAAGAAAAGGAACAGACTTTGTTGTGAAAATGACATGAGATTGGCACTTTCCAATGTAAAGCCGCGCATTTCTGACCTGGTCTCTGAAAAGCAACAGCAGGTAACATTTTGATTTTCAGTGAATTTTGTTGTTTTTAAACATGTTTTGTTCTTTGCTCTTAATGGTTTTGTTCATTGTGTGCACCTATGTACAAATATATACCTATGTTTTGAATTTGAAAAATCATATTTTATTTTTCCAATTAAGAAGGGTTCGGTGAACGCGCACATGAAACTGGAGGGGTTCAGCATATCCAACAAGGTTAAGAACCACTGGCTTAGAGGGAATCAAATTTCCTCATACTAATGGGATACGATGTATATAAAAACTGAACAATTAAAGTTTCTAGTAAAGAAATAAACCAAATAAACAATTGCCTTTTTTTAAATATATGTATATAATTTTGACTATATAATTTCCCGCTTATTATGAACTATTGCAATTATTGCCATGATTAACATTTATTTGAAATGATACCTCGGTGCAAGTAATTGGAAATTATTGTGTTTATTTCCCATATAAAATTACACATTTTGGTCAATAAAAATTAAATATGACTTGTTATCGAGATTCCTTATACGTTTATCTACTACTCACCAAATATGTTACAAAATTTTTGTTAATTCTTATCTTCCTTGGGTTCATTTCCCTAATAATTTCTTTAACAATATTTCGAACACACGCATTTTCATCGTCACCCATCTTTTCACACTTTCAATGGCCTTTGTTTAGTCGATAATTCTGTTACCAACAGGATTAGTTTCATTAGACAAAAATAAAATAAATAGAACGACAGTATTTTGACAGAATACAGTTTTTATTTGTATTATACCTGAACAGATGCACATTATTCGCTTTTGTACAGGGTGTCCCAGAATGTCCGAAAAAGTTGTCGAAATTATTTATAATAAAATTAAAAAATATTTTATTGTTTCAGTATTTATGAAGATAAATGATTAATTAATTACGCCCCTAAATATTCGTTTTGCTTAACTTGCAGATCGTCCTGCCAATAACACTTTAGCTGGTATGTTTTTGAATAAAATGATCCGAAGACTTACGGTTTGTTATCAGCTTTTAATTCTATTCTATGAAAGTAAATGCATATTCTGAAAACTGGGTCTATCACTTGAAAACTGGGTCTATTGCTTTACTGTCTCAGGAGAATTTAAGGAAAATCATATATTTTATTTACAAATACATGTAAATATAATAAAAAATAATTAATAACTATTATGTAAATTATCCCCTTATAAATATTTATGGTGTTAGATGACCAAACGTCTGTCCCACGAATATTTTCTTCTATCCATTTGTCGAATCTTGCGATCATTTCAGGTGACATATAATTTTTATAGTCTCCAATGATACCTTTTCTAATAAAATGCGTTCCTGTTTTCTTATAAAAGTTATCTCCGCGCTTATTATCGATAAAAACCTGGAAATGATGTAAAGTGAAATGAAATTGCAATTATATTGCCGTCATTTAAGCATATCGATTGAATGTCTCACCTGCAAGTTACATGCTTTATTATTCCTCATATTGTTGAAACTTAAAAATTCACAAATTTGATCAACTTGTTCTTCAGTTAACATTTTCCCCAAATAATCGGCGATTTTTTTCACTGTTCCGTGAGTATCGAGCAGCATCTCCTCATATGTTAATATCAGCATGTTTAGGTCATGTCGCTTATTCCAATACCCAAAATAATGCTTAAAAAGTGATCCAATGGGCAGGCAATCATTCAGGAACAATTCGCAAAATGTTTCGAAAGTCACATCGAGTTTATGAATCAGTTGGCAAAGGAAATAGTATGATACGCACAGATCTTTCGGGTTCCGCATTACGTAAATTATCTAAAACAATATATTAATGTAGCAATATTAATGTAGTAATAATAATAATCCTCTTTTTATATTTTTTCTTACTACAAAGTCACTATAGAAATAATAATTTTATACATTTGTGTGATGATTTTGCAGGAAAAAATATATCTGCTGATTTATCCAAATACCTAAACGTTTGTAGCAAAACGACGGATGTAAAATTTGCGTCTTCAGCAGCCTCAAAATATTAAACAATTTTAAACTAAGACAATGTTAGGCGCAAAGAATTTTTCTTGTAATCTTAAAAACGTTATTAAATCTACAAGTACCCAAGTACCTTAATCGACGATTTCAATAAAATTAACTTTAAATTTGATACATTGATATACTTAATATACAGGGTGAACCCTTTGTCTTACAAGACCAACCAGACAATCCCGCTTCCGTTTCCCTACATTAACTCTACTCGAACACTTACAAACGCAACGGACTAGTGGACAATAAAATAATTTCTTCTTGCCACTGAAATCTTATTTATTTAATAACATTGTTAACCTGGAATGGGAGAATTTTCATATTTGTTTTTTATCTGGATTGGGACTGCATGTATTGAACAAGGGCAGAAATACCGATAGGTCGATGGCCTTTTTTAGAAATAAAGATGTTTACTACTACTATTGTTAACCTAGAATAGGAGAATTTTCATATTGGTTTTTTATCTAGATTAAGACTGCATGTATTAAACAAGGGCAGAAAGACCGATAGGTCGATAGCCTTTTTTAGAAATAAAGATGTTTACTACTACTACTACAGGGTGAATAATTTCTGAAACTTTTTAAAAAATATCCAAGACAAGTTATTTTTTAAACTGACTTATCGATCTCTTCTATCCTATCTTATCTATAAGTATTTGCAAATAAGATACAAAATATAGTTCTTCAGGGGTAGTTGAAACCACCCCAAACATATCGTGATTTGATAGCGATGATTCGAGGTAAATTCAAGGTAAATTTGTTCGCCTGTTTCGGAAATCGCATCCTAACTTCCTACCAATAAATCAAGGTACAATTAGTAAAATAGAAGAATATACAGCCACTCCACCCCGTCAACTGGCCCGCTATAGTAATCTAAATCACAAAACAGGTTTAAAAAATATAAATATGAGGAAAAACGCCCATTCAAAAGGTAAGTTGTTCTAAAACTACTTGCAGATGATTCCGATTGACGCCTGGAATTTTTCGATTTATTGTTAACTCGTATTCATCAAAACCATTTCTCCTTAGAGTGGGTACTTTTTCTGAAAAACGCCTCGTCTCGACGAGGCTACTTTCATCCTATATAGGAAAACTGCCATTATTGGGCTGAAGACAACCCTCATTGAATGAAAAAATTTTTGCATTCTGCGTCCACAGAATATTAATGTGTGGGCCGGAATAATAAAAGAAATACATATATCTATTAATCGTTGCACCATTTTTACTTGGATGACACTTTTAATGGAGCAAGATACTAGCATTTTCGGAAGCACCAGTTAATGCCAGTTCTATGTCATTTACTTACAAAGCCCTTGAACCTTAACCAGACCCAGCAAAATGTGGCCCACTGCTATTGTTAGCAAATATATAGACATACTTTTTCCCGGTAGATCCATCGGAAGTCTAGATTAGCCAGCAAGGTCTCCAGATCTTTCAATGCTGGATCTCTTTGCGTAGGGACATGTAAAAATTAAGGTTAACATTCAAAAATTAAACACCTTACTGGAGCTGTAGGAAATAATAAGATAAAAAAATCGCTAAAATCACATTGAAAGTTTTGTATATGCAATGAACGAAACCTACCACGGACTTGCTGCCAATTAGCGAATGGTACAAATTGTGAGTAATTATATTGAAAATAAATTGTTGTGTATATTTTCCTGACTGTACTTCAATTTATTTCAAAATTTCCTGGGTTTCAGTCAATTTTATTGTTTATTATTTAAAATGTTACAAATACGTTTCGGTGTCTTTCTCCACCATCATCAGTTTGTCTAAAATATACATTTTACATTTATTATTAATTTAATTAAAAATAAAAAAACATTCACAAAATTAACCTATTAAAATTCAAATCACATACATATTAAAAAGTACAATTTGGGACCTTTGTTCTCAGGTGATGAGTCGGGATAAACATGTTCGGGAAAAGACTAGAATCTATTGTTTAGAGATCTAAATTTGACTTACGTATATAGTTGCTACCAACTTCACATTTGACTGGTCACTGAATTTTCCATATTTTATTCGATATCAAGCGAGCGAAACAAAAAAACTGTTTATCTTTCGTCTTTTCTTTGCATTCTAGGAATTGCTTGGCAATTTTTCAATATCAGATGTTTATATTTCATTTACCTGGTCCAATCAGTTCATACATGCGATCATCTAATTAGCGTATGATACACAGAGCTAAGATTGTCTGCATCTGATCTGCCCTTTTTAATATGTGTGTGATTTGAATTTTAATACGTTAATTTTGTGAATGTGTTTTTTTATTTTTAATTAAATTGATAATAAATGTAAAATGTATATTTTAGACAAACTGATGATGGTGGAGAAAGACACCGAAACGTATTTGTAACATTTTAAATAATAAACAATAAAATTGACTGTAACCCAGGAAATTTTGAAATAAATTGAAAATAAATTAAACTGTAAAATTTAGTTTTGATTTTATGCCACCGTCAAACGTACTGAAAACTAACATTTGATCAATACTATGGATTTCCCAACTTTCCATTGCGGGATCACATAGCATTTAAAAAATATACTTTTTGAAGAGTTATAATTTTCATCTTGCTTGCTGAAGGTAGCAATATTATTTATCCTCCCGCCAGCGAATTTGATCTAGTTAAAGCCTGCATCCTATGATTATTCTCATAATGTCTTTTTGGTGTTACATTTGAATAATCAGATTTGCAGTCACTACTTTTTTGGAAGGAAGAAGCAAATTAAAATATTCTATCGCAGGTGGAAACACAATGTCAATTAGAACAAAGAAAATAATTTTCCACGGTTCCTGAAAAGACAAATCTATTTCACTCGACTAGGAATTAACGAGTTATTCGGAGACTAGAAAGACCGAAATGGTAAAAACGCTAATAAGTTATGATCAATCAGAAGTGATGACCACTCCCGTACTGAAGATTTGATGGGTATGGTTGACTCAGTATTTCTTCATAAATAAAGATTTAAGACACATTTAGAGACTTCACTGAAAGAAAACAAACCTTTGGCTTCACACTCCAAATTTGCTCTGGCAGTAAATCGATAGATAGATGACTTTTAATACATCTGGGTGAAGGTAATTGTTCCACAAACCTTACTGAATCAGTAAAAAGTAACTCCAACTCCACTTTTAAATCATCCATAGAAGATGGAAGTTGGGCCAGAGGCAAATCAATTTTTGCATACTGAGGAATTGGCACTTTGCTAGTCTCCGTCGCGATTGAACCCACATGTTCAAACAGGGCGACAAAAGATCTAAAATGACAAATATTTAAATTCCTTAATTCACTTCTAGTAAATTAATTTGCTAAATTTGGGAATTAAGAAACAAAAAAGCTCGTTCTTATCATTGTGTCCTTTTTAGAGTCATCATTGATTATCAATTAATTTAACTACTGGGAATAATCCTTTTCATTATTAAACTCGATTATTAATCATGCTTACTCTAAACGTGGTGCTCTGAGTTGTTGCAATGTAGATCGGCAAGTCTCAAAGTCCAAGTCATTTTGGATAAGCCAGATCATTTCTTGGCACCATGTAGACCCTATAAAAATATGTACTATTAAACATATTTTACATTATATCATGAAGTTCGATGTCGACTTTTTAAAATCCATTTCATATTCCAAGGCGGTATTTTCAAAACTAGATTTTCAGTTCATGATGTGTTGTTTCAACTAATCATAATCAATGTACAACTAACAAATCTAAGTGATTCGAAAAAGTGTGTGTAAATTTTTTAAAATTTTTAGTTTTTATGTTATTTTAAAAAACAACAATTTTTTTTGTTTGGGACTGTCTTTGTCTACTGGGATGACTGGGACTGAAGTTGTTTCTTATAATTCGAGACCGTCGAAAATTGTACAATCATGTATTTTCTATCATTCTATTCATGGTTTCTGGAAGTTTACTAATGCTGATTAAGAGACGTGCTATGGTGTTAAAGCTCAATTTTCACGAACATACTATCGGTATATATAAAATATATATCGGTATAATATAAAAATATCTCTGTCAGTAATTTTTTTTATTGATTTTCATTTTATGAACGCCATAAAAACTGTTTAATTTTCAACGCTGACTCAAAGAAAATCCATTCATATGTCTTTTTCTATAGAAATTGCTATTGAAAATGATTATTTCAATTTTGTCGTCTATTAAAATGGTAATTGCCTACACATTCTTAGTATCAGATTTTAAATAATGATAAATCCTACACTAAACTATCAAAAATACTCTCAAATGGCAGAAATATATTTTTTTGCATATTATTTTTACAGGCTAACTGCTTGTGAGTACACTTGCCTTATCCAAAAGTTTATAGTTTAGAAAATAGTAGTAGTAGTAGTAAACATCTTTATTTCTAAGAAAAGGCTAGAAAGTTTAGAAAATATAAAGTGCTGAATGTTGACTGACCAAAATGAAGCAAGAGCAAAAATGGATAAAATGCCATAAAATTGAAGATTGATTGATTAGTTTTATATGCATGTGTGTATTTTATGTAGAATTTTTGCTGAAGGGCTGAAGTTTTGACTGTGAAGATTTTCTCAATCGATATTTTTAATCTGATTTCAACAATTTTTTCAGTCATAACTCTATTCTTGGACAAAATTTAAGTTATAAGGTTACAAAAGAAAATGTAATAGACATATTGTACGGAGTGTTTAAATAGTGCCATGTTTTCTTGGTAAAAGTTTAAATCTGTCTGCGGGTAAAATCGGGTAGCTCAGGTAGAAAAAAGTATACTCTATTATAGCCTCATGTTTTCCCAGAGGGTTTGATATTTGATCGTCTGTTTATCTTGAGCCATTCAAGAGCTGAGATATATATTTTTTCATTACCGGTCACTTTTTGCAAAGCTGTACAAATAAAATTTTATTACTAGCTTCCAACCACTATTTATTTGAAGAAACATAAAGAAACAAAAATATGCAATATCCATCAGCGCGAGAACAAGAATACCTTATTTTCAGGAAAACAAAAACTGAATTGACAATGCACTGAGAGTTCACAAAATAAACAGAGCTATCAAGTGGTAATGAAATGCTGATCACACAACCTTTTTGTCTAAAATTTTCTTTGCTAATAAGAAAAAATGTTAGGAACGTTTTGCGCGAAAAATGTGACTGATTATAAAAAATGTATATCTCATATGATTAAATATAAAAATAACTCAGAAGACTACAACATTGTATACTTTTTTGTCTCTGAGCTGAAACTTTGAAAACATACACACAAGAAAACAAAACCGGATTTATAGCCTCTACTATTTGTTTATTTATTTTTTTGCTTTTTTTAGGAATAACGCGAATTTTGCCCAAAAATATGATTCGATATAAAAATATTCAAATTGGATCCGCGACAAAGAAAATATTGACAGTCAAAAGTTAGGAAATATTGAGGCTATGCGCTAAATGTTCGGTGCAGTGTAAATTTGAAAATTTGGACCTCTTAAGCTTTAACAAAAATGACGACTCCAACTTTTTTCTTTAGTTAAACTTTAAAAAACATTTTCTGTAGCTGTAAATTAGGATAACTGGGTTTGTTTTGCATCAGTTTATTACAGGGAGAACTTTGTAACGCTGAAAACAAGTAACATTTTGTAACATTCTAACAAAGCAAATATATCACAGCATAAGCGAAATATTTCTTGCATCCTGTGCGCCTTAGGAAGAATATATAAAAAGGCAGAACATTTGCTATTATGAATTCGCGAATGGAAATATTCTCTAAACTATTTAAAAATATACCAAGAAATATTATTAATTAAAAAGAGCAAAAGCACAAAACCATATATAACTGCTACTATAGATAAATAAACGCTTATCCCTTTAAGATAGTAAATAACATTACCTGGAACCGATTCACAATAAAAACAATTTAAAAATGAATATGAGAACTGTAGTAATTTTTGAGATATAAAATCATATTACAAAAATATATAAATCGATAATTATCATAGATCTTCACTAGCACAAAGGAAAATGATTCTTAAAAATAACCGACGAGAGTTCGCAGATGTTTTCAAACTTCAAAATGCAGTCAGATAAGTAATTTTTGTTATTAAATTTAGCAAAGTTTTTTGCTTTATTCAACTATTTTATATTACATAGAACTTGTGTGTACAGCTATGTGACTGCTAATAAAAATATTTCTTTGCTATGTTGCTTAATAGGTGAAACAGCTTTAATAGTTTAAAAAAATAAAATTATAATTCCATTAAAATCAATTAAAATCAACGAAAATTTAACATGATTAATGATAAGATGAATAACTTGATGATATTTAAATTTTACTCATAATTGTTTTCGGTTCAATTTTTGGATGATATTGCAAAACAACATGATTCCAACACCACTCTCCTTGGGGAAACTTTGCTTCAAAAACAACGTTATATGCTAGACGTGCTGTTTTATATCTGTTTTACGCGAAACGTTAAATATATAACTAAAGAGACCACGTTGAACGAAAGTGCGTTTTTCCTTCTGTCTTTCAATATTTATGTAATCCTTAAAAGCTTTTTACATTTTACAACCTAGTGTCATCTCTTGAGGATGCAAATACGTTTTGCGACTTAAATAATACTTTTTATTCTTTTTCTCAACTTGATCAATGCTAAATAATAGAGCCAAATAAACTTTTTGATAAAAAACGCACAATGTGCATATCTGGCACGAATATTTATTTAAAAATACTCTTTTATGGAATACTGACCAGACCTGGGAAAACTAGCTAACCATATGTCGTCTTCTCTAACTGGAGCATCCAGCACTGGTTGGGCGAACTGTGAGTAATATGGAGGCAACATTGTTTGACCAACCACAACTTCATTTTTTTCAACTCCGTTTACATCACTCTTGCCACTAAAGGCTTTCAAAATGAATTTTTCAGGCATTATTATTATTATAGGCGGAAAACCAGGAAGACGATCACAGAACTCGTAATTCGTGGCTAGACTGCGTAAAGCGCTACGAATACTTTTATCAGATATTAGTAGACTATTAGATTAGTAAACTAATCTCTGCTTTTATGCCTCTCTGGGCTTGTTGAACTCGAAAACCGGTTGCATGGTGGATCCTGCGTCTTTCTAAATTAAATATTTCAAGAAGCAATTCTCCAAGTCTTTTTGACTTCCTAGCTAACTAATATGGGTGAGTAAACGATATATGTTTACGAGAAACGCATGAGAAGCTGCATGCATATTTTTTAGATGAGATCTACTTTTAATATGATTTAAATATTTTCATATTATTGCATTTAAATCAATACATGTTTACACTCTACTTTCTACAGGATGTCCCAACGATGAAGTAAATTTACCATTGACGGGTATTATTTACTTCAACATTCTCATCGTCATATTGTAAATATACTAAACGCAAATATTTTAAAAATATTCACAAATATAGTAAAAACAACTTTATAATGGAATTCAGATATTTTATTGTATTTCTAAATTCATATGTAAATAATTTTTTTTGATTGTACAGTGTCCCACTGGGAAGCACCGCGATCGATATCTGGCAAACTATAATTAGGAGAAATTTGAAAATTGGAAAGTACACCGAAGTCATTGGGGGCAAGCGATCTAGAATATTTCCAAGCCACACTTAATATTAAACACACGGTTATACCGGAACTAGGTATCAACTTGCTTATTTTAAATGGAACGCCCAATATATTATTACATTTTGTAATTCTATTTCAAATTATAAATATACTTTATGTCCTATATAGGTCTAACCGTTTTTGATGTATTTCAAATTTTATGTAAAAAAATACAGTTGCAGGCACTAGAATTAATTCTTCCTATAAGAATAATTTCCCTATAAAGGAAACATGTGTTACTTAATTTGAGTCGTATTCCTTCTTGAAAATGACTTACTTTAATGCAATTTCGACAAGAATTTGATAAGTTTCAAAATGAAGTTGAGAAAACCGCCCAAAATCATTTTTTTCAAATGGAAGCCCTATTTTTGATAATTTTACCATATTCAGTATTAAAAAGGAGGGCAAGTTTGTGTCACGTTGTCTTTTCCAAAAGTGTTTAGTTTTCGAACTATTGTCAATTTAAGGTTTTTCATATGGCTATTTTGTCGCATCTTATTTTAAATACACTCACTCTTAGTAGCCAAGACGAAATTAGCTGTTTTAAACACAATTAAATGCTAGAGGAATGTTTACACTTAACTTTAAGATAATTAGTAACTATGCCCGGACACTTAAATTATACAAATGGAGATTATTTGAACTTATTTATGGAGAATGTGATAAAGGTATATCAAGAACCGTTTATATATTATTAATTATTATTAAATCATGAACAAAAAAACCGTTTGTATAAATCTAGGGGTCCCAACTTTCCTGTTTGCCTTAATAAATTGATCATGCACTGTTTTAGACGTATTCAAAATTCTTGAAAATTTCTATAATTTGTTTAATCACCCTGTGCTGAAGTTTCAATCAAGGACCCGGACCGAAACGAAATAACTGTTCCGTTCCGGTTTCGGTCCAAGACAAAATTTAAAATTTAAATAAAAATAATTTTCAATTCGGTTCCGTTCCGGTTCCGGTTTTTTTCGGTTGCAAAATCTATATGTAACAACGAACGAGGACAAAGATAAATGCTACTCTAATTAGGAATCTCAATATCTCTTTCCTTGCTTGTTGTATTATACAAGATAAAAGATGCGCAAATGATCCACTGCTTCATACGGTACTTCGGCTGGTTGTATGGTAGGGGGTAGGAGGACTAGAGACTAGCAACCCCAGACAATATTAGATACAAAAATTAATTTAATCGATGTATTTTTGAAATGTAATTTGTTAATGAATTTTCTGACTTTAGCGCGTTTCTCCTCTTTCCGTTTTCACTCAGGTCCACAAATTCGTCAATTCCTCTTCTTTCACTTTTATTTCCGTTTTGAGATTGTTCTTCCTGGTTCATGTCTTCACACTCTTCACCATCTTCTGAGGAGTTGCTTTTGTCCAAAATTCCATTTTCAAAAGTTTCGTTCTTGGTGATGGAAAAAATAAAATAATTCAACTTAAAAAAGAATTTTAAAAATAGTGTATAAACGTTTGGTGTTTGTTCTTTACGATTCAAAAGTCGGTTGGTCCTCACAAATAATTGTTCCTCAAAATGTTTTCTTTAATATTTGACCTCGAAGGCGGCAACAAAAATTTGAGTCCTGGGAATAACCTTTCAACACTAACTTGAGTTGCCGGTACGCTTAATAATACTTGGGCAAGCATGTATAACTCGGAATTAAGCTCATTCTTTTTCTTCCAGAAATCAAAAATCGTTTCATTTTTCCGTAAGCGCATGCGGCTTTGTTCCAATTTATAGGAATTTAAAATATTTTCAATTTTGTTAAGGGCTACAAATGAACATTTTGTCAAGAAAATTCGTGCTGATTAATTCCTTTTAAAAATTTTTGCTCTAAATCTGTATGTCTCAAAAAGTTTTCCATTTCATCGCTTGATGAAGAAATAGATGATTCCGTTTCCATGTCGTGTTGGTCAGGGTCAGATTTAGAATTAGAAGAATTGCACTCTTTTAAGAACATCAGTCTAGTCCATAACGACTTTAAATGTGCTTTTGCTCTTTCTACTTGATTGTCGTCTAAAACCAGAGATTAGTAGACTAAGACTAGTCAACTAATCTCTGCTAAAACTACAATATACCAAAAAATTGTTATTTTGTGATCTATACGAGATCTTGTCATTTGGGGCTAGTTTCTGCCTTTGACGGCGTGGCGACGCCGACTATTAAAATGATTCCAGGAACTTAACTAAAAGACGTGCTGACGCTTTGTCGGCACTTTAATAGTGACACCGCGGCTCACCAGAACACAGAAACAATTTTATATTCATTTGCAGGATGGTAAATTATTATTTTCATTTGCTTCTCAAATTTACAGTAATTTCTTTCAAACGTTACAAGCAGAACCGAAGAAACCTAAATAAAATATTGCGGTTCCGGTTCAGCAGCTAACAGTGTATTAATATAAAATTGTTGTGTATATTTTCCTGACTGTACTTCAATTTATTTCAACAAATTTTCCTGGGTTTCAGTCAATTTTATTGTTTATTACTTAAAATGTTACAAATACGTTTCGGTGTCTTTATCCACCATCATCAGTTTGTCTAAAATATATATTTACAGTTATCATCAATTTAAATAGAAAACTTTCACCAAAATTCACATATTAAAATACAAATCACACACATATTAAAAAGTACATCGAGAACATTGGTTTTCAGGTGATGAGTCAGGACAAACATGTCTGGGAAAAGACTAGAATCTATTGTTTAGAGATTCTCTAAACTCTAAACTAATCTCTAAACAATAGATTCTAGTCTTTTCCCAGACATGTTTGTCCTGACTCATCACCTGAAAACCAATGTTCTCGATGTACTTTTTAATATGTGTGTGATTTGTATTTTAATATGTGAATTTTGATGAAAGTTTTTTATTTAAATTGATGATAACTGTAAATATATATTTTAGACAAACTGATGATGGTGCAGAAAGACACCGAAACGTATTTGTAACATTTTAAATAATAAACAATAAAATTGACTGAAACCCAGGAATACATTGGAATGAATTAAAGTACAGTCAGGAAAATATACGATTACTAAAAACATAATATAAACTTAACTTCTTTGCTAAACATATTTGCCTATTGGGATTTTTGCCATTTTCGTTATTTAATCTCAGGCACCACCTGAGACCGGTATTGAGCCTATTCCAACTGATTAGAGGCAATAGGTTTAGGACGCCTGAGATTAAAACATTTCAAGACCCGTATCTACTAGCATCATTCTTCCATATTGATTAGCATTAGATCGGGCTTGCCAAATTGTGTCATAAATGGTTTAATTTTATTAAAAAAAGTTCTTATTGTTTAGGTCTTGGCGTCTGCCATACCTTTACAAAGCAAAAACAATTTCCTACACTCTGTACATATCAACGTGTTACTAGCATTTCTTTACTGAGCAAAAATTTTTATGGTTAGAAGCAAAATTTTTTTTGTCACATTACATAAACCACTTTTTTATTTAAAGGGTTTGACGTTTACATTTACATATTTTTATGAGATTATTTTATTTTATTTACACATTCAATGAGCTAATTAATTACGAGGATTACGGTCGCTAAAAAAGTCAGAGAACAGTTATTTCAAAGCCGGATTTTTATTATATGCAAAATAGATTTTATCATGGTGTTGGGTTACCTTAATTTATATCCAGACTTCATTAGAGCCCAATTTATGGGTGGAAAAATCTGTATGTAGTCTAGTTTAAATAAAGACAATTAATAAACAACTCTGTTCGTTCAAATGTTCAGCTCAAACGAACGAGTAATGAATGATGAAAGAACTAATTGCAAACTAAAAGAACGCCAGAGTTTCCGATTAAATAGAAATGTTACCAAATAAAATAAAATAGTTGAAATAAGGACATGCCAATTTTGTTAGTCATGCGACGGAATTTTAATGTAGACAGAGAAGATATATTATTTGAAAATATAATGATTTGTCAGGTACGAACACAACATACAAATATGTAACTAATAAATATATAAAATTCTATCTCAAACTGCAAATTGCTTTTTCATTTTAAAATTACATTTTGGATTAGAACATCACGAAGATACAGCGAGACTATGCAAGGTGGGTACTGACAAAATTAGATGAGAAAATAAACAAAAGTGAAATGATATTTTTTTAGATTTTAGATCAGACACAGACAATCTTAGCTCTGTGTATCACACACTAATTAAATGGTCGCATGCATGAACTGATTGGACCAAGTGAATGAAATATAAACACCTGATATTGAGGAATTGCAGAGCAATTCCTAGAATGCAAAGAAAAGGCGAAGTATAAACAGTTTTTTTGTTCTCTCGCTCGATATCGAATAAAATATGGAATTCAATAACCAGTCAAATGTGAAAGGAGAAACAACTATATACGTAAGTTAAATTTAGATCTCTAAACAATAGATTCTAGTCTTTTCCCAGACATGTTTGTCCTGACTCATCACCTGAAAACCAATGTTCTTGATGTACTTTTTAATATGTGTGTGATTTGTATTTTAATATGTGAATTTTGGTGAAAGTTTTCTATTTAAATTGATGATAACTGTAAATATATATTTTAGACAAACTGATGATGGTGGATAAAGACACCGAAACGTATTTGTAACATTTTAAGTAATAAACAATAAAATTGACTAAAACCCAGGAAAATTTGTTGAAATTATTATAAAATATGGTCTCAGTTTCGCTTCCGTTCCGGTTTTGGGTCCATATCGGTTCCGGTCCGGGTCCCTGGCTTCAATAATCTTCGTTTGTATAATTTAAGTGTCCGGGCATAATTATTAATTATCTTAAAGTTAAGTGTAAATATTCCTTTAGAATTTAATTGTATTTAAAACGGCTACTTTCGTCTTGGCTTCTAAGAGTGACTGCATTTAAAATAAACATATGAAAACCTTAAATTGACAATATTTCGAAAACTGAACACTTTTGGAATATATAACTTTACACAAACTTACTCTCATTTTTAATGAGTTAGATAAAATTATCAATAATGGGGGTTTCCATTTTAAAAAAAGATCGTTAAAAAAAGATAGCTTGTTCCATAAGCTATATCTAAAGAACGGATCTAGATTCAAAACCCAAATTTGGTAGGTAGTTAGCTGAAAGTTAACTCCCAAGTTAACTTCCTAGATTAAGCTAGGGTACCCATTTTATATGATATGACCGCATGCATCCATACAAACATTGAATTAAAAAAAGTCGAAAAATCAATTTTTTTAATGGATCCTACTAACTTTTTTCGTCCTGTTTGAAAATTTCACTATCACTAAACAAAAAGAAGCTAAACTAAACAGGATCAAAATATTTAGCAGCTGCCACTTAAAAAACTGAGTTTTTCACATCTTTTATGTCAATATTTGTAGGCTGCATGCACCCATATGCTACAAAATGGGTGCCCTAATGTCATCTGGGGAGTTAACTGGGGAGTTAACTTGGGAGTTGACTTTCAGCTAAATACCTACCAAATTTCGGTTTTGAATTTAGAACCGTTCCTTAGATATAACTTGTTCCGTAAACACTGTTTATATTTATTTCCATTAGAAAAAAGTTGTTTTCTGCACTGCAACATTTTTGACGCACTTTGTATAATTGTGAATATTTTAAAAATATGCTCGTTTAGTACATTGATGAGATACGGTGAGAATTATGAAATAAATAATACTGGTTAAGCGTAAACTTCTTTTACTTTATCGTTGGGACACTCTGTACATTTTAGTAAAAACACCGGCGCATTAAAAACCATCTACCTGATATTTACCATGTATCTTGAAATGCTGATCACGAATCCGCGATTCGTTTGACTCGATCACGTCTGGGTTAACGGAATTTGAAGGTGAAATTTGAAAATAAATAATTTGATAATTATCATTTTATAATTAACTAATAATATGTATTTCTTTCAAAAGGTTTGGCAAACAAAAGCACAACTCGATTCTGGAAGTCACAATGTACTGAAATAGCCTTTGGTTGATCCCTCAATAGTTTTACTTCTACTTCTTCACATAAAACTTGAACTGATGATGCAGTTTGTCAAAGGTTTGGATAAAAATGGAAAATGTTTTCAGTACTTAGTAGAGCAATTCCCTCGATTGAGTGAAGCCAAATTGAAGGAAGGGATATTCGATGGACCTTCGGTCCGGAAAATGTTTAACATTGAAAATTTCATTGATACAGTGACTGACTGAGAGAAAGCTGTGTGGCTCGGTTTCCGAGATGTTGCTCAGAACGTTTTGGGAAATAACAAAAGCGATGAATACGAAACTATTGTAGCAAATATGACAAAGATAAGGAACTATGAGGGTTTGGGATGTTTGATGAATCTCAAAGGTCAGCTAATTTCCTGAGAACTTAGGAGATTGCAGCGAAGAGCAAGGGGAGTGGTTCCATCAAGATTTAAAAGAAGCTGAAATTAGTTGGCAAGGGAAATGGGACGCGAATACGTTGGCGGACTACTGTTGCTTACTAAAAAGAGATCGAGTGTCGGGTGACGAAGACAATGATTAAAGCGTAAAAAGAACTAGAAATCCACTACGCAGATCCTTTATAGACGATAAAAAAAATTAATTTTTACTGAAATTAATTTTTTTTACCTTGATGTGACCCTGATCTGGTCCTTCAGCAGACGAACAGACCTCAAGTTCAAATTCAGCGACCCAAAAAACATAAAGGTGACTAGTTTATTCTACTCAAATAATATTTTTTGAATGGGCCCTGAATCATAATAAAAAAAGGAAAATACATATCTAGAAATAAAATTTTCGCTCCTTGCAGTCAGAAATTAGTTTTTCCAAAATAAACACATGTGACCTTCAAGCGACCTTGACCTTCACTTATTTGGAGTCGAACAGACCTCGAGTTCGAATTCATCGAGCTAAAAAACATAAAGATTAGTAGCTTATTCCACCCAAATTGTATTTTTTTCAAATTTGACCCTCAAATGTCCTTGACCCAGACGTGATGGGGTGAAAAGGATTCCGAATTCGTGATCTGCAGGCCAAATTACATGGGAAAATATAAGAAGGTGCCAAGCAAAACCCCAAAATTCAGCCAAGTTTTGATTTTCACAATTGCCGAAAAACTATTTTATAGTATACTTTTCAATTTGTCATTTATATTTGGACTGAAATATAAATCTGGCACAGGTTATTTAAATCGTATAGTTATGGAATTAATATAAATCGTATTAAAAGTTTGAACATGTGGGGTTTTGAATAATTTCTTCAGGCTTGTGGCGTTTTGCTCCAAACACTGCGTGGACTTGTGGTATTTTGCTTAGATAAGTAACCATATGAAATTTAATAATCAAGTTTAGTAAGATTCTGTTTAATTAGGTTTGATTTATTTATATATTTTTTTAATTAAATTTAAAAAAATAGATCCAATCTTGATATGTCAACAGTTTCCGACTATATCCGCAAAAAAACACACATTTTTTATGATTGTGAGATGTATTGTGTGTTAAATTAATCAGTTAATCAGAATTGCCCCTATTCCATATTCCTATCAATATCGTGAGAGGAATGCAGCAACTAGTCACTAGCTTTGTTATCTCGTTATAAAGATTTCTGGGGTAAATAACTAAACGGCATTAAATTAAATTAAGGCTTAAATTTCAAGTCTGTCCCAAATATGTTTTCTTCTATCCATTTGTCGAATCTTGCGATCATTTCTGGTGACATATAATTTTTATAGTCTCCAATAACACCTTTTCTGACAAAATGTGTTCCTGATTTAGTGTAAAAGTTATTCCCTTGATTATTATCGACTAGAACCTGGAAATGATGTAAAGTGAAATGAAATTGCAATGATATTGTCGTCATTTAAGCATATCGATTGAATGCCTTACCTGAAAGTTACATGCTTTATTATTCCTCATATTGTTGAAACTTAAAAATTCACAAATTTGACCAACTTGTTTTTCAGTTAAAGTTTTCCCCAAATAATCTGCGATTTTTTTCACTGTTCCTTGAGTATCGAGCCGCATCTCCTCATATGTTAATATCAGCATGTTTAGGTCATGTCGGTTATTCCAGTACCCAAAATAATGCTTAAAAAGTGATCCAATGGGCAGGCAATCATTCAGGAACAATTCGCAAAATGTTTCGAAATCCACATCGAGTTTATGAATCAGTTGGCAATGGAAATAATATGATACACATAGGTCTTTTGGGTTCCGCATTACGTAAATTATCTAAAACAATATATTCATGTAGCAATATTAATGAAGTAATATTAATAATCATCTTTCTACATTTTTCGTACTACAAAGTCATAGAAAATAAAAAAATATATGCCTCAACTGAAGTATGTATTTTTTCAAATTCATATATAATTTGACATTCAAAATAAAACGTATTTGTATACCAATTTTTTTGTGAGAGGCTTCACTGAAAGAAAACAAACCTTTGGCTTCACACTCCAGATTTGCTCTGGCAGTAAATCGATAGATAGATGACTTTTAATACATCTGGGTGAAGATAATTGTTCCACAAAGCTTACAGAATCAGTAAAAAGTAACTCCAACTTCATTTTTAAATCATCCATAGAAGATGGAAGTTGGGCCAGAGGCAAATCAATCTTTGTATACTGAGGAATTGGCACTTTGCCAGTGTCTGTCGCGATTGAACCCACATGTTCGAACAATACGACAAAAGATCTAAAATTACAAATATTTAAATTCTTTGATGCAACTCTAGTAAATTAATTTGCTGAAATTGCGATTTAAGAAATATAGAACCACACTCTTCTTATTATGTCTTTTTACAGTCACGATTTATTTTTATTTAGTTTAGTTAATGGGAACAATGATTTTAATTATGAAATTTAGTTTTTAAATTGTGCTTACTCTATAAGTGGTGCTCTCAGCTGTTGCAATGTAGATTGGCAAGTCTCAAAGTCCAAGTTATTTTGGATTAGCCAGATCATTTCTTGGCACCATGTAGACCCTATAAAATATGTAGGTGCTATTAAATATACACGGTGTTCCGTAAATGTGTCAAAATATTTTAACAGCGTGTTCTTCTAGTCATTTTAAAGTCTTTCATTTTAGAGTCTTTTCATTTTAGATGAGAAGTTTTTTAAATTTGAGGTCCCTTTGTTGAGATAGTTGATTTCCAAAATGGCGGAAAAGATTAGTTTTTGTTATTTTCCTTTAGAAGGGTTAAACATAGTTAAACATATGAATATACAACAAACAACATAACAAAAATACTCCCAAATGACAGAAATTATTTTTTTTCATATTCTTGTAAATGGTGATTCCGTGTAAGTGCACGTGTCTTATCCGAAAGTTGATAGTTTAGAAAATGCAAGGTGCTGAAAGTAAATAATGAAAAATAATTTGTTCAACATTAAAATGTTCGATAAAAAATCAAAATGCTCAGTATACGATGTTATAGCCTCAAGTTTTCGCAGTCAGTTGGATAAATAAATTTTCTTATGGTCGGTCACCTTTTCGGCACGAAATTAATTTAAACTTTTTTTTTTAATTCCGAAGAAAGATGTGCAAGTAAACATTTATTACAAACTTAGAGTTGTCTCCATTTTTTAAAAGAAATATAGGAGGACAATTTCTATTCGTTTCTGTTTCAATTTTTTTCATTTTCAATTCAATGTCCAACCAAATGTAAAAGTAGAAACATCTAAACATGTAACTCAAATTTAGATCTCTAAACAATAGATTCTAGTCTTTTCCCGAACACGTTTATCCCGACTCATCACCTGAGAACCAAGGTCCCAAATTGTACTTTTTAATATGTGTGTGATTTGAATTTTAATATGTTATTTGTGAAAGTTTTTTTTAATTGAATTGATAATAAATGTAAAATGTATATTTTAGACAAACTGATGATGGTGGATAAAGACACCGAAACGTATTTGTAACATTTTAAATAATAAACAATAAAATTGACTGAAACCCAGGAGTAGATTGGAATGCTGTAAATTAGTACAACTGGGTGAGTTTTGTATAAATTTATTACAAATAGAACTTTGTATCGCTGCAAACAAGTAACCATTTTGTAACATACTAACAAAGCAAATATATCACAGCATAAGCGAAATATTTCTTGCATCCTGTGCGCAAATTTGGAATAAATAAGAATGGAACAAAATATGCTATTATAGATACACGAATGGAAATGTGCTTTGAACTATTTGAAAATATATCGAAGGATTATTTATTAAAAAGAGCAGCGGCAAAAAACCATATATGACTACTACTTTAGATAAATAAACGCGATTGCTTATCCCATAAAGATGATATATAACATTAATATCAAACCTGGAACCGTGTCACAACAGAAATAATTGATAAAAATATATTCAGATGTAAAATTATATTACAAAAATATATAAATCGATAGATATTATAGAGCTTCGGTAGCACAAAGGAAAATTATTCTTAAAAGAAACCAACCAAAGATCGGAGATGCTTTCAAACTTTAGAATGCAGTCAGATAAGTAATTTTTATTATTAAATTTCACAAAATTTGTGTTTTATTCAACTATTTTATAATACATTCAACGTGTATAGCAACGTAATAGCGCCAACAATGGTAAAAATTTTTCTTTATTATGTCATTTCATAGAATATACAGATTTAATAGTTTGATAAAATAAAACTATAATTCCTTTAAAATCAGTTATTTTCAACGAAAATTTAACATGATTTTTGTCCCGAAGGAAATTTCCTGAATGATAACATGAGTAACATCTTGATGATATTTTAATTTCACTCATAACTGTTTTCTGGAGGAACCTTTGCTTAAAAAAACTTTATGTGCTTGACGTGCTGTTTGGTATCTGTTTTACTTGAAACGTTAAATATATAACAAAAGAGACAACGTTGACCGAAAGTGCGTTTTTCCTTCTATCTTTCAATATTTACGTACTCCTTAAAAGCTTCTTACATTTTACTACCTAGTGGCATCTCATGAGGATACAAAATTCAATTTGTGACTTAAATAATACATTTTATTCTTTTTTGCAAACATGATCAATGCCAAATAATCGAGCCAAAGAAACTTTTTGAGAAAAAAGGCACAATGTGCATATCTGGATCACCTAAATGAACGGACGAATATTTAGTTACAAGTACACTTTTATGGAATACTGACCAGTCCTGGGATAACTAACCAACCATATATCGTCTTCTTTAACTGGAGTACCCAGCACTCGTTGCGAACACTGCGAGTAATATGGAGGCAACATTGTTTGACCAACCACAGCCTCATTTTTTTCAAGTCCGTTAATATCACTCTTGCCAGTAAAGGCCTTCAAAATGAATTTTTCAGACATTATTGTTATTATTGGCGAAAAACTAGGAAAATATGATCATAGAACTTAGAATCCGTGGCTTGACTGCGTAAAGCCGTGCTACGAACAATTTTACCTATTGCATTTCACTAGATTGTACAGTTTCTGCGAGTAATGCCCCTTTCCCTTGTAAATGCATTCCTTGACTTGTACTCGAAAACCGGTTGCATAGTGAATCCTGCAGCTTTATAAATGAAATATTGCAGAAAGCAATTGTCCAAGTCTGGTTGACTTTCTCGTTAACTAATATGGCTGACTAAACCATATATGTTTACGAGAAACGCACGAGAAGCTGCATGCATATTTTTTAAATGATATCTACTTTTAAAATGTTTTGCTTTTAACTACTGTATTTTTTACAGTGTAGATATTTTTATATTATCCCATTTTAATCAATAAATGTTTACTCATTACTTTCTACAGGATGTCCTAACGATAGAGTAAAGCAAGTTTATGCTTAGCATTGTGGTGACAAAATTGTCATCGTCATATTGTAAATATACTAAACGCATATATTTTAAAATTATTCACAATTATACATAGTGCGCCAGAAAAGTTGCACATTTTTTTCTAATGGAATTCCTATATTCTATTTTATTTTTGAATTCATATGTAAATTAAAATTTTTTTTCGTTATATAAAAATGAAGCAAATTTGGGTAGTTTTTTTAGTTATTCTTTAGCGATAAAAATTTGCATTTTAATGGTGTTGATAATTCGAAAATTTCTCCGTCCTTTCTAGACCCAAAATTTGGAAGTTTGGCAGGAGAATGAATTAATACTATGACTATATTAAGATTTGGTTTAAAATAGTAGTAGTAGTAAACATCTTTATTTCTAAAAAAGGCTATCGACCTATCGGTCTTTCTGCCCTTGTTTAATACATGCAGTCTTAATCTAGATAAAAAACCAATATGAAAATTCTCCTATTCTAGGTTAACAATAGTAGCAGTAAACATCCCTATTTCTAAAAAATGCCATCGACCTATCGGTATTTCTGCCCTTGTTTAATACATGCAGTCCCAATCCAGATAGAAAACAAACATGAAAATTCTCCCATTCTAGGTTAACAGTGTTATTGAATAAATAAGATTTCAGTGGCAAGAAGAAATTATTTTATTGTCCACTAGTCCGTTGCGTTTGTAAGTGTTCGAGTAGCGTTAATGTAGGGAAACGGAAGCGGGATTGTCTGGTTTAAAATATTTATCAAGTCAAGTACAGGGCGGTCATAACATCTATTTAATTTAACGTATTTTCAAACTCAAAAATCTAACTTTTTTAAATGACACACACCGTATATTGTCGGTGTGTTTTATTCAGCATAAGAAAACTTTTCATTTTGGCTGAATAGTTTCTATCCAATATCTGTTCCCGTTCACGAAAAAAACGATTTTTCTAAATTGCTTCGTTAGATTTGGTAGGTTACTCCATTTGCATCGCGGTAGGCTTGACAATTGCTTAAATACAATTGCTTAAATAATTAAAACTTGATGGCTTTCATGAATTAAACTTGACGAATTTTTCAAAATTATTTGCATGTTTCTGTTATCAACGATTTATTACTTTGATGTTATTGTGTTTTAAGCATTCATTTCCATTTTATACTGTTCAATTACTCTCAAATTAGTGCTATATTATTATTGTTAATAAATGTAAATTTTGAGTTATATAAACAATTTTTTATTTAATTAAAAATTAAAATATAATAAATTGAAAAAATATAACTGATCCATTTTGAAAAATCAAATGTTCTCGTAAATTATAACGAACAAGTATAGGAAGAATTTAGTTAAAATGAATGGTTTTCTTATCCTGAGTAAATAACGCTAACAATATACGAGGTGTGCCATTTAAAAACAGTAGATATTTTTGAGTTTGATAACACTTTGAATTAAAAAAATATTATGAGCGCCCTGTAATTTAGAAGACAAATATTTTACAAGCCAAATATTAACATAGCATTATTCCTTTCTCCCACCGACTTTTGTGCCTAAAGACTTTGGGGAATGCACCATGGAAATCCGATCTTAAAACCCAAGCTAACCCAAACTAACCCAACATTTTCCTTACATTTAATAAACTAGAGTTGTAAAGCGAAGAACCTCGCAAATACGACATTAATCTATCTATCCACTGTAGAGAAACTACTATTTATTGGGTGTTTTTATTAGTAAGACGAAAAAATTAACAGATCAAGAAATACGTCTCCGTTCTTGTATAAAAACAAAACTGCCCGAGTACTAAATAAATAAGCTTCTTGAGGCTAAGCCATGTGTGTTTAATTTGCATTATAAAACAATAAATTCTATTTACGATTAAATTATTTCAGCATTAAAATCTGTTTTCCTTAAAAAAAATTCCAATGTATTCCTGGGTTTCAGTCAATTTTATTGTTTATTATTTAAAATGTTACAAATACGTTTCGGTGTCTTTCTCCACCATCATCAGTTTGTGTATATAGTTGCTACCCACTTCACATTTGACTGGTCACTCTTGTGTATATAGTTGTTTCAACTTTCACATTTGACTGGTCACTGCAACGGTTCACTGGTCAAATACCAGTCAAATGTGAAGGTTGAAACAACTATATACACAAACTGATGATGGTGGAGAAAGACACCGAAACGTATTTGTAACATTTTAAATAATAAACAATAAAATTGACTGAAACCCAGGAATACATTGGAATGAATTAAAGTACAGTCAGGAAAATATACGAAACTTAAAAAAAATCTGAGAAAAATTATTGTTTTCACTTTCGGTAACATGTGAAACAATCTAAATTATTGAAACTGTATGATAAACTGTAGGTAAAATATGACTTTAGGCCTGTAATTAAGTGGAAATTTGTTGAGTTTGAAAATTTGGTCATTAAGACCCATATCTATGGTCTATGCAAAATATGAGACTGGAAAATATTTTGCAGAAATACTTTACTAGTAGTTTTCGTAAAGGGTATATCAGTGCTGATGGGGTTTCAATGCTGATGCAATTTGGAGATTTACAAAACGATATTTATAACTTCAATGTGCATGAGAAGGATGTATGGATTTGCAGCTGTCCAAAAACTGGTAAGTTTCTAATTTCTTGATAGCTTCTTCATGTTATTTTAGAACACCAATGTTCCTGATTTATGTTGATTTACTATTCAGAAGAATTTAACATAAGAATTCATTATTGTTGATTTATTTTCTCTGTCGGCGTGCTGAAACGTGTTATGATCTCTCATTTCACGTACAGTTATGATATCTTATTTCACGTACTCAGCGTAAGGAAGTATCTAATTGCTCTTACGTTATAAATATTGTTCTGTAGTTTCACTGATGGTATGTAACACCTCAGCACTTAAATAATATAAATTCGAACAAATCTGTAATAAACAGTTAGTTGTATCTTGAAGCTGAATCCATATCAATCGAAAGTAAAATAAATTTGTTTTAAAAACTCCCTTTCCAAGGTAGCGATTCTAACTAACGACGGAAAAATGCGTAAAGAAACAACGGATCATACCTACTCCTTTCCCATACGAATTTTCTTTTGTTCAGCGCAATTTGCTACAAAATATTTAAATAAAGAAGCGATTTAGTTTGCTGTCATAGACCCGCATTATTGCAATTATACTAGCTGGGATAAGAGTAATATTAAATGTTTAAGGTTTCATATTTTGCTTTTCCCGCCCGACACATTTTTCACTGAGCCCAGTGAAAACCCCCATAATGAAATTTCTATCGCTCATTTTAATAACCTTATTATCCTTTTATAACAGTTAGTGTGACGAAACTCGAAACTGGTTCAGGAAACAGTAGTAGTAAACATCTTTACTTCTAAAAAAGGCTATCGACCTATCGGTATTTCTGCCCTTGTTTAATACATGCAGTCTTAATCTAAATAAAAAACAAATATGAAAATTCTCCCATTCTAGGTTAACAATATTATTAAATAAATAAGATTTCAGTGGCAAGAAGAAATTATTTTATTGTCCACTAGTCCGTTGCGTTTGTAAGTGTTCGAGTAGCGTTAATGTAGGGAAACGGAAGCGGGATTGTCTGGTTGGTCTTGTAAGACAAAGGGGATTCAGTATGGTCCAGTTGTAGGGGTTGTTTGTCCATTTTGTCTGTAGCTGTATGAGTCTTTCCGAGATCTTTGTCATGTTTGTGCGTTCGTATAGTAGTTGGGTGGGGGGGTTGTGTAGTGGGTTTTGGGGGTGTCTTATTCGTGTTATTAGTCTTAGTGCAATTTGCTCTGTTGTTTGTGTATAACGTTTTGTCCTTTCTGTTCCGTTGGTCGTGAGTACATGTCCAAAGTCTAGCAAGGTTCTACAAATAGCTTTATATATTTTGGTGGCGGTGTTTGTGCTAATTCCTCTGTCTTTGTAGGTTAGTCATCGGAAGTGTTTTGTTCTCTTTATTGTTTCTGCCCTGATGTTTCGTATGTGTTTAGTGAATTTAAGTTTGTGGTCAATTGTGATTCCAAGGTATTTTACGTCGTTTTTTGGTTGTGTCGTTTGGCCGTCTGCAGTTATTGTAGGGGAGTCAGCGTTGAGTCTGTGGATTGTGAGCAGAAGTTGGTTTTTTGACGCGTTTGGTGTTAGTCTCCATTTATAAAACCATGTCATTGTGTTGTTTTGTCATGTACAATAAGTGCCGTGTCGTCTGCGTATTGTAATATGTATGCCGATCTGTCGATTTGATTTTTGTCTGGTAAGTTGTAATTGTATATGTCATGGCAGTATATATTGTAGAGAAACGGTGAGAGCGGGGATCCTTGAGGGTGCCCTTGTTCAGGGGAAAAAGGGGGAACTTTTTCAAGCCGCTGCTTCATTATGCATTCAAAAATCTTGCCCAGTACTGGAAGCAGTGTAATTGGTCTGTAGTTGCTCGGTTGTGTATTGTCCAGTCCATTTTTGGGTATAGGGATTATTAAGCCGTTTTTTCATGTTTCTGGGATTCTGCCATTTGTGATGCAGTTGTTCAATTCAGTTAGGATCAGTTTGTGTGTTTCTTTAGTTAGGCTTTTCAAGACTTTTGCCTTAATTTTATCTTTCCCCGGTGCAGTGTTCTTGATGTGCGCTAGGGCTTCATCGTACTCTGTGTCTGTGATCAGTGTGCAGGCATAGTTTGGTGAGTTGTTAAAATAGTTCAAGTACCAGTCGTTGATCAAGTTCCAGTTGTCATTGTCGAAGTTAGGGTTTGTCGATATGCTGAAGGCCCTTTGATAGTGTCTGGCGAATGCGTCCGCTTTCTCTTTGTCTGTGTAGCGTTCTATTCCGTTTTCGTCAATTGTGTCAGTAGTGCCAGTCTTCCTGTATTGCGCCAGTTTCTTAATTTTTCGCCAGTATATTTTGCCTTTGTCCTTCTGTATTTCTTTACATGTTTCTAGCCATTTGTCTTGTCGGTATTGTCCAATCAGAGTTTTAATGTTTCTGTTAAGTTGGTTCAATGTCTTTTTTAGGTCGTTATTTTGAGTGTTTGTATATAGTCTGTACAGTTCTCTCTTATGTTTTATTAGTCTCAGTATGTATTTGGGTAGTGTATGTCGGTAGAAAGCATTTTTATTTCCGGGCTAAATTTTCCTATGGCTAGTGAAAGTTGTTGTTGTATGGTTTCTATTGAAATGTGCTGTGCTTGTGATTGAATGTAGTCATGTATATGTTGTTTCACTTTGTCTATGTCAGTCTTTGTTAGGTTTAGTTTTGCAAAAATCTTTTAAGTTGTTTCGTTTTGTTTGGGTTCAAGTTAAAGTCGCCTATAATTATTGCATATTTATAGATGCTCGCCTTAGTCAGTATGTTTTGTTCTAGGTTGGAGTGTGGGTGTATGTATGTCAGAAATATGTGTATCAGGTCGTTTAAGTAGGGTATGGTAAAATATAGACAGTCGTTCAAAGGGTTGTTGAGGGAAGGAGGATTTGCTCTTCCAAGTTTAAATGTTGGTTTTAGGAGAGCTGCGACCCCGCCCCTGGCATGATTGATGGTATTTCCATGCCTATAGATATACTGCCAATTTCTGTACGTTGGTGTTTGTCCTAGTTTGGTTTTAGTCTCTACAAATATGCAGCAGTCTGTGTCGTTTTGTTCTATGTAATTGTAAATAAGTGGTTTTTTGCTGTTAAGTCCGATGATGTTCGCGTAAAGTACTTTCATATTGAATCTTGTATGTTTGTTACTGTCTGTCTTATTTGTTCGCAGGGTTCAGTTGGAGAGCGTCCCTCGGGCAGGAGCATGTCAAACATTAGGATGTAAACATGGTTCCCGAAGAAAACAACGGAGGTGTCAATGTCGAAGTCTTCTATAAATTGTTTTCGTAGTTTTTTTAATAGTTCGTCTCTGTTGGTATTGTTTGTCTTGTTAAGTTGATGTTTGTATTTGTTTATGATGTGGTCATGTGTTGTAATGGGTGTGTGTATTCTACTTGCCACTGTCGTTGTCTCCGCAATCCCGGACGTACGTTTATTTACACATTTTATTTTTACGTTTGGGATTGCGACGATTGGGGTTGTCGGTCTTTTTGGGCACTTCATGCTCCATGCTGCGTGGTCCTCTGAGTTGCATGCTGCGCACTTGGTTGGCAGTGGCGACTCGCACCTGGAAGTTGGATGGGGTCCCTGGCACTTGTTGCATCTTGGCGATTGTTTGCAATCTTCAGTTTTGTGGCTGAATAGGTTGCATTTGCCACACGGCGCAGGCACGGGTGCTGGTGGTTTACTTTCGGTGATTTTGAAAATGCGGCCCAAAAAATGAACCGCACGGTCGCTCATCAACCTTTCGTATGTGGATATGTCGCCGGTTATTAACCTCATCATGAGTGTGGGTGCGTTGCGCTCTCGCGAGATAATTCTCCTGCAGAACCTTATTCTGAAGCCCTGCTGCTCCAGGCGTTCCAGAAACATGCTGTCTTCAATGTCCAGGTCGACCCCAGTGGCGACGACTGAATATGATGGTGTAATATGGTGGTGACCTGACTTTTGTTGTCGGATTAGTGGGAGGTTATCGTTTTTTTGTAATTTGTAACTTGTTACAGTGTTTTCCTGTTTTAGTTGTTGTAAAATTTTTGATGTTTTGTCCTCCTGGTTGGTTTTGATTAGGAAGTAATTATCTTGTCTGATAATCACATCCTTGTTGTTGGGGTTGAGTTCCTCCCACCTGATTGCAAGTTGGACTCTGGTGATGGTCGACAATGCGTTCGCTGTGAATGTGTGCGAATACGTGGGAAATCTTGTTGATGTTGTCTTGCTGTTTGTTGTTTGGTTTTTATTGGTTGTAGACTGATAGTCCAAAGCTATTCGTTTGGCCTCAGGTGTTGGCGTTGTGGGGGTTGGCTGGTGGCTGGTCGTCTTCGGTTTTCTGCCCCGTTTTTTCGATTGTGGCTTTTTGAACCCACCAACCCTGGTAGGCATAATCCGATTCGGATTCTTGCGAACTCCCAGGGTTCATCCTTTCGTTTGAATTCTACTCGTATATTCTCGTTGAACGATAAATTCGGTTGGATTCTTCAAATTCTTTGCGCGATGTGTAAACGACCTTGCTTTAAATATGCTAACACGTCTTATCACCACGAAGCTCGGTTTAAGACTCACAGGAAACATAAATGAAGGATTTTGTGTTTAGTTGTTTGTAAGAACGCAAGAAAATAAAGAATGCTGAAAATAGGATGAAACCTCTGTAATTCTAAAGGTTGAACTTAATTTTCGATACATTTGAGAACTTTATCATCGTTGGTATAATCGAATATAATTTTTAAGTAGTAGAGTTGTCGAAATTAATTATAGTCAAATTTAAAAAATATTTTATTGTTTTAGTATTTAAGAATATAAATAATTAATTAATTATGCCTCTAAATATTCGTTCTGCTAAACTTGCAGATCGTCCGACCAAAAACACTTTAGCTGGTATGTTTTTGAATGGAATAAAATGATCCGAAGGCTTGCAGTTTGTTGTCAGATTTTAATTATATTCTATGAAAGTAAATACATATTCTAAAAACTGGATCTATCAATAATTATTGCTTTACTGTCTCGGGAAAATTTAAGGAAAATAATTTATTTTATTTACAAATACATGTAAATATAATAAAAAACGAATTGGTAACTATTATGTAAATTATCTCCTTATAGATATTTATGGTGTTAGATAACTAAACTGCATTAAATACAATTAAGGCTTAATTCCAAGTCTGTCCCACTAATGTTTTCTTCTATCCATTTGTCGAATCTTGCGATCATTTCAGGTGACATATAATTTTTATAGCCTCCAATGATACCTTTTCTGACAAAATGTGTTCCTGATTTAGTGTAAAAGTCATCCCCTTGATTATTATCGACTAGAACCTGGAAATGATGTAAAGTGAAATGAAATTATCGTCTTTTAAGCATATCGATCGAATGCCTCAACTGAAAGTTACATGCTTTATTATTCCTCAAATTGTCGAAACTTAAAAATTCACAAATTTGATCAACTTGTTTTTCAGTTAACGTTTTTAGTAGTAGTAGTAAACATCTTTATTTCTAAAAAAGGCTATCGACCTATCGGTCTTTCTGCCCTTGTTTAGTACATGCAATCTTAATTTAAACAAACAAATAAAGGTAAAAATTATCTTATTCTAGGTTAATAATTTAATAATTTTAATTCTGTCAAACAGAGATCTTAGATTTATTGTCCGGTAGTCAGTTGCTATTGTAAGCGTTCGAGTGGCGTTGATGTAGGGAAACGGAAGTGGGATTGTCTGGTTGGTCTTGTAAGACAAAGGGGATTCAGTGTGGTCCAGTTGTAGGGGTTGTTTGTCCATTTTGTCTGTAAATGTATGAGTCTTTCCGAAATCTTTGTCATGTTTGTGCCTTCGTATAGTAGTTGGGTGGAGGGGTTGTGTAGTGGGTTTTGGGGGTGTCTTAATCGTGTTATTAGTCTTAGTGCAATTTGTTTTTGACAAATTGACGCGTTTGGTCTAAGTCTCCATTTATAGAACCATTACATTGTATTGTTCGTTAGTGTTTGGAGTCTTTCAGTCGCTTTTTAAGTGGTTTTGTCGTGTACTATTAGTGCAGTATTGTCGGCGTATAGTAATATGTACGCGGATTTGTCTATTTGGTTTTTGTCTGGTAAGTGGTAATTATAGATATCATGGCAGTATATATTATATAGGAATGGTGAGAATCGCTGGAAAACCCAGCGATCACACAATGCTGATTGGTGGTATAAAAGGAATCACCAGTCAGCCTTTCACGCTGAAGTACACGAAGGCTTCGTTGATCGTGTACTGCACCAGCATTATGGACTGGGCGGCGGTGAAACGATCCCTGGAGGAGGACAAGAGCCAGTTCCATACGTACGCCCCTTCGTCGGAAAAAACCCACGCGTTCGTCCTGAGGGGCCTGGAGGGGAATGTCGATCCGACTGCCATAAAGCAGGATCTGGCAGACCGGGGACTGGAAGTGAAGAGTGTCTTCAAAATGAAGACACTTTACAGGCCGCTCTACCTGGTCGTTACCAGCGACAAGGCAACCCTCCGAAGGCTTAACGCCGAGGCCAGGGTGGTGTGTAGTGTCAGGGTTTCGTGGGAAACCCGTAAAAACCGGAAGACCCTGACACAATGTCGTCGATGCCAGGGCTGGGGTCATGTCTCCGGGAACTGCCGCCGGGACTTTAAATGCTCCCGATGCGCTGGGGGGCATGAAATCACGGCCTGCCCCGTTGGGGCTACATTAAAATGCGCTAACTGCGGTGGGCCTCATCGTAGCTTTGACGAGGCTTGCCCAGTATACATTTACAAACAGGCGCAAGTCCCGGCGGAGAAGCAGCGTTTCGTCCCTGCTCCTCTTCCAACGAGGCCAGCCTGGGGTCAAACCAGTCGAGCCCCTGGCCCGATCCACCCTTCATCCCTAAGCAGCAGGACCATGGCGCCAGGTCACGCCAACAGGACCATGCTGCCCCCGCCACCGCCTTCATTAGCGGAGTTTCCTCCGCTGAGGCAGCACGAAGCTGTCCCGACGAGCTCCGCCCACCCGGCCCATGGTATAAATGGGAACGCGGTGGCCATGCTGGGCAGTGTCCAGCGGGAATTCGCCGAGCTGTCGTCGCAAATCAACTTGGGGGAGGTGATCAAGGCGGTAAGATTTTACAGCGCTGCATTGAGGGGTTGCGTCTCGAAGACAGACAAATTCCTAGTCTCAGCGCAGTTCTTCAATGAAGATATTAACAGCTTCGATTTTTAAGCCCTGATTTTGCCAACTGTGCCCTATGAGGATAGGAGAATGGAACTCATGCGGACTCCGGAGTCGTCTCGGTGAGTTTGTGCACTTCCTTCGGACCGAGGATATCGACGTGGCGTTGATTGTCGAAACATGGTTGCGCCCCGGGGATATACTTAGGATTCGGGGGTACAGGCTCGAACGTGCCGATAGGCCCGGTTTAAGGGGAGGGGTGGCCATAGCGGTCAAAACGTCAATTCCATACAGGAGACTGCCACACAGGCAGTCAGCAATAGAGAACGTCGGCGTTGAACTTCCTGATGGAGTTTTGATCTACTGTGGCTATTTCTCCACCGTACGCTTACAGGCCGCTGATGTCGATCCATTCTTCATAAACACCAATAGGGTGTTGCTAATGGGAGATTTCAACGCCCGCCATCCACTATTCAATAACCCTGGACATAAAAACGCAGCCGGCAATTTTCTAGCCGACTACGTTCGCGACAATGGCCTACTCGTTATGCCCACTTCATCCCCAACGCATTACCCGAACAGTGGAGGGAATCCATCCTACCTCGACTTCGGAATTGCCAAAGGACTCACCAATCTCACGGAGATGGTGGTTATAGACGCCCTCAGCAGTGACCATTTGCCCATTTACCTCGACATTAGGGATTTAAAGCGCACACAAACTAACGACTTTCGATATTCATACGAAAATTTCGATTTTCGCGAATATCGAAAACGACTACAAGACCTGACGTGTATTCCGGGCCAGATTGATACTGTCGAAGCTCTAGAGCATGCGGTAAAAGGTCTGACCAGGAATATACAACGGACACAGCAAGCTTTGGCCAAAAAAGTTCCGAACAGACCGCGGCGCGACAACCTTCCTGAGGAAATTCTGAACCTTATTAAGGCGAAAAATCGAATCAGGAAGCGTTGGCAGCGATTCAGGCAACCTGCCGATCGCATAATGGCAGCAGAGCTTGCACGAGACATACAGCGCGAAATCTCCGCATACAGGAATTATACCTGGGCGGAGAAACTGCGAAATCTGACTCCCCGTGACAATTCTCTGTGGAAACTGTCGAGAAGTCTGCGAAAAGGCTATGAGCAAGTCCCCGCTCTTGAAAAAGAGGGGCGGAGTTATATTACCACCAGTGACAAGTGCGAGCTGCTCGCTGACTTTTTGGCAGAAGTACACAAGGTCCAACCAGCCCTTCAGGATAACGAAATGGAAAGACAGACCGCTGTTTTTGTAGAACGGAAGTATCCTATACCACCCTCGATTTTGCATTCCTATATAACAACCCCGTCGGAGATACAATCGTGTCTTCGGCGCCTCCCTAGCCGAAAAGCCCCCGGGCCAGACGGCATCCCTTATCTACTCCTCAAAAACTTACCGCGTAAAACTATTGTGCTAATAGTACAAATAGTCAACGCAGTCCTTAAATTGCAGCACTTCCCACAGGACTGGAAAAACGCTGTAATAATCCCCATCTTAAAGCCGGGCAAAAACCCGACCGAACCCGCCTCTTATAGGCCAATTTCCCTCTTGAACACCCTCGGCAAATTAACCGAGAAGGTCATCCATTCTAGATTACAGGCAGCAGCCGAGCTTCGAAGTTTAATCCCGGATGAGCAGTTTGGCTTTCGACCAAGACACAACACAACGCTGCAGACTGCTAGGATCGCAACGGATGCCTATGCAGCATTTAATAAGCTTCAAAGTACGGTTATGCTGCTTCTCGACATGCAAAGGGCCTTTGACACAGTCTGGCACACAGGCCTGCTGTACAAGTTGTTTGCCGTGCATTCACTGCCACTCTACCTAGTTTCCCTTATAGCGTCTTACCTAAAAAACCGTTCCATCCAGGTGAAAGTGGAGAATTCCACTTCTGCCAAAAGACGCATCGCGGCAGGAGTACCACAAGGAACAGTGATTTCGCCGCTGCTGTATACATTGTACACAGCAGACATTCCAAAACTTCCCACTACAAAAATAGCACTATACGCTGATGATACGGCTATCTACGCATCGTCTTTTTATGCTCAGGCTGCGAAATCTCGCATTGCACATCACCTGAGTTTATTGACGCCGTATTTTGACAAATGGAAACTTAAAGTGAATCCCAGGAAGACGGAACTTATTATCTTTTCGCGCAAATTCACTAACAATAAAATCTTATCACCACTCGTGGTCCAAAATACTCCTATCAAACCAACAAAAGAGGTGAAATACCTGGGATTCAAACTAGACGCCCGACTCCATTTCAATAAGCATGTTGACTATGCTGTACAAAAGACTTTCATGGCCCGAAGAAAGTTGTACTCTCTTCTGGCGCCAAATTCTTTCCTATCACCTCGAAATAAACTTCTGCTCTACACCTCCACTATAAGGCCCATACTGACCTACGGCTCCCCTGTCTGGCACTCTGTCTGCGATTCCACGAGACGACGTGTTCAAAGGACCCAAAATAGGTTCCTAAGAGGCGTTCTATCGGCTGACAGATACACCAGAATAACCGAAATGCACGAAGCTACAGGGATGGCCTATATAGCCGACTATATAGATACCATCGCTGAAAAATTTTATCATAGCGGAGTGCAAGGCTCAGTCCTCACGCGAAATATCACCCAAGTAAGAGCAAACGATCGCCCAACCCATGGTCCCCTGTATAAGCGACTTCCCATATTTTATGAGGATTTTGTCCCTGACAGTACGTGACGACAAACAAACATTGCCTGCCAGTTGCAGACAGTCGTTTCTAGCAGGCTGGAAACGCACAAATCCAACATGACGTGACTTGACGGGTTCGTCCTGCCTCGTTCTGGCTGGTGTTGGCTGGTTCTTGCACCGATCGGGGCGGGGGCGGATGGATTTGGTCATCTAGTTGAAACTGCCGGCGGTTAACGCCACGGCTGACAGTATCAAACTTAAAGGTCGAAGCAAAAGGGGTTTTTGGCTTCCCTTCAGGAAGACCTTTTTTCCTTAATGAATGCCCCTCGAATAAAACCAAAACCGCCACTTCAAGACTATCTCCTGACGTTGTCGTGCGTATGGCTAGCTCGGGAATGTCCATGTTAGGGCACTGCCCAGGTAATGGACGACTTAGCGCGCCTATTTAGATCATGGGCAAAGAGCAACCGGCCGAACATCTGGCCAGACATGGGACATTTTACTGACTTATGTTTTTTTGATTTAAACTTTGTTTGTGAATTTAGTAATGTGAATGTTTAATAAATTTTATCTATCTATCTATCTGTGATCAGTTTGCAGGCATAGTTTGGTGAGTTGTTAAAATAGTTCAAGTACCAGTCGTTGATCAAGTTCCAGTTGTCATTGTCGAAGTTAGGGTTTGTCGATATGCTGAAGGCCCTTTGATAGTGTCTGGCGAACGCGTCCGCTTTCTCTTTGTCTGTGTAACGTTCTATTCCGCTTTCGTCAATTGTGTCAATTGTGTCAGTAGTGCTAGTTACTATTAAACATTTATTACATTATTTCATGAAGTTCGATGACGACTTTCTAAAATCCATTTCAAATTCCAAGGCGGTATTTTCAAAACTAGATTTTCAGATCATGATGTGTTGCTTCAACTAAATATAATCAATGTACAACTAACAAATTTAAGTCATTCCAAAAAGTGTGTTTAAAAATTTTTTCTTTTTATTTTTTTAAAGAAAATGTAACAGACATATTGTAACGAGTGTTTAAATAGTGCCATGTTTTCTTGATCAAACTTTAAATCTGTCTGCGGGTAAAATCGGGTAGCTCAGATAGAAAAAATATATGATATTATAGCCTCATGTTTTCCCAGCCTCATGTTATCTTGAGCCGTTCAAAAGATGAGATATAATTTTTTTTCATTACCGGTCACTTTTTCGGCACGAAATGTATTTAAATTGTATTTTATTTCCTAAGAAATCTGAGCAAATAAAATTTTATTACTAGCTTACAACCACTACTTATTTTAAGAAACATAAAGAAACAAAAATATGCAATATCCATAAGCGCGAGAACAAGAATACCTTATTCTCAGGAAAACAAAAACTTTAACAACTTAATTGACAATGCACAGATAGTGCACAAAATTAACAGAGCGATCAACTTGTAATGAAATGCTGTTCACACAGCTTTTTTGTCTGAAATTGTCTTCGCTAATAAGAAAAAATGTTAGGAACATTTTGAGCGAAAAATGTGACCGATTATAAAAACGTATTTCTCTCGAATGGGTCAGGATAAACAGATGATTAAAGATAAAAATATCTCAGAAGACTATAACATTAGAGAGTTATTGGACGGTCAATAAGGTCAAGCAGTAATAAAGTTAGTGGTATCTTGGCACATACGCCGGCGCAATTGAGTCTAAAAATAAGGGATTAATATAAAAAGGGTACCCTTAAGGATACTGTTCTGTGCTAATTGTGCAGCCGTATTGTACAGCTTTATTTCTACCTTATACTGGCAGTTGACATCTAATGTTCTCTTGCAGATTATTTCATTGTATATACATAACCTAGTTTCTATGTCTACACGTTTTTCCATTGTAACAGTTAAGCGAAAATGCTCAAACAGCGTCCAAAATCCAACGGAAAGGTACACCATACAAAGACAACAATGTAAAGTTAATTTAATTCTGTAAAGTTAGGTTAGACCCTTTTAATGTTGAAAGAGGTGAACCAGACATCCCAATAACTATCATTTCGTTAAAGAAAGAAAGCTAATGCAGTATTAAAATAAGGATTAACCTTATTACTGCATGACAGTATTTATAATTTTCAATAACTGTCTATTGAATACTTTTTTCTCTCTGGGCTGAAACTTTGAAAACATGACCGTATTTTAAATACCATCTACTATTTGTTTATTTAATTTTTTTGCTTTTTTAGGTATGACGCGAATTTCGTCCAAGAATATGATTCGTTGAAGAAATATATTCAAATCGGATAAGCGACACCCAATTTATTGACAGTCCAAAGTTAGGGATTATTGAAACTATGCGTTAAATGTTCGGCGCAGAGTAAAATTGAAAATTTGTCCCTCTGAAGCTTTAACCAAAATGACGACTCGAACTTTTTTCTTTAGTTAAACTTTAAAAAACATTTTCTGTGGCTGTAAATTAGTTCAACTGGATTTGTTTTGCATCAGTTTATTACAAAGAGAACTTTGTAACTCTGCAAACATGTAACATTTTGTAACATTCTAATAAAGCAAATATATCACAGCATAAGCGAAATATTTCTTGCATCCTGTGCGCCTTAGAAAGAATATATAAAAAGGCAGAAAATTTGCTATTATGAATTCGCGAATGGAAATATTCTCTAAACTATTCAAAAATATACCAAGAAAGATTATTAATTAAAAAGAGCAAAAGCACAAAACCATATATAACTGATACTATAGATAAATAAACGCTTATTCTATTAAGATGGTAAAAAACATTACCTGGAACTGATTCACAATAGAAAGAAAGAACTGTAGTAATTTTTGAGATATAAAATCATATTACAAAAATATATAAATCGATATATATCATAGATCTACACTAGCACAAAGGAAAATGATTCTTAAAATAACCGACGAGAGATCGCAGATGTTTTCAAACTTCAAAATGCAGTCAGATAAGTAATTTTTATTATTAAATTTAGCAACATTTTTTGCTTTATTCAACTATTTTATATTACAAACAACTTGTGTGTACAGCTATGTGACTGCTAATATTTGCGCCAATATATTTCTTTACTATGTTGCTTCATAGATTAAACAACTTTCATAATTGGAAAAAATAAAACTATAATTCCATCAAAATCAATCAATTTCAACGAAAGTTTAACATGATTTTTGTGCCCAAGGAATGTTCCTCAATGATAACCTGAATAACATCTTGATGATATTTAAATTTTAATTAAAATTAAAATGAAATTCCTGGGTTCCAATCAATTATATTGTTTATTATATTATTACAAAAACGTTAAGGTGGCTTTCTCCACCATCATCAGTTTGCCTAAAATATTCATTCACAAATCGTCATTATATTGAAAAACAAGAAGTTTTGTTAAAATATACATATTAAAACAGACAGTAACAAAAATACAAGATTCAATATGAAAGTAGGACAAACACCAACGTACAGAAATTGGCAGTATATCTATAGGCATGGAAATACCATCAATCATGCCAGGGGCGGGGTCGCAGCTCTCCTAAAACCAACAGCTAAACTTGGAAGAGCAAATCCTCCTTTCCTCAACAACCCTTTGAACGACTATCTACATTTTACCATACCATACTTAAACGACCTGATACACATATTTCTGACATACATACACCCACACTCCAACCTAGAACAAAACATACTGACTAAGGCGAACATCTACAAATATGCAATAATTATAGGCGACTTTAACTTGAACACGAACAAAACGAAACAACTTAAAAGATTTTTGCAAAACTCCGACTTTATAAAACAGCACACCCCACCAAATTTTCTGAGGCCCGCAAACCCAGACTCAACACCAGACGTTCTACTGCACACAAAAAACTTGACAAACACCATCAACAACATAAACTTAACCAACGAGCTGGGATCCGACCACCTGGCTATTACGTTTAACTATATTTATTTTTCCTGACTGGGTATTTAATTTATTCCAATGTATTCCTGGGTTTCAGTCAATTTTTCACAATTATGGTGTTATGTGATGGAGTCCTGCGTTTTCATCCCGGGTCTATCTATTGGACTCGTCAGTAGGGCTTAGATAGACCCTGCCCTATAACGCTTCCTACGTTCTTTGATGTCTGTCAGCCTTCTAGCAGGCCTCTGGTCTCGACATCTGGTTCCATGCGTGTACTCATATATATCCTAATTCGGTCTAGGTGTGTTCGGCGAGATGTTATCAGCCGTTCTTGTCAATACTGTAACCCATTTTTGCTTCCCTCTCCATTACGTTTAACATAGACTTACAACATACGCAACCTACCTCCAATACACCTCCTATGGAGAAAAACTTAAACCAAACAAAGACTGACATAGACAAAGTGAAACAACATATACATGACTACATTCAATCACAAGCACAGCACATTTCAATAGAAACCATACAACAACAACTTTCACTAGCCATAGGAAAATTTAGCCCGGAAATAAAAAATGCTTTCTACCGACATACACTACCCAAATACATACTGAGACTAATAAAACATAAGAGAGAACTGTATAGACTATATACAAACACTCAAAATAACGACCTAAAAAAGACAATGAACCAACTTAACAGAAACATTAAAACTATGATTGGACAATACCGACAAGACAAATGGCTAGAAACATGTAAAGAAATACAGAAGGACAAAGGCAAAACATACTGGCGAAAAATTAAGAAACTGGCGCAATACAGGAAGACTGGCACTACTGACACAATTGACGAAAACGGAATAGAACGCTACACAGACAAAGAGAAAGCGGACGCATTCGCCAGACACTATCAAAGGGCCTTCAGCACATCGACAAACCCTAACTTCGACAATGACAACTGGAACTTGATCAACGACTGGTACTTGAACTATTTTAACAACTCACCAAACTATGCCTGCACACTGATCACAGACACAGAGTACGATGAAGCCCTAGCGCACATCAAGAACACTGCACCGGGGAAGGATAAAATTAAGGCAAAAGTCTTGAAAAGCCTAACTCAAGAAACACACAAACTGATCCTGACTGAATTGAGCAACTGCATCACAAATGGCAGAATCCCAGAAACATGGAAAAACGGCTTAATAATCCCTATACCCAAAAATGGACTGGACAATACACAACCGAGCAACTACAGACCAATTACACTACTTCCAGTACTAAGCAAAATTTTTGAATACATAATAAAGCAGCGGCTTGAAAAAGTGATTGGAAAATATATACCTACCTACCAATTTGGTTTCAAACAGCATCACTCGACTGTTCATCCGCTCTTTATTTTGGCCAACAATATACAAACTACCCACCTAACTGACAGAAAGACAGCTTGCCTGTTTATGGACATTAACAAGGCTTTTGACAGTGTCTGGCATAGAGGCTTACTATACAAACTATACAAACTACACACACCAACATATCTACTACACACCATAAAGAACTTACTAGAAAACAGACAACTACAAGTACGAATTGACAAAACACTGTCATTTTCTTTTTCCCCTGAACAAGGGCTCCCTCAAGGATCCCCGCTCTCACCGTTTCTCTACAATATATACTGCCATGACATATACAATTACAACTTACCAGACAAAAATCAAATCGACAGATCGGCATACATATTACAATACGCAGACGACACGGCACTTATTGTACATGACAAAACTACTGAGAGAGCAACGCAAAGACTCCAAACACTAACAAACAACACAATGACATGGTTTTATAAATGGAGACTAACACCAAACGCGTCAAAAAACCAACTTCTGCTCACAAACCACAGACTCAACGCTGATTCCCCTACAATAACAGCAGACGGCCAAACGACACAACCAAAAAACGACGTAAAATACCTTGGAATCACAATCGACCACAAACTTAGATTCACTAAACACATGCGAAACATCAGGGCAGAAACAATGAAGAGAGCGAAACACTTCCGATCACTAACCTACAAAGACAGAGGAATTAGCACAAACACCGCCACCAAAATATATAAAGCTATTTGTAGACCCTTGCTAGACTTTGGACATGTACTCATGACCAACGGAACAGAAAGGACAAAACGTTATACACAAACAACAGAGCAAATTGCACTAAGACTAATAACACGAATAAGACACCCCCAAAACCCACTACACAACCCCCCCCACCCAACTACTATACGAACGCACAAACATGACAAAGACCTCGGAAAGACTCATACAGCTACAGACAAAATGGACAAACAACCCCTACAACTGGACCATACTGAATCCCCTTTGTCTTACAAGACCAACCAGACAATCCCGCTTCCGTTTCCCTACATTAACGCTACTCGAACACTTACAAACGCAACGGACTAGTGGACAATAAAATAATTTCTTCTTGCCACTGAAATCTTATTTATTTAATAACATTTTTAACCTAGAATGGGAGAATTTTCATATTTGTTTTTTATCTGGATTGGGACTGCATGTATTAAACAAGGGCAGAAATACCGATAGGTCGATGGCCTTTTTTAGAAATAAAGATGTTTACTACTACTATTGTTAACCTAGAATAGGAGAATTTTCATATTGGTTTTTTATCTAGATTAAGACTGCATGTATTAAACAAGGGCAGAAAGACCGATAGGTCGATAGCCTTTTTTAGAAATAAAGATGTTTACTACTACTACTATACATATTAAAATACAAATTACAACTTTAAAAAACATATTAAAATAGTTTGAATCTCCTGGGATCAAGAAGAAATATAGTCAGGAAAATATCCACATTTAAATTTTACTCCTAATTGTTTTCGGTTTAATTTTTGAATGATATTGCAAAACAACATGAATCCAACATCACCCTCCTGGAGGAAACTTTGCTTCAAAAACAATCTGTTTTACGCGAAACGTTAAATATATAACTAAAGAGCCCACGTTGAATAAAAGTGCGTTTTTTCTTCTGTCTTTCAATATTAATGTAATCCTTAAAAGCTTCTTACATTTTACTACCTAGTGGCACCTCTTGAGCATGCAAATACGTTTTGCGACTTAATAATTTTTATTCTTTTTTCTCCAATTGATCAATGCTAAATAATAGCCAAAGAAACTTTTTGATAAAAAAGACACAATGTGCATCTGGTTCAACTAAATGAACGCAAATATTTATTTAAAAATACACTTTCATGGAATACTGACCAGTCCTGGGAAAACTAGCTTACCATACGTCGTCTTCTCTAACTGGAGCATCCAGCACTTGTTGGGCAAACCGTGAGTAATATGGAGACAACATTGTTTGACCAACCACAGCCTCATTTTTTTCAAGTCCGTTTATATCACTTTTGCCACTAAAGGCTTTCAAAATGAATTTTCCAGGCATTATTATTATTAGGCGAAAAACTAGGAAAAGACGATCACAGAACTTGTAAGTTGTGGCTTGACTGCGTAAAACGCAACGAATAATTTTGTGAGTTTCTGGGCTTGTTGCGCCCGAAAACCGGTTGCATAGTGGATCGTGCATCTTTCTAAATTAAATATTGCAAGAAGCAATTCTCCAAGTCTGGTTGACTTTCTAGGTAACTAATATGGTTGAGTAAACCATATATGTTCAGCAGAAACGCACGAGAAGCTGCATGCATATTTTTTACATGAGATCACCTTTCAAAATGTTTTGCATTTAACTAATATTATCCCATTTTAATCAACAAATGTTTTCTCATTACTTTCTACAGAATGTCCCAACGATAAAGTAAATTTAGGATTGGTGGGTATTATTTACTTCAAAATTCTCATCGTCATATTGTAAATATACTAAACGCGAATATTTTAAAAATATTTACAAACATAGCAAAAACAACTTTTTTCTAATGGAATTCAGATATTTTATTGTATTTCTAAATTTATATGAAATTTTTTTTATTGTACAGTGTCCCACTGGGAATCATCGCGATCGATATCTGGCAAACTATAATTAGGAGAAATTTGAAAATTGGACAGTATACCGAAGTCATTGGGGGCAACCGATCTAGAATATTTTCAAGATGGCTACACTTCCGGTTACACCGGAAGTAGGTATAAACTTCCTTATTTTAAATGGAACGCCCTATATATTACAACATTTTTAAATTCTATTCCAACTTCTAAATATACTCCATGTCCAATCTAGGTCTAGCCGTTTTTGATGTATTTCAAATTTTATGTAAAAAATTACAGTTGCAGGCACTAGAATTAATTCTTCCTAGAAGGGAAACATGTGCTACTTAATTTGAGTTGTATTCCTTCTTGAAAATGACTTACTTTAATGGAATTTCAAACGGCAAGTTTGTGTAACGTTGTCTATTCCAAAAATTTAAAGTTTTCGAAATATTGTCAATTTAAAGTTTTCATATGGCTATTTTGTCGCATCTTATTTTAAATGCAGTCAGTCTCACTAGCCAAGACGAAATTGGCCGTTTTAAATACAATAAAATGCTTAAGGAATGTTTGCAATTAACTTATAATTAATAATTATGCCCGGACACTTAAATTATTCAAACAAAGACTATTTAAACTTATTTATTATTTATGGAGAATGTGATAACGCTATATCAAGAACCGTTTATGTTATTAATTATTATTAAATCAAGAACAAAAAACTTTATAAATTGAACATGCATTGTTTTAGGAATAACGAAACGAATAACTTCATCACATTCTCCATAAATACTAAATACATTTAAATAGTCTTCCATTAGAAAAAAAGTTGTTTTCTGCACTGCAACTTTTTTGACGCACTTTGTATAATTGTGAAAATTTTTAAAATATGCTTTTTAGTACCTTGATGAGATAAGATGAGAATTATGGATCAAATAATACTGGTTAAGCGTAAACTTATTTTACTTTATCGTTGGGACACTCTGTACATTTTCGTAATAACACCGGCGCATCAAAAACCTGTTATTCTAAAAATCTACCTGTTATTTTAACGCGACCCACGAATCCGCAATTCGTTTGAATCCATCACGTCTGGGTTAAGGGTATTTGAAGGTGGAATTTGGAAATATTTAATTTGATAATTATTATTTTCGTTCGCAACGGACTAGTGGACAATAAAATAATTTCTTCTTGCCACTGAAATCTTATTTATTCAATAACATTGTTAACCTAGAATGGGAGAATTTTCATATTTGTTTTTTATCTAGATTGGGACTGCATGTATTAAACAAGGACAGAAATACCAATAGGTCGATAGCCTTTTTTAGAAATAAAGATGTTTACTAATACTATTGTTAACCTAGAATAGGAGAATTTTCATATTTGTTTTTTATTTAGATTAAGACTGCATGTATTAAACAAGGGCAGAAAGACCGATAGGTCGATAGCCTTTTTTAGAAATAAAGATGTTTACTACTACTATTTTCGTTTTGTATATTTCCCTGACTGTATTTTAATTCATTCCAATGTATTCCTGGGTTTCAGTCAATTTTATTGTTTATTATTTAAAATTTTACAAATACGTTTCGGTGTCTTTATCCACCATCATCAGTTTGTCTAAAATATCCATTTTACATTTATTATCAATTCAATTAAAAAAACTTTCACAAAATTAACATATTAAAATTCAAATCACACACATATTAAAAAGTACAATTTGGGACCTTGGTTCTCAGGTGATGAGTCGGGATAAACATGTTCGGGAAAAGACTAGAATCTATTGTTTAGAGATCTAAATTTGGCTTACATGTTTAGATGTTTCTTCCTTTACATTTGGTTGGACATTGAATTACCTATTTTATTCGATATCGAGCGAGTGCCCGCAAAACCTATTTATATTTCGCCTTTTCTTTGCATTCTTGGAATTGCTCTGTAATTCTTCAATATCTGCTGTTTAGTTTTTATTTACCAGGTCCATTCAATTCATGTCCGTATCTGATCTGAAGTTTATTGGATTCTGATGTTTCTTAATTTGTATCATTTCATGGATTCTTCTCTTATTATAGTTGTGAATTTATGGGGCGGTAGAACTGTGCCTAAAGTCCACGTACTTCCGATATGAGGACAATTTCTATTCGCAAATATATGGAGTAGCTATGGGGTCCCCCATAGCTGCAACAATTGCAAACTTTGTAATGGAAAGTCTGGAGAAAAACTAATACCTGATTTGGACTTTAAATGTGGATTTTTTAAAAGATACGTGGATGACTGCATAATGTGCCTGCCAAACCAAAAAGTTCAATACACACTAGATAAGTTTAATGCATTCCATGAAACCATTAAATTCACCATTGACGAAGACAAAAACGGGTCATTAAACTTTTTGGATGTGACGGTTGTGTATGACAATAATGGGGAAATAAAAACAAACTGGTACACAAAGGATGTGTGGTCTGGTAGATACTTGAATTACCAATCGTATGCACCTATTCAATATAAAAAAGTAAGGTAACAGCTCTTACTGATAGAGCGATAAAATTAGCACATTGTGGATACAGACAAAAAAATATTGAAAAAATAAAAAAGGTACTAATAATGAACAATTATCCCAAAGAATTCTTCGAACCAATTATAAAACAAAGAATTAATAAAATATACAATGCAAATAAATGGAACAACATAAATAATATAAAAAAGAAAAAAGAGGGTGAAATCGGGTATGTATCATTACCGCACATACGAGAAATCAACACAAAAATAAAAAATGTTTTAAGACCGCATAATATTACTATAGCGGAAAAAACTAAAAACAACTTAGCAAAAGAGTGTTTTACAAAATTTAAGCCTAGAAGCGATAAGTTGGAAACACCTAACGTAATAAACAAGATTGACTGTTTGAACTGTGACAACACATACATAGGACAAACAGGGCAATATTTAAAGAAAAGAATATACGAACATAAGTATAGCTTAAGAAAGGTTAACGAAAATGCAACAGCATTAGCACAACATGCACAACAAAAGTTGCATGATTTTGATTTTGATACACAAATATTGATCAATGAGGACAACTATAATAAGAGAAGAATCCATGAAATGATACAAATTAAGAAACATCAGAATGCAATAAACTTCAGATCAGATACGGACAATCTTAGCTCTGTGTATCATACGCTAATTAAATGATCGCATGCATGAATTGAATGGACCTGGTAAATAAAAATGAAACAGCAGATATTGAAGAATTACAGAGCAATTCCAAGAATGCAAAGAAAAGGCGAAATATAAATAGGTTTTGCGGGCACTCGCTCGATATCGAATAAAATAGGTAATTCAATGTCCAACCAAATGTAAAGGAAGAAACATCTAAACATGTAAGCCAAATTTAGATCTCTAAACAATAGATTCTAGTCTTTTCCCGAACATGTTTATCCCGACTCATCACCTGAGAACCAAGGTCCCAAATTGTACTTTTTAATATGTGTGTGATTTGAATTTTAATATGTTAATTTTGTGAAAGTTTTTTTAATTGAATTGATAATAAATGTAAAATGGATATTTTAGACAAACTGATGATGGTGGATAAAGACACCGAATCGTATTTGTAACATTTTCAATAATAAACAATAAAATTGACTGAAACCCAAGAATACATTGGGATAATTATTATTTCATCATTAATTAATAATACGTAATTACTTACAAAAGGTTTGGCAAATAAGGGCACAACTCAATTCTGGAAGTCACAATGTACTGAAACAGCCTTTGGTTGATCCCTCAATAGTTTCACTTCAACTTTTTCACATAAAACTTGGACTGATGAAACAGTTTGTCAAAGCGTTGGATAAAAATGGAAAATGTTTTCAGTACTAAGTAGAGCAATTCCCTCGATTTTTATGATTGCCAGATGTATTGTGTTAAATTAATCAGTTAATCAGAATTGCCCCTATTCCATATTTCTATCAATGTCGTGAGAAGAAGGCAGCAACTGGTCACTAGTTTTGTTATCTGGTTATAAACATTTCTGGTGTTAAATAACTAAACGGAATTAATTTAAATTAAGGCTTCAATTTCAAGTCTGTCCCACAGATGTTTTCTACTATCCATTTGTCGAATCTTGCGATCATTTCATGTGACATATAATTTTTATAGTCTCCAAAAACACCTTTTCTGACAAAATGTATTTCTGATTTCGTGTAAAAGTTATTCCCTTGATTGTTATCGACTAGAACCTGGAAATGATGTAAAAGGAAATGAAATTGCAATGATATTGTCGTCATTTAAGCATATCGATTAAATACCTCACTTGAAAGTTACATGGCTTATTATTCCTCATATTGTTGAAACTCAAAAATTCACAAATCTGATCAACTTGTTCTTCAGTTAAAGTTTTCCCCAAATAATCCGCGATTTTTTTCACTGTTCCTCGAGTATCGAGCCGCATCTTCTCATATGTTAATATCAGCATGTTTAGGTCATGTCGGTTATTCCAGTACCCAAAATAATGCTTAAAAAGTGATTCAATGGGCAGACAATCATTCAGGAACAATTCGCAAAATGTTTCGAAATCCACATCGAGTTTATGAATCAGTTAGCAATAATATGATACACATAGATCTTTTGGGTTCCGCGTTACGTAAATTATCTAAAACAATATATTAATGTTAATGATGTAGTAATATTACCAATCATCTTTCTATATTTTTTCGCACTACAAAGTCATAGAAAATAAAAAAATATATGGCCCAACTGAAGTATGTATTTTTTCAAATTCACATATATTTTGACATTCAAAATAAATTATTGTGTATCCTGACTGTATTTCAATATAATTCAAAAGAAATTCCTGGGTTCCAGTCAATATTATTGTGTATTAGTCAACGCATTTAACAAATACATTTCGGTGTCTTTCTCCACCATCATCAGTTTGTCTAAAATACACATTCACAGTCGTCATTAATTTAAAACAAAAGGTCTGCTAAAATATACATACTAAAATACAAAATACAAACATATTAAAAAGTATATTAAAAACATAGGATCACAGGTGATGAGTCAGGACAATCGTGTTCGGGAAAAGACTATAGCTTATTGTTTAGAGATTTAAATTTTACTTACATGCATGCATGGCTGTTTCTACCTTCACATTCGGACAACTATTGAAAAATCTTTACTTTGTTCAATATCGAGCGAGAGAATAAAAAAACCTGTTTATAATATTTGGCATTTTTCTTTGCATTCTAAGGATATCAATTGCTCTGCAATTCTTCAATATATCAGGTGTTTATATTTTATGTAGTTGGTTTAATTAGTGTATGTAGGATTTCATTTAATTAGTGTATGATATACAGAGCTAAGATTGTCTGTGTCTGATCTACTGCAATTCATTGCATTCTGATGTTTTTTAATTTGTATCATTTCATGGATTCTTCTCTTATTATAGTAGTTGTAGTAAACATCTTTCTTTCTAAAAAAGGCTATCGACCTATCGGTCTTTCTGCCCTTGTTTGGTACATGCAGTCTTAATTTAAACAAACAAATAAAGAGAAAAATTATTTTATTCTAGGTTAATAATTTAATAATTTTAATTCTGTCAAACAGATATCTTAGATTTATTGTCCGATAGTCAGTTGCGTTTGTAAGTGTTCGAGTAGCGTTGATGTAGGGAAACGGAAGCGGGATTGTCTGGTTGGTCTTGTAAGACAAAGGGGATTCAGTATGGTCCAATTGTAGGGGTTGTTTGTCCATTTTGTTTGTAAATGTATGAGTGTTTCCGAAATCTTTGTCATGTTTGTGCGCTCGTATAGTATAGTTGGGTGGAGGGGTTGTGTAGTGGATTTTGGGGGTGTCTTATTCGTGTTATTAGTCTTAGTGCAATTTGTTCTGTTGTTTGTATTTAACGTTTTGACCTTTCTGTTCCGTTGGTCATGAGAATATGTCCATAGTCTAAAAAGGGTATGTAGATCGCTTTGTATATTTTTGTCGCGGTATTTGTACTAATTCCTTTGTCTTTGTATGTTATTGAGCGAAAGTGTTTTGTTCTTTTATCGCTTCTGTTCTGATGTTTCGTATGTGTTTAGTAAATTTAAGTATCTGGTCAATTGTGATTCCAAGGTATTTTACGTCGTTTTTTGGTTGTGTCGTTTGGCCGTCTGCAGTTATCGTAGGGGAGTCAGCGTAGGGTCTCTGGTTTGTGAGCAGAAGTTGTTTTTTTGAAGGGTTTGGTGTTAGTCTCCATTTATAAATCCATCTCATTCTGTTGTTTGTTAGTGTTTGCAGTCTTTGAGCTGCTCTCTCAGTAATTGTGTCAAGTACAATAAGTGCCGTGTCGTCTGCGTATTGTAATATGTATGCCGATCTGTCGATTTGATTTTTGTCTGGAAAGTTGTAATTGTATATGTCATGGCAGTATATATTGTAGAGAAAGGGTGAGAGCGAGGAACCTTGCGGGAGTCCTTGCTCAGGGGAAAAAGAAAAAGAGAATGTGTTGTCAATTCGTACTTGTACTAGTCTGTTTTCAAGTAAGTTTTTTATGATGTGGAGTAGATATGTTGGTGTGTGGAGTTTGTGAAGTTTGTAGAGTAAGCACATATGCCAGACACTGTCAGAAGCTTTGTTAATGTCCATGAATACACACGCCGACGTTCTGTCAGTTAGGTGAGTTGTTTGTACATTGTTGGCCAAAATAAAGAGCGGAGTGATGTTGTTTGAAACCAAATTGGTAGGTAGGTATATATTTTCCGATCTTATTATAGTTGTCTTCATTGATTAATATTTTTGTGTCTAATAAATTAATATTTTTGTGTCTATTTAGGAGTCTTAAACCGAGCTTCGTGGTGATAAGACGTGCACATTGTTAGCGTATTTAAAGCATGATCGTTTACACTACGGCAAATAATTTAAAGAACCAACCGCCTTTATCGTCCAGCGAGAATATACGGGTCGAATTCAAACGAAAATATGAACCCTGGGAGTTCGCAAGAATCCGAATCGGATTATGCCTCCCAGGATGGTGGTTTCAAAACGCCACAATCGAAAAAACGGGGCACAAAACCGAAGATGACCCAGCCAACCCCCACAACGCCAACACCTGAGGCCAAACGAATAGCGTTGGATCATCAGGCTACAACACATAAAAACCAAACAACAAACAGCAAGACAACATCAACAAGATTTCCAACATATTCGCAAATATTCACAGCGAACGCAATGCCGACCATCACCAGAGTGCAACTTGCAATCAGATGGGAGGAACTCAACCCTAACAACAAGGATGTGATTATCAGACAAGATAATCACTTTCTAATTAAAACCAACAATGATGACAAAGCAACACAAATTTTACAACAACTAATACAAGAAAAGATTATGACAACATTCAAACTACAAAAAAATGCTAACCTCCCACCAACCCGACAACAAAGATCGAACCACCATATTACAGCCACATATTCAGTGGTTGCTACTGGAGTGGACCTTGAAATCACGGACGAAATGTTCCTAAAACAACTGGAAAAGTCAGGCCTCATAATCAGATTCTGCAAAAGAATAATATCCAGAGCGAGAAACAGTCCCACCTTGTTGATGAGGCGGATAACGGGCGACCTGGCGACATATGAGAAATTGATGAGCGACCGCGCAGTGCACTTCCTTGGACGCGTGTTCAGGATTGTGGAGAGTAAACCTCCAGCACCGATTCCTGCTCCATGCACCAAATGCAACTCCTTTGAGCACCGGACCGAAACCTGCAAAACACCAGCTAAATGCAATAAATGCCTTGGCCCTCACTCAACATTTAGTTGCAGTTCTCCACTTCCCGTCAAGTGCGCTGCCTGCAACTCGGACGAACATGCGGCATGGAGCGTAAAGTGCCCGAAGAGACCAACAGCACCTATCAGTGGTATCCCCAATGTAAAAATTAAGTGTCTGAACAGGAGGACGTCTGAGGTGTCGGATGCGATAACTAAAGGTAACAGAATACACTCACCAATAACAACTCACGCTTTCATACTAAACAAATACAAACATGAAATTAACAAGTCTACCAACACTAATAGAGAAGATCTGCTTAAAAAGATGCGAAAACAATTTATAGAAGATTTTGACATTGACACCTCGGTCGTCTTCTTTGGTAACCATATGTATGTATTGATGTTCGACATGCTCCTACCTAACCAAAACACCTCGACAGAACCCCATGAACAACTAAAACAAACAATCACTAACATAGACCGTTCAACATGAGACTACTTTACGCCAACATCAACGGACTTAACAGCAAAAAACCACTTATTTACAATTACATAGAACAAAACGACACAGACTGCTGCATATTTGTAGAGACTAAAACCAAACTAGGACAGACACCAACGTACAGAAATTGGCAGTATATCTATAGGCATGGAAATACCATCAATCATGCCAGGGGCGGGGTCGCAGCTCTCCTAAAACCAACATTTAAACTTGGAAGAGCAAATCCTCCTTCCCTCAACAACCCTTTGAACGACTGCCTACATTTTACCATACCCTACTTAAACGACCTGATACACATATTTCTGACATACATACACCCACACTCCAACCTAGAACAAAACATACTGACCAAGGCAAACATCTATAAATATGTAATAATTATAGGCGACTTTAACTTGAACAGAAACAAAACGAAACAACTTAAAAGATTTTTACAAAATTTGACTTTATAAAACAGCACACCCCACCAACTTTTCTGATGCCCGCAAACCCAGATTCAACACCAGACGTTCTACTGCACACAAGAAACTTGACAAACACCATCAACAACATAAACTTAACCAACGAACTTGGATCCGACCACCTGGCTATTACGTTTAACATAGACTTACAACATACGCAACCTACCTCCAATACACCTCCTATAGAGAAAAACTTAAACCTAACGAAGACTGACATAGACATAGTGAAACAACATATACATGACTATATTCAATCACAAGCACAGCACATTTCAATAGAAACCATACAACAACAACTTACACTAGCCATACGAAAATTTAGCCCGGAAATAAAAAATGCTTTCTACCGACATACACTGCCCAAATACATACTGAGACTAATAAAACATAAGAGAGAACTGTACAGGCTATAACAAACACTCAAAATAACGACCTAAAAAAGACACTGAATCAACTTAACAGAAACATTAAAACTCTGATTGGACAATACCGACAAGACAAATGGCTAGAAACATGTAAAGAAATACAGAAGGACAAAGGCAAAACATACTGGCGAAAAATTAAGAAACTGGCGCAATACAGGAAGACTGGCAATACTGACACAATTGACGAAAACGGAATAGAACGTTACACAGACAAAGAGAAAGCGGACGCATTCGCCAGACACTATCAAAGGGCCTTCAGCATATCGACAAACCCTAACTTCGACAATGACAACTGGAACTTGATCAACGACTGGTACTTTTTTTACTAATTTAACACTATTTTAACAGCTCACCACACTACACCTACAAACTGATCACAGACACAGAGTACGATGAAGCCTTAGCGCACATCAAAAACACTGCACCGGGGAAAGATAAAATTAAGGCAAAACTCTTGAAAAGCCTAACTCAAGAAACACACAAACTGATCCTAACTGAATTGAACAACTGCAACACAAATGGCAGAATCCCAGAAACATGGAAAAACGGCTTAATAATCCCTATACCCAAAAATGGACTGGACAATACACAACCGAGCAACTACAGACCAATTACACTACTTCCAGTACTAAGCAAAACTTTTGAATACATAATGAAGCAGCGGCTTGAAAAAGTGATTGGAAAATATATACCTACCTACCAATTTGGTTTCAAACAACATCACTCGACTGTTCATCCGCTCTTTATTTTGGCCAACAATATACAAGCTACCCACCTAACTGACAGAAAGAGAGCTTGCTACACACCATAAAGAACTTACTAGAACGCGTATAACCGGTGTCCGGCGTATAAGGCAGGGTCTACCTAAGCCTTACTGACGAGTCCAATAGGTAGACCCGGGACGAAACGCAGGGCTTATCACATAACACCATAATTGTGACAATAAAATTGACTGAAAACCCAGGAATACATTGGAATGAATTAAAGTACAGTCAGGAAAAAAGAATATACAAAGATAGATGCTTGGGAAAAAAAAAGCAGAATGGAACGAGTGGCAGCATCGGCAACACGGGTTGCCAACATCTCACCGCACCAGATCTACGTCGACTCGGTTCATTTACGTGCGAACGCGTATAACCGGTGTCCGGCGTATAAGGCAGGGTCTACCTAAGCCTTACTGATGAGTCCAATAGGTAGACCCGGGACGAAACGCAGGGCTTATCACATAACACCATAATTGTGACAATAAAATTGACTGAAAACCCAGGAATACATTGGAATGAATTAAAGTACAGTCAGGAAAAAAGAATATACATTAATAATTGATACATAACCTTACACAGGAGATGTTTGTTTACATGCGAGGAGAGTTTAGGTATGTCACTCATCTGCCCCAAAAAGGATGGCAGCACTGACGGCAAATTGACAGAGTTATCCTAATCTCAAAATATTTTTATTGCTTTCTCTTTCTTTGTTTTGTATTTATCCAGGGTTACTACAATTTTCAATAATTAAGAACTAACAGGCATTTACGTAATGTTAATTAGGCTTTCAAGGTAATCTACCTTGAAAAGCATCGTTGCCGTAATTCTGATCTAGTTTTTGGCAAATATCTCAGTTTTTGATAAGAATTAATTTTTTTTACTATTTTTCCTGTACTGCGAAAAGACACCCAGACAACACCCCCAGAGGAATGACGCCACTTTCGAATCACCCTGTATGTTTACGAGAAACGCACGAGAAGCTGCATACATATTTTTTACATGAGATCTACTTTTAATATGTTTTAAATATTTTTATTTTAGCCCATTTAAATCAATACATGTTTACTCATTACTTTCTACAGGACGTCCCAATGATAAAGTAAATTGACGATTGATGGTTACTATTTACTTCAAAATTCTCATCGTCATATTGTAAATATATCTACTAAACGCGAATATTTAAAAAATATTCATAATTATACAACTTCTTGTTTAATGGAACTCATATATTTTATCTAATTTCTAAATTCATATGTAAATTAAATGTTTTTGGTTATACAGGGTGTCCCACCGGGAACCACCAAGATCGATATCTGGCAAACTATAATTAGGAGAAATTTGAAAATTGGACAGTATACCGAAGTCATTGGGGCATGCGATCTAAAATATTTTCAACATGACCACACTTCCGGTTATACCGGAAGTAGGTATCAACTTGCTTATTTTAAATGGAACGCCCTATATATTATTACATTTTTGAATTCTACTCCAAATTCGAAATGTGGACCCTACAACTGGACCATACTGAACCCCTTTGTCTTACAAGACCAACCAGACAATCCCGCTTCCGTTTCCCTACATCAACGCTACTCGAACACTTACAAACGCAACTGACTAGTGGACAATAAAATAATTTTTTCTTGTCATTGGAATTTTCTTTAATAATATTGTTAACCTAGAATAAGAGAATTTCCATATTTGTTTTTCATTTAGGTTAAGACTACATGTATTAAACAAGGGCAGAAAGACCGATAGGTCGATAGCCTTTTTTTAGAAATAAAGATGTTTACTACTACTTCGAAATGTCGTACATCTAGGTCTAACCGATTTTTGATATATTTCAAATTTAGGAGGAAGGAAATATGTGTTACTTAATTTGAGAATTATTCCTTGTTAAACAGGACTTGCTTTAATGGAATTTCGTCAATATTTTGATCGTCATGTTTTGATCGTCAACTATTGATCCGCAGTGTTAAAAAAATAAGTTTCAAAATGAAGTTGAGAAAACCGCCTAAAATTAATTTTATCAAATGGAAACCCCTTTTTTTATAATTTTATCTTATTGAGTATTAAAAATAAGGGCAAGTTTGTAACGTTGTCTATTCCAAAAGTGCTTAATTTTCGAAATATTGTCAATTTAAAGTTTTCATATGGCTATTTTGTCACCCTTAGTAGCCAAGGCGAAAGTGGCCGTTTTAAATACAATTAAATGCTAAAGGAATGTTTACACTTTATTATAATTAATGATTATGCCCGGACACTTAAATTATACAAAATAATATTATTTAAACTTATTTATTATTTATGGAGAATGTGAAAGTTATGCCAAGAACCGTTTATACTATATTATTAATTATTATTATATCTAGAACAGAAAAACCGTTTGTATAAATCTAGGGGCCTCCAATTTTTCTGTTTGCCTTTATAAATTGAAATTAAAATAAAATTCCTGGGTTCCAATTTGAATTAAAATACAGTCAGGAAAGTATACACAATTTATAAATTGAACATGCACTGTTAAAGACGTATTCAAAATTCTTGAAAATTCCTGTAATTTGTTTAAGTACTCTGTGCTGGCAGAGTGATGACTTTTGTTGCTGGGGATATCGAAAGGCAAATGTGTCACATGTTCTTGATATAACTTTATCACATTCTCCATAAATAATAAATAAGTTTTAAAAATCGTTGCTTGTAAAATTTAAGCGTCTGGGCATGATTATTAAACTAATTTAAAAGGTAACTGACAGCTGTAAAGGTTCCTTTAGCATTTGATCGTATTAAAAACGGCCATTTTCGTCATCGCAACTAAGAGTAACTGCATTAAAAATAAGATGCTGCAAAATAGCCATATGAAAACATTAAATTGACAATATTTCGAAAACTAAACACTTTTGGAATAGATAACTTTACAAAACTTACCCTCATTTTTAATAATCAGTAAGATAAAATTATCAGTAATGGGGCTTCCATTAAAAAAAATCGTTACGGAACAAGCTATATCTAAAGAAAGGATCTTGATTCAAAACCCAAATTTGGTAGGTGGTCCGCTCAAAGTTAAGTCCCAAGTTAACTCCGCAGATTACGTTAGGGTAAACTACAAAAACTGAAATAAAAAATGTCGAAACATCAGTTTTTTTAATGGCACCCACTCTCTTTTTTCGTCCTGTTTGAAAATTTCACCATGACTAAACAAAAATAATCTAAACTAAACAGGACCAAAATATTTAGGAGCTGCCACTTAAAAAACTGATTTTTCCACATCTTTTGATGATGAGTGCCACAAAATGAGTGCCCTAATGTCATCTGGGGAGTTAGCATGGGGCTTTCAGCTAACTACCTACCAAATTTCTGTTTTGAATTTAGAATCGTTCCTTAGATATAGCTTGTTCCGTAAACACCTGCTATGACATACATTTTGAACAATTGACATATATCAAAAACTATAAGAGTTAACAATACTAGGGCCGCTCAAACTCGCAATTCAAAGGCAAATCCATTCATGTTAAATAAATTAGGGGTTTGCATTTAAAATGAGAAATTTAGGTTTTAGTTTTCGGACACCATGTATAGCTGGGGGGCTAAATTAATGCCTCTTACGTGGTTTCGTCACAACTCGTTATGACCGACTCGACTTGACAAATTTTTTCAAATTTTTTTTCATATTTCTGTCTTTGACGATATATTAATTTTATGTTATTGTGTTTTAAGCATTCATTTCCATTATATTCTATTCAATTACTCTCAAATTAGTATTATATTATTATTATATAAACAATTGTTTGTCAAAACTGCCGCGAAACAATGTTGTAGTAACCTAGTAAAGTTTTCTTATCTTGAATAAATAACACTAACAATATGCGAGGTGTGTCATTTCAAAACAGTGATATATTTGAGTTTGAAAATACTTTAAATAAAAAATTGTAGGCTTAGAAGAATCTTTAGCATAGGAGTGAACTGTAGTTTAAAACACAAATACTTACAAACCAAATATTAATACAGTCTTTTCTGCATGCCAAAACTTCAAATCTTGTGTCTAAAGGCGATAGAAAATTTTTCGAATTACATTAAAAAGAAATTGAAATTAACATAAAAATTCAAAAATAATATAAAATATTGGGTGTTCGATTTGAAAAAGAGTTGTTTTCTGCACTGTGACTTTTATGACGCACTTTGTTAATTGTGAATATTTTTAAAATATGCTCGTTTAGTACCTTTTCAATATGACGATGATAATTCTGAAATAGATAATACTGGTTAAGCGTAACATTACTTTATCGTTGGGACACTCTGTACATTTTAGTAATAACACCGGCGCACAAAAAACCATCTACCTGATATTTGAACGCGACCCGCGAATCCGCGATTTATTTAACTCTATCACGTCTGGGTTAAGGGTATTTGAAGGTGAAACTTTAAAATATATAATTTGATAATTATCATTTTATAATTAATTAATAATACGCAAATACTTACAAAAGGTTTGGCAAACAAGAGCACAACTCGATTCGGGTTGTCACAAGTCACAATGTACTGAAACAGCCTTTGGTTGATCCCTCAATAGTTTTACTTCTTCTTCACATAAAACTTTGTCTGATGAAACAGTTTGTCAAAGAGTTGGATAAAAATGGAAAATGTTTTCATTACTTAGTAGAGCAATTCCCTCGATTGAGTGAAGCCAAATTGAAGGAAGGGATATTCGATGGACCTCAGGTCGGGAAAATGTTTAACAATGAAAGTTTCATTGATGCAGTGACTGACTGCAGTGAGAGAAAGCTGTGTGGCTCGGTTTCCGAGATGTCGAATATGGCTACTAACTCAACCCTAACAACAAGGATGTGATTATCAGACAAGATAATCACTTTCTAATTAAAACCAACAATGATGACAAAGCAACACAAATTTTACAACAACTAATACAAGAGAACGTTATAACAACGTTCAAACTGCAGAAAGGTGCTAACCTGCCAACAACCCGACAACAAAGATCAAACCACCATATTACAGCCACATATTCAGTGGTTGCTACTGGAGTGGACCTTGAGATCACGGATGAAATGTTCCTGAAACATTTGGAGAAATCAGGTCTAACAATTAGGTTCTGCAAAAGAATCATCTCTAGAGCTAGAAACAGTCCCACCCTGCTGATGAGGCTGATAACGGGCGACCTGGCGACGTACGAGAGGCTGATGAGCGACCGCGCAGTGCACTTCCTTGGGCGCGTGTTCAGGATTGTCGAGAGCAAGCCTCCAGCTCCGATTCCTGCTCCGTGCGCCAGGTGCAACTCTTTTCAGCACCGAACCGAATCCTGCAAAACACCTGCGAAGTGCAACAAGTGCCTTGGCCCTCACTCAACATTTGGGTGCAGTTCTCCACTTCCCGTCAAGTGCGCTGCCTGCAACTCGGACGAACATGCGGCATGCAGCGTAAAGTGCCCGAAGAGACCAACAGCACCTATCAGTGGTATCCCCAACATAAAAATTAAGTGTCTGAACAAGAGAACGTCTGAGGTGTCTGATACGATAACTAAAGGTAACAGAATACACTCACCAATAACAACTCACGATTTTATACTAAACAAATATAAACATCAAATTAACAAGTCTACCAACACTAACAGAGAAGATCTGCTTAAAAAAATGCGAAAACAATATATAGAAGAGATAGACTTTCGAGGCCATTTCTTGAAACAAGTGGGTTTTTAGGCCGTCGTTCGGTAGAATTTCTTCTTGTATTCACAGCAAGAAGAAATTCTACCGAACGACGGCCTAAAAACCAGAAAAACCCACTTGTTTCAATATATAGAAGATTTTGACATTGTTGTATGTGTTGATGTTCGACTTGCTCCTACCTAACCAAAACACCTCGACAGAACCCCATGAACAACTAAAACAAACAATCACTAACATAGACCGTTCAACATGAGACTACTTTACGCCAACATCAACGGACTTAACAGCAAAAAACCACTTATTTACAATTACATAGAACAAAACGACACAGACTGCTGCATATTTGTAGAGACTAAAACCAAACTAGGACAAACACCAAATTACAGAAATTGGCAGTACATCTATAGGCATGGAAATACCATCAATCATGCCAGGGGCGGGGTCGCAGCTCTCCTAAAACCAACATATAAACTTGGAAGAGCAAATCCTCCTTCCCTCAACAACCCTTTGAACGACTATCTACATTTTACCATACCCTACTTAAACGACCTGATACACATATTTCTGACATACATACACCCACACTCCAACCTAGAACAAAACATACTGACTCAGGCGAGCATCTATAAATATGCAATAATTATAGGCGACTTTAACTTGAATACAAACAAACGAAACAACTTAAAAGATTTTTGCAAAATTCCGACTTTATAAACCCAATACACCTCCTATAGAGAAAAACTTAAACCTAACAAAGACTGACATAGACAAAGTGAAACAACATATACATGACTACATTCAATCACAAGCACAGCACATTTCAATAGAAACCATACAACAACAACTTTCACTAGCCATAGGAAAATTTAGCCCGGAAATAAAAAATGCTTTCTACCGACATACACTACCCAAATACATACTGAGACTAATAAAACATAAGAGAGAACTGTACAGACTATATACAAACACTCAAAATAACGACCTAAAAAAGACACTGAACCAACTTAACAGAAACATTAAAACTCTGATTGGACAATACCGACAAGACAAATGGCTAGAAACATGTAAAGAAATACAGAAGGACAAAGGCAAAACATACTGGGGAAAAATTAAGAAACTGGCGCAATACAGGAAGACTGGCACTACTGACACAATTGACGAAAACGGAATAGAACGCTACACAGACAAAGAGAAAGCGGACGCATTCGCCAGACACTATCAAAGGGCCTTCAGCATATCGACAAACCTTAACTTCGACAATGACAACTGGAACTTGATCAACGACTGGTACTTGAACTATTTTAACAGCTCACCAAACTACACCTACAAACTGATCACAGACACAGAGTACGATGAAGCCCTAGCGCACATCAAAAACACTGCACCGGGGAAAGATAAAATTAAAGCAAAACTATTGAAAAGCCTAACTCAAGAAACACACAAACTGATCCTAACTGAATTGAACAACTGCATCACAAATGGCAGAATCCCAAAATCATGGAAAAACGGCTGAATAATCCCTATACCCAAAAATGGACTGGACAATACACAACCGAGCAATTACAGACCAATTACACTGCTACCAGTACTTAGCAAGGTTTTTGAGTACATAATAGGGCAGCGACTGGGAAAACTGGTCGGAAAGTACATACCATCGTATCAGTTCGGATTCAAACATCAGCACTCGACTATTCACCCACTCTTCACTCTGACTAACAATATACAAACAACCCACCTAACTGACAGAAAGACAGTTTGCCTGTTTATGGACATTAACAAAGCTTTTGATAGTATCTGGCATAGAGGCTTACTATACAAACTATACAAACTACACACACCAACATATCTACTACACACCATAAAGAACTTACTAGAAAACAGACAACTACAAGTACGAATTGACAAAACACTGTCATTTTCTTTTTCCCCTGAACAAGGGCTCCCTCAAGGATCCCCGCTCTCACCGTTTCTCTACAATATATACTGCCATGACATATACAATTACAACTTACTAGACAAAAATCAAATCGACAGATCGGCATACATATTACAATACGCAGACGACACGGCACTTATTGTACATGACAAAACTACTGAGAGAGCAGCTCAAAGACTCCAAACACTAACAAACAACACAATGACATGGTTTTATAAATGGAGACTAACACCAAACGCGTCAAAAAACCAACTTCTGCTCACAAACCACAGACTCAACGCTGACTCCCCTACAATAACTGCAGACGGCCAAACGACACAACCAAAAAACGACGTAAAATACCTTGGAATCACAATTGACCACAAACTTAAATTCACTAAACACAAACGAAACATCAGGGCAGAAACAATAAAGAGAACAAAACACTTCCGATCACTAACCTACAAAGACAAAGGAATCAGCACAAACACCGCCACCAAAATATATAAAGCTATTTGTAGACCCTTGCTAGACTTTGGACATATACTCATGACCAACGGAACAGAAAGGACAAAACGTTATACACAAACAACAGAACAAATTGCACTAAGACAAATAACACGAATAAGACACCCCCAAAACCCACTACACAACCCCCCCACCCAACTACTATACGAACGCACAAACATGACAAAGATCTCGGAAAGACTCATACAGCTACAGACAAAATGGACAAACAACCCCTACAACTGGACCATACTGAATCCCCTTTGCCTTACAAGACCAACCAGACAATCCCGCTTCCGTTTCCCTACATTAACGCTACTCGAACACTTACAAACGCAACTGACTAGTGGACAATAAAATAATTTTTTCTTGTCATTAGAATTAGAAAGTTTATTGAATTAAATTAGTAGTAGTAAACATCTTTATTTCTAAAAAAGGCTATCGACCTATCGGTCTTTCTGCCCTTGTTTAATACATGTAGTCTTAATCTAAATAAAAAACAAAGAAGAAAATTCTGTTACTCTAGGTAAATAATCTTATTAAATAAACTTTTCAATTCTAATAACAAGAAAAAATTATTTTATTGTCCAGTAGTCAGTTGCGTTTGTAACTGTTCGAGTAGCGTTGATGTAGGGAAACGGAAGCGGGATTGTCTGGTTGGTCTTGTAAGACAAAGGGGATACAGTATTGTCCAGTTGTAGGGGTTGTTTGTCCATTTCGTCTGTAGATGTATGAGTCTTTCCGAAATCTTTGTCATGTTTGTGCGTTCGTATAGTAGTTGGGTGGAGGGGTTGTGTAGTGGGTTTTGGGAGTGTCTTATTCGTGTTATTAGTCTTAGTGAAATTTGTTCTGTTGTTTGTATATAACGTTTTGTCCTTTCTGTTCCGTTGGTCATGAGTATATGTCCATAGTCTAGCAAGGGTCTACAAATAGCTTTATATATTTTGGTGGCGGTGTTCGTGCTAATTCCTCTGTCTTTGTAGGTTAGTGATCGGAAGTGTTTTGATCTCTTTATTGTTTCTGCCCTGATGTTTCGTATGTGTTTAGTGAATTTAAGTTTATGGTCAATTGTGGTTCCTAGGTATTTTATGTCATTCTTTGGTTCTGTCGTTTGGCCGTCTGCAATTATTGTAGGGGAGTCCGCGTTGAGTCTGTGGTTTGTGAGTAGAAGTTGATTTTTTGACGCGTTTGGTGTTAGTCTCCATTTATAGAACCATGACATTGTATTGTTCGTTAGTGTTTGGAGTCTTTCAGTCGCTTTTCCAGTGGTTTTGTCGTGTACTATTAGTGCAGTATCGTCGGCGTATAGTAATATGTACGCTGATTTGTCTATTTGGTTTTATCTGGTAAATGGTAATTATAGATATCATGGCAGTATATATTATATAGGAATGGTGAGAGGAGGTGAGGGGATCCTTGCGGGAGTCCTAGTTTAGGGGAAAAAGAAAAAGATAATGTGTTGTCAATTCGTACTTGTAGTAGTCTGGTTTCAAGCAAGTTTTTTTGATGTGAAGTAGATATGTTGTTGCGTGGAGTTTGTGAAGTTTGTAGAGTAAGCCCATATGCCAGACACTGTCAAAGGCCTTGTTAATGTCCATGAATAGACACGCCGACTTTCTGTCAGTTAGGAGAGTTGTTTGTATATTGTTGGCCAAAATAAAGAGCGGATGAATAGTCGAGTGATGTTGTTTGAAACCAAATTGGTAGGTAGGTATATATTTTCCAATCACTTTTTCAAGCCGCTGCTTTATTATGTATTCAAAAACTTTGCTTAGTACTGGAAGTAGTGTAGTTGGTCTGTAGTTGCTCGGTTGTGTATTGTCCAGTCCATTTTTGGGTATAGGGATTATTAAGCCGTTTTTTCATGTATTTGGGATTTTGTTATTTGTGATGCAGTTGTTCAATTCAGTTAGGATCAGTTTGTGTGTTGAATTAAATTATTAACCCAGAATAAGAGAATTTTTATCTTTGCTTTTTTACGTAGATTTAATTTTTTTTATTAAGTCTACATGGACTAAACAAGGGCAGAAAGACCGATAGGTCGATAGCCTTTTTTTTTTAGAAATAAAGATGTTTACTACTACTATTCTGTTTTCCTGAAACAAAAATCTGAGAAAAATAATTGTTTTCACTGACAGTAACATGCGTAACAATATAAATTATTGAAACTGTATGATAAACTGTAGGTAAAATATGACTTTAGTCCTGTAATAAAGTCGAAATTTGTTGAGTTTGCCAATATGGTCAATAAGACCATAGATCTGGTATTTTAGAACAAAAATTTCCTGATTTATGTGAATTTAGCATAAGGATTTATTATTGTTGATTTACTTTCTCTGTGCTTCTGAAACGACGAGAAAGATTTATACCTGATCCTTTCCCATACAAATGTTCTTATGAACAACGCAATTTGCTTTCAAAATATTTAAATTAAGAAGCGAGTTAGTTTGCTGTCATAGACCCGCATTATTGCAATTGTACTAACTGGTATCAGAGTAATCTTAAATGTTTCAGGCTTCATATTTTGCTTTTTCCACCCGACCCATTTTCCAACTGAGCCCAGATAATTAAATTTCTATCGCTCATTTTAATAACCATCTTGTTATTTTATAACAGTTAGTGTGACGAAACGAGTCCAATTTCCAAGAAAAAATATTATTGAATGCAATCCTTGAAGGCCACCATGTTAATTTGCTTCGGAAATTTTAAAGTTCAGGAAACATAAATGAATGATTTTGTGTTTAGTTGTTTGCAAGAACTTAAGACGCAAGAAAATAAAGTATGCTGAAAATCGGATGAAACCTCTGTAATTATAAAGGTTAAGCTCAATTTTCGATACATTTAAGAACTTTATCATCGTTGGTATAATCGAAAATTATTTTTAATTCCTTTTCACTGAGGAATTAATGAAAGATAGCAAACTCTCTTATTAATCGTCTACTTCAACCGGCGGCTATTTCAAGTTTAATCCTCTTTCACACATAGTACTGAAATTCTCTTGTAAAAGCTTATTATTGGCAACAAATATAGAAAATGAAAATCAAGCAGTAAATATAAAACTCGCTAAGTGTTCTATAAGGACATTTGCAGACATAAGAAATTAGCAAATGCTGCGAAACAGCCGATAAGTTTAAGTTGGTTTCGAATGAATAAACAAAATATATACAACTGGACCATACTGAATCCCCTTTGTCTTACAAGACCAACCAGACAATCCCGCTTCCGTTTCCCTACATTAACGCTACTCGAACACTTACAAACGCTACGGACTAGTGGACAATAAAATAATCTCTTCTTGCCACTGAAATTTTATTTATCTAATAGTATTGTTAACCTAGAATAAGAGAATTTTCATATTTGTTTTTTATTTAGATTAAGACTACATGTATTAAACAAGGGCAGAAAGACCGATAGGTCGATAGCCTTTTTTAGAAATAAAGATGTTTACTAATACTACAAAATATATAATTATTACTATTATTTCATGAGGTCATGTGATGGTCGTTTAGTCTAGATAATAAAACTTTTAGCATTCAACGATGTAATCTAAATGCGGTTTCTCGATGCGACGTAAAAAATCGCAGAAACACAACGATGTAAACGCAGTTAAAATCCGGACGCAGGTAGGCAATGGTCGGTATAAAATATAAATAATAGAAATTACTGGACAACCAACAGGTTTCTTCTGATTTTATTTGTGTATCGTAACCGAAATTTGTTTTTTTTTATTATCGGGATTATATATCGATATGATAGAAGTGTCCGAAAATAGGAGATTGGACAATATTTTGAAGAAACACTTTACAAATAGTTTCCGCAAAGGACATATCAATGTTGATGTCGTTAGAATGCCGCTGAGGTTCAGAGACATGCAAAAGGAAATCCGTAATTTGAATGTACATGAAAAAAATGTATGGATATGCAGTTTTGCAAAAACGGAGAGATTCTCAATTGTTTTTTGTCCTTTTATTTTATTATCGAACTAGATTTTTCCCACTATTACTTACTTTTTTTTAGTTTGTTTGTACGTTTCGGTAAATATTAACATTATTCGCTATTAGGTTACATTTAAGTTGAATACAGGGTTGAATTTTTAAGCAATAAAATTTGTCATAAAAAACACATTAGTCGAAGGCATTAGAAACCATTCAGGTTCGAGTAGGTTCATTCATTTTTCAATAACTAGGTATAGTTCTTCTTAGAATTCTTAGGAAGAAACCTTAGCATATAGATTTTATATTGCAGATACGACATGGACTCAAGAAAAGTTGTGGATGATATTGAACAATCTGAACTTTGAAGAAGGGCGTGTTAATTTAGCTGCCCGATCTTCGTTTTTGGAGCAAGCACATTAAATTCTAAACACAAAGTTGCAGCATTTTTTTTATTTGTGTTATTATGGTTTTACTTATTTAAAAAATATATATTTGCTGTAGAGTGCCTGCAATCTTCGACTTTTTACAACATATGCGAGATGTTAAAGGTTTCCAAGTGCCCTCACAGTGATTTCTAAAATGTCATTCACTCTCCTTATCTCTGGGTCTATTTCGTCATTTGTCTCACTCACTTGCATTTGCTCTGTCAGTTCTTGTCTCACTTGATATTGTATATCTGGATTTTTCAGTTTTCTTATAGTCATATTTTTTATTATCATTATTATTATTATATCATTACAGTAATATAGTCTATTCGATTTATAACCACGTGGTTAGTGCTTTCCACGTGTAAAGCCTTCTTGGCGGTAGTTTTGCGAATGTATTAAGTATTATCAGTTGTCTAATCGATAAGGTCCGACATATTCTGTTGTTCGTCCTTGACCAATCTTTGCGTTGAAATCGCCCATTATTATTGTCATGCGATATTTTGGAAGTCGTTTATATGTATTCAACAGTTCTCATAGAAGTTTTCTATTTCTTCCTCGCTTTTATCTGCTGTAGGAGAATAGATCTGAACGATATTGCGTATGGAATGTATTAATCTGCAATAATCTACTCTTTCCGATATGGGTGTGAATTTGGAGACATAGCTTTGTATTGACTTTTCAATAATAACTCCTACTGCACATTGGTGTTCATTGTGTATTATATAAAGGAGAATTGGGGACAGCCTAGAATTCAGATTTTAATTCAAGAAGCTAAGTAACCCAAACTAACTAAACTAGAGAGAAAATACTATTCTCGATTTAATTTTGCTTGTAGGTACTTACAATTCAACACTTCTTCAATTTTCTAAAATATCTTTTCAATTATTAAGTAAATCAATAAGTACCTATATTTTGAACAATTTAAAATTAGTCAATTTAACATTAAGGTATTTATTAGTATACATATGTACTGCTAATTTGTGTAACTAGAATATACCAACTTATATTGGTATAGTATAAAATAAAGCAGTATACTATAGTGAAAATAAGCGTAAATAAAATGACTTCTATTATATTGTCATTAGAACCTTTGCCTAAATTTTATTCTCTATTTCCCTAATCAAAGTATTCGGCATACGTTGCAATCCCTTTGGGCCACTCGATAATGTAACAACATTCTAAAAAAACAAAATAACCTCTTAATAAAAATATAAAATTTTACTTATTAATAATAATAATCATAATAGAGGTTAATCCAGGATGATTTAAATTCCCCTTTATTTACTTGGAGTAAAGTTGTCTTTAGGCAGCAGAAAGCACCTATGAATTCCTTAACAAAAATTAGTACAAATCAATTTACACTGAAAAAATTGTAAGGTTTCCAAGTGCAATTTAGAAAACATAAAATATTAAGTAGGTACATTTTTCAAGATGTCTTAATCTCAGACACTTTCAGTATCGCTTTTGAGCCTACTAACTGTCATCACTTGGCATTGACCGGAAAACAACACTCCCAAAATCTGTACTTTATTTGGCCTATGTATTTAAAATGGCATATATAGATTTCTAAACAGTTTTTTTTAGGCTGAATCCGGCGCCAGAGAGCTAATAGGTCCGAAACCGGCCCTGGAGGTACCTGATATTATACTTCTTCATCATCAATGCCTATCCGTTCCGGATGTTAGCTATCAGTATGGATATTCTTACTTTGTGGACGGCGATTCGGAAAAGTTCTGTTGAAGATTTGTCAAACCACGTTCTAAGATTTGCCAACTAATATATGCTCCTTCGTCCAGGTGCTCTCCTGCTGTTAATTTTTCCTTGTAGGATTTCCTTTAGCAGCCCGTATCTATTTGGGTTCGTCATAATGCGTCAGAAATACTGCAGTTTCCGACATTTTACAGTATCTAACAGTTCTGGATTTTCGCCTAACAAGTGCACCAACGATGCAGTATTTTCCTTGCTTCATGATGTTTACTCATCTCTAAATTGCAATCGCCCCACAGCTACAATCTTCTGTGACTATGCGAAAGCCTTTGACTGTGTGAGTCACAGCATTCTGTTAGATAAGCTTGATTTTTATGGAATACGTGGTATTTCTTTCAACTGGTTCAAGTCATACCTTGAAAATAGGCAACAATTTGTCAGAGCAAACGGGTCTGTCTCTGAGTGTAAACTGATTGCCAGTGGAGTTCCCCAGGTTTCTGTGCTTGGACCTATTCTTTTCCTACTATTTATCAACGACATCACCTACTTAAAAATCAATAGCAAGATTACCCTCTTTGCTGACGACACAAGTATAACATGGAGTGATTCTGATACTGTGTCCCTTCACTCTAAGGTTTCCGGCGATCTCGTCACGATCAAGAGTTGGTCTGACTCTAGTTCGCTGGGTTTTAACGTGAATAAGACGGTAGCCCTATCTTATAGAGGAGCTTTAGAGCCCTTGCTACTTCATAACAGCAATATTAGATACGTTGAGTCGCTGAAATTTCTGGACTTGAACATTAATGCCAACCTTAAATGGTCTACCCATATTGACTCCTTAACAAAAAAACTATCTTCCGCTTGTTTTGCAATTCGATCGGTTTCGAGGGAGCTGAATGTGTTCTCCGCCAAACTCGCTTACTTCTCTCTATTTGAGTCTCATATCCGCTACGGCCTTCCTTTTTGGGGCTGCTGCAACACACAGCAATTTCAAAGCATTTTTAAACTGCAGAAACGAGCAATTCGCTATCTATTTGGCCTGAAAAGGAGAGTTCATTGCAAGTACTACTTTGAAAACTATAAAATTCTCACACTTCCTGCTTTATTCATATTAGAGACTGTCTGCTTGATACGCAAACACCGAGTCAGCTTTCCAGAAGCGCCACAACATAGGTACCCGACCAGAAGTTTAAGCCAAGATATATATCTTCCCTTTCCCTCCTCTGAATTAATAAAAAATTCAATTATTTACAACGCCAAGAAATTGTACAATCATCTTCCATCGCATCTTAAATCTCTCCCTACGTCTCAAAAGTTTCGGGAAGGGACAAAAGCATACCTCCAAAAAAGACCTTTTTATTCTGTAAATGATTTTTATGTGGCGTAAGATCTTTTTCTAAATTTCACCACTTCTCAATCTTACTAAATTAAACTTTTCCGTTTGGGCATCACATGCGGCAGTTACGTTATATGTATTGGACGAATAATTATTTGTATGGTAGTTACATTTTGATTTTGGGGGTCATCAATTTGCTGAGTTCATATTTGTCTTTATTATTTATTGAACGTGACCACATGTTGCAAGCGGAACGGAATCGATTGGGTTCAAGTTCAGCAAGCAAAATTTCAAGTTCTCCGATGTTACTTACCTCAACTAGTATATATCTACCAAATCGGTATCATCACGATCCGCTTGCAATAACATAAACAGGGTCAACAGACTAGTTCCTTGTTATGGTTTAGGGTGCAACTTGGCTTCACTCACCCCTGTTTTTCTTAATTTTAATTTGTCTGTTTGATTTGATGACTTTTTTGTGTTATGTTTTATGTTGTTTTTTATTTTTTATTTACCATTGTTGATTGTCCTTAGATGTGCTATATTTTGTAGTATATTGTTTTACACGCTTTGTCCATAAAATTTGTAAATTTTCCTGTGGCAATAAAGCATATTTTGATTTGATTTGATTTGGTTATTTTTTCATTCGTCGCATTACTTCTGTGTTGGTAATTTTTTGAGTCCAAAATATTTTCAGTATTCTCCTGTACAGCCGGAGTTCGAACGCTTCAATTCTCCTGGCAGTCTCTTTAGGGAGTGTCCATGTTTCAACGCCATACAGAAGGACGGAGAAAACGTAAGAACACAAGAGTCTAAGCTTCATGTCTAATGATAGATTATGGCTCTTAAAAAGCGAGCTCATTTTAATATACGCAGAGCGGGCCTTCTCGATGCAACATCGTATTTCTTGAGGGTTGTCCCATCTCTCATTAATAATTGTCCCCAAGTATGTGTACTACCTTACTCTTCGTATTCTACTGTGATTGATGTATAAACTGTCTTACGCGATGCTTCTTTTACTTACTATGAGGAGTTGGGTTTTGTTTGCGTTCATTACCAACCCGTACTGTGAGCTAATTCTGGTCACTCTATCCATCAAACTCTGTAATCCTTGAAGATTATCTGCGAACTTTAAGGTATCTTCTGCATATCTTATGTTGTCGAGTGCTTCTCGAAATATGTATTTTGAGTACACGCCAAATAAGATGGGTGACAAAACACAGCCTTGCCTCACTCCTCGCAGTATATTTATTTGTTCTGTGTGACTGCCATCAATTCTCAAAACTGCCGTCTGGTTCCAATATAAGTTTATAATTATGTTTACATCTTTTTGACTCATTCCTATTTGCTTCAGTATGTCGACCATTTTATCGTGTTGGACTCGATCAAACGCTTTCTGATAATCGATTAAGCAAGCATATACATCACTTCTGACATACCTATACCTCTGATACAACATCTGAACACCAAATAGAGCCTCTCTTGTGCCGACGGATTTCACAAACCCAAACTGATTCGGTGAAATATGTTCCTCACAGTTTTCAAGTTTATATATTCTTTTGTGTATTATCTTGAGAAACAGCTTTAAGAGATGACTCATCAAACTTATTGTTCTAAAATCACGGCAGATTTTGGCACTTGCTTTTTTGGGCAGAATTGTAAATTCTGACCTCAACCAATCCGCTGAAATTTCTTTTGTTCAGTAGATGTTGTTGAAAATTCTAGTCGGCCATTTGATTTAGATCTTCGTTCAGTAACTTTAGGAATTCAGTATGTATTTGACTCAGACCAGCTGCTTTCCGTGGCTTCATTTTCGAAATGGTTTTTGTTCTTTGCGTACATCATGGAATAAATTCTCTAGATATGTTTTCCAGGCCTCCTTTTTTTCTCAGCGTCAATTATGATTTCTCCAGCTTCATTGACCAAGGCGTTACAGCTGTTTTTGTGGCCTTTCCCTGTTAACTTCTCGGACCTTCCTGTGGACATTGGAGTTATCGTGCAAGCTTTGATGGTGTTCAATCTCGCGACATTTTTCTAGTTTTTCTTTTTCATTCTCTTTCCTTATTTCCTGTTTTATAATGTATTGTATTCGTTTATATTCTGTTGGATTGCCATTATTTTATCTTCTTTCTTCCATCAAGTTTAGTATTTCTGTCGTCATCAATTTTTTTTTATTTATTTTGTTCGGTTTCAACAATTCTTTCTTTACTGTTTCTGTTGCTTGTTTTAATTTGTCGAGTTCCATATCGACGTTGTTGTTTTTGTTTGGATGAATGTTGTCGTTGAGCATTGTCGCTGCTGCTTCCTCTATTGCTGGTATTTGAGTCTCTGAGGGTCATAGTTCTTCATTTTCACCTTAAATACACGTACCAGGGGATAGTGATCTGATCCAATGTCAGCTCCTGGATATGTTTTGAGGGATAGGCAGCTATTTCTAAACCTTCTATTGAGTAACATTAAGTCGATTTGGTTTCTGACTATTCTTCGCGTTTCATCCCTAGGTGATCTCCACGTATATAATCTTCTAGGCGGCAATTTAAACCAAGTGTTCATTACTACCAGTTCATTCGTTACTGCAAGATTATTCTTTTATTTGATGGCAGATAGTCCCTAAAGTTTCATTGGTATTTATACACGAGTATAGAATATGTTCGCAATAATAGTTTATAGGAGCGTCAGATAAAACATATTTTTATGTTTATTGTTTTCAAATTTTTATATTTATATTTATTAGTTTACTTTTGTCTTGCCAGTTAGTAAATAGTAAAGTAGCTTGCTTGTCTATGCCCTATCAACGCTCTTGAGATTCTGTTATTTCCATAATTTATGAAAATCTTATTAAGACTCTGTCAGGGCTGATATTGTGAATTTTCTTGCATTTAAATTAGGCAAATATCAAAAACGAAATAAATTAGTAGTTTATCTTGCCGTGCCGCTACAAAAACAACTGAATTAATAGCGTTCCTTTCGAATTAACGTGATTGAGATTTGAACATACTTTTAATATATTACAAACCTGTTTATGATCAAACACCTTCTTTTCATCTAATAAAATAGAGTTGTGAAGCGAAGAACCTCGCAAATCCAACATTAATCTACCGGCCTACTTTGCAGAAACTACTATTTCTTGGGTGTTTTTCTTAGTAAGACTAAATTTTTATCAGATATAAAAACAAGAGTGCGTGAGTACTAAACAAATAAGCTTTTTGAGATAAGTTATGTGTGTTTAATTTGGATTACAAAACAGTAAAGTGAATTTACGATTAAACTATTTCAGCATTAAAATCATTTTTCATTAAACAAAAATCTGGGAAAAATAATTGTTTTCCCTATCAGTAACATGCGTAACAATATAAATTATTGAAACTGTATGGTAAACTGTAGGTAAAGTATAACTTTAGTCCTGTAATAAAGTCGAAACTTGTTGAGTTTGCCAATATGGCCAATGAGACCATAGATATTGTGGAAAATATGAGACTGGAAAGTATTTTGCAGAAATACTTTACTAGCAGTTTTCGTAAAGGATATATCAGTGTTGACGGGGTTACAATGCCGATGCGATTTGGAGATTTAGAAAACGATATTTATGATTTCAATGCGCATGAGGAGGATGTATGGATTTGCAGCTTTCCAAAAACTGGTAAGTTTCTAATTTCTTGTCACTTTATTCGTGTTATTTTAGAATAACAATGTTTTTATTTTATGTTAATTCACTGTGCGCCAGAATTTAACAAAGGGATTTATTATTGCTAATTTATTTTCTATGTTGGCGTGCTTCTTAAACGACAGCGTAAAGAAACAACGAATTAGACCTGCTCCTTTCCCTTACACATTTTTGTACGTTCAGCGCAATTTGCTATCAAAATATTTAAATAAAGAAGCGATTTAGTTCGCTGTCATAGACCCGCAATATTGCAATTGTACTAACTGGCATCAGAGTCATCTTAAATGTTTCAGGTTTCATATTTTGCTTTTTCCATCCGACCTATTTTTCAACTGAGCTTAGTGAAAACCCCCATAATGAAATTTCTATATCTCATTTTAATAACCTTCTTGTTCCTTTCTAACAGGTAGTGTGACAAAATGAATTCAATTCTCAAAGAGAAATATAAACGATGCACCGGGGAAAGATAAAATTAAGACAAAAGTCTTGAAAAGCCTAACTCAAGAAACACACAAACTGATCCTAACAATTGAACAACTGCATCACAAATGGCAGAATCCCAGAAACATGGAAAAACGGCTTAATAATCCCTGTACCCAAAAATGGACTGGACAATACACAACCGAGCAACTACAGACCAATTACACTGCTTCCAGTACTGGGCAAGATTTTTGAATGCATAATGAAGCAGCGGCTTCACAAAGTGATTGGAAAGTATATACCTACCTACCAATTTGGTTTCAAACAGCATCACTCGACTGTTCATCCGCTCTTTATTTTGGCCAACAATGTACAAATTAACCACCTAACTGACAGAAAGACAACTTGCCTGTTTATGGACATTAACAAGGTTTTTGACAGTGTCTGGCATACTATACAAACTATACAAACTACACACACCAACATATCTACTACACACCATAAAGAACTTACTAGAAAACAGACAACTACCAGTACGAATTGACAAAACACTGTCATTTTCTTTTTCCCCTGAACAAGGGCTGCCTCAAGGATCCCCGCTCTCACCGTTTCTCTACAATATATACTGCCATGACATATACAATTACAACTTACCAGACAAAAATCAAATCGACAGATCGGCATGCATATTACAATACGCAGACGACACGGCACTTATTGTACATGACAAAACTACTGAGAGGGCATGGTTCTATAAATGGAGACTAACACCAAACCCTTAAAAAAACCAACTTCTGCTCACAAACCACAGACTCAACGCTGACTCCCCTACAACAACTGCAGACGGCCAAACGACACAACCAAGAAACGACGTAAAATACCTTGGAATCACAATCGACCACAAACTTAAATTCACTAAACACATACGAAACATCAGGGCAGAAACAATAAAGAGAACAAAACACTTCCGATCACTAACCTACAAAGACAGAGGAATTAGCACAAACACCGCCACCAAAATATATAAAGCTATTTGTAGACCCTTGCTAGACTTTGGACATATACTCATGACCAACGGAACAGAAAGGACAAAACGTTATACACAAACAACAGAACAAATTGCACTAAGACTAATAACACGAATAAGACACCCCCAAAACCCACTACACAACCCCCCCACCCAACTACTATACGAACGCACAAACATGACAAAGATCTCGGAAAGACTCATACAGCTGCAGACAAAATAGACAAACAACCCCTACAACTGGACCATACTGAATCCCCTTTGTCTTACAAGACCAACCAGACAATCCCGCTTCCGATTCCCTACATTAACGCTACTCGAACACTTACAAACGCAACGGACTAGTGGACAATAAAATAATTTCTTCTTGCCACTGAAATCTTATTTATTTAATAGTATTGTTAACCTAGAATAAGAGAATTTTCATATTTGTTTTTTATTTAGATTAAGACTGCATGTATTAAACAAGGGCAGAAAGACCGATAGGTCGATAGCCTTTTTTAGAAATAAAGATGTTTACTACTACTACTACTATAAACGAATTATACAAACAACAAAAAATAACAAATTGCACTAAGACTAATAACACGAATAAGACAACCCCAAAACCCACTACACAACCCCCCCACCCAACTACTATACGAACGCACAAACATGACAAAGATTTCGGAGACTCATACATCTACAGACAAAATGGACAAACAACCCCTACAACTGGACCATACTGAATCCCCTTTGTCTCACAAGACCAACCAGACAATCCCGCTTCCGTTTCCCTACATCAACGCTACTCGAACACTTACAAACGCAACTGACTACTGGACAATAAAATAATTTTTTCTTGTCATTACAATTGGAAAGTTTATTTAATAAGATTATTAACATAGAATAAGAGAATTTTCATATTTGTTTTTTTTTATTTAGATTAAGACTACATGTATTAAACAAGGGCAGAAAGACCGATAGGTCGATAGCCTTTTTTTAGAAATAAAGATGTTTACTACTACTACTACTATAAATGAATCTAATCCTTAAATGCCATCATGTTAATTTGCTTCGGAAATTTTAAAGTTCAGGAAGCATAAATGAGGGATTTTGTGTTTACTTGTTTGTAAGAACTTAAGACGCAAGAAAAGAAAGTATAAGGAAATAAGATGAAACCTCTGTAATTATTAAGGTTGACTTTAATTTTCGATATTTTTAAGAACTTCATCATCCTTGGTATAATAGAAAATTATGTTTAGCAGTAGTAGTAGTATTTTTAATTCCTTTTCAAAGAGGAATTAATAAAAGATAGCAAAATTTCTTATTAAACGTGTGTCTGAACCGGTTTATTGTCAACAAATAAAGAAAATGAAATACAAGCAACAAATATGAAACTCAATAAGTGTTCTATAAGGACATTTGCAGACTTCATAAGAAATAAGCAAATGCTGCGAAACGGTCTTAAAAAAGATTAAGCTGGTTTCCTATGAATAAAAAAAAAATTGTCACCATTATTTTATGAGGTCATGTGATAGTCGTTTAGTTTAGATTATAAGACATTTAGCATTCAACGATTTAATCTAAAAGCGGTTTCTCAACGCAACGTAAAAAATCGCAGAAACAAAACAATTTAAACGCAGTTAGAATACGGAAGCAGGAAGGGAATGGTTGGTATAAATAATTGAAATTACTGGACAACCAACAGTTTTCGTCTGATTTTATTTGTGTATCGTAATTTGTTGGGCTATAAATCGATATGATAGAAGTGTCCGAAAATAGGAGATTGGACAATATTTTGAAGAAACACTTTACAAATAGTTTCCGCAAAGGACATATCAATGTTGATGGGGTTACAATGCCGCTGAGGTTCAGAGACATGCAAAAGGAAATCTATAATTTAAATGTACATGAAGAAGATGTATGGATATGCAGTTTTCCAAAAACGGGTAGATTCTCAATTGCTTTTTATCCTTTCATTTTGTTGACGAACTGTATTTTTCCTACTATTACTTATTTTTTTAGCTTATTTGTACGTTTCGTATGTGTTAAGTATATATACAGGGTTGAATTTTTTTTCATAAAAAGACACATTAGTCGAAGGCATTACCATTCAGAATCGAGTAGGTTCATTAATTTTACAATAACTCTAATTCTTCTTTCTGAAGTAACCTTAGCATGTATATTTTATATTGCAGGCACGACATGGACTCAAGAAATGGTGTGGATGATAATGAACAATCTCAACTTTGAAGAAGGGCGTGTTAATTTAGGTGCCCGATCCCCGTTTCTGGAGTAAGCAAATTAAACTCTAATCACAAAGTTTCATCAATTTTTATTTGTGATATTATTTATAAACTTATTTGAAAATTATATTTGCTATAGGTTGTCTGCAATCTTCGACTTTAGACAACATATTCGAGATGTTAAAGGTTTCGAAGTGCCCTTATACCTGCAGAATTCTGTTGAGTTTGTAAAAAATCAAAAAAGTCCCGCTTGCATAAAAACACACTTACCATTCAACCTATTGCCTAAAGACATACAAACTGGAGTAAAGAAACCAAAGGTACTGAAGAAAAATATCCCTCAAAAGTATTTTCATTTTGTGGAATATTCCAGATTATTTACATTACCAGAAATCCAAAAGACGCTTGTGTGTCCTACTTTCATCATTCCAAGTTGCTGGAGGGATATACTGGGAATTTTAACGATTTTGCAAAATTGTTTCTAGCAGGAAAATGTAAGCAAAAGCCAAAATCTAGGGCCTGGAGATAAATGATTGAAAATTTCAGTACCATTTGCTCCATATTGGAATCATGTCATACCATTTTGGAAGAAACGGAACCAGGATAACGTTATTTTCTTGACTTATGAGGAAATGAAGGAGAATCTACCGGCAGTTATAGAAAAAACTGCAATATTTCTGGGAAAGGAACTCACTGTTGAACAAATTGAAATTTTAGCCAAGCACCTTAGCTTTGAGAATATGAAGAATAACTCTGCAGTGAACCAAGACACTATTACACAAGTAGCTAAAAAATACAAACTATCTGAACATGATACTGCTTTTATGCGATCAGGAATTATTGGTAGCTATAAGGCGGACATGAGTCCTGATTTAGTTGACGAATTCAACCAATGGATTCTGAAGAATACGCAACACTCTGATTTCAGTATCTACTAAGGAAATAAACACATATCAATATTTTGAAGCTATTTCTGTTTTAGTAGTAGTAGTAAACATCTTTATTTCTAAAAAAGGCGATCGACCTATCGGTCTTTCTGCCCTTGTTTAATACATGCAGTCTTAATCTAAATAAAAAACAAATATGAAAATTCTCTTATTCTAGGTTAACAATACTATTAAATAAATAAGATTTCAGTGGCAAGGAGAAATTATTTTCTTTTCTTTTCTTCACTAGTCCGTTGCGTTTGTAAGTGTTCGAGTAGCGTTAATGTAGGGAAACGGAATCGGGATTGTCTGGTTGGTCTTGTAAGACAAAGGGGATTCAGTATGGTCCAGTTGTAGGGGTTGTTTGTCCATTTTGTCTGTAGCTGTATGAGTCTTTCCGAGATCTTTGTCATGTTTGTGCGTTCGTATAGTAGTTGGGTGGGGGGGTTGTGTAGTGGGTTTTGGGGGTGTCTTATTCGTGTTATTAGTCTTAGTGCAATTTGTTCTGTTGTTTGTGTATAACGTTTTGTCCTTTCTGTTCCGTTGGTCATGAGTACATGTCCAAAGTCTAGCAAGGGTCTACAAATAGCTTTATATATTTTGGTGGCGGTGTTTGTGCTAATTCCTCTGTCTTTGTAGGTTAGTGATCGGAAGTGTTTTGTTCTCTTTATTGTTTCTGCCCTGATGTTTCGTATGTGTTTAGTGAATTTAAGTTTGTGGTCAATTGTGATTCCAAGGTATTTTACGTCGTTTTTTGGTTGTGTCGTTTGGCCGTCTGCAGTTATTGTAGGGGAGTCAGCGTTGAGTCTGTGGTTTGTGAGCAGAAGTTGGTTTTTTGACGCGTTTGGTGTTATTCTCCATTTATAAAACCATGTCATTGTGTTGTTTGTTAGTGTTTGGAGTCTTTGAGCTGCTCTCTCAGTAGTTTTGTCATGTACAATAAGTGCCGTGTCGTCTGCGTATTGTAATATGTATGCCGATGTGTCGAGTTGATTTTTGTCTGGTAAGTTGTAATTGTATATGTCATGGCAGTATATATTGTAGAGAAACGGTGAGATCGGGGATCCTTGAGGGAGCCCTTGTTCAGGGGAAAAAGAAAATGATAGTGTTTTGTCGATTCGTACTTGTAGTTGTCTGTTTTCTAGTAAGTTCTTTATGGTGTGTAGTAGATATGTTGGTGTGTGTAGTTTGTATAGTTTGTATAGTAAGCCTCTATGCCAGACACTGTCAAAAGCCTTGTTAATGTCCATAAACAGGCAAGCTGTCTTTCTGTCAGTTAGGTGGGTAGTTTGTACATTGTTGGCCAAAATAAAGAGCGGATGAACAGTCGAGTGATGCTGTTTGAAACCAAATTGGTAGGTAGGTATATACTTTCCAGTTACTTTTTCAAGCCGCTGCTTCATTATGCATTCAAAAATCTTGCCCAGTACTGGAAGCAGTGTAATTGGTCTGTAGTTGCTCGGTTGTGTATTGTCCAGTCCATTTTTGGGTATAGGGATTATTAAGCCGTTTTTCCATGTTTCTGGGATTCTGCCATTTGTGATGCAGTTGTTCAATTCAGTTAGGATCAGTTTGTGTGTTTCTTGAGTTAGGCTTTTCAAGACTTTTGCCTTAATTTTATCTTTCCCCGGTGCAGTGTTCTTGATGTGCGCTAGGGCTTCATCGTACTCTGTGTCTGTGATCAGTGTGCAGGTATAGTTTGGTGAGTTGTTAAAATAGTTCAAGTACCAGTCGTTGATCAAGTTCCAGTTGTCATTGTCGAAGTTAAGGTTTGTCGATATGCTGAAGGCCCTTTGATAGTGTCTGGCGAATGCGTCCGCTTTCTCTTTGTCTGTGTAGCGTTCTATTCCGTTTTCGTCAATTGTGTCAGTAGTGCCAGTCTTCCTGTATTGCGCCAGTTTCTTAATTTTTCGCCAGTATGTTTTGCCTTTGTTCTTCTGTATTTCTTTACATGTTTCTAGCCATTTGTCTTGTCGGTATTGTCGAATCAGAGTTTTAATGTTTCTGTTAAGTTGGTTCATTGTCTGTCATTTCTGTTTTATTTTTTGTGTAATTGTCGTCTATATCATCTGATCTCTTAGAGTAAATAGTATCTAGATACTATTTATATGATGATATTTTAAAAATAACATTTATTTTTACTATAAATTTCTTTAAGCAGTTGACAGTTCTAGCGATCTCTTGTAGAATATTTAATTGTATACCTAACTTGGTTTCTATTTCTACACGTTTTTCCATTGTAAGAATTAAGCGCAAATGCTCAAACAGGGTCTAAAATCCAATAAAAAGGGAAACAATACAAAGACAACAACGTAAAGTTAATTTAATTCTGTAAAGTTAGGTTAGACCTTTTCATTCCAATAACGATCATTTCATTAAAGAAATTAAGCTAATGCAGTATTAAAATAAGGATTAATCTTATTACTACATGACAGTATTTATAATTTCCAATAACTCTCTATTACATAGTGCAAGCGAGACTTTGAGAGCATATTGGCAATACCGCGCGGCGTACAAAAATAGGCGTGCTGAAAAGAATAAAATGTTTGTATTATATAGTGAAGCAAAACCCGTGATTTTTATAAACAATATAATAATTTATTTAATGAACTTCTTTTTATTACAAATTAACAATTGAATAATGATAAAAATGTCAAATTATTTCAGTTTTAATTCCTAAGGATAAGTTAATCCAGTTCCCTTGCTACACTCGTCAGTCCACTTGTCGAATTTTATTATCATTTCCGGCGTCAATACGTCTTTGAATCCTCCAACTTTTCCTTGTCTCATAAATGCATTACTTTCATCACGTTTGTACAAATTCGACAATTTTACCAGCCAATCGTAATTAACCGCCGGATTAACTTTCATGCTTTCAAAACTCAGGTGCTCTGCTAATTGGTCTACTTGATCTGGGCTTAGGTCTTTTCCCAGAAATGTGGCAGTTTTTCGAATAGCGCCCGGTAGATCCTGTTTTAGTTCTTCAAATTTCAGAAATAAAATGTTTGAATCGTTGCGTCGCTTCCAAAACGGCAGTACATGATCCCAAAAAGGAGCAAAGTTCACTAAAAAAATTAAACTGATATATAAATCATATAAATATTAAATGAGCCAAATAACACTTGTGAATATGTTCATAAAAATTGGAGAAAAGCGGATGTTTATCATTTGATTTGTTAGGCGTTTTATGGCATGGCGCAGTACAAGGTTCTGTACAAGTGTTTGTCATCAAATTGCAATATAACGACCATTACCTTGCTGATAAAAGCCGACATGAAAGTAATCTTTTAATTACCACTAGTCAATTTGTTCGAGTATTAGCACGTTTTTTTAAGGATTGTGGCAAGAACGCAAGTTATGTAAAACAGCTTTTTCCCGGTGAAAGAAAATGGTTTCTAGCAGAAAATATTTTTAGAACCTGATATTTGACTATCCAGTAAACTTTTCTTTACTGAATTTGAGTTTTATGATTTTAATGCTTTTTGGTGTGAAACACTTTCAAATGTTTGAAAAATACTATAAGACTCTAAAGACCTGCTTATAAAGTCATTTTTTTCTGAACATCACCGTTGAATATGAAACTATTCTTAAACAGGATATATTTTCCGATAAGTAAAAGTAGATTTTTTTTATTTTACTGTATTTCAAATTAATTCAAATGAAATTCCTGGGTTCAAGTCAATTTTATTGTTTATTATCATTCCAATATATTCCTGGGTTTTTCAGTCAATTTTATTGTCACTAATTATGGTGTTATGTGATGAGCCCTGCGTTTCGTCCCGGGTCTACCTATTGGACTCGTCAGTAAGGCTTAGGTAGACCCTGCCTTATACGCCAGACATCGGTTTTACGTGTTCGGACGTAAATGAACCGAGCCGGTATAGATCTTCTGCGGTGAGATATTGGCACCAGTTTATTATTTAAAACATTTTACAAATACGTTTCGGTGTTTTTCTCCACCATCATCAATTTGCATGCATGGCTGTTTCGACATTCAATTTTGGCAAGCAATTGCTTTGTAACATGTAGTAGTAGTAGTAGTAAACATCTTTATGTCTAAAAAAGGCTATCGACCTATCGGTCTTTCTGCCCTTGTTTAATACATGTAGTCTTAATCTAAATAAAAACAAATATGAAAATTCTCTTATTCTAGGTTAACAATATTATTAAATAAAATTCCAATGACAAGAAAAAATTATTTTATTGTCCACTAGTCAATTGCGTTTGTAAGTGTTCGAGTAGCGTTAATGTAGGGAAACGGAAGCGGGATTGTCTGGTTGGTCTTGTAAGACAAAGGGGATTCAGTATGGTCCAGTTGTAGGGGTTGTCTTTCCGAGATCTTTGTCATGTTTGTGCGTTCGTATAGTAGTTGAGTGGGGGGGTTGTGTAGTGGGTTTTGGGGGTGTCTTATTCGTGTTATCAGTCTTAGTGCAATTTGTTCTGTTGTTTGTGTATAACGTTTTGTCCTTTCTGTTCCGTTGGTCATGAGTATATGTCCAAAGTCTAGCAAGGGTCTACAAATAGCTTTATATATTTTGGTGGCGGTGTTTGTGCTAATTCCTCTGTCTTTGTAGGTTAGTGATCGGAAGTGTTTTGTTCTCTTTATTGTTTCTGCCCTGATGTTTCGTTTTTGTTTAGTGAATTTAAGTTTGTAGTCAATTGTGATTCCAAGGTATTTTACGTCGTTTTTTGGTTGTGTCGTTTGGCCGTCTGCAGTTATTATAGGGGAGTCAGTTTGTAACATGTTTAAATAATAAACAACAAAACTGACTGGAAACCAGGAATTTCATTTGAATTATATATGAAACAATTTATAAACATTTTCGTGTAAAATCTAAAACTTGATATAGAGTGTTACTGTTTGAGGAAACTAAATATAAATATGATGGGCCATTGTCTAAAAAATATATGAAATTCAAAGATAAAGTAAAATATTTAAAATCGCAAATATTAACGTGTCCTAACCCATCCTGCTTTCAATTAATTAATTTCAGCGTTCATTTAATATTTTAATTCGATTTTAATTAAATTGACGCGTTTCTGTATGAAAGTAAATAGTTGTTAGTTTTGTCGGATTATAAACTTTAAAATGTAATAAATATAATAATACATTTTTAACATCTTTTTTATAGACTGTGTGCTGTAAATTAAATACTCAATTGATTACCCTTTTCACCATCATAATTTTTTTCAATCCTCTTGCGTCCATACTTGAACATAGGCCTCCCTTAACGACTTTTAGTCCTGCAGTTCGCTTGATGTCATCGTACCATCTTGTATATTTGGTCATGGTCTCCATTGTATTATTTTTATGCCAATGTATTCCTGGGTTTTCAGTCAATTTTTTATTGTCACTAATTATGGTGTTATGTGATGAGCCCTGCGTTTCGTCCCGGGTCTACCTATTGGACTCGTCAGTAAGGCTTAGGTAGGCTCATCACATAACACCATAATTAGTGACAATAAAAAATTGACTGAAAACCCAGGAATACATTGGAATGAATTAAAGTACAGTCAGGAAAAAGAAATATACAAAAAAGATATATATGCTTGGGAGAAAAAAAGCAGAATGGAACGAGTGGCTTTCAATCTAATGCTAATCGGCAACACGGGTTGCCAATATCTCACCGCAGAAGATCTATACCGGCTCGGTTCATTTACGTCCGAACACGTAGAACCGATGTCTGGCGTATAAGGCAGGGTCTACCTAAGCCTTACTGACGAGTCCAATAGGTAGACCCGGGACGAAACGCAGGGCTCATCACATAACACCATAATTAGTGACAATAAAAAATTGACTGAAAACCCAGGAATACATTGGAATGAATTAAAGTACAGTCAGGAAAAAGAAATATACAAAAAAGATATAGATGCTTGGGAGAAAAAAAGCAGAATGGAACGAGTGGCTTTCAATCTAATGCTAATCGGCAACACGGGTTGCCAATATCTCACCGCAGAAGATCTATACCGGCTCGGTTCATTTACGTCCGAACACGTAGAACCGATGTCTGGCGTATAAGGCAGGGTCTACCTAAGCCTTACTGACGAGTCCAATAGGTAGACCCGGGACGAAACGCAGGGCTCATCACATAACACCATAATTAGTGACAATAAAAAATTGACTGAAAACCCAGGAATACATTGGAATGAATTAAAGTACAGTCAGGAAAAAGAAATATACAAAAAAAAATATTTTTATGTTCCAGCTCATCGTCGTCTCTCCTTGCTACATGTCCGCAAAGACCCATTTCATCTGGGTTACCCTTTCTATTACATCCTTGACCTGTGTATGTTGTGTTATGTATTCGTTTGTCTTCCTATCTCTTTAAGAAATACCCATCATTGTCCTTTCCATACCTCTTTGGGTTGTTTTTAATTTTTGCGGAGAGAATGGGTGAACCGAGTAGTCCGTTCGAACTGCAGCCGGTCCCAAGCCCGGATAAAAGAAGAGGGAACTCAGGTAAGGCTAGCGGCCTGCCAGAGGGTAATACAGTGCTCCAAGAAACAACAACATAGCCTCGGACAGGACAGGAAGAAACGATGACGACCAGGCACGAAAAAGAAAGCGATTATAGAAACAAACAAAACCGACAAAACAAACAACAAAGATCAAGAAGTACTTCCAGAAGTAAAACGACGTAAGATTGATATATGTGCACTTTCGGAAACCAAAAAGAAAGGCAAAGGCAAGAACGGAAGAGCAACCTCCAAAAGAGAAGAGAGGCTCCAAAACAATATTCACGACACAAAATATATTTCTGATGGAATACTGCAGGTGACCATCAGCCTACAAAGAGCCAAACACACACCTAGTGAGCGTCTATGCTCCAGATACTAGGAAACTGAAGAACGAAATAGATCAATTCTATCAGAACATCCAGGCACTACTAGATAACATTCCAAGACAAGATGAGGTGATAATAGTACTGAGAGACATTAACGCTCGGATTGGAAACAGCGTACTATCCGGTGTTAAAAACCGATTCAACGAAGAAAGTAACAACGAAAGCTTAGAATTGTTAACTCAGATATGCGCTATTAACAAACTAAGAATTAATAACACATACTTCCCTCACAAACCACAGCACAGATTTACATCCGAAAATACTCGAGGCCAGAAATCAGTGATTGATTAGATAATTACAAATAAAAATATTCACCCAAATAGAATCCAAGACCTCAGAGTCTTAACATCTGCAAACGCGAGAACCAGTCATAACTTAGTACTGGCCAAAATAACTGTCAACGTTCAAAACACTAAAAAACAAACACCGGTAAAAGTAAGCAAAATAAATATTGAATCACTTACAGTCCCCCCAACAAAACTCCTATACCAACAAAGACTCAATAAGAAAATAGAAAGTAACCACATTGTAGAAACAGATAACGCTGAAGACGCCTGGCAAAAAATTAAATCAAACATACTCAAAGCCGCCGAAGAAGCTGTTGGAAGAAGAACATCAAATAAATCTACCAAACCAAACACAAAACCATGGTTTACTAAGGAAGTCAAAGAACTAGCGAACGAAAACCGCAAAGCATACCTGAAATATAGATCACAAACCTTAACACTGGATGAATACAAAGCCGTAAGAAATTCAACCAACAGCAAAATCCAATACATTAAAAGAGCATATTGGGAATTTTTTTCGGCAGACATGGAACACGACCTTTACGAAGGCCAGAGGAAGATTGGGAACATGTTCTGGATAGGAAAAGGATAGAAATATGAAAAATCCAATCCACGAAGATAAACAAAACGAGAATGGCACATAACGATTGGAAAAACAATTCTGTTAACTCTATAGCGATGACATAGACGCAGTAAATCCTGACATAGAACAGCATACTAACAACACTCAAGAACCGTGGACCTTGTCCGGTGAGAGACTGAAACAATCGATCACCAAATTGAAAAACTGCAAGTCACTATCACACTATCAAAAGAGCTACACGTTGTCTTTACCAAAATCATAGAATCCAAAAAAATACCAAACCAATGGAAAGAAAGCATAACCATTCCAATCATCAAGAAGGGAAGCAAAAAAGAACCAGAAAACTATCGAGTTATTACGCTATTAAGTTCAGTACTAAAACTATTCACTAAAATACTGGCAGAAGATATATCCTCTCATGGCATATGCGTAGAGCAAGAAGGCTTCAGAAAAAACAGGTCAACAGTAGTTGCCATCTTTGCTATCAGGCAAATTGCTGAAAAGGCTATAGAATACAACAAAACAGCATACATGTGTTTTATAGATCTTACGAAAGCATTTGAACGAGTAAGACTCACTGATGTTGTGAAACTTCTCAAAAAGGAAAACGTGCACCAGAATATTTCAAGCATTGTTGAGGAGTTAAACACTAACAACTGGACCCAAATACAAGTGGAAGGCAGAATGACTCGCAGACTACCCATGCAAACTGGAATAAGACAAGACGATAGCCTAGGCCCCATCCTCTTCAACTTGATTGTGGACGAACTTATAGCGGAATTTAAAAATTTGGAAAGAGATTCTCACTAGGGGACAAAGAACTGAAAGTAATTTGCTACCCGGACGATGTCGTGCTGGTCTCAGATGGTGAGGGCAACCTGCAGAGAGTGCTCTATCAGTTCGAAAAGTGCTAACCATCTCAAAAGAGCACAGAAGAGATAAATTGGCTATATACAACCAGCAGAACATGTTATGAGCTTGAAATATCTCGGCGTCAACATCACGAGCAGCCGAGACCTCCAAGAAGAAGTAAAGTCTCAAACAACCAAAGCAGCTTTAATATCAGGATTTCTTAGAGATATAAGATAGCGAAACAAGCACATTTCCATTAAACGCAAAGTCCGCATATATAAGATCTGTGTGACACCTGCTATGACTTGTACACTGACTGATGCTGCAGAAACCAGAGCCGAACACTACACAACAAAAAGGATTATCCGCACAGCAGAGATGAGGTCGCAAAGATCCATAGCAGGCTACACACCAAAGAACCACAAAAGAAACGAAGACATTCGAGAACTTTGCGATGTCCAAGACATAGTTAGATGGTCTCGAAACAGACGTCGCGAATGGAGATATCATGTTGAACGGATGGACGACAACAGATTGCCGAAGATTGCAAGAGATGGTCTCCCAAGATCCAGCCGACCACCTGGACGTCCGCCCATACGTTGGCATGAAAGCTGGAATTCATCATCCCAGATACAACTCTAAGAAAGTAGAGAACAAGGCAGATGCCTTACAAAAAGGAAGAAGCATTGTATTTTTTGTAAGGGTCCACGTCTGGGTTCCATATGTTAATACTGGCAAAATACACTGGTCGAACACTTTTGTGCGTATTCGTTGAGGGATCTTTTTATTTTTTTGTATCCTTGAGAGTTTGCCGAAAGCAAGCTGCCCTGCTTAGAAGTCATCTTCGTTCCATTTCGGCATCTTTATTTCCTTTCCCTAATTGTATTTGTTGTCCAAGGTATATGTACTCCTTGACGTTTTCCAATTGATTGTTGTCTTTCCTTATGATGGCCTCTTCTTCCGGGCTCATGATTTCAGTTTCTGCATGTTCATTTTTAATTCCAGATTTTTTTATTTCTCTTCCGAGAAGAGAGAAAAAGAGAAAAGTAAACCTCCATATCGCAAAATACCATTATAATTAGCCCGAATAAATACGATTACTTTATATTTTGGCCATCTGTAGTCTATTTTCATTATTAGTTCAGCTCCGCAATAATAATAACGATTTTGTCCAAAAGTATCCCTCAAATTGCACTACTTGAAATTGGTCGGAATATGATAAATAATAAATAAAATCTTTTACGTATGAGCAAGAAAGTTATGATTGCAGAAAAACGAAATGATGAGCTTTTTACGAAGTATTTAAATTGCCGAGATTAAAGATAAAGGAACAAATATATTCCTTTAAAGTGTTTCTTAAAAGAAACATATGTTGACTTGATATGCTGTTAAATTACATAAACATATATCTGAAAAAGTTATATTGTTAAAGAAAATTTAATAACGTTAAATGAAAATAAACGGTTTTCGTTTTTTTTGCATATAGCAGTAGAGACGGAAATATAACATAAATTAGGATTTATTTGCACTCATATGATTTATATGTTAAGAATTACCTTTTTCTTTATACATTTTTATTTGAATAGTACTCTTCTGTTAATAATAGTATTTATGTTTTATTGTTTTGCTTAAATATTGTTTTGCCACATTTTCATTATATCATAGTTTTCCTGAACCATACGGTAAAAACGTAATGGGGTCTTTCTCTGATAAAATTATAAAATATAATATTTTCTCGTTTGATTATTTAAAAACGCTTTATTTCTTAGATATTGAATCCAGAAAACAATTTTTTTGCAAATATTTGAATCTATTCGCTTGAATAGTTTGTGTAGACTAAGAAGTTTTACTTCTAACTTTACATATTAACATTTTTCAACCGCATTATCTAACCACATTCTTTTCAAGGAAACTGTTTGCTACTATAAAACCATTTTCATTTTTGTCTATATTTGTCTAACCACTTTATAAGTAGATTTTGCTCTAATGTAACCTATTTACATCTGCAAACCCGCATTATTGTTACCAAAATCTTTTCTGAATTTGTCATATTATTTAGTAGTAGTAAACATCTTTATTTCTAAAAAAAAGGCTATCGACCTATCGGTCATATTATTTATTTGGGTACATTTTTCGATTAGGCTTCTTCGCCATCATATTTTTTTCAAGGTAAACATTGTTTAGTGGAGTTCAGATTGTTTCAGATGTCGTATTTGATTATTCTGCCAGTCGTTTTTTACTTAAAGTACTTAAGCTTTCTTTGGTATTTTGTCTTTTCAACATGTTCTACATACTTTAATTTTGAATGGTCTACCCTTTGTATATAATTGTTCATTCAAATTAATCATGGTTTGAAAGAAACCGTTTTCGTTTTTAAATGCTGCTGACCAAATTGCTTCGAAGGCTTCTTGTATAATTAATTTCTACTTTCACTTATCGGAAAATATATCTTGTTTTATATATCCTATTTAATGAAAAATTAATAATTTAATAAATTATTTCGTATATTTTCCTGACTGTACTTCAATTCACTCCAATATATTCCTGGGTTTCAGTCAATTTTATTGTTTATTATTTAAAATGTTACAAATACGTTTCGATATCGACGAAATCGAGTAAAATATGGAAAATTCAGTGACCAGTTAAATGTTAAGGTAGAAACAACTATACGCGTAAGTTAAATTTAAATCTCTAAACAATAGATTCTAGTCTTTTCCCAGATATGTTTGTCCTGACTCATCACCTGAAAACCAATGTTCTTGATGTACTTTTTAGTAGTAGTAAACATCTTTATTTCTAAAAAAGGCTATCGACCTATCGGTCTTTCTTCCCTTGTTTAATACATGTAGTCTTAATCTAAATAAAAAACAAATATGAAAATTCTCTTATTCTAGGTTAACAATATTATTAAATAAAATTCCAATGACAAGAAAAAATTATTTTATTGTCCACTAGTCAGTTGCGTTTGTAAGTGTTCGAGTAGCGTTGATGTAGGGAACCGGAAGCGGGATGTCTGGTTGGTCTTGTAAGACAAAGGGGATTCAGTATGGTCCAGTTGTAGGGGTTGTTTGTCCATTTTGTCTGTAGATGTATGAGTCTTTCCGAAATCTTTGTCATGTTCGTCGTATAGTAGTTGGGTGGGGGGGTTGTGTAGTGGGTTTTGGTGGTGTCTTATTCGTGTTATTAGTCTTAGTGCAATTTGTTCTGTTGTTTGTATATAACGTTTTGTCCTTTCTGTTCCGTTGGTCATGAGTTGTTGTGTGTAAGTATAGTGTAAGTTGTTGTTGTATGGTTTCTATTGAAATGTGCTGTGCTTGTGATTGAATGTAGTCATGTAATGTTGTTTCACTTTGTCTATGTCAGTCTTTGTTAGGTTTAAGTTTTTCTCTATAGGAGGTGTATTGGAGGTAGGTTGCGTATGTTGTAAGTCTATGTTAAACGTAATAGCCAGGTGGTCGGATCCAAGTTCGTTGGTTAAGTTTATGTTGTTGATGGTGTTTGTCGAGTTTCTTGTATGCAGTAGAACGTCTGGTGTTGAGTCTGGGTTTGCGGGCATCAGAAAAGTTGGTGGGGTGTGCTGTTTTATAAAGTCGGAATTTTGCAAAAATCTTTTAAGTTGTTTCGTTTTGTTTCTATTCAAGTTAAAGTCGCCTATAATTATTGCATATTTATAGATGCTTGCCTTAGTCAGTATGTTTTGTTCTAGGTTGGAGTGTGGGTGTATGTATGTCGGAAATATGTGTATCAGGTCGTTTAAGTAGGGTATGGTAAAATGTAGACAGTCGTTCAAAGGGTTGTTGAGGGAAGGAGGATTTGCTCTTCCAAGTTTAAATGTTGGTTTTAGGAGAGCTGCGACCCCGCCCCTGGCATGATTGATGGTATTTCCATGCCTATAGATATACTGCCAATTTCTGTACGTTGGTGTTTGTCCTAGTTTGGTTTTAGTCTCTACAAATATGCAGCAGTCTGTGTCGTTTTGTTCTATGTAATTGTAAATAAGTGGTTTTTTTGCTGTTAAGTCCGTTGATGTTCGCGTAAAGTACTTTCAAATTGAATCTAGTATGTTTGTTACTGTCTGTCTCACTTGTTCGTAGGGTTCAGTTGGAGAGCGTCCCTCGGGCAGGAGCATGTCAAACATTAGGATGTAAATATGGTTTCCGAAGAAAACAACGGAGGTGTCAATGTCGAAGTCTTCTATAAATTGTTTTCGTAGTTTTTTTAGTAGTTCGTCTCTGTTGGTATTGTTTGTCTTGTTAAGTTGATGTTTGTATTTGTTTATGAGGTGGTCATGTGTTGTAATGGGTGTGTGTATTCTACTTGCCACCGTCGTTGTCTCCGCAATCCCGGACGTCCGTTTGTTTACACATTTTATTTTTACGTTTGGTATTCCGTCGATTGGGGCTGTCGGTCGTTTTGGGCACTTCATGCTCCATGCTGCGTGGTCCTCTGAGTTGCACGCTGCGCACTTGGTTGGCAGTGGTGACTCGCATTTGGAAGTTGGATGGGGTCCCTGGCACTTGTTGCATCTTGGTGATTGTTTGCAATCTTCAGTTTTGTGGCTGAACAGGTTGCATTTGCCACACGGCGCAGGCACGGGTGCTGGTGGTTTGCTTTCGGTGATTTTGAAAATGCGGCCCAAAAAATGAACCGCACGGTCGTTCATCAACCTTTCGTAGGTGGATATGTCGCCGGTTATTAACCTCATCATGAGTGTGGGTGCGTTGCGCTCTCGCGAGATAATTCTCCTGCAGAACCTTATTCTGAAGCCCTGCTGCTCCAGGCGTTCCAGAAACATGCTGTCTTCAATGTCCAGGTCGACCCCAGTGGCGACGACTGAATATGATGGTGTAATATGGTGGTGACCTGACTTTCGTTGTCGGATTAGTGGGAGGTTAGTATTCCTTTGCAGTTTGAATGCTGTTACAAGGTTTTCCTGTTTCAGTTTTTGTAAAATTTGTGTTGCTTTGTCTTCATTGTTGGTTTTAATTAGAAAGTAATTATCTTGTCTGATAATCACATCTTGTTGTTGGGGTTGAGGCCCACCTGATTGGACTCTGGTGATGGTCGACAATGCGTTCGCTGTGAATGTGTGCGAATTAATGTTGTCTTGCTGTTTGTTGTTTGGTTTTTATTGGTTGTAGACTGATAGTCCAAAGCTATTCGTTTGGCCTCAGGTGTTGGCGTTGTGGGGGTTGGCTGGGTTGGCTGGGTTGGCTGGGTTGGCTGGGTTGGCTGGGTTGGCTGGGTCGTCTTCGGTTTTCTGCCCCGTTTTTTCGATTGTGGCTTTTTGAACCCACCATCCTGGGAGGCATAATCCGATTTGGATTCTTGCGAACTCCCAGGGTTCATCCTTTCGTTTGAATTCTACGCGTATATTCTCGCTGGACGATAAATGCGGTTGGATTCTTCAAATTCTTTGCCGTAGTGTAAACGACCTTGCTTTAAATATGCTAACACTGACACGTCTTATCACCACGAAGCTCGGTTTAAGACCTGTACTTTTTAATATGTGTGTGATTTGTATTTTAATATGTGTATCTTGGTGAAAGTTTTCTATTTAAATTGATGATAACTGTAAATGTAAAAATATATAATTTAGACAAACTGATGATGGTGGAGAATGACACCGAAACGTATTTGTAACATTTTAAATAATAAACAATAAAATTGACTGAAACCCAGGAATATATTGGAGTTAATAAATTATACAATGCAACGTTTTTCATTAAAATCGTTTTAAATTTTTTAAGTCTTTTTAAATTTCCAATTTCTTTGTAATTGCAGTTGACTTTGTAATTTCAGTAGATTGTCTTATCATTCAGCTTTGCAGCATTTCTCATACACTTTAACTATAATACTATTACTACTACTAATACTACTAATAATAACTATACACTTATACATTTTGCTGCAATATACCCAGTTTGCGCTTACAAACCGTTAATTATTTTGTATCAATTACTTTACAAATTTGTAATCTCCATATTTCTTAAATAATTTTTCTTTAAGTTGTTCCCAACAACTTTCAAATTTAAATTCTCATTCTATACCATAAAACCTATTTAAATAGCTAAATACTCTCAACCAAATTAGAAATTTAGTGTTTGTTTTACGTTGCGTTTTTCACATAACGACTTGTAATAGGTAACCACTTTTCGCAAACTTTTATTTATTTGAAAATACATCTTTTACCAATTTAAATTTTCAGCGAAATTGTGTAATATGATTTCAAATTAGTTTCTTTAGTCAATTAGTTTGTAATTACATTTTTGTTCAAGGTAACAGTTTCATTGCTGAAAAACCGTATTATTTCGTGTTCGGGTTTCCGTAATCGGGTTTCAATTCGGAGTGGATGGTTTATTCGAATTTTTATTGTCTTATAAAGATGTTGGACTTTGGGAAACTAAGCCATTCAATAATTAATACAGGGAAAGATTGGCACCCAACACACCATGGAGCGAAAGAATGCAAGGTTTCACATTAAGAGCAATACTGACGAGAAGAGAAATTTGTCGAACATGAATATTGTCAGCAGCGTGAATATTTCCAACAATTGTAAGCAATTTCTCTCCAAAATCGAGCTCTTGTAGCTTAACGTTTGAACGCTAAAATCTTGGTTACATTCGATATTATGCAAAAAATTATATAAAGATCTGGCTCCGAAATTAAAATCCGAATTCACTTGAACATAGTTGAAAATACTATCAACCGAACCGTCTTTCTCACACCATGGTAGGCCGAATAAACCATCCAACCTTAACAATGTCTTTCATTTTTTAACAAACCGTTGTCGTGTGTTTAGTTCTTTATTAGCATACTAACATGAAGAATATGATTGATGATATATTTTTTTAATATTTCAAGCTCTATGTGGCAACATTATACTTCAGAGAATTCGCATATTTATTATTTTGGATTTTTAAAAAGGTAATTAATTTATGTTTCAGAAACCAAATCATATCAAACCTTTACTTCGAAAATATTTGTGCTTCGTTGAGGTTGTTGTACCTACCTGGTTTAGAATTAAGAATAATTTCTGATGCGTTTTTACGTTAGCCAGTTGCTTTAGTTCCGTCAATTATCAATATTAATTCCGATTTCAAGGTATTTCATGAACAGAATAATTCATTTGAGCAGGTTAAAATGAAATTTTTATGCAATTTATTTAAATTACCCAATTCTGTACTTACCATTACCAGCCAAAAATTTGTTACAAAATTCCTCTAAAGTGCCATCAAACTCTTTAATTAGCCTTGAAAAATGATAATAGGAAATGCACGTGTCCTTAGGATTTCTTGATATATAAATAATCTAAAAGTAAATGTTTTTGTATGATCCAACGACATATTTATACCTAAACCGTTTGTTTCAAATACAATAGTTAAGTAAACAGTTATTCTCGTACTTTTGGTTTCTTAATCTCCTTTTGTATTTCCTTTGGGAGCAGGTTCCATGGCAGATGAGTTTTTATACAGACTGGACTTTTTTGATTTTTTACATATTTTAGAGAATCTGTTATGGGTTGAGGTATTAATGTCCACATTAGATTTAACCATGGATATCTCACTAATGCACTTGCCCTAAAAATAAACGATTACTCAGTAACATTAAGAAAGGAGAAACATTTCTATTCGAATCACATTTATTGAATCGCAATTTGGAGATTATGTTCAAATCAAACCTTCTTATCGAGGGTCTATTCACAGTAAATCAATAAGAAAATGATAAAATCACAAATTGGCAAATAGTGCATTCAGTAACTGATATATAAATCATTCTGTCTAGGACGTAGTTAAATATTAATTTAGCTGATTATTGTTTTCCTTATTTAATAAAATATTGCAAAACAAGTAAATACCTAGCAAAAAAGCTTACTCGAGTTGCGGAGATCGTTTAAGTAAATTCTCTTCAGCAGCTTTATAATCTAAATCATTAAGAATCAACCATACCATTTCCTGAGTCCATGTTGTACCTGAAAATATAATTTTTAGTTTACGCAGATAAATCGCAATAAATATAAGGTAAGGACCTGTAACAGTTTTATGGTTTTATAACGAGGTCAAATTTAATACCAGCAATAGCTTTGCGGTCACTATAAATACGCAGCTCCTGATCCTTCCTGGTATTTAATGAAATAGTCAAGTCAGAATTTAATTAATAAATACTAGTTGAAAATCATTTAAAAAAGGCTTAATAAGATTTAATTTTACTTTAATTTACTCAATCGAGTGGGGTAATTTTTCACGGTCAATTAATGTAAGACAAAGAAATGTTAATTTCAAAAAAACTGCATGTTGCAGATCAATTAGAATGAAATTTTGTGTGAATATAATATAATTAACATTTATATTAATAGTCTCTTTTGAAATGAAAATTTTTCTGTTGAATACTTTGATTCTATATTAATCTATATGCACAATTAATCCGAATTTTCTTTTGTGACGTTCTCTCATTCTTTCCATATTCTTAAATTTTTTTTGACATTTTATAAGCTAACAGTTTATAAACCATACTTCCATACTACCGAGTCGTGTTTCTTTCACAATCAATTTATTGCTGATATCGAAAGGAAAATGCTTTCAGTGCACACCAAACGGAGACATAAAAACCTTTTTAGTCACGTTATCCCTTTTTATTTTGTTTATTTAACAATTAATAATAAAATAAAGATTATTACTATTATTATTATTATTATTAAGAAGCTGACAAAAATAAAAAGCAATAAAATATAATTAGCAGAATTCTATCGTTAAGTATATGGATGAACATGTATCTTACGACTCTTGCATCTTGATGGAAAGGCAGATGGCGGGTCTGAATCTCTGATTAAATCAGCCATCAAACACCATGAACTTATAAAGGTCCGGACAGATTATCTCCGAGCTACTGAGGTTACGTTGAGGACATCAATGTTTATTGTCCCCTAACAGAATGGATAAAAGAGAAACTACACATTTTTCTCAAAAAATTAGCCGCCTGTTTGCAACCGGCTGTATCGGATTCGCAAAATTTACTGTCTAATCCTAGAGCCGTCTAGAAGACCCATCAATAATACTACAATCGATTATATATGTTGTTATACACAATGTTGTTATACACAAACAACAGAACAAATTGCACTAAGACTAATAACACGAATAAGACACCCCCAAAACCCACTACACAACCCACCCACCCAACTACTATACGAACGCACAAACATGACAAAGATCTCGGAAAGACCCATACAGCTACAGACAAAATGGACAAACAACCCTACAACTGGACCATACTGAATCCCCTTTGTCTTACAAGACCAACCAGACAATCCCGCTTCCGTTTCTCTACATTAACGCTACTCGAACACTTACAAACGCAACTGACCAGTAGACAATAAAATAATTTCTTCTTGCCACTGAAATCTTATTTATTTAATAGTTTTTGTTAACCTAGAATAAGAGAATTTTCATATTTGTTTTTTATTTGGATTAAGACTGCATGTATTAAACAAGGGCAGAAAGACCGATAGGTCGATAGCCTTTTTTAGAAATAAAGATGTTTACTACTACTACAATCGACTCGAGCCCGCATGTTGGTTGTGCCTCCGTTGAAAATGTTAGGTTTTCGAAAACAGATCTGAAATGCTCAAGAGACCATCCAAATACACAAAAAAGGGTGTTCCAATAAGAACGACGGATTTAAATTTTAAATAAAACATATATATTTGTGGCATACGTTTGAAACATTTATTGAAAACTGAAGTACACATCATGAGGTTATGAATGGAATAAGACATCGGACAAATGACCGCCTCGTCTTTGCTGGCACAGACGTGCTCTTTTCATGAAATTTTCAAGGACTGTTGCGCATAAATTTGCGGTATGTCAGAGATGCAGCGTTGAATTTCATCTTTTAAGGCTCAATCGTTGTAGGTTTGTTCACATAAACTTGTAACTTTAAAAAACCTCAAAGAAAAAAGTCCAAATGGGTTAAATCAGATGATCTGGGCGGCCAATGCCGATCTCCAAAACGAAAAATAACTCGACCAGAAAATGACAGTAATTCAATAGATCCTTTGGCTGTATGGCATGTTGCACCGTCCTGTGGATACCACATGTTTTTGAGATCCATATTTTGCAATTTTGGCAAAAAAGTTAGTTAACATTTTACGATAACGAACACCACTCACAGTTAATGCTTGACCAACTGCATTTTCGAAGAAAAATGGTCCGATGATGCCTCCAGCCCACAAAGCACACCAAACAGTGACTCTTTTTGGATGCATCTGTTTCTGAACGATCACTCGTGGATTTTCGGAACCCCAAATGCGACAATTTTGTCGATTAACGAAGCCATCAAGATGAAAATGAGCCTCGTCACTGAAGATAATTTTCGTTGAAAAATCACCGTCCAATTGTTGTTCGAAAATCCAGTCAACAAAGGCTCTCCGTTGCCCATGGTTTTCCGGCTTTAGCTCTTGAGCCAATTCAACTTTGTACGTTAAAATTCGATGCATATTGGTTGTGGAAACACCAATTTCCTGAGCTCTATGCCGAATTGATGTGGTTGGGGTTTCCTCAACTCCAATTTTCCACAATGGGAATTTGTTGTTGTGCATTGAACCGCTCCATTTTAATTAACCTCCTGCTGCCTACTAACAAACGGCCTTTTTTTAATGTCAAATATTGGAACGCCCTTTATGTTAACCAAGAAACTACTCATTAATAACAATAATACCAAAAAAAATTAAGACTTTTAAACTTTGAAACCGTTTTGTTTAATTCTGATAATAACCCATTTGGCATTTGTATTACTTTTGCATTGTTTTTGTCAAATATTTATAAATTTTCCTGTGACAATAAACAATATTTTGAATTGATTTGATTTCGTTTCCTAGTTTCTCCTCAATTCACTCAGAAACTTTCTTTAAATGTTCGTCTTTTCCTACTTCTTTTCCATCTTATGGAAAACATATCGCTTGTTTAGTTTCTCATTCTTTGCTTCAACAGTTTTTGTAAATTTGACTGCCAGCTATTTTGCTATGGTTTACAATTATTTCAGTCAACGAATGATTTATACTTATATTTATATTGTAAAACTTTTTTTATAAGGGCAAAAACGTTTTAATAATAATGCATTGTTTCAAATTTTATATATTAATTCCTGATATTCAAAGAAAGAACTCAAATTTACGAATCTAACTGAAAGTGGTTAAAGGTCATAGCTTACACCTTTATTAACTTTGTCTCAAATATGTTTTATTTAGCCGATCCCGAATCTAATCTAATCTAGATTTAAAACATGACAATCAATATACAATTAATTTATTATTTGGAGGAAAACATTGTTTAACATGTAGTCCCAATTTATCTGAAAATTGCTGAGACAAAGTTAGACGAATTTCAACAAATACTTGATCGATGCAACGTTACACCTTTACCAAATAAAATGCGTAAGCATATAGTCATTTGGAAACTAGGCCCATTAAATATCACGCCTCTGAGCAAGAAGCCGGTTCTTTGTTGTATAGTTCAGAGTTGTACTGAAAAAGTATGTAGAGGTTACTGGAATATTGGTGGTGGACTCGGAAGTTACAAATACCAAGTCGAAAATAATGAGCTGTTTTGATTACTTTAAGTATTAGAATCAGATGATCTAACGTTGACTACTTCGGTACTAATTCGGTTTCTGAATGAGCATTGTTGGAAATTCAGTTTAATCTGCAGAAGCAATAAAAGCTGGAGGTCCTCTCTTACTGGAGAGGGTGCGACCTATGCCTACACCAAAACACTATCCCGGATCAGTGACATGAAGCGACCACCATACTACTTTATTTCTTACATTACATAAATAGGAAGATAAGATGAACCTGGCAAATTACCGCACAATAACCCTCCTCAGCCATCTACACAAATTGTTTACCAGAATCATAACATCAAGGCTGGAAGGCAAACTCGAGCTTTATTAGCTAAGAGAGCAAGCGGATTTCCGATCCGGCTTTGGGACAAATGATCACCTACAGAGTATAAAGACACTCATTGAAAAAACCATCTAATACAATAGGCCATTGGTTCTCCTAATCATAGACTTCCACAAAGCTTTTGACACTTCGCGGAAAGTCTCGTCCTAACAACTGATGATTTAGGAGAGGCGAGACAAATGCTCCATGAATTAGAAGAGGCACGCTCCGAGGTCGGTCTGAAAACGAACCTTTCCAAAGCAAAGGTTCTGACAAATCTTGTCATGAGCGAAGGCATAAACATCGATAACACTGAAATCAAATGGATCGCAAAATACATATACCTGGGGCATGAGATTAGAATATATAGAGATAATCAGACATGTGAGATGTACAGAAGGATCAGCCTTGGATGGGCGGCCTACGGAAGGTTAAAACACGTCTTCAAGAGTGACCTACCCATCTGTCAAAAAAGAAAGGTTTTCGATCAATGCGTTCTACCAGTGCTCATCTACGGCGCGGAAACACTGACCTTAACAATGACATCCGCAAAAAAACTGAATGTTGCACAACGCAAAATGGAAAGGTCAATGACTGGATTTAGTTTGAGCGACCATGTTACGAACCAGGACCTGCGGAGAAAAACCGGCGTGAAGGACAACGTCGAACGAATAACCACGCTAAAATGGAATTGGGCAGGACATGTAGCCAAGAATGAGCGGCGACAGATGGACAAAGAGGTTGCTGGAATGGAGACCACGCACCGATAAGCAAAATAGAGGAAGACCACCTACACGATGTACCGATGACCTGAAAAGAATTATAAACAACATGATCCAGGCAGTTCAAAACAGTCAGGTGGCAAGCCATGAGGGAGGCCTATGTCCAGCAGTGGACGTTATGAGGGCTGGTTGATGATGATGATAAAAACAGGAATACTAATAATAACAATAATAATAATGCTCTAAACTATTTATCTCTCAGCTCCATGCTGAGGCCTGAAATATTAGTTAAATGTGTTAAAATTGTGCGTGTATGAAATAAAAAAGTGTTTAGTGTACGTTTGACATATGTATATGTAAAGTTAATAGTGCTGGCATGAAATTTAATCTTGATGTAATGTCATTATCTGTAACCCTGAAGAAGACAGAAGAGTGCTGCTGAAACGTAGGAATATAACAAACATTTTAAATATTACCACTTTTGATATGGTATGACGACATTCCCCAGAACCTTAGAAACTAATTATGATATATAATAATAAGTAATTATTATTATTATTATATATTTTAATTTGTATTTTCATGTAATTAATTAAATTAAAATAAGATTTTAATTAGTTTTGTTCTTTTCAATTCTTTCTTTTATGCACAGAATTCATATAATAAGTAAGTTTATTAACTTATTAATTATATACAAATTTTCCATTTTTAGGTAAGTAAAACTATGTGTGTAAGTTTATGATTATAGAAAGTATATATGATCAAAACACTTTTTGTTATTTTTCATATAATTTTCATAGCGTGTAATTAAAAAAATTTCAAACTCTGAGTGTGTATCTTTGATGTCAGTTTTTTGCAATAATAAATTTTGAAGCTTTTCACAAATTGCCATATTTTTTTAGAACACAATTTTGTTCCAGTTTAAAGCTTTTTAAGTTAAATACAGGCGACAGGGCAGAAAGACCGATAGGTCGATAGACTTTTTTAGAAATAAAGATGTTTACTACTACTACAGGCGACAGAAAAACAAACAAAAAATAACTTATAAGTTGAAAAAATCCTCACAGTTATTATCTTTCTTAGCAAACTTATACAGTAGTAGTAGTAAACATCTTTATTTCTAAAAAAGGCTATCGACCTATCGGTCTTTCTGCCCTTGTTTAATACATGCAGTCTTAATCTAGATAAAAAACCAATATGAAAATTCTCCTATTCTAGGTTAACAATAGTAGTAGTAAACATCTTTATTTCTAAATAAGGCCATCGACCTATCGGTATTTCTGCCCTTGTTTAATACATGCAGTCCCAATCCAGATAAAAAACAAATATGAAAATTCTCCCATTCTAGGTTAACAATGTTATTAAATAAATAAGATTTCAGTGGCAAGAAGAAATTATTTTATTGTCCACTAGTCCGTTGCGTTTGTAAGTGTTCGAGTAGCGTTAATGTAGGGAAACGGAAGCGGGATTGTCTGGTTGTTCTTGTAAGACAAAGGGGATTCAGTATGGTCCAGTTGTAGGGGTTGTTTGTCCATTTTGTCTGTAGCTGTATGAGTCTTTCCGAGATCTTTGTCATGTTTGTGCGTTCGTATAGTAGTCGGGTGGGGGGGTTGTGTAGTGGGTTTTGGGGGTGTCTTATTCGTGTTATTAGTCTTAGTGCAATTTGCTCTGTTGTCTGTGTATAACGTTTTGTCCTTTCTGTTCCGTTGGTCATGAGTACATGTCCAAAGTCTAGCAAGGGTCTACAAATAGCTTTATATATTTTGGTGGCGGTGTTTGTGCTAATTCCTCTGTCTTTGTAGGTTAGTGATCGGAAGTGTTTCGCTCTCTTCATTGTTTCTGCCCTGATGTTTCGCATGTGTTTAGTGAATCTAAGTTTGTGGTCGATTGTGATTCCAAGGTATTTTACGTCGTTTTTTGGTTGTGTCGTTTGGCCGTCCTGCTGTTATTGTAGGGGAATCAGCGTTGAGTCTGTGGTTTGTGAGCAGAAGTTGGTTTTTTGACGCGTTTGGTGTTAGTCTCCATTTATAAAACCATGTCATTGTGTTGTTTGTTAGTGTTTGGAGTCTTTGCGTTGCTCTCTCAGTAGTTTTGTCATGTACAATAAGTGCCGTGTCGTCTGCGTATTGTAATATGTATGCCGATCTGTCGATTTGATTTTTGTCTGGTAAGTTGTAATTGTATATGTCATGGCAGTATATATTGTAGAGAAACGGTGAGAGCGGGGATCCTTGAGGGAGCCCTTGTTCAGGGGAAAAAGAAAATGACAGTGTTTTGTCAATTCGTACTTGTAGTTGTCTGTTTTCTAGTAAGTTCTTTATGGTGTGTAGTAGATATGTTGGTGTGTGTAGTTTGTATAGTTTGTATAGTAAGCCTCTATGCCAGACACTGTCAAAAGCCTTGTTAATGTCCATAAACAGGCAAGCTGTCTTTCTGTCAGTTAGGTGGGTAGTTTGTATATTGTTGGCCAAAATAAAGAGCGGATGAACAGTCGAGTGATGCTGTTTGAAACCAAATTGGTAGGTAGGTATATATTTTCCAATCACTTTTTCAAGCCGCTGCTTTATTATGTATTCAAAAATTTTGCTTAGTACTGGAAGTAGTGTAATTGGTCTGTAGTTGCTCGGTTGTGTATTGTCCAGTCCATTTTTGGGTATAGGGATTATTAAGCCGTTTTTCCATGTTTCTGGGATTCTGCCATTTGTGATGCAGTTGTTCAATTCAGTTAGGATCAGTTTGTGTGTTTCTTGAGTTAGGCTTTTCAAGACTTTTGCCTTAATTTTATCTTTCCCCGGTGCAGTGTTCTTGATGTGCGCTAGGGCTTCATCGTACTCTGTGTCTGTGGATCAGTGTGCAGGCATAGTTTGGTGAGTTGTTAAAATAGTTCAAGTACCAGTCGTTGATCAAGTTCCAGTTGTCATTGTCGAAGTTAGGGTTTGTCGATGTGCTGAAGGCCCTTTGATAGTGTCTGGCGAATGCGTCCGCTTTCTCTTTGTCTGTGTAGCGTTCTATTCCGTTTTCGTCAATTGTGTCAGTAGTGCCAGTCTTCCTGTATTGCGCCAGTTTCTTAATTTTTCGCCAGTATGTTTTGCCTTTGTCCTTCTGTATTTCTTTACATGTTTCTAGCCATTTGTCTTGTCGGTATTGTCCAATCATAGTTTTAATGTTTCTGTTAAGCTGGTTCATTGTCTTTTTTAGGTCGTTATTTTGAGTGGTTGTATATAGTCTATACAGTTCTCTCTTATGTTTTATTAGTCTCAGTATGTATTTGGGTAGTGTATGTCGGTAGAAAGCATTTTTTATTTCCGGGCTAAATTTTCCTATGGCTAGTGAAAGTTGTTGTTGTATGGTTTCTATTGAAATGTGCTGTGCTTGTGATTGAATGTAGTCATGTATATGTTGTTTCACTTTGTCTATGTCAGTCTTTGTTAGGTTTAAGTTTTTCTCTATAGGAGGTGTATTGGAGGTAGGTTGCGTATGTTGTAAGTCTATGTTAAACGTAATAGCCAGGTGGTCGGATCCCAGCTCGTTGGTTAAGTTTATGTTGTTGATGGTGTTTGTCAAGTTTTTTGTGTGCAGTAGAACGTCTGGTGTTGAGTCTGGGTTTGCGGGCATCAGAAAAGTTGGTGGGGTGTGCTGTTTTATAAAGTCGGAGTTTTGCAAAAATCTTTTAAGTTGTTTCGTTTTGTTCGTGTTCAAGTTAAAGTCGCCTATAATTATTGCATATTTGTAGATGTTCGCCTTAGTCAGTATGTTTTGTTCTAGGTTGGAGTGTGGGTGTATGTATGTCAGAAATATATGTATCAGGTCGTTTAAGTATGGTATGGTAAAATGTAGACAGTCGTTCAAAGGGTTGTTGAGGAAAGGAGGATTTGCTCTTCCAAGTTTAGCTGTTGGTTTTAGGAGAGCTGCGACCCCGCCCCTGGCATGATTGATGGTATTTCCATGCCTATAGATATACTGCCAATTTCTGTACGTTGGTGTTTGTCCTAGTTTGGTTTTAGTCTCTACAAATATGCAGCAGTCTGTGTCGTTTTGTTCTATGTAGTTGTAAATAAGTGGTTTTTTACTGTTAAGTCCGTTGATGTTCGCGTAAAGTACTTTCATATTGAATCTTGTATTTTTGTTACTGTCTGTCTCACTTGTTCGCAGGGTTCCGTTGGAGAGCGTCCCTCGGGCAGGAGCATGTCAAACATTAATATGTAGACATGGTTCCCGAAGAAAACCACTGAGGTGTCGATGTCGAAGTCTTCTATAAATTGTTTTCGTAGTTTTTTTAGTAGTTCGTCTCTGTTGGTATTGTTTGTCTTGTTAAGTTGATGTTTGTATTTGTTTATGATGTGGTCATGTGTTGTAATGGGTGTGTGTATTCTACTTGCCACTGTCGTTGTCTCCGCAATCTCGGACGTACGTTTGTTAACACATTTTATTTTAACGTTTGGGATTCCGACGATTGGGGCTGTCGGTCGTTTTGGGCACTTCATGCTCCATGCTGCGTGGTCCTCTGAGTTGCATGCTGCGCACTTGGTTGGCAGTGGCGACTCGCACCTGGAAGTTGGATGGGGTCCCTCGGCACTTGTTGCATCTTGGCGATTGTTTGCAATCTTCAGTTTTGTGGCTGAATAGGTTGCATTTGCCACACGGCGCAGGCACGGGTGCTGGTGGTTTACTTTCGGTGATTTTGAAAATGCGGCCCAAAAAATGAACCGCACGGTCGCTCATCAACCTTTCGTATGTGGATATGTCGCCGGTTATTAACCTCATCATGAGTGTTGGTGCGTTGCGCTCTCGCGAGATAATTCTCCTGCAGAACCTTATTTTGAAGCCCTGCTGCTCCAGGCGTTCCAGAAACATGCTGTCTTCAATGTCCAGGTCGACCCCAGTGGCGACGACTGAATATGATGGTGTAATATGGTGGTGACCTGACTTTTGTTGTCGGATTAGTGGGAGGTTATCGTTTTTTTGTAATTTGTAACTTGTTACAGTGTTTTCTTGTTTTAGTTGTTGTAAAATTTTTGATGTTTTGTCCTCCTGGTTGGTTTTAATTAGGAAGTAATTATCTTGTCTGATAATCACATCCTTGTTGTTGGGGTTGAGTTCCTCCCACCTGATTGCAAGTTGGACTCTGGTGATGGTCGATAATGCGTTCGCTGTGAATGTGTGCGAATACGTGGGAAATCTTGTTGATGTTGTCTTGCTGTTTGTTGTTTGGTTTTTATTGGTTGTAGACTGATAGTCCAAAGCTATTCGTTTGGCCTCAGGTGTTGGCGTTGTGGGGGTTGTGGGGGTTGGCTGGGTTGGCTGGGTTGGCTGGGTTGGCTGGGTCGTCTTCGGTTTTCTGCCCCGTTTTTTCGATTGTGTCTTTTTGAACCCACCATCCTGGGAGGCATAATCCGATTCGGATTCTTGCGAACTCCCAGGATTCATCCTTTCGTTTGAATTCCACTCGTATATTCTCGTTGAACGATAAATGCGGTTGTTTATAATTGAAGAATTATTCAAATTCTTTGCGCGTAAACAACTTTGCTTTAAATATGCTCACACGTCTTATCACCACGAAGCTCGGTTTAAGACTCTCCAAACTTATACATTTTTTGCATAAACCTCACAAATTAAATTGAATTGAAAACAGTACTTATGTTAAAGTAAGGTATATTTGGAATGATCAAATTATATCAGAGTAACGGTTTGTAACTAATACTCTCAGGTTCGCTTCAAGAGAAGATTGATTTTCACTGATGCCAGTTTGTACAATTTCTTCTGGTAGGATTTTTGTGAGTAACTTTGAGGGAGCGCTTCACATATTAATACCTCTATAATTTTGTGAATCCATTTTTTCTCCTTTTTTGAAAGTTGGGATTGTGATGCTTCGTTTCCACTGTTTGGCACCTTTGTCATATTGTACATTTTATTAAATAAAATGTGCATTTCGGTCGTTAATGCGTCAACCCCATATTTGAGAAGTTCATTATGAATTTTATCCAGTCCTGGGGCTTTCCGATTTTTCATCTTAGTCACTGCTAGTTAAATTTTTGTTTTGTTATTGTCTGGTTTTATCTATTTATTATATATTTATATTTTTATTATATTATTTTATATGTTTATTTATTTTATTATCTCGTCTATCTGTGTCACTATATAGAGTTTCGAAGTTTCTCTCCCATGTTTCTGGTGTTATTGCTTTGGTTTGTACATATTCATCAATTGTTTTTTTGCGGTTTCGTAGCAGACACCATATCTTTCTTTGACCTCCGTATAGATCATACTCTATGTCTATTGAATATTTCTCCCGAAACCCTATTTTGATTGCCTGAATTTCTGTGTTCACTCTGTTTCTCCCAATTTTGTATTCGTCATATGTGCATAGTTTGACTTCTTAGCTGAAGGTAAGTCTTTATTTTCTCTGCTGCAAGCATTTTGATATCTTCGGTAAACCATTGTCTCGAGTTGCTCTTTCGGTTTTTGTTTACTTTGCGTTTTCCTAGCGTTTCCTCTGGAGATGCTGTTATGTTGTTGCTATGTTTCAACCACGCAGTCTCAACATCATCGTATTTCTGAATTTTATATTCAATAGTTTTCTCCTTTAATCTTTGTTGGTATAAGTATTTGGTGGTAGCATCGCTGATGGTCTCTATATTAAGTTATTCGATTTTTTGGGTTTATTTTTCGGTTTTCCTTGTACACATCTCCTTAATTTAGCTAATACTAAACTGTGCGGGCTATGCAACCTTTGTAGACCCAAAATAATTTGTAGTCGGTTGTTGAAACACGCGTACTGGATTGCTTTGGAAAGTGGACTGTATTTTGATTGAAAGTCTGGTAAGCTGCTTTAATTGTATATTTTGCAAGCGTTACCACTACAAAGTAAGTCCGAACCACTCGACGATTTGAAAGAGAGTGTCAGAATGGCACCACATCAAGACGAGGTGTTCTCGGGGATGACAGTAATTGAAAAGGGCGCCATCTAGACGAATAGATTCGTCTCAGATGGACAGAATAAATAGGTATCGCTAATGTAAATTTCAATGGTAATTAAAATGGTAATAATAAAGTAATAAGCGCAAACATAAACTGTGGTTGATTCCTGTATTTGCTGAACTTAAAACCCTTACATCTAATATTTTCTAGGGGCGGATATTTCGGTTTGTAATGATAGTGGATTTTTGTCCTCTGGTGTTTTCAAAAGTGTATTTATGTTGTTTTTTATGTGGATAAAACGTATTATTGATTCTCAGCTCATTAAGTGCACAAAATTGGATCAGTTGTTCTCCGCTTTTATTTACAACATCTTCATTGAATCCGGCTTTTGATGCCTTCGAGAATTTCGTCAACAACCCTTGCCTTAAGATTCCCCAAAGTCATAACTTCCTCTGCTTTCGGTATCCTGTCAGGAGTGTTCTGGAGTTCGCCGAGAACGAATCTTTCTCTTCTCGGGTTTTAGTGGTATCAGGGGCATATACATGCGTTATAATATGTGTCTTGATTGTCTTCGTAAACTTAATCGTAGTAAGCATTCTATTATTATTATTTATTAGTAACCATGTCTATTATGTTTTTCTGGTACTCCTCATGCACCAACAGACCAACTCCTTCAGCCGCTCTGTCATCTTTAGGACTTCCACTGTAAATTATTATATACTCTGCCAATTGTAAATTTCCCTTGATCTTCTTTTTTCTCTCTGACAACGAACATATATATATATATATATATATATATATATATATATATATATATATATATATATATATATATATATATATATATATATATATATATATATATATTATATATATATATATATATATATATATATATATATATATATATATATATATATATATATATATATATATATATATATATATATATATATATTATATATATATATCTATATATATATATATATATATATATATATATATATATATATATATATATATTATATATATATATATATATATATATATATATATATTTTATGGTTCTTTAGCTCTATTATTATTTCCTGGTCTTTATTGATTTGTGATGTGACATTCCAGGCGTCCATTCGTAGGTGTTCTTGTTTCCAAAATCGTCTCTTCCTTAATCTCGCCGGGTCCTCATAACTTTTTTCCATCCTATTCGAGGCTACTCCCTTTGTTCTGTGAGCCTTTTTGGCTTTTGGCTTTCTACCCATGGTAGGTTGCTAGCCTCACCTCAGAACCCTCCTCCTTTATACGGGCTTGGGAGCGGCAACAGGGCTGCTGAGCTACTCAATTCACAAAACAGACATGCAGGCGGAGTTCTTTACGTTTAAATTTGTTTTAAATTATTTTGCTCTAGCCATTTTATAACAATTCGCTATTAAAACACCTTTGAGTACATATTTTTTAGTGGAAATTAGTTGCACTTTCTCGACTAACTGTGAAATAAAAACAATCTTTCATTAAAACAAATCCAAATCGGTGACTCAAGTTTTCTAGCATTTTAGCAGTTACCTGTTGGCGTTGAAAAATAGGAAAATTCACTCAAAGGGAATTAAAAGCAGTTTTAACCAAGGTAAGGTTTTCAACCCACTATTCCATTTAATATATGGGGGGTAGTTCCCGCCCTGATCAAAGGATGAAAGAAAGGGGTTGCATTATATTCCTAAAACGTTTACCTTTAGTAACGAACATTTACATCCCCGAGCTTTTATTATTTGTTTTATAGTATTTATTGTAACATTATAATTTTCCCTGTTGTAGTCCAAACCCGTTAGTATAGATTAACCAGTCATTTTGTCACTGCTTTGAAATATTTATTGTTAGTTATATTGATTTACTACCTCAATAGCCCGTGACAAAATTTGCGATGAGTTGTTTCAATATTAATCATCACACTTTCAGTATAATCGGCGATAATAAATTTTGAAGCTTAGCAGCGTAAGAGCAAAACTGACCCAGACCTTACGACTCCTTTTAACAGGTAACAGATCACTTTCGCTTACTATTCCACGGATGGAAAATAATTTTTTACTATAATTCATTTCACAAATTTCAGTAAATTGCTAGCTTCACACATACATAAAACTTACCCGTTTTCGGAAAACTAACTATCCACACGTCGTCTTCCTTAACTTCCCAGTTACTAACTTTATCCTGAATTTCCAAAAATCGTTTCGGGATAAAAACGCCATTTATAAATTGCGACCATTTATCCGCATTTTCTAGATCACTTAACTCCGAACTTTGTTTTTGAAAAATTGGAAGCATCTTTCACTGACCTTTCTATTAGGGTAACTCGTTCTCAATGCTACACGGTTGAAGAAGGAAGTAAATAGGATTCAATTCATTAAAATAACTATCAGGAGCGCAATGACGACACCCCAGAGTAAACATAATCTATATGAGCGAAAGTTACATGTGTCACTATCATTAAATAATAGAAGATAAGGGAGAATAACATGTATGGCAATAAAATGATTTGTCAAATTGAATGGGATCAGCCGCATAATTGCAATGAGTAGGTAATTAGAATCGTTTCAGTTCATTACAAAGTTTGTTAACTGAAACAACACATTCTGTTACAAGCTGTACCAATCTTAGTAGTCGTAGTAAACATCTTTATTTCTTTATAGAAAGGCTATCGATCGGTCTTTCTGCCCTGAGTTAATTACAAAGTTTTATATGGAAAACTAATAATTAATGTATATAATGTAATTATCAAACATGTACATGATTTATGTCTGGATATGCTCCAATAGGGTTGAGGTTGGGAAGAGGAAACGCATTTGTCTGGTCGGTCTTGTTAAACATTTCCAGGAACGGGTCCAGGAAGGTCCAGGAAGGTCAAAAACACGTCTAGGAAGGTCAGATTGCGAGGGTTGTGTTTCCATCTTGATTGCAAGACGAGTAGTCTTTCCGAGATTCTTATCAAGTTTGTGAGTTCGTAGAGTAGACGGTTGGATGGATTGTGTAATGGGTTTGCTGGGTGTCGGATAGTCATTAACAGTCTCAGTGCTATCTGTTCTGTTGTCTGTAAATGCCGTTTAGTTTTGGCAGTAGCATTGGCCAATAAAATATGAGCCTAGTCTATTAGAGGTCTGCAGATCGTTTTATATATGATAGCTGCTGTCTTGGTGATGATACTCTTGTTTTTGTAAGTAAGTGTGCGGAAGTGTTTTGCTCTCTTGGTTAGATCTGTTCTGATGTTTGGTACGTATTTTGCGAATTTTAGTTTATTGTCCATTGTTATACCTAGGTATTTCACATTGTCGGTGGGTTTGGTAATTTGACCGTCCGTGGTGATGTTTGGAGAGTCTGGTTTAATTCGGTGGTTTGAGAGGAGCAGTCGGTTTTTTGATGCATTTGGTGTGAGTCTCCATTTATAGAACCATGCTGTTATTGTCTCTGTTAGTGTCTGGAGTTTGTCCACTGCTCTGGCGGTCGTTCTGTCATGCGCGATAAGGGTAGTGTCGTCAGCGTATTGCAGCAAGTAAGCGTTTTATATAATTTGTGGTAAGCCTTGATCAGGTGAAAAGGGGATAGAGTAGTCATCGTTGATTCGTACCTCCACTTGTCTGTCTTCGAGTAGTTGTTTCTACAGTAAGCCCTCGATCCAAACACTGTCAAAGGCCTTATTTATGTCTACAAACAAGCTGGCAGTTTTTCCTCCGGTCAGGTGTATGGTTTGTATGTTATTAGTAAGAACAAAAACAGGATGTATAGTTGAGTTTTTAGTCTTGAAGCCAAACTGGTATTTTGGAATATAATGTCCTATTAAATTCTGTAAGCTGTTTTTTATTATGTGTCCAAACAGTTTGCTCAACACCGGGAGTAGCGTGATGGGTCTGTAGTTTTTTGTTAGTGTGTCATCTGGTTCATTCATTAAAATAGGAATTATTATTACGTTCTTCCATGACTTGGCTATTTTGTTAGTAATGATGCATTCGTTCAGTTTTCTTAATATGAAGTACCTTGCTTTTGATATTGTCTTTTCCGGGTAGCGTGTTTTTCAGTTGGGTTAATGCTTCGAGATATTTGGTCTCTGTAATGATTTCGTCATTTAGACCCGTCGTGTTTCTTGAAAATTCGTCATGATATTTGTTCTCTGAAAGAGGCCGGCGAATGCGTCCGCTTTGTCTTTGTCCGTGTATCGTTGTGTTTCCTGCTCACTGATAATGCCTATCGGAATTGTTTTTTCGTATCTAGATAATTTTTTAATTTTCCGCCAATATGTTCTTCCTTTGTCTTTTTCGATTTCTTGGCATGTTTCAATCCATGTGTGTTGTCGGTATTGAAAGATCATAGTTTTAATGTGTTTGTTTAAGTTGTTAATTGTTCTTTTGATAGAGTCGTCTTGAGTAATTCGGTATTGTCTGTACAAACCTCTTTTATGTTTTATTTGCCTTAGTATAAACCTGGGTAGAGTATGCTGGTAAAACTTGTTTTTAATTTGTGGTAATAATTTTTTATGTTATCTGAAAGTTTATCTTGCAGATCATCGATTGAGATGAGTCCGGGGTTGGTCTTTATGTAGTCAAGTGTGTGTAATTTAAACTCATCCAAGTCGGTCTTGTTTAAGTTGAGTTTTTTGGGGCTGGGTTTTGCTGTGGGTGTAGTAGGTAGAGTCGGTTGTGAGTTGAAGTTAAAAGTCATAGCCAAATGATCTGATCCGGGTTCGTTGGTCAATTTTATCGTGTCTATGCTGTTTGTAAGGTTTGTTGTATGTAGTAAAACGGTGTGAGTATGTCTGGTGTTGAGTCTTGGTTCTCGGGCATCAAAAATGTCGGTGGGGTGTGTCGTCTTATAAAATCTGTATTTTGTAAAAACTGTTTAATTGTCTCTTTTTCGTTTTGTTCATGTTAAGGTCTCCAATAATTATGGCATATTTGTATAAACTTGCTTTCGTTAGAATCTTTTGCTCTATGTTGGAGCGAGGGTGGATATACACTAGGAAAATGTGCACTCTTAACTCTCACTCTCAACTCGGCTGCTTCGTCAAAATATAAATTTTACAAAACAAAAAAATTTGCAGCGAGTGTCATTAAAATCTATGGTATCATCCACCGAGATTTGAAAAAACCTTAATTTTTTCGAAGAACTTTGGCCGTTAATTGCAGAGGAGCCAGATATTTTTTCTTAAAAAAAGTTACGTCAGATCGCCTGAAAAATGAGCCGAAGAATGTTGCAGTATCTGTTTGATGGTGTGCTTGTACAATCGACTTAAAGCCTAGACGACTTTTGGAAATAAAAACACTTTTATGTTGATATTTCTTATACATATATTATATCTGAAAAACCTAATCACCTATAATCTACATCACACTGTATATCAAAGTAAATAAATTAATTCAGTAAAGAAACTGTAGGTAAATGTATAAATAAAATTTGGTAACAATACTCAAACAGTTATAAATCTCTTAGGAGGACAATTTGCTTGAATACTTAAAACTTTGTCTTGGTTTTAACACAAGAAGGTCTGTTCGAAACAAATACATTTGAAGTTGCATTTTAACTGAAATTAGTTAAATGTTAAAATCCATGTCTATAGGAAATCATATTGCCTCAAATTCGATGGAATCCAATGTATACTTTAAAGTTCATTATGAATATATTCAGTCGTTGCCTTAACTTCTTCCTCGTAGAATCCGTCACATGCTTTATTGTGATAATCCTGGAAATAAAATCAGATATATTATATTTACACTACTAAATATGTCACTGATTTTTATGTAGATTAAAGTTCCACGAGAAATGAATGTGCAAAATTTTGTTAAATTAGTTGCTCGACGAAAACTGTCGGTGAAGAGCAGATTAATAGTAATGTAAAGCTCAATTTTGTTCTTGTATAATCCTGCGTGTTGCAACTCCGGGTTCTCCGTGTCTTCTCCCATTATGGAGTTTATTACAGCTCCATATAAAAACGATCCAATTATTACGGCGAAAACGACTTATTACGGTTTATCATTATTCAGTCACTATTTTTATAGCAACTTGTAATATTTTATTTTGTACTTTTCAGGCAACTTCATGCAAAGTGGGCCAAAATGATAATATTCTCTATTCCAATGTGCATTAACTCTTTAATTTTTTGTACCTGACAATTTTTATCTTTCGTCACTGCGTCGTATATGTCCCAGTAAGATGTGCCAGTATGAAGTCGCAAGAACCAACCAGCTACCAGACTGTATCCTTTATAAAGCGCGCCTCTAAGCTCTGGAAGACTCCCTGAATTATACAGTGAGGACGTTTCCTCGTTCATGATACAGAAAAGGTACCTAAGAAAAGGCGAGAGAAGATTATAGTACGAGAAAAAAAACTTGTTTCATGGGACTCACTTATCACAACTGGGTTCAGATTTCGAATATCGATAAGCCCGATTTACCCTGGTAATAGGCTCAATTATTTCCATATTTATGGTGTCGGTTAATTTATCAGTTAATTCTTGAGTGGCTATTGATTTTTTCGCCATTTGTAGTATTTCCTTAAACACGAATAATTCAACTTCTTCCAATCAATCAACTGAAATAATTAACAAATCCACATACCTTTGTGTAAAGTACAGCAGGTTCGACATACTCTCGTGCATTTACCTCAGCATCCAGGTATTTCTTTGCAGCAAAGTTAATAAAATTTGTAATGGATTGAACTGGGTTCTTGATATCTAGCAGAGAGTCTTTAGGGAATCCCGTATTTTTCAAAAACGAGTTAGTAAAGGTAATGCCCATGTTAATATATCTAAAAATTATATACTGATTTAGTTTGCCGAAATGGATTATCAAATATTTACTTTTTTTGGACATTGTCATCTGAGATAATTTTCAAAAACTCGACTAATTTCTTCGTGATTCGTTGTATCCAATGTCTACGGAAAGAGTGGTTCTCAATGAGTTCCTTGAACCGGTCATAGCTGAATACGCCATTTTCATCTTTAAAAACCTACAAAAATAGTTCAAAGTAGTAGTAGTAGTAGTAAACATCTTTATTTCTAAAAAAGGCTATCGACCTATCGGTCTTTCTGCCCTTGTTTAATACATGTAGTCTTAATCTAAATAAAAAACAAATATGAAAATTCTCTTATTCTAGGTTAACAATATTATTAAATAAAATTTCAATGGCAAGAGAAAATTATTCAATTCAATTATTCAATTCAATTATTCAATTCAATTCAATTATTAGTCAAAGTATTTATCTATGGTTGCCAACTCTAGAGCTCCTTCATCCTTTTCTTCCATATACTATTTAAAGTCATTTCGAATTTTGTAAATTTAGAATCGTTACTTATGCAGTGGTTTTATATTTTAAATTTAGATGTAAAGATGTACCTGCGTGGCGAATCGTTTAGGGTAGGAAGTTTTCATAAAAGTTTCTACAAAACTTGCTTAATTTACTCAGATTTTAATAATCGTTTTTTAGGGCTTTGAAAATTGAATGAAATTTTGATTTATGGGCTTCCATTGGGAAGAGAATATAGCGTTTAAAAATTCCGTTCATTTATGATGGCTGTTAAGTGGTTGCACTATTTTTAATTTTGAAAAGAAATCATTGTAGTACTGGGAAAAAGCAGTATTGCAAAAATATATTAACCGAAAATAACTACAGTAATTCGAAAAATTGATATTTAAGAGAATAGTAATTTTAAATCCCATTCCAATGTATAAATTGTAATTCAGCAAAGTTGTCTTAAAGATATCTTTCAGACCAAACTACTTTGTTAACCTTAATTCGGTCTAAATCCTGACGGAAATACTGTTTACTTCAATTTTACCACCACATTTGTTAAATGTTTTGCGTTTACTTAGGAAATAAATTAATACGATGAAATTTCAACTTTCCAATTACAATTTTAAGGCTTTATTTGCAACAAATAGATTAAAAGAAGAAATTCCCTTGACCAAATCTAGACGTTTTTGACATAAAAAAGTACCATAATACACATTTTGTATAGAACATAAATATTACTGTTTCGCTTCTGAGTTGAAAACAGCTATCCGTTAAAGCAAAAAGTTCCTATAGGCATACAAGATGTACACACAAAGCGATAAAAGTAAATTCAGAAAATAACTTTTTTGTATTTAAAAAACATTTGTAAGTATTTTAATTTGAAGCTGGAATTTCGTGTTTTGCATTGGTTGCAAATTTGCATATTCAAAAGGACGCTTTTCCTGACTAATTGTTAGAAACTTTACGTTTAAATCTTATTGCAGAATAATAAACCGAATATGTACATTCCCTTTTAAAGCGCTGGAGTATTGGCTTTAAATATTTCATTTTAGAATGAGATGCATTTTCAAGTTTCCAAACATGTATACGAACAAGGACATGTTACCAAAACCTTTAAATTAATAAACTATATTACATACTGAAATGTTCTATTCTATAAGGCACATGATATAGACAGTCAGAGGCGTAGGCTTTCTAATTAAAAAATCAATAATCCCAAAAATCGAAACTACAATGGGAATATCAGAGAGAGTAACATATATTACCATTAAAATAAATAAGATAAAACTAATACAAGGATACCCACCCACATTCACCTATTCAGACGAAGACACAGAGCTAATGCACGAAGACATAAGATTGGCAAGAGCACAGAACAAATGTAAATATGAAATAGTTATGGGAGACTTTAACGCCATATTAGGAAAACAAGGAGAAGCAAAGGAAGAATATATAGGAAAATATGGATTTTACAATATAAATCAAAGGGGTAATATGATGACAAACTTTATGGCGGAACAAAGATTGTATGTAACACAAGCACCTTCTTTAACAAAAAACACCAAAGAAAATGGACCTGGATAAGCCCAAACGGAGCGACAAAGAACGGAATAGACTACATACTTTCTTCTTCCAAAACAATAATTCAACACGTAACAGTTCTGAACTCGTTCAATACAGGGAGTGACCATATATTGGTGAGAGGCAAAATGATCCTGGAAAAAACAAGCTTCAGGGAATATGGAAGAAACAACCAAAAAATAGTAGGCACGGAAATGCTCCATCAAAACAAGAAAACATACAAGGGAAAACTACAGAGCCACATAAACAACATAATGACAACAGACGACATCAACCAAGTAGCATCCGACATAACAGGAGCAATGAGGAAAGTAGCAAATGAAGCAGCGGAAAGAAAAACAAACAAAATATCATGCGAAACCAAACTAAAGATAGGAGAAAGATGAACTCTGTATAAAAATGGGTTATATGGGCAACGGAACAATACCCAAATGTCAGGAGAGAGGCAAGGAGAATGAGAAAAAAAAATAAGGAAGAGAGCTATAGAATAATGGCAGAGAAGGTGATTGAATAAAAGAAAAAGCTTAAATGCACCAAATAATGGCTCTGAAGGACTTTAACAATGTAGAAACAAAAAACGGAAACAGAGTTAAAGAAGAGAAGAGAAGAGAACTATAGAATAATGACAGAGAACGTGATTGAAGGAAGAAGCAAGGCAAACAACAAATAATAGCTCTGAGGACGATAACAATGTGGAAACAAGAAACAGAGACAAAATGAAAGAAATAGCCCATAAATTCAATCAAGACCTTTAATCACCAAGAACAGAAAGACCACGAGCAAACCAAAACAAAGGAAAGGTAGTCAACGTTGGCTATAAAGAGATACCAGAAATAAACGAGGAAGAAATTATACATGCTATAAGCTCAATGAAGAAAAACAAGACACCAGGAGGGGATGATATTATCACGGAAATGCTCATAGGTTCACAAGAAAATGCTTTCCGAACTAGACAGATAATCTTCAACAATCGGTCTAAAAATTAATAAGAAAAAACAAAGATAATGAGCGAAGACCAAGTACAAATAACAGTCAACGAGCACATATCGGAAAATGTTCAAGAATATATATCTGGGCCAACAAATAGAGATAGGAAATGGTAACAAGTAGATAGAGATTGAAAGGAGAAGGAGACTAGGATGGGAGCACTTGGCAAATTAAGCCATATACTTAAGGATCGAAAGATACCGCAATACCTTAGAACAAGAATATTTTAACAGTGTGTAGTATCGATGATAACATATGGAGCACAGACCTGAACTCTCACAAAGACAATGGTGAATAAATTGAGGACAACACAAAGAGCCATGGAAAGAGTTATGATACGGGTAACACTAAAAGACACACAGAGAAACGAATTGATTAGACAGAGAACAAAGGTCGTAGCTATAGTGGAGAGAGTCACAAGCCTGAAGTGCCGAATAGCCGAATAATTCGCTGGAGACGATGGGAAGGAAAGAGAGAAAGAGGAAGACCAATTATGCGATGGTATGACGACATAAAACAAGTGGCAGGATTTGGACTGACGAGAACAGCACAAAACAGAGAAAACTGGAGAAGAGGAAGGGAGGCCTATGCTCAATACTGGGCACCTTAAAAGGCGTGATGATGATTATGATGATATTATATACTTTAATTCATTCCAATGTATTCCTGGGTTTCAGTCAATTTCATTGTCACCAATTATGGCTTTATGTGATGATCCATGCGTTTCGTCCTTAATTAATTAATTATTAAATTTTAATTAAATAATTAATTAATTAGCTAATTAATTAATTAGCTAATTAAATCATCGCATGCATGAATTGAATGGACCTGGTAAATAAAAATTAAACAGCAGATATTGAAGATTACAGAGCAATTCCAAGAATGCAAAGAAAAGGCGAAATATAAATAGGTTTTTCGGGCACTCGCTCGATATCGAATAAAATAGGTAATTCAATATCCAACCAAATGTAAAGAAAGAATCATCTAAACATGCAAGTCAAATTTAGATCTCTAAACAATAGATTCTAGTCTTTTCCCGAACATGTTTATCCCGACTCATCACCTGAGAACCAAGGTCCCAAATTGTACTTTTTAATATGTGTGTGATTTGAATTTTAATATGTTAATTTTGTGAAAGTTTTTTTAATTGAATTGATAATAAATGTAAAATGGATATTTTAGACAAACTGATGATGGTGGATAAAGACACCGAAACGTATTTGTAACATTTTAAATAATAAACAATAAAATTGACTGAAACCCAGGAATACATTGGAATGATACAAATAATACCGACTAGAGTCTTGGCGTATATTTTTATTTTGTCAATTTCTCGAATAATTACTCAAATGTCTGATGTTTTTTAAAGCAAATTAATTATATGGTGTATATGATTGTAATGATATAAATTAATTATAATTTAAATCAGAAATATTTGAATTAAAAATCAATCGTTGCGTATATTTAATTGAAGTGAATTAAAAATCAAAATCACCCGACGAAAAATATATGAAATAAATTTTTGAGATTTGACTAAAAGGCAAACTAATCAGATGAACAATTTTTTTAAATGTTGACATCATTTTGTTGCAAAATTATTGTAGTTTGTTTTCATTGTCTAATAATTAATGTTTTTTACATGAATTGCCTTTTATGCCAAGCTTTTACGAGTTTTGATAAAAAAAACTGTGTAATAAAGCACTGAGGTGTTTGTTTTTCATATTGTATGACAAATTAAATTTTTTAAACTTAATATTTTCAAAAATTCTTTAAAGGGGTAATATCTTTTGAATAAGATTACCTTAAAAGCTTGCTGTCCTTCAATGTAACTCATCAACTCTTTTCCCATATCTGAGTTAACAAAGTTATCGAAATAAATGTGAATTCTTTCTATTACTGGAGGGAGGGCCCATGAATGTCCCGAATGACCTTCTGCTCGTTCTTCTGCTTCCGGTCCTATAAGCATTTATAAAAAATTATTGAAAATTGCCCGTCTCTGAACGGTTTTTTATTTAAAATGCGGCGCAATGATATTGTTTCAAACGTAATTTTCCGAAACAAAACAAATTTATTCATATGCAAGATGTATTCGAGAGTATGCTCATTACGATAAGGTGCTATACCTAATAATAAAATTACATGTATTTTCTGTTATTGTTTATTGATACAGGTTTTATGATATATTATATTTTATTTATGCAATGGTTTTATCTGGGCGGAACGAAATAAAATAACGTTGTTAGAAGTTTCGTAGAAGCAAATTTGTAAATTATTTAATATTCTAATTAATCATATAAATAATATAACAAATTAATACCAATAGTAAACTGAGTTGCAGAAAACATCAAAAGTCCTGTTCGCGAAATTAAATTTTGCAAATTTGGTCATCTTTCTATTTAAAATTTTAGGTTTAATTTATGTTGGGATCTACTTTGGTAGAACGTGATCAGTTTTTTTGGCTTTTCGACCCTCGTCAATGACATCTTTTCATGTGGTTTCGCAAGCACGAGTGGCTTGCATCCTCAGAGGTGTTTAGCTAGAAGGCTTACACTAATTTTTCCAGCCAAACGTATATAGTCTGTCACTCGTGCCTCCAAAATATCAGGAAGGAATTCTTTTCGACCGCAGCTTAAAACTAGCCAGCTTAATAAGATTAACTGTGAACCCGCTCATTACAAAAGTATTGAACTCTAATGAATTGAATCTATTGAGAAAGAAAACGAGGGCTAAAATTACTGTAGTTCCGAAAATATCGATGATAACTTTTGACACACTCTGTACAACCTAGTAAAAGTTTATATTGGAAATATATCGTCCAGAATGTATAAAATAAGAGATACAAATATAGAAATTTATTAAAGAAAACGCAAGTTTCGTTTGCTTTTAAAGCTTACTGAATTTAACGCATTTGCTTTTAAATCTTACTACTGAAACACTTGAATAGTTTTTACTATTAAAATCCCCAATTATGTTTCCTGATACCTTCCCTTCTCAATCAATGTTTGCATATCAAACATGCAGAATTAGGAAAAATTAGTATATTACGGTGTGTACATAGTAGTATATTACGGTGCAAGACGCCCGAGGCGAAGCCGCAGCGGCGGGGCTTCGACTTTCGCCTCGCGTACAGTATACTATTTTTCTTGATCCTCGGTGGAAACTAGCCGGGAAAAGTATAAGGTTTTGAAAAAAACGGCTTTGAAAATGTTAACATAACGTCCGAAACGATTTATCAACGAAATTCGCAGTTGCTAGTTACCAAGTCAGAAAGGTGCGTGGCGAAAGCTATTGTAATGGGTAAAAGTGATGCTTTCGCCATCGAAAACAGTGGCGAAAGTACGTACTTTCTACCAGGGGATCAAGAAACTTACTTATTACTTTATTAATCAGTCTAAATTTTTGACGTTTTGTTTAATGATTTACCTGTGAATGAGTTGATGGTATTCATAATAATTGGCAAAAAGTCCATGAAACTGGAACTGCTTCTGACATTTCCTTCGGTGCCTGCTTGACTCAGAAAGGAACTGGCCATTCCTATTACATTGCTCAGATCGAACGAATTATCTTTATCGATTAAACTTTCCTTGCCCTGAAAAAATTAGAACACATTATTATTATAAATCTCTATGGAAATGTAGTTTCTTAAAAATTATTCCATACTCCTGTAGTACCCTTTTAGCACGGAAGTCAAGGTACTTCTGGGCGGCGTCAAGAATGCTTACTACCCTTGGGATCAGTTTTTCCAATTTAACATCACGCTCTGTATCTGTTAGTGCATTGTATACGTATATGAGATCGTCTAATGGTTCAAGGATTTTCTAAAATTAGTGTTAGTACATTAGTTTGGATATAAGTTGAGAAATTATTAGCTCTGAAGACAAATTAGACATAAAGCAGATGAGAAATCAGTACAAACGTTGCTACCCGAACAGGTCAAGAAGCTGTTAGATTGGTAAGCAGATAGCGTACATGGAACACAACAAATACAGTACAGATTTAGTTTTGGGAATTTTTATATCCCACTCGTTTAAAAAAAAGGTACGGTTATTGGAAGAGCTGCATAAGAGAGGAAGTTTTAGAATAGCTAGTTCTCTTGAGAACATGTTCTCGCCGCATCAAACCTACCATTCCATATTTTTAATTTGGCGCGGCTAATATATATGGATAAAGTGCTTATATTTTTCGACAGTTAGTAAGAGAACTTCGGAAACTACATCTAAACCAGGAAGTTTTATTTTGAGGTATAGTTTTGAATTGGCTTATTAAAAATTGACACTTAGAGACATATGAAACTGATGTTTAGTAAATTTTAAGGTCTCTTTTAGTTTATGAAAAATGACACAAAAAAAACAACAAAACCCACTTTTAGTTTCACATGTGTATTTTGCAAATGGAAACCATATCTGATCAAGCTTTATTAAGCAAACAATTTCATTTAGATTCCAGTGATCAAGGCTATAATGGATTTATTTGGGAAATATATAAATTAATGTGTATATTTTCCTGACTGAACTTCAATTTATTTCAAAAATTCCTGGGTTTCAGTCAATTTTATTGTTTACCATTTAAAATGTTCACAAAATGGTAAACAATAAAATTGACTGAAACCCAGGAATTTTTGAAATAAATATAAATTCACTCCAATATATTCCTGGGTTTCAGTCAATTTTATTGTTTATTATTTAAAATGTTACAAATACGTTTCGGTGTCTTTCTCCACCATCATCAGTTTGTATGTTTAGATGTTTCTGCCTTCACATTTGATTGGACATTTCACATTTGATTGGACATTTCACATTTGATTGGAAATGTCCAATCAAATGTAAAGGCAGAAACATTTAAACATACAAACTGATGATGGTGGAGAAAGACACCGAAACGTATTTGTAAAATTTTAGATAATAAACAATAAAATTGACTGAAACCCAGGAATATATTGGAGTGAATTAAAGTACAGTCGAACGAAATAAATATAAATTAATATTATTATTATGTGGGAATTTGCCTGACAAACAATTTATGTCATTTGAAATATGTTTCTGGTCGATTTGCAATCGATTGGAAACGCTAATATTTTACTTATATTAATGATCATTGCCGTAATTTAAAAAATAGTAGTAGTAAACATCTTTATTTCTAAAAAAGGCTATCGACCTATCGGTCTTTCTGCCCATGTTTAATACATGTAGTCTTAATCTAAATAAAAAACAGAGATGCAAATTCTCTTATTCTAGGTTAATAATCTAATTAAATAAACTTTCCAATTCTAATGACAAGAAAAAATTATTTTATTGTCCAGTAGTCAGTTGCGTTTGTAAGTGTTCGAGTAGCGTTGATGTAGGGAAACGGAAGCGGGATTGTCTGGTTGGTCTTGTAAGACAAAGGGGATTCAGTTTGGTCCAGTTGTAGGGGTTGTTTGTTTATTTTGTCTGTAGATGTATGAGTCTTTCCGAAATCTTTGTCATGTTTGTGCGTTCGTATAGTAGTTGGGTGGAGGGGTTGTGTAGTGGGTTTTGGGGGTGTCTTATTCGTGTTATTAGTCTTAGTGCAATTTGTTCTGTTGTTTGTATATAACGTTTGGTCCTTTCTGTTCTGTTGGTCATGAGTATATGTCCATAGTCTAGCAAGGGTCTACAAATAGCTTCATATATTTTGGTGGCGGTGTTTGTGCTAATTCCTCTGTCTTTGTAGGTTAGTGATCGGAAGTGTTTTGTTCTCTTTATTGTTTCTGCCCTGATGTTTCGTATGTGTTTAGTGAATTTTAGTTTGTGGTCAATTGTGATTCCAAGGTATTTTACGTCGTTTTTTGGTTGTGTCGTTTGGCCGTCTGCAGTTATTGTAGGGGGTCAGCGTTGAGTCTGTGGTTTGTGAGCAGAAGTTGTTTTTTTGACGCGTTTGGTGTTAGTCTCCATTTATAAAACCATGTCATTGTGTTGTTTGTTAGTGTTTGGAGTCTTTGAGCTGCTCTCTCAGTAGTTTTGCCATGTACAATAAGTGCCGTGTCGTCTGCGTATTGTAATATGTATGCCGATCTGTCGATTTGATTTTTGTCTGGTAAGTTGTAATTGTATATGTCATGGCCGTATATATTGTAGAGAAACGGTGAGAGCGGGGATCCTTGAGGGAGCCCTTGTTCAGGGGAAACAGAAAATGACAGTGTTTTGTCAATTCGTACTTGTAGTTGTCTGTTTTCTAGTAAGTTTTTTATGGTGTGTAGTAGATATGTTGGTGTGTGTAGTTTGTATAGTTTGTATAGTAAGCCTCTATGCCAGACACTTTTGGACTCTAACCCTCTATGCCAGACACTCAAAAGCTTTATTAATGTCCATAAACAGGCAAGCTGTCTTTCTGTCATTTAGGTTGGTTGTTTGTGTATTGTTAGTCAGAGTGAAGATTGGGTGAATAGTCGAGTGCTGATGTTTGAATCCGTTTAAAAAATATTTGGCGGTAATTTTAGGATTAATTGATATTTTAAAGTAATTTTAAAATTTAAGGGTAGCTAACATTTTTTGTAATGACGATGCCATGTAATAATGCTTTGGACAAACCCATTTTGTAAATCTTGAACGCGACGCTGAATTTTTCAATTCTTCTATTAGCAACTAATATGAAACAGTAAAAAGCGTTTACAGTTTTTAAATGCGTTACATGATTTTGGAGGATCAAAAATTGATTTGAGTAAGACAATTAAAATTACAATTCTGTCTATAGAAGCTTTTACACATCTGCTGTAGCTTTCAAAGTTTATGTGGCCAAACTATCGAATAAACCTTTTTTATAAATCCATCACCGTTGTTATGAAATTTTAAATTTATTGTACTAAATGTTCTGTTATTGATGTACTTATTAAATATATGTTTAACTTACAAACCATTTTTTTTGTTTCAGTTTTAAGCTCTCCAATTAGTATTGCATTTTATTTGGATATTCGTATCAATTCTAAAAACCTGCTTTTTACAAGATATTTAATTGCAATAAGAAATCTTTGATACAAAATAATAATACATTCCTCGTTACACCATCTTTCTTGTCTCTAACTTAGGCAATTCCTTCAAAAACAGTACAGGACAGAAATGATCAAATATGTTATTTTTTAATTGCAATTTGTCAAAACATATTTAACTATATTTAACTAAACTGTTCAACAAAATCAAAGTTTCACTGACAAATTTGGACAAACTTTGGAACTTGATAAATCTGACTGCTTAGAGCGAATTCACTTCTGCTTGACGCGTTATTTAGTGCAATTCTTTTTGGGTTAGTGCGTGGATTTGTAAAAAATTAGTGAGTCAGATAAAGGTTCTACTAAAATTTGAAAGAAAGTCTGTCGTCAGGCTTCTGAGGAGCACCAAAGAAAGTTAGAACATTTTTTGCCTCTTGCGTTTGTTTTCGTATCGGCCACCGTTCTCGTGTTATTTGCATGTGTTTCAAAAAAATACCTTTATTTTTATTTGATTGAGACAAAGTAACTGCAAAATTTAACTTCTTGTGTTTTCAAAACGAAATGTTAGCAGACCTATGTTTATCCGAGCTTTTTTCTTAGTGTGAAACATAGTTCTAAAATTAATGCACAATTTTGAATAACACTGTTTTTAATCATAATATTGCGTCTACTTACTTAAAAAATAAGCGCTAGGCAAATTATTGTTTTAAAGCAACATTATCTACAAGTATTTGCAGCTCAAATTCCATTTGAAAGATACCTGAACTTCTATTCAATTTAATTCAAACATTCATCATAAAATACTATATAAGTGTGCAATTTGCCAAAAATTATGAATATATGTGCATGTAATAAATGGCATTATTTATTTTTACGCAATGTTTCACTTTTTCTCTACTGGTTTTACAACTATGTCCCAAGCTAAACGCGTTGTGGTCCGCTAGTTCAATATATTTTCTTTGCTCATTATTCCGACTTTACGCATCCGGACTAGTAAACGTTTCGTTGTAAGGGATGAAAATGTTTTTGATCAATATGAATTCTGCCAATTAAAGATTTCCCACATGTATGAACGGCACAGTCCCCTGTCAAGCAAGAATGAACTATCACTTAGTAGAAATCAGTTTCTAGAACTTCGAAAGAATTAATCCTGCAAGTGAGTTTTAGTTACTTTATTAGCGCAATTTTAAGCCATCTATTTTATTCCATGGATGTTTCGTTTTGTATATACATTATTTATTTACCCATTCAATCACTTTAACATGAAAACTTCTTATATAACATTTCTTTCAGATTGTTTAAAAATACTAAATTTACTTTTATGTGATACGTGGTCAACATTTCCATTGTGCTTAAAAAGTTCATTTCCAATCGACTTTAGAAAAGCGGAAGTAATTTGCAGTTGAGTATGTTTTTTCAATTTAAAATGTCATTTAGAATGTAGATCGAGAACAAATTGAATTCATCCGATTTCCGTTGTTCCAAGTTCCTGAAAGTTCCGGACTATTGGCACGAAGACATTCTTGAGAGATTTAAACATTTTCCCTGTTGTTTTCACAAACAAAACATTTAAAAAGCTAAATAACACGTTCCGCGTATGGCTGATTTCTGCTAAATGAACATCAATCCAACATGGTTAGTATTTGTTAGTACGAACTTGGAGTTTGGGTCCAGCAGCAGTTTTAGCCAATTTAACAAACAAGGGAAAGTTTTCTCGAACGAAATTTAAATCAAAGCCACCCGTTTGCTTATCGATTGGAAACTTTTTGCCCAAAGTACGAATACTATCGCTTTTCTCCTCCTTTTCTGGTTGTGGTGTTGCTGCTTCATCCTGTAATTATGGTGTTAGTCGAAAATGTAAAAATGTTTAGTTAAAGAAAAGAACTATAAGTGTTGATTATTGATGGAATTAATTGGGTTTTTAATTAAATCCAGCAAAATACATTAAAAAATGCTATTGGACAAAGCGGGTTCTTTTCAAATATGCCAAAATTGACAAACATAAATTTGGTCATAGGAAATTAACGTCGTTTCTCTCGAGGTTTGTCGTTGTACATTTTACAAAAAAAATCACACTTGAAACTGAGATAATTGCATCAAATGAAATCTTAAATTTGTTATGGTAATCTTAAAAATAATGTATTTGATTCATATGAACATTTAAAGTTTTTGTCAATATCTCGATTTTCAAATGCGTATTTTAAAAATATATGTCTATATATTTATATTTTGTTTATATCTATTATACCACTCTCTTACCACATCTCCAGAAGAACGACGTGTCGATTAAAGTTAGCTTAAAGATTATATATAAATATACTTGAAGAAAGCACCACGGTAAAATGCCCAGAGTTAAGTGTCAAGTACATTTAAAATTTGAAAAAACTGAGATATTCTCTTGAACATTTGCTCATTTTATTAAATAAGAAAAACAAACGAAGAAAATCAGTTATAAGTAATACTCATAAACAGCACTTACTGACAAAAAAATAACCATAAATAATGAATGATAAGTAACAATATTAAGAGTGAAAGTAATTATTAATAATGGTGAACTTAATGGTGTTGTGGAAAGCATTAAATTTATCCAGTGTGTATTCAATTTTATGGTTTGTGGATAAATGGATAAATTTATTGCTTTCCACAACACCATTAAGTTCACCGTTGAGCAGGACAACGACAACTCAATAAAAAATTATTATTAATGATAAAAAATACAGCAAGCTTTTTACATTTTTTATTCGTTTAAATACTGCATTTTGACCACTCTTGCCAAATAATGTTTCAAAAATTATTTTGAGCAGAAGTTACATAGCAGACTTTGATACAGATTTATTTATTAGGTTCCGACCACTTACCTTTCTTGCTTTTTTATTTTTTCCTGAAGTTATCTTTGGATGCTTCGATTTTTTTGGCTTCCTCTGCTGGCCTTGAGAATTTGCAAACATGTTCACCAAATTTCCAATCATTTCCGGATTCAATCCATTTCCACTTCCTTCTTTTCCTGACGTCAACAAAGAACCTAGACCTTGCAGAAGGGCACCAGCATTACCTTCTCCTGGAATAAATAAATATTTTTAAAATGTTACGGTAAAATGTAAATTTAACCTTTACCTTCTTTCTGTCCGCTGGAAGAAGCTAAGATGGAACCAAGTCCTTGTAAAATGGCACCTGTTGGATTACCATCGTCATTTTTTCCATTCTGAGAAACGCTTCCCATAAGAGATCCTAGTCCTTGCAGTAGAGCTGCGGCATTATTTCCTCCTCCTGTGAGTAATGTAATTGCTCATTATGTCAAATATATGGTACATACAGAGAATTGTGGAACTGTACAGAGGAAGTTTGAGGACGTTGCGCATAGAAAAATCATTTTGCTCAAAATAGTTTTTTACAGTTTCAAGTAGCAATTTTTTGACTCGAGAACAGCAAAGGTGTGAGATGTTCAAATAATACTTTAAATTTTTCTTACAAGTTTGCCTGAGTTTGTGTTATGCAGTACATCTGATAAATTATCTGTTCTATCTAAAGCATGAATCAAAACCTGTACAAATAACTGCATCTGTTATATCTACGAATTATAAGGCTTTTGACCCGCTGATTAAGCTAAAAGCGTCACGTAAAGTGGTCGGTCTCCAACTCTATCATTTATAAGGCCATACCTAGTTTAGACATTTGGTAAAATCAATTAACTATTTGAAACTTCGTAATCCTTTAATCAAATGGTTTGGTTTAGTTAAACGTATGATGTCCTCATTTAAATATGTTAATAGAAAAACGATTCGTCTAAGTAGCCAGATAGTCTAAGAGCCAGAAGATGTGTCTGAAATATAAACTTTTAATGCTTTTGGAAGCCTTCAGTGTCGCTAATCATATTGGATCAAATGCAAAATAAAATTAAGAAACCAGCAGTCGCTCTAGTTTTTAATGTGATAACTATTGAACATTTTGGGGGCCTAAGAAAAAATCGTATATTATTACTCTTCGGCACTTTTCTCTAAATTTTGTTTACACGAAAACTCAAGTTTTTCAACAGTTTCTGATGTGGACGTGATTTTATAAATTGTTGTGTTAAAACGCCTTTTAATGTCTCTTAAGGAGTGGAGCATTGCTTAATTCGGCCAATTTTTTACTAATAAATATTTTAATTTTTCTCAGTTATCAGTTAAACAATTTTAGCGGCATTTTCCAGCCATTTACCTACATGAAGTGGTTCTCTCCAAGTTAAAGCGTTGCTCAATTTTTCAATTTACTTTGTGCTTTTAAATTGTATGTCATTTATTAGAACATTTTTGTCAGTGAAATACCTTTAGTGGCTTTGCAGCGTTCGGAGTGGCCCGCAAAACCTATTGTATTATTGTATCTACAACTGTTATATAATGACTATCATTTGGCACTCTTTCAAATGTTATAATGATCTTTATTGCCGCACTAGTGCTTTTTTAAATTTATTACAACACTACTGTTTTATTAATATATTAAGTTAAATTAACCTCAAGGAGACTTCTTGGTATTTCTTCCGTGATTTATCGGGCACAAGATCCGAAACAACATTAAAAGGTTCGTTCTCAATACCAGATGGCAGATCATTGCTTGAAATCATTTTAAAATGTACAATCTTAAGACACAACTTTGACAATGATCGACAGAAGCAATTTAGTGCCAATCGTACCTATGCCTGTTGCTAAAGTAATACAAATTCTTATTGCCTGTGTTCTGTATTCAATTTTGTAACTTATTATTTTTACTCACATAACCATTAAAATAATAATCGTTATAGTTGTAGATAAAATATTGTAGGTAACTCGTAGGATATTATATTATTAACGCATGCATGTGAAGATTTGCACGAAGAGGCCGTAGGCCGAGTCGTGTAATCACATAAGTGCGTTAATAATATAATATCTAATCTACGTAAATAACTATTAACAGCGAGACTAGAAATGCTCCAAAACACCACAGAACAGGTGAATTCCAGATACAATAAGAGGAAAGAAAAAACAGCAGCACAGGCAAAAAATCCTAGAACTACAAGCGAACCACCAACAGGGGGACATGAGGAGTTTCTATAGGGGAATTGCAGCACAGAAGAAAGGATATCAGCCACGATCCACGAGGAGGTTGAATAGGGAAGACGGCACAGTAACTACATCAAAAATTGAAGTCCTTGATACATGGAAGAACTACTTCGCCGAACTTCTGAACCGACCAAGCCAACAAGAACAACGAGAGAATAATATCCATACTGCCGAAGCTAACCTGTGTCCTCCATTACTTGAAGAGACTAGACAAGCTATAAAAAATCTCAGGAACAACAGAGCCCCCGGTCGTGATAACATACCGGCAGAGTTTCAAAAAGGGCTAACCCAAACACGTGCATGGACTCATGGAACTAATATGGACTAATCCATCCCAGAAGATTGGAAAGAAGGTGTGATAGTCCCAATACACAAAAAAGGTGACAAATTGATATGCGATAACTATCGTGGCATTACTCTCCTTAACAAGGCCTATAAAATACTGTCAAACATCCTGTTAGATCATATTACCCCCGTATTACCCCCGTTACATAAGAGATTAAGGGAGAATACCAAGGTGGGTTCCGAGGCGGAAGGTCGACAACGGATCAGATATTCACTATTAGACAAATACTAGAGAAATGTCGGGAATTTAACAAGGATCTGCACAACCTGTTTATAGATTTCGAATAATCAGGGTACGCCTCTGGAATGCTATGGAAGAACTAGGAATATCAAAGAAACTAGTATGGTTGGTCAGAGTTTGTCTGGAAGGATCGAAAAGTTGCGTCAGAATAGACGGTGACTATAGTGAAGTTTTTGCAATCAACAGGGGCCTAAAGCAAGGAGATGCTTTGTCCCTGCTGCTGTTTAACATCGCGCTGGAAAAAGCCGCTAGGACAGTACCAACCCCCGTTCAAATTTTCGGACCAAATGGACCTAATCTACTTTTGGCATATGCAGATGACTTGGACATGATGGGTGGAAGGACGGTAAAGGTGAAAGGGAACTTTGTCCAGTTAGCAAAGGAGGCTAACAAGATGGGCCTGCGTATAAATGAAAACAAAACAAAATATATGCACGTCACAAGAAATGCCGAGCGCGATCGCATAATGCAAAACGTCACCATGGACGAGTACAACTTTGAACACGCGCAAGCCTTCAAGTACTTGGGTGTCATCGTAACATCAGATAATAATGTGCGAGAGGAAATCAAACAACGCATCACCCAAAGCAATAGATGTTTAGATGCACTAAAATCGATGATGATGTCCATTCTGCCATCAAGACATACCAAGATTCTAATGTATAGGACCATAATACGGCCAGTAGCGACGTATGCATGCGAAGCCTGGACACTAACAGTACAAGACACTCACGTACTTCGAAGATTTGAGAGGAAGTGTCTGCGAAAGATATATAGCCCTCACCGTGAACCTCACCTCAGAACTTGCGCAACTGTACCCAAGCCCGGACATCATCCAAGAGATTAAGGCGAGTAGACTACGATGGGCAGGGCACGTACAAAGAAGCCGGAATACATGGCTGATAAAATCGGTATGGGAAGAAGCGCCCCGAGGAAGAAGGCCACTAGGTAGACCAAAACTAAGATGGCGAGATAACATCCGAAAGGACCTCTCCATCCTTTACTTGACACGTGTCAAGAGACAGCGGAAAACCGGACGAGATGGAGGCAAATAGTGGAGTAAGCCTTATGTTTTTAGTGTATTAACTAGGATTTGACTTTGTTCTTACCAGCGTTATTGCCACCTCCAAGTATAGAGCCCAGTCCTTGTAAAAGAGCAGCTGGATTGTCTTGTCCATCACCACCAGCTCCCTGCATTGCACCAACTATGGAACCTAATCCCGATAAAAGTTCCAAGGGGTTGATGTCATCTGCAAATAAAAAGTATTAAGCATATCTGGAGTTTACAAAAACTGGTTGGCTAAAAGCGCCACGTTTGAATAAAACAGCCGGAGTTGTTCAGTTTCAAATGTCGTCTTATGATTTTCCTGTTAACATAACAGCAAAACTAGCAGAAATCCACAAAAGACTTGAAAATGTCGAATTTCGGTTACTATCGTGCAAATTACGGAAATTGAGAAATATTCCAAATTTTTTGTCAGTTACTTTGAACCATTGTTATTATGACAATAAAACATTTGTTGCGTTGGATTTTGGATCTTGGTGTATTCCAATAAAAAATGTCGTTAATTCTAGCTAGATCCAATTTTTTCAGATTTTACTTCTTGAAACCTTTGCTGGTCTTCTAAAGGTCAAAATGCTACAAAATGATTAAAGTTGCTTTACTGAAACGTGCCTGTTAAGACGTTTAATCCGAACAATGCCAAAATGTACTTGTGGCTGCTTTAGAATATCGGATATTTACATGCATACAGTGTAGTGCAAAATGAAATCATCAAATTATATGGCCATTTTCCAACCAATTTTACGCACTTAGCTACCAAATTTTGTTTAATCTAACTATAGCTATGGCTTGGAGCATTATTGTCAATTATATCGTTTTTCTAAAATTGACGGGAATTTTTTTTTTACCAATGGAACCGTATACATTTTATGCGATTGTCGAATTCCGCTTGAAATTCTGAATACTTCTTATTAGAAGCTTAGCTTCTGGCATTTAAAGTAATTGAAAAAACTGAGAAAAAACTACATATTATCTTTTAATTTCAACTTGTACTTTAATGAAAAATTTATAGTATTTCATTAGAAATCAATACATTTCTGTCAATTTCAGAAATACGCGATACTTTACGGCAAGGCCAAATCCACGCTTAGAATGGGCGTAATTTGGTACTTGCAAAAAAAATATTATACAAATCTGGTAGGGGTATTGCGAGATATTTTGATTACTCCATACTTTTGGACCACACTATATGTCGTTTAACGTTGCACGTTTTCCGATTCCGAGTTTCCAGGGTATTAAATATTGTTTTTTTCAGATCTTTATTTACCGTTTTGTTTCGTAGTTAGTTATTTTATAGAGCAATTCCTTTCATGTTCTTTTCTTTGATTGCTGCGTCCAATACATGCCCATTTTGTGTTATGTTTGTGTGTATACAGTGTGTCCAGTATAAAATGATGTACATGGGGATATTGGAAACCGTTAAAGATACAGAGTGGACCAAATGGGAAAAAAGTTGCTCAATTAAGTGCCTATAAATAATCTGTCATCAACTCCTTTGAACCTTTCTTATGGGCGCCATATTAAATTTCTGCATTTTTAAATTCCCCTTTAAATATGCTCTTTAACCATGTATAACATGTTTATGTTCGGTCAAGATAAATAATTAAAATTAAAAAAATTAAGATTTTATGGTGGTTTTTTTGATCAGATGAAAATCCATGGCTAGTTCATTAGTCATCAGTCAAGTTAGGCACCAAGTTAGGTTTGGATTTAACGCCTGGTTAGGTATTGTGGGTACCCACGTGATTGGACCATTTTTTTTTAATGAGAACTTAAATTCCGGGAGATATTTGAACCTCTTACAAACTAACGTAGCGGAAGCACTTATGGAAGTTCCAGTAGCTACCCTTCAAAACTTGTATTTCCAACAATACGGCGCGCCGCCACCTAATGGACGTAGAAGTAGTAGTAAATATCTTTATTTCTAAGGCTATCGACCTATCGGTCTTTCTGCCCTTGTTTAATACATACAGTCTTAATCTAAATGAAAACAAATATGAAAATTCTCTTATTCTAGGTTAACAATACTATTAAATAAATAATATTTCAGTGGCAAGAAGGAATTATTTTATTGTCCACTAGTCCGTAGCGTTTGTAAGTGTTCGAGTAGCGTTAATGTGGGTAATGGACGTATTATCACAGAATTTTTAAATCACGAATTTCCCAACAAGTGGATAGGCAACCTGGGACCAGCAAGATGACCTGCGAGATCTCCTGACATAACACGGCTTGATTTTTTTGCATGGGGTTTTCTCAAAAATGTGGTATACTGTAGGTCATACGAAACCGAAGAGGAGCTGAGACACGCTGTTATAGAAGCTGTTAACAGAATTACCCCAGAAATAATCAGAAAATCCTGTGAAGCAGTAATGAGACGATGTATGTTGTGCGTGCGAGAAAACGGTAGCTTAGTTGAACACCTACTTTAATCCTAAAATGTTCCTTGTTCTTTTGCAGTGTTCGATGTATGATCAATAATAATTTAATAAGTAATAATTAATAGAAATATCAATGCCTACTACCATTAAATCTTAATTTTGTTAATTTTAATTATTTATCTTGACCGAACATAAACATGTTATACATGGTTGAAGAGCATATTTAAAGGGGAATTTAAAAATACAGAAATTCAATATGGCGCCCATAAGAAAAACAAAAGTTGACTTCGGCCCCACTGAACATAGTGGGCCTAGATTATTTTTTACTTTATTTTCAAATTCACGCACATTTCTTACCCCCACCCTGAAAATTTTGTTATTGTATCTTTTATAATAAACACGATATAAAGAATTTTATACGCACTTTTTTCTTTTTTTCCTTGTATATCCGTTGCTATTCCGAGTTCAAAGAAGTTGATGACAGATTATTTATAGGCACTTGATTCCGTAACTTTTTCCCCATTTGGTCCACCCTGTAACTCTAACGGTTTCCAATATCCCCATGTACATCATTTTATACTGGACACACTGTATATTTGTATATCTTACAAGTTTTCATTATTTTCAAGTTTTAAGATTGGTTGTTTGTTTCCAAATACAAATATATTCTGCTTCACTGATGTTTAACTATAATTCCCATGTTTTATATTATTGAATTAGCTTTCAAGTCATGTACTTTACATCTTCATAGTCTCGTGCGATAAATATTTTTGTGTTCATTTTTCCATTAGACAATACGACATTTCAGATAGCTTGGACATATTGTCGAATAAATACAATAGTTTGCTTCGCAATCTCTGTATAGTGTTTCAACCATTTTGAAACTGCCTCTTAGTCTTAGAGGTATAGATTATAGATATGTGGTCATAAGCCACTCCGTTCGAAGTCAAAAAGCGATCGTTTTCGTGGGGATTAGAGTCGAAGATCGATGGTATTCTTTGGTCACAGATTTCCAATTGTGTCAAAATGTGAACGTCTTTTAGAGAGCAGACCTTCAATTGGATAATGCTTTCTGCTTAAAGAAAACCCCAAACACGCTCAATCTTAGTATTTTCAATTTATTAGATGTAGGGTAGAATAGAAGTGTAGACCGTTATATAATTTAGTACATATATTTATAGAGCTATCGGGCAATCTTTGCCAATGCTGGATTAGTTTGAATTAGGTCTATAAATTTTTTTTGTTAAAATAAATTGTTTCTAAAAAAATATTGCACAACGCTCCAAGCAATTCCAAGCATGATATCGCCGGCATGAATTGTGCCTGAATACTCAATATCCAGGGAGTTGTATAAAAGTAGGCTCATCTGTTCAATGTAAGTTTCTTGAGCAAAATGAATACGAAATTTCATAATATCAAATTTTACTTAGGACACCGTGTTAGATTTAAATGCTGTGAACGTTTGAGTTATATTTTCGTTAAATGCTAAATGCTTCTTAACTAGTTTCACCACCAAGTTTTGTGGGTGGGGGTTTTTATTAACGTTCGAAAGTTCACATTTTTAATTCGTTTGGTTGTAACTCTAAGAAGGCTCTAGTTGCGATACTGTCAAGCCAATTTAAACAACACGTTTTACGTTGTGTTTTAAAATACTAAGTTTCTTCTGGTCACGTCTTGTTTTTTAATGTTTTTCCCACAAACATATGATGAAACTCGGAAACCCGTAGGATGTTCGTGATGTTTCACTTTAAAACTTTTGAGTACTACGACGTGCTTGTTACAAAGCAAGTAATAAATAGAAGACGATTGTAGCCATAATGGATATCAGGTAGCCTAATAGGTCTTAAAAAAAGGCAACATTTTCTCTCATTCTGAGGCATTTAACTGTATGGATGACCAGAAAAAGTTCAAATCAATATTAGTTTATTTTTAGCATATTTTAACCTATTTTAATTTATATACTTTCAATCTTCTTTTTAAATGTTTAATGCTTCGTTTTTTTTTGCCAATCAGACTTTCGACTCAATTTTTTGCAGGAATTTTTGACTGTTTTATTCAGTTTCTAAACATTCTAAAATATAGTGCTTGTCCTTATTTTACACCCAATAGTATATTTTCAGCCTTTTCGAAATTATCTATACACATAATAATAGATAGTTTTATTGAAAATAACAGCCGATTCAATAGTAATTAATAAAATAACATTGTTCTGATTATAAAACCTATATGTACTAGATTTTTCAATGCAAGCCCGCAGTAAGGTTTTAACTAAACATTGAAGCTAAATTCAGCTGTTAGGGATGAATAGATCCAAAACGGGTTCTGAAGATGTCTCTTTTGAATCATATGGATACTTCATCAGCATCACACATTCGTTATGATCAATATGCCTACTTCCTTGTCGAATACACATTGCGACTCTTTTATTGAAAGAAAATCCGCTATTAAGAAAACTTGTGGATTCAGTTCGAATTGTTCCGATTCAAGTATGATTGCAGTGAAGAACATGCAAGCGTTCTTCATTTAATTTTACTTCCATAAGAAGAAACCTTTACGAAAAAACTAAATAGAAGAACGGAGTGAATTTAAATTGGATGAATATGGCCATTGAATCCTTTGAAAACGAAGTGGCCGCCACCAGTACGCCAACCAATCCAGCGATTAAAACATATATCGTTCAGATAGTTTTCGTACATTTCGACCTTAATGTCGAAGACCACAGTCTGGTTGAAACGACACATTCTCTTTAAAGCCAAATTTAAGACTTAAGGTAATTCCTTAAAAGAAAAAAAAAACAGCGGAAAAAAGCGTTAAAACTTTTAAAGTGAAATATCTCAAAAATGCTCTTGGATACCGATTTCCACCACGATTTTAAAGTGAAAAATTTCAAAAATACTCTTGGATACCGATTTCCACCACTATGACTTGCTGTGAAGAAAACATAAGATTAAATACATTATCGAAAAAAATATTATTATATAGTGTGAATTTTTAAATTGTTACAAAGCTATATCTCAGAAACGGTTTCAAATATATTTATAAAACTTTGGGAAAGTAAGACATGGGTACCGGAACTTGGTTTAACATGTGTTAGATAATTCTACTCACGCGCCCTCTTTGAGAGGCAGAAATGACTTTGGAAATTCAAATAGATAGATATATTTTTGATTATGAATTTTGATTCTACATGAAAAGGTAAAGTGATGGTGACTGCTTCCTCAACCTCAGATAATATGAAGGGGAGAACTCGCTCTGCCTGCTTGTTAGTAACAACTGAAATGTTGGCACGAGTGCGAAATTCTTTTAGATGAAAAGCAGTAAAGTGTTTGAAAGTTGAAGACCTGGATTTTGAACATCTTCTGAAACATAGTTGATTATTATTAATAAACATAACCATTCACATAATTTAATAATTTATTTTATTTTTATTTACGTCGGACGTCATAATTCTCGAACTAAGTGATAAAATGACAGAAAAAATTGTACAAATACGTAGTTTTTCATGTAGAATCAAATTTGATAATAAAAAATATATCACTCTGTTTAAAATTCTAAAGTTGCCTTCCTCTCTCAAAGAGAGAGCTTGAGTAGAATAATATAGATAATACTTGAGTAGAATAATGTAATATGTTAAAACATGTCCCTCTACCCATTTCCTACTTTCCCAAAATTTTACAGATATATTAGAAACCGTTTCTGAGATATAGCCACACTTTGAACAATCCCCTGTATAGCTCGCAAAAAAGTTCTAGGGTTTCAAATGACTTCCGAGTACTGAAGCTAGCGCACTCTAGAGTTACAACCAAAGGAATTGAAAATTTGAATTTATCAAGTCAACAAACTCTTGACCAATTATGTGGTAATAATTAATAATGGAGCTAGTTAAAAACTAAAATGATATTTTATTGAAATTTTCGGTGGGTACCGAAACGATATCACAAATTGGAAAATCATTTGTTAAAACTCATAGTAAATGTGCTTAATGAACTTGTTTTGGTGCATTTAATATTAATGTTTGGTGTGGTGCTATTGGGAATATTTTTGGGTCAATTAATCTTCAAAAGTATTTACAATTTCTTCTGCAAAATTTTACCGAGTTGCTTGAAGATGTTAAAATTCATTTAAGGAGAGACTTGTAGTTTATGCAACTCAGGCAATCACAAATATGACTAAACCTTTAATCGACGTCGATTTTTGGGCTCATTTTGACATTGGTCATCAAGATGACGCCAAATCTTCTTAAATTGAAGCAATCTCATAATAAAGACGCCATTTAAAGTTAATTCAAATCACATTTTTGCCTGAATAATTATTAGTAAATTCTGTCCGCATTTTTCGCGACTTCCACTCCGGCTAGGTTTTGATTCACGGGCGTCAAAATTGAAGATGGGCTGTGCTCCCAAATGAGCCCTCTAAAAATCACGATTTTTCGTTCGATGTCGTTTTGAAAGAGAAAACGTTGAACTTTATTTTATAACTGAAAAAAAAAAACGTTACACTTTTTTTAGTCAAGACGTGATATTAGACACGTCAATTGTGCCTTCTAAAATGTTTATTCCACTTTTAATTTACGTCGTTTGGTTGCCTGTGAAGACGGAGCACCAACGCATTTTTCGCGATGGTGTGTGCCACGAAACTAGTTCAATTTCAGTTCAAGTTGAAGTGGAGTTAAAGACAAGGTAAAGTGTAGATTTGGGAAAAGTTGTATGATACTCGTTTAATGTCGACGCATTTAGTTTTTACAGCGCAAGATAGCCCACTGCTAAGTTCAATCACAGATCAAGTTTAGTTTGAGTTTAGTTGAACCCAGGCTTAAGCTACCATTCTACAAACCGGGCTTTAATATACCCTTTTGTGTGCTACCCTTTCTGTATCTCACCCAGTACAGATATAAACACAGAACGTCGATTTATGTTGTGACCATTTGACAATTTATGGTATTTACTGGCTGCTTTATTATAAACCAAATAAAATGATCTTAAAATGTAAGTTACCTTGCGATTTTTTCGTGGAGCTTCGTTTCTCAACTTGCGTATCACCACTTTCGCTGTTAAAAATACTGCCTAAACTTTGCAGTAATTGCCCTGAGTTTTCATTAGAAGCTAAATTCTGCAAAACGTTGCCCATTAGCTGTTTTGCTCCTTCAGATTGTATGAAACTATTTACCTAAAATAAAATCAAATAAATGGAATTTACTCCGTCTTTGTATTTATGGTTACTTACCATTCCTCCAATATTCTCCAGATTTTGTTCTTTCATGATTTCCTTAGCTATTCCAGCTAGAGGGCTTTCTTCCTGTGAAGGAACTTTGTTGTCCGTAACATCTTGAATAGATGCACTTATGAGACTAAGAATGACTAGAGATAGTAGTTGTTTATCGGCCATTGGTGAGAGCTGGAAGTAATTGATTTTTACATGTTTTATAAAATTAATTTTTCTATTTTAATTCACAGAGTTTTGTGTTGCATTATATGGAAATTTATCTTTTCGTTCAGTACACGTGTTCGCACCCGGTTGCTCGATTACTGTGAGTATTGCAATAAACTTTTTATCGCCAATTACTGTTGTTCTTTTTACTACCTACACTAAATTTTTTAGCTACTGGGAAACGTACATTTATTATAGTACATGTATTACGATTAACACCTGCACTGCACCATAACCACAACTAAAAACATGAACTAACTGATTCGTTTTGCCATAAATATATCTAAAATGGTTCTGAAGTTATAGATAAGACAATTTCAAGTACTCAACAGTAGAAACAAAACAAGCACACAGTTTACATTGCCATTGAATTTATTATCGCATTTGCCTGAGACAACAGGTGTGAGTTTCAGTTTAGGAATTAGATGGGCTTAGTACAAAAATCTGCTTCATACCTCGATTTTAGGATGGAAACACTTTCAGCACACCCTAAACTTGAAACACAGAGTGTGTTTAACTCACTTGATCACATAATGTCGTAAATAATAAGTATTTTTTAATTTTTAATAAATTACTATATACATAAGTTTGACAATTGCCATGTAGATTCCGCAATTCCGCAAAATTCTTAGTCAGCTTGCATTGATCATTTGCATTAAATGCAGTCTTCTTGGACTGATTTATTCATATATAGCATTTTTGACAGTGATATATTTAGTCCAAAAACAATAGGCTCTGTATCTTATAGCAACTTTTGAGTCTACACTAATTTATCTTCAGAAAAGGTGACTTATTCGAAATGTTGCAAAATCATCTTACTTTGGATATTTTAATTACAGATTAGCATCTGAAAAATGTACATCAGGTTTATTCCATAAAATATTCTGTCTCAATTTTTTCTGAACATTTATTTTAAACAGCATAAAATATCAGCCTAAGTCCCTTTTTGTTTAACCTTCTCATGGATAAAATTATAAATAAAGGAACAGATCTTAACCTCGGATACAGACTGGGTGACAAAAGGATTGGTATGGTCTGTTACGCCGATGATGCAGCAATTATTCCCAAATCAGAAAACGACCTGCAGAGACAACTCTTGCACTTCTTCCAAGTAAGCCGGGAACTCAATATCAATATTCCTATCAAAAAAACCAAGTGTATGATAATCGCCAAAGATCCGTTCGGATGTAAGCTAGTGGTGGAGGACAATCCCATAGAATAGGTGATGCAATTCAAATATCTGGGCATATCTGGGATCTGAGGAGCCAGATTAACGAAGCATCCGCACCATCAGGATATCTACAAGATATAGTCTGGTCAAACCCGTACATGCGCAATGATAGCAAAATTAGAATCTGCAGAATTAACAGATCGACAGATCTCCAAGAAATAGAAGAAGAAGAATAAAATATGGCAGAAAATTGCTAGTTTAGTCGACAACGGAAATATAAATAATAATAAAGTTAGCAGTAGCGCACACTTCACATACAACACCCTGTATAATATTATGTACAGTCACGCCATATACTGCTGTATGAATTTCACAATATAATTAATTCTTGCCTTGCTTTATCTATGAAATATCGACAAGAAAAAATACAGTGTGTTCCAGGATTGACGTAACACTAGATTATGGAAAGAAATCGTCTTCTTCTTCTTGACATGATCTATATCATCTGCAAATGCCAGTATCAGGTTTGGTCCACTGCTTGAAAAAACTTCTACGTCAATGTTAGCTCGTTTGATCGCTGCGTCCAAAGCGATATTGAACAGTATTGGAGACAAACTATCACCCTGTTTCAAGCCGTTGTCCACCATAAAGTTTTCTGACATGTACTCAACTTTAACACAGCACCGGTTACCCTCCATGCACACTTTTGTAATATTGATTATTTTCTTTGGGATTCCACATTCTGCCATGGCCGCCCATACATGGTCTCTTAGCACGCTATCATAGGCCTGTTGGAAGTCGATAAATAGTTGGTGGAGGTACTTATCAAATTTCCAGTGTTTTTCGAGGATTTGGCGAATAGTGAAGTTTTGATCCATCATTGACCTGCCCAGTCTAAAGCAGCACTGATATTCACCTATCGATTCTTCCGCGTATGGTGTTATACGGATTAGAATCACGTTTACAAGCACTTTATATGCGGTGTTGATGAGATATCCCTCTGTAATTTTTGCATACCCGATAGCCTTCCTTTTTATGTAAGGGTATAATAACACTCTGTTTCGATCTTTCCGGTAATGTTTCGCTGTCCCATATTAGTAAGATTAACTCATGCATCTTTTGATGGATTACTGGACCTCCCATTTTCAGGGGGCGGTTAAATACACCGGTATATTCGGTGTGTCGTCCTTTGTTACATTGAGGAGTTTGTGAAAATGTTCTTTCCATGTTTTTAATACCACTGTAATGCCGGTGATGAGTTCACCATTATCTTTCCGTATTATATTACTTGTTTGCGGTTTAAAGATCATTTTAATTCTGTTTAAAAATGTTTCTTTAAATAATGCCCTGCAGTTGTTATGTCTTCCATTATGTTCGCTGTCTTGTATTTGTTTCTTCTGATGTTCTCGTTTTTTTCCTTAATGAGTTTTCTTGCTCTACGCCTTGCATTGTTAAAGTTATCTATGTTGTCCTCTGAAGGGTCCTGTAACATTTGAGCCCTAGCGTGGTATCTTTGGATCTGTACGTTCTCACAGTCCGTATCGTACCAGTTATTTTTCTTTGTTCTTTTGCGCTTTCCGATAGTTGTTTCCAGAATAATCTTCTGTATAACATTCCACATGGTGTTGGCGTTACTCTTACACGTTTTTGGTATATCCCACACTTTAGTTGCAATTTTAGACTTGTAGTTAGTGAGGGCTTCCTCTTCCTTAAGTTTATTCATGTCTCATTTAGCGAAAAAAATCGTCTTGCGTGCGTGCTGTAAAATTAAGGTATAAAAAATTTGGTTTTGTTCCAACTGGGAATCTGGGAACTATTCTGGAACACACTGTATATTGTATGCACAGAACGGTTCAAAATCGGGCATCGTTATTGAGATGTAGAAAATGGTAAGAGTTAGCCATAATAAAGCCGAAATGTTCCTTTGAACTTGGGGTACGAAATCATAACAATACATGTAGAATCGCACGTTTCAATTTCTATATTATCAATTAAATGTGTTTTTTATATTATAGTAAAATATATTCGGAAGTAATTTATAAATAATCAATAAACGGCATTCTCATGCTAACCTAACCAAATGTATAGGGTGTTCCCTAAATGTACATATTTTCTAGACGCAGTAAAAGGCCGAAAAACATGTTGATGTTTGCTTTATAATCCCGTGCTTGAAAATTCGATATTTTCTCCATGCAGGGTATTTAAATTAGAAATTTCTTATTGCTTTGGAGTTGTGCCTCTGGCAGTTTTTGCGGTATGTGCCTCAAATTTGAAACAATGTATAAGATTTTTAGTCTACATTGTTGAGTGAATCAAAAGGCTATAAAAATGTAAGTAGGAGAAGTTGAGATTTATATTTCTCATTCTACCAGTCCAAAATTATTTGTGATGCACCACTGAAGTCCAACGACAATTTTCAAAAACTACTTGTTGAGTATGGAACAGTTGGTGTCTATTGCAGTTTTTTTTCAATCGGCCACCATTTTTGAGTTATTGGTTATAAGATTTAATGAAGCTGATGAAGTATTAAGTGTGTATTTAAGGCTAAGCTCTTTCGACAGTCATGTCATCATCAGGGCCTCACTTTCGCATAAGCAAAACCTCGCGACCCTAAGAAAACATTAACTAAGATCCAAAAACGTACTTTTTGTACAAAAATGTTGCACTGAATTTTAGCCAGTGTGTACACAGCACTTCTTCTCTTATTGACGTAAGAATTATACAATGTACAATAGTTTTACAATGTATGATGTGTATGTATCTACTATGTAATGTTGCAAGTGTTAGGTTGGGAGAAGTTTGCTCTAAAAGTTTACTGGGTTGTAAAAGTTTACTGGGTAGTGGTAAGTTGGGAGAAGTTTACTCTCATAAAATAAGAGTCACTACTAATGTGTCATTAATTACACTATCTACATTTCAAATTCAAGTTATATATCTGGAAATTTACCAGATTTTGAACAGGAAAACAATATAAAATTTCGAATTTCAACACCTTTTTTGTCGGGAATGAAGTGTTTCTACGGATAAGTTCATATAGACTTTTTGAATTTCTTGTTAAGTTCAATAAAATTTTAATTTTTTTTCGACTAAGAGCTAAATTAGTTCAATACTTAAGCCCGAAAATTGTTGAAATAGTAGAGGGCTTGTAGAGACTTTGTCGTGAGCTTGTCGATTCTTTTTATGTTATGTTTCCCGAGGATGTTTCTTCCATATTCTGTCCGTAACTCAGGAAATGAAAGGCTTTGAGTGGTATCATTCTGTTCACCACCCGGTCCACCGTTACTGCGCTTTTGATGCCAATATGAGAGTATCCGTTTTGAAGGAAAGCTTTCTAAAGATTGCAGTTCCGCAGATAGATGCTGTGGTCCAGGAATGCCCAAGAAGATCCAGGAATGGCTAAGGTCGGTTAAGGACAGAAGACCTTCTCTCGCTACAGGTATCTATCGAATCCCATGCTCCTGTGGAGAAACAGATTTGCCCACCTATACTTTTATTCCAGCGCGTGAATAAAAGGATAAATCCCCCTAATCTTACGTGGGGGCCTCCACACAATCAGATATGCCATACACAGAAGATTTCAAAGAGAATTGAAAGATGCAAACGCTCTACATTAAGTATAGGAAAACACTTTTTTTATTATCAGCCGGGCTCTCAGCCAACTGATCCGTTTATTGTTGATTTCAGGGCTGAAAAGAGTGAAGTACTGAACCAGCAAGAGTTTCGGATAGCGGACAGTCGAGTGGATGTGTTACGCTCAGCTTTGGTGTCCAACAACAAAAAGCTTTGCCCAAACGGTTCAATCGCCGATAAGGAAAAACGACTGGAAAGACCGCCATCAAATGGAGTTCCGTTTGAATGTAATACTTTGTGCGCACTTGAAGAGAAAATGCCTGGAATATCAGCTAGGAACGACGTTCGTCCAGGAATCGAGAGATGAAAATGAGTGCATACTATTGCAGCATATTCTGAAAATATCGGGTTAGTGCTGGGAAATGTGGGAAATAGAATGCGGTTTATGTGTGGGGGATTTTCCAAGGTGGCACAGAGCGCAAGACCTGGCCAAGGAATATGGGGGCAAATCTGCGTTCCTACATAACGAAGAGATCGGTTAAGGCGGGGATCGAAGGACATCGATGAAATTGCAGTTTGGGACATGTGGAAAAGTCGGTAGTGGCGGAACATGCCCTCAGCGAGGGAGTGCACAGCATCAAATTTGCAGAAACTGAAGTCCTAGCTACAACAACATGCTATCGCCCCCGACTAAGACGAGAAGCCATCGAAATACACAAGCACAGCGATAATTTTAACAGAAAAGAAAAGACAATGGCGCTAAACCGGATATGGTTTCCGGTATTCACCAACGCAAAAACGAGCAAGGAATGATAACGGCACAGGACAAGAAGAAGAATCCACTACACCGGAGCATAACAACAAACAATAAAATGCGCCGACGCCGATGACACAGGCCACGTCTTCACAAACCACGTCATCACAACCGGTGCATAAATACGGACTGCGCCCAAGGAACCGCATTAGTACAGTGTAAGCTCTCAAGCAAATAACCTCTGAAGATGCAAGCCACTCGTGCTTGCGAAACGTCAGGAAGAAATTCTATTTTACGACGACCTAAAAACCCAAAAAACTCACCAGTTTCATAGTCTATATTGTTTTCCGTGTTTACTTTTTAAATCATATCCCAAGGCGTCCTTGCGAAGATCAAAAATTTTTATTGGCGCATACGCTCGCCCATAGAGGTAAAGGGATTGTAAAAGAACTGAACCATTTAAATAAATGTTTAAATCTTGAAAGTTCTACAAAACTATAGTTTACATTTTTTTTGCTGAAAATTTGATTTTCAACATGGGTGCATTGAATTAGAAATATTTTAACCTACATTGTTTTTTTTCTATACATATACTACATTTCTATATAGAAATACTGTTTTATTATATATTTAATAAACCTCCATTTTCATATTTTTTTCGTTATTACTTTGTTTTAAAGGCATAATGTTCTTTCTGTTTGCATCTAGTGAAATTAAATAATAACATTTACTATTTACATTTAGACAAACTTTGATTCTGAACTGAATATTTTGAATGCATTGATGCCAGTTGAATTGACGAAAACTTTCCGTATTAAAAAGAAAACAGACATGCAGTCACGTTTAAAACACTTAAAACTTTGAAACAAGAGCAACTTTTAAATAAAATATTATTATATATTAATTTTTCAGCAAAAACACAAATACACTCTAATCATTCAAGAAAGGAAACATTTGCTTTAGCAACCTTATAGCTTTTACCTGAATTCGCATTTATAAATCCGAAAAAATACGAAGAGACTTTAAAATACAATTAATTACTTTAAGTACAAGATACATTATTCAGAAGCTGCTAATCAGCTGTTAGCAATATAATAAATTCCTAATATGTACATTTAAAAAGTTGATTGTTGAAAATTTTGTAACCGCAAAAATAAATCCAAGATTCGTTAATAACCCGAAGTGCTTTCGGAGTTTTACGCTTTCATAAACATTTCAAAGTTTACAGTCGTTTCGTTTAGTGTCAGTAAAATAGTGAATGGTTAGGAATAACTAGAAAACATTCATTCATTCAATCATTAGAAATAACTAACACAAAACGCGAAAAATTTTATTTATTTATTTTATTTTTTTAGTAGTAGTAAACATCTTTATTTCTAAAAAACGCTATCGACCTATCGGTCTTTCTGCCCTTGTTTAATACATGTAGTCTTAATCTAAATAAAAAACAAATATGAAAATTCTCTTATTCTAGGTCAACAATATTATTAAATAAACTTTCCAATTCTAGTAGTAGTAAACATCTTTACTTCCAAAAAAGGCCATCGACCCATCGGTCCCTCTGCCCTCGCTTAATACATGCAGTCCCAATCCAAATGAAAAGCAAACACGAAAATTCCCTTATTCTAGGTTAAAAATACTATCAAATAAATAAGATTTCAGTGGCAAGAAGAAATTATTTTATTGTCCACTAGTCCGTAGCGTTTGTAAGTGTTCGAGTAGCGTTAATGTAGGGAAACGGAAGCGGGATTGTCTGGTTGGTCTTGTAAGACAAAGGGGATTCAGTATGGTCCAGTTGTAGGGGTTGTTTGTCCATTTTGTCTGTAGCTGTATGAGTCTTTCCGAGATCTTTGTCATGTTTGTGCGTTCGTATAGTAGTTGGGTGGGGGGGTTGTGTAGTGGGTTTTGGGGGTGTCTTATTCGTGTTATTAGTCTTAGTGCAATTTGTTCTGTTGTTTGTGTATAACGTTTTGTCCTTTCAGTTCCGTTGGTCATGAGTATATGTCCAAAGTCTAGCAAGGGTCTACAAATAGCTTTATATATTTTGGTGGCGGTGTTTGTGCTAATTCCTCTGTCTTTGTAGGTTAGTGATCGGAAGTGTTTTGTTCTCTTTATTGTTTCTGCCCTGATGTTTCGTATGTGTTTAGTGAATTTAAGTTTGTGGTCAATTATGATTCCAAGGTATTTTACGTCGTTTTTTGGTTGTGTCGTTTGGCCGTCTGCAGTTATTGTAGGGGAGTCAGCGTTGAGTCTGTGGTTTGTGAGCAGAAGTTGGTTTTTTGACGCGTTTGGTGTTAGTCTCCATTTATAAAACCATGTCATTGTGTTGTTTGTTAGTGTTTGGAGTCTTTGAGCTGCTCTCTCAGTAGTTTTGTCATGTACAATAAGTGCCGTGTCGTCTGCGTATTGTAATATGTATGCCGATCTGTCGATTTGATTTTTGTCTGGTAAGTTGTAATTGTATGTCATGGCAGTATATATTGTAGAGAAACGGTGAGAGCGGGGATCCTTGAGGGAGCCCTTGTTCAGGGGAAAAAGAAAATGACAGTGTTTTGTCAATTCGTACTTGTAGTTGTCTGTTTTCTAGTAAGTTCTTTATGGTGTGTAGTAGATATGTTGGTGTGTGTAGTTTGTATAGTAAGCCTCTATGCCAGACACTGTCAAAAGCCTAGTTAATGTCCATAAACAGGCAAGATGTCTTTCTGTCAGTTAGTCTTTCTGTCAGGGTAGTTTGTATATTGTTGGCCAAGATAAAGAGCGGATGAACATTCGAGTGATGCTGTTTGAAACCAAATTGGTAGGTAGGTATATACTTTCCAATCACTTTTTCAAGCCGCTGCTTCATTATGCATTCAAAAATCTTGCCCAGTACTGGAAGCAGTGTAATTGGTCTGTATTTTTTTATTTTATGTCGAATTGAAATTAACTAATTTAAAAAAAAGACATACAGACGGTGTGATTCTTTAATTATGGGAACTGTGGTTTTTTTTCGGTATATGTTCAGAAGGTTGTTGTCCGCAAAAATATTTTCGATGGATGGAACCTTCCTAAGAGAAGACATTTCTGGGCGATCTTGCACATCACCGGCTGGGACAAAATGGGTTAATCGTATTTAATTGCAGTATATCGTTAAAAACAGACTTACCTTCCTTTCGTTTCTATTTTCTTTGTGGTTCTGTTCGAAAAATATACAGGGAGTATATATAAGGAAGGAAGGTAAGTCTATATTTAACGATATACTGCAATTAAATACGATTAACCCATTTGTCCCAGCGCTGACGCACCACATATTTTATATATTTTTTTGAAAAATACATTAAAATTTAAACATTCCTGTTTTGAATTTTTATTATAACCACTATTAGAGAACTTAGTACCACACAAACTGTTTATTGTTGTTTTAAAACAACAATGTTATACCACTTTCAAAGTCAAGAAGCTGCATAATTTTGTGTCAAATTTAGAAGTTAATTCCAAACAGTAAAACATTATATTTCTTGAAATTGTTTCTATTTTTGGTAAGTATAAAGCTTATATGGTAGATACAATACATTTGGTAGATCTTCTAAATGATGATCTAGTTCTTGAACATAACTACTGGTGCGAAGCGCACCAGTGGTGTGTGTTGACTGCGCTTTTTAGTATACGTTTGTATGTTTTGCAGTTTGGGTGAAATTTAATGTTAATTATTTAAATATGTCGTTCCCGAGATTTTTGACGCAAAAGAAATTAGAAGCCGCTTTGGACGAGGTCGTGACGGATTTGGAAAACAATAGTGAAAGTCGTAAGTAGTAACCTGTTTCATGTAATTACGTAGTTTTATATTTTCTAAATGCAATATTGTAATATTTGTGTTTTCCCACCATTTGTGCCAAAAATAAAATAAAATCTTCATGTGCAGAATATATTGATGCGGTTGTATGTTCCACCTGCCGTGGATAGTTTTACTGACGAGGATGATTAAACGATAAGAATAATCTGCAGGAGTTTGAAGAACCAACTGATATAGTTGGAACTTTCCAGTTGCACGTACCAGAATATACAGAGGTCCTAGACCAATCCTGTACTTTACTGACTACTGAACTACTACGGGACTTATCAGATGATGAAACATTAGAATCTAAAAGAAGGCATATGCTTCCTCCAAATAACAGGCTTGCTTCCAAAGTCAAATGGAAGAAAGGACAGATTGAATATACTCACACACCTATATCCAATGAATTTCAATCATGTGAGGAAATAATAAATAATCTCTCGGGAAAAAATCTCCTTGAAATATTTTTTGTTTTTTGAAGAAGAAGTTATTGACGTGATTTTACATTTTTCAGTAAAATATGCACAAAACAATAACCGCCATGATTTTGCACTATCAAAAAACGAACTTTTACATAATATGGGAATTTTGTTATTTTCTGGTTTTTCCTTTCATTGCCACATATTCAACATTATTGCTCTACTGATGAAGACAAAAGAATTCCTCTAATAAAGAAATGTATGAGCCGCAAGAAGTTTCAATGCATAAAGCAGAACTTACATTTAGCTGACAATAATCTGTTAAATAAAAATTATAAATTTTCAAAAATTGGACCCTTTTTTAATGTTATCAATAAAAAAATATGCCGTTTAAAATATTTCCGTTCAACTTATCCATAGATGAACAAATGGTACCTTACTTTGGACGACATTCTTGCAAAATGTTTATAAAGGGTAAGCCAGTTCGCTTTGGGTTAAACTATGGTGCTTTTGTTCATCGGATGGGTACCTATTTTATTCACTTCCGTATGGTGGTGCACAAAATATAACTTATTCTAGCCTTGGCCTTAGTGGTGACGTTGTCATGAATCTACTTTCTGTCGTGGACATACCAGTAAATCATCAAAAAAAATTTGAAAACTTTTTTTCATCCTTCAAACACTTTCAACGCACCATTCAAAATTACACTCTTTTGTGTACCAAATAAAGTTCTATTCAAAAAATAAATTAAGTTCAGTTATTTTCGTATATAACTTTTGTTAATATTATTTGTTTTAAGTTATGTACCCTAAAATAATATTTCATGTTTCTTCCCAGTGGTTCGATAACGCACCAATATTTTTTTTCGATGTTTTTAATTTTAAATTTTTTGGACACAAGGAATGTATTCTCAAGTCCGACCAAAAAAATAAATAAAAACAAAAATTTAAGTTTTTTAAATTTTTTGATGCTTGGGGCAATATGGGTTAATTGAACGGTATACAAACGTACTTATAGTAGATGTTGGCAGATTTTTTTTCAAAAACGCATTATGTGCACACATTCATTTTGACTAATTTGAGAAACAACCTGCTGTTGTGTTTTTTTTTTCAAATGAAACAGCTGTTACTAATTTATTTTCATTTAATTTTTATTTTTGGGCCGTTTCCGATCAGCGACATTTAATCAAATATGTTTGTCAGAAAAGTTCCCCACACTGAATTTTGCCCAGTTTTCATTTAATTTCAAATCAAATCAACAAATTAGGCATTTCTTTGCTATGCAAATACCTTCAATTTTACATAAAAATAATTAATCACAAGATTGAACACTAAATCGTATATTAGGACACAGTTTTCAGGCCAATTTTTCAAATTTAAACCAATTTTTGAAACTACTCACTTTTAGTTCTTTCTTGAGTAACATGTTGTTACTCTTATTGACTTCTAGAATTACGTCCAGTTTTAATATTTTTTCTGGTGTCCATCGCGTGGAACATCTCGCTCAAACACAGATCTTCTGTCTGTTTGAGGTATGTCTCTTAACAGTTTTTTCTGTTTAAGGTTACTGAAGATGAGAAAAATGTAAAAAAAGCAAAGGTTAGAGTCGTACCCCGATTTCAAAAACTACATTTTTAGGCTAAATGAAACAAGAAAAATCTATTTTGATGAAGAAGTGACCCATCACATTGTTTCCATCAAAATCTTTCTCAACGCCCGTAAAGTTATACAAACGAAATACGTTTATTCTAACTTTTCTTAACATTTTTATACTTATAATTACCGAATTGTAATTGGTTACATTTTTTTGGTTGCTGTCTGGTTTTTGTTCTGGTTAGTTTTTATAACGAATTCATTTTGAAAGCTAATTTAAACTGTTTAAGTCTATTATTTCATTGGCCCTCCATTTTAGTATTTATTTATTTTACATTTAGAACAATATAAGCAAATTGAGTGTCGACTTTTCTCATATTTTAGGGATGCAGAATATCTTACCATTAAAAATCGATTTTACAGCTCGACCTGACCAAGTTTATTTCATCATTAGCGTAAAAAACATATGAAATCTCAACCCAATAATTACAGGTTGGCAAAATAGTTGCTGCAGGAAGTTTGTAATCTGTTACAGGTCGAAAAATTTCCGGCATCAATTGCAAAGACACGATATCTCCGTGTTGGGTTACTAGAGCAAAGCACGAGCTTCCATAATAGATCTATTAAACGCCGTTTTTGTCAAAACTACCATGACTTTGTTCCATCGTGTTACGTATAACGCATTACGCTTGTACTCGGAAGATTCATGCAAATTTGTTAATAGCGTTTTTTTTTGGTTCCAAGCTATGATAGTGTCTGATTTTCGACTGAATTGTAACCATCTTAATACTCATGTAAAATATCAACTGAAAGAAGCATACGAAGTGTTCGTACTTCTTAAACGTCTAAAAAAAAATCGTAAATTGCAATAAGACTACTAAGTCATCGGCCAGCAACTGATTATTCCAAAAGACATATTTCTGATGGCGTTAAAGTACATTATCCCATACAAGTCAATGTCTCCATCTATGTACTTAAGGTAACCACTAGTTATCTGGCATTTATCCATACAGCAAGCAAGTAAACAGTAATTGAAAAATTTAAGAAAATTATACTCAATATTATTGTTAGAAAATTTAAAATTATCGAATTTGATAGTTTGCAAAGTCCAAATTTAAATGTATGTAAGTTGCATTGACATGCCAAGCCCATCATTGCGATTAAAAAGAAAACACTTGAAATTGGTATTTTAAATGTATTGACAACTTCTCGTCTTTTAAGCCTCTTGAAGCAAATGATGTCCCTGAAATATTTCGCATATTTTTAATACCTACTTACCTTATAAATAAATGGAACCTTATATCAAAACTGATCTCGAATTTTTAAAAAACAACTGATACACTTTCACAGTGGTTTTTTTGTATATCACCAATGCACTGCCACATACATGTAGTTTGATCTACTGTTTAACGTGAAGCCAAACGTACGGTACCAGAACGCAAAGCAAACTGTAACGGTACTTCGAGGTACCGGTAGTACTGAATCGAACTGTTAAACTTATGAGATGATTAAGAAGCCTACCTGCTGAAGAATTTTGGGTGAAGGCACAATGGCTCTTATATAGGTCATTATTGATAAATACCTTTCTCTGGCTTATCTTTCGGTCTGAAAATTTTAAGGCACTGGCAGTCCTTGTCTTCTACTGTTATCTGCAAATACCCAAGAAATATTTTTAAGTCGCCCCTTTCCTGAATAATAACTTTTTCACTTTCAAGTATACTTTAAAATTCCGCGTTTTGCAATCATTTTGCGTAAAAAATTACTTGTCGTTAAAAGTATTTCTGTTCCGATTTCTGCCAACGAGGTCTTCTAGTTGTCTTTAGTTCATACCTCATTGAACTGCAAGATTTCTCTAACAGTTGAACACATAACTTACTGTACAGGATTAACACTCTATTCATGAAATGTTTGCTATTGGAATCTATTAAAACAAAATAAATTTTTCAATCAACATCGTTCGGTATGGTTTTTCTGCGAATTGAAGTAAATTATCCCGTTTTTTAGACGGAAAAGGCTTTCCCCGAACTAAGGAGTTTTGATATTATTAATATCTATATATATATATATATATATATAGATATTAATATATATATATAATATCTCAATTTATTAATTTCCACAGGCTTTAAAAATGATGTCTGATAACATTTTAAAATAAATGGAAACATTTCCTAGAATTTTTATATTTATTATCAAATAGAGTTATTATTAGACCCATAATACAATTAAGCGATGATACGCAATTACAACAGACAAATTTAATATATGTTTAAATTTAAATATTAGGAATGTAGATAGATATATATAATCAAACTTTATTTCTTGTCAGATTTGATTTCAGGCTCGCTTATATGATCTGAGGCTATCGATCATATAAGCGAGAAATTTTCCAATGTTCTTTTTTAAGTCACTAAAATTCCATCAGTATTTCGCACGTAGATGGATGAATCGACAATTGCCTATTTCTTCCATTTAAGATAATTTCTTGTTTCTTGAATTGCCAAGAACATTCGCTCAGTGTCGAACTGGTCGCCTGACTATCCATTTCGACCAGTCCATCGGTTTTCAAATTAATTTATTTTGTCTCTAATTTAATTAATTTCAATTTTAATTGTTAGTCCACTAATGTTAGTTTGTATCCGTTTCTAAATCTCTGACCGCCTTAGCGTTGGTTGGTATGTTTGTGGAGTAAGTTTCTACTTCATTTTATTTTATTTTACTCATCTTCTTGACTCCCCAAGGGTGCTAATCTCCACTTTTGTATGTCTTCCAACGGCCCTGATGATGACGTGAATGTCGAAAGCGCTTGGCCACAACTGATATTCAAGGGCTGAATTAAACCACACCCTTGTTTAAAAATATACACACTTTAATACAAAATTAACTTGTCGTTTGATTGGATTATTATTATCACTATTTTTTTGAGAGGATTTCAATACCTTCAAAGGAATATTGTATTGTGTTTTTAAATTTCTTTTGCTCTTGATGAGTTTTGCTGTGTGAGTTTGATGTCATGGGTGCTTTCAGTGCTCCGGTGGGTTTCCAACACTCACTTATTGGTTCCACGCGCCACACCCCAGTAAACTGCATTGACCCGCAGGCTAAACCAAGTGAGGGTCGCCAGTTATGGTGAGAACCGGTTGATGGGCAGTAGTCACCTCGGTGTCAGAGTGGACTTGGGGATTTGCGGCTGTAACAGCTTCAACGGCTCCTCCACTTCGATACAGAAGGGAAACGAAACTCCCACTATACTAATATTTTCCACAAATTCAACATAGTTGTACAGAATTGAACAATGGCCCTGAGTCCGGGGCACCCCTTAAATCAAGGCCTAAAATCCAGATATACGACAGAACCACGAAAATTTCTACTTGGAACATACGCAGTGTATATATGGCCGGAAATCCCGCTAGCGCTGATGCAGAAACGCACCGTTTACAGATCAAAATCATAGGCTTAAGTGAGGTAAGATGGCCTGGCTCAGGGATGTAGCAGACCCCGCACGGGATTCTCTATTACTCTTGCGGCGACGAGCCTTAGCATCGATACGATGTGACTGTGCTTGTTGCCGCTGAGCTTGGGGGATCTGTTGTTGACTTTGTACCACTTGGAGATCGGGTGATGCTGTTGAGGTTACCTATTACACACCGGCCGTGGAATATAATGCAAGTCTACTCTACGACTGGCGACAAATCTGATGAAAAAGTGGAGGAGTTTTATTCCACTCAAGAGGGTGCCATGTATCTCACGAAGAAAGGGGGAATAATAACAGTGCTTGAAGACTTCAACGCCAAAATTGGAAAGTACTCGGTGAGAAGACTCCCCAACCGACTGTAGGGATCACCGGGTCAGGAACCAAATTGATTTTGTCCTCGTTAACAGCCACATCCTATGGTTCGTGAAAGGGGTTAGTACTCACCCTAGTTGACTTGAATGGTGATCACAATCATGTGGCTATGGACCTCCAGTTGCGTCCCTTCTGTCGCGCTCGGGTCACACAGACTCCTCGTCGAGTGGATATTGAGAGACTTCGGGACCCGGATACGAACGGGCCGTGGGGATGGTCGAGCCATGGATGAGGTTGGAAAATCTAGGCTGGTCGTCATACGAGAACAGTGGGAGGCAATGGAGAAAGTTTTAACGGACACACAACAAATTGATATCGGATACGCCAACGCGAAACAAACGCAACAGTGGATGACGAATGAAATATTGCAACTCATGGAAGACAGAAGAGGGATGAAAGCAGAAGAACACAGACAAAACCCGATACAAAGAACTTAATAGAACGGTAAGAAGAGCTTGCCGTAGGGAGAAGGAAGGTGCACTGTAATGGAAGAAATTCAAGTCAAGTATGATCTGTTCCAACTCCAAAAAAAAAAGGAACTCACGAACAAAAGTACAAACAACCCCAATGTATACTCAAAGATGCCAACAACAAGATACTGGTTGGCTTTCAAGAGAAGCTACAGCTATGGAAAGAGTACGTTCTAGACCTCTTTGATGATACAAGATCCGAATAACCCCCCATCGCCGATATAACTATTAATGTAATAATCCTGTTTAATAACATTTCAGGACGGGACAAATACCAACAGACTGGTTAAAATCGACATTTGTCACCTTGCCCAAGAAATCAAGTGTATTTCACTGCGACGATTATGGCATGATTAGTCTGATGCCTCATATACTTAAAATGCTTCTACACATTATCCATACATGCATATACACCAAATATGGACACAGGGTGGGTTCAGCGCAGTTCCGTTTCCGAGATGCGATGGACTCGCTCAAAGCTTCCTTTTATTTAAATGTCCTTACGCAACCTAATAGAGATATGTATAACGCCTGGTTCATCGGCTGTCGAAAAGCCTTCGATTGCATGTCACACCAAAAACTTGTAGAGATCCTTAAGTTCACCGGGGTAGATGTAGGACATCTACGCATCATTACTTAATTATACTTGTAACAGAGGGCGGTGATCAGACTCTAGGGAGAGACGTCCGATGAGATTGCCATCAGGAGGGGCGTCAGGCGGGGCTGTATGTTGTCCCCGCTTCTTTTCAGTATACACTCTGAGTCTGTATACAGAGAGGCACTCTATGACGCGATTCAGGGCATCAGGATTCAAGGCACCCTCGTCAATAACATACGCTATGCAGATGACATTGTCATTATAGCTAGTAGTTTTCTGCAACTTCAGAACTTTATACATATAGTCGACGGGCACAACATGCAACATGGTTTGTCCATAAATGCCGCTAACACCAAGACAGTCGTGCTTGCGAAAGTGCCAAAACGTGTCAACATACGAATCAACACCATTTTAGTAGAACAAGTACCATCCCTAAAATATCTTGATACTCTTATTAGTGAAACAAGCGACCCAAAGAAAGAGATCCTGTCACAAATTTAGCAGGCGCCTCTTTACCAGCCGTGATCTGAACCTACGGCTCCGAGTCCAATTTCTCCGGTGTTATGTTTTCCCTGTCCTTCTTTACGGCTCTGAATGATGGGCTCTTAGCTCGATATTGGTTGCTCGTGTGGAAGCATTTTAAATGTACATAAAGCGACGCATTCCTCCGAATATCCTGGGTGGAAAGGAAATCTAATGCTGAGGTACTTGATCGGATCGGCAATGGGGAAGGAGTTGCTCCGGGCAATCAAATAGAGCAAACTCCAACACATCGGACATATCATGAGAGGAAATCCATACGAACTGCTCAGACTATTTATCGAAGGAAAAATCAAGGAAAAATCGAGGAAAAAAGATTCGTAAACCGCCAACAAAATTCATGAATGAAGGATCTGCGCCGATGCAGTTTGCGGAATTGTGATAACCAGTTGGACCAAATTCGATCGGACGGCGTCATAAGAAGAATAATTTTTACTTGATATGAAATTTGTTGTTGACCTGTTTAAATTAATATTCAATTCATATATTTTTGAATTTTATAAAATATTATATTCTTAGTAATTAGATCTTGAAAATTAAGTTTAAATCACTTCAAAATATTTCTGGGTTTCAGTCAATTTTATTGTTTATTATTTAAAATGTTACATATACGTTTCGGTGTCTTTCTCCACCATCATCAGTTTGTCTAAAATATATATTTACGGTTATCATCAATTTAAATAAAAAACTCTCACCAAAATTCACATATTAAAATATAAATCACACATATATTAAAAAGTACATTAAGAACATTGGTTTTCAGGTGATGAGTCAGGACAAACATGTCTGGGAAAGACTAGAATCTATTGTTTAGAGATTTAAATTTAACTTACGTGTCTAGTTGTTTCTACCTTCACATTTGACTGGTTATTGAATTCCCTATTTTATTCGACATCGAGCGAGAGAACAAAAAAACTGTTTATACATCGCCTTTTCTTTGCATTCTAGGAATCGCTCTGCAATTCCTCAATATCAGGTGTTTATATTTCACTTACCTGGTCCAATCAGTTCATGCATGCGATCATTTAATTAGTGTGTGATACACAGAGCTAAGATTGTCTGTGTCTGATCTAAAATTCATTGCATTCTGATGTTTTTTAATCTGTATCATTTCATGGATTCTTCTCTTATTATAGTTGTTTTCATTGATTAATATTTTTGTGTTATCAAAATCAAAAGTATGTAACTTTTGTTGTGCATGTTGTGCTAATGCTGTTCCATTTTCGTTAACCTTTCTTAAGCTATATTTATGTTCGTATATTCTTTTTTTTAAAATATTGTCCTGTTTGACCTATGTATGTGTTGTCACAGTTCAAACAGTCAATCTTGTATATTATGTTAGGTGTGTCCAACTTATCGCTTTTAGGTTTAAATTTTGTAAAACATTCTTTTACCAAGTTGTTTTTAGTTTTTTCCGCTATAGTAATATTATGTGGTTTCAAAACACTTTTTATTTTTGTGTTGATTTCTGGTATGTACGGTAATGATACATACTTGATTTCACCTTCTTTTTTCTTATTTATATTATTTATGTGTTCCATTTATTTGAATTGTAGATTTTATTAATTCTTTGTTTTATTATTGGTTCGAAGAAAGCTTTGGGATAGTTGTTCATTATTAGTATATTTTTTATTTTTTCAAGATTTTTTGTTCTATATCCATAATGTGCCAATTTAATCGCTCTATCGGTAAGAGCTGTTAAAACACTTTTTTTATACTGTATAGGTGCATATGATTGGTAATTCAAGTATCTACCAGACCATACATCCTTTGTGTACCAGTTTGTTTTTATTTCCCCATTACCATCATATATAACCGTCATATCCAAAAAGTTTATTGATTTGTTTTTGTCTTCCTCAATGGTGAATTTAATGGTCTCATGGAATGTATTAAATTTATCTGGTGAGTATTGACCTTTTTGGTTTGGCAGGCACATTATGCAGTCATCTAAGTATGTTTTAAAAAATCCACACTTAAAATTCAAATCAGGTAATAGTTTTTCTTCCAGACTTTCCATCACGAGGTTTGCAATTGTTGCAGCTATGGGAGACCCCATAGCTACTCCATATATTTGTGAATAGAAATTGCCCTCGTACTGGAAGTAAGTGGACTTAAGGCACAGCTCTACCGCCCCAATAAATTCATTTTCAGGTAATGATGTGTGCTCCCTTATTTCAGACCATCTACCTCTTATGCACTGTATTGAGCAATCTACCGGGATGTTTGTGTCTAACGATACCACATCAAGTGATATTATGCGATGGTTCTTAGGTATTTTCTGCTTTTTTATAAATTCACAGAAACCCCATGAGTCCCTAACGTGATATTGTGACTTTCCCAATATATTACTCAACACAGATGACAGATATTTAGATAATTGGTAAGTTGGGGCATTTATGTTGCTAACTATCGGTCTCAATGGGTGGCCTGCTTTGTGAAGCTTTGGCAGGCCATATATATATGGTGCTCGGCCGTTGTTGCAAGACAGTGTTCGTTTCAAATTATCCGTTATGAATTTATTTTTATGCTTTTTGAAGTGAATTAAAGTACAGTCAGGAAAATATACGTAACGATATTAAGTTTAAAGCAAGCTAAGAGTCACGTCGGGAAGAAATAATATTTTACGAGGGCCTAAAAACCCGAAAAACTCACCAGTTTCAACCTAAGTGTCCCTAATTTGCTTACTTATTAGTTTTCGCACACATAAATAATATAAGTCTAAACACTCTGTGTATACAATTTTGAAGACAGTTAAACTGTATTGATCAGTAAGATCCAGATTGCCATTGATTTTACCAGCTTGATTGACAAAATATCCTGCTATATCTGCAAACATATAAATTTTCTGGAGGGATATAACTTGCATAAAACCTAAACCTTCATAATTTTTTTTCTCCGGCTTAACGTGTATATTCAAAGGAACGATCCATTTGCGTTTCCAAAATTGAAGCAAGCACCAGTTTTTTTTTTATTTCGACACAAGAATAGTTAGGTATTAGGTAGTTCTATAAATTTTCAGTGATGTTTTCGAAGATTTATTAAACGATTAAAGAAACCAACATTCAAAATTCGCAGTCTCAACTGGACATTGTTGTGTTGATAAATTCATAAGTGGTTTGCTGAGGAAGAAGTCGATTTGCAATTTGCATTGGTCTTGGAGAATTTTAAAATGCAATTTTTGATTACAGTTGCCTCATTGTGCGAGCTTTGCTTTAAATATTAATACTTAGAAGTTGGAAGAACATTTTTGTATTTTAATTAAAAACGAACATTTTGTCTTTAACAATAACTTTCCTATTATATAACAAGTACCAGCTTGCCTGTATGTACATCACAGTGTCAATATCTTGCTAATGAAATAATACGTAATAACAATCTTGGACTTTCAACTTTAATGCTTTTTAATTCAGTAATAAACCTTATCTAGAAAAAATTAAATTTTTTTTGTATTTTTCGAGCACATTTTAAAGGCCACTCTAGAGAAATGATACCCATTTTGAATCACTCTGTTGTTTAATATGTCAGATGTAAAACGATTCACATATTTTTCGGGACCTTCAGTACAGATTAAGCTATCGAAATATTGAACTTTTATTAATACATATGTATTAATTATACATATGCATTAATACTAGCCCATGTTCTACAAAATAAATATTGAACTGTCTGTAAAAAAAATATTTTCGAATACTTAAAATTTTAACTAGTACGAAAATTAAAAAAAATATTGTCACTGTTTAAAAATTTGTAGTTATTTATCTGTAATTTATATTAACGTTAATACTAGCGAAAGTTATGACCGACATCATGTAAACTTATGCAATTTTGCTGCAAACAAATCAGACCTATTTTCTATCTAAGTTGGACAAGGATAATATATAAAATGTAATCTTTAGAACAATAGAGTGCCCTAATAATATGAAAAAACCACAATCAGGTGTGACAATATCTTTGATTATTTTGTTTTGGACCGTCATTCTTCTGAACAGCTGAAAATTCTATTTGCGTCCGTCGGAAACGATGCGACACATATTAAGTACCTGATACAAATCATACATCAAATATCTTTATTAAGTCAAATAAATATGGAGCTTCATAATGCAGTAATAAAGTTATATAAATATATACGTTATATTATGTAAATAATAAACTTAAAGTCATACTGGAATGCCAACAATCGTATCTATTCCTAATGAGGCTGGTGAATACTAATACCAGTAGTATTCTGCAACAAAAAACACAAACGCAATTAATAAAAAGTAAAACACTAGAAAAAAACTCTATCTCTAGCATCTAAATCATAAATTATTTTTATTTTGGCATATATAAATATTGCCTGCTGAAGAAATGAAACCTGACTTACCACAAAACGAGTTCTCAATTTTTGCTATTAAAAATCCTTTCAAATGGAATTCCAAACTTGAAAAATTAAATGTAAAGCAGGGTAAATTGCATTTGCATAAATAAACGCCCTTTGATGAAATTTGGTATTGCATTTTAACGGTTAAATACATTTTTTACCTACAACTTTTTACTATGCATAAGTAACAAATAATTAAACCGGAAACTATTCTATTTCTCTACCTTTTATTAAGTCTAATGGCTTCAGACAGCAATCTGTTGAGCTTCTAAGGACATAAAATGTACATCTTCCGCTTTCACCGGAATCGTCAAGTCGGAAAAATGAGCCTTAGTTGGAGGGAAATTAACAGTAGTCGTCATATTTTCTGTCCAGTAGTATGGCTGTAGTTTTTGCTGAAATCAAACACACTTTATAAACATAAAAATTGCCCACTTAATATTTTTTTGTCAACGATTTGTATTATTTTCAAGCGTTTGTCAGCCAAGAATTTTAAACGATATCAGATTGTTAAACTATGCTCCACTCAGACTGGAAAATGTGCATTTAAAACCGGATATAGTATTATGTTTTTTTCAGAACTGGTTGCTGTTGTAATAAACATGTATTTTAACATTTGTAAAGTATAATTCTTAAATAAAACTGTTTACTTTAAATGAACTGTAAAATATTACGTTTCTGTGTCTGACTTGCTAATTAAAATGGTTAACAGATTTCAAGACAACTCTGCTACAGTAATAATACGGTGCCTACCTTAAACCAGATTTTTTCGTCGTAGACTCTTTTAGTTGACCCAATATGGATCAGAATGCACTCTGTATACCAGGCTGGCACAGTTCTTGGCTTGAAGTAACATGTTGAAACATATCTGTAAATTAGGCAAAAATAATAATGAATTTCTTCCGAATAATAAGATTATTTTGTATCAAGCTGTAAACCATTCTATCAACTTTGCGTTACTTTGTATGTTATATTTATATTATAATACATTTATTTGTTTCTTTGGTTTTCTGCATTGAGCTTCAAAATATCCTAATTGAAATTAATAACACGCATGATTGTTCATGGTTATTTGATATACTTATATCTGCAATTTCTGATGTTAATTTTGTTGTGTTTTTCTGAAATGGAAATGCTTTTCAAAAGGTCTTTTCATTAACACAATCGAAGATTATAATGAAAACATTCTCTTAAAGCGTATACCTAATTCAGAGATGAAACTAAACTGAAATTGATTCATAATTAAAATAAGCGAATATCAGCTTTTATTTAACACACACTGCACATACAGACAGTTGAAAAACAAATTGTTGGGTAGGAAAAATAAAGAAAACTTCGAAAACTCGAGTAGATATAAGTTAGCGAGCTTAACTTTAAAAACTTTGTTTTTTTTTTTGGTATTTATGTTAACCATACTATTGATTCATTTGAAAAAGTGTTAGAAACTTTTGAAAAATTGACAAATTAATTATCTTTGCCTAATCGATTTATGAGGTATTTGAATGGAAATTTGTTACTCACTTCTTTGGTGCACTTCCCATAAAATCTGTTCTAGATTCAATAAGAACATCATTCTTGGCTTCTTGGTAACGACTGAAATAAACAAAAGTTATACATACTAAAATTCTTGAAAAATAGGGAAATCGAAAATAAATACATATTTCACTTACACATGCACATCTCTTTCGATAAGTTTAACTAACACTTCTCCAGTTTCCGGGCATTTTTTAATTTTAGCTGGCACTAATTTTTGCTGTTTCTCAATTTTCATTATTTTATACAGTAACGTAAATACGATTGCCGTGAAAAATGATACATACAATAGCATATTTGAATCTAGCCCACTCTAGCCCGGTCTGCAAACGACTGTATTTGAGTTTTTGTAATGCTTATCGCCAATGGTAGTTTTACTGTCGAATGGAACGCACATGTGGTCGATTTGAAACACTCTTTCCATGCAATGTGGCAATTATATCGCATTGATTTATTTTAAAATAAATAGTTATGCTTTTCTTATTTGTAACGATAAAACACAACTACTGATTTTCTCAATGATTAATATCTTCAAATAAAATCTACAGAAGTAAACGTATAATTAATAATTTTATCTTTTTGCTCGATGTTCTTAATACTTTTTGTTTTAATTCTACTTTAAGTAAAATAGCAAAGAAATCAAAACGTGCTCAAACAACAGGTTTAACAATATAGAAAATCGGTCAAATTCAATAAAAGTTTCTAATTCAAGAGACAGCAGACTAGTAAAAAAATATCTCACATTCAGTCAAGCAATTAAAAGCAATCAAAAGCAAAAGCAATAAACTAAAATGCATTATAAACTATTCACGGCTGTTACTTTTTGATGATTCGTGTTTTTTTTTTTCAAATAAGTTCAGCCTAAACAGTTTTTAACTCTAAAATTTACATGTAGTTTTTATTATAAGAATCACCATCTCTATTTCGAAATTTAAATAATAAAAGTTGCTCACCTTTTTTCGTGTTGCGTTCCATTTGATAAAGGCTTGGAGGCTGACAATGCTTCATGTCGCTTAGCTTCGACTAAGTCGTCTGAAAAAAATCACTTATGTTAAGTAAAAAAGTCGCTTGCCTTCAATTAATTAATAATTAATTACATATTTAAATATTGGGACCTGCAAATTAAATTCTCTAAATCTCTCACAAAATTAACATAAAACATTTTTTTAGAGGCATGAAGCTTATTCAGTAGATTAGATTAAATTGTGAGTAAACCACGCATTCTAGTAAAGATCTCTTTAAGCAGTGACACGACCAAAATCAGTTTTGTGTTAAAGAAGAAATTATTTTGAGCAAGGCTCACATGTAATTGCTCAAGCGAGAAAGTATAACTTTTATATGTTTCAGCTCCTTTCACCTTTATACCCCCTGAAAAGACAAACGTTTTATGACCAAACAGATCGACAAGCTAAATACATTTTTTGGCGAATTTCCGGCGGGCTATATGTCCTGCAAAATTCCACTTTAGATTTGTGACTCTCTCCACTATATCTACGACCTTCGTTCTCTGGCTAATCCATTCGTTTCTCTTTCTGTCTCTTGGTGTTGGCCTATCATAACTCTTTTCATGGCTCTTTGTGTTGTCCTTAGTTTATTCACCATTGTCTTTGTGATGGTCCAGGTCTGTGATCCATATGTTATCACCGGTACTACACACTGTTCAAATATTAATTTGCCAAATGCCGCCCATCCTAGTCTCCTTCTCCTTTCAATCTGTATCTCCTTGTTACCCTTTTCTATCTATATTTGTTGTCCCAGATATATATATTCTTGAACATTTTCCAATATGTGCCCGTTGACTGTTATTTGTACTTGGTCTTGGCTCATTATCTTTGTTTTTGTCTTATTAATTTTTAGACCGATTTTTGAAGATTCTCTGTCTAGTGCGGAAATCATTCTTTCAAGGTCCGCTGTGTTGTCGGCGAATAGAACAATACCGTCTGCAAATCTTAAGTGTGATATTTTGGATCCACTTATGTTTAGTCCCATATTTCCTCATTCAAGTTTTTTGAAAATTCCTTCCAGAGCTAAGGTAAAGAGCCAACGTTGACTACTTTCCTTTGTTTTGGTTTCCTGGTGGTCTTTCTGTTCTTGGAGAGTAAAGGTCTTGACAGAACTTATGGGCTATTTCTTTAATTATGTTCCTTTTTTGTTTCCACATTGTTAAACTCCTTCAGAGCCATTATTTGGTGCATTTAACCTTTTTCTTTTATTCAATCACCTTCTCTGCCATTATTCTATAGCTCTCTTTCCTTATCCTTTCTTATCATTCTCCGTGCCTCTCTTCTGACATTTTGGTATTGTTCAGTTGCGTATAAACCATTTTTATACAGAGTTCTTCTTTTTTCTATCTTTAGTTTATTTTCGCAAGATATTTTGGTGCTTTATTTCCGCTAATGAAGAAGAATACTTGTGAAAAAGACTCAATTAATATAATTAAGCAATAAGCGCTCAAAGTCATTAAAGCGAAGAGAAGAAATAGCATTAAAGTTGATAGCAGTTATTGAACAACAATTCGGTGTCCTCAAAATAACAATGTAAAGTTATGTTACTTGGAAGCATGAAAGCAAATGGAGATAAAACGGAACTGAGATGGAGGATATACGATATGCAAAAATGTAAATGCGGTAATGCACGTAAAACATTTAACGCAAACTGTTTAAACACACTGGTGGAATTAAGTTTATCTGAAAATTTATGTTTGCTTCAAGTTGTGTTATTTTCTAAAGTAACGCGTTTAGTTATTATTTATTTAATTTATGTTTCATATTTATTTGAAGTTTAAAAATTCTTAGATTTTGTTTTATTGCATAAGCATTTTTACGTATTTGATTTAACTGTTATAAAATGTTTTATGACGGAAATTTTGTTCTTCGCCACTGGATATTCTTCTTGGTAACTATTTGATGCGATTGTTTGTTTGTGCATCCTTTCATTAGCACTCGCTTTACGTTTACCAGTACAAAGAGATAACAACCTATTAATTATATTTGTATAGCCTGTTGAGCGCAAACGTCGTCCCACGATAAGATGAAGGCAATATACATTATTCATAGCTATTTTTAGTCGCATGTGTACATGATTATTGTTGTTATGGAGTCAGATCAAATTAACAATTGGAAACCGTTTGGAAGCGAGAGTTTTTACGTTTATTAACCACAATTCTGGAACAATGTGTTAAAGCGTGTCGACAAAGCTAATCAACTCAAATGCGTTTAATGCGTGAAAATTATATTTTCCTGTCGAAGCGTATGCACATGCATGAGCCTGAAGGCAGTTATACGTACTTCAATTGAAATCGGAATTAATTCAGTTTGAATAGTGAAATATTGGCTTTTTGATCCGAGATATGAGTGACTCAATTGTGGTTATTTCAATGATATTTGAATTTCAAAAACAACAGTATTGTCGAACATCAGCAATATTTTATTTACTTTTATCCGGTACCTAATAACGTTCTTTACTATTGCTCGTTATTCTTTGGTGACGTTAAGTAAACCTTTCATTCATTTTGGGTAATTCTCAATAATTACTTATTACTGATTTTGTTGCAAAGATGGAAGTCGAAGCACTTTCCATATATTTAGTTTATAGTTAGCAATAGAAAGTTTCAAACCTATTCGTTCTTATCAGATGTGTCTGATATGTCCCAGCCGTTACTACAGAGTACAGACTGTATTTTTCTCGGTTCTTTCATCTAAGCCCATTTCTTTTTTTCAGTATTCAAATTCTTGGAAATTCAGTTCAGAACTTGTGGGCTGTAAAATATTTAATTCAAAGCGAATAAAAGCAATGTTTAAAAATTAAACCCAACAATGTTGGAATGCTCAATCTAGCTGATTTAACACACGTATATTTATTGTAAATATATTTATTGTAAAGTTGTGATTAATAATGACGAAATGTGTTTGTTTGCTTTGACATCATCAACACATTTGTTGCTTAATACGACATAGATTTAATCGAATATTTACTTTAGATCTATTTTCTAACGAACTCCGCTTGTATATACAAGCATACTTAGTAACTTGGGGCAAATTGTAATACAATTTTTTTTAAATATTAGAGCTATGTACTGTCTTCCCAGTTTCCAGAACATGATTTCATCATATTTATGTAGTTTTACGGAATGCTCCAAATAGTAGTAAAGACACATTTGTTCTTTAACTTGAAATCAATCAAAACTGTAATATAATTGTTCCCTGCTAGCTTTGTTGTTAGTAAGTCCATTTGCTTCTCTGTTTGTTGTTTCAAATTTGTTTTTTGTATAACACCTTAATTTGTTGTAATTTGTACTGTTCAAAAGGCAAGTTTGATACCTGTCCCCAGAGGACTTATTTCTATTTTTGCAATGAACTTTTTACTTAACCTGCTGATTCATTACGTGTTTAGACTATGATCTATCAAGGCTTTTAAAAATGTTGACTGATTCTAAGCAGTAGTTTTTCATTAAAACTTTCCCAAATATGGAAAGTGAAAATTCGGCAATTTCGGCATATTTGCCTTTTTTATGTCTATTAATCCGCAGAATACTACTGTCAAGACTGGTCTGGAAACTGTTCATCCGGCAGTTTTGATATTGAAGATTTATCAATAGAAATAATAAGAATTGTTGTCATTATCAGAAATTAGCTTTATCGAATTTGAGCGTTGATCATTTGAATCTCCCACGTTTATTCTCAAATTCCGACAGATGGGCTTCTGATGTTCTCATAGAACAAGAAATGAGTTATTGAATTGATGCCTTTGATTTGCTATTCAAACGCCCAGACAATGATATATTTTTGACGCTCATCGTCACTGGGGATGAGAAATGGAATGACAATCACGCCACACGTAATGCCGCGTCCAGACCTAACGAGCCGAGCCACAGCTAACAGAAAATGGATCGTCCGTCGGTGTTTTGACGAAACATCAAAGGAATTTGCCCACGGCTCACGCTCGGCTTTTCAAGTCTAGACGCACGATAAGAGATTCTGGAGTAAAAAAGATGAATCTGCTCAAAGCACTTTCAAACTGATTTTCATCTATTTCATGGGATTTTAAAGAAATCGTTGTTTGAGGTTCTAGCTGAGGACTTAAACAGACGGGACCACAATTGATCAATAATTTGTTATTTCGGCACAAACTCATACAGCTGGAGCTCTAAGCTGGAGTCCCACACATCCCAGAGCGCCAGAACATCAGCTCTGGGTGTGCGTAAAAGATCATTTCTCAAACCTCACCGGAAAAAAAAGCAAAACAAAAAACTCATACAGTCTGTATGGGATATATCACACCCACGATTTCCACCAGATCTGATACCTTCTGATTATCACTTGTTTCCGTCTCTACAAAATTGTTTAGACTGTAAAACCTTTACTTCAAATCTTGAGGTCAACTTCGATCAGTTTTTTTCCATCACAACTCAAACATTTATGTCCGTGGAATCATGCTACTACCAGGAAGATGGAAAAAGGTATTGGACAAGAACGAAAAACAATAATTCATTTAAATATTTATATGCTATAAAAAATAATATTTTTTTATTAGAAAAAGACATAATTACAATCTGAACAACTCATATTTTATCATCAACAAACATTCAGTAAATGTTTGTTTGGTGCGGCACAAACACGCCTACCTACTTATTTTTTAACTATCTTCTGTTAATTTTATATATGAACTTAATTAAAATCAAGTTGAAAATTGAAATTAAATTGAACTAAATTTTAATCTTTTAATTTTTTTTTCAATTTAAAAAAATGTACGAAAATACATTTGATGTAGTCAGACGTTAAAATTTTATGTCATTACGTTTGCTTTCACACATCCATAAAATATTATATTTTTTATGTAGTATTTTATATTTATTTTAGTATGTTAGTATGTATGTTAGTAGAATATTTAGGAAAACATTTTACATTGTGAATTGTTATTTTCGCATTTTGAAAGCGTCAATTTGAAAAATTCATACTTTGGCATTAATATAACTTTGGCTAAAGTGAAGTGGGTAAACAGAATTTTAAAAATTGCAAAAATATTGCTTTGGTAATCAACTGATAAACTTTTTGTTTGACTTTTGGACCATTATTCCAAGTAGCATTCCATAAAGTGACCTCTGTTCATTTGCCATTACAGTTTCAACAGATTGATCTGTTTTCTTTGTTGATTTGGTGATAGTGAGTGAATCTGTAATAACAATCATATTCCGATGGAAATGAAAAATATTGCCACTTGCCAAGTTTAGAATTTGGTTAATTGCATAAAGAATGACCCAATGATGCCTCATTTTCAGTTACTTTCTAGACGGCGATCCCCCACTGAAAATGTTCTACTTCAACACTAATAAATAAAATAAAAATCAGCAACTATATACTAACGCGTACATTTTTTGTTTTAAAAAACACACCCTCATTGAAAGTGTTTTTAACTTTATCAATTTTCGTAATTGGTATCAAATCAAACAAGGTTGACAATACCTTAAATTTTCGTTTTGTGTTACAAATCCTTATTGGCAATAGGGGACCTAAATTGTAAATAATACCGATCTAAAGTTAGTTGTTAAACTATTTTGGCTAGCGCTAAAGCCGATTTCATCTTTTGTAGCTTTTGCCTTTTAACTTTAAGTATAAGTAGTAGTATATTTCAAGAAACCCAATATAACACATACTAAAAGATTCCATTCCTCAAATACCATCATAGACGTTAGAAGTAAAAGAGGAGCTGAGGCGGACTCGGACCATTTTCTGGTGTGTGCCAAAACATGAATAAGGATCAATAAACAGAAGACAGGTCCACAACAAACAAATAAGGCAGTTAAATGGGACACGGATAAACTTAAGGAAGAGGAAGCCCTCGCTAACTACAAATTTAAAATTGCAACTAAAGTGCGGGATATAGCAAAAACGTGTAAGAGTAACGCCAACACCATGTGGAATGTTATACAGAAGATTATTCTGGAGACAATGGCGACAACTATCGGAAAGCGCGAAGGAACAAAGAAAAATAACTGGTACGATGCAGACAGTGAGAACGTACAGAGCCAAAGACACCGCGCTAGAGATCAAATGTTACAGAACCCTTCACAGGACAACATAGATAACTTTTAAGGTAGAAAAACTCATTAGGAAAAAAAAGAGAAAATATCAGAAGAAACAAATACAAGGCATCGAAGATAGTGGAAGACATAACAATAGCAGGGCAGTCTTTAAAGAAACATCTCGAATTGAAATGGGCTTCAAACCGCAAAGAAGTAATAAAATAAGGTAAACTAATGGTGAACTCATCACCGGCATTACAGAGGTATTAAAAACATGGAAAGAACATTTTCGGAATCTCCGCAATGTAACAAAGGACGACACAACAAATATACCGGTGTAATTAACCTCATAACATTAAGGAAATGATTCTATCCCCTCTGAATTCCTGAAAATAGGAGGTCAGTACTCTGTTCAAAAGATGCATGAGTTAATCGTTCTAATATGGGACAGCGAAACATTACTGGAAAGCTGGAAACAGAGCAACAAACCTCTACATAAAAAGGAAGCTCTCAGGTATGCAAAAACTACAGAGGGATATCTTTCATCAACACCGCATATGAAGTGCTTGCAAACGTGATTCTAATCCGCATAACACCATACGCGGAAGAATCGATAGGTGATTTTCAGTGCGGCTTTAGACCGGGCAGGTCAACGATGGATCAAATCTTCACTATTCACCAATTCCTCGAAAAACACTGGGAATTTGATAAGGACCTCCTCCATGTGGAATACCAAAGAAAATAATCAATATTACAAAAGTGTGCATGGAGGGTAGCAGCTGCTGTGTTAAAGTGGAGAACAACATGTCAGAAAACTTTGTGGTGGGCAACGGCCTGAAACAGGGTGATAGTTCCAATACTGTTCCAATACAGTAGCTCCAATACTGTTCAATATCGTTTTGGACGCAGCGATCAAACGGGCTAAGATTGACGTAGAGGTCTTTTCAAGCAGTGGACCAAACCTGATACTGGCATTTGCAGATGATATAGATCTTGTCAGTAAAACAACCATTGAAATCGAAGAGTTGTTTGGAAAAATAGAAAAGCAGGAAGACACAGTAGGATTACATATTAATGAAGACGAAACAAAATAAATGCTTAATTCTCGGAGACAGGGAAGAGATCGACTAGGGCAAAATGTAACCATTGACTCCCACAATTTTGAACGGGTCTCAGAATTCAAATACCTCGGCGTAGTCATCACAGCAGACAACAACATGAATAAAGAAATGAAGGCCCGCATACAGAGAATTAATAGATGCTATTATGCACTAAAAGAACTGTTCCAATCGAGAATAGTCGCGATCCAAAACTAAAATTGTACCATGCTACTATAGGTAGTCATGTACGGGTGTGAAGCGTGGACTGAAGATTTGAGCGACAAATACTTAGAAAAATATATGGATCAACCCAGGATCCTAGTTCAGGGCAATATCGAATTAGAACAAACGCGGAGTTAGAACAATTGTGCCAGGGAGATATTGTGAGAGAAGCAAAGTTACAAAGACTGAGATGGGCAAGTCACTTATACAGAGCACCGGATGACAGAATACTGAGAATTCCATGGCAGGAAGCACCGACGAGCAGAAGAGCACCGGGAAGACCTAAAGTGAGATGGAGGGACAATGTTCTATCGGATATGCGGAAGATGGACATTGAAAATGAACAGGAAATAATGCTAGATAGAAGTCGATGGAGTCAAATTGTGCTTGCAGCCAAGACCCAAATAGGGTTGTAGTGCTACTTGAAGAAGAAGAAGTAGTATATTTATTGTTAGTAATATAGTGAATTGAAAAGAGTGAAAAGGAGAAGTGAAAAAAAGTGAATGAGAAGGAGTAATAAAATGAGATCTTTTGGGTGAAGACTAAACAAAAGCATTAAAAAATATATATTATTTTAAACATGAAATGAATAACAAATATGATGCGTTTGTGCACTTTATAGAGCAAATACTATCAAATCATATTATCAAATCGAAAATTCAATAATATATAGAGTCTTATTTTTTAAATAATGTATTTTGTATACTCACACAGCTCAAAACAGTAAGTTTATAGGTGACACTATTAGTTTTTTCATAATTTATATTGACAAAAATAAATTAGTGATTGTATAAAAAATCCCCCTGGGATCAAAAAATTCACAAATAACACCACCCCAAGTGTAAAAGAAAGTAATTTTAGTTTTTTTTTTCATCAATTTATACTCTTACTCATTATCAACTTACTCATAATAAAAACTGTTTTACACACTTGCTGGATGAATTCAATTCAAATTGCGAGTTAACCAAAACTATCACTGCACACACGATTCTAACTACAAAACAAATTGGTTAGTTGACCATTATTAACTGCCTGATTTTTATACATCGCATGAATTCGAGATTTAAAATCATTAAAGCTAATCAGGAATGCTCTCAAGCGATGTCAAGTAGAATCTTTCAAAAGTGGGCGGACTGTTTGTAAAAATAGTAATTACTTAATTTGGCGATAATTAGAGTGATATGATTGATTATTGTGGATACAGGGTCATTTAGTTCTACCTTTTTTGAGTGATTTATTTTAATTTATATCTAGCCATTTATTCGCACACGTATAAAGAACTTAGCATAAGAAACTAATGCTGGTATTACTGCCTCGAAAGAATCTCGTAATTATTCTCGGAATAACTTTATATTTATGAGATGAAAATCGGCAGGCGCTAATGAAGAATTTTGTCAATTTTCTACGGCATTAAGCAAAATGTTGCAGTTGTCAGCCCACTGTTAGATCACGCAGATTCAGCTATTTATTGTGTTTCGGCAAATTATAATTTTTAAAAAGCATGTATGATCAAACTTTATTAAAAAGCAGAGTTTGAATCTAGAGAAGCAGGTAGAGTTTTTAAACACCACAAACATATTGTTACCCGATACAATAGCTATCAAATAAAATATAGTTCAAGGAAATCTAACTCATATTTATAAATATAGAACTGTATTTTTATTTTAAATGGTGTACAACTCTTTAATTGAGGTTTAAAAACGTATATTGCTTACTTGCATCGGTCTGACTCAAGTGCCGCTCCTTTTGCTTCCCCATGATTTGCCATGAAAAGTTCCTATAAAACGCCCCATCAATTTTTCCGATATTTCTCTCGTTTTCCAATTCACAATTCGTTCGTTCCGTTTCAATTAGATTAAAAGTGTATGCCTTCATGTAGTCCGTTTTGTTGGGAATTTCGTGCTTCGATCTCATTGTGTTTGGTGTTTGGATAATGCGGTACCTGATATCCGGCGTTAGGTTGCAAGGTTAGAACCCAAACTGAACTAAACCGACGAATTCAAAATTTAACCGCGGAATTCCTTATGAATGCGGTCACAACTTGTTCTTGAATGGGTACCCGTCGATGGCAAAACCCCAGTCATAGGTATGATTGCGTCATTTGTTTAGTTTCGTCATAAAGATTATTATTATTCACTTTATTTACGCCAGTGGTGGTACAATAAAAATTATTGGCACCATATAAGTGCAGTGGTAGTAAAAGTGGTATGAAAGTTTCTCTATTTTAGTAAAAGAAAAATCCCTCATCCTGAACAATTATTTTCGTTTAATCTGTGGGTAAAACTTATTTTTTAAGGGCATTTTGTTCAATAAGTTCAAGCCGCAACAATCGAGGAAACACAATTTTTATTCCCGCTACGTACAGTACAAGAAATAGTTCACAACTGCTTAAAATAGGCATTGAATCTGTTTATACATATTTGCAGATCAAGTCTTTAAGTGCAAGAGTTCTATTTGATTATACCACTATAGAGTGTGTTTATTCATACAGGGTGATTCAAAATTGGCGTCATTCCTTTTAAGGGGTTATAGTTGGAGAGTACGAGAAAAATATAGAAACATTCGAACAGTTGAAAATCGAATTTCAGCTTTGTTAGTAAGTATTATTTTGAAATGGTCCCATGTCTGATTGGTATCCTATTGGAATACTTAAGCAGTCGAAAAGAAAAATAACTATCTTTACTTCAAATCATGAGCATTTCTGTTTTAAAAATGTACTTTTCTAGATTTTTTGATGAAGATTCATAGCAGCAATGATGTATTTTGTAATTATCAGCTAGTTACATAGCAGAAGCTGTAAGAATTTACACCAGCAAAGGGCTAGAGACACTGGACGATTGGCTACAGGAATTGATGCAAATTGTGGGCGATTTAGAGGTGCTCGGGTTCCAGACCTAGAGAAATCTCCAATACTTATTGGACATAATTGCAGTTGAGCCATCCAGGAGAACTCGGAGAATTGCACACCAACTGACACTAAGGGCTACTTCCCTATCATGTCTGTAAGATGCACAGGACACAAGCACATATTAAATCTCTTAAAGATGATAGTAACAGTTGAAAATCGAATCTCAACTTTGTTATTAACTATTATTTTAAAATAGTCCCATCTTTGATTGGTAGCCTATTGGAATACTTCACCATTCGAGAAGAAACATCACGATCCTTGGTTCAAATAACGAAAATTTTTTTTCTTCTACAATTTTTTTGATGAAAAGTCAAAGCGGCAATGGTAGTTATAGGGAAATGCCACAGTAACATAGCAGAAGGTGTAAGAACTTACACCAGCAAGGGGCTAAAGACACTGAACGATTGGCTCCAGGAATTGATGCAGATTTTGGGCGATCTAGAGGTGCTCGGATTCCAGACATAGAGAAACCTCCAATACCGATTGGAGATATTTGCAGCCGAGCCTTCCAGCAGTACTCGAAGCATTGGTGTTTGTGCCCAACAGTGTATGTTTGTGCCCAACAGTGTGTGTGCCCAACAAGTGACACTTTCTCAGGCACCGGATAATTGTCCCGATAACTCTCCCGAGGAAGGGCTACATTGCTACCATGTATGTAAGATACACAGAACACAAGGACACATTAAATCTCTGATCTACAGAACACCGGTACACGTTAAGCAGGATTTAATTAACCGAATATGAGAAGCTGCTGAAAATGTGACGCAGTAATGCCGCGAAGAGTGCACAATAAAGTGATTAGACGGGCACAAACATGTTTGCAGTTAAACGGGTAGCACACTGCGAACACCTCTTGTGGGTTGTCCAAATTTCAAAACGGGTCTTTTCAAACCCACATATTCATATATAAGAATTTCTTTTCACCCCTCACCAAAATGTTTTTCGTATTTGTAGGTTACTGACTTTCTTCTTCTTCACTTACCCTGGGTTTAATTGTAAATAGGTCATTAGCCTTAACCTTTTATAAGAGGCATGTTAAGTTACTTGAGCTTTTGATATTTAAGAAGCAACAGGTGTTTACGTAATGTTAGTGAGGCAGATTACCTTGAAAAACATTTTTGCCGACTTTCTGATCGAGTTTTTTGCAACAACTTCAGTTTTTTATAAGAATTTATAATTTTACTATTTTTCCTGTACTCCCTAAACTCCCCCAGACACCTCAACCCGAGGAATAAAACTATCAACTAATTAAGAGGTGTGCGGATGGTGCAAGGCTTCTATTTGCTCACCTGAAACTTGATAATCTTTAATCTCTAACTATAGAGTATGTTTACAAAAATTCGCTTGAGCAGCAAAATATAAATAAATCTAGATTTTTAAGAAATATTGTGTATGGCGCACCAGCTGTGTTTACATCAATAACTAGTAAAAAATTAGATAATGTTTTTTAGAAAGTATAAAAATTAGTCATAAAAATCAGTTGCTAACTGATTTATCATTTTCATAAAATTTGTATCTTGGTGTTTTTTATTTTCTATGTGAAGTAAATAATAAAAATTTTGCGAGAAAAAATGTAGTATTATAAATAGACATTAAAAGTTTATTCAGTTTTTTTTTTGTGAAAAATGGAAACGAATAAGTAAAGTTGAATAAAATATCGGAATGTGTATTTAACAAAGTTAAGACGGCAACAGACGTTAAAGTCATTTAGAAAACATTAAATCACAACTAAACAATCTACTTGGGTAAAGTAAAGATAAAAGTTAATACCATTGAAAAGCGACTAGAACTTTTAATGGCTCAATTCTTTAAATTTACTAAATCCCATTAAGTGGCAATATAACTCAACTGGGAGATAATACAATTATTGCTATTGAAACATATTCAACAACTTTTAAAAATAATAAATATTTACAAATCAATACAATTTTGTACAGCAATATTCTATATCTATATCTTGAACTTTAAAGTCCGAAAAAAGCTTTGCGAAACTTTATTGTCGCCAATACTAAACTACGCGACCAGAGGTCTTTATATAGGTTGCAAAAAATTCAAAACAATTGTTGTCGATAAATATATTTGGTCTAAGGCGTTACGAACATGTTACCACTCGAATAAAATCTCTTGGATGGTTAAAAGTATATGACACATTTAGACTGCAGTTCGGCACGGCTGTTCATCGAGTAATTATAACGACCGATACGAAAAAATACGATAAAGAACCGACATACTTATACAAAAAACTACAATTCAGAAGGGGCTTGCACGGGTTGAACCTAAGATCGGAGACCTAGATAACCTACACCATATACTAAATACACCACACAACACACGTTATGTTTCGTAGACCTTTTAGTTTTAATGGTCCACATGGTTTATAATTCCATAAATGACTCCCTTAAGAACTGTTCAGTTTTCTCATTTAAAAAGAAACTAAAAAAGCATTATATTTCTCATTAGTAAAATAATTGTAGTTATCAAAAGAGATAGACTTTCGAGGCCATTCCTTGAAACAAGTGGGTTTTTCGGGTTTTTAGGCCGTCGTTCGGTAGAATTTCTACCGAACGACGGCCTAAAAACCCGAAACACCCACTTGTATAATTGTAGTTGTTTCATTACTTTACTTTCGTATTCCTATTTATACAATAGTATTTTGTTTATGTAAGGTTAAGTGGAGTAGCTTCGGCTAGACTTCGCCTTTTTGAAAGAATTTTTTTTACAAGTAAATACTATGATTATTTATTTATTTATTTATTTAAAATAATCGAGTTCCTCAATAAAAATTCTATTTCCATTTTTGTAACAGATAATAAAGCAAAGCTGCAATTAAGTTAACTTTCAGAAAAATGCAAAATTTTAGTAGTAATAAGGGGTCCAGGTTAAACGTCATTAATTTTGATACGTGAAAGAGCATAAAAATATAGCAGATTTTAACTAAAAAACTTTAAGATCTCACAAATGTGGTCCTAGATAATAATTTTCCAAAACTAGAAATGACCAGAAAATTCAAATTTTTTTTATTATTTTAAAATACTATTATAAGCAAGGTAAAACGTAATATATGATTGGCTCTAAATTGCATTTACGACCGAATTCCTGGGAATTAAATATGAATATTATCTTTGCAACTTAAGCGGTAAAAAAGCGCACTGAGTAACAATTTTCCTATGTTTCGTGACGTTAATCACTTTTATTATGTTTTCAGAGCTTAGCTAAATCCCAATGTTACCCCAAGGTACATATGTCTTTTTCATTTCAAATTAGAAACTTCTGATTTGAATTAACATTAGTCTGTTTGAGCTAATTTAACGTTCTAAAGTTAATAAACTTTGGAAATAAGTCGAAGGCTCTCATTAGATACATACATTTGGCTAATAATAACGGTCCTTTTGAAGTACGGATGTAATTCCCTATAGCTGGTATTATCTTTGCTGGACTGAAAATAAAGTATAGCTCCCTTGAGAAAGAATTTGGCCGTTCATTCGAGCTGGATTTAGTCGCTATCACAAGTTCCATGTTTCTGGGTCATTAAGGAATTTAGGTTCGCTTCGACAAACACTAAATTTGTCACTTTCATTGCTGAAATCGGGGAAAGATTAATGCATTCTAGTGTAGTTGGGCTAATTAGGTCGCTTAAGCTATATTGACCCGGTACGAAAGAGTAGGATAATCTGGACAGCCATTGTTTTCACTTCGGCTTGAGAAGATTCCAACCGAAACGCCATACATTTTTTTTAATTACGTTAACTAACGAAAAAAACTACGAGTTGCTTCCAGTAAGGGTATCAATCTCAAAGAGGTTATTAAAATATAAAGCGAGGATTCACACAAATCTAAAACCATTTGTCGTACCTTTACGGATTTTTTTAAATGCTGTATTTGTAGTTTTTTTACTAATTTTGTTGAGCAGTAGTAGTAGTAGTAAACATCTTTATTTCTAAAAAAGGCTATCGACCTATCGGTCTTTCTGCCCTTGTTTAATACATGTAGTCTTAATCTAAATAAAAAACAAATATGAAAATTCTCTTATTCTAGGTTAACGATATTATTAAATAAAATTTCAGTGGCAAGAAGAGATTATTTTATTGTCCACTAGTCAGTTGCGTTTGTAAGTGTTCGAGTAGCGTTAATGTATGGAAACGGGAGCGGGATTGTCTGGTTGGTCTTGTAAGACAAAGGGGATTCAGTATGGTCCAGTTGTAGGGGTTGTTTGTCCATTTTGTCTGTAGCTGTATGAGTCTTTCCGAGATCTTTGTCATGTTTGTGCGTTCGTATAGTAGTTGGGTGGGGGGGTTGTGTAGTGGGTTTTGGGGGTGTCTTATTCGTGTTATTAGTCTTAGTGCAATTTGTTCTGTTGTTTGTGTATAACGTTTTGTCCTTTCTGTTCCGTTGGTCATGAGTACATGTCCAAAGTCTAGCAAGGGTCTACAAATAGCTTTATATATTTTGGTGGCGGTGTTTGTGCTAATTCCTCTGTCTTTGTAGGTTAGTGATCGGAAGTGTTTCGCTCTCTTCATTGTTTCTGCCCTGATGTTTCGCATGTGTTTAGTGAATCTAAGTTTGTGGTCGATTGTGATTCCAAGGTATTTTACGTCGTTTTTTGGTTGTGTCGTTTGGCCGTCTGCTGTTATTGTAGGGGAATCAGCGTTGAGTCTGTGGTTTGTGAGCAGAAGTTGCTTTTTTGACGCGTTTGGTGTTAGTCTCCATTTATAAAACCATGTCATTGTGTTGTTTGTTAGTGTTTGGAGTCTTTGAGCTGCTCTCTCAGTAGTTTTGTCATGTACAATAAGTGCCGTGTCGTCTGCGTATTGTAATATGTATGCCGATCTGTCGATTTGATTTTTGTCTGGTAAGTTGTAATTGTATATGTCATGGCAGTATATATTGTAGAGAAACGGTGAGAGCGGGGATCCTTGAGGGAGCCCTTGTTCAGGGGAAAAAGAAAATGACAGTGTTTTGTCAATTCGTACTTGTAGTTGTCTGTTTTCTAGTAAGTTCTTTATGGTGTGTAGTAGATATGTTGGTGTGTGTTTGTTAGAGCATTTGTTGAGCATTTTTCATTTGTTGAGCATTTTTCGGCAATTTTCATATTTATTATGTATTTCCTAAAATCAGTCTCCATCTCAATCGCAGTTGTGATAATCAAGCAAATAACTGGTTGTATTTTTCGGATTACTACTAATAAATTTTATTTGAAAATCTATGTAATTTATGGCGAATGTAATCGTATTAATAGTGAAATGTGTTGTTTATGCACAATATTTCGTTAAAGAGTAGGTAAGTATTAGGTAATTATTTCCTACTCTTTGATTTGGTTTTTTTTTTGGGTTATCGTATCGCGTTTTTCCGAGCAGCAGCAGTTGAATATTGAGGAAGCACAATCGGAAGAAAATTCGTTATGTTCGGATCCAGCATATCAAACTCGAAGATTTTCGTAGACGTTTGCATCTGCTATTTTTGAACGTTGTTTAATTCCGCAAGGGTGTTCCAATAAGAACGATGGATTTGAATTTTAAATAAAACATATATATATTTGTGGCATATGTTTGAAACATTTATTGAAAAATAAAGTACACATCATGAGGTAATGAATGGAATAAGACATCGGACAAATGACCGCCTAGGCCTTGCTGGCACAGACGTGCTCTTTTCATGAAATTTTCATGAAATTGACTGTTGCGCATAAATTTTGCGGTATTACAGAGATACAGCGTTGAATTTCATCTTTTAAGGCTTCAATCGTTGCTGGTTTGTTCACATAAACTTGTGGCTTTAAAAAACCCCAAAGGAAAAAGTCCAAAGGCGTTAAATCGCATGATCTGAGCGACCAATGCCGATCTCCAAAACGAGAAATAACACGACCAGGAAATGACTCGTGCAGTAATGCAACAGTTTCTCTGGCTCTATGGCATGTTGCACCGTCCTGTTGAAACCACATGCTGTTGCGATCCATATTTTGAAATTTTGGCTCAAAAAGGCTGGTTAACATTTCACAATAACGATGCATCCAGCCCACAATGCACACCAAAGAGTGACTCTTTTTGGATGCATCTGTTTCTGAACGATCACTCGTGGATTTTCGGAACTCCAAATGCGACAATTTTGTCCATTAACGAAGCCATCAAGATGAAAATGGGCCTCATTAAAGATCATTTTCGCTGAAAAATCACCGTCCAATTGTCGTTGTTCTAAAATCCAATCAACAAAGGCTCTTCGTTGCCCATGTTCTTCCGGCTTTAACTCTTGAGCCAATTCAACTTTGAACGCATGGAGCTTCAAATCTTTTATTAAAATTCGATGCATAGTGGTTGTGGAAACACCATTTTCCTGACCTCTATGCCGAATTAATGTGGTTGAGCTTTCCTCAACATTTGCACGTACTGCTGCGATATTTTCATTGGAGCGACCAGGACGAATGCGTGTTTCTGTTTTCACTTCATTAACAGATTCAGTTTGCTGAAATTTCTTTTTTTCTCACAGTGGCTTCAGTTGGAACATTACGATGGCCCATAATTGTACCTAGTATTTAAGAAAAATATACTTCGAAAAACGCCATTTACAAATTCTTAAAATCCGATTCCATAAACTCATCAGTATACGACTAAGTCGTCATACACCCTGAATAAAAATATTCTTCTTGCATTTTAGAGCAGAATGTTGAATTTCTTCACTTTAAATAGGCAAAGTTAGATAACATTTACTTCTCTTTACCTTTTATTTTTTAGGTTTTTCCAAACATAAAAATTTTCAGGATGGAACCTGTTAGGTTCTTTTATTTATTGCTAAAATATTACCTATTTTCCATGAGGAGTACTTATGAAAGTATAGATAAAAATGTGATAATCTACCTGTTGTGTATTTGTTGCCAATTCGGTACCATGTCGAGTGAATTTTTGTAAACAAATTCATATTTGAACATGGAATTAAATGGAATTAGTTAATTTTTACAGAAACAGAAAAATAACGGAATTTCGGGCAGAATGTTGAGGTGGCCTCGATAACCGATGCTGTCTTTTATCTGAATACTGTTTAGTACTATTTACCCCAGAACGAAAACATATGTCTCACATTATGGAAACGATTGCACTTTTACGAACTTGCTTCTAGAGATACAATGAATGGAAATTACTACACTTAAATTTTTTTATTTATTCACATCACAATTAATTTCATATTTTATGATAAAACATTGATCAAAATACAAAAAATACAAAATACACCCACACTCCAACCTAGAACAAAACATATTAACCAAGGCAAGCATCTATAAATATGAAGTAATTATAGGCGACTTTAATTTGAACAGATACAAAACGAAACAGCTTAAAAGATTTTTACAAAATTCCGACTTTATAAAACAGCACACCCCACCAACTTTTCTGATGCCCGCAAACCCAGATTCAACACCAGACGTTCTACTGCACACAAGAAACTTAACAAACACCATCAACAACATAAACTTAACCAACGAACTTGGATCCGACCACCTGGCTATTACGTTTAACAGACTTACAACATACGCAACCTACCTCCAATACACCTCCTATAGAGAAAAAGTTAAACCTAACAAAGACTGACATAGACAAAGTGAAACAACATATACATGACTACATTCAATTGCAAGCACAGCCCATTTCAATAGAAACCATACAACAACAACTTTCACTAGCCATAGGAAAATTTAGCCCGGAAATAAAAAATGCTTTCTACCGACATACACTGCCCAAATACATACTGAGACTAATAAATATAAGAGAGAACTGTACAGACTATATACAAACACTCAAAATAACGACCTAAAAAAGACACTGAACCAACTTAACAGAAACATTAAAACTTTGATTGGACAATACCGACAAGACAAATGGCTAGAAACATGTAAAGAAATACAAAAAGACAAAGGCAAAACATACTGGCGAAAAACTAAGAAACTAGCGCAATACAAAAAAACTGGCACTACTGACACAATTGACGAAAACGGAATAGAACGTTACACAGACAAAGAGAAAGCGGACGCGTTCGCCAGACACTATCAAAGGGCCTTCAGCATATCGACAAACCCTAACTTCTACAATGACAACTGGAACTTGATCAACGACTGGTACTTGAACTATTTTAACAGCTCACCAAACTACACCTACAAACTGATCACAGACACAGAGTACGATGAAGCCCTAGCGCATATCAAAAACACTGCACCGGGAAAAGGTAAAATTAAGGCAAAACTCTTGAAAAGCCTAACTCAAGAAACACACAAACTAATCCTAACTTATTTGAACAACCGCATCACAAATGGCAGAATCCCAGAAACATGGAAAAACGGCTTAATAATCCCTATACCCAAAAATGGACTGGACAATACACAACCGAGCAACTACATACCAATTACACTACTTCCAGTACTTAGCAAAATTTTTGAATACATAATAAAGCAGCGGCTTCAAAAAGTGATTGGAAAATATATACCTACCTACCAATTTGGTTTCAAACAACATCACTCGACCATTCATCCGCTCTTTATTTTGACCTAACTGACAGAAAGACAGCTTGCCTGTTTATGGACATTAACAAGGCTTTTGATAGTGTCTGGCATAGAGGCTTACTATACAAACTATACAAACTACACACACCAACATATCTACTACACACCATAAAGAACTTACTAGAAAACAGACAACTACAAGTACGAATTGACAAAACACTGTCATTTTCTTTTTCCCCCGAAACAAGGGCTTCTTCAAGGATCCCCGCTCTCACCGTTTCTCTACAATATATACTGCCATGACATATACAATTACCACTTACCAGACAAAAATCAAATCGACAGATCGGCATACATATTACAATACGCAGACGACACGGCACTTATTGTACATGGCAAAACTACTGAGAGAGCAGCTCAAAGACTCCAAACACTAACAAATAACACAACACAATGACATGGTTTTATAAATGGAGACTAACACCAAACGCGTCAAAAAACCAACTTCTGCTCACAAACCACAGACTCAACGCTGACTCCCCTACAATAACTGCAGACGGCCAAACGACACAACCAAAAAACGACGTAAAATACCTTGGAATCACAATTGACCACAAACTTAAATTCAGTAAACACATACGAAATATCAGGGCAGAAACAATAAAGAGAACAAAACACTTCCGATCACTAACCTACAAAGACAGAGGAATTAGCACAAACACCGCCAGCAAAATATATAAAGCTATTTGTAGACCCTTGCTAGACTATGGACATATACTCATGACCAACGGAACAGAAAGGACAAAACGTTATATACAAACAACAGAACAAATTGCACTAAGACTAATAACACGAATAAGACACCCCCAAAACCCACTAGACAACCCCTCCACCCAACTACTATACGAACGCACAAACATGACAAAGGTTTCGGAAAGACTCATACATCTACAGACAAAATGGACAAACAACCCCTACAACTGGACCATACTGAATCCCCTTTGTCTTACAAGACCAACCAGACAATCCCGCTTCCGTTTCCCTACATCAACGCTACTCGAACACTTACAAACGCAACTGACTACTGGACAATAAAATAATTTTTTCTTGTCATTAGAATTGGAAAGTTTATTTAATAAGATTTAAGATTAGAATAAGAGAATTTTCATATTTGTTTTTTATTTAGATTAAGACTACATGTATTAAACAAGGGCAGAACGACCGATAGGTCGATGGCCTTTTTTTTAATAAAGATGTTTACTACTACATTGATCAAAGGCAGTTTATGACATTTTTGCTCGTTTCTAAAATAACTCATTTGAGAAGCTTTGAATAGAGTTCAAATATCACTTTCTAATCAATTTCCTTTCTTTTAAATTACATGTACTCGTATTTTACGGCATTTATTTTTTGTTTAGTTTTTTTTAATGAACAGACATTTCTGTTGAAATCAGCTCTGTGTGTTCTTAGACAATCGCTAAATTGTCTCTCTTAAGCACCGTTTTTGTCATAAAAATTATCTTCAAAGTCTGTGCGTTTGTGATGGACATTTTTAACGAGCACGTACGAAGAATTACAAGTATTAATATAATCGATTTCAGAAGTTTTATATGCGTTTGAACTTCTGTGTGCTTACAAAAAGCTTCCAAAAATTAAATTCTACTTTTATGTCTAACGGATTTATCGTTATACATATAATATGTATATAATAAACCAAGCACATATTCTTTCCAATACTCTATTTTGTCAAAACCATTTGCATAAACCTTTGTCTAAAAATTCTAATCCACGACGCTCTAAAACTCAGCAGTTTTAAGGAATGACCGTGAAAACCAATTTCTTTTGATAGCATTTGCATAATCTGGGAACACAGCTTGCTGCCTTAAATTCAGGAAAACATCTTCCCAAAAATTCTATATCTATTAAAATTATCACTCTCTAGCAACTATAAGCTTCCTTATTCACTCTTTATTGCGAAAAATGTGGTTGTTTTTACAAAAACAAATTGTCTTTGTAAAGCATTAAGCAAATAAATTTAGAATATTGAATTGGGAAAACACTGAGCGTTACTTTTGTGAATACTTTTGAGTTCTGAATGTCTTACACTGGAGTGATAGCTCTTCTTTAAGTTGATTTAGTATTTTATTGAACACATATTTTTATAAAAAAACCCCAGGACCGATGCTTTACACAGATCGATAAAAATGGATAGTTTTAAGAAATAATCAACCAACAATTCCTTTCGGTTAATGGATATTTTGAAATCGTAATTAAAAATCTAGAAGTCTCTAATTACACCGTCCTGGTAAACTGAATATTGATGTGTTTTCCTTTTATCACAGCAAAACATTTTTACACAGATACATAAACATGATAAGTTTTTAAGAAGAATCAATTCACAATTCCCTTTGGCTAAGAGATGTTTCATGACCCCAATTAAAAAAATAAAATGATCTAATCACACCGTCTTGATAACCTGAATATTTATTTCTTGGCCATTTGTCACAGTAAAAGATTATTACATAGATAGATAAAAATGGGACGTTTAAAAAAAACATTTCCCTTTGGCTATGAGATATTTTGTAGAATAATTACACTGTCGTAATAAACTGAATTTATTTATTTTTCATTTATCAAAGTAAAACATTTACTCTCTCTTTTCAAAACAAAAAACGGATTAAAACGAACCAATGTGGAATCGACCTCAATTAGAATTTGTAAAATGTCAGGCTGCGTTTCAATCAGTCACAAACGGACAGCAATTTCCAATAAATTGGAATTTATGCAACATAAAATAGAGCATACGTGTTGTTGTGTATTATTTAGTGTAACTGTTCATCCAACTGTATATGTTGTGTTTATGTTTGCCTATTTTATTTCATTTAAAATTGATGAGTGAATGTGTACTCATAGAGCGCCAAACGCTGTTTTTAAACATTTCAATCAAAATTTATTATTATTTGGAATTTTAAGATGGATTCAATATAATGTTTACGAATATTAAAGTAGAAACTTTCCGAAACAGTGTTGAAAATACTTTTTTTAATCAATTATTTGAAATAATTTCAAGAATGTAGCAATATATTCCAAGTGAAATTTAAGAATTTTTTGCAGTTTTTTATTTGAATTTTAGAAATTTTCATAATCAGTGTCCATAGATTTATACAGTGTGTTCCAGGATGGGTGCAGGTAGTAACAAGCATTTGTGGAAGACAGGACATTTTTTTGGTATAATAATGCAATTTGGCTCGATTTCATGATCAACTAAAGAATATAAAATTTGTTAATTCGGCAAAACAGGGTGTTTTATAAAATAATTTATTCAAAAGAAATTCCTGGGTTCTAGTCAATATTATTGTTTATTAGTGAAAACCTTTTACAAATACGTTTCGGTGTCTTTCTCCACCGTCATCAGTTTGTATGTATGGCTGTTTCTACCTACACATTTGGCCAATCATTCAGAATGGTTTTCGAATTTGTAAAATGATTTAACTAATAAACAATAATATTGACTGGAACCCAGGAATTTCTTTTGAATTAAGTTGAAATACAGTTAGGAAAGTATGCACAAAATAATTTATAAAAACCGTTATTAGTAAAGGCACTTCAGTTTTACAGGTATGGAAAAACTAAAGTAAGAAACATTGTTTAATATGACGTTTTCATACTTTGGATCTGGATCTTATAATGAATCAGGATTTGTTGAAAATCAAATATTTTATTTCGAACCAGAGTTATATTTATCAAATTTAAAGCAAAACATTTCAAATTAAACAAAGTTGTTTATAAACGCTCTATGTGTAATAGTTGGTTTAAAAGGCTACTTCGTTTTTTACGCGTTAGTTTCACTACAACCAAAACTTATTCAACGTTTCTAAATTGTTTTATTATTCCACCTCTTTTTACATCTATTCTGATCATACATTGAATATCAAGAATTTATAATGTTTTTCTAGAAGTGTTGTGTCATATTGGAGGGGTCCAAGGGACGAAGGCAACGGATAAGACCAGTCCAAATGTCAACCTCACCTGCACGAGAGGTAGTTGGTGTCCAACCACCCGGCGCACCCTGCTAATAACAGATGAGGATCTGGCGGCCGAATATCGGCGGGATAACCGTACCAACGGACATTTAAGGAAATTAAATTTCCAGTTTATCCTCTATCAACCCGAACTCGCCAGCGTGATGGGAAAAGGCTAAAACTCCTCAAACCTAAAGAAGATGGAAAGTAGAAATCACAGATGGCCCTCAGTCCCCGGCAGATCGCAAAAGCCCGACTAAGGTAGCGGTCGGAGAAGACAGCGATTAGAGGGTGCTAAGAAACTCCGAGAAAGAATAGGTCACCAAGAAAGATTAAAACTGCATATTGCGACATATAATACGAGAACCCTCTCATCCGACGAGAAAGTGTTGGAACTAGAAGAAGAACTTAAACAAATAGGCTGGGATGTACTCGGAATAAGCGAAACGCGGAAAAGGTGAGAACAACAAATTCTACTGATGTCAGGAAATATGTACTACCTCAAGGGTGAAGAAAACAACTCTATAGGAGGAGTCCGACTCCTGATAAATAGGCGACATGTACACATTATACTTGAGATCAGCAGTGTAAGAACCATAGTTTCCTATGTAAAACTGAAACCAAATGAACGATGCAATATTAAGATTATCCAGGCCTATACACCCACATCCCAAAGTTCAGACAAAGACATCGAAGACCTTTATGAAGACTTTACTTAAGCAATGTCAAGTCTTCCTATGCACTTTACCATGTTGGTCGGAGACCTCAATACCAAACTTGAAAAGAAACAAAATGAAGCGGAAATACCACCTGGATGCCATGGGGTTGGCGAAAGGGACGAACGAGGAAATATCCTGCCACAGTTTCTGCTCCACCATCAAGTGGTAGCCCTGAACGCATTCTTAAAAAGACGGACCATCGAAAGTGGACGTGGACTAATCCGGATGGTATGACAAAAAATGAGATTGATTTTGTTATTACGGACAAAAGACCACAGAATGGTGAGAGCGACGGTGTCATTAAACTTAAGAGCCGAACTCAGAAAACTTATAACTAAAAGAAACAACAGAAAATGGACCAATATAGATGACAGCGGAGGAATGTTGAAAAACAATAGATAAAAACCTGAAAGACCCTGATCTCATGAGCATCGAAGATCTAAACAGAAATATTGATAAGTCAATCGGGATAGCCCAAAGCAAGCACTGCTCGAAGCCTACAGAAAAAGAAGATAAACTGACTTTAAATACCAAACAATTAATGAAACAGGGAAGAAATCGACTGGGGGAATTTCCACAATTCAAGGAAGAGCTAAAACAATTAAATAGGGAAATAACAAAAGCTGTGCGGGCTGATACATAGAGCAGAATAGAAGCATGAGGAGACTACTGAAGGTAATAAACTAAGCACAGTCAAGACCAAAATAACCAATTTAGAAAATGATAGAGGACAAGTAACAAACAACAGAAAGGAAATGTTAAAGATTGTTGAAGACTTCTTTACAGAAATCAAACTTCTTTAGACAAATCTTTATAGTTACAAAGGCCAAAGAGAAACACCAGAACATATAACCCAAATACTGAATCAGGGATCAGAAGAAATGCCACCGATAAGCGAAGAAGAGGTCTGAAGGTTGAATGAATCAGAAATGAAAAAGCCTAAAGCACCAGGCGAGAAAGGTGTTGTCGCGGAGGCTGTAAAACTAGGAGGAAAAAGGCTACTCAAAGTAATAACCAAACTTTTCAATAATGTCTTGACGAATCAACAACCCCAGAGGTATCTAACAATGCCGTAATCATTATTCAACATAAGAAAGGCAACATCACAGACCTGCAAAACTATAGGCCGATTAGTCTGCTCACAAACTGTTTACCAAAATCATCACAGTACGTCTGACTAACGAATTAGAAACATATCAGCGAAGGGTACAAGCGGGCTTTCCAGCGGGGTACGGAAGGAATGACCACCTTCAGGTCATAAAGCCATTAATAGATAAAGAGTGTAGAATATAATATACCGAAGATTACCTAGCCAACCCAGCCAACCCCCACAACGCCAACACCTGAGGCCAAACGAATAACGTTGGATCATCAGGCTACAACAGATAGAGGCCAAACAACGAACAGCAAAACAACATCAACAAGATTTCCAACGTATTCGCAAATATTCACAGCTAACGCAATGCCGACCATCACCAGAGTCCAACTTGCAATCAGATGGGAGGAACTCAACCCCAACAACAAGGATGTGATTATCAGACAAGATAATCACTTTCTGACTAAAACCAACCATGATGACAAAGCAACACAAATTTTACAACAACTGAAACAAGAAAACATGATAACAACATTCAAACTACAAAAAAACGATAACCTCCCACTAATCCGACAACATAGATCAAACCACCATATTACAGCCACATATTCAGTGGTTGCTACTGGAGTGGACCTTGAAATCACGGACGAAATGTTCCTGAAATATTTGGAAAAGTCAGGTCTGACTATCAGATTCTGCAAAAGAATAATATCCAGAGCGAGAAACAGTCCCACCTTGTTGATGAGGCTGGTAACGGGCGACCTGGGGACTTATGAGAAATTGATGAGCGACCGCGCAGTGCACTTCCTTGGACGCGTGTTCAGGATTGTGGAGAGTAAACCTCCAGCACCATGCACCAAATGCAACTCCTTTGAACACCGGACCGACACCTGCAAAACACCAGCTAAATGCAACAAATGCCTTGGCCCTCACTCAACATTCAGTTGCAGTTCTCCACTTCCCGTCAAGTGCGCTGCCTGCAACTCGGACGAGCATGCGGCATGGAGCCTAAAGTGCACGAAGAGACCAACAGCACCGATCAGTGGTATCCCCAACGTTAAAATTAAGTGTCTGAACAAGAGAACGTCTGAGGTGTCGGATGCGATAACTAAAGATAACAGAATACACTCACCAGTAACAACTCACGATCTCATATTAAACAAATACAAACATCAAATTAACAAGTCTACCAACACTAACAGAGAAGAATTGATTAAAAAAATGCGAAAACAATTTATAGAAAATTTTGACATCGACACCTCGGTCGTCTTCTTTGGTAACCATATGTATGTATTGATGTTCGACAAGCTCCTACCTAACCAAAACACCTCGACAGAACCCCATGAACAATTAAAACAAAAAATCACCAACATAGACCGTTCAACATGAGACTACTTTACGCCAACATCAACGGACCTAACAGTAAAAAACCACTTATTTACAATTACATAGAACAAAACGACACAGACTGCTGCATATTTGAAGAGACTAAAACCAAACTTTTAAACTTGGAAGAGTAAATCCTCCTTCCCTCAACCACCCTCTGAACGACTGCATGAATTTTACGATACCCTACATAAATGACCTGATACACCTATTTCTCACATACATACACCCACACTCCAACTTAGAACAAAACATATTGACCAAAGCAAGCATCTATAAATATGCAATGATTATAGGCGACTTTGATCTCAACAAAAACAAAACGAAACAGCCTAAAAGATTTCTACAAAATTCGGACTTTATAAAACAACACACACCACCAACTTTTCTGATGCCCGCAAACCCAGACTCAACACCAGACGTTCTACTGCACACAAGAAACTTAACAAACACCATCAACAACATAAACTTAACCAACGAACTTGGATCCGATCACCTGGCTATTACGTTTAACATAGACTTACAACATACGCAACCTACCTCCAGTACACCTCCTATAGGGAAAAAGTTAAAGGTAACAAAGACTGATATAGACAAAGTGAAAAAACATATACATGACTACATTCAATCGCAAGCACAGCCCGTTTCAATAGAAACCATACAACAACTTTCACTAGCCATAGGAAAATTTAGCCCGGAAATAAAAAATGCTTTCTACCGACATACACTACCCAAATTCATACTGAGAGTCATAAAACAAAAGAGAGAACTGTACAGACTATATACAAACACTCAAAATAACGACCTAAAAAAGACACTGAACCAATTTCAACAGCTATCCAAACTATACATACAAACTGATCACAGACACAGAGTACGATGAAGCCCTAGCGCATATCAAAAACACAACACCGGGAAAAGATAAAATAAAGGCAAAACTCCTGAAAAGCCTAACTCAAGAAACAAACAAACTGATCCTAACTGAATTGAACAACTGCATCAGAAATAACATAATTCCAAAAACATGCAAGAACGGCTTAATAATCCCTATACCCAAAAATGGACTGGACAATACACAACCGAGCAATTACAGACCAATTACACTGCTACCAGTACTTAGCAAGGTTTTTGAGTACATAATAAGGCAGCGACTGGGAAAACTGGTCGGAAAGTACATACCATCGTATCAGTTCGGATTCAAACAGCAGCACTCGACTATTCACCCACTGTTCACTCTGACTAACAATATACAAACAAGCCACCTAACTGACAGAAAGACAGCTTGCCTGTTTATGGACATTAACAAGGCTTTTGATAGTGTCTGGCATAGAGGATTACTATACAAATTATACAAACTACACACACCAACATATCTACTACACACCATAAAGAACTTACTAGAAAACAGACAACTACAAGTACGAATTGACAAAACACTGTTATTTTCTTTTTCCCCTGAACAAGGGCTCCTTTAAGGATCCCCTCTCTCACCGTTTCCCTACAATATATACTGCCATGACATATACAATTACAACTTACCAGACAAAAATCAAATCGACAGATCGGCATACATATTACAATACGCAGACGACACGGCACTTATTGTACATGGCAAAACTACTTAGAGAGCAGCTCAAAGACTCCAAACACTAACAAATAACACAACACAATGACATTGTTTTATAAATGGAGACTAACACCAAACGCGTCAAAAAACCAACTTCTGCTCACAAAACTCAACGCTGACTCCCCTACAATAACTGCAGATGGACAAACGACACAACCAAAAAACGACGTAAAATACCTTGGAATCACAATTGACCACAAACTTAAAGTCACTAAACACATACGAAACATCAGGGCAGAAACAATAAAGAGAACAAAACACTTCCGATCACTAACCTACAAAGACAGAGGAATTAGCACAAACACCGCTACCAAAATATATAAAGCTATTTGTAGACCCTTGCTAGACTATGGACATATACTCATGACCAACACAACAGAAAGGACAAAACGTTATATACAAACAACAGAACAAATTGCACTAAGACAAATAACACGAATAAGACACCCCCAAAACCCACTACACAACCCCCCCACCCAACTACAATACGAACGCACAAACATGACAAAGATTTCGGAAAGACTCATACAACTACAGACAAAATGGACAAACAACCCCTACAACTGGAACATACTGAATCCCCTTTGTCTTACAAGACCAACCAGACAATCCCGATTCCGTTTCCCTACATCAATGCTACTCGAACACTTACAAACGCAACTGACTACTGAACAATAAAATAATTTTTTCTTGTCATTAGAATTGGAAAGTTTATTTAATAAGATTATTAACCTAGAATAAGAGAATTTTCATCTTTGTTTTTTATTTAGATTAAGACTACATGTATTAAACAAGGGCAGAAAGACCGATAGGTCGATAGCCTTTTTTTTTAGAAATAAAGATGTTTACTACTACTATAAGCATTCGATTTCGTAGACTACCATTCACTGTTTAAAGCTCTTTTAACTGCTGTATAGACCACCGATATATTTCGCTTCTCCGACACATATAAGGGCACGCATCTGCAAAAGTAAGATTACAAGATGAAACAAATCAGTTTAAAATTGAAAGGGGTGTTCTACAGGGCGATGCGATCTCTCCCAAATTTTTTTCAACTCTGCTTGAGTACATGTTCAAAAAGTTAAAGCCAGACAATAATGTCCTGATCTCAGGCCGACTGGGTGAAGTAAATGAATGAATGTCATCAGCTTCCCAAAAAGTAGGATTAAAGGTCAACATCGCCAAAACCCAATTTATGACAAACCTGCCCTACATGCCCCTAGCTGTATCCTAAAAATAGAAGAAAGAAAAATCCAACTTGGAAAATTTAAATCGGAACAAATTCGAATCGGAAGAGATAAATATACCTATGAGCTTAACCGAAGAATAGGACTAACATGGGCTGCCTTCGGCCGTTTGAGGCATGTATTCAATTCAGATATTCCAGTGTGCCTAAAGTATACGGTTTTTAATCAGTGCACCCTCCCGGTACTGACATACGGCTCAGAAACATTAACATTAACACAAAAACGATCAACCAACGAGCCATGGAAAGAGCTGTGTTGGGGTTGACGCTACGGGACAAGGAATCCCCAACGAAGAGATACATATGAGGACTAGGGTTACAGACGCTGTTCAGAGAATAGCACACCTGAAGTGGAACTGGGCAGGCCACGTCGCAAGGATGACGGACGAGAGGTGGACTAAGAGACTACTGGAGTGGCGACCTAGAGATGATGCACACAGAAACCGGGGTAGACCGCCGACCCGATGGACGGATGATATCAGGAAGGTATCGACACATTGGATCCAGGATGTCGAAGACCGATCCAGATGGATTAGGTTGAGAGAGGCCTATGGCCTGTAGTTGACGAGACAAGGCTGCTTGATGATGATGATGGTGATGACGTGTCATATTGCAAACCCTAAAAATTGGCAGGTTTAGTTTATATTTTCCTTAAATCAGCACTCAACGATCTAGCAAAGATTGCGATTTTGAAGTTAAGCATATGACAAAAGTTCCAGTATATTTTCTAGAAAATACATTTTTTAGAATTCTAGTAGAAATTAGCTATTCGGACGAGTAACTTGCTCTTTGATCTTTTATCATTAACGCTCTGTATAATAATAGACCGTTTGACCGTTTATGATGTCCAAAATATTCAAATCATTAAATCTAACCAAGTGACTATAGTCGCTTCGAATTCCAAGTGATTAGAATGGCAAAATATTAATGATTTGAATATATGGGTAAAAGGTCTATTATTATACAGAGTGTTAGCGATAAGAACACCTCTATTTAAAATTTAATGCGTCAATTTGTAGTTTTCAATGAGCTTAAGACAATTTTGTACACAGTGTATTTCAAGCGATATTGTTATGATACAATATGAAGAACTAAAGATTAATATTAATTCCACAATAGTTTGTTTTGTTCGACATTTAGACAATAGATTTTAAATGTTCGTAAAAGCAATTTATTTAAGCATATTTTTTTATCAAACCTCCGCTTTTATGTATTTCAAAAAGCTCAAAAGTGAATAGATCGCACTGTGGCTCATAAATTAGCGCTATAATCCTTTACACCAATTTATTATAGGAATTTGCGATTTAAATGATGAGGGTCACACGTTCCGCATAGTATTTAGCATATCAGGATGTCTCTTTATGCGAATTATATGATACTAGGCATAAGGTGTGCAGCTTTGCATTCATTAAGAAAATCTCCATCAAAATCCAAAATAACCGTTTAGAAAGTTGACCAGATAATTTCTGCTATTTCTGCTGTTAATTATAATTAAATATGAGTTTTATAAGCAGTTTTTAATTGAGTCTCTTCGTAACAAACAATACACAATGGTCACATTAGACAACTACGTTTTATACTGTAAAAAATCTATAATATGTTTTATTTTTAACATCTTTTAAACTTGTTTACTGTTTTTCGAAATAGGTCTAGACTGGTATAAAGGTTTTCTGTAACTCTAATGTGTGTATCATAAATAAAATAAAAATGTATCAAAATTCATAAAAATAAAGAACATAGTTTAAATAAACAAATTATTTAGCACTTTAATGACTTAAAATTTTCAAAATTAACTAAAATTATTAAGATAAACGAGGTAGTTCAAAGAAAAAGTTTTCCTTTTTAAATTGTTGTCTGGTGGTATTTAGGACATACCGAAGAAATAGTGAAAATAAATAATTCGATCAAAAAGTGAAGTTATTTACTAAAAACCGAGTTAGAAATTTGAGATCGTTGTTTTTGACTGGCACCTACAACCTTTTTTTATTAATATTACGTAGACACCTGGAGAAATTAAATCAAATGGTAAATGAAAAAATTAAGATTATTTTACTGATGGCACACACAGTCACTTCAGAATATACTTTATCTGCATCATATTCTCAGTCCGACTCTCAATGTTTGAATCGAATGGCAATTATTTTAATATTATACTAAAGCAAAACTATCGAGCAAATTTTGCTTGCTGATAGATTTCTAGGGATGTAACCTTCTTCAATTATTAGTAGTTATGGAGTTTGAAGTTGGAGAAACTTTCACTTTCCTCGACAACTTTCGATTTTCTAATAGAATAAATTTGCTTGAATACACAACACACTGGAATATTATGTTGAAGATTTGATAAATTTAGGGTGTCCCAAATGAAGGTAAACTTGATACATTTTAAGTTTACTTTTGAGCAGAAAAATTTAAAACTTACCACAAATGTAACATTCATCAGGTTAAATATATTTAAATGCACTTATATTAATTTGAAATAAAAATTGTTTAAATTTAAAGTTAATTATAATAAAAAATAATATCCCAGTTTAGTGTAAAATGTGTTAATTAACCCTGTAACTCGGCTCTTCATCTTTAACATGGTCTTTAAAATCCTACTTATTTTTAATTAACAGGAGTTGAAACTACCACGTATTCAGAAAAGGCCAGGTAATGTGTTAATCTAAATTCATTTTATTTTATCTGTTTCTTTACCTTAAGGTAAACAACACAAAATGTTTTCTAAAATGGTTAAGCTTAAGATGCCTGCTTTGATATCATGTTTACGCCAATAAAACCAGTCGATAGCACTCTCTTAACATCTCGTGCAGTCAGTTTTGTTTTCAAAAGAGCAAGAATACCACAATTTTCTGGATGAAATGGCTGCACGAAACTCGTTTCTGCAGTTTTCGTGAGATCATTACGTTCCTTAAGGTACTTATTCCGTTCGAATGAAGGAATTGAGCTGATTCTGGAAACCAGAGATCCGCCTTCTCATTAGCTGTCGCTTTTCTGTTCGGCATTTCAAGCACTCCCAGCTAGTTTTTAAATGAAAGCCATTTACAAACCAGGTTTTATTTTCTGATTGGATGTTCAACGTTTAAGTGGCCTTATAATTTAGTGGTGGACTACGAAAATATTTTACATTAATTAGATGGAAAATTCCGCTACTACAGTTTAATAATATTGCAGCTTTTCAATTTAATTTATCTCAAATGATGAACACAATAAAATTTCTAATACGCTTTTAGTTCCCTAATGTTTAAAAATTACTCATATAAATTAGACTGAAAAGATGACTAAACTGACATTTGACAATATATTAAACATATTTTTTGCTATAAGGTCATTTTAGACTAGCGCCCAACTGGACGATTATTTTTGTTATTGCCTTATTTAGAAAAATATTGGTATTTCTGTTGAGTGGAGTGTTGTTGATAGAAGGTACAGAAAAAATCACTAGCTATTAAATGAAAACTGTGAAAGATTTGTCTATAATTAATATTCAATGTCAATTTGTGTAAGTCTAAGCCATCTAAAGAAAGTACAGTGACATAATTTAAAATTTCGAATTTTTACAGTAGACGTTACCATACAAAATATATCGAATAGATCAAATCAAACAGTTCCAAACTTTGTAATCATGTCCCTAGTTGGTTAATTTTTAAGTTTAAATGTGCAATTTATATAAGAACGCCTTAGAACCATAAAGAACATCTACCAATAATTTTATCTAGCAGATAATTATTTTCGAATTTATTGTTACTTAGTATAATATTAATAGTAGTATATGGTTCAAAAGTGCATTGCAACAGACAAGTAGAAGCTCACGTATTAACCCCGAAAACTAAACACAAAATTATTTTACTACAACGCTATTATAACCGCCAATTATCGCTTGTGATTGTTTTCGTCCCGTTAATTCACGTCCGTGCTTTCAACCCCATATTTGTATTAGTGCAGTGGCTATTCAAGTTTAATTATTTGGCCGGTGTTTGACTGACTGCTTGTTTTTCACAGAATATTTTTTGTGAATTTTACAGCGATATTTTTGTATTAATTTGTCAATTTTTTTACAACCAATTATTCATCGGGAATTCCACAACGTTATGTACATTTTTATAGTAGTAGTAGTAGTAAACATCTTTATTTCTAAAAAAAAGGCTATCGGCTCTATCGACCTATCGGTCTTTCTGCCCTTGTTTAATACATGTAGTCTTAGTCTAAATAAAAAACAAATATGAAAATTCTCTCATTCTAGGTTAACAATCTTATTAAATACACTTTCCAATTCTAATGACAAGAAAAAATTATTTTATTGTCCAGTAGTCAGTTGCGTTTGTAAGTGTTCGAGTAGCGTTGATCTAGGGAAACGGAAGCGGGATTGTCTGGTTGGTCTAGTAAGACAAAGGGGATTCAGTATGGTCCATGTGTAGGGGTTGTTTGTCTATTTTGTCTGTAGTTGTATGAGTCTTTCCGAAATCTTTGTCATGTTTGTGCGTTCGTATAGTAGTTGGGTGGGGCGGTTGTGTAGTGGGTTTTGGGGGTGTCTTACTCGTGTTATTAGTCTTAGTGCAATTTGTTCTGTTGTTTGTATATAACGTTTTGTCCTTTCTGTTCCGTTGGTCATGAGTATATGTCCAAGGTCTAGCAAGGGTCTACAAATAGCTTTATATATTTTGGTGGCGGTGTTTGTGCTAATTCCTCTGTCTTTGTAGGTTAGTGATCGGAAGTGTTTTGTTCTCTTTATTGTTTCTGCCCTGATGTTTCGTATGTGACTTGTATATAGTGAATTGACCTCGTATATAGTGAAATTAAGTTTGTGGTCAATCGTGGTTCCTAGGTATTTTATGTCATTCTTTGGTTCTGTCGTTTGGCCGTCTGCAATTATTGTAGGGGTTTAAAATTAATTTTATGCAGTTTTTATGCGTATATCGTTCGTGCGTTTTTATGCATATGCGACCGTTGGTCATGAGTATATGTCCATAGTCTAGCAAGGGTCTACAAATAGCTTTATATATTTTGGTGGCGGTGTTTATGCTAATTCCTCTGTCTTTGTAGGTTAGTGATCGGAAGTGTTTTGTTCTCTTTATTGCTTCTGCCCTGATGTTTCGTATGTGTTTAGTGAATTTAAGTTTGTGGTCAATTGTGATTCCAAGGTATTTTACGTCGTTTTTTGGTTTAGTTCCCATGTTTGCTTGGTAGCCTTTTGGAATACTTAACCATTCGAAAAGAAAAATTACGATCTTTGCTTCAAATTACGAAAATTTTTGATATTAAAAAATACCTCTTCTACAATTTTTTGATGAAAAGTCAAAGCGGCAATGATGTTTTTTTGTCATTAATAGATAGTTACAGGTAGTAGCCTTTGTCAATAATAACAAGCATTTGTCAAACTGTGACTTACTTTGAAGCTCCTTTCACAAAATGTACACCAACATCGAATTTGTGGATATGCGATTAGTTATGGGGAAATGCCACAGTAACATAGCAGAACGTGTAAGAACTTACACCAGCAAAGGGCTAGAGACACTGGACGATTGGCTCCAGGAGCTGACGCAGATTGTGGACGACCTAGAGGTGCTCGGGTTCCAGACACAGAGCAACAGGTATTGGAGATAATTGCAGCAGAGCCTTCCAGGAGTGCTCGGAGCATTGCACAACCACTGACACTTTCCCAGGCACCGGATAATTGTCCCGATAAGTCCTCCAAGGAAGGGCTACATTCCTACCATATATGGAAAATGAACAGGTCACAAGGACACATTTAATCTCTGATCCACCGAACACCGGTACAAATTGAGCAGGAATTAATTAACCGAATACGAGAACCTGCTCAAAAGGTGATCCCAGACTCCAGCAAAGAGTGCACAATAAAGTGATTGGGGAACAAACATGTTTGGAGTTAAACGGGAAGAACTTCGTCAAGCTCTTGTGATTTAACAATTTAATTGTATTTTATTTGATTATTATTAATCATTGATAAATAACCTTACACAGGAGATGTTTGTTTACATGTGAGGCGAGTTTAGGTATATCACTCATGTGCCCCAATATATTAAGCCGTTTTTCCACGTTTTTGGAATTTTGTTGTTTGTGATGCAGTTGTTCAATTCAGTTAGGATCAGTTTGTGTGTTTCTTGAGTTAGGCTTTTCAGGAGTTTTGTCGTTATTTTATGTTTTCCCGGTGCTGTGTTTCTCATATGCGCTAGGGCTAGGCGAGAATCATATTTGCTGGCGATTTCAACATAGAATTCCTCCGAGATAATAGTGATAAAATAGATTTGGTTTCAATGCTGGAATCATTTGGCCTCAAACAATCAATTTTTGTTATGTCTAGAATAGTACTTAACGCAGCGTCCAGCATTGATAATATTTTTTTAAATGTCGATTACATAAGTAGTGCTGTCCTAGAGACTTTCCTATCGGACCACACTGCACAGAAACTTACCTCTCAATCAAAGAAACATCTTCAAAAAGAAGCAAAATATCAAAGGATATTTTCGCATCGAAATTAATCACTTATCTTTATCAGTTAAAAGATAAGTTAAAAGATCAAGACTGGGCAGAAACATCTGATATGGACCGTCAGGATGTTGATAAGTAATGGGATACCTTCATGAACACCTTTATTAGTATTTTCAACCACTGCTTTCTTCTTAAGTCAATAAAACTTAAAAACAAACTAGAACAACCTAGTGATCGAAGAATTTACGAGTCTAAGAAAAGACTGGACAGCTAATTAACTTTATTGCGTCTAAGCAATAATTTCAAAGAGCCGTTCAAGAAAAGAAAGAAAGAATATGACAATTTGTTACGTACAGTGATATCCGAAACTTATGAACAAAAATAAATGTTATCAGGCAATAAGAGTAAGTGTACGTGGAACATATGCAAGGATATAACTGGACAAGCTGATAATACAAATAAAGACATTCGAATTAAGGGCAACCCCGATCAAATACCGGACCTTTATTTTCGGAACTTTACCATTCAATTTTGAAGGCAGAGAAAACAACAGATCCCTGTTTTTCAAACGAGTATCTGCAAATGAAATATGCGAACTTGGTATGTGCATAAAAAATAAACACAGTAGCGGAGTATATGAGATACCCACAAGTATTATGAAAATTGCTATTCCTGTAACAAGTGACGTTCTTTGTTTTATGATCAACAGCTCGTTTCAGAATGGCCTTTTTCCATCTGATCTCAAAATAGCACTAATAAACCCAGTATTTAAAATAGGAGGCATTGGACTAATGGAGAATTGTTGTTTATATTTTCCTAACTGTACTTCAAATTATTTCAAAATTTCCTGGGTTTCAGTCAATTTTATTGTTTATTATTTAAAATGTTACAAAAACGTTTCGGTGTCTTTCTCCACCATCATCAGTTTGTATGTCTAGATGTTTCTACCTTTCCATTTGGTTGGACATTCAATGGACAACCAGAATGTCCAACCAAATGTAAAGGTAGAAACATCTAGACATACAAACTGATGATGGTGGAGAAAGACACCGAAACGTATTTGTAACATTTTAAATAATAAACAATAAAATTGACTGAAACCCAGGAAATTTTGAAACTAATGGAGAATTATAGACCAATAAGCCTCTTACCATAATTTTCGAAATTGTTTGCAGCTATCAATATGTCCCAGACTTGTAGAGTTTTTGAACGAAAGCAATATTTTTAATGAGATTCAGCATGGGTACACTTTTGGCCGAGCGGGACAGACTGCAATCTTTCAGTTTACTAAAAACATTGTATATAACATTGGATCGGGAAATTTGGCACTTGGAATGTTCCTAGTATGAAATTGTTTCAGTAATATCTAACAGAGAGAAAACAAAAGATCGGGATATCAAAAAATGGGAAAATGTATCACTCTATTTTAACAGAAATTGAAATAGGTATAGCACAGGGTGGTATTTTGGGACCAATATTGTTTGCAATTTATCTCAATGACCTGATTCGGTGAATAGACATCCGGACGAATATATAACATGCTACGCAGATGATTCCAATCTTATTGCTGCTGGAAGAGATCTTGCAACAATCCAAAAGATAGGAACATCTTTATTGTACAATGCTTGTACCTGGTTCATTGGAAATAGGTAGGTTTTGATCAAGAGTAAAACAAATACTCTCGTTTCCAGAACAAAGCAAGCAAGAATACACAGACCGCCGATAGTCTCCTTGGGAAATTCGGATCTAGAGGTAGTAGATTCTTTAAAATTTTTGGGAATCCACGTGGATGAATTTTTGGACTGGTCTTGTCCTATTGATCAACTAAGAAGCTTTTTTTAAGTTAAGCTTAGTTTGTTATGGAATCAGAGTTGTTGGAGGTACCGCGCGAATTTTTAATCAATTTTGAAATATGGAATTATCTTTTGGGGTGCTAATAGTCAAGTGGAACATTTGTTCGTAATACAGAAACGTGCTATCAGAATTGCAGGAAAATGGGTTATATTGAGAGCTGTAGAGGAGTGTTTAGAACTTGCAGAATATTGACCGTCTATACTATGTACTTTTAAGAAATTTTAATGTTTTTTTTCAATAGCAGAGATTTGTTTGAGTTAAGCACGACACTTGATTACGGCACAAGAACTGTGAATGTTAATTACCCACGATATCGATTAACTCGAAAATTAATCGAAAAACACCCCAGTTATATGTGCATAAAATTATTTAATTGTTTATCCTGTGATATAAAATGTATAGTAAGTAAGAAAATGTTTAGAATACGAATCAAGGAATTGTTAATAGGTCTAGAACCATATTGTCTTAGTGACTATACAGGATGACTCCAGAGCAATAACTAGTATCCCTGTGACGCCATTTCACTTCATGTTTAGTCGAAATACGATTTGAAATAAAGATTATTATCATTATTATTTATTAGAATTTCGTATTTTTCAATACATCCACAGGATTGGATTAGAGTAGTAGAAGTAGTAGCCTTAGGATACAAATCACTATTACTTTGAACGGTGGAAGATTTCCAAGATGCTAATCCGATGCAATGTGACACAAAAACACATTTCTGAGACAGTAAAAGACCGAATGTAGTATTCATTCAAATATATTGTTATGTAGCAAAATATAGATGTACGGGTATTACCAGTTAAAAAGTGTACATATATTTGGTGCTATTTCCATTAAACTAATTTATGTATCGTGAAAAACTCAGCCGTATATTATTTAATGCTCGTAACGATTCAACATGGATATTTTACATTTCTATATCAAACATTTTTCGGATACCGGCTAGTACTTCCATAGTTAATAGGTGAAATATTTTGCGGTATTTTAAAACTATGTAAAATACATGGCAAAACAACATGTCAACATTGTTGTTTGCGCTTATTACTTTAGTATTACCATTTTAATTACCATTGATATTTACATTAGCGATACCTATTTATTCTGTCCATCTGAGACGAATCTATTCGCCTAGATGGCGCCCTTTTCAATTACTTCATCCGTCATACGTCATCCCCGAGAACGCCTCGTCGTGAGATGATGCCATTCTGACACTCTCTTTCAAATCGTCAAGTGGTTCGGACTTCCTTTGTAGTGGTAACGCTTGTGAAATACATACTTAAAGCAGCTTACCAGTGTTTCAATCAAAATACAGTCCACTATTCAAAAGCTATCCAGTACGCGAGTTTAACAACCGACCACAAATTATTTTGGGTCTACAAAGGTTGCATAGCCCGCACAATTGTATTAATAATTATATAATAATTTGTTTTATTGACATGTGTTTTCACAGAAGTTACCAGTTTTTCATAAAACTGTTATACTTTACCGTTTCACAAATTTTCACAAAATCATCACAAAGAGCTAGAGGCACTAGTCGATCGGCTCCAGGGAGATAGTGGACGACAAGGGGTATTCGGGTTCCAGACATAGATGAACAGGCATTGGAGATAATGCAGCAGAGCCTTCCAGGAGCACTTGGAGCATTGCACAACAACTGACACTTTCCCAGGTACCGGATAATTACCGAGGAAGCCACATTCCTCCCACGTAGGTAAGATGCACAGAACACAAGCAGACATTAATTCTCTAGTTTACCAAACACCGGTACAAATTGAGCACAAGTTAAATAACCGAATACGAAAAGCTGCTGGAGAAGAATGCACAATAAGGTGATAGATAACACGGACATAGACTTGCTTGGAGTTAAACACAGAAATGTATTTTTGCCAACAACAATTTGAGGTTATGATGCCAATAAAAGAACCATTTCTCGTTGACTACATTGATATTTCGAGTCTCGCATCGTTGCTTGCAGAGTGTGGACGTGCTGCGAAGCTGAATCGTGCGATATTTTCGAGTTGAAATTGTGTTCGTTATTGTATTGTGCGTTTTTTGGAATAACATCTAGAACATTCCTTATCGGGCAACTACCGGGTTTGCGCGATAAGTGTAATGAATCCTGGAAGCTCTCTGGAATCCGAGTCGGAACAGGGCTCCCAAGGGAGCTACTTTCTTAGGCCCAGGACCAAGTAGAGGGGTAGGGTGCCCAAGTCTGACCCAACACCGCCAGCGTCACCAACCCCGGCTCCAAAAAAATCAGCGATGGAGGAGGCTGTAGGGGTGTCGCAGGCGACTTCAGCGGGCGCAGCGGATGACGGGTTCGTCGTCCCGCGAAGGACTGTGGCGTGGAGCACGCTGATTGTTGCTCCAGAGGCCACGACGCTAAAAAACCGCTTTGCGCCCATCCAGCCGCCAATCGTGGATGAGCCTCCAACACTTCCCAACACTAGCGTAGGGACTGAACGGGAAGCAATTGCTGAGAGCTCTACAGCAGTTGCAAACAAGCCCAAGAGGGCAGAAAAGCCGCCGCCAATTGTGATCGCTGGAAAACCCAGCGATCACACAATGCTGATTGGTGGTCCAAAAACCATCACCAGTCAGCCGTTCACGCTGAAGTACACGAAGGTTTCGTTAATCGTGTACTGCAGCAGCATTATGGACTGGGCGGCGGTAAAACGATCCCTGGAGGAGGACAAGAGCTAGTTCCACACCTACGCCCCTTCGTCGCAAAAAACACACGCGTTCGTCCTGAGGGGCCTGGAGGGGAATGTCGATCCGACTGCCATCAAGGAGGATCTGACAGACAAAGGACTGGAGAGACTGGTGAGAAGTGTCTTCAAAATGTCAGACACTCTTCAGTCGAAGTGTCAGACACTCTTCAGGCCGCTCTACCTGGTCGTCACTACACAACCCTCCGAAGGCTTAACGCCGAGGCCAGGGTGGTGTGCAGTATCAGGGTTTCGTGGGAAACCCGCAAAAACCGGAAGACCCTGACAGTATCGTCGATGCCAGGGCTGGGGCCATGTCTCCGGGAACTGCCACCGGGACTTTAAATGCTCCCGATGCGCTGGGGGGCATGAAATCACCGCCTGCCGCGTCGGGGCTACATTAAAATGCGCTAACTGCGGTGGGCCTCATCGTAGCTTTGACGAGGCTTGCCCAGTATACATTTACAAACAGGCGCAAGTCCCGGCGGAGAAGCAGCGTTTCGTCCCTGCTCCTCTTCCAACGAGGCCAGCCTGGGGTCAAACCAGTCCAGCCCCTGGCCCGATCCACCCTTCACCTATAAGCAGCAGGACCATGGCGCCAAGTCACGCCAACAGGACCATGCTGCCCCCGCCACCGCCTTCATTAGCGGAGTTTCCTCCGCTGAGGTAGCACGAAGCTGTCCCGACGAGCTCTGCCCACCCAGCCCATGGTATAAATGGGAACGCGGTGGCCATGCTGAGCAGTGTCCAGCGGGAATTCGCCGAGCTGTCGTCGCAAATCAACTTGGAGGAGGTGATCAAGGCGGTAAGATTTTACAGCGCTGCATTGAGGGGTTGCGTCTCGAAGACAGACAAATTCCTACTCTCTGCGCAGTTCTTCAATGAAGATATTAACAGCTTCGATTTTTAAGTATTGATATTGTCAACTGTGTCCTATGAGGATTGGGGAATGGAACTCATGTGGACTCCAGAGTCGTCTCGGTGAGTTCGAGCAGTTCCTCGGGTCTGAGGAGGTCGATGTGGCGTTAATCGTGGAAACATGGTTGCGCCCCGGAGACAGAATCACAATCCGGGGGTACAGGCTCGAGCGTGCGGATAGGCCCGGTCTAAGGGGTGAAGTGGCCATAGCGATCAAAGCAACGATCCCATACAGGAGACTGCCATGCAGGCAGTCAGTAATAGAGAACGTTGGCGTTGAGCTTCATGATGGTGTTTTGATCTACTGTGGGTACTCTACTTCTACTCGCTTACAGGCCACTGACGTTGATCCATTTTTTTCAAACACCATTAGGGTGTTGCTTATGGGAGATTTCAACGCCCGCCATCCACTATTTAGTAACCCTGGACGGAAAAACGCAGCTGGCAATTTCCTAGCCAGCTACGTTCGCGACAATGGCTTACTAGTTATGCCCACTTCATCTCCAACGCATTATCCAAACAGTGGAATGAACCCATCTTTCCTTGATTTCGGAATAGCTAAAGGACTCGCCAATCTCACGGAGATGGTGGTTATAGACGCCCTCAGCAGTGACCATTTGCCCATTTACCACGACATTAGGGATTTAAAGCGCACACGAACGAACGACTTTCGATATTCATACGAAAATTTCGATTTTCGCGAATATCGGAAACGACTACAAGACCTGACGTGTATTCCGGGCCAGATTGATACTGTCGAGGCTCTAGAGCATGCGGTAAAAGGTCTGACCAGGAATATACAACGGACACAGCAAGCTTTGGCCAAAAAAGTTCCGAATAGACCGCTGCGCGACAACCTTCCTGAGGAAATCTTGAACCTTATTAAGGCGAAAGATAGAATCAGGAAGCGTTGGCAGCGATTCAGGCAATCTGCCGATCGCATAAGGGCAGCAGAACTTGCACGAGACATCCAGAGCGAAATTTCCGCATACAGGAATTTAACCTGGGCGGAAAAATTGCGAAACGTATCTCCCCGTGACAATTCTTTGTGGAAACTGTCGAGAAGTCTACGAAAAGGCTACGAGCAAGTCCCCGCTCTTGAAAAAGAGGGGCGAAGTTACATTACCACCAGCGACAAATGCAAGCTGCTCGCCGACTTTTTGGCAGAAGTACACAAAGTCCAACCAGCCCTTCAGGATAACGAAATAGAAAGACAGACCGCTGTTTTCGTAGAACGGAAGTATCCTATACCACCCTCGATTTTGCATTCCTATATAACAAACCCGTCGGAGATACAATCGTGTCTTCAGCGCCTCCCTAGCCGAAAAGCCCCCGGGCCAGACGGCATCCCTTATTTACTCCTCAAAAACTTACCGCGGAAAACTATAGTGCTAATAGTACAAATAGTCAACGCAGTCCTTAAATTGCAGTACTTCCCACAGGACTGGAAAAACGCTGTAATAATTCCTATCTTAAAGCCGGGCAAAAACCCGACTGATCCCGCCTCTTATAGGCCAATTTCCGTCCTAAACTCCCTCAGCAAATTAACCGAGAAGGTTATCCTATCGAGACTACAGGCAGCAGCCGAGCTTCGAAGTTTAATCCCGGATGAGCAGTTTGGCTTTCGAGCAAGACACAACACAACGCTGCAGACTGCTAGGATCGCAACGGATGCCTATGAAGCATTTAATAAGCTTCAAAGTACGGTAATGCTGCTTCTCGATATGGAAAGGACCTTCGACACAGTCTGGCACACAGGCCTGCTGTATAAGTTGTTGCCGTACATTCACTGCCACTCTACCTAGTTTCCTTTATAGCGTCTTACCTAAAAAACCGTACCATCCAGGTGAAAGTGGAGAATTCCACTTCTGCCAAAAGACGCATCGCGGCAGGTGTAACACAAGGTACAGTGATTTCGCCGTTGCTGTATACATTGTATACAGCAGACATTCCAAAACTTCCCACTACAAAAATAGCACAATACGCGGATGAGACGGCTATCTACACATCGTCTTTCTATGCTCAGGCTGCGAAATCTCGCATTGCGCATCACCTGAGTTTATTGACGCCGTATTTCGATAAATGGAAAGTTAAAGTGAATCCCAGGAAGACTGAACTTATTATCTTCTCGCGCAAATTTACTAACAATAAAATCCTATCGCCACTCATGGTGCAAAATACTCCAATCCAGCCAGTAAAAGAGGTGAAATACCTGGGATTCAAACTAGACGCCCGACTTCACTTCAATAAGCAAGTTGACTATGCTGTACAAAAGACTTTCATGGCCCGAAGAAAGTTGTACTCTCTTCTGACGCCAAATTCATTTCTGTCACCTCAAAACAAACTTCTGCTCTACACCTCCACCATAAGGCCCATACTGACCTACGGCTCCCCTGTGTGGCACTATGTCTGTGATTCCACGAGACGACGTGTTCAAAGGACCCAAAATAGGTTCCTAAGAGGCGTCCTATCGGCTGACAGACAGATACACCAGAATAACCGAAATGCACGAAGCTACAGGGATGGCCTATATAGCCGACTATATAGATGCCATCGCTGAAAAATTTTATCATAGCGGAGTGCAAGGCTCAGTCCCCACGCGAAATATCACCCAAGCAAGAGCAAACGATCGCCCAACCCATGGTCCCCTGTATAAGCGACTTCCCATATTTTATGAGGATTTTGTCCCTGACAGTACGTGACGACAAACAAACATTGCCTGCCAGTTGCAGACAGTCGTTTCTAGCAGGCTGGAAACGCACAAATCCAACATAACGTGACTTGACGGGTTCGTCCTGCCTCGTTCTGGCTGGTGTTGGCTGGTCCTTGCACCGATCGGGGCGGGGCGATCTGCCGGCGGTTAACGCCACGGCTGACAGTATGAAACTTAAAGGTCGAAGCAAAAGGGGTTTTTGGCTTCCCTTGAGGAAGACCTTTTTCCCTTAATGAATGCCCCTCGAATAAAACCAAAACCGCCACTTCAAGACTATCTCCTGGCGTTGTCGTTCGTATGGCTAGCTCGGGAATGTCCATGTTAGGGCACTGCCCAGGTAATGGACGACTTAGCGCGCCTATTTAGATCATGGGCAAAGAGCAACCGGCCGAACATCTGGCTAGACATGGGAGTTATGTTTTTTTTTTTTAACTTTGTTTGTGAATTTTATTAATGGGAATGTTCAATAAATTTTTATCTATCTATCTATTGATATTTCGAAAGAGTACGTTGCTAAATTTGGCGAATCTTTTATTTCCCGTTTAGCCTAACCTATTTTCTGTATTTTTCGATGGTTACTCTAGTTTTAAATAATTGATAAGCAACAGGTATTTACGTAATGTTATTAAGGCAGATTAACCTGAAAAACATTGTTGCCATCCTTCTGATCTAGTTTTTTTGCAAATATTTCAGTTTTTGATAACAATTGATTTTTTCCCTATTTTTCCTGTACTCCTAAATCACGTCCAGACAACACCCCCAGAGGAATGACGCCCATTTTGAATCAGAATTTATATTTTGAATTTATTGGAGCAGCAGAGTACTTGAACTATTTTAACAACTCACCAAACTATGCCTGCACACTGATCACAGACATAGAGTACGATGAAGCCCTAGCGCACATTAAGAACACTGCACCGGGGAAGGATAAAATTAAGGCAAAAGTCCTGAAAAGCCTAACTCAAGAAACACACAAACTGATCCTAACTGAATTGAACAACTGCATCACAAATGGCAGAATCCCAGAAACATGGAAAAACGGCTTAATAATCCCTATACCCAAAAATGGACTGGACAATACACAACCGAGCAACTACAGACCAATTACACTACTTCCAGTACTAGGCAAGATTTTTGAATGCATAATGAAGCAGCGGCTTGACAAAGTGATTGGAAAGTATATACCTACCTACCAATTTGGTTTCAAACAGCATCACTCGACCGTTCATCCGCTCTTTATTTTGGCCAACAATATACAAACTACCCACCTAACTGACAGAAAGACATCTTGCCTGTTTATGGACATTAACAAGGCTTTTGACAGTGTCTGGCATAGAGGCTTACTATACAAACTATACAAACTACACACACCAACATATCTACTACACCCCATAAAGAACTTACTAGAAAACAGACAACTACAAGTACGAATTGACAAAACACTGTCATTTTCTTTTTCCCCTGAACAAGGGCTCCCTCAAGGATCCCCGCTCTCACCGTTTCTCTACAATATATACTGCCATGACATATACAATTACAACTTACCAGACAAAAATCAAATCGACAGATCGGCATACATATTACAATACGCAGACGACACGGCACTTATTGTACATGACAAAACTTCTGAGAGAGCAGCTCAAAGACTCCAAACACTAACAAACAACACAACGACATGGTTTTATAAATGGAGACTAACACCAAACGCGTCAAAAAACCAACTTCTGCTCACAAACCACAGACTCAACGCTGACTCCCCTACAATAACTGCAGACGGCCAAACGACACAACCAAAAAACGACGTAAAATACCTTGGAATTACAATTGACCACAAACTTAAATTCACTAAACACATACGAAACATCAGGGCAGAAACAATAAAGAGAACAAAACACTTCCGATCACTAACCTACAAAGACAGAGGAATTAGCACAAACACCGCCACCAAAATATATAAAGCTATTTGTAGACCCTTGCTAGACTATGGACATATACTCATGACCAACGGAACAGAAAGGACAAAACGTTATATACAAACAACAGAACAAATTGCACTAAGACTAATAACACGAATAAGACACCCCCAAAACCCACTACACAACCCCCCCACCCAACTACTATACGAACGCACAAACATGACAAAGATCTCGGAAAGACTCATACAGCTACAGACAAAATGGACAAACAACCCCTACAACTGGACCATACTGAATCCCCTTTGTCTTACAAGACCAACCAGACAATCCCGCTTTCGTTTCCCTACATTAACGCTACTCGAACACTTACAAACGCTACGGACTAGTGGACAATAAAATAATTCCTTGTTGCCACTGAAATCTTATTTATTTAATAGTATTGTTAACCTAGAATAAGAGAATTTTCATATTTGTTTTCATTTAGACTAAGACTGTATGTATTAAACAAGGGCAGAAAGACCGATAGGTCGATAGCCTTTTTTGGAAATAAAGATATTTACTACTACTGGAGCAGCAGAATTTAATGATTAAGCATAAATACGATATAATGCGAACGTGTTTGTCAAGAAATATCTGTCTATATCTCTAGTCTGTCTATCTCTATCTGAAATATCTCTTATGTTTTTTATTTTAAAAAAGTAAATCGTAATTTTTTCAATTATACATTTTTCTTAAGTCTAAGCAAGTGTCGCTATATTGTATTTGGAGTTTTTTGGTTAGGACAATTGGACTACTGCAAACTATAGCCTAATGACAAAGTTGAACATGCTATTAATTTTTTTAAAATATTTCATTCTCAATCTCCAAGTAAATACCAGTAAATCCTGAAAATAAATGACAGCAATTTTGATGACGGTGCAATTGTAATCGTCAGCGTATAATGAAAAACTTTTTAAAATAAACTGCTGTTTGGGGATTAGAAATTTAGGATTTTTCGTACCAAATTTGAAATCAACGTAAGGTAAAGGAAAAACAACTTAACTATATGCAAAACAAAGTTAACTTTTTTTAGTATTTCTAATCTGAAACCTTGTCTTCCATATTTTCTCTGATTCTTGATGCTAGAAATTGTTTCTCAGGCAATTGAGGCAATGGCAATTTATAAGTCAGATGTTTTCCAAACTGCCATTTAATAACTAAACCCTGATTATTTATGTGTTCCAATTCTTTCATCAAAAAAACACAATCTGCACATAAGACTTTAAGCTTAAAGAAATGTAAAATTTCAAGTAAATATCGTTTCATTAATTCTTACAGTGGAGGCCTAAAACCTATTGAACGTTCCTATAAGTCACGCATAGTTCAATTGGCGTTACGTTAAATTATCTTCTACTAATCATCATATGCAACCGGAGCTCTTGATTCATCCATTTTAAAGTCGCGTAATGAGACACTCCATTTTAAATTCTCATTATGTGTGGAATTGACCTTTTAGCGCCTCCAAGCTGCACATAAACGGCCACTTAATCTGATATCGATAAGCCTCAATAATGGCCATAAAATAGATTGAAATTCCTGCCATGATCAGGCAAACTCCATTTTGAATTTCATCAGGGCTACTTCGAAAGTGGCTTAAATTATTGTTTCTCACTGAACTCTTTTGGTGTGCTTGTTGGGCACCAGCTGTTAAAGTCATGCTACGCATTGGGGATTGGATTGAGCCTGCTGCCGTTCCGTTTTTGGTTTCAAACAATAAAGCCAGACACTGGCCCGTATGGGTTAACAAATGAAACAGTCTGTAACGAGTTGTTTCCTCCAGTAATGCAACATAATTCTATTAAAGGGAAAATGGACGTAAATCACAGCTGCGAATGGTATAACGAAATCTTTAATTAATGTTTTTTATAGTACAGTAGAGCTAATGCAGGAAACGGTAAAACGGCGCAACTGTGTATAATAAAGTCCTTACCTCAACATCTTAAAGTAATAATGTGGTTATATTTCTTAGCGCTCATTCTTCCTTATCAGGTTCTCGCAATGTAACAAACCCTCGTATCTGTTGTACCCCATGCTATTTCATACTGCATTTTTTTATGACCTATATCATTCGGATATATTAACAAATTCAGAAAGTAACGTTACATAAGAAAGTAAATACAGGCTTAGAACCAAGACAAAACTGGATAACTAGTGGGATATTTGTCTCCTGTAAGACGAAAGAGAACTTGTATAACACATGGAAAAGGAATTCTTCGTGCATTCAGTTAAAACAGAAGTATCTTGACTATACTAAACGTTTAAATCAAGTAGTCAAAGAAGCAAAGATTAAACATTTTTTTAAAATATATTTTATATGAAGCAATCTGCCGCAGGCATTCAGCTACTGTGATGGTGTACAGCGCTCGTAGATCGGCTCCATTGAGCCTACTACCCCAATTAATTAATAATTATGACCAGATCACTCGACCTACAACTATCTCAGCTATACTACTCATTATGTATGGTTTACTAAGTCTAGGGGTGTGAGTCTCTTCAGTCTTCTTGGGTGTCCTGTGTGGTCAAAGACTTGTCTAGCCAGTTGGTTAGGATGAACCAGCATTCGCTTGTGATAACTGTCACTAGACCACGCTATAACTTCCTTCACAGTATGCTATGTATAACTTCCTGCTGTATGATCCTATTTGGGATGTAGTACGGAGCGTTGACAATGCATCTTAACACTTTGTTTTGGAACCTCTGCAAAATTTCCAAGTTGCTGTTGCTGGCGGTGCCCCATAATTGGATACCATAGGTCCATATCGGTTTGAGAATGGCCTCGTAGATAAGAATTTTGTTTTCTAGAGTCATTTGGGACTTCCGCCGCATAATCCAGTACATTCTAGTAAATTTAAGTCTCAACTGTTTTCTCTTAGTGAAAATATGGTGTTTCCAGGTAAGACGCCTATCCAGGTGGATTCCGAGATATTTGACATTTTGTGCGTGTGGTAGCTGGTGATTATTGAGCCTTACTGGGGGACATGTTTCTTTCCTCTTAGTGAAAGTTATGTGCGTCGACTGTGTTTCGTTGGCATTGATTCGCCATTTTTTAAACCAGTTTTGGATGCTGTCCAAGTTTTTTTGCAGCTTTCTTGATGCCATCGTAGGGCTTTCATGAGTTGCCAAAATGGCCGTATCATCTGCATATGTAGCTATTAGAGTTTCATTGGATGTGGGAAGAACTGCAGTGTAGAATGAGTACAGCAATGGTCCCAGCACGCCTCCCTGTGGAACGCCAGCTTCTATCGGATGTAATTCCGAGTATTCGTTGCCATGTCTTACTACAAAGTGCCTGTTATGGAGGTACGTTTTAAGAATAAGGTAATGTGGGTACGGGAGAACTGATTTCAACTTCCATAGCAGTCCATTGTGCCACACTTTATCAAAGGCTTTTGATATGTCCAAGAATGCAGCTGAACAGTAGCTCCTACTCTCGAATGCTCTGTTTATATCGTTTGCAATCCTGCGTATTTGTTCTGTAGTGCCGTGCATTTGTCGGAAACCGAATTGATGTTCTGGTATAATTTTGTTTTCATCCAGTATGGTTTTTAGTATTTCTATATATATTTTTTCGAATAACTTAGATAGTATAGGTAAGAGGCTGATAGGTCTGTACGATGACGCTTCCTCCGGCTTTTTTCCCGGTTTACAGATCATAATAATTTCTGCCAGTTTCCAGCTGTTTGGGAAATAGTTATTTCGCAGTACTGCATTATATATGTAGGTTATCAGTTTGTAGCAATTCATAGGAAGCTATAGTAAAAATTTTCCGGTGATTAGATCGTATCCTGGTGTCTCTGATATTTATTTCAGTTCGAATTGTTTTGATTAGTTCTGCTACTTTAATTTTATGATGAGGCAAATCCATCTGTAGGGGAGAATCCAAGTATCTTTCGATTTCGTCTTCCTCCTGTTCATAATTTTCGGAACTAAAGGGTTGAAATACCTCTTCCAGGTGGTCTGCAAAGGTTTGGGATTTCTCTCTGTCATTTCTCGCCCAACCGTTAGCGTTTGTTCTAAGAGGAGGGTGATGTAAGGGTGGCTTGTCCAATTTTCTAATGGCTCTCCACAGCGAGTAGTGTGTTGCTTCCGTGGCTGTTAGGGTTTCTAGATAGCTTTGAATGCCCTCATTCTTGTATTTTTTCAACATCTCTTTCCCTTCCCAAACGCCCTTGTTGAAATTGAGAAAACAAATTAAACATGAATGAAACTTAATAAAACGGAATAGCAAGGGTCCTAAGAGGTGGTGTAGTGTTATCACGACTAAATTGGGAAAATGCAATGTAGGAAAAATTACAATAGATAATATTTCTTATGCCAACCAGAATCTTAGCAATAAGAAGGATACAGCTGATGCCATAAACAATTATTTTTGTAATGTACGAAAAAATTTTAGCGATCAGATTGATTATTCCATAAATATGCAACTGTAACTTCCGAAACGAAATAATAAAACAATTTTTATTTATCTGACAAATATAAATGAAATTAATGCTATAATTCATAACATGAAAAGGAAAGCAGGGGGAGTAGATGACATCAGTGTAAATACAATTAAAACATTGTCTGAAATCATAGAACTTCCACTAGAACACATTTTTAATTTATGCATTGAAAAATCAATCTGACCAGAAACATTAAAACAAGCAAAAGAAGTCCCTATTCATAAAGCAGGAGATAATACTTGCATGTCGAATTACCGGCCAATATCTCTAATATCTAACATTGTAAAAATTTTTGAGAAAATAGTAGTAGTAGTAGTAAACATCTTTATTTCTAAAAAAGGCTATCGACCTATCGGTCTTTCTGCCCTTGTTTAATACATGTAGTCTTAATCTAAATAAAAAACAAATATGAAAATTCTCTTATTCTAGGTTAACAATATTATTAAATAGAATTTCAATGGCAAGAAAAAATTATTTTATTGTCCACTAGTCAGTTGCGTTTGTAAGTGTTCGAGTAGCGTTGATGTAGGGAAACGGAAGCGGGATTGTCTGGTTGGTCTTGTAAGACAAAGGGGATTCAGTATGGTCAAGTTGTAGGGGTTGTTTGTCCATTTTGTCTGTAGCTGTATGAGTCTTTCCGAGATCTTTGTCATGTTTGTGCGTTCGTATAGTAGTTGGGTGGGGGGGTTGTGTAGTGGGTTTTGGGGGTGTCTTATTCGTGTTATTAGTCTTAGTGCAATTTGTTCTGTTGTTTGTGTATAACGTTTTGTCCTTTCTGTTCCGTTGGTCATGAGTATATGTCCAAAGTCTAGCAAGGGTCTACAAATAGCTTTATATATTTTAGTGGCGGTGTTTGTGCTAATTCCTCTGTCTTTGTAGGTTAGTGATCGGAAGTGTTTTGTTCTCTTTATTGTTTCTGCCCTGATGTTTCGTATGTGTTTAGTGAATTTAAGTTTGTGGTCAATTGTGATTCCAAGCTATTTTACGTCGTTTTTTGGTTGTGTCGTTTGGCCGTCTGCAGTTATTGTAGGGGAGTCAGCGTTGAGTCTGTGGTTTGTGAGCAGAAGTTGGTCTTTTTAAGCGTTTGGCGTTAGTCTCCATTTATAAAACCATGTCATTGTGTTGTTTGTTAGTGTTTGGAGTCTTTGAGCTGCTCTCTCAGTAGTTTTGTCATGTACAATAAGTGCCGTGTTGTCTGCGTATTGTAATATGTATGCCGATCTGTCGATTTGATTTCTGTCTGGTAAGTTGTAATTGTATATGTCATGGCAGTATATATTGTAGAGAAACGGTGAGAGCGGGGATCCTTGAGGGAGGCCTTGTTCAGGGGAAAAAGAAAATGACAGTGTTTTGTAAATTCGTAATTGTAGTTGTCTGTTTTCTAGTAAGTTCTTGATGGTGTGTAGTAGATATGTTGGTGTGTGTAGTTTGTATAGTTTGTATAGTAAGCCTCTATTCCAGACAATATCAAAAGCTTTGTTAATGTCCATAAACAGGCAAACTGTCTTTCTGTCAGTTAGGTGGGTAGTTTGTATATTTATCAAAAGAGATAGACTTTCGAAGCCATTCCTTGAAACAAGTGGGTTTTTCGCCAGTATGTTTTGCCTTTGTCTTTTTGTATTTCTTTACATGTTTCTAGCCATTTGTCTTGTCGGTAATCAAGGTTTTAATGTTTCTGTTGAGTTGGTTCAGTGTCTTTTTTAGGTCGTTATTTTGAGTGTTTGTATATAGTCTGTACAGTTCTCTCTTTTGTTTTATTAGTCTCAGTATGTATTTGGGTAGTGTATGTCGGTAGAAAGCATTTTTTATTTCCGGGCTAAATTTTCCTATGGCTAGTGAAAGTTGTTGTTGTATGGTTTCTATTGAAATGTGCTGTGCTTGTGATTGAATGTAGTCATGTATATGTTGTTTCACTTTGTCTATGTCAGTCTTTGTTAGGTTTAAGTTTTTCTCTATAGGAGGTGTATTGGAGGTAGGTTGCGTATGTTGTAAGTCTATGTTAAACGTAATAGCCAGGTGGTCGGATCCAAGTTCGTTGGTTAAGTTTATGTTGTTGATGGTGTTTGTTAAGTTTCTTGTGTGCAGTAGGACGTCTGGTGTTGAGTCTGGGTTTGCGGGCATCAGAAAAGTTGGTGGGGTGTGCTGTTTTATAAAGTCCGAATTTTCTAGAACTCTTTTAAGCTGTTTCGTTTTGTTTTTGTTCAGATTAAAGTCGCCTATAATTATTGCATATTTATAGATGCTTGCTTTGGTCAATATGTTTTGTTCTAAGTTGGAGTGTGGGTGTATGTATGTGAGAAATATGTGTATCAGGTCATTTAGGTAGGGTATCGTAAAATGTATGCAGTCGTTCAGAGGGTGGTTGAGGGAAGGAGGATTTGCTCTTCCAAGTTTAAATGTTGGTTTTAGGAGAGCTGCGACCCCGCCCGTGGCATGATTGATGGTATTTCCATGCCTATAGATATACTGCCAATTTCTGTACGTTGGTGTCTGTCCTAGTTTGGTTTTAGTCTCTACAAATATGCAGCAGTCTGTGTCGTTTTGTTCTATGTAATTGTAAATAAGTGGTGGTAAGAATGATTGGATTTTGAAATAGGCATTGGAGAAGCCAACCACAGAAGTTTAAACGGAGAGTCCCGATGGAGGAGTGCGTGACCCCTTTGAATGTGGTAGGCATATAATAAACTATGTATTAAAAGTTTCCATACCAGAACATAAGGAATGTCTAACGTTCGTGCTATTTTTTTGCTGCTTGTTTCCGGGTTTTCTCCTATCAAATTAAGAACTGCTTCCTCAGTGTCTGGGGTTCTTATCGCACGAGGTGCATCCGAGAGGTGACTATGTTTCTTCAAGATTTCTGTTTCCCATAACAATAATACCCAATAATAATTTGATACAAGCATGCACGAAAAATTTATGACTGCTCTGAAAAGAGAAAGATATGTAGATAACGTCCTCTATAGGTAAGAGCAAAATCAAGAACAACTTTTAATTTCTCATGTTCCAAAAGCACCAAGTTTCATCCGAATATCGATATTCTATCTCAGTTACTTAGAAAAAACAAAATTAGAATTAATTTTTTACGACCCTATAGCTGGATAAGTAAGCCCTGGCGGACCCATGCCTGTATGAACTTTTTATCTTAAAAATACCTGAACAATCGAACTGTAATCACGCGTAAAACTCAGGGATAAAAATTACTCGCCCAGGTAAGTATTTTTCGATTAGTTATAGTTGATGATGAAAATGAAAAAAATGTGCAAGATTTAAATTTTCAATGCTTAATTTAAAGGTATCGGTCGATTATGTCCTCTCTTTTTAACATATTCAATAAATGAATCTTCAAAGGGTAAAAGACGGTAATATTCCTGGATTCTCTTAATAATTAGTGAAAAAGCATTTCCCAACTATTCCTGATTATTTCTATCCAGATCCAAAATGTTTCAGGACTTGCATGGCGCGGATTGTTGTGCAAATCCTCAACCTCTTGCACTGAGTTAAATTTTTCCGGACACTAAATCCTACTAGTTCTTATACATCGTATCAAACTAAACGAGACCAAGTCTGTACACATTAACTTCACAAATAAAACTAACCAGCAGGTACCAATTCACTTAAATACTGCTCAGATCCCTTATGCAAACTCAGCAAAGTATCTGGGCATAACATTAGATGCAAGACTGCGCTGGAAAGCCCATGTTAAGAAAAAAAAGGAAGAGCTCGATAGAAGATATAGGAAAATGTATTGGCTACTGGGTAGGCACTCTAGACTATTAACCTACAACAAACTACTTCTGTATAAACAAATCCTCAAACCAGTGTGGGCTTACGGCTTACAGCTCTGGGGTTGTGCTAGCAAGAGTAACATCCTAATTATCCAGAGATTCCCGAATAAAGTACTGAGAAATATTCTGATTGCACCTTGGTACATCAGGAATAGTGATATTCATCGAGACCTTCAGATGGATACTGTTGACCAGACCATCACGAGATTAGCAAGGAGTCACGAACAACGGCTTCGTCAACACGTGAATGTCGAGGCGATTCAGCTCCTCGACAATACCAACCTGACAAGAAGACTCAAGAGGGTAAAGCCTTTTGAGCTATGTAAGTGACTATGTCAGTCCAAAAGCAGAATATTGTGCGGTTTTGTGCTACACGGTAAGCTATGTGTGTGTGTAGCACAAAACCAGTGTAGCTATGTCACTAGACCACCAGACTCTAAGGTACACTAGTGAGTAGGACCTTAGTTTGAAGATTTATCCATAGTTAAGTTAGGTTAGAACAGAATTACTCATTGATCAACTTTGATCAGATCGTAATGTTAGTAAATGTCCTACGGGGAGTTTAATAAAAAAAAATAATAAAAAAAGTTCTTATACATTGCCAAATTACCTGGGGCTTTGTCAATGATGCACAGGTTCATTTTTTAATACAAACATAGTTTTCGATACAGTTTCTATCGAAAGGGTGCTTTCTTTTTCGACTTACTCTTATTTTTGACCGTTTTGTAGACACGACTGTGAGAAAATGTTACTGTTTATTTAAAGGGTGACATGTTATGATAGATCTCGAGATCCATAATCCGAATAACAATTAATTCCAGGCCTATCTGTATGTTCTGAACTTTTAGGTTTCAAATCTTGGATGCTCCAGACATATATTTAAATTTTGAATAGCACAACTTAAAAACAAACTAAAAATGTGAAGTGGACATGTTCTTTGGTATTTATCACAAAGTATTTGCCTACATGCTGGTCAGCGTTCTGCATTTTCATTAAACATTTACAATTTACAATCAAGTGTGGTAAACTACAAATTGTGAGGACTGGCTATATTAACCTGCGAAAGAATCATTAAACTTCTCTGTAATAAGGTTTATTAGCAAAGTTAAAATATTTTGAAAATGTTCAAGAGCGCAAAATTATATGAAGATTCGAAAAAGTATTTCTTGTACATACTCTCCAAGTAAGAAACCATTAGTGTCTTACCACATAAAAGAATTTACTATCATTTTGAATAACCCTGTACTGGTCAGGACGATTAATGACAATATTAAATGGAAATAGAAATAAAATCGTGATGTGGAAACATAGGCAATAATTAAATAAACTTTGCCTCTGCAGCATAAGTGCCTATTAACACGTTTGCACATAGGGCAGATGCTATATTATATCTAACAACCGCACATTCGTACTGAACTGTACAAATTTCCATTAACCAGACAAATTGTTCAATAGTCCCAAATACAAATGTGCGTAAATTGGGGCTATTACGGCTATGTTATTGCCGCAAAAATAACAATTTGGCAATAAAACCAATCTGTCCAATATAGCTTATAATCAGCAGTGTGTTTTTAGAAGTTTCTGGAGGCAATATCTCTGATTATTTTGAAATGAAGGAACTCAGGATATATTTTTTCCTCATTCATAATTGGCATACATTTTTCAGATATTGGCTTCAATGGTATTCGGCATACCTGATATTCTATCTTTTATTTGTTCTCTTACTATCGGTCCTTTTTCTTTAAGCACGTCTTACTATTTCTGATTCTCTTTTTCATTCAAACTTTTATATAATTTTTGCGTGAGCATTAAGTGCACGGGTTGCGGATGGCTAATTGTTTCTCCCTTTCAATCCACTTTTATTTGTAAACATTAAAACCACACTTGGGATCGTTTATATCTATTTCTGTTGTTTTGGAGCTGCCTTATCGTTGTAATGTCTGAATGGTGAATATCTGCTATTATATAGGTGGCAAATAGTCTTAACACTATGTTAATTCTAACTTTTTCTTCTTTTCACAACGCTAAAGATTGCGATAGAATTCCACCAAACAAAATACTTAGTGCCTGAAATGGCTTAATAGTAAATTAAACATTTTTTAGTAGGCCATCGTTTTTAATTTATATTCACTATGGTATTTTTGGATATCATAAATGATTTATACTTTCCCTTTTTTTGTAAAGCCCTTTTACAAAGAAATTGGCCCATTGACTACGTCTTTACTAAACCGAATATTTTTACTAATGGAAATCTAAAAGACCACTAACTTCGGAAACTAAATATCCAATCGATTTTAAGAGAGGTGCTTTTCATCAAATTGTCGCGTTCGATGTTAGTTCTTTAGCACATTTTCCCACCACCTAGTTTCATAGAAAAAGAGATTTATGGGGCGACAATTAGTTTCTTGTGTGATTTTCTAGGGAAGTCCAGCAAATGGAAGCTAAGTTTTTCTCTGCAAATGCCTTTTTATATTTTCTCTAGTTCGTCCTGTTTGAGTTATCCTGATTTATAGACCTCCCGACTTTCAAATTGCTTTAAACGTTAACGGCTCTTATTACATATGACTTTAATTCTAAAATACCTTCTTGTTTCAATTTAGAATCTAAAATCCCTCTATCTGTAAAATCCTTATGTTGTGTGAAATAATAGCAAGCTGTTTGTTGGAAACTGGTGCAATTTATTTCGCAATAAAACCCTCTTGTTATAATAAATGTTTTACAATGTAGCACGCGATATGCATGATTTTATGGTGAGTAAACTTTCCTATAAAGACCTTCCAAATTTTATGCTGGATGAATTCAAAGCGCATTCTTCAAGTGCCAAGCAAACATATTGCGGCAGCTTTATAACTGCCATATGGAAATATTTATGGCATAACGTGTCTTAAGTATTGTTAAAATTTTCTTTATCGAGTTCAAAATGTAAGCAAAATATTCAAGTCACATATATGTATAATAAAGCAATTGGAATTACAGATTGATTCCTTACTTTTAATATTTATTGATACAATAGGAATGAAGTAAAAAAGTATAACAAAGTTTGATCCAGAAGAAGTGAAAATGAACACTAGAATTTTTAAAGCATAATTGAGTATATTAAAGATTCTTGTTACCCAGCCGAAAATGGACTGATGGCTATTAAATATTTAGTTCAAAAATTCAGCATTGAGTCAAATGGGTTCAAACTTCAAAAGTGGCTAATAACGAATACTTTAATAACAAGTTCAAAAGTGTAATAACAGAGAGTAAATAGTTGTTGTAAATTAAAGGAGATGTTTAAAATAAAGTAGTCTAATTTTTGGGACATTAAGCCGAATTAGTAGTTTTGTTGTGTGGACAATTAGACCGTGAGTCGACTGGAATTGAATTGAAAAATGGAAGAACAAATTCATGTCATGTTTCAAATGATGCAAGAACAAGAGAATTAAAAAAAAACAGCAGCATTAAAAATATTACAAAGAGAAAAAGCACAGGAAAATATCTTATCAAGAGAAGTGAAAAAGATTTCCAGAGTAGATAATTAATCACCGCAAGGATCGAGAGGCATAACTATTGCGAGTATTGTTGAGACAGAGGAATTAGAGGAAAAATTACGAGGAGTGAGCTAAGTGGATCAAGTATAATACATGGAATTGGAATGCACACTATTGACTAAGGCATAATATTATTGCATATATTTGTGCTGGTATTAGATGATGGCAATGGTGCAATTAATGCTTATTATTGTGAAGACGACCATCGAGTAAGGGCTACATGTAAAAATAGAAGTATAACATTTTTAAGACGATGTTTTTTAAAAAAGTGGCAAGAAAACTTCTTGAAGTTCTGGATCACATTAATAAAACAAAATTATGATCCATTTGTCACTACAGCGTATCAAAGAAGAACAAGACATAACAGAAACAAACAAAAATCTAAAAAAATTGAAATTGGTAAAGCCCATAAAGAAACTAAAGAAAAATCAATCAAGTCAACTAAACAAAAAATATTAAACATTTTAAGCAATAACATCCGGAATTTATTAAAAGCAAATATCAAAAGCGGTTTGAAAAAGTCCTGCACCCATTCCAAAAATTTATCAAACCGGACTTAAGCTGACACGGAAAATAAAGCAGATAGAAATGACAAAATAAAAAAACTACTAAACAGTTCTCATAACCAAGGACCCGGACCGAAACGAAATAACTATTTCGTTCCGGTTTCGGTCCTCGGCAAAATTTAAATTTTCGATTCCGTTCCGGTTTAGAAAATAATTTCCAATTCGGTTCCGTTCCGGTTCCGGTTTTTTTTCGGTTCCAAAATCTATAAATAACAGCAAACGAGGACAAAGATAAAGGCTAATCTAATTAGGAATCTCCCTACGTTTTTCCTTGCTTGTTGTATTATACAAGATAAAAGATGAGCAAACGATCCACTGCTTCATACGGTACTTCGGCTGGTTGTATGGTAGGGGGTAGGAGGACTAACAACCCCAGACAATATTAGAAACAAAAATTAATTTAATCTTATTTTTGAAAAGTAATTTGTTAACGAATTTTCTGGCTTCAGCGCGTTCTTCTTTCACTCTTATTTCCGTTTAAAGATTGTTCTTCCTGGTTCGTGTCTTCACACTCTTCACCATCTTTTGAGGAGTTGCTTTTGTCCAAAATTCCAATTTCAAATGTTTCGTTGTTGGTGATCGAAGAACTAAAATAATTCAACTTCAAAAGGAATTTAAAAAATAGTGTGTAAACGTACGGTGTTTGTTCTTTACGAATGAAAAGTCGGTTGGTCCTCACAAATAATTGTTCCTCTAAAATGTTTTCTTTAATATTTCACCTCGAAGGCGGCAACAAAAATTTGAGTCCTGCGAATAACCTCTCAACACTAACTTGAGTTGCCGGTACGCTTAACAATAGGTACTTGAGCAAGCATGTATAACTCGGGATTAAGCTCATTCTTTTTCTTCCAGAAATCAAAAATCGATTCATTTTTCGGTAAGCGTATGCGGCTTTGTTCGAATTTATAGGAATTTAAAATATTTTCAATTTTGTTTAGGGCTACAAAGGAACCTTGTGAAGAAAATTCGTGCTGATTAATTCCTTTTAAAAATTTTTGCTCTGAATCTTTATGTCTCAAAAAGGCTTCCATTTCATCGCTTGATGAAGAACTAGATGATTCCGTTTCCATATCGTGTTGGTCAGGGTCAGATTTAGAATTAGAAGAATTGCACTCTTAAGAACATCAGTCTAGTCCATTACGAGTTTAAATGTGCTTCTGCTCTTTCTACTTGATTGTCGTCTAAAACTACCTTATACCTAAAAATTGTTATTTTATGATTTCTTCAAGATCTTGTCATTTGGGACAACTAGCCGCAAAAAATAGCGCTTACATTTTCGCCCTTTGACGGCGTCGCGGCGCCGACTATTAAAACGATTGCAGGAACTAACTAAAAGAAGTGCCGACCCTGTGTCGGCACATTAACAGTGACACTGCGGCTCACCAGAACATAGAAACGTATTTTTATATTCATTTACAGGAGGGTAAATGATTATTTTCATTTGTAAAATTTACAGTAATTTCTTTCCAACGTTACAAGCAGATATAGAAATGTTTTTCGGGCTTTGAAGCCGTGACAACCAGAACCCAAAAAAAACCTAAATATTCTATTTCGGTTTCGGTTCAGCACCTAACAATGTCTTAATATAAAATATGGGTTCTGTTTCGGTTCCGGTCCAAAAAAAGAAACGGTTCCGTTCCGGTTTTTGGTCCATATCGGTTCCGGTCCGGGTCCCTGCTCATAACAGTAAAGATTTCGTAAAAAATAGTACAACTTTACTTGTTGTTCAAATTATATTTGTTCATACAAATATAATTTGAACACTTGTCATCAACTCGTCTCATTTGTACGACAGTATGGTTTATAGAAGAAAGGAAGTAATATACCTAGGAAAAGATCAATTGCTCGAATCGAAGGAAAAAGTATTCTAGAAGAATTTAACGTAAAGAGAAAATTACTTCAGAATGAAATACTACCGTTCAAATCTGTTGGAAAAGGCACACCACGGAAAATATATATTCAATATAAACCTGGTACTAAGTGCTTCCATTAAATTCTGTTAAAATGTTGTCGATTCCTAGTTATACGCAATTAAAATTTAGAAACCACATTCGAACTAATTTATTTTAAAAGGACTTCTTACGTTCCAAGCTCAATTACAGACATCCCGATATGTTGAGAGTCCTTCTTGGAAATCCGGAATTTTCCAAGGTTTTGTTAAATGGAAATGTATTTAGTCCGAACCTTTCGTCCCACTACTGATAAACCGTGTGTTTTTCTGAAATAACCTGCGTCTGGCTTCCATAAGGACGGGCACTTGTTTTTCGTGACGTGGGATCTGCACGGAATTCGGAGCGCTTTAACCATTTCGAAATGCATGTCGAAAACGAAATGTAAGCTCTTTAATATTGCCGAATCCGAAACGCAGACTGCGAACACAATGTGTCTACTACTTGTCTGATTTTCTCATTGTGGAAGGTTATACGATATGTGTTTGAACTGGGCCGAGTTTGCTGATTTTTAAATGAATTTCTGTTTGACGTCAATTGAGACTTATTTTCTGGAGCTCTTAACGTTCTCCACTACATTCTCTACAATCTCAAATAGACCGCGCGGTTGGTAAAATTAACCCACTGTGGACGTGGTTGGCTAATTAAATTCAATAACATAATGTTCACTATTTTTATATCTTCTGGTTATTCTAAGTGCCCATTCTTATGCGTAATATTTAAGGCCTATTTAAACTTATTTCTCATTTACAGGGTGTCCCGGCAAATGTGGGCATACTTTCGGACATACATACATAGACAGTGTCAAAATAGCATCAGAAGTTCCTTAAAAAAAATACCTACAGAGACAGATGGAGGCAAATTGTTGCCTCAGCCAAGGCCCATCAGGGGCTGTAGCGCTACGGAGTAGTAGTAGCAGAGATTAGTTGACTAATCTACTAATCTCTAGAGTCTACTAATCTCTGGTAGTAGTATTATTGGTTCAAGGGTCTTAACTGGTATCAAGCATCTTAAAAAATTATCAAATTATATCAAGTACTTTAAAAGTTATTTAATAAATACAGATTTTCAACGTCATTTCTTAGGGTTCTATGTACCTTGTTAGGGAAGGTCTGAAGAATTTTTGAAAGGAACTTGGCATGTTATATTGACACCCTGCATATGTATCCGAAAGCATGCTCAAATTTGCCGGGACCCCGTATATAAGATTTTGAAGATGTACTGCCACCTATTAAGCAATAGTGTGAGGTAGTTTATCGGTGCTACTACGGGTTATCGGTACGTATATAAGTTGGTAAAATAGTCCATTCATGTAGGTTGCATTAGATAGATAGATAAAAATTTATTAAACATTCACATTAGTAAACTCACAAACAAAGTTAAAAAAAAACATAAGTCAACTCCCATGCCTGGCCAGATGTTCGGCCGGTTGCTCTTTGCCCATGATATAAATAGGCGCGCTAAGTCGTCCATTACCTGGGCAGTGCCCTAACATGGACATTCCCGAGCAAGCCATACGCACGACAACGTCAGGAGATAGTCTTGAAGTGGCGATTTTGGTTTTATTCGAGGGGCATTCATTAAGGAAACAAGGTCTTCCTGAAGGGAAACCAAAAACCCCGTTTGCTTCGACCTTTAAGTTTGATATTGTCAGCCGTGGCGTTAACCGCCGGCAGTTTCAACTAGATGACCAAATCCATCCACCCCCGCCTCGATCGGTGCAAGGACCAGCCAACACCAACCAGAACGAGGCAGGACGAACCCGTCTAGTCACGCTATGTTGGATTTGTCCGTTTCCAGCCTGCTAGAAACGACTGTCTGTTTTTGGCCGGCAATGTTTGTTTGTCGTCACGTACTGTCAGGGACAAAAGCCTCATAAAATATGGGAAGTCGCTTATACAGGGGACCATGGGTTGGGCGATCGTTTGCTCTTACTTGGGTGATATTTCGCGTAAGGACTGAGCCTTGCACTCCGCTATGATAAAATTTTTCAGCGATGGTATCTATATAGTCGGCTATATAGGCCATCCCTGTAGCTTCGTGCATTTCGGTTATTCTGGTGTATCTGTCAGCCGATAGGACGCCTCTAATGAACCTATTTTGGGTCCTTTGAACACGCCGTCTCGTGGAATCATGGACAGAGTGCCACATAGGGGAGCCGTAGGTCAGTATGGGCCTTATGGTGGAGGTGTAGCGCAGAAGTTTGTTTTGAGGTGACAGAAATGAATTTGGCGCCTTAAGAGAGTACAACTTTCTTCGGGCCATGAAAGTCTTTTGTACATCATAGTCAACATGCTTATTGAAATGAAGTCGGGCGTCTAGTTTGAATCCCAGGTATTTCACCTCATTTACTGGCTTGATTGGAGTATTTTGGACCATGAGTGGCGATAGGATTTTATTGTTAGTAAATTTGCGCGAAAAGATAATAAGCTCATGCTTCCTGGGATTCACTTTAAGTTTCCAGTTGTCGAAATACGGCGTCAATAAACTCAGGTGATGCGCAATGCGAAATTTCGCAGCCTGAGCATAGAAAGACGATGTGTAGATCTTTTTGTTTTGGAATGTCTGCTGTATACAATGTAGACAGCAACGGCGAAATCACTGTACCTTGTGATACTCCTGCCGCGATGCGTCTTTTGGCAGAAGTGGAATTCTCCATTTTCACCTGGATGGTACGGTTTTTTAGGTAAGACGCCATAAGGGAAACTAGGTAGAGGGGCAGTGAATGTACGGCAAACAACTTGTACAGCAGACCTGTGTACCAAACTGTGTCAAAGGCCCTTTCCATATCGAGAAGCAGCATTACTGCACATTGAAGCTTATTAAATGCTGTATAGGCATCATGTAGGTTGCATTGAAGTCAGTGATTTTCCTCAATAAGTTTATGAGTCGCAGAAGTGAAATAAGCCGTAGAAATGGGCGTCGACATAGGATTGTTGGTTTCTCGAATGTAAAGAAACCCGCAGCAATAGTAAGAGAACCTCAAAGTTAATCAAAATCTTAAAAAAGTAGGTAGGAGAAAAATGATAGAAGTAGTGTGATAGATAAAACATTTCTTAGCTCCCTTAATGGGACTTAACTGGTCAAGAAATTCTCAGTCAGGTCAGTTGATTATTGCGTAAGTTCATTTGCTCTATGATACGAAGAACTAATCGCCATTTTTCAATAATGAAAAAGACTATCGAAAAACACAGTTGAACAATTTCTTGACAAAATTTCTGATGACGACTGGTTCCAAGTTTTTAAATATTGGTTTTTGCCTGATTGTGAATGGCTAAAGCATCTATAAGGAGAAAATAATAACACACGATGAATGCCGTTGTCGGCTTGTTATTCTGTGTCTAAAATCGCAGCTGCTCGTTCCCTAAAAAACGGAAAGTTCGTGTCTATTCTTGGTGTATCGCAAACACAAAAAACTTAGTTGAATGCCTCGTGGGCATAAATCCTATGCTTGAAGTACTTGTGGCAAACGTTAAACTGAAACTAGTTGGCTTGAAACTGGTACTCGTATGGAGCTGGTTACAAAGCATCTCACTTCAAAACTACACGCCAGAAATGGGATAATAGCCTTGAATCGTTTTTTAAAATCTAACAATATTTAGTCAGTCACTAAATTTTCAAATGTAAACTCAATCTATTTCATTAAGCATCACAATTAGCCTGTCAGAACTTATTCTGTTCAAGTAATTTACTTCAAGTTTATTAAATTTTTTCGGTAAGCAGGTTTATGGAGTAAATTTAATGGAATCTTTCACTCCCTCAACATTATAGCGTGTGCCGCTTTTTCCAGCAGGTATATAAATCTTTTATAATTGATTTAACTTCCTGAAAAAATATTGCAATATAGCAACGGATTTTTTTCCAAACGGTTTTTAATAATTTATAGCTTATTTCATGTTCGCACTTTACTACCCTAATTTGATAAGGAAATTTGAAATCTGAAGGGAAAAATCTCCAGAATGGTAGAGTCTTGACGAGGGAATATGCCTGTCTAGTAGAATATTAGCTATTGGCTCTTCAATACTTTTGTTCACACACATACACATTTATATGAGGTGTCTAACGTGGCGGATTCAACGTACATAGTCACGTCTTTTTCAAGCAGTTGTCATGGTGCTCGCCGGGAAATAATAATAATAATAACAATTTTCAGTTCTTTACTATGCACAGGTAATGAAACGGAAAAAAATATCACAATTTTAACGCGTATTTTCTACTCTTTCCCTAAGTTTTCGCAAATACACTGACCAACTATACGCTTCGAAACCTACAGGTAATTTATCAGTAGCTTTTTTAGTATTGCTAATATTGTCGCGTCTCTTATTTAATGTGTATAGTAACGGCATCTTTGCATTATGATTATTCATTCCAATGTATTCCTGGGTTTCAGTCAATTTTATTGTTTATTATTTAAAATGTTACAAATACGTTTCGGTGTCTTTCTCCACCATCATCAGTTTGTGTGTATAGTTGTTAACACTTTAACATTCAACTGGTCACTTAGACTTTAAAAAAATATACGAAACGATTATGATTATTATAGCATTACCCCACTGGGAAGGTGTTGTTCCCTTCAGAAGACATGCATTGAAAAGCCTGCATATATTCTTAAGCAATATGTTTCCTCCTGACTTAATAGACTCAATAACAATTTCATCTTCTTCTGGGGCTTTATTGTCCTTCATTTCTTTCAGCGACACTCTTTTCTCACCGGTTCTCAGGCAGATTGTGTTTCTTTTCTTTGTATAGCTCTGTATAAAAGTCCTCAACCAACGTAAAAATATCTTCCGTATTTGAGCTAGTGCGGCCTGCCCCATTATCCAGCTTACAAATATTCTTGGTACCAGAGGAGAAGTTTCTTCGAAGGACCTTCAAACTTTTGTTGTTTTCAATGACCTTTTCTATTTCTTCAGATTTAAACTTTCTTATATCTCTCCTGATGCCCTTTGAGATGTCTCTATTTAGGATTCGTAGTTGGTCTGCATTGGTGGTATGCTTGGAATTTAGTTCCCTTCTCTGTTTCATAAGACTCTTTGTGTTTTCTCTAAGCTTATCCTTTGGCTTCTTATTTTTCGAGCACGACCGTTTTTGTGCGTCTTTTAAAATTTTCATAATTTATCTATTTGCTGCTTCGATATTTACTTCCTCATTTCTCGCAAATCCAGAGTTCTCCAGTTCAACGTCTATCTCTTTCTGGTATTTACCCAGGCCTTTAACATCAGACCACCTTTGAGGTGCCTGCTTCATGATCATATTTGCCCTCCCTCGTTTTATATTGATAGTGACCCTTACTCTTACCATTCAATGGTGAGTACTGATTGAAAATTGATTCAGTACGTTGACATCTTGCACAATATTTTTCATGTCAGTGACAACATAATCGATCTCATTTTTGGTTTTTCCATCTGAGCGTGCCCACGTCCAGCGCGTCTGTTTACTCTTTTCATGTTCACCCATAGCGGACTCAGCATCACCCTCTTTATATCCAAGTTTTGCATTCAGATCTCCAATAATAACGTTGTAATGATTTGGTACTTTTAGGGTTAGTAAAAGTGAGGAAATTACATTTTTTGGTAGCAAATTTTACGATTATGAAATCAATTGGAGTCTGTTATTACTAGCCGTTGCAGATGCCAAATACGACTTTGCAAATGCCAAAATTGGCTGGCAAAGTCGTGTTTCAGATGGAGCAGTTTCTCAAGAATATATCCAGTTTTGAAAAACTTATTGGAAATATTACTGCTAAATATTCCTCAAAATTAATGTATTCCAGCTGTTCCATACGTACTAGCTGCCAACCATGCATTTTCACTTCATTTTAATACAAATAAACCATACTTAACAGAACAGAATCAGGATTATAGATTAAGTCGCGCCCCACTAATAATTGACTTGTTTGGATTAAAGTGTCTATATTCCGAATATTGCGCATAACTCTTCTACTGAAACCAGAAACGCTAGCTAAAGTGGTACTGGAATATCTTAGCCACGTTTTACAATTACTTATACATATTATATTAACAATTTAATGTCTTACTTCAAGATTGGTTGTTTCAAATATTTTTTGTGAAACAAGAACAGGACCGTCTTGTGATCTATGTCCTATTCAACTAGAGTTAGCTTGCAAATGCTGCTGATAAAATAGGCATTTGAATTTGTTGTCAGTTGCAAGGTTAATCCAGCGGTGGAGCTGAGTATAGCTCCAAAACCGATCATGGAAGTACTCGTTAGTGACACAGTTAAAAACCTGCTCTTGATTAATACAATTATGACTGAGTGCAGGCATTAAAATAAACTATTTTCAATCATTTTCGTGTTGTCGTTTAGTCGTAAAAAAACTTAATTATTGGATTTATGATTAAAAAAATCAAAGTTTTCTTGCCCACCCAGAACTCATACCTTCTTTTCTTGGCAAATATTTTTACCAACCCTGTTTTTATAGTCACATTTTTGTAGATTGCTTATGTCCTATTCTTCTCTATCTAAATCTAATCTTATTAAGAGGCTGGTCCCTCCAACGATCCAATCTTTTGCCCACATTTAAAAACAGAATTTTTGGTTTTACTTGGCTTATTACAGTCATTAAAGAAAAAAATTGTTTGCTTATTTTTATTATCTTCTTATTTAAGAATTAGCACACCCAAACACTACACTGCATAATGTATAAATAATATATATAACAAAAATGCATTGGTGAACACTGAAAAATATGCGATATCTCTCAACAAAGCCAGCGCAAAACAGACACCTTTTGATCTTTACCTGGGAGGATCACTAATGACTCACTAGAGATTTGTACTATTATAATTTTGGTCAAGGTAATAGTACTAATTTAACTTTATTTGTAATTAGGATTTTCACTTATAGCTTGCGGTTAAGCATGTCGCAGAATCCTCACTAGGTGATCAATTATATCTTCCGCTTAAGGCATTTCATAATATAGGACGTAAAATATATCCCTCTTTCCAACAGCATTAATTTTTGAAGCATAATATGCAAATAAAAAACTTTATAATTATGTACGCTTCAATGATGTAGGGCTTATACATGGTGATTTATTAAGAATGGAAAATCCGGAGACTAGAAATTCTACACGTCAAATGGTTACCATTAGCGCAAGGATGCATTATCGGAAAGTTGATATTTTCGGAGATACATAGTGTTAAAAGTCGTAATTAACAAAAACCGAGAGGATTAAAGTCCGGACTGCTGGGTTGCCAACCAACGCTCCCACGGCCAATCCGGCCATTTCAAAAAGTTGGATCTGAGCAGGCGCGCAGCAGCTGATGAAAATGTGGTGGAGCTTCATCTTGCATACACCACATTTCTATTCTTAAATCCAGTGAAAAATCATCACCCAACTCGACCAAATTTAATTGAAGGAGTTGTAAATACCATTCCTTCAAAATAGGGCCTATCAAAAAATTGCCAATAACACCGCACCAAACATTAATTTTAAATGCGTGTAGGAAGTGTCTGGCTTTCACAGCATGCGGATTCTCAAAGTCCCACAGATGATTATTTCGCCAGTTAAAAACTTCACAGCGAGTAAAAAAGTACCAGCGTTGGTTTGTTGTTCTTATAGAAAATGGACAAAACGTTCTGTTTTGTCCATTGTCTGAAAATAACTTTCTGATTAGGCACCCTTGAGCCAATGTCCACCGTTTGAAGTGTAGTGTCTCCAGTTTCCGGGTTTCCCATTCTTATTGAATCACCCTGTATACATACGCTGAGTTATTAATTTCTTTCTTGATGGAGCAATTTATTTCGAGCTTCTTGCGAGTATTGGTCGATTACAGAATGTCGTCTTCTATATTTTAATGACAATTTCCATAACGAAAGCAGACAAATATTTGCATTACCACAACATATTCGCAAATATCAAATTCGCAAACTTGTAAGTTATGCCAATAAAATTAAGTTGTTCCTCAAACTAATTTAGCCTTTCCCCAGAAATTGTGGGCAACTTAATAGTATTAAACAATTACTCAAGTTATAAATTATCGGAGTGTCAAAATTAATAGCACTCAATGCACAACATGTTACCCCTCCAGACAAACCCACGTTTTGCTGATTTATTGCGATCTTTCAGAATGCCAGTAAGACGTACATCGACATCCAGTCGAGAGAAATATTGAGTTGTTTTGCCGATATCACCTTAAGTTGAGGTAAATTTTAACGTAGGTAAAGCGCGTTCAACAAAATTGTTTAATTTGCGATTTCAGATTAGTTTGAGTTTAGTACAAGAAAGTTTGGCGTTGTGTATGAGGCCCCAGTAAGATATAATGCAGTATTTAAAATTTCGGTCTTTTTTTGCTGATTTCTGGTCTTAAGGATACAAAATAATCATTTTCTGTTGATAAAATTAGTTTTTAACCTAACAAATCTCTTTTTTATTCATAGAAGCTCAAAACCAAATCTCCACATAGCTGTTCAGTCCCGCATTTTATCCTCGAAGGTATTCTCACTTCGTAGTGATGCAAAGTTTAATTGGTCAGTAACTCAACCCAATATCGAAGTGAGATCTTAACTAGAATTTTATAGATTGATTGGAAAAGTCTGTTTTTAAAACATAGGATTCTCGCTCTCACCGTTCCTCTATAATATATACTGCCATAACATTTACAATTGCAACTTACCATGTTATGAATTTTACTTCTAACTATAATTATTTTATCTCGGGTGTGAGTTAGAGCAAGAGCTACTACTTTGCGGCTGGTGAACAATATTTGGAACGCTCAATGGACAAAACAAAATTACGCACACTCAAATTCAACTGCACAACTGATGTATTTAAATAAGTTAACAACTTTATAGGATAAGAGAGAAAATTACAAAATATATAAATTTACTTAGAGTGTATCATTCGGATATTTTTGATAGCACCCTTAATCTATGGATACCTTAACTTCAATCAAGCCTGGATAGTGAAGGGGAAGAATCCTGTGGGGGACCGGCTGGAGTGATCACTTCAGTCAGTGGCCTCGCAGGTCTTCCAATGGGGATCGGTCGTGATCATAAATAAAAAAAATCCACAGTAAAGGGGTACCAATATATATAAGGAAATCACTCAGGTCCGACTGTGAAGCGCAATTAAAGTCAAAAACAAAATAAACTGAATGCTGTCGAACTTGAATGTTTCAGCACAAGCAGTTAACTATTAATGGTCCAGTTATAAAAAAAATAATGTGATAAAAACTGACAAAAAAACAAAAGTCTTCACCAAAAGTTGGGCGTCAGCATGCTTCCAAGTAGCATACAACTGCTACCAAAATGGAAAACACCAGAATAAGTCTCAACGTCAAAAATCAAACGGCCCGCTGAGGTTCCCCAAAAGAGCTGGTTTCTAATTGCTCCACGGATCTCGGATCAATTACACGTGGTCATAGCGGCCATCATGGATTCGTCATTAGATAATTGCTTTTCCCAATGGAAAGAAAGGCTTCTTGCAATCTATGCAACCATCAAGGAATTTCTCGATTCTAAAATCCCCCAAAAACCGACCATGCGGTAGCACTGAACACAATCAAAAATTCAAAACCTGACCATGCGGAATAAACTCGAAAGACCTGCCGATCTGATCGTCACGGCCTAATTCAATCTTCTCAACCCAAAAATCTACCGTTACACCAGTAGAAGTTTTTCCTCCCCCCAACCTTCCGTTGGCGCAGAAATCAAAAATCACCAAATTCATTGGCCCTAACGCACACGTGATCCCGCAATCTGCTAAACATTTCTTTCACCTGAGATAAGAATCGCCAAATTTGCTAGATTCGGATTTTACAGCCAAAATTTAACTCTATGATGAAAAAACCAAAACAGATATGCTTGGCAAATAACTTGCACACGCATACCGAGGTCGAAAACAAATTAACAGGTTTACGGCAAAATATTTGCACGTAACACCCCAACGCATTACCCGAACAGTGGAGGGAATCCATCCTACCTCGACTTCGGAATTGCCAAAGGTCTCACCAATCTCACGGAGATGGTGGTTATAGACGCCCTCAGCAGTGACCATTTGCCCATTTACCTCGACATTAGGGATTTAAAGCGCACACAAACTAACGACTTTCGATATTCATACGAAAATTTCGATTTTCGCGAATATCGAAAAAGACTACAAGACCTGACGTGTATTCCGGGCCAGATTGATACTGTCGAAGCTCTAGAGCATGCGGTAAAAGGTTTGACCAGGAATATACAACGGACACAGCAAGCTTTGGCCAAAAAAGTTCCGAACAGACCGCGGCGCGACAATCTTCCTGAGGAAATTCTGGACCTTATTAAGGCGAAAAATCGAATCAGGAAGCGTTGGCAGCGACTCAGGCAATCTGCCGATCGCATAATGGCAGCAGAGCTTGCACGAGACATACAGCGCGAAATCTCCGCATACAGAAATTATACCTGGGCGGAGAAACTGCGAAATGTGACTCCTCGTGACAATTCCCTGTGGAAACTGTCGAGAAGTCTGCGAAAAGGCTATGAGCAAGTCCCCGCTCTTGAAAAAGAGGGGCGGAGTTATATTACCACCAGTGGCAAGTGCGAGCTGCTCGCCGACTTTTTGGCAGAAGTACACAAGGTCCAACCAGCCCTTCAGGATAACGAAATTGAAAGACTGACCGCTGTTTTTGTAGAACGGAAGTATCCTATACCACCCTCGATGTTGCATTCCTATATAACAACCCCGTCGGAGATACAATCGTGTCTTCGGCGCCTCCCTAGCCGAAAAGCCCCCGGGCCAGACGGCATCCCTTATCTACTCCTCAAAAACTTACCGCGGAAAACTATTGTGCTAATAGTACAAATAGCCAACGCAGTCCTTAAATTGCAGCACTTCCCACAGGACTGGAAAAACGCTGTAATAATCCCCATCTTAAAGCCGGGCAAAAACCCGACCGAACCCGCCTCTTATAGGCCAATTTCCCTGTTGAACACCCTCGGCAAATTAACCGAGAAGGTCATCCATTCGAGATTACAGACAGCAGCCGAGCTTCGAAGTTTAATCCCGGATGAGCAGTTTGGCTTTCGACCAAGACACAACACAACGCTGCAGACTGCTAGGATCGCAACGGATGCCTATGCAGCATTTAATAAGCTTCAAAGTACGGTTATGCTGCTTCTCGACATGCAAAGGGCCTTTGACACAGTCTGGCACACAGGCCTGCTGTACAAGTTGTTTGCAGTGCATTCACTGCCACTCTACCTAGTTTCCCTGATAGCGTCCTACCTAAAAAACCGTTCCATCCAGGTGAAAGTGGAGAATACCACTTCTGCCAAAAGACGCATCGCGGCAGGTGTACCACAAGGAACAGTGATTTCGCCGCTGCTGTATACATTGTACACAGCAGACATTCCAAAACTTCCCACTACAAAAATAGCACTATACGCTGATGATACGGCTATGTACGCATCGTCTTTTTATGCCCAGGCTGCGAAATCTCGCATTGCACATCACCTGAGTTTATTGACGCCGTATTTTGACAAATGGAAACTTAAAGTGAATCCCAGGAAGACGGAACTTATTATCTTTTCGCGCAAATTCACTAACAACCAAATCTTATCACCACTCGTGGTCCAAAATACTCCTATCAAACCAACAAAAGAGGTGAAATACCTGGGATTCAAACTAGACGCCCGACTCCATTTCAATAAGCATGTTGACTATGCTGTACAAAAGACTGCCATGGCCCGAAGAAAGTTGTACTCTCTTCTGGCGCCAAATTCTTTCCTATCACCTCGAAATAAACTTCTGCTCTACACCTCCACTATAAGGCCCATACTGACCTACGGCTCCCCTGTCTGGCACTCTGTCTGTGATTCCACGAGACGACGTGTTCAAAGGACCCAAAATAGGTTCCTGAGAGGCGTCCTATCGGCTGACAGATACACCAGAATAACCGAAATGCACGAAGCTACAGGGATGGCCTATATAGCCGACTATATGGATGCCATCGCCGAAAAATTTTATCATAGCGGAGTGAAAGGCTCAGTCCTCACGCGAAATATCACCCAAGTAAGAGCAAACGATCGCCCAACCCATGGTCCCCTGTATAAGCGACTTCCCATATTTTATGAGGATTTTGTCCCTGACAGTACGTGACGACAAACAAACATTGCCTGCCAGTTGCAGACAGTCGTTTCTAGCAGGCTGGAAACGCACAAATCCAACATAACGTGACTTGACGGGTTCGTCCTGCCTCGTTCTGGCTGGTGTTGGCTGGTCCTTGCACCGGTCGGGGCGGGGGCGGATGGATTTGGTCATCTAATTGAAACTGCCGGCGGTTAACGCCACGGCTGACAGTATCAAACTTAAAGGTCGAAGCAAAAGGGGTTTTTGGCTTCCCTTCAGGAAGACCTTTTTTCCTTAATGAATGCCCCTCGAATAAAACCAAAACCGCCACTTCAAGACTATCTCCTGACTTTGTCGTTCGTATGGCTAGCTCGGGAATGTCCATGTTAGGGCACTGCCCAGGTAATGGACGACTTAGCGCGCCTATTTAGATCATGGGCAAAGAGCAACCGGCCGAACATCTGGCCAGACATGGGACATTTTACTGACTTATGTTTTTTGTTTTAAACTTTGTTTGTGAATTTAGTAATGTGAATGTTTAATAAATTTTATCTATCTATCTATCTCCCCTACAAGAATTGCAGACGGCAAAACGAAAGAACCAAAAAACGACATAAAATACATAGGAGCCACAATTGAGCACAAACATATACGAAACATCAGGTCAGAAACAATAAAGAGAACAAAACACTTCCAGTCACTAACATGCAAAGACAAAGGAATTAGCGCAAATCTCTCTCTCTCTACCTCAAAACAAACTTCTGCTCTACACCTCGACCATAAGGCCCATACTGACCTACGGCTCCCGTATCTGGCACTCTGTCTGTGATTCCACGAGACGACGTGTTCAAAGGACCCAAAATAGGTTCCTAAGAGGCGTCCTATCGGCTGACAGATACACCAGAATAACCGAAATGCACGAAGCTACAGGGATGGCCTATATAGATACCATCGCTGAAAAATTTTATCATAGCGGAGTGCAAGGCTCAGTCCTTACGCGAAATATCACCCAAGTAATAGCAAACGATCGCCCAACCCATGGTCCCCTGTATAAGCGACTTTCCCATATTTTATGAGGATTTTGTCCCTGACAGTACGTGACGACAAACAAGCATTGCCTGCCAGTTGCAGACAGTCGTTTCTAGCAGACTGGAAACGCACAAATCCAACATAACGTGACTTGACGGGTTCGTCCTGCCTCGTTCTGGCTGGTGTTGGCTGGTCCTTGCACCGATAGGGGCGGGGGCGGATGGATTTGGTCATCTAGTTGAAACTGCCGGCGGTTAACGCCACGGCTGACAGTATCAAACTTAAAGGTCGAAGCAAAAGGGGTTTTTGGCTTCCCTTCAGGAAGACCTTTTTTCCTTAATGAATGCCCCTCGAATAAAACCTAAACCGCCACTTCAAGACTATCTCCTGACGTTGTCGTGCGTATGGCTAGCTCGGGAATGTCCATGTTAGGGCACTGCCCAGGTAATGGACGACTTAGCGCGCCTATTTAGATCATGGGCAAAGCGCAACCGGCCGAACATCTGGCTAGACATGGGAGTTATGTTTTTTTTAACTTTGTTTGTGAATTTTATTAATGGGAATGTTCAATAAATTTTTTATCTATCTATCTATCTTCAATATTTAAATGTCAGCAAATTAACTTTTCATTTTACTTAACTTCTTGTTTGCTGTTAAAATAAATTTATTACATCATATGCCAGTTCATTTTTATTTTTCATGAATATGAATTGAATGATGAATTGCAAACTGTATGCAGATTAATTCGCTTTAATTGATTTCGCCGTTTTTTCAAATATTTTTTAGAAAACACTTCAATTATTTTAATCAAACAATTTAAATGGTTTATGTATGTCTTCTAAATTAAGGTAGTTTATCATCTTTTTCTACTTATTTTTTCTTCTTATATGACTAAAGCCATATAGGCCTCTACCTGTTTATTCTAATATAGTCTCTTTTGATGTTGAGGTCATTCCATCTGCCCATAGTATTGTTGGGCTTCCTTATGTTCTCTTTTTTGCATGATTATTTCGTGTAGCACTTTCTACCAGACATTTGGCATTCACTCTATGGGTTTTTTTCCAGCATTTTCTTCTGTTGCTTATCCAGCTTACTACTTCCTGTGTTCTGCTTCGTTCATTGAGTTTACTAACTCCTCATTTTTTCAAGCAAAGTTTTTTCATTGGCAAATACCTTGCAGCATGAAATAGAAAATTGGAAGATTGAAATGAAACCGAATAAAAAGCTGGAGAAAACCCATAAAGAGAATACCAAATGCCTGGAAAAAATTGTTAAACGAAATCTGTATGAAAGAGGACACCGACCAGGCACAACGAAAACAACCCAAAGTAATAGAACTGTGGAAATAAAAATGGCGTAAATAAAAACCAGGGGTGTTTAAAAATATTGTTCACTTTCTTATTCTTATTCTTCTGGGGGAGACTCAGGTCATAACAAAGTTACATCGGTGTATTGACGTATCGTAACCTCCAAGTTCTTCTGGAAGGAATTAACGTGTTCTTGAAATATTTTATTTATAAATTTACAGAATTATAAAATATGATTAAATTATTATTAAAATAAATTCACAGTCGTTACGATTGATTTGCCACTAAAATCGATCAATTGGAGAAGGTGGAGCAATGGCTGGGTAACCTCGATCACCTGACCTGAAGAATCCGGATTATTTTGCGAACGATCGACTTTTACCTTGGAGGCGGAAGAAGAAGTTCCGATTTGTGCTGCCTCGACGGCCAAAAGCTGAATTTTATTTAGAATTTCTCGTAAACAGATGATTTATACTCATGAAATATTACACAAAATAGATCACTAGCGAATGCAGGATTTTGATCTGGGGGGCCTGAGTCATAAAAAAGTTACATCGTTGTATCGAAGTATGGTAACCTCCAAGTTCGTCCGGAAGGAATTAACGTGTTTTTGAAACATTTTTTAAAGATTATTTTGTTATATCTTTATAACATTTCGAAATTCAGTTCTTCTACAAAATTTGTAGGGGAATGAAGTAAATAAAATGATCCATTAATGTAGGCATTTATTTGAAATTTTTATGTGCATATGTGGGATATGTTTGTTTAAAAATGTCTGGGCGCTGTTCTATCTGTACCAGCAAAAATAATATGCCATTTAAAGTTAATGTGAACGTTGCTTGGCAAGCAGTGAGTTGAAAGTATTGTTTTATAGGAATATCATTATAAGAATAGAGTCACAATTCAATCACGGTTAATACTACTCTCTCATGTATTTATTCACGAAGCATTAAACATCTAACGGAAGTAATCACTGATTTAGTTTGGCAGAAAACGCAATGAATGATCCGGTGTGAAGTATCAATCCAGACTGAAGTCGGTTTTAATGTTAATTTGAAGCTCTTATTCAAGCGAGATATAATTTCAAATTTTTAATTAAAATATGTTAAAAATATGCGCTGTTATAGTTGCACATGTCACAATTGATGCAAATGCTTTTGTTATTTAATTTCCCAAATTAAAAGTGTCGATGTGCACCATGGAACATTATTAAATTGCAATAGTGGGCGGGATGGATGATGACGAAAATACAAAGAAATATCTTGAGAAAAATGAATTAAAAAAAATTTTCAAAACACTTAAAAATGTTAATTTCAATGTGCTTGTTTACTAAACTATTATCTTTCATAATAAAAGAATATCACTTATTTGTGCCATTATGAAAAACAATGAGCAAAAAGCAAGAAGATTTGCAGAACACCTTGAAGAAATATTTCAACCTAATGCAGTAGATAACGCAGAAACATTGCCGTGTATTACACAGCAGGAAGAAGCAGAAATCCCGTTTATCAATCTGACTGAAGTTATTAAGGAAATAAAAACTAATATCAGTCCGAAAAAAGCTGCTGGCTTCGACTTAATCATAGGACAGATCCTCAAAGAATTACCGAAAAAAGCATTAATTAAGCTCACCAACTTGATTAACGCCTCACTTCGACTGAAGCGTTTGCCACAGTTATAGAAGGTGACAGAAGTGATCATGATTCCAAAACCTGGAAAACCACCCCATGAAGCAATGTCATATCGTCAAATATCACTACTACCAGTTATGTCCAAACTATTTGAAAAACTTCTAAAAATAATTGAGACTAAATCCAATAATTGAAGCTCAACGATTGTCCCGGATCATCAGTTCGGTTTCAGGAATCAACACTGTTCAATCGATCAAGTCCATGGAATCGTCAATACTATAGAAAACGAGCTAGAAGAGAAGAAAGTTTGCTCAGCTATATTCCTGGATGTTGCACAGGCTTTCGATAAAGTCAGGCACCAAGGCTTGTTCCATAAACTTGAAAATTTGCTTCAGGTTCAATACTCACAAATATTGAAATCTTACGTAACTGAGCGTTGCTTCAGAATCAGACAAGACAATGCTTACTATGATCTAAAAGAAATTCAAGCAGGTGTTTCACAGGGCAGTGTATTGGAACCAATACTTTATCTACTATACACATGGGATTTGCCTACAGTAGGTTCTGATGAATAATATAAAACTTTATTCCACAAACTCACCACAATAACATTAGACGAATTCAAGCGGTCCACATTAGTGAATGTCAGTGTGAGTGGGGTTGAGGAAGAATTGCGCTACTGTTGCTGATCAACATGTTGTTGCTACATTCGCTGATGACATTGCAATCCTTGCGATAGGCGACAGCAGTATGCAATCTACTGAAAAACTCCAAGCAGCTATATATGAGGTTCAACGTTGGAGCCTGAAATGGCGCATCAAATTAAATGAAAATAAATCGGTCCATATCGACTTCACCAACAAACGAATAGACTACAAACCAGTATACCTTAATGACAATATTGTACCATATGGGAATACAGCTAAAAATCTAGGCATAACCCTCGATACAAAACTCAGGTGGAAACCACACGTCAAGAAGGAACAGGAAGAATTGAATCTGAAGTACAGAAAGATGTACTGGCTATTGGGTAGAAACGCAGCTCTCACAGTGTATAACAAGCTATTGTTATATAGTCAAGTCTTCAAGCCAGTGTGGACTTATGGTGTGCAATGTTGGGGCTGCAGCAAACAGAGCAATAGAAACATCATCCAATGTTTCCAGAATAAAGTACTTTGTAATATCGTTGATGCACCATGGTATATAAGAAATGAAAATATACATAAAGACTTGGATGTAGAAACAGTAGATAACATCATCAAAAAGTATGCACAGAATCATGAACAGCGACTCCATCGGCATGTGAATCCTGAGGCACTCAAGCTCCTGGATAATGCGGAAATACAGAGAGGACTCAAAAGAACTAGACCATTCGAACTAGTTTAGGAGGCAAGAATTGTGAGAGAGGACATGTCAAACGATGTACTATTGTATTACAGATAAAGTGACTACCAGAGGATGTGTGTGCTTGTTAATTTTAAATGAAGTAGATAAAGTTAAAGGTAAATGGCTTATTAGTATATTGTACTAGATTGCTATAACAATAAAAAAGAAATTGTGCCATTAGTGCCAGTTATCAAAAATTTTGCATTTTAGCCAGACTGATTATTTGCAATTTTACTTGTAACATATGTTTCAGACAACTCTTGCCTTGCACGACAAGAACTGCAATATCTATTCTATTTTTAATGCAACTGAAACTACCTAATTACCAAAAAATGACTCCATTCATTAATTCAAAGTAATTATTTAATCCTATTTAAGTATATTAATGAAGGTCCCAGGAAAAGCGTGAACCTTGTAAGTAAGACTTATTTTTCAACGTCCTGAAAAGATTGTTCACTCGGTCGAACAAAAATTAAAATCCCAGGTGTGCCGCTTGCCGCGAAAATATCTAAAGGTTTAGAAGTTCGCCTCGTTCACTTGGGAATTATATGAAACTAAAATTGATATTTGATACCAGTGCTTTATACAGGTTTGAAAACGTATATTTTAAAGGTAAATCGGTATTGAGAGCGTTAAAAACACACCGGAAAATATATACGTTTCTCGAAAGAAGCTGCCCGTGTTTCCGAAGTAAATTTAGAAGCATTTGTTAGGTTTGCGGGAAATGTTTTAATATCCTGTACAGTACAGTAACAGTGCATGGTTCTTCTTTACTGTAATTTACCAATCATTTTTCTTGGGCAACCATAAACTCGTTAGACAAATCAGTTGAGAAAATCTCAGGGTTTTATTAACTTTTTCAATTGGATTTCTAAAGAACCGATTTACATACCGATGCATTATAATGCATACTTTCATTTCATCAATTTTATTTCTAAACGGCATCATTGATGACAGAAATGTTCAACTTTTCTTTGTTTCTTTTTAAGAACAGGATTTTTCATATTACATGGGCAAATGTTTAAAAAAAAACTATTTCTTGATACGGCTTTCGTTCGATAGATGGGAATCAAGCAAAATCAGCACAAAACCTTGTTCAATTGTTCGCCGTCCCTGGAACAAATGCTTCTTTCTATCAAACAGTAGCAGCAACTTTCATTCACTTTAATTTTATCAGACTCATTTTGCTTGTAAGAAATAATATACCGCAATTTCAGGAAAGTATAAGCTTTATGCATGTTCAACATAGCTCTACATTCTAAGTTTTGAAGAATGTATGGACCTTTCCAGATCAAGTTATTACTTGCAGAATATTTAGGCCTATGTAGTAGTCAATTATAATAGTTGCAGCTTTTTGTTCTCAAAGTTATTTCTAAAAAATGTAGGCTTCATAAAATGAAAAACCAATATATTATAGAAATGAAAGGAATGATATGAAGACATTTAGATATACACACATAAATAACACAAACCTAAATTCCTATAACTTATCAGATTTAGAAAACACCGACATTTGTGCAGCAATATAAATATTTTGAAATTAATTATTTTTTCTCCAAAAGCAGTCCCATTTACACATTCAGAAACAAGAGCAAAAGAAAAACGATACTATCCCCTGTAAAATCCACCGGTTGGCACTGCTGCAGTTGTGAACTCGCAAAAGTTAGTTATCTTAAATTCATCTTAACATGTAAAAGTCCTCTGCGAAAGGGTTGGCACCATTTTCTTGACCTGCAGACTACTATACATGCTGACATTTTAGCAAAGTTAGAGTCCCTTGGATGATAAGTGTATACGTTGATGAATGAAATTTGCTTTCTCTAACACAATGCCTGTTGCTCTAGAATGACAAGTTTTATTAGATTAGAATGCTTTATTGTTCAAAGCAAGCTCTATTTTATAACAATTGAAATGTTATTTACCACTAGTATTTATTTTTAGTTTTGATTTATATTACTTTTTCTCTTCTAAATTGAACAGGAACTTGAAAAATAATATTTACTTTTTTGAAAAATCAGTGGCGTAACATTTTTTTATTTAAAATTATCTACAGACTTGCCTGTTCCCACGCCACTAGAAAACCTAGAAATAATTTTTTTATCACGAAACATGTATTGTTGTTAAGTGCCTAAGCATGTAAAATTTTATTTAAATATTCCAAGCGGTTTCCGCAATATTAATAATAATATTTTTTTAATTAAAACTTTAACACCCTATGGATCGGAAACTAAGCGTTTTCGGCACATGGTCTTTTAACGAAATATATTTAAAATTACTTGAGCTATCACCCCCTGCAAGGACTGCATCTAATTACCAAACACTCTGTATTTTGGGTGAGGTAATGGTAGAAAGTAAAATATTAAACTCGGAAAGCCATCTTTATTTTAGAAACTTTGAGAGATATTTAATTCTAGCATTCCATTTATAAAAATATTAAGTTTTTCTGCTTCTGGAAATAGTGATGGCCTCTATGAAAGGTTTTTCGGTAACTATCTTATCAGAGAAGAATAAAACTTTATCATCTTCAAATAGCTCATTAGTTCCATGTCTAGCCTTATTTCAATTCATTTGTTATATGTTTTGGAGGAATTAAATAAAATTTATATCTTTGCAAACCTTTCTCATAGCCACTGATCGCGTTGATGTAAATTTTAGAACAATAGAGAAATACAATCATAGTCGCAATGAAAGAACTGACCTCTTTTGCAGTGCGTATCGAAAAAGTAGAAATAGTAAATTAAGCGACTAAACCTACTTTATATTCGTTGAACCCTGTACTGATGTTAATACCGCCTGTAATTTTGCATTTGCAGAAATCGGGATTCATATGACTTCGCCATCATTTTTCTCAATAGTCTCATATGCATGCATGAACAAACTGTCCCCTATATTATCACAGCTCCCGTATTGGGACCGATGCACTTTTGGTCGGAGCGCTGAAACTTTTTATCTCATTTCCGAAACGGTATTGGTGGATATAAACTTGACTTGAAATGATCCTATTAGTTCTAGTAGCTGCGTCGACACTTTCATAAGCTTTATAACACTTGAACGAATATTGCATATTTTATGAAGATACGGCCACAGAAACTATAATAACTTTATTAGGTATTTGTAGTAAAACGTTTTGTGGTCCCAACTATTTATGTGTGATCGTTATTTTAAGCAGATTAAAATTAGCTGGATTTTATTTGGACAACCACCATGGCTTGATGGCATGTAGCAGAAATTTCAAACTTTAATTTTGGAAGAAGCTAAATAATGTTAAACAAAGAAAATATAACACTGGTTAAATAGCGGATATTTGCAGAAAATTGAAGTGTATTCTGTGCTAAAATTAGCGCCAAATTTTTTTACATTTCTTTCTTTTATACTTGAGGCACCAGATATCCTTTAGTCTGAAACAAAACGGTTTCAGTCACTTCAACTCCTACCTCTAATTTTGTGTTAATTTATTCTTCAGTCACCTTTTTTGCAAATTTTGCAAACTTTTGGAAGCATGTTTTTTCTGTTGGTTAGCTGATTTTTTTGAAGCCAAATCAAAGAGTTTAATTTTTTTTCAGAGAGACGATGCCGTGCTTCGAAAATTTTCCAAAAAGCCAAATTCAGCAAACTTTGCCATTGAAATACAACATTTCAGAGATTTAGAACAATATTAAATTTTCCAAATCAAGCTTAAATGAACTTAATTGGCCTAAGGGAAATTAGGTTTTAAAAAGCGAGTTTATACTTACCTTGAAGTCAATTGGCGTCTCAACGGACAATTTCAAATGTGTTTGAAAAATTAAATTTTTTGGAAAAGCGCATTTTTGGGATCTGATGCCCAAAGTTTTGTCTTGATTGAGCTATGGTTATTGAAAAAGTATTTAACCGTTTTCCAATAGCTAAAGTACAGTCATGCACATTTTCTTTGCTACTAAACTACTCAATGAGATACAGCATGATATTCAAAATTATTTGATAGTAGTAGTAAACATCTTTATTTCTAAAAAAGGCTATCGACCTATCGGTCTTTCTGCTCTGGAAAGATATATTTTGTTATTTTTTGCAAGAGCTTAGTACGCGTTCATAATTATGCTCGCTACGTTTTCTGTTACTTTTCATTGTTCAGGTTTGCGTTATTTAAAAAAAAACTTGCATTTTTTCGTACAGTTAGTTTTTCTTTTACCTATTTACTTTATCCTAGATACTAGGTTTCTAGTTAGCAATATTAATACGTTTAATAAAAACCAAGAGAGTGGGTAAAATTTTTTTTGGAAATCAGCAATTTACTTTGTTCGACTCGTAATGACTGTTGTTTAAATATTTTCTTGCTTTTTCTTAATATTGGATAATGGTTGTCTCATATTTTGGAATTGAATTGCTTTCACGAGAGAGGCTTTGGAATGTAAGAATCCATTGGCAACTTTTAATTTTACTTTTACAAAATATTTTGTAGACAACACAGTATATAATTGAACAAAAATAATTAAATGCGCAATATAATAATAATTTTTTGTATATTTTTTTCCTGACTGTACTTTAATTCATTCCAATGTATTCCTGGGTTTCAGTCAATTTTATTGTTTATTATTTAAAATGTTACAAATACGTTTCGGTGTCTTTATCCACCATCATCAGTTTGTCTAAAATATCCATTTTACATTTATTATCAATTCAATTAAAAAAACTTTCACAAAATTAACATATTAAAATTCAAATCACACACATATTAAAAAGTACAATTTGGGACCTTGGTTCTCAGGTGATGAGTCGGGATAAACATGTTGGGGAAAAGACTAGAATCTATTGTTTAGAGATTTAAATTTAACTTACATGTTTAGATGTTTCTTTCTTTACATTTGGTTGAATATTGAATTACCTATTTTATTCGATATCGAGCGAGTGCCCGAAAAATCTATTTATATTTCGCCTTTTCTTTGCATTCTTGGAATTGCTCTGTAATCTTCAATATCTGCTGTTTAATTTTTATTTACCAGGGGCATTCAATTCATGCATGCGATCATTTAATTAGTGCATGATACACAGAGCTAAGATTGTCTGTATCTGATCTGAAGTTTATTGCATTCTGATGTTTCTTAATTTGTATCATTTCATGGATTCTTCTCTTATTATAGTTTTCCTCATTGATCAATATTTGTGTGTTATCGAAATCAAAATCATGCAACTTTTGTTGTGCATGTTGTGCTAATGCTGTTGCATTTTCGGTAACCTTTCTTAAGCTATACTTATGTTCGTATATTCTTTTCTTTAAATATTGCCCTGTTTGTCCTATATATGTGTTGTCACAGTCCGAACAGTCAATCTTGTATATTATGTTAGGTGTGTCCAACTTATCGCTTCTAGGCTTAAATTTTGTAAAACACTCTTTTGCTAAGTTGTTTTTAGTTTTCTCCGCTATAGTAATATTATGCGGTAAGATATGATGCAAGAATTTTGCGATCGTACCAAAGTTCATACAGGTGAGGAGAAAGGAATTTAATTTTGGGAACAGACAGAATCAAACAAAATATTTAAAGGTTTTGGACATGTTTTACTTTAACTGCCTGAATATCGTATTAAGTGATTGTTGTTCAAAGTTAAAAAGTATAGAGAATGAAACCATTAATGTAAAAAGATATTTACAAGAAAGGGGTAGTCACAATGAGTTAAAAGCGTTTTATGAACAACAAGAGCAGAAGTACGAAACTGTGTTCAACAATATCAAGGCAAAACAAAGAAACAAATTAGAAACATTAGTAACAAAAAAACATGGTATAGAAAACAAATATAGGACTAATGAAAAATGGATAAAGAATTTAACAACGGTAAGCATGCCAGACAGTGTCAGGTATGTACTGTCACTTGGGCCAAAGTTTTCTAATAACAAAAAACAATACAAACCGGTTCATGAAGTTATAGCAAACATCGAACATGGAATCTTCTCTTTAGAAAGCGATTAAAAAAACGAAATAAGAAGTAAGTTGTGTAATATATTAACAAATTTCAAGAGGGGAACGTCGAACAAAGGTGTGCCCAATGATATCAATAGGCTTATATGTGAAACCAAAACTTTCTTAAATGAACACACATACATCTGCGTGTTAACGGCTGACAAATGTAGCAAGACCGTTGTTATGATGAAAAGTGAATATAGAACAAAAATGCTAGCATTAATAAATGATGTAAAAACATATAAACCGGAAAAAAAAGATCTTACTACAAATATTCAAACAAAACTAAATAAAATAATAAATTCATGGCATAAAAATAAATTCATAACAGATAATTTAAAACGAACACTGTCTTGCAACAACGGCCGAGCACCATTTATATATGGCCTGCCAAAGCTTCACAAAGCAGGCCACCCATTAAGACCGATAGTTAGCAACATAAATGCACCGACTTACCAATTGTCTAAGTACCTGTCAGCTGTGTTGAGTAATATACTGGGAAGTTCACAATATCACATTAGAGACTCATGGAGTTTCTGCGAATTTATAAAAAAAACAGAAGATACCTAAGAACCATCGCCTAATATCGCTTGATGTAGTATCGCTATACACAAACGTCCCGGTAGATTACTCAATACAGTGCATAAAAAATAAATGGTCTGAAATTAAGGAATATACATCATTGCCCGAAGGTGAATTTATTGGGGCGGTAGAGCTGTGCCTTAAGTCCACGTACTTCCGGTACGAGGACAATTTCTATTCGCAAATATATGGAGTAGCTATGGGGTCCCCCATAGCTGCAACAATTGCAAACCTTGTAATGGAGAGTCTGGAAGAAAAACTAATACCTGATTTGGACTTTAAATGTGGATTTTTTAAAAGATACGTGGATGACTGCATAATGTGCCTGCCAAACCAAAAAATTCAATACACACTAGATAAGTTTAATGTATTCCATGAAACCATTAAATTCACCATTGAGGAAGACAAAAACGGGTCATTAAGCTTTTTGGATGTGACGGTTGTGTATGACAATAATGGGGAAATAAAAACAAACTGGTACACAAAGGATGTGTGGTCTGGTAGATACTTGAATTACCAATCATATGCACCTATTCAATATAAAAAAGTGTGGTAACAGCTCTTACTGATAGAGCGATAAAATTATCACATTATGGATACAGACAAAAAAATATTGAAAAAATAAAAAAGGTACTAATAATGAACAACTATCCCAAAGAATTCTTCGAACCAATTATAAAACAAAGAATCAATAAAATATACAATGCAAATAAATGGAACAACATAAATAATATAAAAAAGAAAAAAGAGGGTGAAATCAGGTATGTATCATTACCACACATACCAGAAATCAACACAAAAATAAAAAATGTTTTAAGACCGCATAATATTACTATAGCGGAGAAAACTAAAAACAACTTAGCAAAAGTGTTTTACAAAAATTAAGCCTAGAAGCGATAAGTTGGACACTCCTAACGTAATATAAAAGATTGACTGTTTGGACTGTGACAACACATATATAGGACAAACAGGGCAATATTTAAAGAAAAGAATATACGAACATAAGTATAGCTTAAGAAAGGTTAGCGAAAATGCAACAGCATTAGCACAACATGCACAACAAAAGTTGCATGATTTTGATTTCGATAACACACAAATATTGATCAATGAGGAAAACTATAATAAAAGAAGAATCCATGAAATGATACAAATTAAGAAACATCAGAATGCAATAAACTTCAGATCAGATACAGACAATCTTAGCTCTGTGTAGCATGCGCTAATTAAATGATCGCATGCATGAATTGAATGGACCTGGTAAATAAAAATTAAACAGCAGATATTGAAGATTACAGAGCAATTCCAAGAATGCAAAGAAAAGGCGAAATATAAATAGATTTTTCGGGCACTCGCTCGATATCAAATAAAATAGGTAATTCAATATCCAAGCAAATGTAAAGAAAGAAACATCTAAACATGTAAGTCAAATTTAGATCTCTAAACAATAGATTCTAGTCTTTTCCCGAACATGTGTATCCCGACTCATCACCTGAGAACCAAGGTCCCAAATTGTACTTTTTAATATGTGTGATTTGAATTTTAATATGTTAATTTTGTGAAAGTTTTTTTAATTGAATTGATAATAAATGTAAAATGGATATTTTAGACAAACTGATGATGGTGGATAAAGACACCGAAACGTATTTGTAACATTTTAAATAATAAACAATAAAATTGACTGAAACCCAGGAATACATTGGTATAATAATAATCCAATAATGATTCACATGCATACGAAAATATTAAATGTTATCGATATTTTAAAATAAACTATTGTTTTGATTCATCAGTGAAGGAGACTGTCTAAATGCTTCCACTGCAATAAAAGATACGACCTTTTAAAAAAAAACATGTATGATCATTTTTGTTCTAGGTTTGCAACATACTTTCTTCCCAGACGACATGCATCTGGTATATGGTACACTTTCTGGGACGTGCATATGGTACACTTTCTGGGTTCTCAGTATTGATTATCAACAAGAAATTGAATAGCAAAATGGTGATTTTGATTCCAGTTCGCAACGCGCTCGACGAGCAAGACTCGCTCATGCCATTATTTGAGTTGAACTTAACATTTTTTCTCACTTACTTTCAAACATACATTACTATATGAGAACGCTTCTAAAGACGAAATACATAAACGAAATAAAGTATTTAGTGATTCTCTTAGGTGGCAGATAAGGAAAATCTGAGAAGCAATTGCAGGTCGTATGTAGAAACATTACATTTAAAGCACTGGGTGTCAGCTACGTTACAGCACCTGCATATTCTCTCTGTGAAACGTAACATTGCTCCAGTCACTGCAACACTAAATACCATAAAAATGTGTGGCTTTAAAAACTCTAAAAAGGACATACGAACATCATATAACAGACATATTGATTAACAAAAGCGATTGTTTTCTATTAAGTGAAAAATTAAAAATGTAAGCTAAGATTTAAACCTTATCGCATTTATACTAAGTTTCATGTCTATAAATGGAAACTATGTTTGTATAAAATTTATTTGTATTTTTAATTATTTATATATTTAGTGACTCCTATTATATATCACATTTATGTGATAATGATTTGTAAATTGTCCGAAATATAGTGAAGTTTTTAACTTGGATTAGTAGCTTTTACTTTAAACTCTCCAGAAAAATGAAGGGGACAATTTTTGCGACAAAAACATGCTCGCTGTTGTCCTCACAAAAATAGAAAATTAAATGTGAATCGTACTCTATTCAATTATGAAAACTGATAAAGTCGCCCCCTATTTCAACCCCTATCTCTGACAACTTGTTATTGAGAGCCATCGTTACAGGTTGAATATCAATGAAAGTGTATCCCTTTCACCTTCGTCGATGGAATCGGAAACATTCCCGGTTCCGGCGTTCATTCTTTCGTTTGTCGGTGCCGCACCGCGACTGGGGAACACTTGAATGGGAATATTGTCAACAGGTGCGGACTTTGGTGGTGGAAAACTCCAAAAACACCCACGCATGATGCTGCCGAAGAGCAGCGATTTGATGCTCCTTCGGAGCGCAGATCGTCAGGTTACAGCAGCCTCTGGAAATGTTCTTGCGGAGAGTTAGTTAACACCGCAACTTCGTCCGCGAAACATTTCCGAACAACCTCTTGTGTCCTTCATTATTTGAATTATATATGTTACCAACAAAGAGTGATTCCACTACTGACATTGATAAATATTTGAGTTCTTTCAGACAAATTGAAGTTTTTAGAGGTATGTTTACCAAACTTACTAAGTATGTCTGAACAAAGTTATGAAAAGTTTCTATATGATGAAACAACTCATAGGTTGTAAACAAATGCTAAAGTTGATAACTTAAAAGTGTTTTACAATTTTTTTTATCAATGTGAATATTTAAAAACGTATTAATTGTTATGCATATAAGGTATTTTTTCACAATTTAGATTTCTATGTACTTTAAATTTTACAAATATTAGTAGTATTTCTATACAATTTTCTTCAAAATCTATTCACTTTAACACTGCGCTATGAAGCGTTGGAAATATTTTCTAAGATGATATTTTAGCAGAAAAAAGTGTAAGTTTAATATTTTGGACATTATTGCAATTTCAAACTGATTATTCTTCAATTGGAAGCTCTTTTTAATTTTTTACTACATTTTTTTTATACATTTTCTTATTTTCAAACTTTCAATTTTTGATTCCACAATACTTTCTTAAAGTTGCATCTCTATTAATTAAAATGTTTACGTACGTTTTTAATTGAATATCTTTTTTATATTGAATATAAATTTCAATCTCATGCAAATTGTGAAAACTGAAGACCTTTTTAAGCTGTAAAATTTTAAGGAGAATAAAACAAGTCTCTTTAATATTTATTTAGAAATGTCGTTTTTTCCTGACCTGATTGTTTGAAGCTCCTAGGCTTTTAGCCAATTGAAACACAAACCCTGGTTGAGAGCTTTCTACGTAAGTTTCAGTATGCTTAAGAGATCTTATTTTTCTATTATGGATACAAGTTGGCAATAATTATGTTCTGATATCTGTTCCCTTTCTTCTCTTCTTCTGAATAAGCTTTGGTAACTTCTGTGCATTTTACTCGTAGAAACATATAATTAAGTGCAAAAATATACATCCATAAAAATATAAAATGTTACCACTAGGTAATAATATAACCCTTTAATGGTTCTTTTGATCTTATACAACTAGTATAGTTGTGTATATTTTCCTGACTGTACTTTAATTTATTTCAAAAAATTCCTGGGTTTCAGTCAATTTTATTGTTTATTATTTAAAATGTTACAAATACGTTTCGGTGTCTTTCTCCACCATCATCAATTTGTCTAAAATATATATTTACATGTGTGTGATTTGTATTTAATATGTGAATTTTGGTGAAAGTTTTCTATTTAAATTGATGATAACTGTAAATATATATTTTAGACAAACTGATGATGGTGGAGAAAGACACCGAAACCTATTTGTAACATTTTAAATAATAAAAAATAAAATTGACTGAAACCCAGGAATTTTTTGAAATAAAATAACTAGTATAGTTATACATAGCATATAACGCAAATTTATGTGCCTTATGCTAATATTAAATCTGTTTTCGCCATAAGCACTTTTTTTCAAGAGAATACTCTTGAAAACGTAGTCACCGAGCCTGAAATTGAATTAAAAGTAGCAAAATTACAAATGTTTAATTTTAAAAAATTCACACTTCCGACAAAGGGAAATTGTTAGTGCTCATAATTCTTTCGCGTTGGCATTATTAAGGAAACTACAACATAAATCCTGCTTCTTTCTGATATTTTTAGCAGATGGCTTAATAACATTTTAACAGGGGAGTTTCTAAGGCGTTTTCTTCCAATTTTTGTTAAAAATGTAAGTGGTTTCTTAGCCATTATCACAAAAACTGTTTTATTTCAATAATGTTCTAATTAAAATCACTTTTAATTAGTTAACATTATAGTTTTAATGGGAAATGAGATAAAATTAATCAGATGAGGAAACGGTAAAAAAAGTCTTAAATTGAGTCCATTTTGTGTTCACAGTTTGAGATGCAATCATTATGTTACAGCTTATCCCGTTTCATTATTTTTTGAGTTTTAAACAACTTACATATTTGGGAAAGTCCTGTAGAAAATCGATATAGCGCATTCGACTGCTAGCTTTTCGAAAAACAATTTTATGTGAAATTTAAACTATGATTTTAAACTGCATTCTAAATGTTAAGAGCGTTTTCGAATACACAAGAAGTGCCTAAATCTGAAATTAAATTCAACGTTGCAATATTTACAAATTTAACAAATTCTGCAATTGTTTGCTTTAAATGATTCGTAAATCCGAAAGAGGCAAATTGCTATCGTATGCTCATATTTCCTCCGCGTTTGGATAATTAGGCAAACCACAACATCAACTCGTCATAATGTTTTCGTTAAATGGCTTTTACATTTTTCATAGACTGGTTAATTCTTTTTTTCAGTTTTTGTTAAACCCTTTTAAAACGGGTACAGAATTCGATGACTATTTTTTAAATTAAAATTTCGTTAGTCGCAAAATTATCATTAATACTAAGTTTTATTTTATTCAATGTCGTCTTCTGAGCAAATAGAAGGGTGACTGATTTCTTAATTAAACAATTGTGAAAAAGTAAATTAAAAAACCTTGTTAATTGTATGATATAAAATTAACCTTTTTGTGTTAATCTTGAGAGAAACTTTTTGGATAATGAAAACGCCTGATCTTGGAAAATTGGTAGAAACCCTGCAGATTATTGGCGAGATTTGCCGAGGCTTCTCAGAATCATTGTAAAAGGGAAGATTTACTGCGCTATAAAGACGCCATTCATATCCAAACACAATTTTCATAAATAAATGTGCCCTTGATCAAGATTTTAGTTTACATGTAGTACACTAACACCGTACTTGTTCGAGGTAAAAATTTATCAAGGGTTGGTAAATAATTATATACAGTTTTAGCCAATAAAACGCTCAAGTGCACAAATACACAATTGCTTTAAAGAATTACAGAAAACTTCAGGTGCTGCTTTCTTGATTAAAGTGAAAGGAAGTTAAGTTAAATCAAATATTAAAGATACTTTGCATTGCGTTTCCAATGTCATATTCTGAACTGTTTAAAACTAATAAAGTCGTTGTATTCTGATAAAGCCACACCGGAAACATACTGTTATTCACTAGACTTTTTTCACTAGCTGCTGAAATAAAAAACAGTTTAGTTTCGACAAGAAATAGTTTATTTTCCCAAAAAATGATTTTATCGGAAATAATCGGAAGTTTTATTAAGTGGTGCAAGTAAATTTTTCTGTCTGTTCAGTAATTTCCAGTTATGGAGGTTATTCAGCGATTCACTCACTAAAAAACTGTAAGTTATTTCAAAACTTTCCAGTTCTTGTAAAATACATAAAATATGCCACGATCTTTTGCGAATCCTTAACGAACCCATCTCAAAATTAAACTGACACGCCAATTGCACATTGGTAAAACATCTTTGAAATTGTGCCATTATTATATTTAGTAATAAGCTCTTTTTAAATAACGGATTATTTCTCAAATTTGAATAGTATACTAAATAATAATAAAGCAATTTGAAATAGCTACTTACAAATTAACTATAATTTTTCAATTTATGTTAATAAACAGTTTTGAAATTAATGCAAAAATGTTAATTAGGAATCGAACACTAATATAGTAGGAATTTAAACAATTATGACATACGAAAGTTAAGCACCATAAAAACTTTCAATTCATTTATCCGTTTCACATGGTAAAAATGAGCTGGAGTTCTTTAAGGTAGTTCAATGTTACAAATCAAAAGCGTAAATTAGTGTTTAATTTTACTAACACCCCCCCACCCAACTACTATACGAACGCACAAACATGACAAAGATCTCGGAAAGACTCATACAGCTACAAACAAAATGGACAAACAACCCCTACAACTGGACCATACTGAACCCCCTTTGTCTTACAAGACCAACCAGACAATCCCGCTTCCGTTTCCCTCCATTAACGCTACTCGAACACTTACAAACGCAACGGACTAGTGGACAATAAAATAATTTCTTCTTGCCACTAAAATTTTATTTATTTAATAGTATTGTTAACCTAGAATAAGAGAATTTTCATATTTGTTTTTTATTTAGATTAAGACTGCATGTATTAAACAAGGGCAGAAAGACCGATAGGTCGATAGCCTTTTTTAGAAATAAAGATGTTTACTACTACTACTTTTACTAACATTAATTTTTCATACGTTTTGTTTTTATTGTAATCGTTCAAAGTGCTTTGGTTGTACACATTTAGCTTTCCTTTTTAGTTTCTAGATCACCACAATGAGAATTCTTTAAAAAATTATGTCTAATAAGTAAAATTTCTGACCTGTTAATCACTCTAACATTTAATTTGACAAGCTTTTTTGGGGCATTTCTGTGTGAAAGTAATTTTTGTCCTTAGTACATGTTTTCGTTTGAGACTGTTGAGTAGAAGAGTCACACTTCTGGTTTCAAGTTATTTTTCAAAAAAAATTCCTGTTACAGCATTTCTACCCGGGTAATTAATGTTAATTGTGTTTGTGTGCATGTATGTAGCTATGGTTTTTATCTGTCGGATACCTTGATGCAGAAAAGCAGTAGAATCCTTTCATAAAAGAAAATATTTCAACATAAATAAAACTAATTTGTAATTGGAGTAGCAATTTATTGTAAAAATAGCTATTCGAGGAGAACAGAGTTAATCATATTAAAAGCTTTTATTTTGCCATTGTGCAATGTTAAATGTTCTTAAGCTAAAGAGTTAGCAACACCACAAATCTACTCATTTTAATCGGAGGTTCCTGAAAAGTGTTTTAAAACGTAAGCGGATAAGTTAATAAATATAAAAACTAAGTAATTGTGTCTTCGCAGCTGGAAGTTTTATTAAAGGCGTTTCTCCAAAGCATAACTTAGGGTCTAACCCACACATGCAAATAGTAAAGTTTGTCGAAACCGTCGCCAAACAAGCCGTCAAATAATGTGGAATAAAAGAAATATCGGAAGAAATTGCCCGAAAGTTTTGCAGAATTTTTATTAAAGTTTTCATGGTTAAAGCAATACCTATGGAAATTCAAGTTCACAAAGCAGCCAAAGTGAATGCCATATTTCTGCGGATATTCAAATCAAGCACATATTTTCAAAATAGAATTAGTAGGTTTTCCGTACTATTAGTAATTGCCAAGGGTCATGTTTCCTAAGAATATCAAGCTTTACGCATTTTGCGTCAATAAATACCATGTATAGTAGTAGTAAACATCTTTATTTCTAAAAAAGGCTATCGACCTATCGATCTTTCTGCCCTTGTTTAATACATGTAGTCTTAATCTAAATAAAAAACAAATATGAAAATTCTCCTATTCTAGGTCAACAATATTATTAAATAAAATTTCAGTGGCAAGAAGAAATTATTTTATTGTCCACTAGTCAGTTGCGTTTGTAAGTGTTCGAGTAGCGTTAATGTAGGGAAACGGAAGCGGGATTGTCTGGTTGGTCTTGTAAGACAAAGGGGATTCAGTATGGTCCAGTTGTAGGGGTTGTTTGTCCATTTTGTCTGTAGCTGTATGAGTCTTTCCGAGATCTTTGCCATGTTTGTGCGTTGGTATAGTATTTGGGTGGGGGGGTTATGTAGTGGGTTTTGGGAGTGTCTTATTCGTGTTATTAGTCTTAGTGCAATTTGTTCTGTTGTTTGTGTATAACGTTTTGTCCTTTCTGTTCCGTTGGTCATGAGTATATGTCCAAAGTCTAGCAAGGGCCTACAAATAGCTTTATATATTTTGGTGGCGGTGTTTTTGCTAATTCCTCTGTCTTTGTAGGTTAGTGATCGGAAGTGTTTTGTTCGCTTTATTGTTTCTGCCCTGATGTTTCGTATGTGTTTAGTGAATTTAAGTTTGTGGTCAATTGTGATTCCAAGGTATTTTACGTCGTTTTTTGGTTGTGTCGTTTGGCCGTCTGCAGTTATTGTAGGGGAGTCAGCGTTGAGTCTGTGGTTTGTGAGCAGAAGTTGGTTTTTTGACGCGTTTGGTGTTAGTCTCCATTTATAAAACCATGTCATTGTGTTGTTTGTTAGTGTTTGGAGTCTTTGAGCTGCTCTCTCAGTAGTTTTGTCATGTACAATAAGTGCCGTGTCGTCTGCGTATTGTAATATGTATGCCGATCTGTGGATTTGATTTTTGTCTGGTAAGTTGTAATTGTATATGTCATGGCAGTATATATTGTGGAGAAACGGTGAGAGCGGGGATCCTTGAGGGAGCCCTTGTTCAGGGGAAAAAGAAAATGACAGTGTTTTGTCAATTCGTACTTGTAGTTGTCTGTTTTCAAGTAAGTTCTTTATGGTGTGTAGTAGATATGTTGGTGTGTGTAGTTTGTATAGTATGTATCGTAAGCCTCTATGCCAGACACTATCAAAAGCCTTGATAATGTCCATAAACAGGCAAGCTGTCTTTCTGTCAGTTAGGTGGGTAGTTTGTATATTGTTGGCCAAAATAAAGAGCGGATGAACAGTCGAGTGATGCTGTTTGAAACCAAATTGGTAGGTAGGTATATATTTTCCAATCACTTTTTCAAGCCGCTGCTTCATTATGTATTCAAAAATTTTGCTTAGTACTGGAAGTAGTGTAATTGGTCTGTAGTTGCTCGGTTGTGTATTGTCCAGTCCATTTTTGGGTATAGGGATTATTAAGCCGTTTTTCCATGTTTCTGGGATTCTGCCATTTGTGATGCAGTTGTTCAATTCAATTGGGATCAGTTTGTGTGTTTCTTGAGTTAGGCTTTTCAAGAGTTTTGCCTTAATTTTATCTTTCCCCGGTGCAGTGTTTTTGATGTGCGCTAGGGCTTCATCGTACTCTGTGTCTGTGATCAGTTTGTAGGTGTAGTTTGGTGAGCTGTTAAAATAGTTCAAGTACCAGTCGTTGATCAAGTTCCAGTTGTCATTGTCGAAGTTAAGGTTTGTCGATATGCTGAAGGCCCTTTGATAGTGTCTGGCGAATGCGTCCGCTTTCTCTTTGTCTGTGTAACGTTCTATTCCGTTTTTGTCAATTGTGTCAGTAGTGCCAGTCTTCCTGTATTGCGCCAGTTACTTAATTTTTCGCCAGTATGTTTTGCCTTTGTCCTTCTGTATTTCTTTACATGTTTCTAGCCATTTGTCTTGTCGGTATTGTCCAATCAGAGTTTTAATGTTTCTGTTAAGTTGGTTCCGTGTCTTTTTTAGGTCGTTATTTTGTACCATGTATAATTATATATGATTAACTAAATATAGACTTCATTTGCCTGATAACTTTTTCAACTGTAGATGCGTATCAGTTAATAGGCTGACACAAAAGTAAACAAGAACGCCGATATTTATTACTTGTTGGACAAATAAATCAGTCTAGATGAAAAAAACTTTTTTGCCTGAACCTGCAATGTTTTCGATGGAAATTGAACTGGCTTGTGCTTGTTTCGGAGCGGTTTCGGTTAATTGCTGTGCCACATTTTAATTCAGTATATTTCAATACCGAGAGTGTTTTATGTTTTCTCGAAATGTTTGTTGTGTAGTTGGCAAAATATTTCTTACATTTCTAGCTTCAATATAAACGTATTTTGAAATAACAGCATTGTGGCAAATAAACTTTACTTCGGACTAGCGATCAGAATCTCGCGGATCTGCATACCAGGCATGAAACATATGTAATCACATGAAATTTGTTGTGAATCTACGCATCATATTAATTATAAGTAAGCGCCCGCACTTGCGATTATTATGTTTTTAGCTTGGGTTAGTTTTTTACTGTAATTTTGTTGTGTTATAATAATTTTTGCACCAGCAGTAGTGGCGGCTCCTGGTTACATTTTAAAGGTTTTTTGCTGTTTCTGTGAAAAAACTTGGCTTTTTTATAAATTCAATCTATCCCACATTCCGTGCTGTTGGCATATTTAATAATAACTTTTTAATAAATTTTCTATTTAGTGGGTCAACTTTTTAAATGGAGAGCATAAAAACAATTGCTAAATACTCCTGGCATTTCTGAGCAATTGAATTTTTGAGAAATGTTTTGACTCGTTTCAGGATTAAAAACATTGTTGGGCCTCTGTTGTAGGCATGGACATTTTTATTAAAATTTCCACGAATTTTTACTCCCCTACAATGTATTTCCTACATTGTTTGCTCTTGCAAATTTCAGAAGAAATGGTGTCGCAGTTAATGTCCTGGAGCTATTTATTGAGTAAATATCAAACTGTTTAGCTCGTTCCCCTAATCGTTCTTTATCAAGTGTGGTATAAAAGGAACATTCCGAAGTGAGTTTATCTTCAAACAATTTAGCGCCATATTCTTCAAAGAACTTTGAACAATAATATGGACAAGGAAAATAGCGACTGCTAGATAATTTTTGGAGTGTAATCGATCTTTTGCACAATTTGTAATAACACGACACACCTCTAAAGCGAAAATAAGGAAATTTACTGTTGCATGTACGAGACAGTTAAAATCAAGTCATTCGAAAAGGAGTTTTTAAAACAAATGTTATTTCAATTGACATGGATTTCAGCTTCAAGATACAACTGCTGTTTATTACAGGCTTGCTAGAATATATATTTATTAAATGCTGAGGTGTTTATATGTTATCAGTGAAACGAAAGAACATCATGTACGCGTAATTAGATATTTTCTTGTCCTAAGTCGGCGAAATAGGATATCATAATTAGACCGATGTTTTTCTGATGGCCTGATGGCCAGATATCCGATGCTTTTTAAATTATGTTATCATTATTATTTCGAACTTGAATCCATTGCGTCATTTACTCCAGTGGGCCGATTTTTCTTTGTTGCAATTGAATGGGGAATCCTTCTGTTTACTTCACTAAATCAATCTGGTTTAATACTTGTACTCGTTGGAGTGAATTATTAAGAATTCTTTGAATGTCTTAATGATTTCCAACAAATCCTCGTTCTGTGGAATCTTTATTTGCAGAAACAGCTGCGGACATGACCAAATTAAAATTATGAGCGGAACACTGACATGGATAAAAGACAAATTGATCCTTTTAAAAAAAGCTTGAACACCTGCATGCTGTCCGCTCGTCACTGCGGCACCATTATAGATTCTTCCAATCAGTTTGAATCACATCTTTCACATATCTGAAAAAATAACTATCATCTTAAAGTTAACAGGAATATCCGCCTCATTGTGTCAATTATTTGTTTATGACTGACTTTAAGCACAGATTGTAGCAGATCTTGGTGTAATTCTTTGGCAGTGCAAAAATATGAAAGTCCACCTGAAAAAAAATGTTTGTTATATCCTCAAATCCAAACATTTCTCAAATAAATGTCTCTATTAAATCTAAGTGTATAACTTTTTCTTCTCCTTACACCAGGTTTTTCATTAACAATATAACAATAATGTTTCCTTTTCATTTTAAATCATATTTATTTGTATCACTATTTAAAAAATTTCTTTATATTAATTGAAAATAAAACCGTTTCCTTAGTTCATAGTAAATAATCTTCAGCAGATTATCAATACACAATAACAAACTATTTCACACACGCTACGGTATTGTCGGTGTTAAGTCGAAGTTACTGCGCGGTCATGCAAAAAGTCGCATACAAATTTAATACGGACAAACAACCTATACTTATCTGCGACTCAAAAACGCAGATGGCGCTAGATTAAATGCAGTAAAATCTCCTTTTAAATCACGATTTTGTTTTAGAACAACGATGGAAAAGCGAAGTGTGTTATTCGTCCTTTAAACAGGACAATGTTTCCTTGTCCCTGTGCGGACCTGTCCGGTCCTAGTGCGGACCACTATAAATAGTAACTCAGTGATATGTTCTTCCACTGATCAAGTTTATTTGCGTGGTTTCATCATTGCTTGCAGTTTTCTTTAATCATTTATTTCAAGGAAATGCCAAGTGTTACCATAAGGGAAATTAATTTATTTATAAAACTTGTTTGTAAATTTATCTTTTGCACTACTAATTTAATGTAGTAGAGATGGGTAACTCAGTGAATTTTCAAGAGCCGGCGCAGTGTCGGCGGCATGGTTTGGTGTGTCATCCCAACGCACCAGCGCAGAAACTCACCGGCGCAGTTTATGTTGCAGTAAACTCATATAGCATTACACTATATTACGCCGTACGCCAGACGATAAATCGATAAATGTGATGTCGTATAGTCCTGCGTCGTGGAGCTTTGCTTTTACGCAGTGCAGCCGGCAGCGCGTTCCATCTCTTTTTTTCTATTTTTTGAAGAGAGACACACGTCTGTTGCGTTGTTTTAATGAATGAAATAAATGAAGTCGCAATGTATTTTCTTCTCGTAAAGCCTAGTTGCCTCATAAGCGAAGATTCGGAGAAAATATCCGAATATTTGGATGTTTTAACAGGTGTCGGAAATCGTTGAAATAACATAGTTTTCATCTGCGATTATTTAGTGCTGAAAAAAATATAATTTTGTAACATGTGTATGTCGGCAACATTGTCAGTGATTAAATTTGTGCCAACACTGCATTCCCATGATATACGATTCGAAATTCGGGTACTTACCGAATCAAGGTAAATAGGAATTCATCAGTCATTAGAATATTTTTGTCATAAGACATCAGATAAGTATCTTTATCTTGAGCGCGAACTAGCAACTAAACAGCAAACGTCCGCTGCAAAACTAAACTGCAAAGTTTCGCAGCATCCGGTGTTATGCAGATTGTCTAGTCAATGGGAAGATTAAACATGTGACACTCAGATTGACTAACGCGGGCGGCATTAGGCAGATTGCCTAAAATACCGTAGTCAATTTGAAGATTTCCCAAAGTAGTGCCTAGGCTTTTGGCACATTGCCGGATTTCGTACATTGGGGGTAACTTATTTGTAACATGTAATGAGGGTTTGAAAATAAAATAAAACGTGGAACTCTCTCTGTGGCTTCGAAATTCCACAATCGCACGGGCGGCATTCAAATTACATAACACGAAATAAAATTTCTGCCAACAATGCCAGAAATAATAATGGTGACCACCAGGCCTTCACGAACTTGCAATCCGAAGTCTGCCATCTTGAATGAGCTTAATTGTTGCAACCTGGGTGGTGCTGCCACCTATGAGTTGGTGGATTAAGTCCGCCACAAGCGTATTAACGTAATTAAAGGTGCGGCGCAGTCAGACGGATGAGTTATAACTCATCAACTCACACAGCGGCAACAACTCAAAAGCGCAGCTCAACTCAGTGTCACCAACGCCTATAATGTAGAGTCGTGGCAACATGACGGAGCATTGGTAACTTCTGATCGAAGCACAATAAGATGACTTACAATATTGCTTTTGGGTACTCAGAACACGGTTGAATTCATGAGAGCAAACAGCTTACAACTACGAACCTAAACGGAAAGTTGAAAAATATTAGTGCTAAATACACCAATTACAAAATTTAATATTTGGAGTTCATTTTATTAAAAGCACTCGTACCAAATATTTAGTATTTTGTTGGGTCCTGGTACTAAAAAATCGTTTAATTAAATTATAAATTAAGGGTTTTCTTGCACTAATTACAGTAGCTTGGTACCGAATGTTTCAAAAATAACGACGTCGTCTGTATGTGAATTAAAACGAAACATTAAGCATAGAAAATTTAACAGTATGATCAAATAAACTACGGAAAAATGTTGGAAATTAGTTTCAAATGCGCAGCGCTTTTGTTTTTCCAGTTTCCTAAATCCAATTTTTTTTGGTTTTTGCCAAGCACATTACTGATAAATTCATGAATTAATTTCGAACGAAAGTTATAATGAATATTTGATTCATATTATTTTTGTCAGAGACAGAAGTTATAGGGAAAGCGTTGAGTAACTTTGCGAAATTGCTAAGGGCTGTCTGTGGTTTCAATAATTAAATATCGATTGGAAAGCCTTTTGAATTTTCTATCGTTTAACATTATATAAAATTGATTTCTAGTGCTTTATGTTTGGTGCACAAAATGATATAGAAAATGTCATCCTTTATCTATGCGTTTTGGTATTGATTCGAAAATTGTTTAATTTCTAAGATATTTGACTTACCAAACGTTTATAATAAATAAATAAGATCAAATACATTTCCAAGAAGTGTAGATTTATTAAATCAAAATTGACACGATATTATAATCGTCACGAATCGTGACACGATATTATAATAAACCCTCAAATGAAAAGCTTGACGCACCTTCTAGCGCTTCTTTAAAAAGCTTTCCCTTTTGTATATCTTTTTGGAAACTTTGTGCTGGTTGCATCAATGTACAATACTCAACAAATAGTAAACTAGTTTTATTTTACTTTTATTTTACTATTATTTAAAGTTTGTTTTTTGTTTGTTATGGCGCTTTATTTTAGCCAAATATCGTAACTGCACGGCTCAGTGGTTGCAACTTTCCACCTGTAGCTTTTTAACTGTAGGTATATCTTCGCACAAATAAATCCGAACAAAACCGCTTGCAACTTTTCAAAGCGAAATCGGGGCGTTGGAAAGTTTCCCCGTTTTCTATGATTCCGATTTTGACATTTTACCGAGAAATTTGATAGAGCGCTTAACATAATCATTTATCGCCGGAATTGATGCACGTCAGTAACACTCTAATAAGAGCTTTTGGGCACGTCGGTTTCAATATTTTTTCAATGGTTTATCAAATTGCGAAATGGAAAAACCAATTAATTTTTTACGCTAATTATATTCTGCTCCCTAATTTTCCTTGTATCGTCGGATGTGTTTTTGTAAAGTATCTAATTGAAATTGACTGTTTTTGTTTATCGTCTGGGCGCTCAAAAGCCAACCAGTATATTTGGATAATCTAAATTAGTACTGTAGCTGAAAAACTGACTCTAATGTGGTTCACTAAATTTGAATAAAATGAGTTACTGGAATTTGTGACTACGTTTGATCAATATTTTTAATTTCATTGTTTCTAAGTCGTTTCGTATATTTTCCTGACTGTACTTTAATTCATTCCAATGTATTCCTGGGTTTCATTCAATTTTATTGTTTATTATTTAAAATGTTACAAATACGTTTTGGTGTCTTTCTCCACCATCATCAGTTTGTGTATATAGTTGTTTCAACCTTCACATTTGACTCACTTGACTTTCAGAGTCAAATGTGAAGGTTGAAACAACTATATACACAAACTGATGATGGTGGAGAAAGACACCGAAACGTATTTGCAACATTTTAAATAATAAACAATAAAATTGACTGAAACCCAGGAATACATTGGAATGAATTGTTTCTAAGGAAAGTAAATACGAATTCTGGAATATTTCAATCCATATACCGACATACATTTAACCAACATACATTTAAACATATAAAAACATGCGAAAATAAAGGCAAAATCAAAGGATCCAAAGTATTTACTTTAATAGCTACGAACAAAACCGATGATTGAACATTTTCATTAAAATTTTATACAGGCCAACAATAAAGTAAAAACATGCCAAACGATTCCTTTGAAGCAAATTATTGAAATTAAAGTTCAAAGGAAGTAATTCCAAACGGAATATGTTCATGATTACATGGCCTATATCTAATACAATTTTCAGATCTCGAAAGTTCTAACAACTGCGGGCGCATTGAATGAGCATTTTAATCAGACTTTCAGATATCTCTCGTTTTTTCTTTCATTTTTGGCGGAATATTGTTCATTTATCGCTAAATAAGCAGAAGGTAGTTCTTATTCAGCTTACAGTGAAAATTTCCTAAATTAAACAGGTCTATGTAAACGAAGCGCGTATTGTTTTCAACGAATTTGAAGCGCTAGAGGCGAATCAACTTTAACAATATATACTCAAATATCGATCATAACAAAGTTTGAATTAGTGGGCCTCTGTTATTTGGAAAAGGTATTTGTTAATTAATTACGGACCCCTTTCTTAGCATAAACTTGGGCTTGGTTTGGAATATTTTCTATCTGCGGCCGTGATTAAAATGCAACTTTTTGGACAAAGATTATTATACATTAAAAGTCAAATTTAATTAGACTTAGTTCTTCTAGTATTGGGATATAACTAATGCTTCTATTCACTTGATATAAATGAAATTTCGATTAGACCCTTTTTCAGTTACATGGTGGATGAATTTGGATGTTTACATAGCGAATCTCCATTAGTACAAGAGCTGATAAAAAATTTCTTGGGGCCCCTCGTTATTGGTTTTCGATGTAAACAATACCGGCAATATCCAAAATCAACAATTTTATTTTGTTATCGAGTTATGAGTAAAATGCATTTTTTGAGCCTTAACCGAGTTTGTGAGTCTTAAACCGAGCTTCGTGGTGATAAGACGTGTGTGCATATTTAAAGCAGAGTTGTTTACGCGCAAAGAATTTGAAGAATTCTTCAATTATAAACAACCGCATTTATCGTTCAACGAGAATATACGAGTGGAATTCAAACGAAAGGATGAATCCTGGGAGTTCGCAAGAATCCGAATCGGATTATGCCTCCCAGGATGGTGGGTTCAAAAAGCCACAATCGAAAAAACGGGGCAGAAAACCGAAGGCGACCCAGCCAACCCAGCCAACCCAGCCAACCCAGCCAACCCCCACAACCCCCACAAACGCCAACACCTGAGGCCAAACGAATAGCTTTGGACTATCAGTCTACAACCAATAAAAACCAAACAACAAACAGCAAGACAACATCAACAAGATTTCCCACGTATTCGCACACATTCACAGCGAACGCATTATCGACCATCACCAGAGTCCAACTTGCAATCAGGTGGGAGGAACTCAACCCCAACAACAAGGACGTGATTATCAGACAAGATAATTACTTCCTAATTAAAACCAACCAGGAGGACAAAACATCAAAATTTTACAACAACTAAAACAAGAAAACACTGTAACAAGTTACAAATTACAAAAAAACGATAACCTCCCACTAATCCGACAACAAAAGTCAGGTCACCACCATATTACACCATCATATTCAGTCGTCGCCACTGGGGTCGACCTGGACATTGAAGACAGCATGTTTCTGGAACGCCTGGAGCAGCAGGGCTTCAAAATAAGGTTCTGCAGGAGAATTATCTCGCGAGAGCGCAACGCACCAACACTCATGATGAGGTTAATAACCGGCGACATATCCACATACGAAAGGTTGATGAGCGACCGTGCGGTTCATTTTTTGGGCCGCATTTTCAAAATCACCGAAAGTAAACCACCAGCACCCGTGCCTGCGCCGTGTGGCAAATGCAACCTATTCAGCCACAAAACTGAACATTGCAAACAATCGCCAAGATGCAACAAGTGCCAGGGACCCCATCCAACTTCCAGGTGCGAGTCGCCACTGCCAACCAAGTGCGCAGCATGCAACTCAGAGGACCACGCAGCATGGAGCATGAAGTGCCCAAAACGACCGACAGCCCCAATCGTCGGAATCCCAAACGTTAAAATAAAATGTGTTAACAAACGTACGTCCGAGATTGCGGAGACAACGACAGTGGCAAGTAGAATACACACACCCATTACAACACATGACCACATCATAAACAAATACAAACATCAATTTAACAAGACAAACAATACCAACAGAGACGAACTACTAAAAAAACTACGAAAACAATTTATAGAAGACTTCGACATCGACACCTCAGTGGTTTTCTTCGGGAACCATGTCTACATATTAATGTTTGACATGCTCCTGCCCGAGGGACGCTCTCCAACGGAACCCTGCGAACAGGTGAGACAGACGGTGACAAAAGTACAAGATTCAATATGAAAGTACTTTACGCGAACATCAACGGACTTAACAGTAAAAACCACTTATTTACAACTACATAGAACAAAACGACACAGACTGCTGCATATTTGTAGAGACTAAAACCAAACTTGGACAAACACCAACGTACAGAAATTGGCAGTATATCTATAGGCATGGAAATACCATCAATCATGCCAGGGGCGGGGTCGCAGCTCTCCTAAAACCAACATATAAACTTGGAAGAGCAAATCCTCCCTCCCTCAACAACCCTTTGAACGACTGTCTACACTTTACGCTACCCTACTTAAACGACCTGATACATATATTTCTGACATACATACACCCACACTCCAACCTAGAATAAAACATACTGACTAAGGCGAACATCTACAAATATAAAATAATTATAGGCGACTTTAACTTGAACCCGAACAAAACGAAACAACTTAAAAGATTTTTGCAAAACTCCGACTTTATAAAACAGCACACCCCACCAACTTTTCTGATGCCCGCAAACCCAGACTCAACACCAGACGTTCTACTGCACACAAAAAACTTGACAAACACCATCAACAACATAAACTTAACCAACGAGCTGGGATCCGACCACCTGGCTATTACGTTTAACATAGACTTACAACATACGCAACCTACCTCCAATACACCTCCTACAGAGAAAAACTTAAACCTAACAAAGAGTGACATAGACAAAGTGAAACAACATATACATGACTACATTCAATCACAAGCACAGCACATTTCAATAGAAACCATACAACAACAACTTTCACTAGCCATAGGAAAATTTAGCCCGGAAATAAAAAATGCTTTCTACCGACATACACTACCCAAATACATACTGAGACTAATAAAACATAAGAGAGAACTGTATAGACTATATACAAACACTCAAAATAACGACCTAAAAAAGACAATGAACCAACTTAACAGAAACATTAAAACTATGATTGGACAATACCGACAAGACAAATGGCTAGAAGCATGTAAAGAAATACAGAAGGACAAAGGCAAAACATACTGGCGAAAAATTAAGAAACTGGCGCAATACAGGAAGACTGGCACTACTGACACAATTGACGAAAACGGAATAGAACGCTACACAGACAAAGAGAAAGCGGACGCATTCGCCAGACACTATCAAAGGGCCTTCAGCACATCGACAAACCCTAACTTCGACAATGACAACTGGAACTTGATCAACGACTGGTACTTGAACTATTTTAACAACTCACCAAACTATGCCTGCACACTGATCACAGACACAGAGTACGATGAAGCCCTAGCGCACATCAAGAACACTGCACCGGGGAAAGATAAAATTAAGGCAAAAGTCTTGAAAAGCCTAACTCAAGAAACACACAAACTGATCCTAACTGAATTGAACAACTGCATCACAAATGGCAGAATCCCAGAAACATGGAAAAACGGCTTAATAATCCCTATACCCAAAAATGGACTGGACAATACACAACCGAGCAACTACAGACCAATTACACTACTTCCAGTACTAAGCAAAATTTTTGAATACATAATAAAGCAGCGGCTTGAAAAAGTGATTGGAAAATATATACCTACCTACCAATTTGGTTTCAAACAGCATCACTCGACTGTTCATCCGCTCTTTATTTTGGCCAACAATATACAAACTACCCACCTAACTGACAGAAAGACAGCTTGCCTGTTTATGGACATTAACAAGGCTTTTGACAGTGTCTGGCATAGAGGCTTACTATACAAACTATACAAACTACACACACCAACATATCTACTACACACCATAAAGAACTTACTAGAAAACAGACAACTACAAGTACGAATTGACAAAACACTGTCATTTTCTTTTTCCCCTGAACAAGGGCTCCCTCAAGGATACCCGCTCTCACCGTTTCTCTACAATATATACTGCCATGACATATACAATTACAACTTACCAGACAAAAATCAAATCGACAGATCGGCATACATATTACAATACGCAGACGACACGGCACTTATTGTACATGACAAAACTACTGAGAGAGCAACGCAAAGACTCCAAACACTAACAAACAACACAATGACAGGGTTTTATAAATGGAGACTAACACCAAACGCGTCAAAAAACCAACTTCTGCTCACAAACCACAGACTCAACGCTGATTCCCCTACAATAACAGCAGACGGCCAAACGACACAACCAAAAAACGACGTAAAATACCTTGGAATCACAATCGACCACAAACTTAGATTCACTAAACACATGCGAAACATCAGGGCAGAAACAATGAAGAGAGCGAAACACTTCCGATCACTAACCTACAAAGACAGAGGAATTAGCACAAACACCGCCACCAAAATATATAAAGCTATTTGTAGACCCTTGCTAGACTTTGGACATGTACTCATGACCAACGGAACAGAAAGGACAAAACGTTATACACAAACAACAGAGCAAATTGCACTAAGACTAATAACACGAATAAGACACCCCCAAAACCCACTACACAACCCCCCCACCCAACTACTATACGAACGCACAAACATGACAAAGATCTCGGAGAGACTCATACAGCTACAGACAAAATGGACAAACAACCCCTACAACTGGACCATACTGAATCCCCTTTGTCTTACAAGACCAACCAGACAATCCCGCTTCCGTTTCCCTACATTAACGCTACTCGAACACTTACAAACGCAACGGACTAGTGGACAATAAAATAATTTCTTCTTGCCACTGAAATCTTATTTATTCAATAACATTGTTAACCTAGAATGGGAGAATTTTCATATTTGTTTTTTATCTGGATTGGGACTGCATGTATTAAACAAGGGCAGAAATACCGATAGGTCGATGGCCTTTTTTAGAAATAAAGATGTTTACTACTACTATTGTTAACCTAGAATAGGAGAATTTTCATATTGGTTTTTTATCTAGATTAAGACTGCATGTATTAAACATGGGCAGAAAGACCGATAGGTCGATAGCCTTTTTTTAGAAATAAAGATGTTTACTACTACTACTGCATTTTTTGAATTATGTCCATAGTTTGTGTATCTGGTATAAGAATAAGCTGTCTTTCCTTTTATTTTTAATTACTTTATTATTACTAACAGCTTTATTTATTTTCTGTCATAAAGTGTCCTAAATATTGCAGTTTTTTAGTTTTACTGTTATCGATTATCTCACAAACTTTTCCAACAACAATAACACTTTCCTATTTGCTTTTTCCTTCTTCTTCTTCGTGTAAAAGGACAAAGTCCTGTCAATTCTGTTATCCGCCTTCTTGTGATCCTGATGTCCAGCGTTCATACTAGCGTTCTGGGGGCCTGCCAGCTGTGCCTCTTGTTTCTGGTTTTTGTGTTTTGGACTCATTCGTTCTATGTGGTCTCTCCAACACCGGCGTCTCTCTCTCACACATCTGACAACGTCCTGCACTCCCAGTTCTCTTCTGGTGTTGTCGTTGCGTACCCTGTCATGCAAGGTGATCCCTTTTATAGCTCTTAGGATTTTTATCTCCGCTGTTTTCATTTTCCTTTTGTTAACAGACGTTTTAGCTCTTGTCTCGGCGGCGTAGGTCATTATTGGCCTAACACAGGTCTTTTAAATTCGTGTCTTGCTCTCTGTGGTCATATATTTGTTCTTCCAAATTATATCTCGGAAACATCCTGATACTCGTACGGCTTTTCTGATCTGGTTGTCCACCTCATTCACTGTACTTCTGCTGCTCGATACCCGTGCCCCCAGATAGTTGAAATGCATCACCTGACTCGTGATCGCTCACTCACCACCAACCTACATCGCATCGGATCTTTGGATATTACCAAGTGTTTTTTCGATCGAAATTTGTGTTCCTCGTTGTACCTTATTAATGATTATCATTGTTTGTTTCACCTTATTTTTATTTATCATTGTTATGATTGTCATCAATAGAGATTGTCACTCCGGTTTGGAATTTCAATGAATTTTCAATAACCGAGATCTAAAAGTGGTATCAGAAGTGAGATATCGAGCTTACATAGAAGCTACACAACGACACAATGAGCGAGATATCTCCCGAACTCCTACAAGCACTTTCAAGCTTAATTGACAACGCGGTTCAGACTGCGGCTTGTGGCTGGTGATTCATCTGAATTTGAGACGTGTCCAAAACCGGTAAGCAAACTTTCCGCTTTTTCTATGGACCAGTATCGTTACGCCGATGAACTATTGGTCGAGGATTATTTCAAACGATTTGATTGGGCTCTGCAACTTTCCAGAATACCAAATTCTATCAAAGTAATTATGTACGAGTTTACATGGGTGCGGAACTCAATAAAGCATTGAAATTTTTAATTAGTCCCCGTTCTCCTGAAAGTCTTTCGTATACGGTTATTAAAAAAGCTCTCATTGAACATTTGATCGCTCTAAAAGCAAATACGCTGAAGATATTAAATTTAGACAAATTACTCAGCACGAAAACGAGACAGTCGCTCAGTTTGCACTCTGTTCAAAAATTGGTGTGACCCACTGTGAATACGGGTCATTTCTAGACAGAATGCTTGTCTGACAACTTATATATACATATATATATATATATATATATATATATATATATATATATATATATATATATATATATATATATATATATATATATATATATATATATATATATACATATGTATAATATATATATAATATACATATATAATATAATATAACTAAGTGAAATCTCCTGCAATTGTATCCTCATCGGATCCAATCAACAAACTAACCAGAATCCATAACCGCAGACCAAGCGTGACCAGAAGCTATCTCGTCACAAATCTGTGTTGGAAAACCAAGCACTACAGCGAAGTACGCTAAGAGCTCTCACCGTGAATGCGGTGCGCCTTGGAACATCAGTCGTGGACGAAAGCCGTGTGATCATTTGTAATGGCTGTGGAGGATCGCACTTACGGAGTCAATGGTTTTTATTGAATAAAGATTGTGAAACATGTGGAAAAAAGGCCACATTAGTCGGGTCTGCAGGTCCAAACTGCACCAAACTATTTCACAGATACCAAACACTGAGCTTAAGTCAGCAGATCGTCGTATGATTGAAGTTCAGATCGACGGACACATCGTGAAGACGGAGCTTGACACTGGTGCTCCGTGTGCGATAATTAGGGAAAAAATTCGACGATCTATCAAGCCAAAATTTTCACTGCTGATATCCGATAGACAATTTTCCAGTTACACCCGTCATCGAATAATTTTTCTTGGCCGTCTCCCAGTCCAAGTCAAGATTGGAAGGAGACAACGACACCTACATGTTTACGTTGTCAATGCTGACTTTCATGCTCTGCTGGGTCGAGAATGGATAGCCCATTTTATTCATGAAATAGGTTTTCCTAAACTATTCCCAGAACCTTAGAAAATTGGCGCAATATCAACTTCGACACCTTGCTTGAACGAAGAGAAACGAAGGCGAGTTGATCTTCTGCTAGACAAATACAACAACGTCTTTAGTGGTGCCACCGGACAACGGACAACGTACAGGACCACCTGCAGAATTACACTTGAAGCCAGGAGCAACGCCGGTCTACGCCAAAGCAAGACAAATTCCCTTAGCACTACGTGACGAGTATTCCAAAGCAATTGAGCATAAAATAGTGGCAGGACTATACCAAATTTGATTACTCGAAATGGGCATCCACGACACATGTAGTAGTTAAAAAGAATGGAAAACTACACTTTACCGGGAACCACAAACCGACACTTAACCCTCGAATTATCATTGATGAGTACCCAATTCCCAAACCTGAGCACATTTTCAACCAGAGGAAAAATGCCAAGTTCTTCCATCACATAGACATCACGGACCCCTATTCCCATCAATATAATACATCAACTCACGGATTGGTTCGAACTACACCAGCAGTTTATGGAGCGGCTAATATTCCCGCGATTTGGCAACGTCGCATGGAAGCAGACAAAACAGCAGCAATCGGACAAAACCTTTCGAATGTTAAAAATTTCTTCGACGATGTAATCGTGTATGCAGGTAATTTTGAAAATTTCTTGGAAATAATGAACCTAGTTCTGGAACGAATGGACTACCAGGGCATCCGCCTGAACCGAGAAAAATGCGTTTTTGGATCAACTTCGATTGCGTTTCTAGAACACAGTATTGATGCAAATGGAATTCATAAATCAGACAAACATATTCAAGCTGTTCGGGACACACCAACACCAGCTTCAACAGAAGACATGCAACTATTCATAGGCAAGGCCACGTATTACAGTTCATTTATTCCAGACTTATCTACAAGAATTCGATCTCTACACGACATGTGCCTCAAAGAATCATTTAAATGGACCTCAGATATCGACAAATCATATGAAGACATTAAACAAGCGTTGATTTCACCCCAGGTCCTAATGCCGTACCACCCGTCACTTCCTTTGATATTGGCATCGGATGCCAGCAAAACAGATTTTGCGGAAACATGGTGGTTTGCGTGCTTACAAAATCCAACTCGCGCAAGAATTGAAGCCACACGATCATCTAACAAGACGTAGATTCGGTGAATGGGCCCAAATCAAGATTGGCGTTGATCCCGATTTTCATAAGATAATTTTGTTTAGCGATGAAGGTCACTTTTGGTTAAATGGCTACGTCAATAAACAAAACTGCCGTATTTGGAGTGAAGATAATCCTCAAGTGTATGTTGAGACACAGTTACATCCAGAAAAACTGACAGTTTGATGTGCTTTATGGGCTGGTCGAATCATTGGTCTGTATTTCTATAAAAGAGATACTGGCCAGAACGCTACAGTCAATGGTGACCTCTATAGAGCCATGATTACTGACTTTTTCGTTCCTCAATTGAACGATCATGAGTTATGTGTGGTCATCCTGAAGGCTGGCTACTGTTTAGGAAGCATTCAACCTGGCCATTAGGGTGGCGTAGACCCTAAATAAATCTGTCACTCTTCGAGAAGCCCTAAATTCATCAATCAGTTGTGTACTGTTTGTGAAGTAGTCAATATGCTGTCGCCTATAAGCCATGAATCTGTCATGACTTGCGTAGGACCACTCAAGAAGCCATTGGCTATTGTTTTGAAGGACACCACACTCGAAGACATCAATCTGTCAAGCCATCATTCCAGAAACATTGGGAAGACGGATCCAGCTATAAAACAGGCGGTGTAACGGAGGACACCCCAGTCCGATAGTTGACTTTCATCAAAGACGCAGTCACTCTGTCGATTTCCAATTTTAAACAATAAAATTATTTTTTTTTGTGATTTTTTTGACGGCGCAACATGTCACACAGCTCGTGCCACAATTGATTTACTGAAGGAAACGTTTGGTAACAGCATAATTTCACGTTTCGGACCCGTGAATTGGAGTCCAAGATCGTCCGATTCAACGCCGCTAGACTATTTTCTGTGGGGATATGTGAAGTTGATAATCTACGCCGATCAGCCCGAACCCATCGACCACTTGGAGGACAACATTCCACGCGTCATTGACGATATACGGCCCCAAATGTTGGAAAAAGTGATTGAAAATTGGACCTCGAGATTAGATTACGTCCGGCCAGCCGTGGCGGTCATATGCCAGAAATCATATTTAAATAATAATGCCAAAATATTATCTTTTGAATAAAGTCAATTTCATGTCAATTATTTTAAAAATGCATCCTTGTTTTATTCCATTTCAAAGTTCTACACCTCTAAGAAAACACCCTTAACCCCGAAACTCCCGAAAAATAATATAAGCTTGTTGCAAATTGCCTACTTTTCGAACATCGAATCGTCGAACCATTCAAACTACGACCAGCCGTCCTTAATGATCGACAAATGGCACATTTGGGCATTGTAAAAATGAAAGGCATGGCTCGGTCTTTTGCTTATTGTCTCGGAATCGGCGCTTATATCGAGCATGTTGCAAAATCATCTAGCATGAACCTTGGGGCGCATCCATGTTGACTACGCATGACTTTACGCTGAACTAATGTTGCTTATTATATCTGATGTCTATAGTAAATGGCTTAAAGCCAAAATCACAAACAGTACTACACAACAACTTAGTCTAGTATCACGTGCGTGCAACAGTGTTAGCTGTTTTTTTGTATTTATTGCTTATGCAAATGTATCCAACAGGATTTTCCATCATCTTTTCTGGTTTAACGCTTCTGCGTTTCACCACTATGTTCTGAGAACTCTAAAATGTATTTGTTAGAATCATATTCTCCGTGGCAGCCGAGTTCAACCAAGCCGATCTCCAATCAAGCCACTCACAAGTTACTCCCAAGCCGATCTCCGTTATTCTATTTTATTTGAAGATACAAAACAAATTTTGTGTCTGTAGAGGCATCATAATTTTATCGAAACTCAATTAGTTCCATACACCTCTAATAATTTATACTGGGGTATTTGAATAAAACCACCATTCAAAAGAAATGCGAAACGTCCGTGGAAAGCACCCAAAGAGCATTAAGTACCATATAATACTTATAACGTCTATGCAAGAAAGTTTGATTTAATCAAGGAACCGATAATGCAAGTAGTATAGGAGGCTCGATAAAAGCGTATCATATAAAGGAAATGTCAGGCACACCGCTCTATTATGTTCAGCATGAACGAGGGAAACACCAGTTAGTTATATTTTACGATAGAACATGGAACTCGGTTTGAAATTTTATTATTTCTGTTCTTGGACTTGCGATATAAAACGTTCCGCTAATATTTGCCAGGAACGAATCGAGTGGAGCAAGGATCTTAAAGGGGCTTGTCGTGTTAGGTGTTTAGGGAACTATTTTCAAATATTTGAGATACGTTTAAAACGTATAGAACAACTCTACTGATGTTTTTTTTTGAAGGAAAACCTGTAAAGAAGCAAAGGAATTTGTTTAGCAAGATCGACGCAAAAGGCTATTGCCTGCTATAATTCTATAACAATACTTTTTTAAATTGATGTTTGTAGCCTTTGCTTCACGAACAAACGTTGTGTTCATAAAGGTCATTTGCAATAAAACTATTCAGGCTTTCAACTTTTTGACCCTCAATATTTTGAGCTTTGTGTCGTTATAACGACTTCGTTTACTAACTATGCTATCATTTTCTAAATTGAGCATGATTTTTGAGCAACACAAATCAAGTTCCAGTATAAAATAGGAAAGTGTTGCAAATTATAAACGGACGTGTGACATCTTGTTAAGAAAAATCTTTTTTGATATGTGCCTGATAAATATTAATTTTATTAAAACAAGAAATATTAGAGTTATATGAAAATGGACTCGACAATACACAACCGAGCAACCAATAAAAGGAATTCCGAATGTTAGACTAAGATGTTTGAACAAGAGAACCGGCGAGGTGTCTAGTTCGGTCGCGGCGGAAAGTAGGATACGTGCGCTAATCACTACACACGATTACATTATAAACAATTACAAACATCAAATGAATAACGCAAGCTACGCCAATAGAGAAGAGCTAATTAAAAAACTGAGCAAACGATTCATCGACAATTTTGATTTTGAGACCTCGGTGGTTTTCTTCGAAAACCACATGTATATCCTAATGCTAAATATGCTCTCACCCGACAGAAGCTCCCCGACAGAACCATTCGACCAACTGAGACAGACAATTACTAACACTGGACTTTCAACTTGAAGCTGATATATGCCAACATCAACGGACTTAATCACAAAACATATAATTTACAATTACATAGAAAGAAATGACATCGACTGCTGTATGTTTGTGGAGACGAAAACCAAACCTGAACAGATACCGACGTACAGAGACTGGCAGTATATCTGTAAACATGGCAATCAAACTCAAAACGCCAGGGGAGGAGCTAGTGTACTGCTCAAATCCAAAACCAAACTCGGCAAAAGCAATCCACCTTCCCTAAACAATCCTCTTAACGAATGCCTCCACTTTACCATTCCATACTTCCATGACTTCATCCATATATTCCTAATTTACATACATCCCCACCCCAAAATTGATCAAAACATCCTGACTAAAGCATGCCTCTACAGATTTTCCATCATCATTGGAGACTTTAACCTTAACCAAAACAAGACTTTATAAAAAAAACAGACACTGTCAACGTTTCTCATGCCAGGAAATCAAGACTCAACACCGGATTTGCTACATTACATGCCTCTACAGATTTTCCATCATCATTGGAGACTTTAACCTTAACCAAAACAAGACTTTATAAAAAAAACAGACACTGTCAACGTTTCTCATGCCAGGAAATCAAGACTCAACACCGGATTTGCTACATTACACAGCCAACCTTACAAATATTATAGACGATATATGTCGCAGTAACAAACTCACATCAGATCATTTGGCTATAAGCTTTGACATATACCTCCGAAAGACACAACCTATGGATTCGACAAAACACACTAATTTCTACAAATCGAGACTGACAACAAATGCCATGAAAAACAAACTACTTTTACCAACCAACAAATTAAAGACGACTCGCCCTGAATAACAACAGACGGAAACAGAACTAGACCAAAACAAAAGGCAAAATGAAACAAGTGGGTTTTTCGGGTTTTTAGGCCGTCGTTCGGTAGGTTGATAAAACCCCAAAAAACCCACTTGTTTCAAGGAATGGCCTCGAAAGTCTATCTCTTTTGATAAAAGGCAAAATATCTAGGAATGACACTGGACCAAAAACTAAAATTTACAAAACACGCACAGAACGTAAGTACAAAACTCATTCAACGGACAAAACACTTCCGATAACTGACGTACAAAGAGAAACAAATTAGTACAAAGACCACCACAAAAATATACCAATCAATATGTGGACCTCCGCTTGACTACCGACATATACTGACAGCGAATACATCTAGGAAAACTAAACAAAACATTCAAAGAACAGAACAGATTGCCCTGAGATCAATATCGAAAATAAGACATCCTCAAAACGAACTACACAACCCGTCAAACCAACTACTCTACGAACGAACAAAAATAACGCGAATAGCAGAAAGACAACTCCAATTGCAAACGAAATGGAAAAACAATCCCTACAACTGGACCCTACTGAATCCCCTTTGCCTCACGAGACAAACGAGACAATCCCGCTTCTGCTTCCCAACAATAATACTACTTGAACACCTCCAAGACGACTGAACCAACCTACTAGACGATGAAAAGACGTGACATAGAATGAGATATTTTTTATTTTGTTTTGCTTTGTATAATTTTAAGTTTACGTTAGAGAATGGATACAAATACATGTATAGATGCGAGGACAGAAAGGCCGTGGCTCGATAGCCTATTGAGAAAATAAAGATTTTATATATTTATATATATGTATATGTAATTTGGGCGGATAAATACATTTCAGTACAAGGCTGTGACCGTTCAAGCAAATAAAAAATTAAAAAACCCAACAAAACATGGAAATTGGGAAAATGCTAAAAGTGCACACTAACTTCTTTCAGTAGTATTAAACATCTTTATTTCTAAAAAAAATGCTATCGACCTATCGGTCTTTCTGCCCTTGTTTAGTACATGCAGTCTTAATTTAAATAAACAAATAAAGGTAAAAATGATCTTATTCTAGGTTAATAATTTAATAATTTTAATTCTGGCAAACAGAGATCTTAGATTTATTGTCCAGTAGTCAGTTGCGTTTGTAAGTGTTCGAGTAGCGTTGATGTAGGGAAACGGAAGCGGGATTGTCTGGTTGGTCTTGTAATACAAAGCGGATTCAGTATGGTCCAGTTGTAGGGATTGTTTGTCCATTTTGTCTGTAGATGTAACTTATTTCACCCACATTTCCTGTTAAAACTGTATGTAGGTAATTGTTTTTAACCGGATTGTTTGTGTTGAGTTTTATTTTAAATACCAAAACTCTGTGGTCAACTACTCTAATAAGTTTAAATTTATATATTATGAAAGTTCTCCGAAATCGTGCGTTCCTTCTAAAAGTTCTGCTTAGCCGTTAAGTGACCAGAGCGCTCTTTATAAACTCTGACAACTGAATACATAATAAACTGGGCCTGAAAAATGTGAGCAATTTTTCGGGTCTGAATTCTGAATGTTACAGTGGCTTAACGCAATAAGGCATACGGTCGATGACAAAGTTCAACTCTCTTAAACGTTTGCTTTTCATTTACAAAACACTTGCGATGCAGACTTTAATCAAGAAAGCATAGTAGTGATGTGCAACTCCCTAAGATACTTGGAACATCTGAAACAAAAAATCACTTAAGCCAACTAAACATTATAAAAAGTTCAGCGTCTGCAGACAACGTGGTGAAGGATACAAATATTTAAACAATTAGCCATTTTGTATTGTTATAGCACTGATTTAGTTAATATACTTCGTTCGTATTAATATTAAGAAAAGTATGAGCGCCAAAGCTTTGGTCAACCAATCCACATTTTTTTCACATATTACTTTCCACTGTCTAACATAATTTTTTCAAATGTAGAACGGAGAATACCCTTTTTACCACTAATGCAGGGAAATCTATTAGTCGAATTAATAAACACATCGTAATGAAATAAAGCAATAAAATTCCCAAGAAATCTAGCTTTTCCTATTTTTTCTCCCGTCATAAATTCTAGATTATTGCAAAACTTCTTTGCCTCGAGACCTACATTGAATTTTCTTTAAGATTTTGGAATACACAATAATTTTATGAAACCTCCTTATTTTCCAATTCTAACGCAACTTGAGCTCTTTTGACTTTTTTGATCTTCTATGGTGCCTCCATATCTGAGGCCGCACAAATCAGAATAATAAACGAGTTGTCTGTTTCTCTATATATTTTTTCAAAAATATTATTAATTTGAGAAGCACAGAGTAGATGAAAGTAGTTTTTCTTCAATTAGTCTTGGTTTGAGGACTATTTTGTATACAAGTTTGAAGATGGACAACCAGACTTCTGTGTCAAATATCTATTACATTTCGAAAATCTTTCATCTTCTGAAACGTAATTTTCGTGCTGGATAAGTTAAAACTGGGACTTTACTTTTTCTTCAGCTAATATTCACTGCAATGTTTGCGTTCTAATATAAACGATTAGGCATTCTTATCTTAGAAAGTTCCATTTTAAGTGGTTTTATAGCTGAAACCGTTTTCCAAGGACCCATAAATAAAAAAAAATTAATTAATTTAAAATTTGAAGTTTTCACGGAAATAAAATTTTTAAATACCAGAGAAACTGGTAGTAAATGGAGTAATGTTTCAGCAATAATTGATTAGGTAAGCTGCTGTTTTTAATGCTCATTTAAGGTAACGCATACGTTTAAATTGAAAACCGTTTTATTTCTTAGCAGTTAACGATCATGAAATCATTACGATCATGAAATCGTATAATTAATCTTGAATCATGCTTGAAAATGGACACGCAAAAATAAATTTCTCTTAATTGGTTTAAGAACCTGCAGGACTCATATTGGTTTCATATATACCTGGTGACCGATACTTAAGAAACAAAATCAGCGTGTTGTACTTTCTAAAGTAGAATAAAACTCACCGCTTGCGAACTACAGGGTGATACATACGTACAATTTTATTTTTAGTTTCTTGATATTTTATAAACTATTTGAGATTAATCACTTTTAGATTTAGAGAGATCTAAGATTTAGTGGCGTGGATTTTTGGGGTTGAAGAGGACTATTGAAACTGATAATTGAAAAGAACCATTTGAAACAACCAGATTTCAGCAAACAGCTGAAATAACTTGGATTATCAGCAGACAATGTGTACTATTGATAATACAAAAAAACAATAGTAAAAAATTATAAAATTTTTATTATGAAAGATATCAATCCCGAAGAAAATGTTGAAATTTGTTGTACTTTCCGAAGTACTTTGATAGTACTTTGCGGAAATTCTGTATAAACTGCTATATAAATCTTTAAAGGAATTCGACAGAGGAGAATAGTTTTTGTCTTCAAATAGCCCGACAAAAATGGCCAGTGAAGTTATTTGGAAAGAGCGGGCAGGCCACTGAACAGGATCTTTTCTACCAATCCTTTTTCGGAAAATTGTCATTTAAGAATTGTCTTACTGCCATGGCGTCGTGTGGCGGAGTACCGTTTTTCTTTGGGAAATTGAAGTTTATGCGCTATATCTGTTATTTTGTTCGTTTCGTAAATTTGGAAAAAAACGAGCATTTGTCGGAAAAACAAAGATTAAACAGAAACTGTGGATCAGTCAATTTCAGTTGACAAAATTGTGAACGTCGGTCATTGCCATTTTTATTGAACTCCTGAACCAATTTAATCTGAAAGGTTTGTCGTAAACTTGTTCGCAAAACACCAGACACAACTGAGAGTTGTATCAGCTCTATCTGGAAACGGCTTAGTTTGTGCACATATCTTTATGACGCAAAAATGCTTGTTTTGATGTCCTCTACCAATTATAAAATTATTTACAAGTTTATGGAATACCCTGATCTCGATTACCAATTGCGCCGGACTTAACTGGAACAGAATGTATAATTTGCTCATAATGAAATCAAGACAGATAAGTCAAGTATCTCTAAATCTATAACGAAATTATATGAATTTTCCCAATCTTCGTTTAAATTTTGCTAACTGCAATAATGAACGAAACGAAACCTTGTAAATCTGTACCGGAGAATTAAAAATGTAAAAATTTCATCGGATGACTTGCAAATTGCGATGTAGACTTGTTTGGTATAAATGAGTTTTGTTAATATTCTAAAAATTAACTGACTTTCCCGCGTTTAGCATATGTTTTGTAAATTGGCTTACGGTGCGAGAGTAGAATCAGCGTTCTGCTTTGCTAATAAATTGAATGGACTTAAGTGGGATAAAAGGCCTTGTTGGATACACCAAACGTTTTGCCAGTTTTGGACCCTTGGATCGAAACCTATTTGTAGCTTATTGGAATCGATTAGATTAAATTCTATGGCACAACATTTTGATACCTTTTTTGTCGGTAAGGGTGCGAAACGGTTTGGCAGACGGTAACCTACTGATGCTGGGAATTATTGCGTGGAAACGAAAATGCTTCGATCCTATTTTGGGAGCATTAATCAATCAAGAGCTTCATTTGATGTAATTTATGGAAATTATGAAATTTGGCTAATTATCTAAAAGGATATTATACAGGGAGATTTACGTACACCGTGCATTAGAAGTTTTCCAACTTACAGTTATTTTAGAAACCGCCAACTTTGTTTCCGGTTATAACGAGTCGTGCCGAAACCATCTGAAATACATTTAGTCCTCCAGCTATACAGAGTGTATGAAAACTATAACCTAATTTTCTTATTTTAAATGCAAACCCCTAATTTCTTTAGCAAGGTTGGCTAGGTTTTCCAATTGCGAATTGGGACTACCCTAGCTTTGTTATCTTATCTCTTATAGTTTTTTAAATATGCCAATTGTTTAAAAAAAATGCCATGACCCATGTTTACGGAACAAGCTATATCTAAGGAACGGTTCTACCTAAATTTAAATCCCAAATTTGGTAGGTAGTTAGCTGAAAGATCAAGATAACTCCCCCAGATGACAATAGGCCACCCATTTTGTAGCATATGGGTGCATGCAGCCTACAAACAATGACATAAAAAAATGTAAAAAAATCAGTTTTTTTAAATGGCACCTATTAACTTTTTTTGGCCCTTCGGAGTCGGGCTTTTTCACCACAAGTTGATAATAAACTCATGCAGTTTTAGACAGACAATCTGTCATGCAAAATTATCGGCAATTTTGCAAATTTGTTAGGCGCTTAATGAAGGAATTTTCATTCAATTTAGCAAGTTTTGTCGATACTTTCATGGCAGCTCGTTGCGCTTTTCAGGTAATTTTATTAGAAACCATTTCGATTTGTAGTTAAATGGGACTTTCCTAACATTATTGAAGTAATTGTTCCTTTGAAAGGCCGGATACAAAACTTGCTCAAATTTGTTGAACAAAACTGTATTGGACAACAAAATTTCAGTTTCTATTGCCAGCAGTGCAAAGCTCTGGGTCAAATTGAGGAAAATGGTATTATGTAAAAATTAGCATTTTTGGATGCAAACTTAAATTGTAAAAAGCGTAATTGTGAAACGAAATAGGTGAAAGATACCCTTAAGAAACAATATAGTATGTTATTAAGAGCAACAGTTCAATTGCTCAACAGTTCAATTGCTCAACAGTTCAATACTTCAATTTTATGAGCAAAGGCTGTTTGTTTTAACTGCTGGACAGACGAAGCGAGCCAAGGCAGTTAGATGCAGCATAAGTACAGAAAGACACTTTCACCTGGAATAAATATTACCATTTTATTTTCAAATGACTACAATAGAAATATGAATGATTTGCAAAATTTAGAAATTGGTTTTGTTAAGGAAACTAACTAAAATAACATTGTTTGATTAATAAACCATTGTTTCTTTAAAGTTACTTATATTTTGAAGGTATCTCTGAAGTAGATCAATAGGCATTGCTATAATATACTTTAACTAACATCTAATAAAATTGAAACTCGAAACTCGAGATGGTTTGTAATTTAGTATTCATTCAGAAAAATCATTACTACAGCTTTAACTGTGTCGCACTCGCACGTTGTTAATTAGGTGTTGAGGAATGAAATGAAAACGATGAAAATTTGTTAATAAAATTAATTAAGTCCTAATCCACAACCGAAATTATTCCAAGTAAAGTAATTTCGTTACTATACTTGGAATTTTTCAGTCCGGTTACATTTATACAGTACTTCGAATGATTTGCTTGTTTAGCTTTGGTATCACGTCGTTTACATCTGGCCTTATATAATGTGAACACTTCACTTAAATATTCCCTTGAGGTAACTTTAACTACCTACATGCGAATTAGAAGCAAACATGTTATTGCATGTGATAACATCATAACTAGTGACTTTCAGCCATTACAGTGTCTAAATTAGCGGTTAAATTGAAACAAACGTCTGATGCACGCGTGAACTTGAGCACAGTTTAATTAATAATAAGGAATCAAGTAGAAAGAATGGAAAGGGAATATGCAAAATGTCAATTTTAATGTGCCTTGGACGATCCACTAGCCTGCCATTTAACATTTCGGATATTGATAATGGCCTGTTTAAAAGATTGAAACGTCCGAATATTGTCGAAAATAAACTTAACAAACACCATCAACAACATAAACTTAACCCACGAACTTGGATCCGACCACCTGGCTATTGCGTTTAACATAGAGTTACAACATACGCAACCTACCTCCAGTACACCTCCTATAGAGAAAAAGTTAAACCTAACAAAGACTGACATAGACAAAGTGAAACAACATATACATGACTACATTCAATCGCAAGCACAGCCCATTTCAACAACTTTCCACAACAGACCACTAGAAACCACACAACAATTTTCACTAGCCATAGGAAAATTTAGCCCGGAAATAAAAAATGCTTTCTACCGACATACACTACCCAAATTCATACTGAGACTCATAAAACAAAAGATAGAACTGTACAGACTACATACAAACACTCTAAATAACGACCTAAAAAAGACATTGAACGAACTTAACAGAAACATTAAAACCTTGATTGGATAATACTGACAAGACAAATGGTTAGAAACATGTAAAGAAATACAAAAAGACAAAGGCAAAACATACTGTCGAAAAATTAAGAAACTAGCGCAATACAAAAAACTAACATTACTGACACAATTGACGAAAACGGAATAGAACGGTACACAGACAAAGAGAAAGCTGACGCGTTCGCCAGACACTATCAAAGGGCCTTCAGCATATCGACAAACCCTAACTTCGACAATGACAACTGGAACTTGATCAACGACTGGTACTTGAACTATTTCAACAGCTCACCAAACTATACATACAAACTGATCACAGACACAGAGTACGATGAAGCCCTAGCGCATATCAAAAACACAACACCGGGAAAATATAAAATAAAGGCAAAACTCCTGAAAAGCCTAACTCAAGAATCACACAAACTGATCCTAACTGAATTGAACAACTGCATCCGAAATAACAAAATTCCAAAAACATGGAAAAACGGCTTAATAATCCCCATACCCAAAAATGGACTGGACAATACAGAACCGAGCAATTACAGACCAATTACACTGCTACCAGTACTTAGCAAGGTTTTTGAGTACATAATAAGGCAGAGCATGGGAAAACTGGTCGGAAAGAACATACCATCGTATCAGTTCGGATTCAAACATCAGCACTCGACTATTCACGCACTCTTCACTCTGACTAACAATATACAAACAACTCACCTAACTGATAGAAAGACAGCTTGCCTGTTTATGGACATTAACAAGGCTTTTGATAGTGTCTGGCATAGAGGCTTACTATACAAACTATACAAACTACACACACCAACATACATACACACTACACACCATAAAGAATTTACTAGAAAACAGACAACTACAAGTACGAATTGACAAAACACTGTCATTTCCTTTTTCCACTGAACAAGGGCTCCCTCAAGGATCCCCGCTCTCACCGTTTCTCTACAATATATACTGCCATGACATATACAATTACAACTTACCAGACAAAAATCAAATCGACAGATCGGCATACATATTACAATACGCAGACGACACGGCACTTATTGTACATGATAAAACTACTGAGAGAGCAGCTCAAAGACTCCAAACACTAACAAACAACACAATGACATGGTTTTATAAATGGAGACTAACACCAAACGCGTCAAAAAACCAACTTCTGCTGACAAACCACAGACTCAACGCTGACTCCCCTACAATAACTGCAGACGGCCAAACGACACAAACGTAAAATACCTTGGAATCACAATTGACCACAAACTTAAATTCACTAAACACATACGAAACATCAGGGCAGAAACAATAAATAGAACAAAGCACTTCCGATCACTAACCTACAAAGACAGAGGAATTAGCACAAACACCGCCACCAAAATATATAAAGCTATTTGTAGACCCTTGCTAGACTATGGACATATGTGACAACTCATGACCAACGGAACAGAAAGGACAAAACGTTATATACAAACAACAGAACAAATTGCACTAAGACTAATAACACGAATAAGACGTTGAGAAGAATTGGAACGTTTATTTAATAAGATTATTAACCTAGAATAAGAGAATTTTCCTTAGCCTTTTTTCAGAAATAAAGATGTTTACTACTACTACTGTCGAAAATAGGCCACCGCCCAATTAATAATTCAATGTTCGGCAGTATATAACACATGCATTTCCAAATCGGTGGATACGGAAGTGGAAATTGATGGAATAACCATCACAATCTCCCGACCTGACGCTAGTAGATATTTTCCAATAAGGATTTGTCAAAAGTAATGTATACGAAACCAAGTTCCTCCACATAGCTAACTTAAGAAGACGAATAATCCTGAGGATTAGATCGGCCAGGCCAGAAATGTTGAGCAATGTTGGGAGAAAATTGTATTTAAAATGCATGTCGCTAAGTTCCATAACTTGGCTCTCCATCTTCCCATCTTTAATTAAAACATTTATAAATATTCTTTAATATTCAAACTAGGAAGTACTTGGAAATTGGCGTTATTCGGCTGGAAGTATTACAGGGTCGTGCTGAAAACTACAGGCAAACACATATTCACAATAAAAACTGAAATATCTTCAAATAAATGAAGCAGTATTCAAGCCACAATGTCTTTCAAGAAATGAGAACATTTACCTAATTTAATTCATGAAACTAGATATTCGTCACTCGTAGCAGTTTAGAAGTATTCAACATTCCAAAACTGATTTTTATTTGATTCAGTTCCTAAATGGATAATCCAAGATCTACCAGCAAAAAAGTGGCTTGGAACTTTGGCTGTTTGCTTCTTTGTGTTCACTTTCACTACATTTTCTAGACCAATATAGATATGCAGATTTACTTCAAACTTCACAGATATGGTGGAAAATTCCTCCTGAAACGTTTCAGGTTAATATATTCTAATTTATCGATTTTCTTCAGTCATTGCTCTATAAGCCTATTAGAGTCAGAATAGTGGAAATTTAGGAAACACCAGCATTCTACGAAATTTTTGTAAGGATGTGATATGCCTGTGAATAAATGCTTACTTGCATTGTGTCTTTGTTTTTTTAAATCAACTATAGATTCGCGATTATTTCAGCGATAAAAATTTGGATAATTTTTCCAGATCATAATTTTAGAATTGTATTCTATACTGAAACTATGGGTAATTGGTAGGCTATTTTAATAGTATAACATAAACATAAAACTTTCAAATGACTAATCTTATTTTTCAAGCATTAAATATATACACTAAATCTTCTTCTGCAAATTTAGATTTATTCAATAACGAATCTTGAAAAAAAACTTAATTTTAAAAAACAGTTACATTAAAACGACGTTCTAAACGCTTCTGGTAAAGCTGAAAACATGTAAAAGTGCAGATGCTAATTTTTATGCGCTTTTATACATGTAAAATGCATAGTTGCAGATGTTTGCTTAGTCTAAATATCCGAGAAGGGGTTTTACCATGGTACGCCCCTGATTCTTAGGAATTTCGGGAATAACTCATATTTTATTAACAAAGATAATTACCGTATAAATTGCACACTGTAACAAAATTGTTTAAAATCTGAGTAGATCAACTACGTAAAGCCTTTCCACTAAAACATGAACCTTTTCACTAAGTACAATTTTGAACATATTTAAAGTTCAGTCTTGCAAAGCACATTTCAAATTTGCTACTACAATAATAAAAAGATCCTTTAAATCTGCCCCGGAAAATCACAAATTTGAAATTTCACTCGGTTAACTTGCAAATGGGAAAGTGGACTTGAAAGCGCCACGTTGAACACAGTTTTCTAACTATTCCGGAAATTCGCAAACTTTCTGCCGTTTAACTTTTGTTTTTTGTTAGTTCGACTACGAATCGACAATCAGTGTTCTGTTCGCTAACAAATTAAATAGATGTAAGTGAGATAAAACTCTTTTAGATATGGCGGTTAAGGGCTTATTTCTAATTTCTTGAAGGAAAATTAATTCCAGCTTGTTGGAATTGGGTATATTAAATTCTACAGTAGAACGTTTTCATACCTTTTTGCTGGCAAGGGTGCGAACGAAGCTGGGCAAATGGTAACACATGAAACTTGCAGTCAATTTACCCAATTACTTTATAAGTGGGAACAGGGTTCATGTCTGTTTTGGAAGCGTCTCGCAATCAATCGGCTTTTATTTAATATAAATTTTCAAATTGCCACGTTAACGTCGATGCAAAGTGTTCAGTTTGCTGAAAAGCACTTTTCAATTGTGTGGAACTGTAAATATTTACTAACCAAAATTTTTCTAAATAGTGTGAGTCCTCTTTGTCACCTATGCGAAATAGATCATTTTGTTCCGGTCTCTCTATTTCATTTAACACCATTACTTTCAAAGGAAAACCAACTGTAGTTCAACTTTTAAAGTTGTTAATAATGTTCCATGAAAGCACCTCGTGCTAAAGTTCAATAAGAAGAGTTTCTAAGAAATTAGCATCGCAGATATCTTAGCAAAAGTGTGGTTTATATTTCTTTTTAACCAGGCCAAACAATAGCCATCAACTCCGACGTAATTTGTAAGTCCGATGAGTTTATTTGTTAAAGTGGGTATGGAGCAAAATCCTTATTTCTGAAGCTAATTGAATTATTGCGTAGTTTTCCTTTTTGGACCCATTATTCTACAATTTTTTTTATTAAGAAAATGTGGTTTAAAACATTTTTATTTGTTTCAGAATTGAAATCGATAATGATACCATTGAATTTGAAAATTCCCCCAAACTGACACTTGAATTCGATAAAAAAGCATTCTCCGAAAGATGCATTTGATGTGATGAAGCTTCAAGGAAGAGATACGCAAAAGGACTGTTAAATGGGTGATAATATGTCAGTGATAAATAATAACCACAAGTTTAGTGCTAGTGAAATTTTGGACAAAATTGAACAGAATCATTGTTCCAATAGTCCCAATTCCAGGAAAACCATTCGCCTGAAAAATGTTGCCAGCAAAGCTGAAGCTTTTGATTCTCTTCATATCAAGAAATGTGAGGTAAGTGTTTGCTGTTTAGTTTCAAATTGTACGATAAGTAATAGATACTGCTTAAGGTTTCTATCTTGAAACTTTAGGCTTATAGGGACCAGGAATGCCAAATCGCTGATGAAGGATTGGCTAATAGATTTTTGGCTTTTCAATTTTTATTTTATTTAAATGAAGCTTGAATCTAATTAATTCCTTCTCGAGGTCTGAAAAGAAAATTGCGTTCTGGTGGAAGAAATGTAAAGGGTTGAAACAATGACTCTTTTTACAGCTTTATTAACATTTTAATTTACATTTTTTCTAACAAGACATTGAATTACAAACTGAGCACCTGAAAATCTAAATTCAGCACTTCAAATGGCATAACCATTTAACATTTAGTTACACAATAACAGTCATTTAGCGCCTTTCATTGGAAAAATTATAATATACAGGGTGTCCCGATAAGGGTAAAGAGCGGCTGTATCTCGACAACGGTAAAGACTAGCGGTTTGGGGAAAATACTTATAAGTAAAGTTGGCACAAAAAATGGCTGGAAAGCGTATTGAAGTTCGTAGCTTGACCGCTAGGGGGCGGAACTTCTACCAAAAACAGAAAAGTCATGGTATCTCGGAAAATGGGAAATTAGTTATAACTTGAAGAACGTCATTTGAGAGCTTGGGTAAAACCGCATCGTTTAGCTCAAGCTAAACACAAGGAGGCCAAATCAGTTTGCAATACTTACATTTAATATCTCCTGAAGCACGTTGAAAGAGCATTTGAATGCCTTTTAAAAGCTATTTTTGGTTAAACCGTTGAGTCTGAAACAAATCAGCTATAGGGCGTTTTCTGCAGCGATTACACATTTTTGTGCTTTTTGGAAAATAGTTAAATGGAACGATGCTTTTTATTTGACATACCCTTACACAACTTGAAATTACCTACATTTCAGTGAAAACCGCATCGTGCTATCTCCAGTCGTTGTCGATTTATAGAAGAAAATGTAAATAATTATTTTAAATGTATTTAAAAAATATATTTTATTACAATTAGTTTTAACGCGTGCTTAAAAGCCAAAGTGCGAACAGCACAAATATTAACAATGAAACAGTAAAAGTTCAAAAAGTCTTAGAATTACCCACACAAAGTCAAGGCAAAAACAAATGTCTTCCATGATTCTTACTGCATTAATTTATTCTAATTTCGGTTGAAAAAACTGCTGTTTAAATCTCAGCCTTGGACAAGGTTCTAATGGCATTTTTAATTCTTCCCATCATATTTTCCTTGGTTGTGGGTTTGTCTTGGAGAACCAAGTCTTTTAATCTACCCCATAAATAGAAATCTAAGCAAGTAAAATCTGGCGCCGGCCAAGGAAACAGACTTTCTCCTCCAATTGCGCAATTTGAAAATTTCTCGTCTAAATGCTGACATACGTTTTGATTATAATGCGCCGGACAACCATCAAGCTAGAACCACATGATCCTCTTTGTTTGCAAGGAGACATCTTCTAAAAGCGGTGGCAAAGAAACGTTTAGAAATTCAAATAAACTTTCTCCATTAAGTGTTTGGTCCAAAAAGTGTGGTCCTATAAGTTTTTTTTCCACGATTCTGCACCGTACGTTCAGACTGCAGCGATGTTGGTGTTTTTCTTGCTGCATCGAATGTGGGTTTTGCTCGGGCCAATACTGCATATTGTTGCAATTTTATTGTTTATTATTCAAAATGTCACAAATACGTTTCGGTGTCTTTCTCCACCATCATCAGTTTGTATCTGGTAAGGAAGTTTTCTCTGTTCCTCTCTCTTGCTAATTTTGCTCGCAATCTCCCATATGTTCCCCTCAGCCCGTCTTCATCCATCAGATCTATCCTGCTTTTGTTCCCAAGCATCTCAATTATTGTTGTGTATATTTTCCTGACTGTATTTCAACTTAATTCAAAAGAAATTCCTGGGTTCCAGTCAATTTTATTGTTTATTATTTAAAATGTTGCAAATACGTTTCGGTGTCTTTCTCCACCATCATCAGTTTCTATCTGGTTAGGAAGTTTTTTCTGTTCCTCTCTCTTACCAATTTTGCTTGCAATTGCAGAAAATTTTTGCAATTGCGTAAAAAGTATCGTTTTTTTTAAATATTGTCAAAAAATCACAAAAATGTGTAATCGCTACGGAAAACGACTTCTAGATGATTTATGTTCGGTTTAACGAAAAATGGCTTTTAAAAGACATTAAAATACTCTTTCAAACTAGGCCAAAAATAGTGGAATCTGTTAAGTGGTTCAGGACATGCTTTCCGGCCATTTTTTGTGCCAACTTTACTTATAAGGATTTTTTCCTTCGAATCGATCCTCCTCATCGTTGTCGGGATACAGCCGCTCTTTACCCTTATCGGGACACCCTGTATAGCTGTAAATTTGATTGTATCAAAATAAAATTGAACCTCCCTAACCAAGATTAACTCTTGGTTCGGCGAAATAATTGCCCTTGTGGTTATAGCTTTCATGTGAAACCCCAAAAAATTCAGATTTTATCTAAATAAATGTTATTTTTGCAACGGCGAAATAAACTTGAATTGGCAGTTTGAGTCTTACAATTAGAAGTGATAGTACCAGAGATTAGTTGTATGATTCGCACTGACAATGTTGGCACTTATCAATGGAATAATCTAGGGACTCACAATTTATCCTTGTGACGTAACAAACACGATAAAGAAGCTATTTTTCCAGGGTGGTTTCTATTTTTTCTCCGTTCTGAGCTTTAATAAGACTGCAACGACAAAAACACAATGATTGCCTATGAAATATATATTAATAAAATAATTAATGTTGGAACAACTTTCACAGTTTTTTCTAAATATAATTAAATCAAAAAAATTTACCTTATAATTAAATTAGTGAAAAATGATGACGGATTAATACCAAACTAACTAATAACGCAAAAATGTTCAAAAAAACACAGTGTCCGAATGTCTCAAATGCAATGGTGATATCACATAACACTACCGCCAGCCCTTGACGGGAAAAAGTTGGCGTCCAAAGGGGGAATTAAGTTTAAAAACTTACAATTTTGGCGTCAAGCAATCTTCTGTCCGTCAGCCCCCAGAGAATTTTATTTTGTACGACTTGCCTTAAGTGGGTCCTGACGAACTAAACCTGTTGAGCCTCGAGAGTTGTCTGGTACTACACCAATTTCCAGGAAAATATATAAAATATCTTCAGGAGTTGAGAGTTGTGGGTTCTGTAAGGGGTTGTGGTTCCAATAACTAAAGGTACTACGCCCTTTATTGCACACTAAAACCACTATCGAGTACAGGGGCCCGTGTCAAATTAGACGCCGGGTAAACCAAAAACCAAAGGGGTACTCTGGTACTATCAGAGATTAGTTGAATAGTACTAAGTTGGTCGGGATAATTTTCGATTGCAGCTTCGAAATTATACGTCTGTTTAACTAGCAAATTTCCTTTATTGGCACAAATGTATGCATTCTACTGCCCGCTTGACGCCAATTTGTCAAAGTAACGTAAAAAGAATGGGCATTGCAGAAACATTCCTAATTTTATATGTAAATCGCTATCTAATAGTTTTGGATCTTTATATGGCAATTAAATTAGTCCCAGTCTAAACAATTTGCACTTTTGCGGTAAACATTGCGAACAATTATGTTTTGGTGGAAATGTTTCCTAGTTTGGCGGCTAAAACCGCATGTGGACGAGTTATTCTCGCAAAAACAGCAAATGCTGTATTGACAAATGAAACTAAAATTGAAATTGTTGTTTAACTTTCAAGCGTTGTCATGAAAGGCTATAAGATTTTGTATAAATTAGATATAGACATCATAAACCATAGACGATTTATTTGATTCACAATATTTATATTTATACTCAAAACATCAATTTGGATTTATAAGTGGTCTGAGCACCACTGATGATATTTATAGGATGACCGAGTGGGGGGGGGGGGGGTGATTTAAATCATTTGAATAATAACAAATAATGTTTACATGCTCTCTTGGATCTTCTAATTAGAAAAACACTAATGTTTTATAAAATTTTACATGGCAAATTTGAAAGTTTGTTAGGTTGAACACTCTGTGCTCTCTCACCTAGTAGTAGTAGTAAATATCTTTATTTCCAAAAAAGGCTATCGACCTATCGGTCTTTCTGCCCTTGTTTAATACATACAGTCTTAGTCTAAATGAAAACAAATATGAAAATTCTCTTATTCTAGGTTAACAATACTATTAAATAAATAAGATTTCAGTGGCAAGAAGGAATTATTTTATTGTCCACTAGTCCGTAGCGTTTGTAAGTGTTCGAGTGGCGTTAATGTAGGGAAACGAAAGCGGGATTGTCTGGTTGGTCTTGTAAGACAAAGGGGATTCAGTATGGTCCAGTTGTAGGGGTTGTTTGTCCATTTTGTCTGTAGCTGTATGAGTCTTTCCGAAATCTTTGTCATGTTTGTGCGTTCGTATAGTAGTTGTGTGGGGGGGTTGTGTAGTGGGTTTTGGGGGTGTCTTATTCGTGTTATTAGTCTTAGTGCAATTTGTTCTGTTGTTTGTATATAACGTTTTGTCCTTTCTGTTCCGTTGGTCATGAGTATATGTCCATAGTCTTCTCTCACCTATTTTGATTTGGTTTTTGATTTCTGCAGCTAACGTTAAATTGCAGAATTTTACGGCACCAACTAAAACAAGTTTTTTAGAAATGACCTTCGATAAGTTGCGCTATAAATGTTAATTAATTCGACTAATTGAAAATTTTGCATTTATGGCAGTTAAAATTTTATGGCAGTTAAAATAAATTAGTGTTTTTATCACACACGTAACTGAAAATAAGAGGCTGTAAAATTTATTTGCTGTTGCTGTTTTTTTAAATGGTAAACTTTATTTTTGAAGGGATTATTTTTTGCGACTTGAGCGACCAAATAATTTTTGGAGCCAGAAAAAATTGATTTTTGTTGAAAATTGAACACATTGAGTTAGTTGGTCTTTAGGTACAAATGATTTTAGCTCAGGGATTCTCAAAACTAGATTCAAATTCTTAGTTAAAGTTGCTGTAAGATTTCTTCTTATTACATACAGACAGTAATAAGTTCAGCAAATATTCAGTTTTAAATTATTCACCGATAAAATCCAACACGCTCAGATCAGGGCTTTTTAATGGAGCGTTTTTGTTAATACAACTTTCATCCTTCGTTTATTTAGAACCCCATATGCGAAGCAGCACCTTTAAAAACTAACTGAAACATATCACTTGAGTACTCACTCAGATCGTGTCTTGACATAAATTGCGAAGTAATGATACTGGTAAGGATACATGACGCTTGATATCTTTTCATAGTTTATTTAGTTGAATACGTTCCTACAGCAATCATTATTTCTACTTAGCCAACCCGGGTGAAAATGTACTTGTTTTAGTTGTTTTCCTGAGATAAGACTGAGAGCATAGGTTAGTAAATTTTTAAATTAGCTGAAAATGAAATAACGAGATACGAAAACAAAATGCATAATTTTGAAAAACTTTATTATCATTACTTCGAAGCTTCCTTGGAGCAAAAAGAAGTCGTGGCAGAATTAATTAATTCGGCAAAAATCCTGGCGCTGCAAACTTAAACCGTCTGCAGTTGGATTTTTTTAAGTAACCGATTGTAATTATAAGCTACAAGTTATCCCCGAAGTAAATTTTTCAATATCCAAATGATAACACGAATACGCAGTTTGAAAATTAATTATAAAAGATTAGTTGCAGACAGATTTTAGAAAGTTTCTTTAAAACTGAGATAAGAGTGGTTAATTTTAATCAATCAGTCTTTTTGTTAAATGATTTGTGATCTAAAGTGAATGGGTTACAACCTTTTAATAAAAAATAGACAATAATCATGAGCAATAAAAATTAATCGTAAAAATAATAGCTTTTCGATTAAATTAAGAGTGAAGCGCTACAAGATTAAAATAATTTGAATAGACAACAAAGGCATGCATGGTGTCCCGTAAGCAGAACACCAAAAGAGCAGTGCGCCATTTTTTGGTTCGAAAGAAGACGATCTGGCCCATCTTTCTTTAATTAAGAAAAAATGTCCAGCGCCTCTGCTGTTGATGGTCAAAGTTTTTAATAAAAATTATGACTTTAAAAAAATCGGTAGAATGATATGATGAATTTTAATGAAACTCGCTGTAAATTTGTTCTTATGTTAGACTGATATTTTGATGAAGCAACCGAGTTCATCTGCTTTCGGCCAGTGGTGAATTCTTGTGTGCTTGGTGCAACAGCTACCAGAACTTTTTATTTGGTGGCTGGAATTAACTGATTTTTTGTGTCAATGCACTAATGCGTTTTTAACATTTCTGTGTTCTATGTAAAATCAAGTTCTGGCAGTTTTTGTATCAAGATACTCAAGAATTCACCACTTGCAAAATATGAGTTTTATACAAGAATAAATTTACAGCGAATTTTATTAAAATCCATCGTATCTCTCTCGTAATCTCTCGGTAATTCTAAAAACAATTTTTAAAATAAAAGTTACTTCAGTAGTAGTAGTAAACATCTTTATTTCTAAAAAAGGCTATCGACCTATCGGTCTTTCTGCCCTTGTTTAATACATGTAGTCTTAGTATAAATAAAAAAAACAAAGATGAAAATTCTATGTCCAGTAGTCAGTTGCGTTTGTAAGTGTTCGAGTAGCGTTGATGTAGGGAAACGGAAGCGGGATTGTCTGGTTGGTCTTGTGAGACAAAGGGGATTCAGTATGGTCCAGTTGTAGGGGTTGTTTGTCCATTTTGTCTGTAGATGTATGAGTCTTTCCGAAATCTTTGCCATGTTTGTGCGCTCGTATAGTAGTTGTGTGGGGGGGTTGTGTAGTGGGTTTTGGGGGTGTCTTATTCATGTTATTAGTCTTAGTGCAATTTGTTCTGTTGTTTGTATATAACGTTTTGTCCTTTCTGTTCCGTTGGTCATGAGTATATGTCCATAGTCTAGCAAGGGCCTACAAATAGCTTCCTATATTTTGGTGGCGGTGTTTGTGCTAATTCCTCTGTCTTTGTAGGTTAGTGATCGGAAGTGTTTTGTTCTCTTTATTGTTTCTGCCCTAATGTTTCGTATGTGTTTAGTGAATTTAAGTTTGTAGTCAATTGTGATTCCAAGGTATTTTACGTCGTTTTTTGGCTGTGTCGTTTGGCCGTCTGCAGTTATTGTAGGGGAGTAAGCGTTGAGTCTATGGTTTGTGAGCAGAAGTTGGTTTTTTGACGCGTTTGGTGTTAGTCTCCATTTACAAAACCATGTCATTGTGTTGTTTGTAAGTGTTTGGAGTCTTTGAGCTGCTCTCTCAATAGTTTTGTCAGGTACAATAAGTGCCGTGTCGTCTGCGTATTGTAATATGTATGCCGATCTGTCGATTTGATTTTTGTCTGGTAAGTTGTAATTGTATATGTCATGGCAGTATATATTGTAGAGAAACGGCGAGAGCGGGGATCCTTGAGGGAGCCCTTGTTCAGGGGAAAAAGAAAATGACAGTGTTTTGTCGTTTCTATTGGAATGGGCTGTGCTTGAGACTGAATGTAGTCATGTATATGTTGTTTCGCTTTGTCTATGTCAATCTTTGTTAGGTTTAACTTTTTCTCTATAGGAGGTGTACTGGAGGTAGGTTGCGTATGTTGTAAGTCTACGTTAAACGTAATAGCCAAGTGGTCGGATCCAAAAGTTACTTCATATTATCTTTTTTGAACAAAAAATGTCGCAGTGTCCTCTTGATCATATACTTACGGGACACCCTGTATAATACTCGGGCAATAGTAGTAGTAGCAGCGAAATGATAAGAAAACATCGTTTCTCAGTTAAGTGTATAGAAAATGTTTGTTTATTTTAAATATCATTAATAGAATTACTTCATTGATGCTTCCTCAACTTTTAGCACTGATAACAAAAGATTTTAAAGATAGAAACTCTCCACTCTTCGTTAAAATATCTTTCCGTGTTACTGCAAGTGAGACCGAGATGTTATTCCGAGGTTTTTCTACACTAGTGTCCTATAACTTAAAAACAGCATTAAATATTAACTAAGTACCTCAACATCGAAAAACTATTCTGTCTAAACACTTTCTTTAAAAAACAAAACCAAAGAAGATGGACTTGGAAGTGCGCAGATGGCCGTACAAAAAATGAAATAGATTTCATACTTTCTGTCAATAAAGACATATGCAAAGATATCTCAGTATTAAACAAATTTAGCGCAGGAAGTGACCACAGATTGGTTCGCGCAAAGATCCTCATAAACACAAAAATTGAAAGAAAGAAGTTGGTAAACAGAAAGAAATTTCCAACAGCCGAGTTTCTGACCCTCAACAAAAATGAATTCGAAAACGAAATTAAAAAGAAAATGAAACTACCAGAAAGTCTACAAGAAATGAGTATAGATGATATTGCAACAAGCATAACAGATGACATTCAAACAGCCACAAAGAAGATCTGTAGCAAGATAAGAAACGAAAAAGACACCAGAATATCAGTGGAAGTAGAAACAAAACAACTAATTAAGGAGAGAAGAGAAACCTGCCGCGACTCACCCAATTAGAACACCATAAATAAAAAAATAAAAAAGATGATAAGCTCAAATATCAGAGCTTATAAAACCCAACAAATCATTGTAACTATAGAGGCGAACAAAAACATGAGGGACTTAAATCAAAGATATTGTTAAACTAAAAGACCTCCACGGCAATATCCTTACCAACAAAACAGACATCGTCACGGAAGTTCAAAGATTCTACGCCAGCCTATATACATCATCCATACCGAACCCAACGTCATCCTCAAAGACTATCACAAATATAGGATCGGATGAACTGCCGGAAATAACGACAGTTGAAATTACACATGCGTTAAAACAAATGAAGAACCGGAACACCCCAGAGAGGACTAGATAACATCAGAAATGCTAAAAGCGGAGGTGGAACACTACTAGAAACTCTGCGGATACTAACAAACCAATGCTTGATCGAGGGGAAGATACCAAAAAAAATGAAAGAACGCAGATGTCATCATCCTGCACAAAAAAAGGAGACACCACAAACCTAGAAAACTACGGTCCAATAAGCTTGTTATCACACCTATATAAGCTTATGATGCGAATTGTCACGAACCGACTCACAAAGAAACTGGATAAAATATAAACAAAAAAAAATAAAACATAAGGTCTACAACAGCTGCATCCTCCCCGGTGCCACCTATGGCCTTGAAACGATGGCTATCACTAAAAAATCAGCAGCAAAACTTAGAATGACTCAAAAAGCAATGGAACGTGCGATGCTTGGAATCACTTTGAGGGACAAAGTGCGCAACACAGATATCCGGACAAAAGCAAAAATAATAGACGTCATGGAGAGAACAGCAGATCTCAAATGGCAATGGGCAGGACTGTGGCAAGAAAAAATTCAGAAGAATGGAGTCACAAGATTACCTTCTGGAGACCCCGGGAAACAAAAAGAAGCACGGGAAGACCCCAAACGAGATGGAACAGCAAACGACAGAGAAGCATGGAAGAAACTGAGAGAGGCCTATATCCAATAATGGAAGTATGAAGGCTAATAATAATAATAAGAAGAAGTGTCCTATAATTTGACTGCTAACAAAAATTAAATTTTGCCATTATTAAAAACGGCCCTCTCAGTTATAAATAGTTAGTTTTGATATTTTCAGAGATATGTTCCAAATATCTGTAAATAGCAGTTCTGAATTTGGCGTACTGAACTTAGGAAATTCAGGGAAATCGATAAAGCTTATTGAAATAGACAATTTGTTCTCAATTGCGTCTAACCGTTTTGCCATCTTATGCATACCGCGAATTTGCTTGATTGATTTGTTCAAAATTGGCACTTACTTCCCAACAATATGTAGACTTTCTTTTCAAAATTATATGTTTTTCCTTCACATTATCATAATTTATAGAGGCAAGAATGAGGAAAACAATGAAGGTTGAGCATTATGAGAAAAAGTATTATTTATGGTCATTATGTTTGTATATTATTTTCCCCATATATTTAGAAAATATTATGTATTAACTTTTTTGATATCTATAACAGGATAACATAATAAGGGAAATTACACATGTAAAAATGTTATTGCAAATATTTTCTATCAAACATAAGCAAACCTTTAGGAAATCAGATGAATGTGATTGTGATGGCTTTTTTGTGAAAACGATAGCAACTATGATAACTTTATATTCACAATAAAAGCTGTTTTAAAAAATAGTTCACCAGCCTTTTTACAAATTAGGAGACCTTTACAAAGAATATATTATTAAAATTGGTCCAACTTAAATTCAAATAATTTTAATTTGTTTCATACCTTTAACGTAGTAGGCAAACTCTAAACAAATTAATTGTGGATATATAATAAAATAAAACAAAACTTAAAATAGTAATGTGAGGAATTCCAGAAAATTAAATTTTATTTCCATCGGGTCGTGGGCTTCTCGTAATTTGTATTCGCCCACAGTCAGTTGCGATTTGTAACGATTTTCAGCTGATAACTCAGCAGGTTATCCGGATATGTTTTGTTCAATAAAGAAAGTCAGGAAGAGACAAAATTACAAAACAACTGCTAAAATTATCCTAATGATTGTATCATTGCCTACAGAGTTGAGCTAAATAGAGCAGCGGGATTCATTAGTAGAAAATTGCAGAGCAATCTAGGTTGATGAATGAAAAAAGGTACACGTGGTGTATTTGTTGTTTCTCTCAATTTTTCCAATGGTTGCAAAGAATTAGGCAAAATGTAAAAGTGGAATTAGTTACCGAATTACTTTGAAAAAAAAATGGCGGTATTGCCTCTAAAAAATGGGATGAGTATTTGTACAAAACACTGTATTTAAATCGTATTAAGATAGAGCGAATGAGCTGAAGGGGTTATTGGGACTGACTGGAAAGTACAGTAATAGACCTATAATAATATTTATCTTAACAATTATGATGTCATTCACAGTTTATCCTCTTGTGTTTAGGTTTTGATTTTATAACCGTGGACGAAAAATGGAATTCTCTATTATTAATACGTTTTCAAGAGAAACATTTATGACATGCTGAGGTTACAACGTTGAAAGCTATTGACCTACTCTAAAGATGGTGCTAATCGGTTCTAACACAATTTCTTCATTCCAAGGCAGGCACGTGTTAAATTCATTTAAACACAGCTTTGAGCTTTTAGAGCAAGGCGTACAAAGAGATTCTTTGAGGCGAATGTATTGTTTAGCGAATAAAAATTAATACCTTAATGATTTTGCCAATAACCCTTGAAATTGATGTTTTTCAATAAACAAGCGATAGTAATGGAAGGAACTAAAATTTAATTAGATAAAGTGAATACTTTTAAACACAATTAAATTTATTGATTTTCAGTATTCCATGAAAGTGAATTAGATGGGAAATTAAATGTTATTAAATACCTTGAATCACAATTGACCACAAACTTAAATTCACTAAACACATACGAAACATCAGGACGGAAACAATAAAGAGAACAAAACACTTCTGATCACTAACCTACAAAGACAGAGGAATCAGCACAAATACTGCCACCAAAATATATGAAGCTAGTTGTAGACCCTTGCTCGGCTATGGACTAAGACATATACTCATGACCAACGGAACAAAAAGGACAAAACGTTATAAACAACAGAACAAATTGCACTAAGACTAATAAGACGAATAAGACCCCCACAAACCCACTACATAACCCCTCCACCCAACTACTAGACGAACGCACAAACATGACAAGGATTTCGGAAAGATTCATACATCTACAGACAAAATGGACAAACAACCCCTACAACTGGACCATACTGAATCCCCTTTGCCTTACAAGACCAACCAGATAATCCCGCTTCCGTTTCCCTACATCAACGCTACTCGAACGCTTACAGAGTAACTGACTACTGGACAGTAAATTTAAGATCTCTGTTTGCCAGAATTAAAATTATTAAATTAGTAACCTAGAATAAGATAATTTTTACCTTTATTTGTTTGTTTAGATTTAGACTGCATGTACTAAACAAGGACAAAAAGACGGATAGGTCGATAGCCTTTTTTAGAAATAAAGATGTTTACTACTACTACTAAATGTTATTGTAAGCGAGTAAATTCTCTTATTCTAGGTTAACAATCTTATTACATAAACTTTCCAATTCTAATGACAAGAAAAAATTATTTTATTGTCCAGTAGTCAGTTGCGTTTGTAAGTGTTCGAGTAGCGTTGATGTAGGGAAACGGAAGCGGGATTGTCTGGTTGGTCTTGTAAGAGAAAGGGGATTCAGTATGGTCCAGTTGTAGGGGTTGTTTGTCCATTTTGTCTGTAGTTGTATGAGTCTTTCCGAAATCTTTGTCATGTTTGTGCGATCGTATAGTAGTTGGGTGGAGGGGTTGTGTAGTGGGTAGTCTTATTCGTGTTATTAGTCTTAGTGGAATTTGTTCTGTTGTTTGTATATAACGTTTTGTCCTTTCTGTTCCGTTGGTCATGAGTATATGTCCATAGTCTAGCAAGGGTCTACAAATAGCTTTATATATTTTGGTGGCGGTGTTTGTGCTAATTCCTCAGTCTTTGTAGGTTAGTGATCGGAAGTGTTTTGTTCTCTTTATTGTCTCTGTCCTCATGTTTCGTATGTGTTTAGTGAATTTAAGTTTGTGGTTAATCGTGGTTCCTAGTTGTTTGGCCGTCTGGAATTATTGTAGGGGAGTCAGCGTTGAGTCGGTGGTTTGTGAGTAGAGGTTGATTTTTTCACGCGTTTGGTGTTCGTCTCCATTTATAGAACCATGACATTGTATTGTTCGTTAGTGTTTGGAGTCTTTCAGTCGCTTTTTCAGTGGTTTTGTCGTGTACTATTAGTGCAGTATCGTCGGCGTATAGTAATATGTACGTTGTGTAAGCGAGCATTTTCTACAATTTTCTGCATTAGGTGCGTAAACGAACATATTGTAAGTGAGCTGTTTTTTTTCGGTTGGCACTCAAACAGCGAAGAATGTGTGGAAGGGACCTACGAAAGATTCTGTACAAGTAACAACTGTCACCCAAATAGCTTAGTTTTCTAAATAGTATATAATAGTTTTCCCTACTAAAAACGGCATATTTAGTTGGTATCTCTGAGTAGCGAGGTAATTCAACGGTTTTCGAGATATTTGTAGTGAAAATATTTGGTTCTTTGCATTTATGAATGCACAATGTCTATTTATGGGTGGAATAATAGACGACAATATTAACTTAATGAACAATAGCAATTTCATGAACACCACAATAAATAAACTTAATAGCACTAATGAGAAAACTAATCAGCTTTTGACATAAGTTGTTTAAAATGACGGCCATTAACTTCAATACATTTAATCACACGTTTATTTAAAAATCTTCTAATTTTAAAACATAGGTGTTTGTTTGCGCTTATTACTTTAGTATTACCATTTTAATTACCATTGATATTTACATTAGCGATACCTATTTATTCTGAGACGAATCTATTCGCCTAGATGGCGCCCTTTTCAATTACTTCATCCGTCATACGTCATCCCCGAGAACGCCTCGTCGTGAGGTGGTACCATTCTGACTCTCTTTCAAATCGTCAAGTGGTTCGGACTTCCTTTGTAGTGGTAACGCTTGTGAAATACATAATTAAAGCAGCTTACCAGTGTTTCAATCAAAATACAGTCCACTTTCCAAAAGCAATCCAGTACGCGAGTTTTAACAACCGACTACAAATTATTTTGGGTCTACAAAGGTTGCATAACCCGCACATTTTGGTCCTTCGAGCCGGATCCGAACCACGTGCACAGAAGAGGAGCAGCAGACATCTTGTACAGTCAGAGTGAGTCAATCCCTTTTACCTTTTCCATAATTTATTGTTCACATTCAGTGTAGGTTTTTACTGAATGCGATTTGCAAACTCACTTAAACTGCTATTTAATTTGAGGTACCTACTACATACCTACACACGTGTTTCATGCACGCATTTGTTGCCACATTTTTCTAAGCTAATTGATCTCTGAATTAATTTTCGTATACCTTCTTTCGTTTAATCAATAGCTTTTACGTTTCACTTGCAACTGCAGGATTTGTCCCGATTGTCTAACATTAACTAGTGCCGTTATTTCTTACTTAATATCATGGACAATCTTAATCGCAAAAGAGGCGCCCTCAAAGGGAAATTGACCCGGTTTAGGGCATTTGTAATTAAGATTCAGGATGCGCATGAAAATCCCGAGCAGGTAGTTAGTTCTGTTCAAGCAGTGCAATTACGAAAGCAGCTCGATTCTGCTATAACCTATTTGTCCGATTTTGAGGAACTTCATTTGGAAATACTCGAGCTTAGCACAGATTCAGATCAAGACAATGAGCAGTTAGAGATTTTTGAAAGTCAGTACTTTGAAGCCATTGCACAAGCAGAGGTTTTACTAAACATGCTTACACCTATTAAGCCAAATCAAGATCCAACAAAGTCGCCAATAACGAGCTCAAACGGTTTTTCGGGACATTCAAGTGCTAACTCTTTCATAAAATTGCCTACCATCAATTTACCAAAGTTTCATGGTGATCTTGATAATTGGATCGAGTTCAGAGAAATATTCAGTAATTTAATCCATGAAAACGCCGAAATAAATAATATTCAAAAGCTGCACTACCTCAAAGCATCTCTTTTCGACGAAGCGGCGGAAATAATAAAATCTTTAGAATTTACTAGCGATAACTATATTGTAGCGTTCAATTCTATATGCGAAAGGTACCACAACCCCAGAATGCTTGTACACAATCACCTTAAGTCCATACTTGAAATTGAAACCTCATCAAGGGAATCAGCTACCAAATTAAGGAAAATGAACGATTCACTTTTTAAGCACGTTTCAGCACTAAAATCATTAGCTACAGAAGCTGAGCTTCTAGATGCCTTTTTAATTCACGTAGTTTCAAAGAAACTGGACCCTACTACTGCCCGCGAATGGGAAACCTTCAAAAATAATTTAGGATCGCAGTTGCCAAATCTCGATCAATTCAAAGGGTTTATTAAAAATATTGCGATTCTATTAGAATCTTTGGAGTGCCAACAATCGAAACCGGCTAACGAAAAACCTAGAACGCATTCAAAAGCTTTTGTTTCTAGCAATCCTGTGTGTTCTTTATGCAAACAGCCGCATTATTTATCAAAATGTGACCGGTTCCACCAACTAACTCCTCAAGAGAGATTGGCCAAAGCAAAGTATTTAAAGGTTTGTCTCAATTGCTTATCTAAGGGACATTTTGTAACTCAGTGTCGTTCTAAATTTACTTGTCGTCTTTGCAAATCAAAACATCACACTAGCTTACACCTGAATTCAAGTCAATCAACAGCTCAAACTTTTCCTGTTTCCGCATCCGTAGAGGAACCGGAGCGCTCCTCAACTATATCTGCATTTTCTTCGAATACGGCTCAAGTTCTATTACCTACCGCGTCTGCGCAGATCATTGACTCTTTTGGAAAACCTCATACAATTAGAATACTTCTGGATTCAGGATCGCAATCAAATTTCATTAAATCCAGTCTATGTAAAAGGCTGAATTTGCCCGTTGAGTCAGTCAACATATCTATTTCTGGATTGGCACAAGCCGCATCCCTGGCGAATGCTAAATGTGCAGTTGAAGTGCATGCTCATCAATCTCCTTTTAAGGTTCATCTCTCTTGTCTTGTTCTTGATGAAATTACAGGCAGTATTCCTGGTATCCAGATAGATATAGATAAATTCAAGATTCCGGAAAACTTGAAGTTATCGGACCCATCTTTCTATAAACCCGGTGACATTGACCTTCTAATAGGCGCTTCGGCTTTCTTCAACATTTTGTGCATTGGACAAATTCGTTTGGGTCCAAATCTTCCAATTCTCCAAAAAACACGTTTCGGCTGGGTAGTTTCAGGCTCCATTGCTCTTCAATCTGATGTCCAAGTTCTGTGTCATCTAAGCCGCCTTAATGATCTGCCTGATCAGCTTAATAGGTTCTGGGAGCTCGAACATTATCCGGAGAGCAGAGCACTTTCTTCGGAAGAAAAGGCGTGCGAAGACCACTTTAGTCAACATACCCGCAGAAGTTCAGATGGTCGTTTTATCGTTTCTATTCCCTTCAAAGCTTCTGTCGAGTTGCTTGGCGATTCTTACAAAACAGCCGAGAAGCGATTTCTTTCCCTTGAAAAACGATTCCAATCAAATCCTCAGTTATATGAACGATATTCTAGCTTCATGAAAGAATATGAAGAATTGCAACACATGACTGCCATTGTTCCACATCCTTCTGAAATTTCTTACTATCTTCCTCATCATGGAGTCTTAAAGGAAGAAAGTCTGACTACAAAGCTTCGTGTTGTTTTTAATGGGTCTATGCCCTCCACTTCTGGCCATTCTATCAACAGTCTGCAGATGGTTGGCCCTGTCGTGCAACAGGACTTGTTCTCTATTTTAATTCGGTTCCGTCAACATCGATATGCTATATCCGCTGATATCGAGAAAATGTATCGCCAAGTCCTGGTAGAACCTTCGCAAAGAGCATTACAACGGATTCTCTGGCGCTCATCACCCGCTGATTCTCTTAAATGTTACAATCTTAATACTGTGACTTATGGCACCGCTTCTGCCTCTTTTCTAGCAATTCGAGCTTTATGTCAGCTAGGCATTGATTGTGCTACATCATTTCCAGAAATCTCTTTGATTATCAAGTCTGATTTTTATGTTGACGATCTCCTAACTGGCTGTGACAATCTGTCCGAATCTCAACGCATATGCTCTGAACTTTCTAATATTCTTAAGGCTGGTTGTTTTAATCTGCGAAAGTGGGTTTCAAATGACTCCAGGGTTCTAAAGGATATCCCTGCTTCCGATATTCATCCGAGTGTACGGCAGTTTGGAGTGAATGAGCATACCAGTACCTTAGGTTTGATTTGGTCTTTCCAGTCCGACTATTTAATGTACTCTATTTCAAAGTCTTGGGTAAATACGTATACGAAAAGATCTATTCTATCCGAAATTTCGCAAATCTTTGACCCTTTAGGGTTGTTAAGCCCGTGCACCTTGGGTGCCAAAATGATGCTTCAGCAACTCTGGATGGAAAAGCTGTCTTGGGACGATCCCATTCCTCTTAAGATGCAACGCAATTGGAAATCGTATCGCAAAGAGTTGGTTGACCTTAATGAGCTACAGATTCCTCGTCATGTGCTTTGCAATGAACCTAAAGGTATTCAGTTGCATGGTTTTTCCGATGCATCCCTTCAAGGCTATGGAGCCTGTATTTATCTTCGTAGCGTCGATCAGCAGAATTTGTCTCATGCTCATTTGTTGTGCGCAAAGGCCAAGGTTGCCCCTCTTAAACCTATTACTATTCCCAAGCTCGAGCTTTGCGGAGCAATTCTTCTCGCTAAGCTTTCCTGTCAAGTAGAGAAATCTCTCAAACTAAGAATCTCCGATGTCTTTCTGTGGTCAGATTCGACCATAGTTCTTGGATGGCTGAAAACTAGCCCGAATCTTCTTAAAACGTTCGTTAGCAATCGAGTGGCAGAAATCCAACAACTTACGTCGCATGCCACTTGGAAACACGTGCCCACCAAAATGAATCCAGCCGACCTTTTGTCAAGGGGAGTTTCTCCTCATTGTCTCAAGGACTCCGCACTTTGGTGGCACGGCCCCTCTTTTCTGGTAGACGAAGAATCTTGATGGCCCTGTTCGTCAGTTTCTGACTTGAGCCTTCCAGAACTGAAAAAAGAAGTAACTTGCCTTTCTGCGTCTGTCCTCCCGTGTTTCCCAACCTCAAATTTTTCAAGCCTGAAACATCTAAAGCGAGTTGTAGCCTGGTGCCTGCGCTTTCGGCACAATTGTTTGACTCCCAAGGAACGGCGTTGTCTTGGAGGTTTAACTCCCTCAAATCTACACGATGCTCTTATGTGTCTAGTTAAAATGTCTCAACATAAATATTTTCCCGAAGAGTTTGCCCGGTTGAAAGGGAAGGGTTCTGTAAAAGTTTCTTCGGCACTTCTAAGTCTTAATCCTTTCATCGGCGCAGATGGTATTATTAGAGTTGGCGGTCGACTACTCCAATCCAATTTTTCCTATGAGAAGAAGCATCCCATCATTCTGTCTGGTAAAGATCATTTGTCTTCACTCATTGCTCTCGATGCCCACATTCGACTACTTCATGCTGGTCCTCAGCTGCTTTTAGCGTCTCTAAGAGAGCAATTTTGGATCACATCTGCTAGAAACCTCTCAAGAAAGATTGTTCGTTCATGCGTTCGTTGTGTTCGACTTTCTCCAAGATTCACCAAACCCCTCATGGGAAACCTGCCATTGCCTCGCGTTACTCCTTCTCCTCCATTTTACAAAACAGGAGTTGATTACTCCGGGCCTTTTTTTGTAAAGAACCAAAAAGGGCGCGGTGCCAAGACCTCTAAGGCGTACTTGTGCTTATTCGTGTGCTTTTCGACAAAAGCGGTTCACCTTGAGTTGGTTACTGATCTATCCATGGAGACCTTTCTCCTCGCCTTTCGTCGATTTGTTTCTCGCCGCGGTAAACCTGCACAAGTATATTCAGACAACGGCACAAATTTTGTTGGCGCGAAGTCGGAGCTAATAGAGCTGTCTAAATTTATAATTGATCATGGTTCCAAATTTAGCGAAACAGTCGCTAACGATGGAACTAGTTGGCATTTTATTCCTGCTCATAGTCCCCACTTTGGTGGGCTATGGGAAGCTGGAATTAAGTCTTCTAAGCACCATTTGAGGCGCGTGTTAGGTACCTCAATTGTCACATATGAAGAGTTTTGCACCTTGCTAATTCAAGTGGAGGCTACATTGAATTCCCGACCTCTCTCCCCACTCTCTTCTGATCCAAACGACCTCCAACCCTTAACTCCAGCTCACTTTCTGATTGGGAGGCCTCTTACGTCGCTACCAGATCCGGATGTAACGGACATTGCGGAACCTCGATTGTCAAGATTCCAACGCGTTCAACAATTTCATCAACGCATATGGAGACGATGGAGCAAAGAGTACATATCCGAGTTACAGCAACGCACCAAGTGGCGCTTGCACCATTCCGATTTGAAACCAGGGACCCTTGTTTTGCTCAAGGACGACAATCAACCTCCCCTTCATTGGAAGTTAGGTAGAATTGTCGCTATTCATCCTGGCAGCGATGGTTATGCGAGGGTAGCTTCTGTACGCACTCAGCATGGCGTTGTGCGTCGGTCCTTTCCGAAGCTTTGTCCACTGCCAGTTCCAGTTGATCCGCAGTCAGTGAATAGTGAACAAACTCAGTGAACTCTGTTTTGAGGTGTATTAGATGTTAGCTTATATGTGTAAAATCATATTTCTTATATGTACCTGTATATCTTTTATATTTCTTTATGTTTATTTCTTTATGTTCAAGCTTGTGTTTTGAAATCCTGTGTTTTCAAGGCCGGGGGCATGTTTGCGCTTATTACTTTAGTATTACCATTTTAATTACCATTGATATTTACATTAGCGATACCTATTTATTCTGAGACGAATCTATTCGCCTAGATGGCGCCCTTTTCAATTACTTCATCCGTCATACGTCATCCCCGAGAACGCCTCGTCGTGAGGTGGTACCATTCTGACTCTCTTTCAAATCGTCAAGTGGTTCGGACTTCCTTTGTAGTGGTAACGCTTGTGAAATACATAATTAAAGCAGCTTACCAGTGTTTCAATCAAAATACAGTCCACTTTCCAAAAGCAATCCAGTACGCGAGTTTTAACAACCGACTACAAATTATTTTGGGTCTACAAAGGTTGCATAACCCGCACAGTGTTTATTTCGAAATGTTTGCATAGCATTTTGAATTATTACTAATAATTCGTCTCAAGTCTCTATCGTGTCTTCATACACTAAAGCCTTCAAGTATCCCCATACCGAAAAATTTAGAGGATTTCAATCCGGACTTCATGCTGGTCATAGAGATTGACTTCAACGCTTCGGAAAATTTGCGTTTAAGAAACTCCTCACTTGCAGTGAGAAATGCGCTGGGGCTTCATTCTACATGAATATCATATCAAACCTTATGTTTAGGTCATGCATGCAAATAATCAAGTAAATCCCTTTGAAAAAAGTGAGTCGCTAATTAAGTTTGCCATCCTCGGAAAGCCTTGAATAAGTTCCTGGCGCCTAGACAAAAAAGTCACAACAAAGTTTTCCGGATGGAACTGCAGAAGTACAGCTCACGAGATCAAGGAAAATTTTCTAGAAGTCTTTTAATGATTGTGTAAGCAAATTAAGTGCCTTTCTATGAAACTCAAAATGGTTTTAATCGTGGCTTGTAAAAGCTCATTGTATCCTCTTTGACAAACTTGCACTTTATCAAAAATTCAATGTATTTTTTTATTGTTATAGCAATCTAGTACAGTATACTAATAAGCCATTTGTGTTTAACATAATCTACTACATTTAAAAATACAAAGCACACACATCCTCTGGTCGTCACTTTGTCTGTAATACAATAGTACATCGGTTTGACATGTACTCTCTCACAATTCTTGCCTTCTAAACCAGTTCGAATTGATTAGTTCTTTTGAGTCTTCTATGTTTTTCCGCATTATCCAGGAGCTTGAGTGCCTCAGGATTCACATGCCGATGGAGTCGCTCTTCATGATTCTGTGCAAACTTTTTGATGACGTAATATACTGTTTATATACCCAAGTCTTTTTGTAGATTTTCATTTCTTATATACCATGGTGTATCAACGATACTACAAAGTACTTTATTCTGGAAGCATTTGATGATTTTTCTATTGCTCTGTTTGCTGCAGCCCCAACATTGCACACCATAAGTCCACACTGGCTTGAAGACTTGACTATATAACAATATCTTGTTATACACTGTGAGAGCTGAGTCTCTACCCAATAGCCAGTACATTTTTCTGTACTTCAGATTCAATTCTTCCTGTTTCTTCTTGATGTATGGTTTCCACCTGAGTTTTGTAGCGAAGGTTATGCCTAGATATTTAGCTGTATTCGCATTTGGTACAATCTTGTCATTAATGTATACTGGTTTGTAGTCTATTCGTTTGTTGGTGAAGTCGGTATGGACCGATTTTTTTTTTCATTTAATTTGATGCGCCATTTCAGGGTCCAACGTTGAACCTCATCAAAAAAATGAATATGATTGTAATAAATAAAGCACTTGTGTGTCCGTATATAATTTTTCAGTTTTTTCGAGTTTCTCAAAGAAAGACATTTTATAATTTTTGGAAAGATTTACGGTAAATATAGCCCGTTCCGTTATTTTTGTGCAAAAATAACTGGTCGCTTTTCTCACCAAAACATTATGGAAACACACTCACCTCAAATAGTATGCCTCCATGAGTTTAACCAAATAACTACGAAACTACTTCAAAATAATTATACATAGCACAGTTGATATTTCATCCTAAGTGACTAAAGTATTCAAGCAATGAATTGAAGTTTTTCGGTATCTTGAAGCAACCGATTGAGAAAAATAACTTGTCACATTACAAAGTGAAATTCATTTTTTTTCTTTCACTTTTCTGTTTGAACTTTTCTATTGCTAAAAGAAAACATCCAATACCTTCTCATACTCTAGGACATCAAAGTGCAAATTGCTTGTGAATAATTCCATATACTGTTGTTTGAGTTCACAAAATAAATTTTTACCGAGGGATAGTAGCGAAATGGTCCATAAAAAATTAATGCCCTCAGAATTCAATCGTTGCAAATGCTGTTTGCATGCATATGCTTAACGTGTGACTCATTCTTGTGCTCTATTAGAATATTTCCATAATAAGAATAAGGCTTTTAAAGGGTTTTTATTTTAAAAAATCAGTGAAAACCATTAATAATTGATAATGATGATTTCGTGAACATGATATCTATTGATATTCAAAAATTAATTAGAGCTTACTTATCCATCCATCAAATATCATAATTCACCAGTAAGTGGAGGGTTTTCAAAAAAAAACGCACACAACTTGTGAGAAAGAACCGACACTTTGACTTCGATATGTTCATGTTTGAGACCCTGCACTTACTAGTGTTTGAGCGTTAACAATGACAACGTTCTTCTTAGGTACAAATCAAACCTACAAAAAGATATATCAGATCAAAAATGAATGTGATTTTAAAGTGAGAATGTATAAGAAATTTTAGAGCCATTTGCTCCTTAATAAAATGTATGGCAATAATTGCAAATATTCCTAAGCTTCTTTACAGGAAATAGGTGTTTCAAAGAAAATTTTAAACTTTTTTCTAATGTTATGTGGTTTTGATACAAAAAATAAAGATCTTTAAATGTTTTCAACAGTAGGCTTTAATTTGCTGTTCTGTTCTATTCTCTTAGCTGCACTTTCAGGTGCTACTGTTATTATCTCTAAAATGACGCGTTCGCCAGACACTATCAAAGGGCCTTCAGCATATCGACAAACCCTAATGATAACCCTTCGACAATGACAACTGGAACTTGATCAACGACTGGTACTTGAACTATTTTAACAGATCACTAAACTATACCTACAAACCGATCACAGACACAGAGTACGATGAAGCCCTAGCGCATATCAAAAACACGGCACCGGCAAAAGATAGAATTAAGGCAAAACTCTTGAAAAGCCTAACTCAAGAAACACACAAACTGATCCTAACTGAATTGAACAACTGCATCACAAATGGCGGAATCCCAGAAACATGGAAAAACGGCCTAATAATCCCTATACCTAAAAATGGACTGGACAATACACAACCGAGCAACTACAGACCAATTACACTACTTCCAGTACTAAGCAAAATTTTTGAATACATAATAAAGCAGTGGCTTGAAAAAGTGATTGGAAAATATATAACTACCTACCAATTTGGTTTCAAACAGCATCACTCGACTGTTCATCCGCTCTTTATTTTGGGCAACAATATACAAACTACCCACCTAACTGACAGAAAGACAGCTTGCCTGTTTATGGACATTAACAAGGCTTTTGATAGTGTCTGGCATAGAGGCTTACTATACAAAATATACAAACTACACACACCAACATATCTACTACACACCATAAAGAACTTACTAGAAAACAGACAACTACAAGTACGAATTGACAAAACACTGTCATTTTCTTTTTCCCCTGAACAAGGGCTCCCTCAAGGATCTCCACTCTCACCGTTTCTCTACAATATATACTGCCATGACATATACAATTACAACTTACCAGACAAAAATGAATTCGACAGATCGGCATACATATTACCATACGCAGACGACACGGCACTTATTGTACGTGACAAAACTACTGAGAGAGCAGCTCAAAGACTCCAGACACTAACAAACAACACAATGACATGGTTTTATAAATGGAGACTAACACCAAACGCGTTACAAAACCAACTTCTGCTCACAAACCACAGACTCAACGCTAACTCCCCTACAATAACTGCAGACGGCCAAACGACACAACCAAAAAACGACGTAAAATACCTTGGAATCACAATTGACCACAAACTAAAATTCACTAAACACATACGAAACATCAGGGCAGAAACAATAAAGAGAACAAAACACTTCCGATCACTAACCTACAAATACAGAGGAATTAGCACAAACACCGCCACCAAAATATATAAAGCTATTTGTAGACCCATGCTAGACTATGGACATATACTCATGACCAACGGAACAGAAAGGACAAAACGTTATATACAAACAACAGAACAAATTGCACTAAGACTAATAACACGAATAAGACACCCCCAAAACCCACTACACAACCCCCCCACCCAACTACTATACGAACGCACAAACATGAAAAAGATTTTGGAAAGACTCATACATCTACAGACAAAATGGACAAACAACCCCTACAACTGGACCATACTGAATCCCCTTTGTCTTACAAGGCCAACCAGACAATCCCGCTTCCGTTTCCCTACATCAACGCTACTCGAACACTTACAAACGCAACTGACTACTGGACAATAAAATAATTTTTTCTTGTCATTAGAATTGGAAAGTTTATTTAATAAGATTGTTAACCTAGAATAAGAGAATTTTCATATTTGTTTTTTATTTAGATTAAGACTACATCTATTAAACAAGGGCAGAAAGACCGATAGGTCGATAGCCTTTTTTAGAAATAAAATGTTTATTACTACTCTCTAAAATAGTTGAATATAATAATTATAATTCATTTTCTTTAATTACACAAACCAATTAAGCTGTACTTAGCAAATCACAATGTTTTGAATTTTATAAATGATTTTCCGCGAAGATTTGAAAATTGCATAAGTGGATTCTTAAATTATACATGTAAACTAAATTTTATTTCGAAAGCATGGTTAGAAATATTTGACAACTTTAGACTTTTATCACAACTCTGTAAAAAGAACATCCGTCTATTTCAAATCAGGTGTTGTGGCAGGCCAATTTGTAGAATCCTCAGGAGCAAATCTAGCAAGACAAAAATCAGTTAATGTATAAATAATCCACTTTCAAAATCTTCTGATTCGGTAAGGTTCATTCAATATTACTGTATATAACATCAGAGATATTTGGAAGCCACCATTTCAAATTTACATCGCAAAATAAACAAAAAGGAATAAAAACATTTTTTATTTGCAGGTGTATCTTTTCTTGAGAGCTTTGCAATTTTTAGCACTTTAATTAAACTAAAAACTGACGGTTTCATACCGTCTATACTATGTATATAAAAACTTTTCAGATACTTACATTTGTTGCTATCGTGCGATGGGTCTTAATCTGTCGAAAGTATTGGATCTCTCATGGACCTGAAGACTGTCAGGGGAATAAAAGCGTAGAGCAGTAAATTTACGATACACAGGGCACATGTGGTAATTGCGTCTCTTAATGTACTTTCCTAGCGCCAGCACTTCCTGGAAATGGTTTTATTTTATCTAAATTATATTTTTAGCAAAGGAAATTGCATAATTAGCCGAGAACCGTGAAATCCAGTAGTTGGAAGTTGAAGCGTTATTGCTGATGATACAACTTTTATTAACTTGATGAAACCTCACTTAGATGTGAAATCGTCAAGATGTCATAAAATACAGGCAGTCCATTTAAGGCTATCCACAAGATAACAAATCAAGACAACCGAAATACACTAAAACAAATACTAACCCATCAAATTAGATAGGAAAACCGAAAAAATATATTAGAAAAGAGAAGAAAAATGGGAAACAGCTTTGCCAATTTCTTCAATTTAACGGATGCTCCGCTGGTGATGATTTGCATTATATTTTACATTACAAGTGAACGAAAGTTTTTATAATGATCAACCTAATATTTGCTGATTTAAGACAATTGATAAAATCACACATTTTAATTATCAAACACCCTGTATCTTAACAATTTGCGTAAGGAGTATTTTCAATGAGATCACTTGAATATTACTAAACCGGAAGAGCAGTAAAAAAATCCCTATTAACGATGATCCACTGCGGTATATGATCTAATGCGTACCAAGTTGATTATTTGTGTACAGACGGTAAAACAATGAGTACTTTCAGTATACTGATCTCACGTTGTCGCTTTTAAGGGAAATCCCAATACAGCTGAATGTCGATTCATAAGATGAAACATTTTTTAAATGTTACTTGGTCAGAAGTAAATTTTCTTCTAATGTAATTTTTTTTCCAACTTAAAGTGACGAAAATGTAAAACTTTAGAAATCTTAAGAAATTGTATGTGTAATGTTATACAGGGTGATTTGTTAACAACTGGGAAATCCAGAAACTGAAGATCCCACACTTCGGGGCCATTCGCGTATTAATAATTTATACGAAATTTGGTATTTTCGGAAATACCGGGTGTTAAAAGTCCTTCGTTTTTCTGTCATTATTGTGAAATTATCCTGATACTTCATGATTTTACGTTTTTTCAAATGACGAATAACGTGTTGCAATTTATGCGTTGCTGATAAAAGACGCTACTTGCGACTAAGCTTGATGGCATCTAGATTAAAACTTTTCACCCTGTTCGGGTAGCATCAAGTTTAGTGCAAAATCTAAAAGTGTAATAATTTCTACAATACATAAATTGAACCTTCTTGTCCCATACCAATATTTTGGTCCGTTTTTGAGAAAAATGGACAAGCTAGTTAGAAATTTGTGCAATCACTTAGGAGAAACAGGATATATCGGCTCCAAATGTACTAACAACGTCCCCAAAAGAATCTCAATTAAGCAAGAAGGATGGCTGGATTTGATTTGAGGTAAATATTAGTCTTATACTGTACTGCCACCGACATAACTCAACATATCTATAAATGCCGCATTTGATGCCAGAAGATCATCCTGATCATTTAGGTATTGACCATTTGCTAGAACAATAACAAACCAACGATTCGATATTTCTTGGAGAAATCAAAATTTTCTACGAGCGTTTCCGCACGCCGTGCGGGAAAGTAAGTACTTGGAAAATCCTTACTTTATAATTCATTTGAGTCATTATACGAGTAGTCTGTCTACTTGGATAGATATATCTGCCTTAAAGCTTTGCCCAACATTCTTGATCGCTTGAAGCAATTATTATGCAGTTTATTATATAAAATATACTTAATAGCTTTTCAATGTGGTTCATGTTCTATAAGAAAATAAATAAAGATACCATACTTTGGTCATAACAATCAAATGGTACTTGGTTAATTCTGCTATCATACGGTTGTTTGAGGTACCTACAGTGCCGTTAAACAAAAACTAATTTACCTGTTAAAGGAGCAGATAAAGGGGCATTAACATGGATTCATCGGATGAAAGCACAATATTAGAAGCTGTTGGTAAAACCAATTTAATCCAAAAAAAAATTCCTGGGTTCCAGTCAATTTTATTGTTAATTATTTAAAATGTCATAAATACGTTTCGGTGCCTTTCTCCACCATCATCAGTTTGTCTAAAATACACATTCACAGTCATTATTAATTTTAAAAAAATCTTGAAAAGAATCAACCAAGAATCTTGAAAAAATAAAAAAGATACTAATAATGAACAACTATCCCAAATCATTCTTCGAACCAATTATAAAACGAAGAATAAATAAAATCTACAATTCAAATAAATGGAACAACATAAATAATATCAATAAGAAAAAAGAATGTGAAATCAAGTATGTATCACTACCGTATATTCCAGAAATCAACACGAAAATAAAAAATATTTTAAAACCGCATAACGTTACTATAGCGGAAAAAACTAAAAACAACTTAGCAAAGGAATGTTTCACAAAATTTAAACCTAAAAGTGATAAGTTAAACACACCTAATGTAATATACCAGATTGACTGTTTGAACTGTGACAACGCATACATAGGTCAAACAGGACAATATTTAAAGAAAAGAATATACGAACATAAATATAGCTTAAGAAAGGTTAACGAAAATGGAACAGCATTAGCACAACATGCACAACAAAAGTTACATAGTTTTGATTTTGATAACACAAAAATAGTAGTAGTAGTAAACATCTTTATTTCTAAAAAAAGGCTATCGACCCATCGGTCCTTCTGCCCTTGTCTAATACATGCAGTCTTAATCTAGATAAAAAACCAATATGGAAATTCTCCTATTCTAGGTTAACAATAGTAGTAGTAAACATCTTTATTTAATACACAAAAATATTAATCAATGAAGACAATTATAATAAGAGAAGAATCCATGAAATGATACAAATTAAAAAACATCAGAATGCAATGAATTTTAGATTAGACACAGACAATCTTAGCCCTGTATATCACACACTAATTAGATGATCGCATGCATGAACTGATTGGACCAAGTAAATAAAATATAAACACCTGACATTGAAGAATTGCAGAGCAATTGATATTCCTAGAATGCAAAGAAAAAGCGAAATATAAACAGTTTCTTTGTTCTCTCGCTCGATATCGAACAAAGTATGGATTTCAATAGCCAGTCAAATGTGAAGGCAGAAACAGCCATACATGTAAGTTAAATTTGAATTTCTGAACAATAGATTCTAGTCTTTTCCCAGACATGATTGTCCTGACTCATCACCTGAAAACCGATTGTTTTTAATATACTTTTTAATATGTGTGTGATTTGTATTTTAGTATGTGAATTTTTATAGAAATTTTTTAAAAATTAATGATGACTGTGAATGTGTATTTTAGACAAACTGATGACGGTGGAGAAAGACTTCGAAACGTATTTGTGACATTTTAACTAATAAACAACAAAATTGACTGGAACCCAGGAATTTTTTTTTGGATTAAATTGAAATGCAGTCAGGAAAATATACACAGTAAAACCAATTTAGTTTTGTTACGCAATAAATTGAAAGAAAACACTATGAAAAACAGTATGCATATTTCATAAGTTGGTGTAGCAAAAAATGAGAGAAAAGCTTATTTTGTTTTTTTTAAGCCTAATTTGCGGATCTCAAATTCTTAGAACTACCACACTTGGGTCAACTTATTCCATGATAAAAAGTGTCGCAAAAATAAAGCAAATAGTGGCATAAGTAAATTATATAAAGCGACAGATTTTTCTGAGGGGAAAAATATTAACAAAAGAAAATATATCAAAATTTATGTTTGGTTTATTAGAAACAGTATTTCCTAAACTCGTCTGCTGTCCGCAGCCATAGTGCAGGAAAGTATCACTTTCCGCACTAGTTAGAAAAATAATTATTACTAATGAGGCGACCTTTACTCCCCGGGGCGTTTTTAACTGGCGAGAAAGTCATCTGTGGGGCATTGGAAATCCCCACGCTATGAAAGCAACACCCTTCCAACATGAATTTTAACTTAATGTTTGCTGCGGTGATTTGGGCAATTTGTTGGCAATTGGGGGGCAATTGTTGGGCCATTTCAAATTTTTTTCGACAAAATGCAGCTGAATTTAAGTTGTGGGTTGCCATGCAGCGTCTGACCTAGAGTGGGCGGCTGCAAACAGGCTCTGTTTCTCCATGTTAGGAGCGGCTGATTCAAAACTTTTGCCAACCCGTTTGGCCACCGTGGCAAATTATGGTCTAATTCTCCGCTTATGGAAGGCATCGTAGAGAGACGGCCCTCAGTCCCAGGCAACACGCAAACCCCCGCCCAAGGTAGCGAGCGGTCAGGTACACGAGTAGAGGGTGCTAAGGATCCCCTGGTTACGACAGGCTTCCAAAGATAACTGATACTTATAATACAAGAACATTGTCCACTCCAAAAACTGCTAGAGCTGGGAGCAGAACTTTCCCATATTAAATGCGATATTCTGGGAATATGCGAACACAAGCGAAAGGGAGAAGATCAAATCATATAACCTTCAACACCTGCTATACTATAAAGGAGGCGATAATACTTACTAGTGTGGGTTGGGCTTTCTATTACACAGAAAGAATATAAACTTCACTCAAATCCAGAACATTAGTTCAAGAGTAATATACAGGGTGGTCCTCAACTAATGTAGAAAAATTCACTGGCATATTGTTTGGTCAAAAATATTGCGTTTCAGGTAAATTTGCCTTATCCGAAAGTTAATAAATTCCGAGATACAGGGTGTCAAAGTGTAAATAAAAATTTCGTTTTTTCTTAATAGATTTTTAACCAGTTTTACTAATACCACAAAAATTTGTGTTTGGAGGTTTTTTAGATCGGCAAATCCAAATTTCCTATTGATTGGCTTATAGTTTGCAGAGGGCACTGGCTGCAATAGTCGGGAGCCATTTAAAACATCAGAACTTTTTTGAGCTTTAACATATCGCTTTTTCGTTAACACTATCGGGTTCTCCAATAGTTCCGCAACAAAAAATGTGTTGAGTTCAAGTCGATAGCTGTAACCATTTCCGAGATATTTCACATTGAAACATATAGTGATGTTTTGAACTAGCTCAAATTAGATCTCTTATATCGTGGTAAATTGACATTTTTAAAGTGGGCCATGGACAACATTCATCTTACTGTCAGTTTGGTGTTAGTTAAGTGCTAAAAAAATTATTTTGCAAATGCCCGACATAACTTATTTTCGAATGAAGAAATGCGCGATATGGTATGTGTTTATGCGCAAGAAAATTATGTTGGAAGTAGAGCGCATTGTCGATATGTAGAGTTATATCCTAAGAGACGGCAAGCAAATCAAAAACTATTTCACAATCTGTTTCAACGGCTTGGAGAAAAAGGTAGTTTTCGTCCTAAGCGGGACATAGCGGGCCAAAGGCGTGCTGTTTCCGTCGGTCAAGAAGAAGAAGTCTTAACTCGGGTGCTTGATAATCCAGAAATTAGCAGTAAGCAAGTAGCAACACCTACGCGTATGAGCAAAACAAGTGTCCTCAAAATCTTTAAGAAAGATAAGTTTTATACCTTTCATTTTTCCCCAGTCCAAGATTTAAAAAAAATCTTCTGTTTACTGACCAAGCGACTTTTACCCGTAGAAGGGTATTCAACTATAAAAATAAACATCAGTGGGACACTCAAAACCCACATGCCGTTTCACATCGCCATTTCCAGCATGCATTCAAAATTAATTTTTGGTGCGGAATCATAGGAAATTTTTGGTGCGGAATCATAGGAAATTATCTAATAGGTCCACATGAATTTCGTGGAAATTTGACTAGTCAGTTATACTTACATTTTCTTCAGAACGAATTGGGAAATTACCTAGTTGACATACCCCTATTGGATCGACAAAATTTTTGGTTCATGCAAGATGGCGCTCCCGCTCATTTTGGTGTTCAAGTTCGGAACTATCCAGATGAACAATTTCCGAATCACTGGATAGGACGCGGAGGCCTAATACCGTGGCCTGCCAGAAGCTCTAATTTTAACCCAATGGATTTCTGTTTTTGGGGTTATATGAAATCCCTAGTTTATTTTCTATTAACAACAGGGAAGAATTGTGGCAGAAAATTTTAAATGCTGCAGAAGTCTTCCGAAGCAAAAACGTTTTTTTTAATACGACAATCATTTATTAGAAGGGTTAGGAAATGTATATTGAAGTCAGAGGAGATCATTTTGAACAATTATTATGAAATACTCCTTTTTACAGAGTTTTCTGGATTGAAAAAATAGTTTAAAGTAGTTCTGAACGTGCCTAAATAAATACTGTCTAATGTTTGTTAAGTTTTGTTTAATAGACAATTTGCGCAGAAAGTTTCTTTTATTTAGAGATCCAATTAGTTTGGTTTCAATGAGAAATATCTCGAAAACCGTGACAGATATCGACTTGAACCAAGTAAACATTGTTTGTTGAGGAAATATTGGAGAATCATATATTGCCAACAAAAAAGCGATATATTAAAACCCAAAAAAGTTCTGATCTTTTAAATGGCTCCAGACTATTGGAGCTAGCGCCCTTTAGGAACTACAAGGTAGACAATAGGAAATTTGGATTTGCCGATCTAAAAAAACCCAAAACACAAATTTTTGTGGTACTTCTAAAACTGGTCAAAAAATCTATTAAGAAAATACGAAATTTTAATTTACACTTTGACACCCTGTATCTAGGAACCTATTAACTTTCCGATAAGACAAATTTGCCTGAAACGCAATATTTTTGCCTAAGCAATATGTCAGTGAATTTTTCGACATTAGTTGAGGACCACTCTGTATATTTTATATAAAATAAACATTAGATACTCACTTAAGTTTATTCAGGCCTACACTCCATCATCGACTCACGATGATAGCGAAATAGAAGACTTCTACCAAGAAATACCCATGGCACTATGCCAAAGTTCGGCTCATTATACTGTGCTCATGGGTGATTTTAATGGCAAACTGGGACGCAAGTGTGATGATGTAGAATTCTCATTGACCCCCCACGGTTTTGGTAGAAGAAATGAAAGAAGTCAGACCCTGCTGGAATACGTGCTACAGCATAATTTATGCGCGATGAACACTTTTTTCAGAATGCCTCCACAGCGAAGGTGCATTTGGGCAAACCCAGACGGCGTGACAAAAAATGAAATCGATTTCATAATCTCGAATAACAGGGAGATTATCCATGATAGAACAGTATTCAACAGATTTGCAGTCGGGAGCGATCATCGAATGGTTAGGGCAAAAATATTTATAAACATAAGAGCCGAGCGGTGAACAATTCTGCAACAAATGAGGCAACTATTAAAATATGAGGCTGGTTACAAAAAATATATTGCATCCAAAATGGCAACTGCAGAAACACGCGATAACTTAGACATATATAACACAGCCCATTCACTTATTACGAGAACCATCAAGAACAAACTTTAACAATAGAAGTGAAAAACGTAGCACACCTACAAAACAACTGATGAAAACCAGAAGAGAACTGACCGATAAATACTCAACAAATGACGTCGAACTAAGAAAGCTGAACAAAGACATATCTAAACAAATCAGGAGAGATCTAAGAACCCCTAACACAAACGAAATTGCAAGGGTTATAGATGAAAATAAAGGTATGATCCTAAGAGGACCGATTTTGGAAGGCAAAAAGAACATCAGCAAATTAAAGGACGCTAACGGGCAAGTAACAACAAATAAATCCGAAATTTTAAAGATTGTACAGGTCTTCTACGCCGAATTCTACAGTACCACAAATGTCCAGAACCAAAATATTAACATTCCCAAAGTTCATAATTAGGAATCAGAAGAAATACTCGAAATCAGTTTGGATGAATTAGAAGGAGCCCTGAAATAAATGAAGAACAGCAAAACTGCAGGAGGTGACGGTATAACAATAGAATCTGTGAAAAAGGCGGAGATGTCCTACATCGAACTGTCTGTAAACTGTTTAATGCTTGTATGGTAAACGGAACAACCCTTACGCAGTGGGACCGAGCAGTAATCGTAATCCTCCATAAAAAGCGCGATATTGCAGATTTAAAGAACTACCACCCGATAAGTCTTTTGCCGCACGTTTATAAACTGTTCATGTGAATAATTACTAAACGAATCAAATAAACTCGACTACTATCAGCCTCGAGAACAGGCAGGTTTCCGATCGGGATTCGGTACAAACGACCACCTTCTAGCCATAAAGCTCCTCATTGAGAAATCAATAGACTACAATAATCCTCTTTTCCTCATATTCGTCGATTACGAAAAAGCTTTCGATACAATAAACCAACAAATAATGCTGAAATCGTAATCAAAAGCTCGAATAGACCATAGATACACAACAATTATTAAAAGTATTTATCGAAATGCAAAAGCGACACTTAGACTACATGAAGACACCGCAAACTATTTACCGATTTTTTCACCGAAACTCTTTACAATCCTGATGGAATTTATGTTTGGCATGGTGGACTTTATAACATAGACGAAGAAAATCTAAACCACCTTAGATTTGCAGACGACACCGTTTTTGTCGCGGATCGGGTTGATGAAGCCAGAGAGATGCTACGGAGACTTAACGAGGTTTCAAACTCAAACAAATCTGGTCGTAAGCAAAGGTAACTAGCAAGTTCTTACAAATACCTGGGACATGAGTTACGCATTAGAAGGGGCAATCAAACATGCGATGATAACCAGGCGAATAGGTCTCGCTTGGGCCGGATTTGGAAAGCTGAAATGTGTCTTTAAAGCTGATATCCCTGTGCGTCTGAAAAGAAAAGTCTACGAGCAGTGCGTGCTGCCAGTACTTACTTATGGGGCAGAAACACTAACTCTTTCAAAGAAGACGGGTGACAAAATCCGAATTGCTCAGAGAAACATGGAACGATCGCTGCTTGGCATTCAGAGACAGAATTAGGAACACTGTGGTGAGAGAGAGGACTGAGGTGACAGATGCCGTAGAAAGAATAGCGAATCTGAAGTGGAATTGGGCTGGACACGTAGCGCGTCTCACGGACGGGCGCTGGACAAAGAAGATCATAGAATGGAGGTCACGACAGCAAGCATATCGCAGTAGAGGTAGACCGCTAACTAGGTGGTCAGACGACATAAAGAGAATCCAAACAAACTGGATAAACACTGCACACGAAAGATCTAGATGGGAAAATTTGCGGGAGGTCTATGTCCAACAGTGGACCTATATGGTTGTTTGATGATGATGATCATGATGTGGCTGATTTGGATTGAGGTTTTGAATGACACACGAAAAGACGAAGACAGGAACGCGAAACCCACTAAGCCCCTTGTGTCTAATTTTTTCATGGAGAGATTCGAAGAAACAATCTGGAATGCTGCGGCCCTTAAGCCGACGATCTGGTGATTGATTAAGCCGACGATTGATATGTGGCTGATACATTTGTGATATGGAAACATGCACGCGAAAATTTGCACAAGTTCCTCTTCCACCTGCACAAACAAAATATTGTCCATCTCTAGAAAAGGTTTGAAATATTTTTAATCGAAATCTACTCTAGAAACACCAGTGACATACTAATCGATTTTCTTCATTTACAAAAAAATCGTATTTTAAATAGATGATTCTAAGAAACCCTTCTTTAGATTTCTCTTTTATTTAATGGTTCTGCTTAACGTTCTTGGTGTATTTGTTATTATTCCTAGCCCAATAATATACATGAACGGTAATACCTTGTCGCCAATTTGAAAAGACGTCCCACGATATTCATTACTTCTTTGCGTATTAGTATTCTGTATTATGTCTTTATTAATACGAATACGAATACAAAAGTCCTTTCTTATTATTATTATAATATATTTTAAGGCAATCCCGTGATGCTCATGGTATTACGCTTCGTGCTGATAAGCACTGTAATGTTCGAATCATGTGCTTGTATTTTAATCATGTGCTTATTGATTTGAGAAAAATCATATGACTGTTGTATATGTTGCAAATATTGTTCAGGTCAATTGTTAGACACAACTTGGAAATGAAAAATAATCGAATAATTATCAGTTTTTAAATATTGTTTTATAAGTACCCAAAATTATGTTTGTCAATATTTCTGGTTATACAGGGTAAACCAAAATTGGCGTCATTCCTCTGGGGGTATTGTCTGAGAGTGTTTTGGGAGTATAGGAAAAATTGTAAAAAATATTAACGGTTTAAAACTGGGATATTTGCAAAAAACTAGATCAGAAGGACAGCAACAATGGATTTCAAGGTAATCTGCCTCATGAACATTACGTATAAACCTGTTGCTTCTTAGTAATCAAAAACTCAAGTAACCAAAAGTAAACAGAAAGTGAAAGTGACAATAAAATAGATTAGGTTTACCGGTAAAGAGTTTCCTCCTTTCTTTCTTCATACTAGTGACGACGTCATGGCGAGTACAAATTTGCTAATATCTTTCTGAGTTTAACTAATGTTTTAATGCACTACCAGATTTGGGAAAATAAACGATACGAAACAGAACTATTTTCACGAATTATGAGAATTTTTTTTAAATAGGACGCGACTTAATAATTAGAAAGTTATTATTTATTGTTTGCTAGAGAAAGTGTAAATGATATTCAAACGATTTTAACAATACCTCCTATAAAAAGTTATAGCTCAATGGTATGTTTACAACTAAACCTACGGAAAGTGAAGAAGACGAGAGTCAGTAAAACTTCGTTGCCGCTTTGAATTTTGATCAAAATATTGTAGAGGGGTACTTTTTTAATAGCAACATTTTTCATAATTTGAAGTAGATGTCGTCATTTGTTTTCGAATGTTTAAGTATTCCAATAGGCTACCAAACAAACATGGAACCATTTCAAATAATAGTTACGAAAGAAGTTGAAATTCAATTTTCAACTGTTAAGATCCTGTAGAAATTTTCGGAATTTTTTTTTCAATATTTTTCTCGTAGTCTCCAAGTGAGCCCCTATAACTCCTTAAAAGGAATGACGCCAACGTGGAAGCACCCTGTGCCTAAAATCTAAAACGTATTAGCATAATGATCGCAGCAAATCTCGTTCCATCAGTCTTTAAGCTACATTTTTCCATTTCTGACACTTAAAACTTGGACTCAGAGTAATTAACATCGTTAATAATAAGATAGTGTTCAAAGCATGCGAAACATTGTCGAATTAAGCGAATGTCGAACAAGTAAAAATAAAAAAATTAATTAAAACAAATTTGATTTGCTTTTAATGTTATCCATCAAATTCAGTACTTTAGAAAAACCGGATATTCTGAGGGAAAACCGATAACAAACTGTTTATGTTTCGCATCGCAATCGTTTATAGGGAAAAGTTTTCACATTTTATGAAATATAGGACCTTTGCGGCCCTTGCTTGAAACTATTGACTTTTTCGAGCTTTTAGCTCTCCGTGAAAATACTAGTAGTAGCAAACATCTTTATTTCTAAAAAAGGCTATCGACCTATCGGTCTTTCTGCCCTTGTTTGATACATGTAGTCTTAATCTAAATAAAAAACAAATATGAAAATTCTCTTATTCTAGGTTAACAATATTATTAAATAAAATTTCAATGGCAAGAAAAAATTATTTTATTGTCCACTAGTCAGTTGGGTTTGTAAGTGTTCGAGTAGCGTTGATGTAGGGAAACGGAAGCGGGATTGTCTGGTTGGTCTTGTAAGACAAAAGGGATTCAGTATGGTCCAGTTGTAGGGGTTGTTTGTCCATTTTGTCTGTAGCTGTATGAGTCTTTCCGAGATCTTTGTCATGCTTGTGCGTTCGTATAGTAGTTGGGTGGGGGGTTGTGTAGTGGGTTTTGGGGGTGTCTTATTCGTGTTATTAGTCTTAGTGCAATTTGTTCTGTTGTTTGTATATAACGTTTTGTCCTTTCTGTTCCGTTGGTCATGAGTATATGTCCATAGTCTAGCAAGGGTCTACAAATAGCTTTATATATTTTGGTGGCGGTGTTTGTGCTAATTCCTCTGTCTTTGTAGGTTAGTGATCGGAAAGTGTTTTGTTCTCTTTATTGTTTCTGCCCTGATGTTTCGTATGTGTTTAGTGAATTTAAGTTTGTGGTCAATTGTGATTCCAAGGTATTTTACGTCGTTTTTTGGTTGTGTCGTTTGGCCGTCTGCAGTTATTGTAGGGGAGTCAGCGTTGAGTCTGTGGTTCGTGAGCAGAAGTTGGTTTTTTGACGCGTTTGGTGTTAGTCTCCATTTATAAAACCATGTCATTGTGTTGTTTGTTAGTGTTTGGAGTCTTTGAGCTGCTCTCTCAGTAGTTTTGTCATGTACAATAAGTGCCGTGTCGTCTGCGTATTGTAATATGTATGCCGATCTGTCGATTTGATTTTTGTCTGGTAAGTTGCAATTGTATATGTCATGGCAGTATATATTGTAGAGAAACGGTGAGAGCGGGGATCCTTGAGGGAGCCCTTGTTCAGGGGGAAAAGAAAATGACAGTGTTTTGTCAATTCGTACTTGTAGTTGTCTGTTTTCTAGTAAGTTCTTTATGGTGTGTAGTAGATATGTTGGTGTGTGTAGTTTGTATAGTTTGTATAGTAAGCCTCTATGCCAGACACTATCAAAAGCCTTGTTAATGTCCATAAACAGGCAAGCTGTCTTTCTGTCAGTTAGGTAGGTAGTTTGTGAAAATACTATTTTCCTGACATTTTGCAAACACGAGTATAAGTCCTAAGCAGTGTTTGGCTCAGCAGCTTGCTCGTCTGTTTATTGTAAGATTTCAAGCGAAACAGCTCTGAAGATGCAAGGCAGTTGTACTTGCAAAACGTCATGTAGAAATTGGTCCAGGACGGTTTGAAAGTCAGAAAAACTCTCCAGCTGCATTTTTAGGAAGTATTTGAGCGGTAATGCTGAGGCGGTAATGCTTGCATAACTATTTTTACCTTTCAAATGACGATGTTAGTGTCCGTAATATCAAATGAATAGTTTTTTTTATGCGGCTTAAGCGGGCAGCTAATATTTGCAAATTAAGCAAAGCGTGCACAATGCGACAAAGCAGTAATTTTTTCCTGATTCCAAATACTATATGTCTGCTTCAGCCCTATCAAAACACCTTTTTACGACTTTAAACTATTTAGCCTCTTTAAAAAAAAGAATAGAATTTCAAAATGTGTCTATTAAATAAATTTCACAACATTCAAAGAAATCAAGCAATTTCTCATGGCAAATTTATCTTTTCGAAACTTTGTTGTTGGTTATTTCGACTCAAAACTTTTTTCTTTGAAAAATGCAAGATTTTCTCCCATCTTCGATTATAAATTAATAAATAGTGCTCTTTTTTCACAACAAAGAACGAATCCTTTATTAAAACGTAATCAAGAGCTATCACATACGACAAATTCCACTAACTAAAGAAATTAATTTAGATAAGTTACCGTGACTTTTCGATCGCAAATCTGCTATCGTTTTCAAAAGATACCTAAAAAAGAGTAAATGTATAAAACAAGGCTAAATGAGTACAAATCTGTTAAAAAATCGCTCTAAGTTTTTATTTTTTCCTTACAAATTGTCAATTTATTGATTTTCACTTAAAGCTCATTGATTAAAAAAGTAAATAAAATTAATAAAGAGTTTTGATAATATTAATTTAGGTGTCCTAAAATTTTTGTGTTTAAGATTGACGTCATTTTCTAATTTTTGCTTGATTATACTGAAAGTGTTGTGCTTAATTTTGAATATAGGAAGTTATGTTTCCTATATTTAAAAGATATTTGGCTAAAGGATGCTTAGGTGAAATTATACCACTAACTATTGTTCGCAAAGAAATATTTATTTTATGAAATTTTGGAGCCGCGTGAAAATGTCCAATCATGCATGACCGGTGAATTTGTGTTTAAATTTTTTGAGATTATTATAATTTTGCCTTTCAAAACGTTCTGTTGGATTTTTGTTTATTTTTTTCTTCTTTGAACTTCCTTTAATTCAAAGTTCATTAGTTTTTTGATCATAGATACTTATTATAATCCATGAAAAAGACTGCATTGCCTTTATCAGTAGGAATAATTTAAATCGTTTTACCTTTTTGCAAATATTGTAACGTTTTTTGTTCTATTGAAAGTATACTTTGTTAAATTTCGGAAGGTTTTTTGTTGATCATATAAAATAGAACTCACATGCATTTATGTATGGAAGGAGTTAAAATCAGAACAAACAATGAACTACCATCTGAACTGGCACCCGCATAGTTGAGTTTGAAATGTTATGATTTTCTTGCTCGGAAACTATTATTTTCTTTACAATATACTTTCTCAATTTCTCTGGTAAATGGAAGGTTAAACATCTCATTTTCAATTGCCGGTTTTGGAACGTTTCCACAAAGTCATGTTATTACTTCCGCATCTTGAAACAAGTTTAATTTGATAAAAATTACTCCTCTTCCTGTAAGTGTTTCCAAGCTATCGGGAAATACGGTTTGCAGAAAAAACATAAAATTCCCGCGGAAACGCTTAGTGGTTTCAAGATAGTGACTTAAACCTGAGCTTTGTCACGTTTTTATTTGTTGTCTACCTGATTTCGGTTAAGCAGAACTTTAGGAAAAACCCTTAATAACCTTTCGTATACATTTGCTTGTTAAAGTTAGTGTGTTGATTCACATTCTTTATTGTGTTCATAGTATTAACTGATAATTCTGTATACAGGGTGGTACATATATTTTTGTCGAATTCAAGTAGTTTTGATGAGGTATTTTGCTTTCTCTTTGCAATTGTATAACCTTCTTGAAGAAGAGGGTTTTGCTTTTGAGCACGCATATTATATAGGATGATTAAACATCGGTTAAAGAAATGCTAAATTTGTAAAACTTTGCTTTACCAATAGTCTGCCAAAGAACCATCGAACCACTTTAAAATATTATTTTATGAGTATATTGGAATTATACTTCACGATTATAAGCTAAGATCCTCCAGAAATTAACTTTTTTATATACCTTTTCCATGAATGGACTAACGCCAATTTTGAGTCACCGTGCATATTTATATTTGGTCTCTAACTATATAATTATTCTTTTAGCTTCTATCGATTATAATGTTTTTGTTGTATTCTTCATCAACCTGTAGTTTTTCCGACCATTAGTCATTACAAAGGTTTCGGTTTCCAACTTCATGATCTGCTTCTCTAAGGTTTCCTATTAGTGCAAAACATGTTTCGGTACTTACCAGAACTTTTCTTACCATTCAACATTTGTTTATCGATCTATTTTTAATCAGGTACCATTGATCAACTGAAAAGTTTTGGAAATTAAAAATAACGCATTTTCTAGAATTGAGAATATTGAAAACATTGACACTTTTGCGAACATGTTTAACGTTCGGTACGTGATATATCAAACATATTTACCGATCATATGTTATATTTTCTTTGCATTTTGATTATTTCTTAAAGTTCTTAAGGGTAAGCTGAAAACATCTGTTACTTTTTTAAATGAGAATTTTTTTTTTAATTTTCCTTTCAAGCTTCAAATCTTCTCGGACTAGAACCAATGTATGTCTCATTTTTATTCTCGATATACTGGGGAGATGAACATTATAATTATTTGCACAATATTTAGAAAAACTACAGGGTTACAATACGTTCACAATGATATATTGTTGCTGATCTTAGCTACAAATTGGGTTGATTAATTCAATCGAAATCGGTTTCATTTAGTATCGGCGTTTGCTAAGCAAGGGTAAAACTTTGGGTATACATTTGCCCTTTTAGCTTTTACCGGTGTTTACTGAGGACTTTTCAAACAACAATCCTGCTAAAATAAATCACAATTCCCATAATTCTACTTCTACTGTCTGAATATACATTTGATTAAACTATTCGATTGGAAACTTTAACAAATTCTCCTTGATTTTGATCTTAGGAATTGATCAGGGTCGGTTTTATCATGGGATCATCAACGCGGATTTTACCCGTGTCCTTTGCATTTTCATGTAGTAAATTATTAATATTTAGCGATTCTCTAAATGATTGCAAAATAATATCACACTATGTCATTCATTCGTGTTTTAATCTATTATTATTGTTTAGTAACAAATCAAAAACCGTTGAAGTGTAAAATAAATAATTAAACAAATCAAACATAGATATGTAATGAAAATAAGCATAGTTAGGTAACTAAAACTAAACGATAACAAGGCTTACACAAAAAAAAACCGGACACTGGATTTATTTCAATTTAAATATTACATGACTTTTTACTTGTTTATGGAATTTGATCATATTTTTACAGACAAAAATTTGATGACAAGTTAAGATCGCAAGATTCTGTTGCCAAATTTTACTCGGTTTCGGCAATATTAGAAAAACCAACTATTGCCTATAGGTTTCTTTTGCAAATAAATCGATTTTTAATGCTCTATTGAATATCGATACTCCCTCCCATTTTTTATACCGACCAGGATTTTTTTCGTTTTTTTAAATGTACATTTTATCCTGCTTTCAACTATATACCACATGTTTACAATTGCCGACGTGTTGATCGAAAATGTCATAACCAAAATTTATTATCTAAAAACTAAAAGTCCGACCCTAGACTCGAGTGGCAAATTACAGTTTGGGTTTCTTATAATTGTAATTTTGCCTTTTGAAAGTAACCATACATTTTGTTTTGATTTACATTAGATGTTTAGGATTAGAAATGAAGTACCTCATTGTTTAACTAAGAAACATGGACCATGAAGACATTGAAGATGACGCCGGAAAATCTCAATTAGTGACAACATAATGTAAAAACTAAATGTTGAAAATGTTCTTTATTGCAGTGAAAACATTTTCAAGCATTCACATGACTTCTTTTGTAAATGAAAAAGAACAGACAGACGACAGCCTTGCAGGCGCGTTTTGGATTTTAAAAATAAAAAAGATGGTCCAAGTCTACCTAAGGTGTTTGATAGTCCTGATCGTTAATGAACGCAAATCCAAAAAATCCATGGCATGATATCTGGCGAACAAGGTGGCCAGTTTATGGGATCATGTTTTCCAATCCAAGCCTTGGATTACAAGGTATTTAGGTATTTTGTGCATCGACGATCCCTACGTGCTGAAACGCGTTCTTGTTGTCTAAAATTCCCGGCCACACAATTGCACCAAATCTTTCTTGGAACACCGTTTCTCGATTAAAATATTGGTTTTTTGTGACCCACAATAGAGGATGTTTCGACTAAACCAGCCATTGTTACAGAAGTGGTTTTAGACCACAAAAATATTTTACAAAAAATCAGATCCTGCCTTGTTTCTTAATTAGCCATCTACAAAATATTCCGAACTTTGGAATAACGACAGGGTTTAATTTTATTGTTTCTTAAATTTGGCCTTGGAGAACTTTTGCAGCTTACTAAACTCCTCAACAAAATGAATGTTACACAGCTAAATTTGCCCTAATTTTTGAACTGGATAATTCTGATGGCTTCGAGCGATTTGGTTCCTGTTTGAAGCGTTGTCTAGTCCCAGTTCTATACTGTTAATTCTTGTGGTTGAAAATAAGCACCTTAGATCAATTTTCTACAAGGTGCCAAATGAAAAAAATGCAACTTTGCAGATACTTCTTCATACTCCTAGTTGGAGAAAAAAGAGTTTCTTTGGATCTCAACACCAAAATTTTAAAGATAAACCAAATAACTCCGAAGGATTTTTTAATTTTTCGACCATCTCTTCTATTTACTGGGCGACTTTCGGCTCTTAGGCTGCTTTTAACGATTTATAGCTTATGTTGAAGCTGAAACTTCATCGGGAATTTAACACAAAAATTCAACATACTATGTTGCATAAAAATGACCTAAAGCAGAATAACCCCCGAAATATGTGATACTAGCAGACTTTTAAGCAAAGTGATGTTCACTTTGAAACATTTCGTTCATTTATGCAACCTGATATATTTGATTTTTTGTCAATTCAACTGCGAACTTTTAGGTTCAACATGAGCCTTAGATTTTGCTAGTTGGTTCAAAAAAAATATCACTGCAATACCGAGAAGTTAATTTTTCTGCGTTTTCACTTTTAATTTGATTCTTAAACGGTCCATAAAGTCGCAAATTTCTTTTCAGCTTCCCCAAAATCTAAGGATTTGGTACTCTTCTTTCGGCTTGGTATTGAGTTTGTGTCTTTAAATTGTGTGGTTCGTTAAGCCGAACTATTCTCCCAGTTTTAAATCAAAGAAAAAAATTTCTTAAATGAAATGTCTATATATAAATACGGTTTTTTTTATTTTAGCCCACGAAATGTTTTTAAACCGCAAAATGTTGTAGGTAGTTAGTTTGGAATTGCCCACAAATTTATTTTATTGGGTGAGCCATATTCGCACTCTACTACTTATTTCTTCTTTGACAAACCAGCCGTTCCTATATATTTCCACATGGAATAGTTACTCATTGGGTTTATCAGATTTGATCTTACTATGCATAAGACCGAGGACTTGCGTGCTTTTGCATGAGTAAACGTCTAGTAGTAGTACCGTGCTATGTTTTCGCATATATAAGTTAAACTTTTTTACTCAATTCGGGCTTTGCTTAAGTACGTGCTACTGATTACAAGCACTTGCTAAGTGTATTTCGACAAGTCAAGAATTAATATCTTGGAATTTCTTCTAATAATTCAAAAATTGTTACTTGAACCATGGAAGATATTATGAATTACACCAAAAAACAAAAACCGCGCGCGTTGTGCATGCGGAACTTCGGAAATCGGGAACTGGATGTGTACGATACCTTACACCTAAAAGCTGACCAAAAGGTAAGATTATTTTGATGATAATATTTCGGAAAATTGACCATTTGAACATTTTTTTGAAGAATATGTTAGTGTGGTGAATGAAGAAAATAAATATCAGCAATGATTGTTAATTTTATAGCAATAGGCGTTAAATATTTAATTAATTAAGTGAAATATGATTTAATGGGAGTGCCCTAGTCGTGCGGCCGCATATAAAAATTTTGCGACCTATAAAAGCCACACAGGCTCGGAAAACCAGTATAAAATATTTTTAGTTACACAGCTTAATTAATTTAAGGTTATTGCCTATAAAACTTCGACCCTTTTGGCGTTTAATAAATTGGTCGTCTTTAAATATTCAGCTTTCTAATAAATGGGGCAGATAATTTTTCTCGCGTTAACTCCACAAAAACTTGAAAATTACAAGGGTATAAATAGTATCATAGGGTTTCTATCTGTGAATTTGTGGCAGATTTAGTCGTCTAAACGAAAGCTGAATGAAGTTAACAATTTAATTTATTTATTTAAATTCTTAGTTTGGAAATCGCAAACTTTTTGCTACTAGAGAAAGGCAGCAATTTTTCTATATTTACAACCAGGAATGTTGCTATATTTACATGAAATATATTGCATTGCCTAAGCAAAGACGAATTAAATGTTTCAGTTAATAAAATTTTAACTCTTTTACTGAATTTCTTGCGTTTTTAGTCGTCTCTTATTTGGCTACAAACTTTGCCTTCCGGTCTCTTGAATTATTCATTATTTCGTTAAGTAATCTTTGTTTTCAATATACGTGCTGTTAAAACATCGAGTTTACTAACATCAAATCACAACAAGAACATTATACAGAATTTTATCAACATTTGCTTAATCACATGATGTACGTATTTTGTAAAAATATGATCTTATTGCCGAGCACCGGAAACAATGTGCGAGAATTGACCTATGTTAACAATGATAATAGGGATAGATATAAACGCGTAAATTTTTCGTCATTTTATAGTAGCAGCACTTTAGCGGTCGATAGAAAAGCCAATTTTAAGATGAAAATATCGGACAAACATATATTGAAAACGGCTTCATTTTTTAGATACAGGGTGGAAAAGTTAACATTTCATGTTTTTAAAATCATTCACGCAAATCTTAAGATACGGTAATAAAAATCCAATCATGTCCAAGTTTTTGCCAAATTTACAGAAAGCGCCACATGGCACTATTATTTAATTTTTAAATAATAATAACTTTTTTGTGCCTACCCGTATCAACCTGATTTTAAACTAAAATCATTTTTCGTTCATTTACGTAAGAAAGATATTTTTGTTTGAAGTCGCTAAAAGTCACCAATTTCGCGCTTTTTCCAAAAAACTTTTTAATTGCAATTTATCACAACAACAAAGTAAAAAACTTAAATTAAACAATTTTTGATTTCTAAAGTAAGCTTTCAATATAAAAACCGGTTTGCTGAAGGCAGAGTTCGCTTCAAGTTCAACGAACTTTCGTATTCTAAATAAATGATAAACTCTAATTTCTGGACACTTTTATTCGATTCAAAATTCACGAACTATTTTATTATTTATCTTTATCTCTAAATATTTTCCTAATTTTGAATATCGGTTCAATATTTATCCCGACTACGGTAAATTTATGATTTCAAAATTAAAAATTGTATCAAACTGATCTATCGAATTAAAAATAACAACTGTTTATACAGGCTGATCCTCAACTAATGTGATAAAATTCACTTGGATATTGTTTAGGTAAAAATATTTCATTTCAGCCTAATTTGAATTATCTGAAAGTTAATAGTTTCCGAGGTACAGGGCGTCAAAGTGTCAATAAAATTTTCGTTAATTTTTAATGTATTCCTGGGTTTTCAGTCAATTTTATTGTCACTAATTATGGTGTTATGTGATGAGCCCTGCGTTTCGTCCCGGGTCTACCTATTGGACTCGTCAGTAAGGCTTAGGTAGACCCTGCCTTATACGCCGGACATCGGTTATACGCGTTCGGACCTAAATGAACCGAGTCCACGTAGATCTGGTGCGGTGAGATGTTGGCAACTCGTGTTGCCGATGCTGCCACTCGTTCCATTCTGCTTTTTTTCCCAAGCATCTATGTTTATATATTCTTTTTCCTGACTGTACTTTAATTCATTCCAATGTATTCCTGGGTTTTCAGTCAATTTTATTGTCACTAATTATGGTGTTATGTGATGAGCCCTGCGTTTCGTCCTGGGTCTACCTATTGGACTCGTCAGTAAGGCTTGCTTTCACAGCCATACCTGGAGGATTTCTCGGTCTTTTAGGCCATACTGGAAATTAATTTGTTCCCGTCGTTTTGCAAGCACGAGTGCATCCTCGGAGGTGTTTCGCTCGGAAGGTTACACAGCACTAATGCTATTTCTTTGGTTTATTCTTTGTTGATGACTGAAGAAAAATCTTACTCAGTGTCACTGATTCCTTTCGATGATCAATTTGTTATTTGCCTATGGATCGCATTGGCTTCTATTATCACTTGAGTTAATACTACCCTATGAATTTTCAAGCCATATTAAAAAATTATCCACAGGCTTCTTAAGGTCACTCTACATCCAATTAGAGGAAAGTTCATGAGCTTAAAGTAATTAAAATTAATATATGTGTAAGACAAGTTGCGTGCTCGCCTTGCGTGCAAGACTTCAAAACGCATTTCTTAGAAAGTGTGTGTGATTTGGTGCTTTGGTACTGGTTTAAGCTAAGTGACCACCAGATTCTTAGAGATATTTTGCAATTAAGAGCGGCGTATTTTCGAAGCTAAATTAGCCATTGATTTTAGCCGCGAACATTTCCTTTAAAAACAAAAATATTTGGTTTGTCACTAGGTTTCCACACTCCCACGGTACAAAGGCACATTTTGCAATATGATCCTTACAGATGTTATAATTATTACAAATCCATACTTTATATATAAAAAATTTTACGACTAATATAAATACATGCAGTTACCACTAAGTAAGTATCCAACAAAGCTTTTAAGTTGGAGGAGTACATTGATATCCAAATCCCTGCAACTAATATAATGTAATGTAATATATTAGGTCGTGAATTCATTTCTATTGAGATTTTACGGGTCGTAAATAGAGAAATAGGATCGCTATTTTTCCCTGGAGGATTTTCACATTTTAAGCCTTGATGGCCGTGTCCTAATACAGCAAGAAGTAACATGGGATTAATAAAACAGTTTACTTTTTCATCTTATTTTAAGCGCGCCAGTAGTGCTTTGAACCATTTCCCAAAGACCAAAGTAGGTAATTCCTTAAAAAAAATGGACTCATCAAAAGAGGGAAATGTCACTAAACAGACGCCTTATACGGATAAGGGATTTTTCATAATATTCCGATAAATTCGCCTAAGCTGTATTTCTTTCCAATAAGTGATTTTCCAGATTCTTTTGCTTCCGTTCCTTCACGGATTAAGCGAATTTAACAGCAAGGATTTGAGCCCTTTAATTTAGGTGGTTGATTCGGTGAAAAATTCGGAGTTATTTGCGTGGAAAATCGGTGCAGTTCTTTCTGAATCTCATGGTTTGGAAAATATATTCCAGTAACTAGGTTTTCTGTTTCCGAACAGTTCCGATTTCTAAGCTAACACGCAGATAAAACGAGTTTAAATCCATTGCGGAATAATATCGGAGGTGTGTAAGAAGAAACTCTCATTGTATACTGTTGGTCATTTAAGTTCAGTAATTGTTGCTTGAGAAATTATGTAAAACATAAATGTAAAGCAGATATAAAATTTTGCATCTCACTTGAGTACGACATACTGTGTGTCGAAATGATCGTATTCGCAGCAGTTTATAAAAAGAAACATGCTTATTTTTATTTCACATTTCAGAATTTAAAAAAAGAATTGGGTTGTTTCTGCTTCGGACATCCGAGGGTTTCAAAAATATCGAACCCGTCGCGCTTGCTGCGGATTTTACAGTGCTCTCATTTGTATGAAATATAAATGTTGTTTACTGTCTCACTAGTTTCTCTAGGTTTTTCAATATTTTCAACTTAATTACCAAAATTGATCAATTTCTTCACGAGCCGATTAAGTAATTTAAATGTATTCGGAAACTTAACCGTAACTGTTCAAATTAAAAGGCATCTTCAAGGCCAGTTTGGACCCTATTAGCTTCCATCAGCTATGATTCGCATGAAAATAACGCTTCCGAAACCTGCACCTGCTGTAGCTGCTGACCGCTTAAATGATGCCGAACTTTTTCTTTTATTAATAATAAATGATAATTAAACATGTTGGATGGGAACATATTATAAATTTATTCAGTTTTGTACACGTTGTTCAAACTTCACGTAATCTGCACTAATTTTTATGCACATCTTGACAATTTTGGGTAATATTCATATTTATCATGACAACTGTTCTTCTATTCTTCATATTAAAATTGCCATATTTACAGGACGTGTCAATTCCAAAATTTGTGTTGATCATTAATCAAAAAAATTTGCAGCACTTAAATGATTTTTGAAAAAATTGGTTACTGTCGTCCAAGCAAAACATTTTCTGCTTTTTTTAAATAGAAAATCAATAAAATTTATTTTTCATTTCAACTAAATGTATAACGGCCTTTAGGTACCCCTACTGTAATTTTATTAAAATTTAGTGTTTTCCACAGCCATTACAACTGCTAGATGATGTGCAAATAATTCAACGCGATATAAATCTTGCAGATTTATAATTATTAACACAAACTTTTTGGAAAATGAATGTATCAAACATGTTCTTGCAAACTTTCAATCGAAAACTGAATGTCAAAAACCTTTTTATCGGGCTGCTTTTCTGTGGATAACGGTCCATTCTGTTTATTAAATTCGATCGTTATCTTTGTATGTCTTTATTTAGTCCTGTTATTTCATTAGACAACTTTAACAGTGTGTCTACGTAAGTTGGCAACATATGGGAAACTTTATTATTATTATTATATTAATACTTTTACGAAAAAAAAATATTTATAAAAAGTTCTGCATGTTCTGAAAACGACTATATAGTCATCAGATATTACGTTTTTTCAGTCGTGTAGGAGGTTTGTAAAAAAATGTGAATTTTTATGAAGAGTAAATCACCTTTAGTTTTTGCAAGATCGAAAATTGTCATTAATAAAAGTTGATCAGAACTATAAACTGCGTCAAACATTCAAGTAAATCCTGCTATTTGAAAGTTTTTTCTCTAATTTTGTCTACAATGCCAATGCAAATATATGTGTAGTTACGCAGACACCTTAAGAACAGGTTGCACCCATACAAGCCCCAATTTATTCATACGTTAAGACCAGGCGATCGTGATGGATGCATTGAATTACGCACTGATATCCAAGAAAAGTTAGAAAATAACCCATTTATTGGAAGACAAACAGAACAAAATTGGCGTTGATGGAGTGATTCTAATCCAAATTTTATAACCCAAACTAGGCACCAGCATTCAAGATGAATGTGTTTTGTGGAATTTACCGACACTAAAATAATTGGATCATGAATCTTTGCATGCGAACCTTTATTTACTCTTTTTAGAAGAGTTAGAAGATGTTCTTGAAAACGTTTGTCCTCCCTCAACGTCAACAAATACGGTTCCAACGGGATTGTGCCCTCTGCCACAGTAGGTTAGATGTAAGGAAATAGCTTGGAAATCGGTTTAAAGGAAGAGTTATACAGTATGTCGCACTTAAGATGGAAACACCCCTGTATTTTATTTATTTTTGGACGCAGGGTTTTGAGTTTCGGTACAGAGGTAGAACGTCATGAGCTTAATTGGGTAGGGTACCCATTTCTAACTTCAGATGGAAGCCCATCCTACTGCGACTTTGCGAATAGGGACAATTCGCTATATTTTGCGAAGCGTTAGAGATATCGGAAAAAGTTATTATAAAAAGTTGTTCAGGATGTTATTTTAACGGTAAATACCGAGTTTCAAGTCAGAAGTCAAATGTTGGCGTTTCCTAGAAAAAGTTTTCACTAAAGCAACGAAAAATCAACAATACATGATTTCTTCAACAAAATAAAAAAGAAATAGAAAATTTCAAGCGAAAAACTAGTATTTTCGAATGTGGTCTGCTTCAACTAGTCCACCTTCAAGCCTGATGCACTTTTCAATTCGTTTGCGATTGTTATTGTCTTATTCTCTCACATAGTTCTTCTCGAGTTTGAGGCCTTACTTTGTAAACCTTATTCTTTATAGTACCCCAGAAATAGAAAAGGGCTATTTCTGCCAATCCATCTTAATGGAAAGTATGGATTTAGCCATTATCCCGGAACAAGCCGGGTGTTATGAATAGGATGCAACCGTCTAATTGGAAAAGCTTTTCTTGTCGCACATTGATAGGCAGATCCTCGATAATATCCCATAATTCATTATTACAAAAATTAAGCAATCGCTCAGGATTTAAGGTAGTGTTGAAGAAAAACGGACCAATTATTCTGTCACTTAAAATTCCGCACCACACATTAACTTTTTGTGAATATTGGCTTTTGCAGTTAATAACCCAATGAGAATTTTCTGTAGACCAGTATCTGCAGTTTTGAGAAGATACTATCCTATTGGTAGTGAACGTAGTCTCATCCGTAAACATAATTTTTCTTAAAAAAGTCAAATTTTCTTGGGCCCAAAAGCAAAATTCTAAGCGTTTCAAGTTATCACCTTCTCTCAATGTGTGCAGAAATGTTGGCTTGAACGGCTATATTTTATGACGAACCAGGCATCTTCTAATTTTGTCTTTACTTTGCCAAAATTTGACTTTTGACTTGAAACTCGTCATTTACCGTTAAAATAACATCCTGAACACGTTTTTTTCAATTGCCCCTATTCGTAAAGTCGTAGTAGGCTGAGTTTTTATCTGAAGGTAGAATTGGGTACCCTAAACAATTAAGCTTATGACGTTCTACCTCTGTACCGAAACTGAAACCCGTACTTCTAAAAATAAATAAAATACAGGGGTGCTTCCATCTTAAGTGCGACACACTGTATATAGATTTGAAAATTGTTTTTGGCCATCTGGGGCTCCAGATTGGACTCGACTCGATTTTTGTTTTGAAGCTACCTAAAGCAAAAGTATTCTTCAAAGGCCATTTGGAAAGAATCATAACAGAATCGGTTCAGAGTATTACTCAGGGGTTATGGTTAGAAGAATATTGAAAAACTTTGTGATAGAACAATTTTCTGAAATGAGAATAAAATGGAATACGGCGGATATGTTGAGGTGAGGTAATGGTCGTTAAAATTATTACGTATGGAATTGTTACGGTATGTTTATCGCTGAAATGCATCGCTAAAATGTAACAAGGCAGATATTAACTAATTGAAAGGTCATCAGGCGTTGAATGTAAATAAGAGATTACTGTTTATTTTCAGTTATTTTGTTTCGTCAGAATTTGCTTTTTAGTTCCTGAACGGATCTAAAAGGTTATCATGTTTGTAATAAATAAAAAAGATAAATGTTCGGTATCGGAGGATAATTTGTAAAATATAGCTGCATCTTTTAATTCTAGATCACATGCTTTTTTATAATTCGCTCTATGTTTAACAATATTATTGCCGTCAATTTTTAACTTTTTCTAAAAGTGGCTGGAACAATATAACTTGTTTCTTGATTTATTGGTAATATTGGGTTGTACATTGTTTCTATTTCATACTCTCCGAAAGCGAGAAAGGGTAGTAGCATTAAGTTGATCATTTTCCTGCAATTAGAAATGTTTTCGATTAATATCTTTGGGATCTATGATTTTGGAAAGGTTTAATTTTATGTATGTAATTCAATTTTTAGACATTTTGTGTGTACTGCTAGGTCATCTTACGGTTTTGGTTTAGTTTTGCTAAGATATTTGCTTTATTAGCATTTCTTTTAAAATTTCACTCAAATCAAAAATGTTATCAGTTTGAAATTGATTGCTATTTCTTCGACATTTAATTGGTAATTTATGTTTCTCTTGATTGATATTATTGTAATTCAGTAGAAGTAGTAGCATTTTCTTTTAAAAATGGTCACTTCGTAGAGAGATAAGAGCTTCTTTGAGTGTTGAATGGAATCTCTCAATAGGACAATTTGAGTTTGGATATGGAGTTGTAAAGTGTAACTAATTTTGATATATTTTGCAAAGATCTTGAATTATAGTGCACTTGAATGTAGTTGTTATTCCTGTTGTAGTCTTCAAATGAAATCAAATCAAATTTGCAAATTTTATGGACAAAGCGAATAAAAACAATATACTACCAAATATAGCACACATAAAGACAATGAACAATGGTAAAAAACAAAAGAAGACGTAGCACGTACAATCACAATAACACAAGAGTCATCAAAACAGGTCAACAACCCATGCTTACAAGCGGTACAGATTAATACACAAATTAAGATAAAAAAAACAGGAGTGAGTGAAATCAAGTTGCACCCTAAACAATAACAAGGAACTAGTTTGTTGACCTTGTTTATGTTATTGCAAGCGGATCGTGATGATATCCATTTGGTAGATATATTAGTTGAGGTAAGTGACATTGGAGAACTTGAAATTTTCGCTTGCTGAACTTGAACCCAATTCGATTCAGTTCCGCTTGCAACATGTGGTTCCGTTCAATAAATAATAAACACAAATATGAACTTAGCAAATTGGAGTATGTAATTGGAGTAATACTCTTGTATGGAGTACCAAGATAAGATAAAAACTTAATGAGGTTTTGACATTTTTCGATTGAATTATCATTCAAATGCGATAGCAAATTTTGAAGATATGTCAATTACTGTTAGGGACTTTTGTGCAGACAGTGAATATACACATGTACGTTTAGATGTTTTCAAAATGTTTGCGTTCCGTTATAACATCTATAAAGTGGCCGCTAATATGATGATTTCGGTAATTACATCATGTGAAATTTATGATGTATTTATATCTATTTATTATTTCCTTTTGTTGGACTTTATTAGTGACCTCTTCTAATAATACATCGAAAATTACGAGCTTGTAGACATTGTTTTTGAAAGTTTCTTGTAATTTTCTGATTATTAATGGTTCCAGTTTTTGTTTGGAAAATGTACTGAGTAACTATCTGGAGGAAATTAATCTCTTAATAGTTTCTAAATGTCTTCTGTTGTTGTATTTTCAGTTGTGAACTTAATGATTCTTGTCTTTGTATCAAATAATGTCTTCATTATTGTGTAGCATTTTCTTTGGATGTCGGTTTGAACATTTCTTGATTTTTGAAAGTGTTTACGCTGCTATTTACATATGGTGCGCCTAAAATTTGATTTTTAATCGATGCATGAGTTGTGTCTGTTTTACTTTTTTTCAAGAGCTGTCTCAGTATTGTAACTGTTTTTACTTTTATCTTCGTGAATTGGTTGTTTGTTTTGAAAAGATGGCCTGAATTCAATGTCTAAAATAAAAAAAAAATATATCAGGCATTGAAAATTATTTTTATGTTCAATTTTCTTAGAATTTGGTGCTATTCCTTTAGGAGTAATGACATACCCCAGAAATTCTACAAATATTCGTAAAAATTCAGATGTGTCTAATATAGTTTTCATATTGAAAGATGTAAGTCTTTCCAAAACTAATTTGAAACAGTTCAAGTGTTCTTGCAGATTTGTTATAAAAATAAGGGGTTTCAAAAAAATATATATATTGGGGGGTTCACAATATCACATTAGAGACTCATGGAGCTTCTGCGAATTTATAAAAAAACAGAGGATACCTGAGAACCATCGCCTAATATCGCTTGATGTGGTATCGCTATACACAAACGTCCCGGTAGATTACTCAATACAGTGCATAAGAAATAAATGGTCTGAAATTAGGGAATATACATCATTGCCCGAAGGTGAATTTATTGGGGCGGTAGAGCTGTGCCTTAAGTCCACGTACTTCCGGTACGAGGACAATTTCTATTCGCAAATATATGGAGTAGCTATGGGGTCCCCCATAGCTGCAACAATTGCAAACCTTGTAATGGAAAGTCTGGAAGAAAAACTAATACCTGATTTGGACTTTAAATGTGGATTTTTTAAAAGATACGTGGATGACTGCATAATGTGCCTGCCAAGCCAAAGGGTTCAATACACACTAGATAAGTTTAATGCATTCCATGAAACCATTAAATTCACCATTGAGGAGGACAAAAGCGGGTCATTGAACTTTTTGGATGTGACGGTTGTGTATGACAATAATGGGGAAATAAAAACAAACTGGTACACAAAGGATGTGTGGTCTGGTAGATACTTGAATTACCAATCATATGCACCTATACAATATAAAAAAAGTGTAGTAACAGCTCTTACTGATAGAGCGATAAAATTAGCACATTGTAGATACAGACAAAAAAATATTGAAAAAATAAAAAAGGTGCTAATAATGAACAACTATCCCAAAGAATTCTTCGAACCAATTATAAAACAAAGAATCAATAAAATATACAATGCAAATAAATGGAACAACATAAATAATATAAAAAAGAAAAAAGAGGGTGAAATCAAGTATGTATCATTACCGCACATACCAGAAATTAACACAAAAATAAAAAATGTTTTAAGACCGCATAATATTACTATAGCGGAAAAACTAAAAACAACTTAGCAAAAGAGTGTTTTACAAAATTTAAGCCTAGAAGCGATAAGTTGGACACACCTAACGTAATATACAAGATTGACTGTTTGGACTGTGACAACACATACATAGGACAAACAGGGCAATATTTAAAGAAAAGGATATACGAACATAAGTATAGCTTAAGAAAGGTTAACGAAAATGCAACAGCATTAGCACAACATGCACAACAAAAGTTGCATGAGTTTGATTTCGATAACACACAAATATTGATCAATGAAGACAACTATAATAAGAGAAGAATCCATGAAATGATACAAATTAAGAAACATCAGAATGCAATAAACTGCAGATCAGATACAGACAATCTTAGCTCTGTGTATCATCCTCTAATTAGATGATCGCATGCATGAATTGAATGGACCTGGTAAATAAAAATTAAACAGCAGATATTGAGGAATTACAGAGCAATTCCAAGAATGCAAAGAAAAGGCGAAATATAAATAGATTTTTCGGGCAGTCGCTCGATATCGAATAAAATAGGTAATTCAATATCCAACCAAATGTAAAGGAAGAAACATCTAAACATGTAAGTCAAATTTAGATCTCTAAACAATAGATTCTAGTCTTTTCCCGAACATGTTTATCCCGACTCATCACCTGAGAACCAAGGTCCCAAATTGTACTTTTTAATATGTGTGTGATTTGAATTTTAATATGTTAATTTTGTGAAAGTTTTTTTAATTGAATTGATAATAAGTGTGGAATGTATATTTTAGACAAACTGATGATGGTGGATAAAGACACCGAAACGTATTTGTAACATTTTAAATAATAAACAATAAAATTGACTGAAACCCAGGAATACATTGGAATGTATAAAAATAAGGCCATAAAAAATAAGGCATAAAAATAAGGACATATAGACCAGATTTTTATATTATATTATATTTATATTAGATTATATACACATATTTTTAATACATTATCACTAAATCGTTTTGAAATAACTTTGCGTAAAACTAACAATCAAATGTTGTACCATTTTCCAGCCCTTTCTGTTTCGTTGTTTTCCTTTCAAATGATTGCCTCCAAACTTCTTTTTTATTTATACTTTTGCCAACGAAATTCAGAAAACACCCTTAAACTACGTTCAGTGCGTACTGAAATATAGGGTAAAACATGGAGAGATGACGCACGTTATGGAAAACGCGCCAAACGTCTGCTTTTTAAAGACTGAACGTGATCCTAAAATCATAAATAACTCTTTAGGCATTAAACTTTTATTGCATAACATCAACAGAATTATAAACTCAAACATTTCAAACCTCAATCTGTGTCTTACCTTGATCGATAGATGTTTATTTGAAGCTTTGTTTAAAAAGTCCTCTGTGTTCTCCCTGGATATACGTTCCCAAGAAATACGTTGGATTTCTGGGACCTAAAGCCCATATTTTGTCCTTTCCAGGAAGGCTAGCAATTTTCCATGTTTGGAAAAATCAATTTTTTCCGCAAATAGTAGCATCGTTCTTATGATGCATTGCTCACAAAATGGACGGCTTTTTCTGTTTGGCTTGTTCTCCAAAATATGCTAACATTGCATTTTCGGAGCTGAAATTCTTCACCCTTTTGCTTCACACCACTTCCTATGACTCAATGGCTTTTAGATAACGAAGTTTACTTTTTTTCTGGCACCAAGCCATGTGCGCCAGCGTCAGCAGCATGTCGTATTTTCGGCGGGGTACAATCTAATACTAATTCCTCATCGGAGGAACATTTTTTTTTCGCGAACTTAAAATCGCATCTTAATTTGTCCACCACCTGCTTCTTAATTTATCATTAAATTGAAATGAGGTATGTCCAGAACGTACGAAGCCGAGTTTATTCATTATGGTCGAAATATGGTGGTTGTAAATAAAATAGTATAGAAACCTCGGTAAGAAGTTTCATTCCTGTCTGGAGTAATCTCTCGACAGTAATGAAACACTTCCCACCTCGGTGTGTAATATTCTATTCGTGTTATGATACCCGCGACTGACAATTTTATATATATGATAACAAAAAAGCTTTCGCTTAATAATTCTTCTTAAGATTTAAGTTCGGCGGCAGAAAACAACAACTCACATAGTCCGATTTGGTCGAATTTATTACTATAATAGCCATTTGATATTGTAATTTTTAAATGACACATACAAATTTTCGATAACATTTTTACTGTTTGACTCTTATTTGAGGCAATTTTAATTCATAAATTTCAATTCCACAAACACTCGGCAGCAAGTTTCCGCTGCCGGATCCCATTGCGGTTATTTATAAACAGCGTCGATAAAGCGCAGTTACGTTGTCATGCATAATGCAACAGAGTTTTGCCTTTTCTTTCATATTTTTCTCTGGATTCGAGTAGACACTTTCCATAATGTGTTTACAACTGTTCCCTTTTCTATTCTATTCTTCCCTCCGACAATTTAATATTTTTATGTAAACAATCGGTATAAATTGCGCGCCAAAAGATAACAACTCACCTGTATGTGGCTTTGGAGTATGTTTTACTATATCTCGGCCGGATTTAGCTGCCTTAGAGGCTTTAGAGCATACATCGAGCACCTGCTTCTACAAATTTAATGTGAATTAATGTAAATGTGTAGCTCATATCTTTTCACAAATTACGATGCAATGCAGGACAAGGTGCAGCCAAAGTACATAATTCGTTTCGGTTAGTTAAAGTAACTTTATTATGGTTTTAAATTTTAAAGTTTCTAGGAAACAAAAGAACAAGAAATATAGAGGCGTATAAACTCAAGACTAGATAGGTGGTGCAATTTTATTTAATTTTGATTTTGGGCATATACATATTGTGATACTCAATGTTCTTTTGTATGTTCTATTGGAGGACATGTACAGATTGGTATATGTCATATCAACGCTTGGTAGTACATGTATGCTCAGTTAACAAGATTTCACTGAATCAATCTTCTGACTCTATTGATCTCATTGACTTCTTATTCAAAGTTGTACCTTTTCAAATAAAATAACGTTTATGTATTCATGCACTCTGATCATTGTGTCAGTTTATAGTGCGTTTGTATATCATATATGGAATTTAAAACGTTTAACTTCCATAATGGGTGTAATATTTTTACTTAGAAGGGTTTCATTATCTACTAAATATCTGTATTAAGAAAATATCAATAAAGTCTTTTAAGATGATTATTTACTTAATATTAATAAATCATTATTAATATATAAGATACTGATAGCTCCTCAAATGTTTATAGTGTAACATCCGCAAGATTCAATACTGCTTCAAGTTGTGAATATTCTTTCCAAAGGTTATCATTGCTGAGTAAAACATATTAAAAATGTTGACGCTTTTCAACCCTCCAGAAAGCAAATGCTTTTCGAAATTACTGCACGCGGAATGAAAAGTCAAATTTAGAATGTACCGAATGTGTCAGAGTAACCATTCCAGACTTTAAGTTTTGTAGACGAGCCACAAACGAATAACTTTTGGTGATAAACCCACGTCCAGAAACGCTAAATTACCATGGCGATACTTGTTAGATCACCGACAAGAAAGATTAATTAATATTATTTTACATATTTAGTGTCTGTCCTTTTGTTTAATGGTTGTTGTAATCTTAGTCATGGTTGAAATTACGAATGCTCAGTTTATCGAAGCCAACAATCGTGGCAGAACTGGCCAACGGATTTATGCAGATCGTCCAAATCGCCATCATCCCTATCATACCTTTTAAGCGGTAATTGAAGAGGGGCAACGTGAATCAGGCATATTTAGAATTAGCTGACGAGTTAGAGGCATACACATCCAAAACGCTTTAAAAAAAATTGCTTTATGTGGAAAATAATCCTAGAATGAGTATAATCCAGAGCGACTTGGCTAGCTATTAGTAAACTTTTGAAGGAGAGGTCGTTAAACATGTCCCGGCACATATCATTTCAACATGACTAAACATGACCGCAGTTTTCCGGTTATGTTAAAGCCCATCTCAATCCAACAATTAAAAAAATATTTTTATGTCTCCGAGGTGGTCCGGTTGCGTGGCCTGCAGGATCACCGGCTTTGAACCCAATGGACTTTTCTGTGTGGGGTCATAAAAAATGTATATGAAATCTCAGTTTATATGGAGGAACCATTCATTTGCTCGCAGGATAATCAGGACAATTTTGTATTTTCGTCAGAGCAAACCAAAATATGAGCAAAAAGTAGTTGTTAACAATAAATTAAGTTATGTCTGTTTACAACTATTTTTCTCTACGACTACTTCCCAAAAGGACAATAAAAACACAGGAACCGTAACACAAAATTGTTTTTTTTGAATGATGCGCGCTAAAATCGGAATACACAGTAAGTACTGTCCTATTTTGCGCACACCTACCAAAAAAGATTTCCTATCCAATCAAAATAAAATTCATATTTCCAAGACAATTGAAGAATGGGTGAACCGCGTATGAGTAGTCAACAAAAGTCAATCCATACAACATATCTCGATCATCGAATAACTTGTAAGGAAATAGTGTGTTTGGAGTAAGTGTGATGCTCTAATTTCAAAATAAATTTAAACTTTTAATTTGATTATATATTTTTTTCTTTCAATGTGTTTTGCTTTATAAATTAAATAATACAATTGGTTCATAAACTAGTTTCTGTTTCCTAACGGTTGTAAAAAAAATATTGTAAACACATTTCCACACGTGAATATGCTTAAAGAACATTGTTACACACTTGTTAGGTAAAAGTCGATGGCGTGTTTGAAAGCATTCGTATACCACAGCAAGACATTGGTTCATCATCCAAAGGAATTACATTCTGGATTTCCCACAAAACAGAGAATTTTGCAACGGGTACTCTGAAACTCTATACAGGGTGATTCAAAAGTGGGGTCATTCCTCTGGGGGTGTTGGCTGGGAGTACAGAAAAAATAGTAAAGAAATTAATTCTTATCAAAAACTAAGATATTTGTCAAAAACTAGATCAGAATTACGGCAACGATGCTTTTCAAGGTAATCTGCCTAATTAACATTACTTAAACATCTGTTACTTCTTAATTATTGAAAATTGTAGTAACCATGGATATACACAAAACAAAGAAAGAGAAAGCAATAGAAATATTTGAGGTTAGGATAACTGTGCCAATTTGCCGTCAGTGCTGCCAGCCTTTTTGGGGCAGATATATCTAAACTCGCCTCAAATGTAAACAAACATCTCCTGTGTAAGGTTATGTATCAATGATTAATATTATTCATATAAAATACAATTAAGTTGTTAAATCACAAGAGGTTGACGAAGTTCTGCCCGTTTAACTCCAGAGATGTTTGTTCCCCAAACACTTTATTGTGCACTCTTCGTCGCAGTCTGGGATCACCTTTTGATCAGCTTCTCGTATTCGGTTAATTAACTCCTGCTCAATTTGTACCGGTGTTCGGAAGATCAGAAAGTTAATGTGTCCTTGTGTCCTGTGTATCTTACATACATGGTAGGAATGTCGCCCTTTCTCTGGGGAGTTATAGGGACAATTATCCGGTGCCTGGAAAAGTGTCAGTGGTTGTGCAATGCTCCGAGCACTCCTGGAAGGCTCTGCGGCAATTATCTCCAATACCTGTGCCTCTGTGTCTGGAACCCGAGCACCTCTAGATCGTCCACAATCTGTGTCAATTCCTGGAGCCAATCGTCCAGTGTCTCTAGCCCTTTGCTGGTGTAAGGTTTTACACCTTTTGCTATGTTAGTGTGGCATTTTCCAATAACTAATCACATTTCCGCTAATTCGATGTTGGTTTACATTTTGTGAAAGGAGCTTCAAAGTAAATCACAGATTGACAAATGCCTGTTATTATTGACAAAGGTTATCTACCTGTAACTATCTGTTAATGATAAAAAACATCATTGCGGCTTTGACTTTTCATCAAAAAATTCTAGAAGAGGTCTTTGTGGGAAGTTATCCCCTATAACCCCTTAAAAGGAATGACGCTACCTTTGAATCACCCTGTATATACAACATATTGTGTTCGTTATTAATAAATGTACAATAACATCTAATTTGCAAGTAAAATTTGCATATTTTGTAAAATGCAATTTAAGAAAATAATGAAACTTACTCTGAGACGTTAAGAATTCAATGGTAACTTGGAGAGAGCAAACGTATGATTTGGTACATTGCCCCATAATAAACTCAAAAAATAAAAATAGGCTCTTGCATCACTGATCTTCCGGGAACTGATAAATGGGCTAAATAAAAGAGACCAGTAAAAAACTTATACGGGGTGTCAATTTGAAAACTTCCCATCCTTGATATCTTTCGTGCAGTTAGAAATATGAAAAATCCGAAAGACACGTCGATTTTATTTGTAAGGGGGACACTTTAAATAAGTATTTTTAGTCTTCATGTTTCAACCCCCTACTAGGGGTAGAATCACCCTTAGAATCTTAAATGGGAATAGGGGTCAAGTGGCAGAGTTTTAAAAGGCCTTCAATTCTCTTTTCAGCGGTATAATACTATAATGCTTTGTGTCCAGAGGTTTCCCGCTAATCGCGTTTCAAAGTTGCAGAAACAATTAAAGTTTCCTGCATTGCGATGTTGCTATCCAGGTTAGCGTTTACACAAAAATTATCGCATTGGCTCTCCTTGTAGTACAAATGATTAGAAGAGTAGGTTAAAATCGTTGATTAACAGAAAGAAAATCTAGTTTAAACAATTGATATCTTATTTATTGATTATTTTACTTCGACAAAAATAACTTTTTATTTGCGGAAGAGAAATTCCTACATTAAAACACATGGGATCTATTACGCACTATCTTATCAGTTGTTCAAAATGTTGTCCATTTTCCTGTAAAAAATAATAAAGTCTGTTTTCGAACTCTTCCCTAACATTTCGGAAAACTTCAGCGGGAATTGACCGACATTCTGCTGCAATTCGCCTTTTAAGATCATCAATATCAGCAGGTTGTGTCTTATAAACAATGGACTTTAGATGTCCCCAAAGAAAGAAGTCTAAGGGTGTTAAATCAGGTGATCTTGGAGGCCAATCGATCTATTCGGGAATCTCTCGTTTAACCACTGTCGGACCGGAGGAAAATAATGAGGTGGAGCATCGTCATAGTCATCGTCATAGATTTCTTGAAGTAACTGCATTTTGTATCGATGGAGTTTATGCATTTTGAGAGATTTTCTTACAGTCTCTAAGTGTGATATTCCTGTCTGTTCTGTTACTATCCGCAAAGAGTTGGTGGGGTCTGCAGCAAATAATACCAAAACCTCACTTTGAGTTCCTTCATTCATCACTCATAGGTTGTTTCTTTTGCTGTTACTCACCGAACCACTTTCGGAGAACTTTTTTATCAAATTCAGTAGATATCTGTGACGTACTTCCGATGATTCCGATTTCTTTCATTGAAAACTAATGCCGTATTTCGTCCGCACTCTCCATACATGAAAATAATTTCAGGTCTTTCTTGAAGACAATAAACGATTCTCACACTTTATGCACTTAATAAAAGTTCTCACTGAGAACCAAGCCAAAGAAGCAAAAGGCAATTAACAATAATATTCCTATTTTGGCTACATCTTTTAAATTTTCTGACCATGTTTTTTGGTAAAAAAAAGCAACGGAGCTTTAGAATTTCTTGATAGAATTTAAAGGCTTTTGTGGAATTTCAGCGATAAGATATCGAATGAACGCAAATTAACGAGGTTTTCGTAGTACCATCGAAATGTTATTTACAAATTTTCAAATTAAGTTTGAAATGGTGCCAAGAGAGAGAATGGAAGGCCCTTTAAAACGATGTGCCACTTGACCCCCATTCCCATTAAAGATTCTAAGTGTGACATCTACCCCTCCTATGAGGTTGAAACAAGAAGGCTAAACATATCAAATTAAAGTGTCCTACTTACAAATAAAATTGACGTGCCTTTCGGAGTTTTAATATTTTTAACTATAGAAGAGATATTAAAGGTGGGCAGTTTTCAAATTGACACCCCGTATATCTTTTGTTTATCTTTTAACAGTAATGAACCCTGAGTCGATGAGAATGGTAAATATTCACAGAACATTTCCATTGTGGAGTCAGCAATAAAGAACATATTAATGTAAGTTAACAGACTGCAGTCATATCCCAATAAATATAAAGTTGTGGCAAACAAAGATAAAAGTTTAAAAATCAATGAGATTTAGCAAACATGCTAGTGCAGGAGAGTTCGAGAATTCAGCAAATATATTGCACAAACTTGCAATAGATCGGGAAATAACAAACCATGAAAATCCGCTTCAAATGGCATTACGCGAATCTAGCAAACATCAGAGCAGTTCCCAACTTAACTTGAAACATGTCAATAACAATGTTATATATTATTAAAACAGGATGTAGCTTAAATGTGGAATAGTAAAGTTTGCAGATTTATTAATTTATTTTTTATTTACTGTCTATATGTATTTGAGCAACTCGCTTTGTAATAGAAAGTTGCAAAATATATTAAACTAGTTCACATGACAGCCAACTTTTAATATAATTATGCAGTTTAATGAAACGTGGATAAATTTCACTTTTCATTAATAAGTGAATTTGCAATTGCTCTTTGAACAGAGACGCGCATGAAAGTCTTAACTTTTTAATGCATTATTCGAGAACGAATATTTATTCGAAAGGAAGAGAAGTTACTTAAGAGCAATGTAGCATTAGATTTCCATTATCTATGGATGAACAGTCAATTGTTTTCTGCACAATTCAAATTAAAATTAAGGTGCATCTTGTCCATTTTGGAATCAGTATACATTATAAACAATCTTGATTTCCACGGCACAAGGCTATCTACCACGCGGTCGTTCAGCCCATGTCATTAAGTAAGGTTTGGCTAAGTGAATATTTACAATGTGCAAAATAAATCCTAAATACTAAAGTATTCTAAAAGGGTGCCAGGAAGGAAATCGAAATCGGGATTGTCTGTTAATCTTGTTGGGCAAAAGTAGGTTTGGTATAGTCCAGTGACTTGGATTGACCTTCCACTTTACCTGGACTTACGACGACTCTTTCAGCTATTCTAATCAATTGTGCGTGTTCGAATAGAAGTTCTTTCGATGGATTGCACCTTGGGTTCTCAAGGTGCAATATTTTTGTTATCTTAGTGCTAGCTGTTCTCTTTTCTGTATGTATTGGTCAGTTTTCTCGATTGTCTTTAGTCTTATAATCTTTGCTTAGTCTAGCGGTATTCTACAACCATATTTGTAAATTTTTGTCGCAGTTCTGTTACTTAGACTTTTTCCTATGTATTTAAGAAATCTGAAATGTTCGGTCTACTTTTTTTAGTTTTTTGTTGATTGTTGTCCACTAGTATTTTATGTCGTTTTTCCGGTTTAGTTGTGTGACTGTCTTCCATTATTGTTGCTGAGTGTTTTCTAGTTAGTTGATAAAATTAGATTTTTGCTGGAATTTGGAGTTAGACTCCATTTATAAAACCATGATATTGTGATTCACAGTTTCTGAAGCTTTTCTGCCCCTTCTGCAGCAGTTTTATTGTTCGTTATAAATGCAGTATCGTCCGCATATTTGACATGGAATATGTTTTGTTAATTGGAGTTTCTCTCATAAATTATTGTTGTATATTTCATGCCCTATTTCAGGAGTGAAGAAAAATGTTTATATGTTGTCAATGCACACTTCATATTATCTGTTTTCAAGTAAGATTCTTATAATGTGTAGGTACGTATTATGTTGAGGTCTGCAAAGTGTAAATAATATTCTTTTAGGATAAATGTACATGACACAATCCATAAATAAACTGACTGTTTTCTTGCCGTTTAAATGCATTGTTTATTATTAGGTCGTAATTTCTGGGTGAATGTTCATGAACACTTTACTTTGGATAGATCTATATGGTTGAAATAGATTTATTTTTCCAAACTTTTTGTAGGGTTTTGTGATTCAAAATACTTTCTCAAAAAGCAAAAACGAATTTTTACGTCTTTATTACGAACTGATAAAAGTACTTCCATTTCACAATAAAGAACGAAGTAAGTACCTATCACCAGTAAGAAAAAATTCCAATTAGAAGAGAAAATCAATTTCAAAAAGTTACCGTAACATTTGGATATCAATTCCGCTAACTTTATCAAAAGATAATTATCAAGAATATCTTAATAAATTATTGTACAAAGCTGAGTGAATACAAATATGTAAAAATGCGCTAGTCCTTAAATTTTAACTATCAAGCCCCACTTTGCAATCTGTTAGTTTTCTCCCAAAAGAACGCACTTCTACTACATTATATAATTAAACATTTGGAACCTTTTCCAAAAACATTAGACCTTCTCATATTGATGGACTTCGTATCTTTAGCTACTCATGTGTTTCTCGAATAAAATTTAAAAAATATTAACTATTCTACTTATCTTAGTTGGAAACTTATAGATTTATAATAATAACATGTTCACTTGCAGGAGCAACGTTTAATAAAAGTATCAGACATTTCGCTAGTCCAACAAGAAAGTGTGACCTTAACAAGTCAGACTGTTTTTACACGTGTTCAACAACCCACACCCTTATCTTCTGGCTTGAATCTGCTGAATTTTGAGCTCAAACATGAACTGCACATATATCATGACCAACGGAACAGAAAGGACAAAACGTTATACACAAACAACAGAACAAATGCACTAAGACTAATAACACGAATAAGACACCCCCAAAACCCACTACACAACCCCCCACCCACTACTATACGAACGCAAAACATGACCAAGATCTCGGAAAGACTCATACAGCTACAGACAAAATGGACAAACAACCCTACAACTGGACCTACTGAATCCCTTTGTCTACAAGACCAACCAGACAATCCCGCTTTCGTTCCCTACATTAACGCTACTCGAACACTACAAACGCAACTTACTAGTGGACAATAAAATAATCTCTTCTGTCACTGAAATTTTATTTAATAATATCGTTAACCTAGAATAAGATAATTTTCATATTTGTTTTTTATTTAGATTAGACTACATGTATTAAACAAGGGCAGAAAGACCGATAGGTCGATAGCCTTTTTTAGAAATAAAGATGTTTACTACTACTCATTCAATGATTTGGACCGACTTTATGGAACTTTCTTGCACTTTCCACTTTGTATTGCCCTTATTTATAACTTATGTTTTATGAAGGGGAACATTTGAAATTGATTCCTTAAGGAAACATTTGAAAATTGCTCAGAAATAATCGGGCGATAATAAAAATTACAAAAACAGAAACTCACAAATAAAACTTCAAGATTTACCGGAGCTTCAATCCGACATTCACAACAATCGGTTAATTATTGTATTTTGCGTGTTTGGATAGTTATGATATAGTTTTTTATTATTAAGCGCTCACAAATTTTCACCTGATAATGAGTATCAAAAAACATTATTTTGGAGAACTCAGATTCTATTAACTTTTGTATGTATTTCACTTTCCATTTTTCAGCGCTAATGTGCTCAACACTGGAGTAATAACTTTAAGCAATTGAAAAACAGAACATTTCTTGCCAACATGAATGTTCGTCTTTGTCAACGTACGCAAAGTATACGTCTTCCACTTAAGGAAGGATTAATTGGGAAGGATCGAAAAACTCCAACACAAATAAAAGTAAACAAGAACCTTTGAACTTCTCTATTTTTAGCCAATTTTGTTTTATGCTGAGCAGCATTCTGGAAACGCAAATACCTTTGGGAAATTGAAAGAAAACGCAATTTGTCTGTTTTTGCGATATTTATATTTATTTATTTGTAATATTCAAAGTATTTATTATTTAATATTTATAAATAATCCATTTCCAGGCTGGGCCCTGTTCGAACCAAGTATGCCTGGGCAGTGTTCTGGGACAGCAAGGCAAGAATGAACAGTTGAGGACCCCGAAAGAGATTCTGCGGCAAGCCAAAGAGTTTTTGGACCAATATTTTACATCAATAAGAAGGTAAGTTTTTCTCGGTAGTCCTTCAGTATTATTTTCTCAGGATTCTGCTGAGACACTGACTAATTATTAATTCCGAACTTTTTTAACAAGTAGAATTTTTGTAATTAGTGCTTTTCAAATGTTTTCCCTGAGTAAACAAGATAAAAAAAGTCCACAAGCGTTTAACTCGGCATTATAAAATCGACATTCAGCAACACGAGTTTTTGCTTCCCTTGCTAAATACTTTAAAACCTGTTGCTACATCGCATCAATCACTCAATCAACCGGCTTAAGTGCTTAAGCGCTTAAAGGATAATCTGGAATGAAAATTTTGCACTTTAGCTCAGAAGCAACGAATCAATTATTTGATTTCAGTCTGCAGTTAAAAGGTTAAACATTTATTTTAGGAATTAGATGGAAAATATTTTGCATCTGACAATTACACGTATTGATACAATTGACTACTTTATTAAATAGATAATAAGGGAAAGTTATAACTAAAGTTTCCCAGATAGGTAGATAGTAATTTTTCATCTTTTTTACCACTGAACGTTACACTAAAAATAATTGTTTTGAAATTATTTTTAGAGAAAATTTATATGCTTTTAACTTCAAACTTTCACTCGACACACAGTCTCGAGCTTAGCTTATGCAAATTAATCAATTTTTGTTTAGTGGAAAAAAATTTTCGCCGCTAAACATTACGTTATCCTTATTTTACAGAAATGATGAAATCGGTTGAGCCATATTGTTGCTACAATCGATTAGAACTGGAATTTAATTTATTAAGCACAAATATTAACAAATTATTTTGTAATGTAAATAGAATTAAGTAAAACAGCACAGAAAAACAGCTCCTTTGCACCGAAGAAATTAAAATTGAAATAAACATCATATCAACTAATTTTTTACCTTAAATTGTCTACAACAAAGTTGATATTTATAAGTAAATCGGGAACAGTTAAAATTATAGGCATTGTCGATAATTATATCGTCTTGATATGTGATATCCAAAAGCGAAAGCATAATCCTTTCATATTGATATTGCTTTTTATATGCTGGCAATGATAGTAAGAACTACTATTTTAACCGTCTTTTTAAATAGTGAAGTTACCAATTAAAATACTTACCAATTGGTAAGTACTTTTAATTAAAAATTATTTCCATCCACAGCTGCAAGATCGAATATTCTCAATTTTTATAGCAATTCGTGCCCTTGCAAACGATCAGGCTTTTTGTAACGACTCTAAATTCATTTGATTTATATGGTTTGAACTGGACTTTTTGACATAACTTTTGAGAATAAAACACGAAGACGGGTTCAATGGGATTATTTGTGACATATCAGAAGACGGGAAATAACAATATTCCTTTCTATTTTAAATTCATTATTGGAGTGATTTCCTTCAGCTGCCATTTAAGAAGAAATGCGGCATTTTATGACGAAAAAGCCGTCACATATTTGTCTGTATTTGTAAATTTTATAGGTTTCAAGTAATCAGATGTTGATATCTCAAATTTAAGAGTAGTAGTAGTAAACATCTTTATTTCTAAAAAAGGCTATCGACCTATCGGTCTTTCTGCCCTTGTTTAATACATGTAGTCTTAATCTAGATAAAAAAAAACAAAGATGAAATTCTCTTATTCTAGGTTAATAATCTTTTAAATAAACTTTCCAATTCTAATGACAAGAAAAAATTATTTTATTGTCCAGTAGTCAGTTGCGTTTGTAAGTGTTAAGGATTGTCTGGTTGGTCTTGTAAGACAAAGGGGATTCAGTATGGTCCTGTTGTAGGGGTTGTTTGTCCATTTGTCTGTAGGTGTATGAGTCTTTCCGAAATCGTTGTCCTGTTTGTCGCGTTCGTATAGTAGTTGGGTGGAGGGGTTGTGTAGTGGGTTTTGGGGGTGTCTTATTCGTGTTATTAGTCTTAGTGCAATTTGCTCTGTTGTTTGTATATAACGTTTTGTCCTTTCTGTTCCGTTGGTCATGAGTACATGTCCATAGTCTAGCAAGGGTCTACAAATAGCTTTATATATTTTGGTGGCGGTGTTTGTGCTAATTCCTCTGTCTTTGTAGGTTAGTTATCGGAAGTGTTTTGTTCTCTTTATTGTTCTGCCCTGATGTTTCGTATGTGTTTCGTGAATTTTAGTTTGTGGTCAATTGTGATTCCAAGGTATTTTACGTCGTTTTTTGGTTGTGTCGTTTGGCCGTCTGCAGTTATTGTAGGGGAGTCAGCGTTGAGTCTGTGGTTTGTGATCAGAAGTTGGTTTTTTTGACGCGTTTGGTGTTAGTCTCCATTTGTAAAATCATGTCATTGTGTTGTTTGTTAGTGTTTGGAGTCTTTGAGCTGCTCTCTCAGTAGTTTTGTCATGTACAATAAGTGCCGTGTCGTCTGCGTATTGTAATATGTATGCCGATCTGTCGATTTGATTTTTGTCTGGTAAGTTGTAATTGTATATGTCATGGCAGTATATATTGTAGAGAAACGGTGAGAGCGGGGATCCTTCGAGGGAGGCCTTGTTCAGAGGATCAAATTTAAGAATTTATCAAAAATATGTTTTTTCGACAAAACCTGAAATAAAATCTGGAGGGTGAAATAGATTTAAGAAAGCAGTTAAACCTGCGCTAATCAACGTTAAGAATGGAAAGCTTTTATACGGCATTTGCTCCTATAGTCAAAGAAATGCACCGAAATGAGCAGGAAAGTGGAAAGTGTAAAGCAACTATATTTGTACTTATTATAGCAGAGTTCAGTAACTTTGATTTTTACAGAAAAGTTCTACAGAAAATAGCCAAAAGGCGAAAACATTTTATGAATAAAATGTTGCAAAAAGTCTACGTTTTTAAAATAAAAAAAAATAATAAAACGAAATTTGTTCATGGCTTTTCAAGTGGAGTTCTATGAGAGGAGGAGAATAAATTCATTTCCAACAGTTTGTTTTAGGGAATTCTTTAGGGTCAAAATAAGTGGAAGCCAACTCAGACATAAAGTACAATATAGTTACATTGCAACATAGAGGTAACAGTATAAAATCCGGCCAGGTTCTGGAAATTTTATTTAGAAAAAGGACTAAATTGAAACACAATTATGAAACTTGGACTTTTTATAGAGAATCTTTAACTATACTTTGGTTAAATCAACCACAAATGCAAGTAATAAAAACTGAACAAATTCATTGAAGTAACTCAAATGTAGATCTTTTTTAATTACACGGCGTTTTATTTTGATACATTGACTCACTTTTTTAGATATCAATTGTAAATATAAAATCAAAAACTTTTTGAGTCAATTGTTTTGAAAAAATCTCAACATGATGTGTATTGGCTCTGTCCTTGATACTTTCGAATTCAGCTGCAAAGTTTCGTTAAACCCAACTATATCGAAATTTAATATCGAGCTAAAATTAAAAATAAATCTAAATACATTAACTAAACTTGGAGAAAGTTTAAATTATAGAGCATGGAAATTTTAATAATAGTTACTGACAAAGCAGCTATCTGGAGCGCTCGCATTGTTTCGGTCTTATTATCTAAAAAAACCAACGGATTTTCAAGATTTTACATAAAAGAGAAACTGAGGAATTTCACGCCATCGGCGTATTATTTAGCTAAATTTAGTTTCCAAGGTAGAGAAGTATCGGCCATTGTTCACAGTTTTGGAACTTTTGCTAGTAGTAATGTTTTAAAGTTTGCTCTAGCTGATAAATGCAGAGATATTTTCTCTTAGAAAGTTCTGTTTAGGACGAATTACAATGAAAGAAAATTTTTATTTGTGAACAAACTAATGTAGGATAGAAAGTATAGCGGATATTTTTACCATTTATGGAAAAAATTGTATGAGTATGATTTTCAGATGAACAATTAAATACATTATCACTATTCAGTACAGATGGTCCAGAGCTGAGTTTTTTATTTAAAGGCATGTTTATCAAATTTTCTCAATGTCGAATTTAGTTGATTTATTATTTTGTGCATTTTGGCAGTTCAACCCCAGCCAAATAGCTTTCGGCTTAAGCATGAACAACAGTCACAGCTAATTGTGTTTTCTGGATACACAAATCAGTGTTTCCCGATAACCAATTTTCACAGTATTTTGACAAGACTCCAAATGCCGCGCAATTAAATTCTTGCCGATTTTATCCGGCATTCGGCTGAGCTTAATTCGCACCCCCGCAGTATAATGGGCTTATCTTGACTCTTGCACTGGTTTTAAAATCCGAAATGATTGACTAGCCGAAGCGCCCCAATATTTGGCGTCCTATCAGTTGTAGCGTTTGCAAAATTACCGTCATTTATCAAACAAGTTTTCACGTTTACCAAATTTTTAAGCATAAATTAGATTGTTCAATGACACCTATTGATGCTTGCTTTTCCTCAATTGCAAATTTCCAGAGTTGCATAATTACTGGCTGAAGAGTCAATAAATTCCTGATTTTAAAATTGCCGATTTTAATATTTTGTCATGAGATTTAAAGGTGTAGCACCTGAATTCCTATTGCACTTAAATGATGTTTAGACTTTATTATGATTTATTATTACACATGTCGGATGTCCAAATTTTTGTCACCAATATAGAGTGGAAACTTCACTAAAATTATATCAAAAGTTGTTGCAAGAGTACTCAAATCTCTGAAGGAATTGTTTTTGAAGTTACGTTGCAAAAATACGCTCCAAAGAAAAGTTTTTAAGAGATTTAAATTGCAAACCACATACATGAGAAACTCGGTCTGATGAAACAGAAAAGCTGAGTCGTTTTTGATAAACTGTAACGGAAAGAGCAAATTAGGATATAGCAGAAAATTCAACATTACAGTTCCACCATAATTCATTGAGTTTGGCATGATTTTCGACAAATTACGTCGACTTCAGATCAAACCTGCTTACCAAAATGTGACTATAACTGTAATTTTATTTGATGCGTTATCCACCAATTCAGCGTTTGAAAATCGAATTTCTCTTTATACTTGAATGAGTAAATCATTTTTTAAACCTAGTGCGGAACGAATTTTCAATTTGAACACTGAATAACGCTTTATTCAATATTTGCCTGTAAGTACTCTGTAGGTGTGTCGTCATACTTAAATTGACAATGCACTGAGATTCGCAGAAATGCTTAGAATTTAGTATAGTAAAATATGTAATTTCGGCATATGAAATCACAAACGGAAATGTTGCATTGTTGTTCATGACACATTGGGGACCGATTCTGCCAACGATTTATGCCTTCTTAAAGTTTAAGACCAAGTGAATTAAACTAAGTAAACACAAATTTACCACAGTTTTTCCTGATAAAACACAGGCAATATTCCGGAACTTACCAGTGGAGCGTAAAGTCTATTACTACCCCAATTATTTTAAAAAATCATCACTGATTCAAAATTCTCCCAGAATTACGTAATGCTTTGGAGGCTAAAATTATAAGAAACATTTATGTGCAGTTACATCGAATAATTAAGAGTATCGTACTCAAAACGTATATTTATTTCAGTTCTTCGGGGTTCAAAACGGGTAACATTTTGATGCAGACTGAAATGCAATGGAAATGCACACAATTATCAGTATAAATCTCATGAAACTGTGCGTTACTTTATATTATTTTATTTTTGCTATGCCCAAATAGTAATAGAAAGAAAAGGATTGTTATGCAACTGACATGCAGGTCTGGGATTTACGTTATTAAAAACGTACTAACAAGATCATAACGCGATAATTGCAAATGTAGAATTGTATTTAGCAAAACGCACGAATTTTTAATCACGTTCACTTCATCCATCTCTAGCTTAAGTTAAATTGAGGCCATTTTCCTGAAGATGTTTTCTGGGGTATTAGGAAGTACAGCAAAATAATACATTTCGAAAAAAACCACAGTTTTCGAAAAAAATGGGCCTGGTTCCGGCAAATAACAGTTTTACCAATGACGTTACGTAAGAACCGGTGGCTGTTTGTGTAAAGCAGAAAAGATAACAGGTGAAAATAAAATCCAAATGGGGAAAAGTTCTTCAATAATTTTATTCATGAGACTAACCATTCGATACTTTAACCAGTGGAGGATAATTTGAAATTGAGCTTTTCAATTGAGTTTTCAAACCAATGATACAAATAGCTGTAGTTCCATACAGATTCACCCATGTCAATCCATAATTTATCACAGAAGCAATTAATTTCACTTCCTAACCTCACATGAACGTGAATAAATGTTTGGAACTGATGGCACAGTTTGCTGTCTACGGAAAGTGTAATGAATAAAATGTACGAAACGACGGAAGAGATTTCTTCCATTTTTCATCAATTAATTGGGACTGAATTGCTTTAAAAGCTCGAGATTCGTTCTGGAAATTTTTTTCCATGACTGGTTTAGTGGTTGACTATATCAAGCTCAAATCGGTCTTTATCGGCCTGGCGGAAATTTTTACTCTCTAAGATGACTTTCACTGTCTCAGTAGAATCAATGTTTTCATAACTGGTTCGCATAACACACTGCATCTCTATTATGTAGACGATTTGACCGATTTTGAGACTCCCAAGGAAAGACAACCTGATAGAGTTTTGACAGTGTAATAGAATTTACATTTTGAAAAGGATTAATTAAAAACTAATCACAAATATGCTGTAAACCTGATGTGTTTATCATCAAATATGTGCTTAAATACTGTGAGAGTCGATTTTTTTAAAACAATTATAGCAACGTAACTTTTCCAAATAGAAAATTCGGTAAGTTTTGAAATATTGACCTAAATTGATAATCAACCAATGAACCATTGATTGAGGAAAAACTCAATATTCTGAAAAATGCTCTCGCTGTACTCTTTACGTAAGCCTCTCTAACTAACCCTAACTAGAAGAGAAATGACACAAAATTAAAAATGTTTTCTTATATTAAATAAACGCATTTCTATAAAAACCTGACAATTAATGGGGTGTGTATCCGTATGAAAGTTTTGCTTGGGATTTCCAAGTTTTGAATAAAGAACTGTCTAAGAAACTTATTCACGAACGCATCGTTTAAGATCAAAACTTTTTTTATTAAGAAATTAATTAAAAATTGAACAGCAAATGATCGGTGGATGGCGGTCTGATGTCTGTAATCAAAAATTAATATGAACAACAATAACAACAATCAAACATTGAAATCTGAAATAGCAATGAAACGTAAATCCCTAGAAAGCAAGAGCAACAAAGACGTCCGTTAAATGCATATTAGATGGAAGTTAGAGTAACACCTCTATTAACAATATATATTCAACATTACCATGATGTACGGTAAATGTTGAAAACAGCAAAATACTGCTAAGTAAATTTATAACAGTTACGAATGAAGACGAAGTGGAACACACCGTAAAGAGTGAGGGACAAATATATTTGGGAGTTAAAATAAGAACACTTTGAATTTGGATGCAAGACAAGAATTGGCTTCCAGTCCACCGATGAACAACCCAAAAGTTCAAAGTGTAAACGGCTAAAATATTTCAGTCTTCTTGTGCGCCAGTATAATTCCAGCATCAACAGTGATGTTCCTTAAAAAAAAATTCAAGAGTCTCTTTCGAGACACTATACGGGGGTATAGTGTCCCCCATTGTCTGAGAAAAGGTATATGAAGAAAAGCAAAGAGCAGCGTAAATGCTCAGCACCATCATAAGAGCCGAGTAAGTGTAAAGCCCAAAAGTCCTCAAAACCAACCTCCCCAGTACCCACTGAATACCTCGATTCCGATGAGGAGGAGAAGCGAATGCTCCTTTCCATGCTCGACGCCCAAGAAAAAGTAATCGCTGAGCAGCAAGCCCAGATTGCCACCCTGGTCAAACAGCTTGAGTTTTTTACTAAATCATTCACTACTCCGGTTGAATCCCAAAAGGAAACAACCCCACCGCTCCCCAGCCAATGGAAGTCCACGAGTGCTGCAATTTCCCCCACTGGAAGGCCTCCAGACCTCAAATAACCATACCAACCAAACCACAAACACCCAAACCTGCAAAGTCCCCATCACCATAATAAACCCGGCAGACTGGCGTAAAACCAGGCATGTCTTGTCCCAGAATAGAATCCTAATTTCGAACACCTAGAAAACCGCCGCAGGAATCTCCACCTTTTCCTGCCAACCAGAACTCCATAAACCAACCATCCAGTTCCTCACAATGCACAAAATCCAACTCTTCACTCACCCTCTTCAGGAAGACAGGAAACTGTCCTTTATTATTAAAGGCCCCAATTCCCGCTTGGACATCGAGGAAATAAATAATGAAATATCCGCTCTGGGCTTGACCCAGGACAAACACACTTTTTTCTTCTTGGGAACTCAAAAAAAGTGTCCAATATGGTAAAGGTAGTCCTGCCCAAATCCCAAATCAACTTCGCCCAAGTTACACACAACCAAAACCTCTCCGTGCTCATTGAGCCTCAGCGTACCAATAATCCCCTAAACATTAAACACTTCCCGCAGTGTAAAAACTGCCCTTCAACCCTTCTTGCTACAGATGTAGCGGATCCCACTTCTTGAACACCTGCTCCAAACCGACCGATATTCTAGCAAAGTGCTATCACTTGCAGAGCGCCTCACCCCTGCCTGTTTTTTCAAATGTCCCAAAAACCCAAGCTCTGAAATTGGAACATGAAGCTTAAGAGAAAGCTTACCTCATTTAACAATAAAGTGGAAGCAGGAACTTCCTACGTCCAAAAAACCTAAAAATACCCAGACGCAGAAAACCCTCAAAAAGCCCTAAAGAACCAAGCCATGAACCCGTACGCAAACTCCCAAACCATGAAACCTTGCAGTTAGTGCAACTACTGCTGCTCCCTGAAGCCGAAATCATAGCCAAAATCAAATTGTTTGCGGCTTTAATTTTTAAAAATCCGCTAGTTAATATGCTGCTATAACAGCATATTAAGAAGCAAACCTCCTACCTCTCCTTTCCCCTTGTGGGCCTAAGGCTTAGCCACTGCAAAAAGCAGAACAACAACATCTGCCGCACAGCAACAAAAGCTATGAAAGCTCTATTAAAGAGTAAAGGCTTTGCATAGCTAATTCTAGAAAACCTCCGAACAGCGCATACAAGACAAGCTAGCAACAGAATCAACCTCGAAAAACACTGATAAAATTTCCTACAATTGACGATTTGCTCCTATCACGGACAACTCATCAAATACTTAAAATAGACGTTATAACAGGTGTTCTATTAAGTAAACAGTTTTGCTGACAATGCATTTCATCTGAGAGCAAAGCCAACTCACAAACTTTCATATGCAGATCAAAGAAGGCAACGCTTTTCTATGAGATAAGTTTCAATTTCTCGAAAGAAGTACATCTGTACACTAAGAAACTGCTTACCCGGTGACAACTGAGAAAAACCTGAAGTCAACGGAACTAGCAAACGGAAAATCAGTGAAAGAATATCTAGCTAAATATTTATGAAAGTTCGAACCATCATCCAGTTGTTTTTGGAACCAATGAAAAATCAGAATATCAGTTCTCAAAAGAAGTAAGATTAGTAGCCTTTAGCACACATCTTCACCGTCTTTGTATTCCTAGTCACTTTGGCTCTAACGGCTAATATGTTCTACAATCTTAAGGTCTGTTTGATTGTCAACATGTAATTCGGCTGCAAACAGCAGTCATCCAATACCATTTCTTTCCTTATTAGCTTTGCTATTACTCACACTGGACGGTTAGTAAATAAATACTAAATTTAATTAATGTATATTTAACTATAAACATTTTATTCACTTTTGTAGTTTTTATATATTGTTTCTTAACGCAGAGAAATGAAAATAACGGAGCGAACAGGAGGTGTCCATCAGACAAAATTAACAAACGTTTTTGAGATGGATATTGAACATATTACTTTTTCAACTCTGATAAATCTACGCCAAATGTTTGAGGCTAATTCGTGATTTAATGAATGATAAATGAAACCCAAAGAGCAGAAACGTTAAATCACATATTGCGGCTTAAACATCGAAACCGAAGTAATAAATCGAATTAGCGACATTAGTTAAAGCAATGACTTCACATTAATACTCGGTACTTTAAAATTAATGTCATTGATCTGAAGATGTTATTAAGACTTATTGCATTGTATCTAAAAGAGGTTGACAGTTGTGCAGCTTGTTCTTCGATCACTTTAATTTTAACTTTATTAGTTTTATAACTTCGCAGGTTAATTTATAATCTTAGCAAATATGTTGGAATATTTATCTGCAATTCTTACAGTTAATAGGACCGTAAAGTCACTTAGTGAGAACACGAACACGAGATCTTGCATTTTCTATCAAAACAGCATTTTGTTAATTTTTTATTTAATGCGGGTCTGCTAACTGTTTCATTATCTGCAATTATTTCGTTTATGAATATAACAACTAATTTTTGAACGGGATGGGGATGAAGCAGGTGTGTACACACTGAAGAACCTCCAGTCAAACGAGATTTGCTTTGTAATAAAGTTTAAGTAAGTAAATAATTGATTAATACACAAATCAAGGGTATATGATGTAATTTAACCCTTGAATATTAAATATGGCCAAGCGCTTTCGACAATTACGTCATCATCAGGGCCGCTGGAAAACACAAAAGAAACAGTTAGTATCCTGAGGAATGTCGTGCAAATGAATAAAGTAAAAAGATGGAAACCTACTCATCAAAACATACCCGTACATCCTCAAGAGTGCCGAACAGAATATATCAATTACTGGTGAGGCAGTCAAAAAATTAAAATTGCAACACAGAGAACTAATTAACAATGAAACGCACCAAAAATAAAAAATTTAAATCCTTTGACTGGCCGAAATATACAGTCAGGCGGCCAGTCCAACACTTAGCGAATGTTCTAGGTTCTAAAACAAACTAAATTATCTTAGACGAAAGAAAAAGGATATTGTATATTTCTCCTTATAGGAACATGTGAAATGTTGATAGAATTCTTGCAACTACTAAACTCTTGTAGTTATCTTCTCTGTTGTTGGCAAGAACTCCTCTCAGTACTTTCGCAAATGCTTTCCAAGCTGCCAATTATTTTTGTTTAGCTTTTTTTTGTCTTCCCTGCACTAAGTCGTGGGACAAGTTCCAACAGGTATTTAAAGCTGGTCCCTCTTCGTTCATGGCTTTTACAAAGTTCTTCCTAAGACCTAACTTAATGTGCAGAGGAGGAAGTAGCACATTTTAGGGGTCAACCAAAGAATCGTTTAACACATTTTGTTCTCCTGGATTATAAGACTTTCTTAACGGCCATGATCGTTTAACAAAGTGATTTTTTCTGCCCTGCTGTCCCATAAGCACAAAAATCAACAATACTTTGTATATCCACCCTGAAGTCCCATTAAGATAGCTATCACTTTTAAGTAACCACATATTTGCCACTTAACCCTGCGCTAGTCGCGCCTGATGCTCTGACAGCACTGATCGCGCAGATTCTGTTAGACTGCGTATGCATATATTCATTTCTTTAGTTTGTTATTTCTGTTTTCATAGTAAATATCAAACAAACGAAAAATTTAATTTCTGGCAATAGAACCTAGACTTGTTTTTAATTTTTACACCGCGAACAATATTTTTCGAGTGCCTTACTGGTATCTCTTCTACGTTGGATGTAGCCTCAGAAGTTCCTGCTACATCTTGTCGCCTTTGACGGACAGTTTCCGGTACGTTTTTCTGATACGAGCGTCTCTGCAGATGTTCATCGATCAACGTCAGTGCCATTTGTTTAGAAATATGTTCCGTTCATATCGGATTTTTGGATCAGGGTTGATTAGAGACATGAACAACCTGACTGTTATCCCTGCGATGTTCAAAAGGGAGAAAAAAATAACCATGGGCCAGCGTCTGGTAATTTGTACAACATCATACAGTGAACAAAGCTGGTCCGCAGTCTCCTCCTTTCGTTCCATTATAGAAAGTTATCATATCAGATTTGTTTTTATCACCAGAAGCAGGATCAATAGCGTCGCTATTGTGCAAACTGGAAATCATGAGAACGTTTTTTCCTTTTTTTGGAATATAGGACATTATCGTGGTATGTTCACCAAATCCAAACATGCTTGATGTTATTGGACGATGTTTGACCTCTACAAACTCCTTAGGTATTTCCTTTTTATTTTTCCAAATCGTTCCGACAGGAGTCAGCATACGGTATCTTCGGAGGAGCCATCTTCTTGAACAGTATCACTGCCTTCAAATCTATATTCCACAACATCATCATTTTGATCTGGATCTTCATCAATTGGAGCCTCATAAGAGTCAACTTCTTCCTGCTTCCTTTTTCAATCTTTACTGCTCCTTTTCATGCGACCCTCCACAATCACTTGTCACATCCAACTATCTAACAAATCGATAAGCTACATAGATCCACTAAGTGTTGGGGGAACAAATGCAAGAATATCCGAAGAAGTTCGGAGCGCGGAGTCTGCCAGACCTACCGCGACTACTCCAGGGCTTAAATCATTCAAAATCATCATACTTGATTACCTTTAGGATTGCATCCAAGTTGTCATAAGTGTCCTTCGTTGAAACCGAGTAAGCAACTGGAATTAACAGTTTTTTATTTCCATTGTGGAGTAACACAGCCTTAAGGCTAGACTTAGAGGAGTCAATAAAAAGGCGCCACTCTGTAGGAATATGAGCGAGTCCAAGTTCATTCATCAACTTCAGCAGACTGTGCCAGCACAGTCATGTCCTATCGTCGCATCCACTAAATGTATACACTTGCATATATTGTAGGGTTTAATAAAACTTAAACATAAAACAGCCTCATTACTTTATGACAGTAAATATGCATGTTTGAAATGCGAGCAAATTGAAACAGAATACTTTTCAGATATAAAATATAGTGGCGAAATAAAGAAATATTTTCATTACAGAAACTTGCCCTTCGCATTATAAGTTCAGAGATTTATGAATGCCTATTGTGAAAATTCTCGCAGATACTGTGAATATGAAAAATGACTCGCTGCTGGGGATTCTTTAGAAATTACTCTTGCCACCCGGATATTTTGAAGTTTCTGCCACTGATTCGAAAACACATTTAAGAAAAAAATTTAAAGCAGTCGCATTTTAATGATTCTTTTCCGCTATTTGTAAGGAACGAATTAGGAAGGATGACAAAGCGAAAAAGTTGACCAGGCAGTTTTAGTTCACGACATACTTCTTCAACTTTTTCAAATAACGCCTTTGTTGGCAATCAGCGTGATCAAGAAAGTAAGTTACTTAAAAAGACAATTTGCAACAAAAAATATAGCTATTTACTGTTTGCGGCAGCTTTTTTAGTCAACTTAACAATTCGTATCACCGGCTTTAATAATTGTTTCATAGTTGAATTCGTTATCATCTTCTAGGGCACACAGAGGCAAAGTTTGAGTTAATATACTTTGATGCACGTATCCGTGAATTCGTATTTTAAAGCTCATAGTCCACAGAGAAACACTTGCATAATCAAAGCGGTTAGCGACGAGACGTATAAACCGAGCCCATTGTTTATTCTATAAAGGTGCATTGAGTTCTAAGGCTTCAATGACAAAAATTTAAATGAAGAACTAGGTTTTCATATCTGCGTGCTTGGTAAATCCACAAGGTTGTCTCACGAAACGTATCCCATTCAGTGTGAATTTATGTCATCCCAAGGGGCATTATTAACATTATAATTCAACATTTTAGGTTGCTTCGTGTAATGTGTCTTAATATGGTGAGAGCGTGCTTAAATTCAGAGCCAAACCAACTTTCTACAAAATGTAGATTTTCTTATACTTTTTACTTTGAAGTCGCTACCAACTGAAGGACAGGTAGACATTATTAAATGATATATATAAAACTGGTAGTATGACGCGGAATGTGATCAAGATATATTATATTATTATACACACAGAAAGCAATGAAACCCTGACGAAGCGTTGGAAACACATATATGAGAAACAGTCTGCTCACTCCTTATTGCATGGCGAAAAGCCAAAACATTCCGCGTTAACGGGTATCAATTTTTACAAAAGTAGAGTACATTTAAATGTTATCAATTGTTATTGAGGATTTTTTCTCAACAGCTTTATGTAACAATATACAGTTGACATCATGCTACTGTAACCAGCCCCTCTAACTAGGAGGAAAAAATTAGTATGCTTTTTCTGCTAAATATTTCTCTCTATACTTCGATAACATATTATAAAGAGAAAAAATTGCTCATCAGAAGTCAGAAAGATGTCCTTATTTAGAGGATGTTTCAGGAGTAATGTAAAATATTTGGAAGGTATCATCTATGGGTCAATATCAATCAATATCTCGAAACACTCCTTTTCCAAAATACGGGAGTTTAAAGAAAAGTACTAAAGTTGAGTTGTTCGGTTATATTTAAGTCTAGTACATCTGGAGAATAATTTATTTCATTTAGAATACCACCATGGATTTGACGGATGGATGAATGGAATCCCAGCCTAAGATGCATTTATTATCGCGTTTATTTATCACTCGGATAGCAGGGGGAATTGAAAAGGAAATATTTCTGATGCCACTGCATTATTAATTCTCTCTAACAAAGCTTCTCTTGTTTCTACACTAGTTGCTTAAAGAAGAAACTTTATTCAACATCATAGGCAATATTCTAATGGATTGAGGTCGGGAGATCTAGGAGCCCAACTAACTGGCCCGTCTTTACTAATTCAGCGGTACTGATATAATATTTCGCATTTATATAAATTACCAGCATATTTTCATCAATGTCAATAGCAGTCAATGTCAATAGTCTTCGCGGCCTTTGAGATAAAATCCTCACACTAGGAAATATTCCAGTTTCTTGAGAAAGTTCCCTGAAACAGTCTTCCATTCGGTATGATTCTGCCTGGAAATAGATTGTCATTTTCCGCATATTCTGAATGAATTTATATTTCATAAATTCTATCAAAATATTATACTTGTATATAAATGGCTATAAACAATAATTCACTCCAATACATTCCTAGGTTTCAGTCAATTTTATTGTTTATTATTTAAAATGTTACAAATATGTTTCGGTGTCTTTCTCCACCATCATCAGTTTGTGCGTATAGTTGTTTCTACCTTAACATTCAACTGGTCACTTACCCAGGAATGTATTGGAGTGAATTGAAGTACAGTCAGGAAAATATACGAAACGATAAACAGTAATCTTAATTGGAAAAGTAGGTAATATTAAATTGAGCAATGATCATTTTTGTGCTTTTTGCATTCCCCTTATTTAAAAATCATATCGTTTCTTGACTTATTTTCGCAGGAACTTTTTGATTGCTTTTGACCCATATATTACACCCTTAAATTCTATGATTTAGACTAACCCTGAAAGCATCAGACTATGTAGACTTTTAGCATACAACAACTGTTTTTTTCATTCTTCATTAATTTTCATCATTCTTTTTTTACAAAATTTATTTTCTATAGAAGTATAGGGATATACTATATAAGCAAGAAACAAGCTGATTACGCTAGCTTAGTGGGTTTGCTGTCTAGCCCTAAAAGGATGCACATATTTGTTGAAAAGTACCGACAAATTTAGAGTTTAATCGAGTTGCAGCCAATGCAAGTTAACTTTTTGTCTTCTTTATTATCTCCCTCGAATTGTTGCTATTTGCGACATACAAAAATTTTTTGTCACATTTAATTTTCTACCAATGTGTTAATCAACCTGTTAATTTGAAACAAATATATTGAAACAAATGTGACGAAAACAAAGAACAAGTACAAACTGAGAAATATGAACGAAGATCTGTATTCGTAATGTACCAATAACGCACTACGCACGATTGTAAGCCAACGTTTAAATCTGAAAATTGAGACTGCTCCCTGGCATTTTGAATAAACGTCTTATGATGCATGTGCCCCCATTGTCTCGCATTTCATAAATAATTGCGATATATTATTTAACTACATTTCACAATTCCTATTGGTTGCAGAAATATGAACACATATATAAATATAAACCTAAAGCATGACGTTTGATCATACATCTCGTTTTCTAAGGCAAAGATATTATTATTTAAAGAATATCATATGTCAGACGTTTGTTGAAACTGGAAAATCAGGAATTTAGCACGAATATAAAAGCAGTTTTCCAGACAGAAACGAGGCATTGTAGGCTTTTAATGCCAGCATTTTTACTCCGATTTTCTCACACCTTCGGATATTTTCTGTAAAATTGCAAATCTAAACTACTTTTAGCAACCCAAGAAAGTTGGCAACGCGAAATTCTAGAATGATTGAGCCATTATGAAGAGTTTATATACAGTGCGTTTGCAATAAAAGAAAAGCATGTTTTTACACTTTGGGTGAAACAATTTTTGGAGAAACTCGATTGTTCTACTAACATACACACACTATTTCTACATGTGTGTCTATAATTTTTACATTTTTTCACATTTTGTATTTACAGCTTGAAATCACAAAGGGGAAACGAATAAACTATAATTAAATTAGTCGGAATGAGTAAGTAAATAGGTCTGAGTTGACATAATAGGGACAATAGACAATAATTCTGCTCTCAAAGCTCCAAACGCTTTTTTATTTTGATGTGATTTAAATCCAAAATGTGTAATAACGTCTATTACTAAACAACATAATATAAACTTAACTTCTTTGCTAAAACATATTTGCCTATTGGGATTTTTGCATTTTCGTTATCTAATCTCAGGCACCACCTGAGACCGTATTGAGCCTATTCCAACTGATTAGAGGCAATAGGTTTAGCACGCCTGAGATTAAAACATTTCAAGACCCTGCTCTACAGCCTCATTTCTTCCATGTTGATTGGCATTAGAACGGGGCTTGCCAATTGTATCATAAATGGTTTAATTTTATTAAAAAACGTTCTTATTGTTTAGGTCTTGACGTCTGTCATACCTTTGCCACCAAAGCAAAAACAATTCCCTACACTCTATACATATGAACGTGTTACTAGAATTTCTTTGCTGAGCAAAAAATTTATGTTTAGAGGCAAAAATGTGGTTTTTTGTCACATTACATAAACCACTTTTTTATTTAAAGAGTTTGACGTTTACATGTTACATATTTCTATGAGATTATTTTATTTGTTTACGGCATTCTATGTGCTTATAATTTCTTACGCATTCTATGTGCTATTAATTCAGGAGGATTACGGTCGATAAACAAGTCAGAGAACAGTTATTTCAAAGCCGGATTTTTATTATATGCAAACTAGAGTTTATCATGGTGTTGGGTTACCTTAATTTATATCCAGATTTATTAGAGGCCAATTATGGGTGGAACAATCTGTATGTAGTCTAGTTTAAATAAAGACAATTAATAAACAACTCTGTTCGTTCAAATGTTCAGCTCAAACGAACGAGTAATGAATGATGAAAGAACTAATTGCAAACTAAAAGAACGCCAGAGTTTCCGATTAAATAGAAATGTTACCAAATAAAATAAAATAGTTGAAATAAGGACTGTCCAATTTTGTTAGCCATGCGATGGAATTTTAATGTAGACAGAGAAGATATATTACTTGAAAATATAATGATTTGTCAGGTACGAACAGAACATACAAATATGTAACTAATAAATATATAAAATTCTATCTCAAACTGCAAATTGCTTTTTCATTTTAAAATTACATTTTGGATTAGAACATCACGAAGATACAGCGAGACTATGCAAGGTGGGTACTGACAAAATTAGATGAGAAAATAAACAAAAGTGAAATGATATTTGAAATAATTTGTTTCCCTCCTCACACTTGTTAACTGTTTTCGAACATCAATCAGTTTAGATTGAAATGTATTTCTCTTTCTTCTTCTGTTTTGTTTGAATGCGTTCCTTTACTTAGCAGGGACTGATTATTCTTATGTTCGTAATGAGAATTATGAACGGTGTTGCAAATATAGCGACTATTAAGGAAATTTCGTTTTTGATGCATCTGTGTCAGCCGATATTTATTCAACCAGATTTTATTTCTATAGGTAGTAAATTTCCATCAAATTGATACGTCTATTTCAGAATTTTCGATTTTAATTCAATGTTTTAGTAAACACCAAAAAGTACATTTTCCAAAAATTGCAGCATATATTTTTTCAATTTTGATTAATTATAGACATTGATGCAAGAAAAAATAAATTATAACTAAGAGAGTTATTGCCGTCAATCTAATGGCAGAATTATTTGCCAAAATAAAGCAGAATAAAGAAAAATACACAATTTTAAAATCCTCCCAACAAAATTAATCGATTATCAATTTAAGAGTGGGTTTAATCCTGGAAGACTTAATTGTAAATTCATAAATGGAGAGAGGCACCATTCGACAGATTTAAAGCGCTTTTATAACATTCTGTCAAGCTTCTTTTGCCGCTCTAACTGGCAAAAAAAGGAAAAGGAAATAAACCGTAAGCTACTTACGGTAACCCAAAGAATATTTGGGTTTTCACAGTAAATACGAACCAATAATTGAATCTATATTCGGCATAAAACCCAATGAGGAGAAAGGAGCAATTTTATATGTTTTTTAGGTCGGTCTGTGAGTGAAAAGTGGATTCTCCAAAACGAACACATTTGCGCTTTATGCCTGATTATTCAAATTTTATAAATGATTAGAAAAAAATACTTAAATGGCAGACTTAAATGTAATTAATTAATTTAAAATTAATTAATCTAATCCCCAGCTTTAAAAAACTGAATTAAGTTTACATATAAAGCAAACTGATGATTTAGGGCCAAAATAAAATTCACTTCTAAATTGCAAGTATTCCAATTAAAGGTTATAAAATATTTGAAATATAGAAACAGAGAAATTCGGAAAGCGTTAGTAAGAGTCGTTGGAAGTTAAAAACTTCGTGCATCCAAGACAATTATTAGAAAATTGCTAACATTTTTTATGTTTTATATTTAGCATATCAAATCGTCCAAAAAAGTAATATAATACGGCCAGATAATGGTCATCACCGGCATTACATAGGTATTAAAAACATGGAAAGAACAGTTTCATAAACTCCTCAATGTAACAAAAGACGACACAACGAATTTACCGGTGTATTTAACAGCCGCAATAGAAACCGAGAAACCAACACTAGTGCAGAAGGCACGAAGGCCATACACCGCCTAAAAAACAACAAAGCGCCAGGAAATGATACTATCCCCTCTGAATTCCTGACAATGGAAGGTCCATTGGTCTATCAAAAGATGCATGAGTTAATCGAACTAATATGGGACAGCGAAACATTACCGGAAATCTGGAAACAGAGTGTTATTATACCCCTACATAAAAAATGAACCTATCAGGTATGCAAAAAGTACAGAGGGATATCTCTCATCAACACCGCATACAAAGTGCTTGCCAACGTGATTCTAATCCGCATAACACCATACGCGGAAGAATCGATAGGTTATTATCAGTGTGGCTTTAGCCCGGGCAGGTCAACGATAGATCAAATCCCCACTATTCGCGAAATCCTCGAAAAACACTGGGAATTTGATAAGGACCTCCACCAACTATTTATCGACTTCCAACAAGCCTATGATTGCGTGTTAAGAGACCATGTATCAGCAGCCATGGCAGAATGTGGAATCCCAAAGAAAATAATCAATATTACAAAAGTGTGCATGGAGGGTAGCCGGTGATGTGTTAAAGTTGAGAACAACATGTCACAAAAATTTTTGGTGGACAACGGCTTAAAACAGGGTGATAGTTTGCCTCCAATACTGTTCAATATCGTTTTGGACGCAGCAATCAAACGAGCTAACATTGACGTAGAAGTTTTTTCAAGCAGTGGACCAAACCTGATATTGGTATTTGCAGATGATAAAGATCTTGTCAGTAAAACAACAATTTAAGTCAAAGTTGTTTGGAAAAATAGAAAAGGAGGCAGACACAGTAGGATTACGTATTAATGAGAACAAAACAAAATACATGTTTAATTCCCGGAGACAGGAAAGAGATCGATTAGGGCAAAATGTAACCATTGACACCTACAATTTTGCAACGGATCTCAGAATTCAAATGCCTCGGAGTGGTCATCACAGCAGACAAGAACATGACTAAAGAAATGAAGGCCCGCATTCAGAGCGGTAATAGATGCTATTACGCAATAAAAGAACTGTTCCAATCGAGAATAATGTGGCGATCCTCAAAACTAAAATTGTACCATGCCACTATAAGACCGGATGTGAAGCGTGGACCCTAAACACAAGCAAACGCAGACGTCCTACCACGATTTGAGCAAAAAATACTTAGAAAAATATATGGACCAACCCAGGATCCTAGTTGAGGGCAATATCGAATAAGAAGAAATGCGGGGTTAGAACAATTGTACCAGGGAGATATTGTGAGGGAAGCAAAGTCAAAACGACTGAGATGGGCAGGACAAATATACAGAGCACGGGATGACAGAATGCCGAAAATTGCATGGCAGGAAGCACCGATGAGCAGAAGTACCACCGGGAAGACCTAAAATTAGATGGAGGGACAATGTTCTATCGAATATGCTGAAAATGGGCATTGAAAATGAACAGGAAACAATCTAGATCCTAGATTGTTAGAATCTAAATGGGAATTGGGGTTCAAGTGGAACATCGTTTTAAAGGGCCTTCAATTCTCTTTGCGATAGGACATCGAATGTACCACGATTAGCGAGGTACTCGTGGTACCATTGAAATGTTATTTACAAATAATTATTTTCAAATAAAGTTTGAAACGGTGCCACCCATGGACGTAGCGAGGAAGAGGCCGGGGAGGGTCATGCCACTGAAAAGAGAATTGAAGGCCCTTTAAAATGACGTGCGCCACTTGACCCGCATTCCCATTGGTGATTCTAAGGGTGACATCTACCCCTCCTAGGGGGTTGAAACAAGAAGGCGGAAAATATTTATTTAAAGTCTCCCCCTTACAAATAGAATTGACACGCTTTCGTGATTTTTCATATTTCTAACTGCAAGAAAGATATTAACGGTGGGAAGCTTTCAAAATGACACACCGTATATGAACATTTGCCCAAAACTTAATTTATTCAGATAGCAAAATTTCACCCCATATTTATATTGCTGAGTATAGATTTTAATTTATTAATTTTCAAGTTTACTTTCATCGAGAGATGTTGATAATTATTTACATGACAACTGCAAACATTTTTTATTTAAAATTTGTTTTAATGAAATCTATCATACCGCAAAATGTCGTAATAAGGGGTCCTGTAAAAGAACAGAATCGAATAAGAACTACAAGATTCCAGTTGATAAAAAAATATCATTAAGATTATTTGGATAAGCCACGTGAACAAACGAGCCAGTCATGTTATGTTAACATTAAGCAGAAAAATCCAAATATTCTTATGTGCATTCTCTCGGAAACTTGGAAAATGCGCTAAAATAACTTTGTCACTTTCGAACAACGAAAACAATGTTGGCAAACATCGTATTAAAGTTCACTCCGAAACTATTTTCCCATGTTGGCTTCATAAAACTCGAGTTTGGGGAGTTTAAACACTCGAAAAACGTCCAGATGTCGCCGATTCAACTCAAACATGTGAAAATGACCCACCTTATCTCTTGTAAAACAATTCTTGCACACTGAAAAGGTGGTATTTGGATTACACAGGAAAATCATTAGCCCTCTCAGTGGGATTAGAGTCGGTAATACAAAATTTATATTACAATTGGCACTACACTTTTACTATTTGCTCCCAACAAATGTGGCAATTTCAAATAAAACTTAAACTTTTCTAAATTAGTTAATGATTGATGGTCCGATTGCTCGATAAAGAATTGAACCATTAGCACCGTTCAAAACTAGGTTAAATGTGCACTTTTGTTTGTTGGCAGATTGAAACTGAATTTCAGAAAAAAAAATGCACATGTCATTCAACATTAATCAGTTTACTGAAGTGACAATTAATTAATAAAAAGACAAATAAATAACATTTATGTTATTAACTAATGGTAGGTGAAAACGTTAACAAATCTTTTATGCCCTATTTGATTAGTTCTTCATGACAAGATTAGATTGAAAAGGACCAAAAGAGCATTTTTAAAAGCTAATCTCGATTATTAGACTGTCTGAATTTAAGTTTATATCCGGATAACAAGAGTGTTTCTCACTTTTGAACTTATTCTCTTTCTTTGCAAGTTATACAGGCGAAAAGTTGTATAGAAGTTTTAACTACAAGGCTATTGTACTATTTTTCATCGCATATGATCATTAGTGCATAGTACAATTGTATAAGTGTCTGCTTAGGTTTGCTTGTGTAACTTGCACATTACTGTTTCTTGAGTGCACTTTTAAAATCTTTCAAATAATGAAAAATAAAATCAGGACATCACAGAGTTTATGTTTTACTTGATGATACATGCTATAAGCTTCCACATGGGGTTTAGTAGAGTTCCAATAATACTTAATTGCTATTAGCAAAGAGCCGTGTTTTTCGTTAATGTTAATTAAACTAACGGATTTATTTTCTTGATTTCAAAACATTTTAGAAGGTTCGAATGTTAGCAAACGTACGAAAAATTGCATTTGTTTTCTGTACATTATTCGCTCGAAACGTAAAGAATATATCAAATAACATTTTTTTCTTATATAATACGTGAGAACTATACATCCACTTTTTGTTCTTACTAATAACTTTCAATTAAAAACTGCCAGCCTATTTTCAGACATAAATAAGGCCTTTTATAGTGTTTGGATCTAGGGCTTACTGTACAAACTACACAAACTTGGCACTCCAAACTACTTAATACATATTATTAAAGAACTACTCGAAGACAGACAACTGGAGGTACAAATCAACGACGACTACTCTATCCCCTTTTCATCTGAGCAAGGCTTACCTCAGGCTCACCACTCCATGACATATACAACCAAAAAAGACAAGACACAGAAGGTAAGGACCAAGTCGCTTATTTGCTGCAATACGCTGACGACACTATGCTTATCGCGCATTACAGAACGATCGAAAGGGCAGTGGACAAACTCCAGACACTAACAGACACAATAACAGCATGGTTCTACAAATGGAGGCTCACACCAAATGCATCAAAAAACCGGCTGCTCCTCTCAAACCACCGAATTAAACCAGACTCTCCAAACATCATTACGGACGGTCAAATAGCCAAACCCACCGACAATGTGAAATACCTAGGAATAACAATGGACAATAAACTAAAATTCACAAAAAACGTACAGAACATCAGAACAGAACTAACCAAGAGAGCAAAACACTTCCGCCCACTTACTTACAAAAACAAGAGTATCAGCACCAAGACAGTAACCATCATATATAAACCGATCTGCAGACCTCTAATAGACTACGCTCATATTTTAGTCGCCAATGCTACTGACAAAACTGAACGACATATACAGACAACAGAACAGATAGCACTGAGACTGATAACGAAGATCCAACACCCAGAAAACCTATTACACAATCCACCAAACCGACTACCCTACGAACGTACAAACTTGACAAGTATTTAGTATGACACAACCCTTACAATCTGACCTTCCTGGACCCCCTCTGTTTAACAAGACCGACCAAACAAACGCGTTTTCTCGTCCCAACATCAACCCTATTGGAGCATCTCCAAGTATGAATTTAATAATTTATTTTTTTTTTGTCATAGTTTATTAATATCATATACAAAACGGTGTAACTCAAGGCAGAAAGACGGATGGGTCGATAGCCTTTTTTAAAAAATAAAGATTTTTTATTGCTACTACTACTAATACGTGAGGGAACAGCTTAAAGGAAAATGTTGAGTAGGCTTCCAGACACATAAAAATGCTGAAATTTTGTATATAATATGTTTTCATGATTATTGATTTATAGTATTTATGAGTCCTAGAATCACTATTGGCAATATATTTTTGGAAATACGAAACTGTTTTAACAAAAACAAGAACGGAGTGAATACTGCAAATCAAATTACTAGAGAACTTCTGACATTTTCAGAGGTCATCAATGTGTAATAGCTGATATTCCAATCAAGTTAACCACAAAACCAGAAGTGTAAAGCAGCTGGAAATAATTTAAATTTAATCCAAAAGAAATTACTGGGTTCCAGTCAATATTAGTGTTTATTGTCAAATATTTTTTACAAATACGTTTCGATGTCTTTCTCCACCATCATCAGTTTGTATATATGGCTGTTTCTACCTACACCATTATTGGCCGACCACATTTGGCCAACTATTCTTTGGTCAAATAGCCAAAAGGCCAACAACGAATAGGTGGCCAAATGTGAAGGTAGAAACAGCCATACATACAAACTGATGATGGTGGAGAAGGACACCGAAACGTATTTGTAAAAAAAATTTGATAATAAACACTAATATTGACTGGAACCCAGGAATTTTTTTTGGATTAAATTGAAATATAGTCAGGAAAGTATACATAATAATAATTTAAATAAATAATTGTTTTTAATATATGAATCTAGTTCATAAAATATTAGTGAGGTTTCTTAAACTATTATATTTTCAGTAGTCAATCACAAGTTTAGGGCTTACAAAACTCTCTCGATTTTCCAAATCCAAATTCAAAAAAATTAATTCATTGCTTCTGTTAGCTACGTAATAACATTAATCTAGGGGAAAGAGCTAAAATGGTTACCTCCAACAAGCTGCAAAGTAGATTGATTGAAGAGACTAAAAAAGTATTTGCACCAGGCTTAAGAAACTATCTCTTCGTAAAATTAAATAATGCATTTGATGTTAAAGTCTTATTTCCTATACACAATTGCCGGTAAATTTTGGATTCCGCTCAAGACACTTATTGAACCTTGACAATATGGAATAACGGTTCAAATATCTGTGAAAAACAAATTATTTGTTTTTTATTTCCGAATCCTCTAAGGACAAGTTATTTTTTATGCAAACATTCAGTTAATTAACCACGTTTTTTTAATTAGAAATTCATTTATTTATGAAAAGGGTTTATGTTTTAAGTCCTGCCGAATTTTTAAAAGCAGTGATTTTTTTCCTTTTGACTTCTGTATAATTCCGGTGTGGCCCATATTATGAGTGGTTTAACGCACTTCAACGTCTCGTAAAACGTACTGTGCGCTTTCCATACATTCTGTGCCGGAATGTAGATTGGTAGATGTTTAGAAATTGTTCTGTAAAAAACAGTCGACGGCTCGTTTCGCCAATAATTTAAGCTTCGCTTACATGACTTTAAATGTTGTGTAGAATATTTAAGTCTCATGATGTCAAATTGGGCTTAATGGAGTAATACAAGAATTTCTAATAACTATGAAGTATATAAAAGTATAGTTAGTAAACATGAAAACATATATGAAAGTAATAAGTTAATTAAAAGAATTGAAGTATTTTGTCCGGCACCAAATGAAAGTGATTGCAAATCTATAAGGACTACGAAATTATTGTCTCAGATAGGAATAAAAAACAAAATTTCTGAGCCCCATGGAGTTATTACTCAAGAAATCTGACACTGTTTTTCTTTATCAAAATATTTATAATTCTTTCCGTTTCCTTTTTGAAATCATGTCTCCGTTTGCATGAAAATTGTCACTGTGTGTGGAAGATTTTTTTTGAAGCTGTTGTACTGAAGTTTTGCCCTTTTAAACAGCCATAACTGTTTTAGACCAATTTTTGTTACATTTATAGAGCTAAATGCAAGTTTTCCCATTATTTTTATCTGAAAATGACACGGTAAACCTGGTAGAAAATGCTACGAGCAACCGTTTTCGTAGCATTAGAGTATTAAATGAGCATTTAATTTCCAACTTTTGTGCAGGTGTCTGATTAACATGCTCCTACAAAACAAAATATAACTTTTTATGACTCCGGTGTAAATCAGCTTGATTTGACCAATCCATTGATGACTGGAGCCACATTTTATTTCTGACATTCAAAACTAATAGTTTGGGCACATTTTTCATTAGATATATTAAATAAATAATTTATATTGATTTGATCAGTTATTCGATTTTCAGCGATTCATGAAATGTTTACAGAAAACTGTTACTACAAAGTTAGCAAACTAGGATTGAACAAGTCCATTCTTTCTCATCTGTACAAACCGCACGAAGAGGAAAAAGTTGTCCCAAATTATTTTCTTATCACAACGAAACATTTTTTATTTTTAGTTGGCAAAAATAAATTGAAAATAACTTCCTCAATTGTAATGCTTTGTCGATATCTTTGGCAATCAAAGTCAGATTTATAATGTTTTAGTACAACGTTTCAGTAAGTTCTTAAACGTTTTCATGTTCAATATTTTGGCTGGGAGCCATTGGCTCTGGAATCTAAATAAACAAGATGAATTATCTCTGCTCCACTTCCGGATCAAAAGTTGCGGAAACGTTTTGTTTAAAAAGCATTAGCAAGCGGCATCTGAGGCAGGATGGCAGGAAGAAAATTGACGGCATATTGAGACACCTTTCGCAAGTAACGGTCAACAGTGGACCATTTTTTTGCGAACGAAAATGATAATCACGGAGGACGAAATTGAACAGAATCCAGTGCTCGACTTCAAGCGAACGCAATGCCTCTTCTTGAGGTTGACACGGATTTTACAGCACCCAGTTTCTGCAGTTCTACTTTTCAATATGTTCGTTCAGGCAAAAGTGAGCTCACTTTAACATAAACAAACAATTTTCAAGAACAAACTTTCATTTCACATTTATGAGTTTTTCAGAAAGCTGGACTTTATTGCTGAACTGAACTTTGGAAAATGTTCAGGACAATAAATACCATGCTCTTTCGTCCATCGTTCCATTTTTACAACTATTATCGACCAATAGCAAACTTCAAACCCTACTGCTTTCAATAACATGATTGATATTTTTGGAAGCAGTATTTTTTAGATATTTTTGCAGATTAAAATTAGGCTTGAATTAATAGAGACAAATGAAAGTTCGTTTAACTCATCAAAGATGGAAATCGCATACGCTATGTCGAGGAATAGCCAGATAGAAACTCGTATTCAACTAGCAACATTGATTCAAGAATTATTAAAACCAAAATAAGCCATTAACATCATGCAGCTACCAAACTAAGCCCAATCGGACATTTGCTGATAAAGTAAAAAAATCACCTGTAGAATTATAATTTTTTTCACGAAATCGCATCAGTCTGTATACTAATTATTTAAAATTTTTGGGCGTTTAATAAAAACTTCAATTTTATTATTTTTGAATTAGTAACTTGTCTCGACGACACCTTCATCAGTTCAACTATATATTCATCATTTTCTGCGTTTGTAAGTGTAAACAATAACTATTACTTTCAATTCGATAATTTCCTTCACATTTACTAGTCCACTAAAGCTCATTTGGAACAGTTTCAACTGCGGAATTGCACGGTAGCAGTTACATTACACCAGAGAAGCACCATTTTAACATAATACGATAACTAAGCGGGCGAAGTTAAATGAAAATGAGTCTCGGTGAAGTTATTATTACTACGTTCCAAGATTATGCAAGAACCAGTAACGTTAAGCCGACCCATGAAACTTTGAATACGATCGCACCAAATTATCTTCAACCAACTTTATAAGCGACTTATATGTGACCTGAAAATGCATTAGATTTCAAGAAGTGAAAATGTTATCGTTCGATTTCCATATATTGAACCCAGACACATCAGGTTTTTCGGGAACATCCTTATCTGGACTTATTCCAGAAGCTCTTTGCCTTTAAAAACGCAAAATTAGTCTGAAAATATGCGCGAGTCGACCACAAACTTATAACGACTCAGTAAGCAACCGAAAGCCAAATTTTAATTTGTTGTTTAGTAAAGCTTAATCCGTAGGACATACCTATCGGTTCTCACTTATGGAACAGAGACCTGGGCACTAAACAAGAATATTATAAATAGATTGCAAGTAACACAGCGAGCCATGGAAAGACGAATCCTAAACATCAAACTACAAAACCGCATTTCCAACACAGAAATAAGAAGAAGAACAAAAGTTAAAGATGTTGTGCACTAAGTGGAACTGGGTGGGACATATTGCGAGAATGGGATCCAACAGATCGACGCCAAGGATGATAGAATGAAGAAAACAAAAGAAGTAGAGGTAGACCGCAAGCGAGATGGTCGGATGACATAAAAAGACTGGCAGGACACGACTGGATACAGATAACAAACCAATAACAGATGAGAATGGCAGATGTTAAGGGAGGCCTTCACTCGACGATTGGTGGAATAGACTGGATATGGATATGTATTCTAATTTCAATGTGCACAGACACGCTATTTAAGAGGGTTGAATGGTATCTCGGCGCCAAATTTCAGGTTCAACTCCACAACTTTATGCCCTGAATACGGTATAGAATGATTATAATGAAATAGACATAGAAACATAGAGACTATTACTTCTGGCAAGCGCTATATTTTTATTTTTTAGAGGTTTTCGCGAACACCATCGATAACTTTAATTCAACTTCAACTAACTACAATTTTAAATTTAAAACGCTAAACCGAGCTTAGTAAATATAATGGAAAAGATTTGCGTACCTAGAGACAAATTACAATAAAAAATGTTTAATTATGTTTTAGCCGCTGCGTTACACTTCATATTTCTAACTGAGTGGCTATTAAAACTCTGACTGCTAAATGCCCTTAACTTTACACGAGCTCTGCTTTGTTTTAGGGCACAGAGCCCGGCTCATTTATCACGATGGGAGCAAGTTCAGAAGGAAGTGGCAGCAACAGGCACTTATCAGCTGACGGAAACGGAGCTCATTTACGGCGCCAAATTAGGTTGGAGAAATTCAGTCCGATGCATTGGTCGAATTCAGTGGTCCAAGTTGCAGGTAGGAATTTCTAATCTAACGAAAGTTATAGGAATGAAAAATGTATATATGTTTTTTGACAACGAATATATGAGTGGAACACTATAATCCTTTAAAATGTATAAGAAAGATTAAGACTAATAGTTTCTAATGCTTGGAATCGATTCCTCTCTTACTCTCTCGTAAAGTTCCAACTTCATTATGGTTTTGTTGCGATTTTGCTTCTCTTTAAGACGCAATCTTAAAGTCTTTATATGAAATTTACGTTTTTTAATGCAGATAAACGATGGTCCAAATAGAGATTATTCTATTTTAGCCTCTCCGGTAGAATTTTAGTGGTTTGGACTGATTTAGAAGTAACCATATACAGTGTGTCCAGTATAAAATGATGTACATGGGGATATTGGAAACCGTTAGAGTTACAGGGTGGACCAAATGGGGAAAAAGTTGCGCAATCAAGTGCCTTTAAATAATCTGTCATCAACTTCTTTGAACTCGGAATAGCAACGGATATACAGGGAAAAAAAGAAAAAAGTGCGTTTTATAAAATCCTTTATATCGTGTTTATTATAAAAGATACAATAACGAAATTTTCAGGGTGGGGGTAAGAAATGAGGGTGAATTTGAAAATAAAGTAAAAGATAATCTAGGCCCACTATGTTCAATGAGGCCGAAGTCAACTTTTGTTTTTCTTATGGGCGCCATACTTAATTTCCACATTTTTAAATTCCCCTTTAAATATGCTCTTCAACCATGTATAACATGTTTATGTTTGGTCAAGATAAATAATTAAAATTAACAAAATTAAGATTTAATTGTAGTAGGCATTGATATTTCTCTTCAATTTCCCCATACTGACGTTCGTTGTCTGTTTTAATTACCTAGGTAACTGCCAAAGTAAAATTTATTGTCAGTCTCAAGTGTTTGTAATTAATTGTGTGTTTCAAAATGAATCACTTTTCAAATTATGAAAAATACGATATGTTGGAGTGTTTTATTCTCTGTCGTCGAAATGAAGCGAAAGCAGAAGAAATGTATATTTAAATAAATATCCAGAAAGGCGACAACCTGGTAGAACTATGTTTAGGCGTCTGAAAGACAACCTTGTAGCGTACGGGAGTTTTGCTAAGATAAAGAAAAACAAACTTCCATACGAAAATAAAGAAAATTTGGTAATGCAAAGCGTGGTTGAGACACCTCCTCCGTCTTTGCGTCAAATTGAAGCCACAACAGGTGTTGCGGAGTCAATGGCGAATAGTATTTTAAAGCGTCATAAATATAACCCCTATCGTGAACGGCCCTGCCAAGAACTCCAGAATGGCGATGCGATTAGAAGAATGGCATTTTGTCAGTGGTTTATTCAAAGAAACAACGAGATACCAAACTTTTCCTTAAAAGTCCTTTGGTCAGATGAGAGCCAATTTACTAAATGTGGACTATTTAATCGTAAAAATACCGTTTTTTGGTCAGATGAAAATCCACGGCTAGTTCGTCAAGTTAGGCAGCAAGTTAGGTTTGGATTTAACGTCTGGTTAGGTATTGTGGGTACCCACGTGATTGGACCATTTTTTTTAATGAGAACTTAAATTCCGATAGATATTTGAACCTCTTACAAACTAACGTAGGGGAAGCACTTATGGATGTTCCCGTAGCTACCCTGCAAAACTTGTATTTCCAACAAGACGGCGCGCCGCCACATAATGCACGTATTATCACAGAATTTTTAAATCACGAATTTCCCAACAAGTCGATAGGCAACCTGGGACCAGTAAGATGGCCTGCGAGATCCCCTGTCATAACACCGGTTGATTTGTTTGCATGGGGTTTCTTCAAAAATGTGGTATACTGTAGGTCATACGAAACCGAAGAGGAGCTGAGACACGCTGTTATAGAAGCTGTTAACAGAATTACCCCAGAAATGATGTGAGAATGATTGTGCGTGCGAGAAAACGGTGGCTTATTTGAAGGCCTACTTTAATCCAATGATCAATAATAATTAAAGTAATAATTAATAGAAATATCAATGCCTACTACCATTAAATCTTAATTTTGTTAATTTTAATTATTTATCTTGACTGAACATAAACTTGTTATACATGGCTGAAGGGCATATTTAAAGGGGAATTTAAAAATGCAGAAATTCAATATGGCGCCCATAAGAAAAACAAAAGTTGACTTCGGCCTCATTGAACATAGTTGGCCCAGATTATTTTTTACTTTATTTTCAAATTCACGCTCATTTCTTACCCCCACCCTGAAAATTTCGTTATTGTATCTTTTATAATAAACAGGATATAAAGGATTTTATAAAACGCACTTTTTTCTTTTTTTCCCTGTATATCCGTTGCTATTCCGAGTTCAAAGAAGTTGATGACAGATTATTTATAGGCACTTGATTGCGCAACTTTTTCCCCATTTGGTCCACCCTGTAACTCTAACGGTTTCCAATATCCCCATGTACATCATTTTATACTGGACACACTGTATAGTGTTACCCTTAAAGTTATTAGTAAGTTGTTCAGGAATGTTATTTTGTTGGTTACAAAGAGCTACCTCAACATCCTATAATTTATGACAGGAACAGATGAAATACTTAATTTCCTATTGAATACTGTAACAGTTTCTATTATACTTAAAAGTTTATCCATAAACTTATACCTTTAAAAAATTTAATGGTTTACTCGCAATCTTCCCTGTTATATAGTCTGAGTAACCCTCTACATTATACAATATAATATATGATGACAATTCCCAATTAAAGATTTTTCAAAATAAGTGGTTAGTGGTGAACATCTAGAGATTTAGCCAGGTAACATACACATCACCAAAATCAATGTATCCAAAATTATATATTTTGCATAAATGTTGTTTAATTCTTTTCAACTATATCTTACTAGTCTTTCTTTACTAGCCAATAATATTGTTTATAATTGGCCAACCTTGAATATTCTAGAATGGCTTCAGAAGAATCCAAAAAGTTTTTTAAATCCTCCAACCCTGTTGATATATGATGTAAACATGAAATTAAATGAATACATCGATTAATTATTGGCTCTTAATCTTCCTCTTATTGTGTAATCTAGAGAATTAAGACTTAGGCTGTAAAGTGAGCATTTCGACTATTCGACCCGACCGTTTATTTACGTGCAATTTACTTGGAAGGATTTAACAGTGCTCTCTAATGAAAGCGAGAGAGATTTCGACCTGATGCAATATATAACTGTCTCAAATATTTGGCTTGATATTTCTGCAAACCAATTCGCTTTCGAGATCTAGAGATAGTAGTCACAATTGTGACGGATTTGCGCAACATGGAAAATTACAATGAAGTTTTTGGCAACTGAACCGCATTGGAACCGCATTTTGGAAATTTTTTAATTGGTAAACGCATACACGTTTTTTCGTTAGTACCAACATTTTCTAATATATTTATGGCAAATTATCCATGAAAGTTGTAAGCCACAAATATCTATCTGTCTAATTTGGCGATTTAACTATCAGAAGGACGATTGATTTAAATAATAAACTTTAATAAAGTTCATTATTTGCCTAATAGCTATTATATTATAAGTTGCTGGTTTCTCGTTGTTTCACTTAGATCAAAATTTTTAAATATTTTTGACAGGGTTGATTTCAGTTCTAAACTACGATTTTTTTGTCATGTTTGAAAACAATAATGTTGCCTTTTTCTAATTTATTCTAAAAAACTGTTGAGTGAAGTGAATTAATTGTAATGCATTTTTCCTCTAAATATTTTGTTAATTAAACTATAACGTTAATTAATATCTTAACCTATGATACGAGAGCTTTAATAGATTTAATTGCCAAATATAGTTTGGCCTAGACATGGGTAACACTGAGTTGATTCTGGTTCAATGGCGCTTTCACAGCGTATTCATTCCCCTTAGAACTGTAACTGAATACGGGTAAACTGATGTTCAGCTGCAGGTTCGTCAGCAGGTTCGTTAGGCTCTGAAAATTCTCACTACTTTTTCTGTATATTAATCATGTGCAATAAGTGCAGTGTCATCAGCCTATAAGCATATATCTGTATAGATTATCCACTAGATCTTTGTCGGACAAGTTGCAGGAATACATGACGTGAAAAAAATAATTAAAGAGAAGGGCGTGAAAGCGGTGATCCCTGGAGAAGCTTCTGTTATGGAGAGAAAGAAAAAAATAGAGAATTGGGACTTCCAGTTGTCTATTTTTCAGCAAGTTTTTAATATGCAGATTAAGCATATTTTTGTCTGGTGTAATGTGTACAATTTGCATAACAATCTTCTGTGCCGTACGCTGTCGAACGTCCTGTCAATACCCATAAATAAATTTACAGATTTACCACCGTTTAAATGTTTTATTTGTTAAGACAAATAGTAGTAGTAGTAAACATCTTTATTATTAATAAAAGGCTATCGACCTATCGGTCTTTCTGCCCTGGGTTGATTACAAAGTTTTGTATGGAAACTTAATAACTAATAACTAATATAATTAACAAACATGTACATAATTTATGTCTGGAGATGCTCCAACAGTGGTTGAGGTTGGGAAGAGGAAACGCGTTTGTCTGGTCGGTCTTGTTAAACAGCGGGGGTCCAGGAAGGTGAGATTGTGATGGTTCTGTTTCCATCTTGATTGCAAGGCGAATAGTCTTTCCGAGATCCTTGTCAAGTTTGTGCGTTCGTAGAGTAGTCGGTTTGGTGGATTGTGTAATGGGTTTGCTCGGATCTTCGTTATCAGCCTCAGTACTATCTGTTTTGTTGTCTGTATATGCCGTTTGGTTTTGTCAGTAGCATTGGCGATCAAAATATGAGCGTAGTTTATTAGAGGTCTGCAGATCGCTTTATATATTATAGTTGCTGTCTTGGTGCTGATACTCTTGTTTTTGTAAGTAAGTGGGCGGAAGTGTTTTGCTCTCTTGGTTAGTTCTGTTCTGATGTTCTGTACGTTTTTTGTGAATTTTAGTTTATTGTCCATTGTTATTCCTAGGTATTTCACATTATTGGTGGGTTTGGTTATTTGGCCGTCCGCGGTGATGGTTGGAGAGTCTGGTTTAATTCGGTGGTTTGAGTGGCGAAGTCGGTTTTTTGATGCATTTGGTGTGAGTTTCCATTTGTAGAACCATGCTGTTATTGTGTCTGTTAGTGTCTAGAGTTTTTCCACTGCTCTGGCGATCGTCATGCGCGATAAGGGTAGTGTCGTCAGCGTATTGCAGCAGGTAAGCGTTTTAGTCTCTACCTTCTTTGCCTTGTCTGTTGTGGTTGTATATGTCATGGCAATATATGTTGTAAAGCAGGGGTGAGAGTGGTGAACCCTGAGGTAAGCCTTGCTCAGGTGAAAAGGGGATAGAGTAGTCGTCGCTGATTCGTAACTCCAGTTGTCTGTCTTCGAGTAGTTGTTTAATAATATGTATTAAGTAGTTTGGAGTGCCAAGTTTGTGTAGTTTCTACAGTAAGCCCTCGATCCAAACACTATCAAAGGCCTTATTTATGTCTAAAAACAGGCTGGCTCCTCCGGTCAGGTGTGTGGTTTGTATGTTATTAGTAAGAACAAAAAGTGGATGTATAGTTGAGTTTTAAGTCTTGAAGCCAAACTGGTATTTTGGAATATGATGTCCTTTTAAATTATGTAATCTATTTTTTATTATGTGTGCAAACAGTTTGTTCAACCCCGGGAGTAGCCTGATCGGTCTGTAGTTTTTGTTAGTGTGTCATCTAGTCCATTCTTTAAAATAGGAATTATTATTCCGTTCTTCCATGACTTGGGTATTTTGTTAGTCGTGATGCATTCGTTAAGTTTTCCTAATATGAAGTCATGTGTCTCCTGTGCTAGATGCTTAAGTACCTTGCTTTTAATATTGTCTTTTCCGGGTGTCGTGTTTTTCAGTTGTGCTAAGGCTTCGAGATATTCGGTCTCTGTAATGATTTCGTGATTTAGACCCGTCGTGTTTCTTGAGAATTCGTCATGCCATTTGTTTCCCCGTTCCCAGTTGTCGGTGTCAAAGTTTGTATTTGTTGATCTTTCGAAGGCTCTCTGAAAGGGGCCGGCGAAGACGTCCGCTTTGTCTTTGTCCGAGTATCGTTGTGTTCCCTGCTCATTGATAATACCTATCGGATTTGTTTTTTGTATTTAGATATTTTTTTAATTTCCGCCAATATGTTCTTCCTTTGTCTTTTTCGGTTTCTTGACATATTTCAATCCATGTGTGTTGTCGGTATGGAAATATCATAGCTTTAATGTTTCTGTTTAAGTTGTTAATTGTTATTTTGATAGAGTCGTCCTGTGTAATTCGGTATTGTCTGTATAAATCTCTTTTATGTTTTATTTGTCTTAGTACAAACCTGGGTAGAGTATGGTGGTAAAAGGCATTTTTAATTTGTGGTGAGAATGTTTCTATGTTATGTGAAAGGTGCTCTTGCAGATCTTCGATGGAGATAAGTCCGGGGTTTGCCTTTATGTAGTCCAGTGTGTATGATTTAACTTTGTCCAAGTCGGTCTTGTTTAAGTTGAGTTTTTCGGAGCTGGGCTTTGCTGTGGCGATAGTAGGTACAGTTTGTTGTGAGTTGAAGTTAAAAGTCATAGCCAAATGGCCTGATCCGAGCCCAATTTGTCGGATTTCTTGGTTCGTTCTTGCAGTCTGTTCTACCGTGTGTTCAAAAACTTTCTTTAACTCCGGCAGCAACGTGATCGGTTTGTTTGGTATTATTGCGCCGTTTTCTATTTATAACAATCAATATAATTTTGTTAGTTGTATAATAGTTGTTCAGTCTCTTTCGTATTAAATTGTGCGTTTGTAGTTTGGCCTTTGCAGGCTCTGTGTGTTTGCTACGACCTAGAGCTTCGTCTTATTCTGTTTCCGTGATTAGTTTGTCCTTGTATTTTAATGGAAGATTAGTTAGTAAGTTAGTTAGCCATTTCTTTAGCACACTGCAAGTGTCATCGTCAAACTTGAAATATGTGGAGATGCTGAGGGCGTTACTTTGCCTGTGATTGTTCTGTCTTTCCTTCATTCGTTGTACTGACCACGTTTGCTTTCTAATACCGCAAAAGTTTTTTTTCCTCATTCCAGTATGATTTGCCTTAACCTTTTTTAATTTCTTAGCATGCTTGCAACCATTTTGCTTGCCCGCGTGGTTCGATCATACTCTTGATGTTTCTGTTTAAGAGAAGAAGTAGGTGTTTATACCTAAGTGATTAATTTTAAATTGTGCTGGTGACATTTTTCTCAATTTAATTATTTCGTGTTCGCTTGTAACATTTTGGCAAATAAGTGACATTCTTCTTATCTTAGAAAAGCCAAATGGTGGTTTGTTTCTGGAACCACAATCAACACTCCGTTTCTGAAAATTTATCTCAAGTTTGGTCCTGTTGCTTTATAGAATTACCCACACTATAAGAAAAATTGCAATGTCCGAACTGCTCAAAAAGAAATTAAATCAGAAATATAAAACTAAAAGTCAAACTAGTGTATAGATTAAAATAAGTCATTCTGCAGTTTGTTCTTCAAGATTGAGTTTTCCGTGTATTTTCTAATGTAAATAACGCTAGGCATTGATTGGTAGAGCAAATTTGATGAGGCAAATATATGTCTTTGAATTAAAATGTATATCAAGTATACGTTATATGGTCCTGGAAATATGTGACTGTTAATTAAACTTATGAACTTTACTGACCCCAAATCGTGTAAAGGCATATTCTCAAACGGCTCAAAATATACTCATTTAGGAACTTATTTAGCAAATAAAACAATGAAGGGAAAGCTGGCTTGAACCAACTTTTTTTCGAATTGAGGATGTTTGGTGAAAATTGTTTTACGGCAAACATGGAATTGTTTTCTAGTCGCTCACGCATATTTCAACTGTTTAAACCCCTATATAAAATACCCCACTTATACTAATATAAACTCCAATGCGATGTTTGCATAAAAGCAAATTGAATTTTGTATTTTTTTCTTAAAACAAGGGCGGATTCTTAGCATCTTCTAAATAAAAAAGTAATTTTTATTTCGGTACAGCTAAAGCAAATATACAGAACATATACAATACTTTCTAGGCCTTGGAAACAAGTATTTAGGGAGGCGCAGGAACTGGTTTTCCGAGGGATTTAAAATAACATACTATTTTCAGGGCATTTATTTAAAAATGTCTTTTTTATCCAAGACACATTTGCTTAAAAATTTGCCAAAACTATTTATGTAGTTAATTAAGTTCGTATATAGATGTTAGTTTAATTGTGCCTCTACTGTTCCTCAGAAGCCATATTTAGCTATTTCAAGTAAAGAGGAAAACTAATATTTTCCCCAGCTAGGCTATTTAGTGTTACTCGAAATTGCCACTAACTGAAATCCAAATCTGCAATAAAAACGCTGGTGGAATAAATGGATTTGCTACGCTTCTGGAGAACAAATTACACTTTTTCCAACATTTGATTGCAGGACGATTGAAATATACTGCACATCGTCCCGATTTATTAACTGCTTTTAGCGCTTCAAGCGCTGCATTACTTTTATGAGCAATTTATAAGGCATGTGCCTATCAATCATGCAATGCCTCTAGTAACAGGTTAAACCTGATTTGGAGATTTTACTAAAATAGCCGAATAATTCCGTCACATGAATTGGCAATCATAACAATTTCCTCTGATATTTCTAATCATTAAAACTTTATAAAAGAGCCCAACAAAACATTAATTTAATGGTTGAAATCACTTTTAATTATTCCTCTTTGCTTTAAATCGTTTAGGTCGAAACTGAATCCTTTCCACGAGTCTAATTAACTGAATATTCGGAAAAATATCCTGCAAATGTTAACCGAGTCGTATAAAATACATCTGCCCAAGAAAATAAAGGTTAATTGCCTTATAGTAATTGAATGGAACTTGAAAGTTCTTAGATGGAACTGGAAAGTTATGTAACTGTTCGTTAAACTATATAACGTAAGTTTCCGCAATTCATTTATTTTTAAAATTGAGTAAGCCTCAATAATTTGGCTGAAAGTGTAAAATAATTTGAAAAATTTGGGAAATACGAATAATTTGAGCTAAACCAATTTATACAGATGATATTTAAAATATAAATTCCGACAATTTCCTGCACGTTATTAAAAGAATCCCAGCCAAATAATCGTCAACGAAGATATTGGCAAATATATAAACAGAATCTTTATCGATAGCGCTCAATTGAGTCACGCTATCTGTAGCTCATCTTCTAAGATTATCTTCTGATATTACACCATCGGATGTTTCGTTAAATTGAATATCCGAGGAAATTGGACTCATTGATTTTGCTTTTTTGCGAATCGGAGATAGCTGAGGACTGAAATTACTTTGCATCAAGATCATTTATCTGGTTTATTGTCTTTGCTGCTACAAAATTTGGAAATAGACCTAAATGAATGAATGATTTTCCTTTTATTAACCCACGTTATTAAGACTGAGTAATAATATAATCAGTTGAAACTTGTTAAATAAGAACAAAATATTTTTTGTTTGTTGAAGTTGTTTTCAATTTATTACTTATGGTTAGTTTGTATATTTCTGTTACAATAAGGGCAATTTTTATGTTTATGATATTTTGGAGGTTTAAAAGCCGACACCTCTTTCTCAATCTTGCTGCTTTATGTGGTGCAATAGCAAATTTGATCATTTTTGTGTTCAATTGTTGTTTTTCATATGCGTCGTTTTCGCTGACATTGCTTATCTATACACATAAATGTTTTGCGTTAATTTGCTGCTATGTCCGATCTATTAATTGCAGAATTTGTATTAATTATAAAGTGGACGTTTTATAACTTACATTTGCTGAAATATTAAGGAAATAGAAAACACTGCTCCAAATATTTATTTACTACAACAAATATTTCTAGCGGCACTAAATTTGCTGCCTAATTTTCGATGTGCAGAGAAATGGAGGAGCCATAATTCGAAGAAATGAAATTTCTACTTACAAGCAACAATATTTTCTTTCCCTTCACGTTCAATTTATTTATTTATGACGGTAGAAGTTGGGCACTTTAATTGCTTCTCTCTTGCACTCTTAATCACTAAAGTTTGGACGAAAATGTTTTTTCTTAACAAAAAAGTTAATTTATTTGGAATAAACTGGATCTACAATTGAAAAATCTTGTTTTTCCATGTAACATGTGCGTAGTTTCTTTAAAAATATAAAATATAGTCAGATACGTTAATTTTGTATTTGAAGGAGACATATTCAAGCACTAAGAACAGATTCACCAGAACAACACCTTCGTCTGGCCCTTCAATTTTAAACTATCGCCAGTAGCACATCACTTAAAATAAAACCATACATACATCACGTATTTTATACAAGTTTATATTTAACATTAAATTACATAATAAAATACTGCTGTATGGAACTTTTTTATTAAATCAGTATTTAAAAACTTTAAATAACAAATCTGTACCACCTTTAATTTCATTCAATAATATAACACACACGTTATAGATAGACAAGAGCCGTTTTTAGAAACAATTTATTATTTATATTACAAAATAGCTGGTTACATTCAAATTACCTCAAAAAGTGACCAGTCAAATGTGAAAGTAGAAACAACTATACACACAAACTGATGATGGTGGAGAAAGACACCGAAACGTATTTGTGACATTTTAAATAATTAAAAAAAAAATTCTCCTGGGTTTCAGTCAATTTTATTGATTATTATTAACAATGTCACAAATACGTTTCGGTGTCTTCCTCCACCATCATCAGTTTGCGCGTATAATTGTTTCTACCTTCACATTTGACTGGTCACTCAGAGTGACCAGTTTTTAATAAAGTAAACCAGTAAATAATAAACAATAAAATTGACTGAAACCCAGGAGAAAATTTTTTTTTAATAAATTGAAGTACATTCAGGAAAATATACACAACAATTTTAAATAATAAACAATAAAATTGAATGAAACCCAGGAAAAATTTTTGAGGTGAATTGAAGTACAGTAAGGAAAGTATACACAACAATTCAAATTACTGTTCGAATAGTAACTTCTGACTGACTCGAAATCACCTGGTGGTTCTGCTGGAGTGTCAATGACTTGTACAGGCTCGCTGTTATCAACGTGTGCAATAGTAGATATTTGATCTAGGTTTTGGTTTCTTTTTTCGCGTTCCTCTTCTAATTTCTGATTAAATTGTTTCATGTAGTCCAGGATGGAAAATGGTTTATCTTGCTCTTCCATCTCTTTAGTCTGCAATTCGATTCTTGATAATGTGTCTGAATTGGTGTTAACTTTTCCTTTCTTGTACAAAACAGTATAATCATATTCATCCAGTTTTATTGGGTCTTTAAGTGAAAAAAACCATTGGTTTATGATCGGTAATTAAATTTATTTTTCGTCCAAAAATATGCGGTCGAAAGTATTTTGTCGCACAAACGATCGCTAAAAGTTCTTTCTCTGTTGTAAAATAATTTCTTATCTGAATCATTAAGGTCCTGGAAGCATACGCAATAGGTAAATCATGGCCGATTGATCTCTGAGATAGAACGGCACCAAGGGTAACATTGCTTGCATCAGTTGTTAAGCTGAAAAGTCTTACTAAAGTCCGGTTATTGTAAAATTGGTTCATTGATCAATAGATTTTTGCAGTGTTCAAAATATAAAATAAATTCTTGATTATGTTCAATTTTCGCGCCTTTGTTTAAACATTTCATTAAGGGTTTTGTGATTTTTGCGAAATCCTTAATAAATCTACGCTAATAACCTAACCTAGTACCTAATCATAGGATCCTTTAATCTGTTTGGTTGTCTTCGGAATTGGAAATTTCTTGATTGCTTGAATTTTGTCGGGATTCGGCTTAACTCCGTCTGCTGTTACGACATGTCCTAAATAACATACTTCCTTTCTCAAAAATTCCGGCTCATCTAATTGAATTTTGAAGTTAGATTTCCCGTAATCGTTGAAAACTGCTTTTAGTCTATCTAGATGTTCTTGGAGCGATGTAGAAAACCCAATGATGTCTAAATATACTAAACATTTTTCATTTTGAATTCCCCAGAGAATATGCATGTAACTACTGCGGGAAAGTACTGTGGCCAATTGATTACAATACCTTTTAATATCTTATGATTTAACTAAACAATCATATTACATTGTTGTATAGATCTGCTGCTGATTACGTGATACTTGTTCTTTTCTTTAGTCACGTTTTTTAAATGAACCAGTCAATAAGCCGAAGTTTTTATCGTGCTTGTGATAAACGAACGAGACACACCGAAACCGAGACGAGCAATTATCTGATAATGTCTGCTCTTAAAGTTCAATATTTTTTAAGTTCAGATGCCTGAACCTATTTAACAAAAGTTGACGTAATCCTGTTTTTATATAGAAATTTCTTCTTCAAATCAAGTTATCAACAAGAGAATTAACTAAAAATAAAACAATTCCCAGTCGTCCAACAATGCGGAAGTTATTATTTGGATGCCAAGGCCTAGTTGGCTTTTGTTTGGGTGAATAATAACGATTTGAAATGACATAATTTTACAAAGGCTAACGCAGGTCAAACTGTTAGTGCAAGTGATCTGGTATTATTGTCGCGTAACAATTACAAACTAGTTTGATGAACTCTTCGACTTGAATAAATTTTAACTTTTTAATGCAGCTCTTCTTATATCTACTCAGCACATTTAACCAGTCGTTGGATATGTAAACAATGAGTGCATGTTTTACTCCATCGCATAACTTTATTGAGGATTTGTTCATCTACCTATCTATCTATTTCCACTCTAAGAAAAATTTTACTTAAAAGTTTGGTTTTTCAAATAAGAGCTCGCAAATATTTTTTCCCGTTTTACAGTTCAAGCTAACTTCTGCCAACACTTCTTGCAAATTATTGGTTTTGTGGTCGATTTATTGACTGAAATCACCAATAGTGGCAAGTATTTTTTCCTCCCATGTTTAAGAAAAAATGAAAATAAATCTCTAGTTTAAATATGCCAGGTGCTCATTTAATACCCATTTAAAATTGGTTTAATTATGCTCGTCATCCAGAGTGTTTCAAGTATTGATTCCATCAGTTTCTTCTTCTTCTTCTTATTCTTTGTAAAGACCTTTTGGTCTGTTTATTTCGTCGGATCAATGTTGTTGATTCTCCTGTGATAGAAATGTCCAACTATCTTTCCATCTTTTTGGTGGTCTTCTGATTGGTCTTTGACCAGTTGGATTTCCATTTAGCACAATCTTGGCTATTCTTTCGGGGTCCATTTTTTCTACATGGTCCCACCTATATGATTACATCTTCCACCTTGCAGGTCTCTCTTGTTGCGCTCCTCACTCTATCCCGTAGTGTTTCCCGCTATTAAAATCAAATCAAATCAAAATATGCTTTATTGCCACAGAAAAATTTACAAATTTTATGGACAAAGCGTGTAAAACAATATACTACAAAATATAGCACATTTAAGGACAATCAACAATGGTAAATAAAAAATAAAAAACAACATAAAACATAATACAAAAAAGTCATCAAATCAAACAGACAAATTAAAATTAAGAAAAACAGGGGTGAGTGAAGTCAAGTTGCACCCTAAACCATAACAAGGAACTAGTCTGTTGACCCTGTTTATGTTATTGTAAGCGGATCGTGATGATACCGATTTGTTAGATATATACTAGTTGAGGTAAGTAACATCATGACATATAACATATTGACTTTAGCCTTTTCATCTCTGCCGTTCTTAACATACATTTTATTTTGTATGTGTCTGCTCTGGTCTCGATGCCATAGCTGAGTATTGGTCTTACGCATGTTTTGTATATTCGAACTTTACTGTCGATACTCATATGTTTGTTTTTCCACATGCCATCTCTTAAACAACCTGATGTTCACGAGGCTTTGTTGCTTTGGGATTTTAGATCTTTAATTGGTTCGTTGCGGCTAGAAATATGCACTCCAAGGTATCTAAATGTTGTGACTTGCTCGACAATTTTATTATTTATAACTGGCTTATATCTCGTTGGCTTCCTCGCAAATGTCATACATTTTGTCTTGGAAATTGATATTTGCATATGAAATTGTGTGCTGACAAGATTGAATATGTGAAGTTGTCTTTGAGGATTGTCCTCCGTTTCTGCCAATATTGTCGCGTCATCAACGTAGCAAATTATGCTAATGTGTTTTCTGTTGATCCTATACCCCATTCTTAAGCCACTGACCTCTTCAATGATCTCGTCCATAATCAGGTTGAATAGACACGGGCTTAAAATGTCCCCTGGCCGTATCCTGTGCTATACCCTGTGATATCGGTATATCATTTGTTGCTTTATGATCAAGTGTGTATAGACAGCATACTGTTTTTATAATTCTTGCCGGGTTCGTTTTTTCTTCAAGATGTTGATAATGACTTCCAGTCGGAAAAGTTTAAAAGGCAAGCGGGGGTGTCGAATTCTATTGCTTTTTCTTTTATTTGGCGTATGATAAATAGGGTGTCAGTTGTAGACCTATTTCTCCGAAATACTTGCTGTCTTTAATTTCGATATGTCGTTCTAGGTTATAAATAAGGCCGGTGAATAATTTCATGGTGGAGCATCAAATTCTGATGATGTGGTTTTTTGTAGTGCAATTTTGGCATTGCATCTAAATGAAACTGCATTCACATTTCTCCTTTTAATATTAAACTACTGCACTGTTACGTCTAAGCTTAAAATATTTTTAGACAAAGTTTCAGTATTGTCCATTTTCCGGTATTAAAAATAAATATTGAAATATTTGGAGGTCTCCAACCACATATGCCAAATTAGTCGGTTCAAATCCATCTCATTTAAAATTTTGTACGAAAAAATGCATATAATTTTGGTTTATGTGCTCTATTACCTATTCATGCTATGCTAGAGGCACTAGTGCACGTTTAGTGGAAGTAATTGGCACTTGAACCGCTTAAACTCTAAATCTATATAATTCATGGGAATATATTGCAACGCTCTCAGGTGTGAGTGTAAATATATATCGCTTAGTGCAAATTAATGCCAGTTTTATGATCGTAAGTTAAAATATAAGGACAAAAGTGAATTATAATAATGTAGCTTCTGCTACACTGAATGATTGATATTTCTGCCAACAGCTGGAGAAAGTTGTGATAATAAAAATGTTCATTTCTTAACTCATTTGATTGACACAACTTAACACATTTGATCTGGATTGATATCAAGAGATGTAGCGAGAAGTAATGCTTACAAGATACAACAGTATTATAATTAATTGTATCGTTTTACACAAACAGTGCTTCTAGTCTTTCCCTAGAAAGATTTTCTTTAAATTCAAATATATTTTAAATAAAGTTAATTTATATAAATATAATTTTGGATGATCTTTATAAAAACACAAAATATTTAGGTATTTACTTTGAAGAGAGTCCTAGATTATGGTGACTTTTTTGAAGGATATATATTTTTAAAAAGACTAGTTGTTTGCTGCTTAAGAAAAGTCCTCAGTGCAAAAAAGTAGGTCGTAATAAAAGTCTAAATTAATCAATTCGGTACAGTGTACAGGGTGAGTTTTTAAAGTGTTACAAGGCTATATCTCAGAAACTGTTTCAAATATATTTATAAAATTTAGTTAGAAATAGGTTGGGTAGGTAAAAACCGTTTCCAAAAAAGTTGGTGTACATATTTCCATTTAAATGTCTTTCAAAAAAATTGAGACTAATAGTTATATCCCCAATTATTCCACACCAAACATTAAGCTACCAGGAATGTTGGTTTGGCACAGTTCTGATCCAGTAAGAATTTTCCGCCGCCCAATAGTGCAAGTTATGTCTGTTTACCTTTAGAAAAATATTCTAAAAATTCCTTTCATCATCCTAAATGTTATCTGTAATTTACTTGCCCGCAGTTGGAAAATGTGGCTTCATCAGAAAAAAACAATGTTTTCCAAAAATCTGTCATTATCCTCCATTTTCCCCGTGACCCAATTGCAAAAGGTAACGCATTTTGAACGTCTTGTCCATACAGTTCTTGGTGGAGTGTGATATGGTATGGATGAAATTTATACCTGTGCAATATAGTTATGACCGATTTTTGGCTTAGTCCAGCATTTCTAGCAAGACGTCTAGTCCCCAGTTGAGGGTCAAGAACAACCTCTCCTAAAACTCCTGCCGCTAGATTTTCGTTAGTTGCAGTGCATTTCCGTCTTCGTGTTTTTTTTCCTTAAATTACCAGTAATGCGACCTTTGGTTTCTAACCTTTAAACGCCATGTGGGATTTTACATTGTTAGGAAATCTTTGCGCCCACAATAGTGCAGTTTCTCTGCAATTCTTTCTGCACTCTCCCAAAATTAACATGTTAACATCTATATTAAAATTCTCTTCCATGTTTAGTTACAATAACTTGAGGAAAAGAGCGTTACAACGTCAAAATTCTCAATTAAGGCTCGCAATTTACGCGTTGTTATGGATATGAAAGACACTTTGCAAAACCACTGACTCAAGCATGTTTAATTGTATTTAAATTCAATAAAATTAAATATTTTTTTAAATTTTTTTATTATTAATATTATTTACTACAACTAGTCAAGCATGACCAACCATCAGTTTTAATCTGTAATCTTAAAATTAGGGTAGTTAACTAAGTCAGTCCATTGACTTTCCAAGCTTTAGCCTCACATGAGATAGACAATAGTTACACGCACACCATGCTCTGTCCTTAAAACACTATATCAATTCAAAGGGCTTAGTTCTCTTTAATCTGCGGTATAAATTCTGATCATCTAGCAGCTGGCGGGCTTCTGCGTTCGGATGTACCTGTAGTTTAGCTTGGTGTTTCTTTGCATACCGTTTGATTTCCTGTTCAACAGTCAGGATTTCTGACGATCATTATTTCTGACGAACCATGGGGCATTGGCTATTCCACGTAATGCCTTATTTTGGACAGTTTGAATCTTTTTTATGTGTGTGCTTTTTGTGCATCCCCATAGCTGAATACCGTAGAGCCATATAGGTTTAATAATTTGTTTATAAATTATAAGTTTGTTATACAAAGTCATCTTGGAATGCCTGCCAATCAGCCATCTATATTGCGCAATTCATCTTCATTCCGTCTTCATTCCATCTTCATTAAGTGTCCAAAGTCATACCAAGGTATTTCGCAGTATTTGCATATGGGACGGCGGTTCCATTAATATTTATTACTGCGGGATCTGTCAAATTTTGGTTGGTAAAGTTAATATAGGTCGATTTAGTTTCGTTAAGTTTAATTTTCCACTTGGTGGTCCATTTATAAACAGCATCTCTCGCTTTCTGTAGTTTCTGTGAGGCTGTTACTCGATTTGTGTCAGTTGCCATTAATCCTATGTCATCCGCATATGTAGCTATTGTAACTTCTTTCGGTTAGGGTATATCACTAGTAAAAAGTAAATACAGGACAGGCCCTAGGACGCTCCCTTGTGGCAGACCCGCTTGAATTTCCTTCAACTCTGAGTAAGCTCCTTCTTGCTTGATTCTGAATAGTCTATTAGTGATATATGAAGTGAGAATTTTCACGTATGGTTGGGATAACATTTTACCTAGTTTGTAGACTAGCCCTTCATACCATACTTTGTCTCACGCCTGCGATACGTCGAGGAATAGTGCTGAACAGACTTTATTTTCTTCTATTGACTTCTCTATTACATCAGTTATTCGGTGCACTTGATCAATTGTAGAGTGGTTTGATCGGAATCCAAATTGGTGATCGGGGATTAACTTTTGTTTCTCTAATATTTGTTTAAGTCTTTTCAGCAGCAGTTTTTCAAAAAGCTTTGATATTATTGGCAAGAGGAAAATTGGTCTGTACGACTTATCATCGTGTTGAGGTTTACCAGGCTTGGGGACCATGCCTTCAGCTATTTTCCACATTGCGGATACATGTTTAATCCTGATTGTGGCGTTAAATAGATGTTAACATCAGTATCCCGTTTTTTGGCAGTTGTTTCAGGATTTGTCCTGTAATTTAATCAAACCCAGGAGCATTTTTTGGGCCGAGATTATTATTAATTTCTTCTGCTACTTCTTTCGGAGTAACAGGAGCAATCATGTCGATCGAATTGGAGGACGAAATATTGTCTGCAACCGGTGGTTTATTGTGTTGGTTGTTTTGTATGTCGTTTGGTGGAAATACGCCTGCCAGATATTCAGCAAATAGATCCGCTTTTTGTTGATCATCACGAGCCCAATCGCTTAGTCCCTTTCTAATAGGCGGTATTGACACAACTGGTTTTCTAACTTTCTTTGTAACCTTCCACAATGACTATTCAGTTTCTTTATCTGCTGATAAATTTGTAATAAAGAAATTTAGAGAATTCTGTTTTAATTTGTAAATTTCACGTTTTAGCTTTTGAGTCTGTCTATTTAATGATTGTTTTTATGATCATTTGAATGATTAAATTGTCTCATCACTAGGATGACGTGTTTGTTGCCATCGTCTTCTTGCTTTTCTTTTCTCTTTCACTAAAATCCGAATTTCAACCGGATAGTTTACTCCTTTTGTCATGTGAGTAATTTCTTTGGTGTTTTTGTAAGCAACTGTTTGTGGCAGAGTCGTAAATTTTTCGGTTTCTATGTCGAGTTGTTCGGCTGTTTTCAATCTTACGTTCATCGTGATTTCCTCTTCTAGGTCAGCTTGGAAGCACTTCCAATCCGTTGTTGTTGGTGAGTGTTGGCTTGGCTTCCCGTTTAATGATTTTCCAACTCATAGTCATAACTACGGGGTAAACGGGTATATGAACAAACAACACTGTACAATTTGGAATGGAGAAAATCCACAACCTTTAATTGAGATGCTGTTGCGTTAAATGGGGAGCTCTACCGCAGTATGATGATGTGGAAGAGTTTTGGTTTTCGTTTTAAGAAGATAATATATTTATATTTGCGGAAGAAGATAATATATGTATTGCAGACGGCGGTTAAGAACCAGTAAAGTGGACCGAGGGTTCGCTAAAATTGGAAGAGTTATTGGTTGCACTAAAGGCCATCAAATGATGGAAAACGTGACTGAAAGTTGTGACATACAGATTACGCTTCATTCGATCGAGTCGGGAAGGTCATATGGCAGACATTTTAATAAAATAATTAATGGAATAAAAAATACTTTTCTGATAAAATCAAGAAAGTAATCTTAGTCTCAGAAAACCACCTTTCACTGAAAGTCCAACAAATGACGAAGCGTGGCTAGACGCAAAACTACAACTAACATCAATGAAGTGTCCTGTTTGATCAAATAATGCTGAAAAATAAACTACACACTTCTTTCAAATATTTTACTGTCCTCCCCAAGAAATGTTTAATAACCATTCAAAAGCAATGACAAAAATCTTAAATTAGTTCGTACTTTATTAATTTTTAAATTATGCATTAATCTTAAAACTTCATCTATTATTTATTTATATATATTATATTTTTATAATTGCTTTACTTCCTAACTTGTTAGCCTATTAGAAGCTACACAATATGCGCGTAAGCTAGATAAAAAAATACCGTCAGCGTCAAGTAATTATCAGGAATCAGTCGCTGCAGACTGACAATGATGATTTATATTATTATTTCGCGATGCAAGACAGTACTCACTTAACGTTGATAAACATGTTTACATTTTAATAATCTTTTTCAGCACGTTTTTCAGCTGGACGTGCAATTTAATTTAATTTTAAGGGTCCATTTCCCCGCCTTAAACAAGCTACCCAGCATTATTCTAAATAACCGATACTCAAGAATTTAAATGAGCTTGGAATATAGAAGTAAGACAATTGATCCCACCGAAAATTCTGACAACGCTTAAACAAATTCCATTTCTGTTTCCGGCTTCTGCCTATTTCTCAGTTTAACTTGAAAAAATCTCTAAATATTCATGGGAGGTACTAATTTGCATCTCTGTTGATTTGCCGGGAAAGCAGCCGAAACACTGTTTGATTGCATTGTTTCCTGAGTTAACAGAATAAGTATCACGAATTTTACCAACTATTTATACTTGACAACACATTAAAAGTGCTGTTCCTTTATACTTTGTCAATAGTTTTCGCTACTTCTAAATAGGTATTCCGACTAACTTCCTTGCAGCGTGTTTACAGTAGCAACAAAAGTTGCTTTGCCTATTTATCTTATTTTCTAAACCTTTTACTTGCCGAGGTTCTATGGCCGTTGGAAACCTTTCTGGACTGATTGATGTAGACGGCAAAGGAAAGGTTGCAGCCAGAAAACTGAATAGACCGGATGTAAAATGGGCTTTGCATTAAGCCCCTAATTTATTGAGACATTCATCTTGCCCCAATTAACTACCGTCGTATTCGTGATTATGACATAATCTCCCTTTTTATGAGAAAATGGGATAATTACTGAACAAATTACACATATGGGCATTGTTCCAAATTAAGTCTTCATTTCGCTCTAAAAGTTCCACTTTACACACAAAGGAGTTTGGTATTTCCACGGAAGTTTCTAAATACACTAGGTATCCATAGTGTATTTATACGTGCGTATACAGCTTAATAAAGTTTGGGGCGTAAGGTAAAGTTGTGCATATTTATCTAATAGATCTCAACGTGTCGGAATATATTTACACCTTAAATTGTTTATGGAGTATTGTAGTTTCTTAGCTTTGAAGTTCGCATTAAAGCTTGCTTGCTTAATGCTAACCGTTTCATATGTTTCATTTCTATTGTCTAGTAGGTCAATTTTAAAATCTTCGGAAATGAAATTTCCAGACTAAAATCTTTCTTATAAACTCTAATTAATTGAGAACTGCAAATCTTCTAGAAACTCCATGTTTTTAGCTTTTCACAAGTATTTCTTTGAGTTGAAAAAACAAAGAATTTAAAAAAGTAATTATAAGTTCCTAAACGAAAGCCGACAAGTTTTTTAAAATCCTTCCTTAATTCTTAAATTCAAAAAATTTAAGAATAAATAGGATTTAAACCCATTTTTGAAAACTGTCTAATTTACTCTACTTATTATTATTATACTTGTATTTATTGTGCTCATGATTTTTAAAGGAGCTAAATATATTTACAGCAACGTTACAAAATATATTAAATAATTTTGCAAAATCTGCTTACTCGAAGCAAAAAAATTCACCACATAACATTAAAGAAAGCGCACAAAAATTCGTTTTCCACCAAAATGAACCATTAAAAATTAATAAATTTCATACCTAAATAATGAAAATGTTAAACATGGATATTCTTTGGGTAGATTTTGCATATATTGTTTCACTCCATCAATTAACTTTAATTATTTCACATATTAACTCTAAACTTTGCATCTTACCATGTTCTTACTACTTTACCTTTTTATTGGCTTTTAAACTTCAATAACCATATTTTTCTATAGGTTTCTCAGTTTGCAAATTATTTTTGAAGCATTATGAATTACGTTTTAAACAAACAAAGAAACCTAACTGAAAATGGAAAAGAAAGTAACGATAATGTGTTTCCAGAAATGTCTTCTGTCTCTGGTTCCATCCGATAATATTAAAATCACTTCTTGTTATGAAATGGTACGGTGAGCAAGGGATTATTCAGGCAACATTGAGTTGACTAACTTTCCTGTTTAAATTGCCTACATATTTGTCAAAATACTAAGTATCAAGGCTTTGTTCTTGTTTACTTTGCATTCTACATGATAAAGTTGTCGCTTTCAGTTGAAAAGAAAACAAATAGACGACACTTTTTGGGGGCTAAACTTTTTGATTTTTCGAAATTGTGTTTCGGTAGTTTGGTAGAACACATACTTAAGACCAGCAGGTTTAAGTCTCTAAATTATACTTAAATTCTAAATACACACACTTTATTACAAAATTAACTTCTCGTTTGATTGGATTCATAATATTTGTTACTTGTTGGCTTTCGCGTTCTATTTGGTGGCCCAATTAGTATCTCAACTGATGATAGTTTATCTATAACAAAAACTTTTCCTTGCTGTTCCATGACTAGCATGAAACAAAAATGTAACCTGAAAACACAAATTAATGATTGCATGGAAAAACTCGGTAAATAACATAAAAGTAAAACTAAAGAAGTAATTTTAATTAGACAAGTAATAGTTCGTGTTTGTTTGTGCTTGTGAGATTTATTTGCCGATAAAAACACAGTTTAGAATGTTTTTATTGATCACACTTGTATCAACAGCATACCAATTCATAGAAACAACGCTTCTGAAGGGCTTTTTTTTGTTTTGAGCTCATTTCCACATTTTTGTACCTCAATTTCTTTGTCCGCCATGTGAAATAAAAAGTGTGATACGTTATTCATCTAGCACAAGCCATTACATGTAGTGGTTTTGCTGTTATTAAGCTGTCAGTGCCATAGGAAATAATTTATAGGACTTCTGACATAGATAACTATGATTTGTCTCGGTAGTTTTGATATGTATTTTTCTGTATTTATCAAATTTGCTTCTGAAGTATTCAGCATAAAACAGTCAGTTATTTTTACGACTCATGCAAAATTATGTAGGTTCTTTAGTACTCTCTGTCCGTTCATTTATAAAGCTTCCAAACCTGATGCTATTTATTTGTTAACAAGCAAATTTTAAGTAGTTAGCAGGCCAAACTATCTTTAAATGAAACATTCAAGATTATATATACAGGGTGAATCAGAATTGGCGTAATTCCTTTTAAGGGGTGACAGGGGCTCACTTGGAAAGGAAGAGAAAAATATTGAAAAAAATATTTCTAGAAGATATTAACGGTAGAACATCGAATTTAAACTTTGTTATTAAGCATTCATTTGAAATGGTCCCATCTTTGATTGGTAGCCTGTTAGAAGACTGAAGCATCCGAAAAGAAAAATAACGATCTTTGCTTCGAATTATGAAAAATTTTTGATATTAAAAAAGTACTCTTCTACAATTTTTTGATGAATAGTCAAAGCGGCAATGATCTTTTTTGTCAGTATCAGGTAGTTACACGTAGATAACTTTTGTCAAGAATAACAAGCATTTGTCAAATTGTGACTTATTTGAAGCTTCTTTCAAAAAATATACACCAACATCGAATTGCGGAACGGCGGATATGCCACAGTAATATCGCAGAAGGTGTAACAACTAACATCAACAAAGGGCCAGAGACTCTGGACGATTGGCTCCAGGAATTGAGGAAGATAGCGGACTACCAAGAGATGTTGGGGTTCCAGGCATAGAGGAACATATATTGGAGATAATTGCACCGGATAATTACAGAGGAAGAGCTACATCCCTACCATGTACGTAAGATCACAGGACACAAGGATACATTAAATATCTGGTCTACCGAACACCGGTACAAATTGAGCACGAGTACGAGAAGCTGCTTAAAATCGGAGCCGAGACTGCCGCGAAGAGTGCACAATAACGTGATTAGATGAGCAGAAGCATGTTTGGAGTTATACGGGCAGAACTTCGAACACCTTTGTGAGTTATCCACATTTCAAAACGGTTCTTTTCAAACCCACAATTTTGTTTCACCGCCAATCACCACAATGTGGTGATTTGTATTCAATTTTTTTCTGCACTCCCTAAACACCCCCCGACAACACCCTCAGAGGAATGATGTCAATTTTCTATCACCCTGTATATACATATATTTGATGATATCCCTCCCCGAATTCAAATGATATGGCTTTAGACTCCAATTATTCTCAATATTTCTGCATTCTTATTCACATTATGCTTATATACATGTATAAGCTATACCGGGTACTCTAGGAGGAGAAGTATTTGCTTGAATATCTTATTCTGCATTAAATGTTTTTAAATCGTACATATTTCTTTAAATAATTCGCCAGCAAGGCTCCATTCAAGAAATACAAGGCGATAAAAATTAATGTCGCATATGTTGATTTTTTTTTGTCTGTTTCAAATAATTATTCGTGTTTCATCAAAATTTGTCTTCATCCTTGGAGAACGGTGTTTTTGTTTACAAATCTTTATAATTCTGATATAGAATTCAAGAATCAGTGGCAGTACGCACAGAACTCCTAAAATAATTTAATTTTTAAAACATCTTTTTTGAGATATTGAGAAGATTGCAAAATATCTCTTTTCAGAATTTGATTTCTGTTGCCACATTTAGCTAACATTCTATAGATAGTTTTTGAAATTAGTAGTAGTAAACATCTTTATTTCTAAAAAAGGATATCGACCTATCGGTATTTCTGCCTTTTGAAATTATTTTATAAACTTATTAACTTTTACTCAGAATTTTTTAGAATTTTTCTAAGCACATTTTTCATAATGCTGAATATCGAAAAGTTTTCTTTGTGTTTTATGTTGATATTCTTCAATTTGAGTATTTGGGAAAATAACAATATCGGATACATTTTTGTTTACCGGATTGTCACAAATGCAATTTTTCATTTTCCAAAACCTATAAGGAAGCACCCAGGAATATGAATTTACTGTGCGAAAATGAATTATTTTTATTGTGCAGAGTCTTGATCCAAAATCACGTGTGCTCTTTTTCTTCCGTATTTTTCAGGATATAAAAACACAAAACTGTTCTAGAAAAAAATGTCTGCAGGGAAATTTCAAGTAATAGCTTCAGTTCCATGATATCAAAATTGATTTTGCGTTACATTATTACCCCAAGAAAATCTGCAGAACAACGTTTACATTTACAAGCATGTGAATGTAGAGATATAGCAAATTTAAAGAAATGCAGCTAAAGGTAAGCTCTTACAAAATTATTCATTCATAAAATGTTGACATATTGAAAAACTCGACAAGATTCTTAAACGACCCAATAACTAAAAATTTACTTTTCAGAACCTAATTAAATCATTGTACCATTACGTATTATATTTAATAATTTGTTTCATTAAGTTTCGAATCTCCTGTAGAGATCTACTTGCTAATTAATTCATCCCGTAGGACTTTTTATAGCAAATCAAAGTTCAATTTCAATTCTCCTTTAGCATTCTCATTTACTTTGAGATCTTAATAAAATCATCTCGATATTTCCAGTTTTAATAGATGAATGAGTCTCAGTCATAAAGAACAAAGAAATCCATAAATATCTCCGATAAAAGCGATTAATGTAATTTTACCAAAGACGATTGATTCTGATATTAATTCGACTACATAGAGTGCAACTTATTTATGACTAGTCGATAATCCATATTTTTACTTGCATATCTGAGTGAGAAATCTGCTCAAATTAGGCATAACCATACAGTTATTTTTATGTGTATGGTAACAATATATCGGTTGAAGAATTTTTTGGGGTTATAAGTTATCAAATGCTACGAGGTAACGGTCGAAGTTGACGTCCGGGTCTTCCTTTGAAGACTGGTTCATCAACTGGTGCTACTGCTGTATATATAAAATCCTATAGAGATCCTTAGATGCTCCTATACAAAATCGTTTGTGCTTGCCTGGCATAGAGCGAGTTGAATTCTTCCAGTTCAATTGCTCGTTTGAAAACCGTTCTTTTTTAACATTCTTCCAATCCTAACGATTTATTGACCAGAATTTTACTGGTCGCAGCAAAAGTCACATTTCCACTGCTTGTCCGAATTTAACAGAAGGTTTATTTCTTTATAATTTTCAAAGACAAGAAAAACCTATTTTGGCAGTGATGATCAATAACAATTCAAAGCAATACGACTACATTTGCTATAAGCACTTCATCATAAATAGGAACATACAAATATTATAAATAAGAATATTCAATAGTATAGCCATAGAACATAAAGCCTTCACTATTCATTAAATGTATCATCTAAAAATATCTACTCTTTTAAGAATGAATTATAAAACTACTTATCTGCGCGCATTTTTATTGAAAAATCGCTATCAAGTAGGAGCACAACAATTGCAATGGTTTTTCTGTTAATATTTTGGCATTTTTGCAAATTACAATTACGTACGCCCTTGCAACAAGAGCTGGAAACAAATAAATAAAACATTAGTAAACAGTTTGCATTCACAAACATCAATAATAATCTGGCCATTATTTAGCTGGCTTGAAACCGATGTTGTCATGCAAAGTGTAGTACGCTTCAATTGCTGATTAGCTCTATTGAGCATATATAATCCTCTTATTTGCTTTCTTAGCCAGGTAATTTGACTGCAGCTACCATTAATTAATTTCACTAAAGAGTATATTTGCGTGCATATTGTATGGAATCTGTCGCACTGGAATTAAGCAGTGAATCAGGAGGCTTTTGTGCTCAATATACTTCGATCAGTATCTGGGATTAAAAAGTAACTAAAATGCAACATTACCAAAGATAGTAGAAATGATTACCAAATGGAGTAGTAGAAAACTGTTTTTTGGTATTACATCGTTAGGTATGAGTGTTACATTAAGGGTGGGATCATAACGAAGGGCATTACAAATTAAAGTATAAAAGGATTTGAGGTATTTGAACTTCTGAACTCTGTAACTTTATTTGCATTATTAGAAAGACTAGACAATTCGTCGTACCGTTCTCCTTGAGAGAAGAGTCATTCATGTATTATTTAATGAAGCAGAAGGATAAAGTCTAATTTGATTTGAGCAAGCTTCTTTCTCTATGCTCTGAGTAAGTAAGATAGGTAGTTAACAAGAGAAATATATTTACTTTAAAAACATTTTTTATGGCCTCAGCTTTTAACAGAGCTTTAAACACGTTTTTTTATGACTCTAATAATGCAGTGTAATAACGATACCATATTAAGCACCATTCTTAAACTTCCAGAAAACAGCGTGAGAGACCGTAGGTTTGCTTATGATTTTTTAAAAAATGCCCTAAAAAATGAAAGTAAAACTATACAAAATGATGTAACAGTAAATTTTTCTTTAATTAACATCACCGTGGTGGGAAAAAAGTATCTAATCGTTACTCGAGTACTCGTTACTAATCCGTATCCGAAGTAACGATTACCGAACCAAGCTCGATCAATTCAAATCAAACGAGTATTAAAGTAATCGTTCTTGGAAAGTCAAGTCACCCATCCTAACCTTCCGAATCCGAATCCGAATACGTTACTTGACTTTATTTTATATAAAGAAAACTTTAAATACATTATTTGCACTCTACAACGGCACTAAAATCACTTAAAACACGTCTAATAATCAACCTATTCAATAAATAACACAGAAATCGACTTCTCAAAATCTATTAAATATTTAGTCATAATAATTGACTCCAAACTAAATTTTGGAGTAAACCAAACATCAGCCCACTTGTACCCTCTTCTACATCATAAAAGCACTCTTTCACTCAAATATAAAATTCTACTTTACAAGCAGATAAATCAAATCAAATCAAATCAAAATATCTAAAATTTGTTACGGCGCTCCAATTATCAGTCAAACCCAAACTCCAAATCGTCTAAAGCAAACTCCTTCGCAGGATAAGACACGCACCCTGGTACATCCGCAACTCCTGAATCCACGCCAACCTCGAAATGGAGTCCATAACCGAATTCATTTCGAAACTCCACTTAAAATTCAGAAACCGGGTCCTCACCCAGGAAAATCTCCAAATCCAAGACACATTCTCCCAAATAATTGAAAAACTAAACTTCCAAACCCCAATTTCACAACTCTTCCAAACAAACTCATTAAACAATGAATTTTCAATTCAACAAACTCTTCCAAATTTAAACTTAAATAAATAAATTCAAAAACCAATCAAACCTAAGGCCTCTACAAGAACGTTTCCATTCTCAATGAACTCAACCTTTCAAGTAACTTTTTCAACTGCAATCTCAAACTTCTCTCTCTCAACTCCTCACTATTCTTCTAAATGACTGCGTACATAACTGCAAAAATATTAGAGAGTACAGAATACAGTAGAGAATCAATTAACAACTGACTTAAAAATGGCTAAAAATGGTCTGTTTATCTACTCTTAGAAGTAAATAAATCTATTAGAGGATAACATATCATGTATTCAAGGGTTTCCGTGCAACTAATCTAAAGGGCACTAATAAAATACCAAAATCGGTCCTCGACTTTCGTAAGACTAACGACTACTTAAATAACTGATCCGAAGTAACAAGTATTGAATCCAAAAGAAACTAGTCGTTACAAGTATTCAAAAGTAATCAAATCTCATACCACTAAACCGCATGGATAACCATGATAATCTTCATGAAAATTTAACCCAAGCGATAAAATTTTCTACTTGCTTGAAATTGCTGCAGAAATTATGAAAATCCTACTGAAACATCTTTTTGGGTCGACATGGAAAACACCAATTTTCATATATGGAATTCGAAATGATTTGGCATATTTGGCCTAGCAGTTTGAACTGATCGATCTGTTGATTTCAGCCCCATACTCTTTCTTTGAAATTACATTTTTAATTTCGCATACGCAAGTTCAACTCACACCAAAGAACTCTAACTTTAATTATCCTTGCGAAGCGCGTATCAATGATTTAACAAAAGCAGAAAATTCATATCATTAGAGGAAATTACGCAAACCAATTTAATGCAAACCACGAGCGCAAACAGTACCTTATGGCTCAGTGAAGGCGCATTGATAATCTATCACGTATAGGTTTACAGCTTATAGAATTTAGGTGCCGGATCGAGCTACTTTCAATTACCTGAGCTTAACTCCACTCCGGACATCCAAAGAATCAGAACCGAGGAAAATTGCTCACCTGTTAATAAGCCAACGATGTTTCTAAACTTTATGTTTACAATGCAATTTTGCAGAAGCTTTTGAAAGACTTATGTTTAGAAAATGCGTCAGAATATTAGTAGTGTTTTTTTATATTTGATTTATTTAAGCTATTTTGCTGATTCAATTTTGAAACTTAGATTGGTTTGAAAGAACATACTTCAAAAAATTTTTGTTTGCATTTGCTTTAGTAATCTGTTGCAATTAATCTATTTCGAACGCTAATGATGGAAAGTTGCTGACATTTCGTTTGCTTAATCGCATGACGATTTTGAAATGCAAATGTAAACTCTAATCACCTGAAGTACTCGTTCCAAGATTGTTTATAACATAATTAATTACAGCTTTTCGTCCTCTACATTAACTTCATGCAATTGCATTACATGTTATGGAATAATATTAGTTGCTTCTCGCGAATCGTCAAAAACGTTCTGCCAAAATTAGTTTTGCTACTTACAACTGCAAAATTTGTGTGCTACGTTCAACTAAAATCAATTAAGGATATCTATTGTTGTAAATGATTACTATAAAATTAGTGTCTGATGCAGAAATAGTTCATCTCTTCCAGTTCGTTAAACAATTTAAGTTTGTATATAGGAAGCCAGACTCAGCTAGACATACACCCTATATTAGACAGGAACTTAAAAATCATAATACTTAAAATATAAACTTCATGGCAAATGTAATGTAGGCAAACCGACATTATCTGTAAAATTGTAGTTAATTATAGCGAATGTTGTATGCACAATGTTAAATAAGAGACTTTACATTGGACAAAAATTGAAATGAAATATTAGATTGCTTTAAACAACGTGGATATTATCTTAAGTCAAAGCTCCTGATGTCCCGCTGTTCTCTATGTCGATAATATTTATAGAAGATAGAAGCTTTAGTAATAATAATCACTGATTTGTATGCATCTTTGTATTCAACAGCAAATGTTACGTTCAATAAACATCACCACATGCTTATTCCTTTCCATAGGCAAATATAGCAGTAAAAAGTTTTTTTTTGCTCCCAGCGTTTTTCGCCAGGAAGGCCAGGAAGCACATATTTTCGATTCGTGAACCCAATCTTCAAAAACAAGCTTATTTCCTAAGCGAAAGGAACTGACGAGCTGTAAATGCTCTAAAATGACTCAGATCGGCAAAATATTATGTTTCCGAAGCTTAGAAATCACCCATCGATTTTTGATGTTCAGAAAGCACATATTTTGTTCGTGAACCCAATCTTCAAAAACAAGCTTATTTACTAAACAAAAGGAACTTACGAGCTGTAAATGCTCTAAAACGTCTCAAATTGGCTAAATATCACGTTTCTGAGGCTTAGAAATCACCCAGCGTTATTCGTTGTCCAAAAAGCACATATTTTCTGTTCGTGAGCCCAATCTTCAAATACAAGCTTACTTCCTAAACGAAAGGAACTGACGAGCTGTAAATGCTCTAAAACATCTCAAATCGGCTAAATATTAAGTTTCTGAAGCTTAAAAATCACCCAGCGTTTTTCAGTTGGCCAGAAAGCACATATTTTCCGTTGGTAAACCCAATCTTTAAAAACCATCTCATTTCCTAAACGAAAGGAGCCCTAAGTGCTGCAAATGCTCGAAAACGAATCAAATCGGCAAAATACTACCGACATACACTGCCCAAATTCATACTGAGACTCATAAAACATAAGAGAGAACTGTGCAGACTATATACATACACTCAAAATAACGACCTAAAAAAGATCTTGAACCAACTTAACAGAAACATTAAAACTTTGATTGGACAATACCGACAAGACAAATGGCTAGAAAAATGTAAAGAAATTCAAAAAGACAAAAGCAAAACATACTGGCGAAAAATTAAGAAACTAGCGCAATACAAAAAAACTAGCACTACTGACACAATTGACGAAAACGGAATAGAACGTTACACAGACAAAGAGAAAGCGGACGCGTTCGCCAGACACTATCAAAGGGCCTTCAGCATATCGACAAACCCGAACTTCGACAGCGACAACTGGAACTTGATCAACGACTGGTACTTGAACTATTTTAACAGCTCACCAAACTATACCTACAAACTGATCACAGACACAGAGTACGATGAAGCCCTAGCGCATATCAAAAACACAACACCGGGAAAAGATAAAATTAAGGCAAAACTCTTGAGAAGCCTAACTCAAGAAACACACAAACTGATCCTAACTGAATTGAACAACTGCATCACAAATAACAAAATCCCAAAAACATGGAAAAACGACTTAATAATCCCTATACCCAAAAATGAACTGGACAATACACAACCGAGCAACTACAGACCAATTACACTACGCCCAGTACTAAGCAAAGTTTTTGAATACATAATAAAGCAGCGGCTTGAAAAAGTGATTGGAAAATATATACCTACCTACCAATTTGGTTTCAAACAACATCACTCGACTATTCATCCGCTCTTTATTTTGGCCAACAATATACAAACGACTCACCTAACTGACAGAAAGTCGGCGTGTCTATTCATGGACATTAACAAGGCCTTTGACAGTGTCTGGCATATGGGCTTACTCTACAAACTTCACAAACTCCACACACCAACATATCTACTTCACATCATAAAAAACTTACTTGAAAACAGACTATTACAAGTACGAATTGACAACACATCTTTTTCTTTTCCCCTGAACAAGGACTCCCGCAAGGATCCCCGCTCTCACCATTCCTATATAATATATACTGCCATGATATCTATAATTACCACTTAGCAGACAAAAACCAAATAGACAAATCAGCGTACATATTACTATACGCCGACGATACTGCACTAATACTACACGACAAAACCACTGATAAAGCGACTGAAAGACTCCAAAGACTAACGAACAATACAATGTCATGGTTCTATAAATGGAGACTAATACCAAACGCTGCAAAAAATCAACTTCTACTCACAAACCACAGACTCAGCGCTGACTCCCCTACTATAATTGCAGACGGCCAAACGACAGAACCAAAGAATGACATAAAATACCTAGGAATTACAATTGACATCAAAACTTAAATTCACTAAACACATACGAAACATCAGGGCAGAAACAATAAAGAGAACAAAACACTTCCGATCACTAACGTACAAAGACAGAGGAATTAGCATAAATACCGCCACCAAAATAAATAAAGCTATTTTTGATAGACCCTTGCTAGACTATGGACATATACTCATGACCAGCGGAACAGAAAGTACAAAACGTTATATACAAACAACAGAACAAATTGGACTAAGACTAATAACACGAATTAGAACCCCCCACAACCCACTACACAACCCCTCCACCCAACTACCATACGAACGCACAAACATGACAAATATTTCGGAAAGACTCATACATTTACAGAGTAAATGGACAAACAACCCCTACAACTGGACCATACTAAATCCCCTTTGTCTTACAAGACCAACCAGACAATCCCGCTTCCGTTTGCCAACATCAACGCTACTCGAACACTAAAACGAACTCGAAGTCGAAACAATAAAATAAAATTTTTCTTGTCATTAGAATTGGAAGGTTTATTTAATAAGATTATTAACCTAGAATAAGAGAATTTTCATCTTTGTTTTTTATTTAGACTAAGACTACATGTATTAAACAAGGGCAGAAAGACCGATAGGTCGATAGCCTTTTTTAGAAATAAAGATGTTTACTACTACTGTAACAGCACATGAGAAAGCTAGAAAATGAAGTTCTGCATATAGATCTCTCCAAAAAGAAAACAAATAATTCGAGTATGGTCTCACTTATAAAAAACAATTTGCTTAACTGTATTATCCAAACATTTCACACTTTTTGTTAGAATAAGTTCACGTTCTTTCAAACAATGCAAGTTTAGTTTTGAATGCAGTTCCTTTCAGAATGAATACTTCAAATGTTTCTGTTCGCCACTATAAGATCTTAAATATTCTGACCATTCTTTCCACCCCTGCAGCTTTAAGCTGTAAATGAGCTATATGTATTAAAGTAACCTGCAGTATTTTTTCTGCATATAACTAAAATATACAAATTCTACAGTTTAGAAATTGCACATCGTCATATGAGTTAGGAAATACCCTTCAAGGGGTCGGTAATTTCAATACTTATCTTGATTACTCAAGCCTAAATGTATTCTATAATTCCATTTAAATCGTAATTTTAAACCAGGTTATTTTTTTGTTACAGGTTTTCGATTGCCGATATGTTACGACCACCAGCGGCATGTTTGAGGCATTGTGCAACCACATAAAGTACAGTACAAATAAAGGCAATATTCGGTAAGTAGTTAGATAGTAGATTGTGTAGAAGTCTTAACTCATAAAACGGCAAAAATTACATGTATTATTTACATACATTTCCTTTCATTCGCTGTACTTATTTATTCCTTCAAATAACCCATCGTCTGGGTTATCTCATTTAGCTGAAAATGTAAAACCCTCTGAAAAAGTGCGATGAGATACATTTAAAAACTTTTTTAATTATTCAGTGGGTTTAAGAAAAACTCGCTTGCCCGGCAAAAAACTGAAAAATTAATCCGCCCATGTAGTGAAGGACAAATCCATTTATAATACGAAAAGTTTCAGACCATTATGAAAACTTTTTTGCCTTATCTAATGTTGTATTTTAATTAATGCCACACCTACGCAATTTGTGCGAGTAGACAAATCCTCATCTTGTTTATGCCTACGAAATAAATAACATGATTATTTTTCTTAACTTCTTCTTCTCCTTCAAGTACCACTAAAACCCTATGTGGGTATTGGCTGCAAGCACAATTAGCCTCCATCGACTTCTATCTAGCATTATTTCCTGTTCATTTTCAATGCCCAGCTTCCGCATATCCGATAGAACAGTGTCCCTATATCTCATTTTAGGTCTTCCCGGTGGTCTTCTGTTCGTCGGTGCTTCCTGCCATGCAATTTTCAGCATTCTGTCATCCGGTGCTTTGTATATGTGTCGTGCCCATCTCAGTCTTTGTGACTTTGCTTCTTTTACAATATCTCTCTTATACAATTGTTGTAACTCCGCGTTTGTTCTTATTCGATTTTGCCCTAAACTAGGATCCTGGGGTTGGTCCATATATTTTTCTAATTATTTTTCTCTCAAATCTTCGCAGGACGTCTTCGTTCGCTTTGGTTAGGGTCCACGCTTCACATCCGTACATGACTACCCTGTCTTATAGAAGCATGGTACAATTTTAGTTTTGAGGATAGCGACATTATACATAAATCCATACTCGATTGGAACAGTTCTCTTAGTGCATAATAGCATCTATTACCGCTCTGTATGAGGGCCTTCATTCCCTTATTCATGTTGTTGTCTGCTGTGATAACTACGCCGAGGTATTTGATTTCTGAGATACGTTGAAAATTGGATGTGTCAATGGTTACATTTTGCCCTAGTCGATTTATTCCCTGTCTCCGGGAATTAAATATGTATTTTGTTTTGTCTTCATTAATACGTAATCCTACTGCGTCTGCCTCCTTTTCTATTTTTCCAAACAACTTTTTGACTTCAATGGTTGTTTTACTGACAAGATCTATATCATCTGCAAATGCCAGTATCAGGTTTGGTCCACTGCTTGAAAAAACTTTTATGTCAATGTTAACTCTCTTGATCGCTGCGTCCAAAACGATATTGAACAGTATTGGAGACAAGCTATAACTCTGTTTCAGGCTGTTGTCTACCACACAGTTTTCTGACATGCTGTTCTCAACTTTAACACAGCACCGGATACCCTCCATGCACACTTTTGTAATATTGATTATTTTCTTTGGGATTCCACATTCTGCCATGGCTGCCCATACATGGCCTCTTAACACGCTATCATCGTCTTGTTTGCAGTCGATAAATCGTTGGTGGAGGTCCTTATCAAATTCCCAATGGTTTTCGAGGATTAGGCGAATAGTGAAGATTTGATTCACCGTTGACCTGCCCAGTCTAAAGCAGCACTGATAATCACCCATCGATTCTTCCGCGTATGGTGTTATGCGGATTAGAATCACGTTTGCAAGCACTTTATATGCGGTGTTGTTGAGAGATATCCCTCTGTAGTTTTTGCATACCTGATAGCTTCCTTTTCTATGTAGGGGTATAATAACACTCTATTTCCAGCTTTCCGGTAATGTTTGGCTGTCCCATATTAGTACGATTCACTAATGCATCTTTTGATGGAGTACTGGACCTCCCATTTTCAGGCATTCAGATGGGATAGGATCATTTCCTGGCGCTTTATTGTTTTTAGGCACTGTATGGCCTTCGTCATTTCTTCTAGTGTTGATTTCCCGGTTTCTATTTCGTCGGTTAAATACACGGGTATATTCGTTGTGTCGCCCTTTGTTACATTGAGGAGTAAAGAAGTTTCTTTATGAAAATGAAAGAGGAGTTTCTGAAAATGTTCTCAATGTTTTTAATACCTCTGTAATGCCGATGATGGGTTCACCATTATCTTTTCGTATTATATTACTTGTTTGTTGTTTAAAGTCCATTTTAATTCGAGATGTTTCTTTAAAGAATGCTTTGCTGTTGTTATGTCTTCCACTATCTTCGATGTCTTGTATTTGTTTCCTCTGATGTTATATATTTTTTTCCCTAATTAGTTTTCTTGGTCTACGTCTTCCGTTGTTAAAGTTATCTATGTTGTCCTGTGAAGGGTCCTGTAACATTTGAGAACTAGCGCAGTGTCTTCGGTTCTGTACGTTCTCACTGTCCGTATCGTACCAGTTATTTTTCTTGGTTCATTCGCGCTTTCCGATAGTTGTCTCCATTGTCTCCAGAATAATCCAACTAATGAGGGTAATTTCAGTTCAAATCCTTTACTTACTTTCGCTTGGTCTAATTTCGACATAAACATCTAAACAGCATCTGAGGAGAATAAATAAAAGCAGAACTCATCGCGCGGGCTTTTAACTCGCTTATTAGACAAGTTGGTTTTGTATGAAGCAAATCTTTCCAAGTCATTACATTTTGATTGGAGATGTTACTACTAATTTAATTTGAAATTTGCTTACATCCGTTTGGGCTAACTTACTTCTATCTAAAACATGGAAATCCGTTTTGAAACGCTTAGTTTTCACAGTTGTCCAAACATGAAAATGACCTTTAACATCGGTTAAGTTAATAGAAAACAAAGTGAAATTGTTCCATAAAATTTCATAAAAGTTATTGCAAATGGGATTTCTGTCATATTGCAACCTACCTCTTCTGACCAAACTGCATGCATAAAATGAATGATGGGACCGACTGGTTACATCCCCAGCTCTTCGTTAAGAATATTGAATTTACAAACGACTTTTATTCGATTTACAGTTTCATATGCTCCAATCTGATCCAAACTTTCTGCTATGAGATTAAAGTCGTAAATCTCGAATCTTCGAACTGCACGTATCCGCCGAGTTCCATCTCATAAACTTATACTTAATTACAAAACAAACACCAGTTTGCCACACCAAATGTGTACCCACCTTCTAATCGTCGTTAAGGACCGAATCTAAATTTCACCTTATCGACTGCCGCAGGGTTCAGCTTCCGGTAAAATTCCTGCAGGGGCAAACTTGACTATAAATTAAGCCGAATTTTTTTTTAAATTGTTTCTGGTAAAAAGACGACGCTACTTTATAGGCACTTTGCAATATTATTGTCGTAATTACAGGCATTAAATTACATAATTATTTAAATCGATTTGAAAAAAAGAAGTCCATTAATTGAAAGGCAATCAATCAAATAGCTTTAATCAATTTTAAATCTCTCAAGCTGGACAATAACTTCGAGTTCTACAATTCGAATAGTTTGTCATCTACAGATCGAATTCAACATGTGCTGCTTCGCGTTCATTTTTCTATTTTTTCCTTCTCCAGAGCAACAAGGGAATTTAAGTCGAAGTTTTTCGTAAATACGTAAACCAAATTTTCTTCGCCTGTTCTCGATGCATGTTAGGCAAAAACATTTCAATTCAGTTTGGCGTCTTTTGCAATAAAAATTCATCATTTATTAAGTGGCAGTTCATAAATCAATGGTTGTACATTTCAATGCAAACGATATTTTACTAATATTTTTTAAATAAAACATATCAGAATTTATTTTTCACACAATAAATTTTATTCGCTCAAGAATTCACGTCTCGAATCATATCAATCTTATAATCGACACCCACCCTAATCTTTAGACAGGCTTGTTGAGCGCCTTTAAATTTATGTTCCCGCAGCGATGATGATATTGAAGTGTATGTACATGGTCTAAAACACTGAAAGACAAATTCACGGCATTTATATATTATTTCCTTGGAGCAAACCGTTATGAACTTTGGTACGTGAAGTTTGAATAGCTTGTAGGGTCGTTTTTTATTATAAACAACATCAAAAGTTTTGTCTTGTCTATTGAGTGATTTCTATAAGTTGTTTGTAACAGTAAAAAATCTGTAATTGTTTAAAATCGAGAAACTGAAGCCTGAGCATGTTTGATCCAATTAAATGATGTAGTTCAGTATGGTATATCCAGTAGTTTGTTAAGAAAAGAGGCAGAGGTCAATAGTAATAAAAAACTTAATACTTCAGGAAATAAAACATTTTACTGAGCGCAATGACAACCCTTATGGTCAGTTACCTAATTGAGTTTTTCATCGATTGTGATTACTAAGTTTAAATGTTCTCATTCGTTGAAATTACCCATTATTTGATTAACTTGTATAGATGTTTCGAAACCGGTTTATAGGGACCAACAAAATGAATCAGTTTGGCAAATCTCTAATGCAAATTCTTAAAATAGTTTTCCATTAACAACCAAAGTGACCAAACAACACACACACTTAGTCGACACGCAAAAATATAATTTACCAGCAGTTTTTTCACCAATTACCAAAACCTCATTGTACTAACTTTTACGCAATTTGCGGCACTATGGGAATACATTAATGTCTACAAAAAAGAAGTTTTAGGTCATGTATGGCATGCATAAGCAAACTTTTTCTAAGCCAAACTTGTCTAAATCTCATTATTTTGATTACTAATTCCTTTAGGACCATGCTGTATAAACTTAATCAAAACTTCCAGGGGAGACCGTCCCCTGGAACTTTCCATAAATATGCTTTGCGTTTCGGAAAGCTTTGAAATGTGCTGGTTGCATATTTGTTTCTCAATTATTGCATTATTCAAACGATATACGAATTCTACACTAATACGATTGCTTTCAAAGAATATCGACGAACATATCCTGAATGCATTTGTTGTTGGAATCTATAGCATTCCAGCAACATTATGTTTATCCTTCTATATTTTTATGTTGGGTATTTCCCTTAATTGAATATTTACCATTATGGTAGGCCTAGGTAAAAATAATGACTGAATTGTTCTCATGAAATTTGATATAGCGGAATTAATATTTCCTCATTTTCTTAACCATAATTAATGTTAAAATTAATTAACGAATAATGTTGTTTTGTTATCTAATGTTTCCAAATAATAACAGCCAATCCATCTATTCGGGAATCTCTCGCTTAACCACTGTCGGAGCGGAAGAAAATAATGAGGTGGAGCACCGTCCTGGTGGAATGTTAACCATTCCTCCTGTGAAACTGAATTACCTTCTGCATGAATTTGAGTTTCCAGCTCATGCTTGATAAGAGGAACAATAGTCTCTTCAAGCATCTCAACGTACAGATCACCAGTCAAGTTTCCTTCAATAAATAAAGGACCAATAATGGCATTTCCAAGAATTGTGTATACTTTCGACTGTATTTCATTTCATTATTTTGATTTCCAAGAAGACCAGCTCAAACATTAACTTTTTGAGGATATTGTGCGAACCAGTTTCGAAGTACTTTTTTATTTTCTACCAAATCCAGCACATATCTGTGACTTACTTCATGATTCCGATTTCTTTCATTGAAACCCAATGCCGTCAAGGGCTCGGCTCGTTAGGTCTGGACGCGGCATTAGGTTTAATATTTCACGTGAATCTTGATTATTTGTTGCCGAATCATGTTGGTTCCTAGCTAGGTTAACTTGAGTTTGTGTGATCGTATGAGTAGAACTGCCTTCGCTTGACAATATAAGTGGCAAAGAGCCAAACTCTTTTGGAAATTATCCTGATGCTGGTGTTATGTTTTATATAACACTTTCGACAATGTCCTGATTGACATTGAGACTGATGTTCTTGACGCAGACAAATTAAACATAACATATGTACCTAAACTTTCTTGAACTGTTTATTTAATGGCATTTTCAAAAACTGCGAACATTGATGTATAAAATGAGCTCCGTGACATGTAGGACGTAGACTGATTCCTAATGCTGTATAACGCTGTGCAGTGATAGTACCACTTCACGTGACGAACGGTGAACTAACTTTGCAATTTTTATTAAAATGTATACCTTTTGAACATGAAAAATAATTTTGATTTTTATGTGATTTTGTTTAAAAATACAAAAACTTCATTTAATGTCTGCATTTTGGTGTTATCTTGTTTATTTGCCAATAGTCTCTTGTTCTGTCATCAAGTTTCCATAGAGGGTTTCCAGAAGTTTCTATTGGGCATTAATACCACGATCCAATGATTTATAGGCAACTTGAGTTTTTCTATCTCGTTCAAATTTTCTGTAATCGATTTTCTTAATCTGTTTGATAGCTCGGGTTTTGTTACTGGCAATTTAAATAAAATTTTGTTTATGTGTTGATTTATAATACCTCGTCTGCTTTCGGGAATATTTTTTAATATATCCAGTGCGATTGAATAATTATTTTCTGAAATTTCAAGGTTGTTCATAATTTTTAGAGCATTCTCTTTTTAAGACAAATAAATTTTTGGGCGTTAGATGCTGATTGCTGGAATTTGTTTTAACTACGTCTTGGATTGCTTAATCAATTTTTATTTTATTGCATCGCTCATTATTATTGATTATATTTTCCAAGACAAATTCAATTGTAGCAGAAACATCTGCAGATATATTTTATCCTTTATCCACATTCCAGTTGATAACTTACGTAGATAAAGTCAATTTCTCAAAGGCATCAGGACTTCTATACCTATTACAACGTTCCTGTGATGATCCTCTGATTTCGGTTTTGTCTGCTTCATTATACATTCTTATAAAAACAATAGGTTTTCATTCATCGTAATTCAAGTAGATTAATAAAATTATTTGTTGGAAATGATTGAAAATAACTAGTCCCAATGCCTACTTACAGCAGCTGGATAGTATATTTTTGAATGAAAACTAGTTGCATCGGTGATAAGTAGTAGTAAACATCTTTATATCTAAAAAAGGCTATCGACCTATCGGTCTTTCTGCCCTTGTTTAATACATGTAGTCTTAATCAAAATAAAAAAGAAATATGAAAATTCTCTTATTCTAGGTTAACAATCTTATTAAATAAACTTTCCAATTCTAATGACAAGAAAAATTATTTTATTGTCCAGTAATCAGTTGCGTTTGTAAGTGTTCGAGTAGCGTTGATGTAGGGAAACGGAAGCGGGATTGTCTGGTTGGTCTTGTAAGAAAAAGGGGATTCAGTATGGTCCAGTTGTAGGGGATGTTTGTCCATTTTGTCTGTAGATGTATGAGTCTTTTCGAAATCTTTGTCATGTTTGTGCGTTCGTATAGTAGTTGGGTGGATGGGTTGTGTAGTGGGTTTTGGGGGTGTCTTATTCGTGTTATTAGTCTTAGTGCAATTTGTTCTGTTGTTTGTATATAACGTTTTGTCCTTTCTGTTCCGTTCTGTGACCGTTGGTCATGTTCATCTGTGACCGTTGGTCATGAGTATATGTCCATAGTCTAGCAAGTGTGTACAAATAGCTTTATATATTTTGGTGGCGGTGTTTGTGCTAATTCCTCTGTCTTTGTAGGTTAGTGATCGGAAGTGTTTTGTTCTCTTTATTGTTTCTGCCCTGATGTTTCGTATGTGTTTAGTGAATTTCAGTTTGTGGTCAATTGTGATTCCAAGGTATTTTACGCGGTTTTTTGGTTGTGTCGTTTGGTCGTCTGCAGTTATTGTAGGGGAGTCAGCGTTGAGTCTGTGGTTTGTGAGCAGAAGTTGGTTTTTTGACGCGTTTGGTGTTAGTCTCCATTTATAAAACCACGTCATTGTGTTGTTTGTTAGTGTTTGGAGTCTTTGAGCTGCTCTCTCAGTAGTTTTGTCATGTACAATAAGTGCCGTGTCGTCTGCGTATTTTAATATGTATGCCGATCTGTCGATTTGATTTTTGTCTGGTAAGTTGTAATTGTATATGTCATGGCAGTATACATTGAAGAGAAACGGTGAGAGCGGGGATCCTTGAGGGAGCCCTTGTTCAGGGGAAAAAGAAAATGACAGTGTTTTGTCAATTCGTACTTGTAGCTGTCTGTTTTCTAGTAAGTTCTTTATGGTGTGTAGTAGATATGTTGGTGTGTGTAGTTTGTATAGTTTGTATAGTAAGCCTCTATGCCAGACACTATCAAAAGCCTTGTTAATGTCCATAAACAGGCAAGCTGTCTTTCTGTCAGTTAGGTGGGTAGTTTGTATATTGTTGGCGAAAATAAAGAGCGGATGAACAGTCGAGTGATGTTGTTTGAAACCAAATTGGTAGGTAGGTATATATTTTCCAATCACTTTTTCAAGCCGCTGCTTTATTATGTTTTCAAAAATTTTGCTTAGTACTGGAAGTAGTGTAATTGGTCTGTAGTTGCTCGGTTGTGTATTGTCCAGTCCATTTTTGGGTAGAGGGATTATTAAGCCGTTTTTCCATGTTTCTGGGATTCTGCCATTTCTGATGCAGTTGTTCAATTCAGTTAGGATCAGTTTGTATGTTTCTTGAGTTAGGCTTTTCAAGAGTTTTGCCTTAATTTTATCTTTTCCCCGTGCCGTGTTTTTGATATGCGCGAGGGCTTCATCGTACTCTGTGTCTGTGATCGGTTTGTAGGTATAGTTTGGTGAGCTGTTAAAATAGTTCAAGTACCAGTCGTTCATCAAGTTCCAGTTGTCATTGTCGAAGTTAGGGTTTGTCGATATGCTGAATGCCTTTTGATAGTGTCTGGCGAACGCGTCCGCTTTCTCTTTGTCTCTGTAACGTTCTATTGCGTTTTCGTCAATTGTGTCAGTAGTGCCAGTTTTTTTGTATTGCGCTAGTTTCTTAATTTTTCGCCAGTATGTTTTGCCTTTGTCTTTTTGTATTTCTTTACATGTTTCTAGCCATTTGTCTTGTCGGTATTGTCCAATCAAAGTTTTAATGTTTCTGTTAAGTTGATTCAGTGTCTTTTTTAGGTCGTTATTTTGAGTGTTTGTATATAGTCTGTACAGTTCTCTCTTATGTTTTATGAGTCCCAGTATGTATTTGGGCAGTGTATGTCGGTAGAAAGCATTTTTTATTTCCGGGCTAAATTTTCCTATGGCTAGTGAAAGTTGTTGTTGTATGGTTTCTATTGAAATGTGACGTGCTTGTGATTGAATGTAGTCATGTATATGTTGTTTCACTTTGTCTATGTCAGTCTTTGTTAGGTTTAACTTTTTCTCTATAGGAGGTGTATTGGAGGTAGGTTGCATATGTTGTAAGTCTATGTTAAATGTAAAAGCCAGGTGGTCGGATCCAAGTTTGTTGGTTAAGTTTATGTTGTTGATGGTGTTTGTTAAGTTTCTTGTGCGCAGTAGAACGTCTGGTGTTGAATCTGGGTTTGCGGGCATCAGAAAAGTTGGTGGGTTGTGCTGTTTTATAAAGTCGGAATTTTGAAAAAAATTTAAGCTGTTTCGTTTGGTTTCTGTTCAAATTAAAGTCGCCTATAAATACTGCATATTTATAGATGCTTGCCTTGGTCAATATGTTTTGTTCTAGGTTGGAGTGTGGGTGTATGTATGTCAGAAATATGTGTATCAGGTCGTTTAAGTAGGGTTGGTAAAATGTGTTGGTAAATGACAGTCGTTCAAAGGGTTGTTGAGGTGGGGAGGGTTTGCTTTGCCTAGTTTTGTTACAGGTTTGAGAAGAACTGAGGCCCCGCCCCTGGCGTGGTTGGTGAAATTGCCATGTCTACAGATGTGTTGCCAGTCCCTATATGTTGAAGTCTGTCCTATTTTAATTTTAGTCTCTACAAACATGCAGCAGTCTATGTCGTTTTGTTCTATGTAATTGTAAATTAGTGGCTTTTTATGGTTTAGTCCGTTGTTGTTCGCGTAAAGTACTTTCAAATTGAATCTTGTATGTTTGTCAAACATTAAGATGTAAATATGGTTTCCGAAGAAAATAACGGAGGTGTCAATGTGGAAGTCTTCTATAAATTGTTTTCGTAGTTTTTTTAGAAGTTCGTCTCTGTTGGTATTGTTTGTCTTGTTAAGTTGATGTTTGTATTTGTTTATGATGTGGTCATGTGTTGTAATGGGTGTGTGTATTCTACTTGCCACCGTCGTTGTCTCCGCAATCCCGGTCGTCCGTTTGTTTACAAATTTTATCTTGACGTTTGGTATTCCGTCGATTGGGGCTGTCGGTCGTTTTGGGCACTTCATGCTCCATGCTGCGTGGTCTTCGGAGTTGCATGCTGCGCATTTGGTTGGCAGTGGTGACTCGCATTTGGAAGTTGGATGGGGACCCTGGCACTTGTTGCATCTCGGCGATTGCTTGCAGTCTTCAGTTTTGTGGTTGAACAGGTTGCATTTGGAACACGGCGCAGGCACGGGTGCTGGTGGTTTGCTTTCGGTGATCTTGAAAATGCGGCCCAAAAAATGAACCGCACGGTCGTTCATCAACCTTTCGTAGGTGGATATATCGCCGGTTATTAGCCTCATCATGAGTGTGGGTGCGTTGCGTTCTCGTGAGATTATTCTCTTGCAGAATCTTATTGTGAAGCCTTGCTGCTCCAGGCGTTTCAGAAACATGCTGTCCTCAATATCTAGGTCGATCAGTGGCGACGACTGAATATGATGGTGTAATATGGTGGTTTGACCTTTGTTGTCGGATTAGTGGGAGGTTATCGTTTTTTTGTAATTTGAATGTTGTTACCGTGTTTTCTTGTTTTAGTTGTTGTAATATTTTTGTTGCTTTGTCCTCCTGATTAGTTTTGATTAAAAAGTATTCACCTTGTCTGATAATCACATCCTTGTTGTTGGGGTTGAGTTCCTCCCACCTGATTGCAAATTGGACTCTGGTGATGGTCGACATTGCGTTCGCTGTGAATATGTGCGAATACGTGGGAAATCTTGTTGATGTTGTCTTGCTGTTTGTTGTTTGGTTTTTATCGGTTGTAGCCTTATGGTCCAACGCTATTCGTTTGGCCTCAGGTGTTGGCGTTGTGAGGGTTGGCTGGGTTGCCTGGGTTTGCTGGGTTGGCTGGGTTGGCTGGGTTGGCTGGGTTGGCTGGGTCGTCTTCGGTTTTCTACCCCGTTTTTTTGGATTGTGGCTTAATGAACCCACCATCCTGGGAGGCATAATCCGATTCGGATTCTTGCGAACTCCCAGGGTTCATCCTTTCGTTTGAATTAGACCCGTGTATTCCCGCTGAACGATAAATGCGGTTGGATTCTTCAAATTCTTTGCCGTAGTGTAAACGACCTTGCTTTAAATATGCTAACACTGGACACGTCTTATCACCACGAAGCTCAGTTAGACATCGGTGATAAATATTTGAAGAATTTCAGTTTGAGTTTTATTTATTTCTGTTACTCTGGCTCGATTGATCCATCGTGGGATATCAATAAACACTTTATAACTGTAATTCTATTGCTTCTATTTCTTTTAATCTAGAAAGCACAGCCCGATGTTTGTAGTTGAAAATTGATATTCTTGGTGTAGCCAATGCAATTTTTCGTTGTAATTGGTGTAAAAGAATATCCAAACTTTCAAAAAAATAAAACTTGTAATTGTTTTTTTTCGCATTTTTAGAACTTAGATATTAGATTAGAACATTAGATAATTCGATTCGAACGTTGCTTCTATAGACTGGCAGATATTATAAAAAAAACTAAATCTCGAAATCGAAATACAGTCAGGAAAATATACACAAAGATATTATAAAGTCAGAAAAACTTTACCACTTTTAGTTATTAGCATTTTTCCAATTCCAACAAGAACCATTGTTATCAAGTGTCTTATAAATCGTATTTAAATACGACTAAAAGACATTCAGTCTAAGCCTAAATAAATTACATTTCAAATAGTCGACGTGTTTCCTTTTCGTGTAAATTATAACGAATTGGTATTCGCCCAGAATTTCTGAATATTCCCATGGGATTAAAATGTCTCAAAACTTCTTAATAATAAAGCAACTTGTTTCATCCGGTGAATCTAAGCGACCATCCTGAATGATTATACGGTTTTGATCTATTTTTGTATTTGTTTGATGAGTTGATTTTATTTATTGGATTTTTATGTGCACCACTAACAGTAATCTGCTGAGTTATGTCAGGACTTGGAATGGCCAGGAATAAATTGGAATTATTGCATTTTCATAATACGGTTCACAGATGAGCAGAGTCAATAACATAAAGCAAAAATTGACTAAAGCTGTTGCAACGCATTCGATGTCCGAACAGCATTAAATGTGTCCGTGATCAATCCGAGTCAAATTCCTGGATTCAGATTGTCCATCAAAATCCACAAACACAAATACCCTAGAGCGTGTTATTTATTGGATAATTTCACAGCAGGATTGTCTGCATTTGCATCGTAGTGGCAAAACCTATAATGTATTTTTATTTTTATAAAACAGCTTGTAGGACACGAAATAATCAAATGAAAAACACTGCAAAAGAAAAATACAATTTTGCAAAAATAACAGCAAGAAATGCATTGTTCTAAATAGAAAATTGCATCGGGCTGATTGCATCGCATCGCATTACATTCATTCTTCACGAATGAAAAATAAAACGTTTGGTGACTATGGCTATGGCAAAGAATTAAATTTTGTTGGTAAACATGTTATGAATTTTACTTCCAACTATATTTATTTTATCTCGGGCGTGAGTTAGAGCAAGAGCTAGTACTTTGCGGCTAGTGAACAATTTTTGGAACGCTCAATGGACAATACAAAATTATGCACACTCAAATTCAACTGCACAACTAATGTATTTAAACAAGTTAACAATTTTACTGAGAGTAATAAAGGTAAAAAAAAAAATATATAAATTTACTTCGAGTGTATCACTCGGATATTTTTGGTAGCACCCTTAATCTATGGATACCTTAACTTCAATCAAGCCTGGATGGTGAAGGGGAAGGGCCCTGAGGGGGACCTGCTGGAGTGATCACTTCAGTCAGTGGCCTCGCAGGTCTTCCAATGGGGATCGGTCGTGATCATAAATAAAAATAAAAAAATCCACAGTAAAGGGGTACCAAAATAAATAAGGAAATCACTCAGGTCCGACTGTGAATCGCAATTAAAGAAAAAAAAACAAAATGAACTGAATGCAGTCGAACTTGAATGTTTCAGCACAAGCAATTAACTATAAAACGTTAATAGTTCCTATCATAAAAAAACTGTCATAAAAAAACTGATAAAAAACAAAGTCTTCACCAAAAGTTGGGCGCCAGCATGCTCCCAAGTAGCATACAATCTTCCACCAAAATGGAAAACACCAGAACCAGCCTCCACGTCAATTCCACGTGGTTATAACGGCCATCATGGATTCGTCCATCCGGCTCTTGGGTCCCCAAAACTTCAAATCGCCGACTCTTGCAAACCTCTTGCAAACCATCAATCAAGGCCTCTTGCAAACCATCAATACCATCATCAATAAACTTCTCGATTCCAAAACCCTTCAAAAACCGACCATGCGGTAACGCTGAACACAATGATCTCAAAGCCCGACAAAATCTCAAAGCCCGACCGTGCGGAACAAACTCAAAATCGACCTGCCGATCTGACCGGCACGGCCTAATTCATTCTTCAACCACCAAAAATCTACCGCTACACCAGTAGAAGTTTTTCCTCCCCCCAACCTTCCGTTGGAGCAGGAATCAAAAATCACCAATTTCATTGGCCCTAACGGACACGTGATCCCGCAATCTACCAAACAATTTTTTCACCTGCGATAAGAATCGAAACTGCGATAAAAATCGCCAAATTTGCTAGATTCGGATTTTACAGCCAAAATTTAACTCTATGATGAAAAAACCAAAACAGATATGCTTGGCAAATAACTTGCACACGCATGCTGAGGTCGAAAACAAATTAACAGGTTTACGGCAAAATATTTGCACGTAACAAACAACGTCATTTCTGCGAACAGCGGTTTTGTGCCTTTTTGAAACCATGTCTCGACTTCGTGTTGAAACCTTATTCTGGATAAAAAAGCATTGCGGAAAAGAAATCAACAACAAGCAAAGAATTGATAGAATATTGCCTTAAAAGAAGTGAGAAGTTTAACCGCAGGCTTATTAAATTGTAACATAACTACAATTTTAAATGAAGCTGCATGCTGGCTGATCTACACTAAGGGTCCCAATTGCTAATTTTGCTATAATTAAAAACATAAAGTAATTAAAATTGCAAAATGTTGTTAAATTATTTTTTTTAATTATGTTTAGTTATTTTGTTCATAAAAAGTCAAAACCAATTCATCGTTGTATTTTCAAGTTCTAAACTAAACTAAATATTTTTGAAACGTAAACACCTGTATATTATATTTCGTTTTATTTCTTTTTGCACTTAAAGTAGAAACGGTTATTATTTATTGTATTCTGAAATTAAAATTAAAGACGTTATGAACCGGTAACATTTTACTTCAAGCTCAAAAGATAGTTTCTGCTTCAACAGCATCTTTTTTACTGCTCGAACTGACTTAAATATTGTCTTACAATCTGCTGACTAAGTGTACTATTTTCGCAAAATTTTACTTGAAATATTTATCATTTGAATTACCCCATAAAAAATTTAGCGTAAAGTTAAAACAGGAAAAGTTCTGATAGATATCCTGTATTCCTATTTGATTACTAATTGTCAAAAATCCTACTCGTTGTTATCTTTAGAAGAAACAACGTTTGTAATGGTGCTGACTTAATTTGGATCAGCTTGCATACAAAATAAAACAAAGAAAACTGTGAATTGCTGATGTGAAACAGGAACAAAATATTTACCTCATTATGCATAATTGATAGCAGAATATTTTGATCAAGTATATTAGGACGGCAGGAAAACATCAGGAATCGCTCTCTAAAAATTTACCTTTTATACATACAGCTTTCACGTAACAGTATCAAAACATATCATTTTTTATTTATAATTTAATACCTATACTTAATTATATTGTAAACGTTTCGAATGACTTCTCTTAGGAATTATCAACGTAAATACGATGCTTAATAAATTGTAAGAGTCTTAAACCGAGCTTCGTGGTGATAAGACGTGTTAGCATATTTAAAGCAAGGTCGTTTACACATTGCGCAAAGAATTTGAAGAATCCAACCGCATTTATCGTTCAACGAGAATATACGAGTGGAATTCAAACGAAAGGATGAACCCTGGGAGTTCGCAAGAATCCGAATCGGATTATGCCTCCCAGGATGGTGGGTTCAAAAAGCCACAATCGAAAAAACGGGGCAGAAAACCGAAGACGACCCAGCCAACCCAGCCAACCCAGCCAACCCAGCCAACCCAGCCAACCCCCACAACGCCAACACCTGAGGCCAAACGAATAGCTTTGGACTATCAGGCTACAACCAATAAAAACCAAACAACAAACAGCAAGACAACATCAACAAGATTTCCCACGTATTCGCACACATTCACAGCGAACGCATTGTCGACCATCACCAGAGTCCAACTTGCAATCAGGTGGGAGGGACTCAACCCCAACTACAAAGATGTGATTATCAGACAAGATAATCACTTTCTAATTAAAACCAACAATGAAGACAAAGCAACACAAATCTTAGAAAAACTGAAACAGGAAAACCTTATAACAGCATTCAAACTGCAAAGGAATAGTAACCTCCCACTAATTCGACAATAAAAGTCAGGTCCCCATATTACACCATCATATTCAGTCGTCGCCACTGGGGTCGACCTGGACATTGAAGACAGCATGTTTCTGGAACGCCTGGAGCAGCAGGGCTTCAGAATAAGGTTCTGCAGGAGAATTATCTCGCGAGAGCACAACGCACCCACACTAATGATGAGGTTAATAACCGGCGACATATCCACATACGAAAGGTTGATGAACGACCGTGCGGTTCATTTTTTGGGCCGCATTTTCAATATCACAGAGAGCAAACCACCAGCACCCGTGCCTGCGCCGTGCGCCAAGTGCAACATGTTCAACCACAAAATGGAAGACTGCAAACAATCGCCGAAATGCAACAAGTGCCAGGGTCCCCATCCAACTTCCAAATGCGAGTCACCACTGCCAACCAAGTGCGCAGCGTGCAACTGAGAGGACCACGCAGCATGGAGCATGAAGTGCCCAAAACGACCGACAGCCCCAATCGTCGGAATCCCAAACGTAAAAATAAAATGTGTAAACAAACGTACATCCGGGATTGCGGAGACAACGACAGTGGCAAGTAGAATACACACACCCATTACAACACATGACCACATCATAAACAAATACAAACATCAACTTAACAAGACAAACAATACCAACAGAGACGAACTACTAAAAAAACTACGAAAACAATTTATAGAAGACTTCGACATTGACACCTCCGTTGTTTTCTTCGGGAACCATGTCTACATCCTAATGTTTGACATGCTCCTGCCCGAGGGACGCTCTCCAACTGAACCCTGCGAACAAGTGAGACAGACAGTGACGAGCATACAAGATTCAATTTGAAAGTACTTTACGCGAACATCAACGGACTTAACAGCAAAAAACCACTTATTTACAATTACATAGAACAAAACGACACAGACTGCTGCATATTTGTAGAGACTAAAACCAAACTAGGACAAACACCAACGTACAGAAATTGGCAGTATATCTATAGGCATGGAAATACCATCAATCATGCCAGGGGCGGGGTCGCAGCTCTCCTAAAACCAAACGTTAAACTTGGAAGAGCAAATCCTCCTTCCCTCAACAACCCTTTGAACGACTGTCTACATTTTACCATACCCTACTTAAACGACCTGATACACATATTTCTGACATACATACACCCACACTCCAACCTAGAACAAAACATACTGAATAAGGCGAGCATCTATAAATATGCAATAATTATAGGCGACTTTAACGTGAAGAGAAACGAAACAACTTAAAAGATTTTTGCAAAATTCCGACTTTATAAAACAGCACACCCCACCAACTTTTCTGATGCCCGCAAACCCACACTCAACACCAGACGTTCTACTGCACACAAGAAACTTGACTAACACCATCAACAACATAAACTTGACCAACGAACTTGGATCCGACCACCTGGCTATTACGTTTAACATAGACTTACAACATACGCAACCTACTTCCAATACACCTCCAATAGAGAAAAACTTAAACCTAACAAAGACTGACATAGACAAAGTGAAACAACATATACATGACTACATTCAATCACAAGCACAGCACTTTTCCATAGAAACCATACAACAACAACTTTCACTAGCCATAGGAAAATTTAGCCCGGAAATAAAAAATGATTTCTACCGACATACACTACCCAAATACATATTGAGACTAATAAAGCATAAGAGAGAACTGTACAGACTATATACAAACACTCAAAATAACGACCTAAAAAAGACAATGAACCAACTTAACAGAAACATTAAAACTCTGATTGGACAATACCGACAAGACAAATGGCTAGAAACATGTAAAGAAATACAGAAGGACACAGGCAAAACATACTGGCGAAAAATTAAGAAACTGGCGCAATACAGGAAGACTGGCACTACTGACACAATTGAGGAAAACGGAATAGAACGCTACACAGACAAAGAGAAAGCGGACGCATCCGCCAGACACTATCAAAGGGCCTTCAGCATATCGACAAACCCTAACTTCGACAATGACAACTGGAACTTGATCAACGACTGGTACTTGAACTATTTTAACAACTCACCAAACTATGCCTGCACACTGATCACAGACATAGATTACGATGAAGCCCTAGCGCACATCAAGAACACTGCACCGGGGAAAGATAAAATTAAGGCAAAAGTCTTGAAAAGCCTAACTCAAGAAACACACAAACTGATCCTAACTGAATTGAACAACTGCATCACAAATGGCAGAATCCCAGAAACATGAAAAAACGGCTTAATAATCCCTATACCCAAAAATGGACTGGACAATACACAACCGAGCAACTACAGACCAATTACACTGCTTCCAGTACTGGGCAAGATTTTTGAATGCATAATGAAGCAGCGGCTTGAAAAAGTGATTGGAAAGTATATACCTACCTACCAATTTAGTTTCAAACAGCATCACTCGACTGTTCATCCGCTCTTTATTTTGGCCAACAATATACAAACTACCCACCTAACTGACAGAAAGACATCTTGCCTGTTTATGGACATTAACAAGGCTTTTGACAGTGTCTGGCATACAGGCTTACTATACAAACTATACAAACTACACACACCAACATATCTACTACACACCATAAAGAACTTACTAGAAAACAGACAACTACAAGTACGAATTGACAAAACACTGTCATTTTCTTTTTCCCCTGAACAAGGGCTCCCTCAAGGATCCCCGCTCTCACCGTTTCTCTACAATATATACTGCCATGACATATACAATTACAACTTACCAGACAAAAATCAAATCGACAGGTCGGCATACATATTACAATACGCAGACGACACGGCACTTATTGTACATGACAAAACTACTGAGAGAGCAGCGCAAAGACTCCAAACACTAACAAACAACACAATGACATGGTTTTATAAATGGAGACTAACACCAAACGCGTCAAAAAACCAACTTTTGCTCTCAAACCACAGACTCAACGCTGACTCCCCTACAATAACTGCAGACGGCCAAACGACACAACCAAAAAACGACGTAAAATACCTTGGAATCACAATTGACCACAAACTTAAATTCACTAAACACATACGAAACATCAGGGCAGAAACAATAAAGAGAACAAAACACTTCCGATCACTAACCTACAAAGACAGAGGAATTAGCACAAACACCGCCACCAAAATATATAAAGCTATTTGTAGACCCTTGCTAGACTTTGGACATATACTCATGACCAACGGAACAGAAAGGACAAAACGTTATACACAAACAACAGAACAAATTGCACTAAGACTAATAACACGAATAAGACACCCCCAAAACCCACTACACAACCCCCCCACCCAACTACTATACGAACGCACAAACATGACAAAGATCTCGGAAAGACTCATACAGCTACAGACAAAATGGACAAACAACCCCTACAACTGGACCATACTGAATCCCCGTTGTCTTACAAGACCAACCAGACAATCCCGCTTCCGTTTACCTACATTAACGCTACTCGAACACTTACAAACGCTACGGACTAGTGGACAATAAAATAATTTCTTCTTGCCACTGAAATCTTATTTATTTAATAGTATTGTTAACGTAGAATAAGAGAATTTTCATATTTGTTTTTCATTTAGATTAAGCCTGCATGTATTAAACAAGGGCAGAAAGACCGATAGGTCGATAACCTTTTTTAGAAATAAAGATGTTTATTACTACTACTAAATTGTAATTTTAATGCTCAATTGTTAGGTTATCAAAAGCTGTTTTTTTGGGTTTGTTTTCTTTTAGTTTCCATCAAATATTTTGACTTGATTACATCAAAATAAGGCGTATTTTTAGTTAAGCAAGAGATAACTGGAAGATTAACTTTGAGTTAATTAACAAATCCTGTAGCCTCTTCTTCAGATTCAGCAATAGTCATAATTCTTATAATCGATTTAATATTTACGAAAACATTGACAGTCAGAGATTGCCTGTTGAGTTCACACCAGGGCATAGAAAATTTAAGATAATAACTTTAAATTACTGACATAAATGAACCTATATTTAATTATATTTACAGTTGGGAAAAGACAGTGGGGTTGTCTCCTTTGTCTTGTGAGACAAGGCTGTTCTACCGGGTGACCATTAAAAAATGACAACCAAATTATAACGAATGTGACATGAATGTTTATTAAGTTTGAAAGTTTTTTTCATTCGATCCTCCGTTAAAAATATTTCTGTTTCAATTGTATTCAACACTTTTAAGCTACTTTATTAAGATGTGGAACCAAAGAGAAATTTTCTTGGCGTTACATGAGTTAAAAAAGCGTCCGATCCATATTGCGCGAACGCTCGGCATCAACAAATCTAACGTCCCACTAACCGTAAAGCCGTTTGAAGAGCTCGGCTATACTGGTCGCCGTTCAGGAAGTGGCAGGAAGCGCACCGTCAGAACCGTCACGAACCGGGAGCTTGTCCGAGAACAGTCAACTAGTCAGGCGAAATCCGAGGGTCTCCATGAGAAAACTCGCGCGTGTTACTGGTATCAATCGGGAATCAATCCGCCACATAGCCAAAGGGGATCTCCATCTCAAGCCCTACAAACTCCAAAAAGTTCAGCTCCTCACCGACGACAACAAGGGCGTACGGCTGGAAAGATGCAAACGACTCCTTCGTCGCCACGCCCGCAACAAAGTGGGACAAAATCCTCTTCACAGATGAGAAGCTGTTCACCGTTGAACAAGCCCACAATCACCAGAACGATAGGAGCTGGTCCGTGAACGCCCCCGGCACATCGGACATTGTCGAATATCGCCAAAATCCCGCGACCGTTATAGTTTGGGCCGGGATATGCGTCAGCGGCAAGACCTCCTTCGTTTTCGTGGAACAGGGAGTCAAAATCAACAAGGACGTCTACCGCCGTGACGTTCTCGAAGCCGTCGTACTTCCGTGGGCCCAGCAGCAATTTGGCGATGCGGATTTGACATTCCAACAGGACTCCGCTGCTGCCCACAATGCAAAAGCGACTCAGGACTTATGCCGAACTCATTTTCCGGATTTCATCTCGTCGGCGGAATGCCCGCCCTACTCGCCAGATCTCAATCCGATGGACTACAGTATGTGGTCTATTTTGGAGACCAGGGCCTGTGCTACACGCCACAAAACCTTGGAGCCGCTGAAGTGGTCGATGTGTCGGTAATGCGCCGATTGTCGCCGGAAGAGATTCCTGGTGCGGTAGAAATTTTTCGGAAGCGTTTGGTGCTTTGCCGAGAGGCGCAAGAAGGCCACTTCGAAACCGGCTGAGTATGTTGTAGTCAAAATAGTTGTTTATTGTTCTTTGTGGATAAATTTTGTTTTTATTTAAAATTAAACAATTAATGAAGTTTTTTCTAGAGATCATTTTTTTATTGCCACCCTGTATAATCATCGAGTAAGGATTTATTAAAATAATTATAAACAACAACAACTGCAAAACAAATATGATGACCAAATAACTTAAATTTTAATGTTTCAATAACTCTGAAATTACTCCGTTTATTAATAGAGAGAGTTACCTCTCTAATAGAACACTGAGGAAGATGGCAAAAAGAAAAATTCAGAAAAAGTTTGATGTAGTGAAAGGTTACGTGTTTTGAAATGTACAGTATAAAAATAATAATTCTTTATGAAACTTAATAACTTCTTATTTACTTACCCAAATATATCTAAAACATTTGCTATAACATCACGTGTTTGGGGTCTTTCATATTAAAGTCATGGCTAACACAAACAAAGTGGTATTTTTATTAAATGTTGCAGGTCCGTTGATTTTTTGCGAGAGAGATCAATCTAAATAAAGATTTTATATTTGACAGACAAAAACTATGTATGGAAAACATATTTGAAGACTTCTGAAGAACATCAAGTTTCGAAGTTTGTTTTTCATATTAAGTTTCGTTAAATTCTTTTCAACTTTCTCTCCTACCAAAATTCTGAGCGAAATTCAATTCTTGGTATGGATTTCGAGTAATTTTTCTTTGAACTTTTACCGTATAAATCAATATTTCAAGAATATGTTAACTTAGCTCATAAATTTTCATAAAACTCTTCTAGAATAATATTATTAATTTGGCAAAGGATATTAAAATAATTTCTTTGGAAAATATTTTTATCTGCGTTGCAGAATGCGGGATTTATTTTTACAAATAATTTATTGAAAAGTTAATACTAAAGTGAAAACGTTGATTAACTAATCATCCATGTTAAAATTCTTAGAGGATATGCATGACAATGGTGTGATATTTATTGCCCAATTTTCGCCCGATTATTTGTGTCTACTTTAACGTGCGAAATTTCAGCAAAAAATGATTATTGGTTTGAAACATAATTTGAGGCAAAAGTGGTACAGACTCTGCAGGGCCAGCCTAAGCAAACAAACAAATGATTACAGCATTCAATTAGGAGGAGACACTTAAAATAAAGACCCTTCTAATTGCCACACCTGTTTCAGATAAAATATTCCAGATTTTTATACTTTATCGGTTTTTCAACAATCGGTTTTAGTTCTTTGGATCAATAATCTGGATCGTTTTTTAAAAGCAGCAGTTGTCACTAATCGTAAAATTTTCACTTCATCCATCCACCATAAATTATAAAGAAATGGTGTGATCATATTCCTGAAAGGTTGAAGTAAAATTCACGAAAACTCCTAAGTGTAAGCTAAAAACACCATTTAAAAATATTGATATCAGGGGAAACGTGCTAGACGCCGATACGGCCGTATCCAAACCGATCAAGTATCTTATCGCAGAAAAATTATGATGCTGCCAATTTTACAAATACGTAATTTTCAAATTCTTATTTATTTGAATGTGAAGTCAGCGATGGAAATGTATGCGAAATGATATAACCAAAATGGGCGCCATCTTCATTTTTTTTTATCTAGCTCTATCGCTTTTACGCTGCCATAATTTGGTTAATTCGTTTCAGTACGATATTCCTTATAGATAACTGAACTAAAATTATCCAAAACCTAGTTAATTTAATAAATCAGTAAAAGGGCTTACAAGACATCACGTTTACAATTATAGCACCGTACAGTGAAACGTGCAAATTCCATGGCAAGCAAAGCATCGTTTGAAACCCTAACACCTAAATTTCAGCCAGAGATGGTTTCATTAAATTAAGCACGACAGACGGAACACCTTAACTCCCATATGAAGTCCATCCTCTGTGTACCAGGATAGAATTGTTGAACATCTCGAAATTATTATTATAAGTAAATTAAAAACATTCATAAGAGCGAGAGTGAAAACCAACATTTAGTGGAATCTCAAATTTTTCAATCCAGTATTCTCAAAACAGGACATTTGATCTTTGTTAACAAGTTTATGCAGTACGGTGAACAGGAACCTGAATATCCAGGGACGCATTTAAACTCAAGTGAATGTTGCTTGTAAAATACAGTTTCACTCCATTTTAATTCTCTCTATTGATAATGAATCCCTTGGACAGAATCAGGAATATACGTCGCGCTCAGCAATTGCCACACTATTTTTTAGCTTACAACTACAGACCTATCCCGCTTTATGAACAATGCATACAAACTAAGACTTATTCAGCATGATTTCTTGAATATTTCAGATTGTTCGTTCTATTTTTGTTTTTGGCCTATTATATTATAAAAATACGAAACTAGATTGCTTCTCACATACCTTGAATCACAAGAAAATTTGCTAAAGAATAAGCAAACAGTGCACACTCATACGCTAAATCCATATGTATGGTGCTCCTTAATAATGTATGAATATTGAACATCTTTTTGTACCGAAAATGCGGAATATTGAGATTGAATTGAGTTGAATTGGAGGAGAAAAGCAAATAAATAAATATATTGAAAATTGACAAGGATTGTATAGAGAACTTTAGTACGTCGTGCCGTTAACAAAAGCATATAATTATCCAGATAAACACATTTTACAATATTAGCAATAATAATTGGATGCGTAAAATGAGCATACTGATTTCGCATTATATTGCGGAATATGGATGGGATGTATTTATACACTTTTCACGCAGAATTTTATCTGTAATGAAGTTAATAAAATTGAATGATTCGCACTGACAATGTTGGCACTTATCAGTGGAATAATCTAGGGACTCACAATTTATCTCTGTGACGTAACAAACACGATAAAGAGACTATTTTTCCAGGGTGGATTCTATTTTTTCTCCGTTCTGAGCTTTAATAAGACTGCAACGACAAAAACATAATGATTGCCTTTGAAATTATATATTAATAAAATAATTAATGAGTGGAACAACTTTCACAGTTTTCTTCCTAATTCTAATTAAATCAAAATAATTTACCTTAAAATTAAATGAGGGTGAAAATGATAACTGATCAATACCAAACTAACTAAAAACGTGAAAAATGTTCAAAAACCGGGTACGAATGTCTCAAATTAAATGGTGATATCACATTAAATCACTCAAACACCGGGGCGGTGTATATAGCACTACCGTCAGTCCTTGACGGGAAAAAATTGGCGTCCAAAGTGGCAATTAAGTTTAAAAACTTACAGTTTTGGCGTCAAGCAATCTTCTGTCCGTCAGCGCCCAGAGAATTTTATTTTTTACGACTTCCTTAAGTCGGTCCTGACGAACTAGACCTGTTGAGCTTCGAGAGTTGTTCCCGTCTGGTACTACACCAATTTCCAGTACAAACAAATAATACCTTCAGGAGTTTAAAGTTGTGGATTTTGTAAGGGGTTGTGGTTCCAATCACTAAAGATACTGCGCCCTTTATTGCACAATAAAACCACTATCGACTTCAGGGGCCCGTGTCAAATTAGACGCCGGGTAAACCAAAAAACAAAAGGGGTGAGAGGGTGCACACAAGTGCCGATGGGGTCGACGTTTCTGGCTCGATTATCGAACTCGTACTACTTGGGAAGATTTTTGCCCTGTCCCCTGCAAAGGGGGGAATAAGTCAGTCCACCTCCACGTGGTATTCCCTGGGAGATCGTGCATAAGTCTTACGAGCAGCATGATCGGCTAAGCGGCTGACAAGTCCGGCGGGACTGCGGTAGTGGAATGAGCCAGGAGGGCTGTCGGCCACATCCGCAAAAACGGCTTTGGGAGTGAGGAGTCGGAGTGTTTGGTTGGGATAGAGGGGATGAGTCGGGTACCGCTCATCCACTCGAACTGTAAGGGGTTTGCATAGATTGGGACAGTGAATTAAGGGAAAGATTGATAATGATGGTGTAGAGGGATAAGATGGAAAGGTGAGCATTAATTGGGAGTAAAGTAAATGGACCGTTTTTTGGGTCAGAGAAGTTTTGGAATTTTCGGGAAGTCGTGAGAGCAATGATTAGTCTGACCTCGAGCACGCCCGCCGCCACCCCCCCCCCCCCCCCCATAGATACAGGAATTGACGGAGATGTAAAAGCCAGGAAGTAGAAAGAACATGGATTGGAAAACTCAGGGCTAACTGGTGCTCCCCATCCTCCCCGCTAATTGGTTGGGTGGATGGTCCAAGGAACGGAGATGGGCTTCCGTGATAGTGTTTTTGGAAGGTAGTAGTGTCCTAACGGATGGAGATATATGGACCTAATGGCGTGAGCTGGGAAGGTCGCCGAAAGGCAACACATACATGTCCCCTGCAAAGGCACACACATATTCTTCACGTAAAATCTTTATACCATCGGGTGGGAGAGGCGAGGAAAGAGGAATGACCCAGACAATTTTTATGGGGCGCCTATTCGAAGGGAATTTAGGGTGTTGAAACTTCGTTTGTTGCAAGAACGTTTGCAACAAAAATAACTAAGTCAACTGGGCAGCATAACTCTTGTTGGCCGGCGGTATAAATTAAATATGATATTCAAATAGATCATTTTATTTCACGGAAAAAATCGAATCGATAATCGAAAACTTCTCGATTTCTTGGACAAAAAGAATATTTATACATCATAGAGATAGACAGAAATAAAACGTACATCTGCTAACAACTCCATATTAAATGTATTGAAGATAATCTCTGCAGTTAAAGTGGAATAAACCTATAAAGACTTATCAGACTAAGCTTGAGCTTTAATTAGGCTGAAGCACGGATAATGGAAACTTAAGGAGCGGCGTTGTCGTTTGAATATAACGAAGAATAGGGGAATATTTTGAAATGCTCATTTAGATTATACACCGTGTTATCAGATGCCAACGGCGAATTTTCTGAAGGTTTAGAAACGTTTTTCTTTTGCCTGTGTTGTGCTTTGAGTTGTTCAAAAACGATAGATGGATATATGTATAACGAAATAATGAAAATAATGTAATTTCAGAAGTACGTGAAGCGAAAATAGAGAAGTTTAGAAAAAATGTAATTACCAAAAACCCGTTAGTTTTGTATTCCGGAAGCAGTAAAAACAAGGAAACTTAAAAAATGTATATTTGCGCATGAAAGTTAATTTATTACCTTGATATAAAATTATGCATGCTATTTACGAAACATATAAAACACATACTCAACGGAAATAGTGCCAAAACAGGAACAAACATCAAAACACCACACGAAGCAGCAATTTATTGAGTAATACACAACAAAGGTTATTCGAAATGTATCAAGGTTATCAATTTCTGTTGCCCTGCGAAACAGAGGGCCATATTTCTGTTTCAGCATCTATTATCTGAAAAGTTTAGTAAACGTCATATTTATTATTAGTTTATTTATTAGACTAAAAGGCTTTCTTGCATTAATTAACATTTTTACATTTTTTACAGCTCAGCAATTACTCTGTTTCCTCAACGAACCGACGGCAAACACGACTATCGAGTGTGGAATGCACAATTGATCAGTTATGCTGGATATCGCCAGTCTGATGGATCTATCATAGGTAAAAATTAAACCAGTTTAGTTACTTCAATTTAATTGCACACTTTGATGTCTTTGGTAAATCAGCCATCAAGCCATGATTACAATTGTTTTCATTCTTAGGAGATCCGCTAAATGTGGAATTCACTGAAGTCTGCCAGAAACTGGGCTGGAAAGGTAAAGGATCCAGATGGGACATTTTGCCGCTAGTAGTGTCTGCTAATGGCCACGATCCGGATTATTTCGATATACCGAAGGAATACGTTCTAGAAGTGCCACTAACTCATCCACAGTAAGTAGTGCTTACACTTTTCTTCCCTAAGAGAAAAATAAGAAAAAGAGCTTTTAACAAATAAATAAATGAGGGAGATTTATTTGCAAAATGTTTAGTGATAAAACTTCATAATCTCAGTTTTCTTTTGCTACTACATGTGAATTTTCATAAACTCATTCAACAACGTTTCGGAACAGTTCAATTAACCAGTGTTAAAAAAGCAGTTAACTTTTACCTTTTCATTGTATATTGTCCATTTCACATGTCCTAAAAATGTTATTCGAAACGAGTTAGTGTAAATCTCTGAATTTATAATGTATGCATTTAATGTATATCCATGGGTAAATCGAGTCACTCAAGACTCCTTGTACCGAGCGAATTGAGCGTTTCAAATCAATCAAAGCAAATTCAATTGCCACAAAATGTATATTTAGACGTTTTGTCTAAAGTATGTCTTCCAGGTAGCTGAAACTTCTTGGAAAATTTGTCTTATACATACGTCCGAAGAGATTCAATAAAATTTAATATGTTGTTACTAAACTGTTACTGAACTAATTTCATGAATTGTTTCCTCTCAAACTTGTGAAACTTTAAAATAAAAATATGAAGGTTTCTGCGGAAATCAGTTATTCTTGTCGGAACGCTACCGAATGCACTGTTTTCGAGTAAAATTGTTTCGAACAATTAATGTCTTTTCCCACAATGTGACTTTTATTAGACAACGAAACACATGAAAAGTATCAGCATATCCTAACACACATAAAAATGAATTGGTAAAATTTAATTCAAACTTCACTTGGAATTAGTTGTTTTTTAGTTGGTTATTGAATCACTATCAGTACAATGAGACGTGTGGTAGTAGCAAAGTAGATCAAACTGAGAACAGCTTGGTCCTGGATCACTCTGGGCATGAATAAAAAAAGTATTCACTTTTTTTGCAAAACTGTCTTTTTTTCAGCAGCTTTTTGACAAGTAGATATTTAGGTTTCTACCGACAAATTGGATAAAAACATGCAAAAAAAACAAGAAAAAGACATTTTTAAGAGACAGTAAATATTTTAACTTTCCTTTAACTAAAGAACAAACATTTTACCTACAATTTATTTAGGCCAAACTTTTGTATTGCTTTGTTTATATTATTAGATTATGATAATACACAACAAAAACTTCATACGTCTTCCAATATGTCTTAAATTCCCTTTAAGGGGGTTTAAATATATTTCAACGGCAAAACAACAAAAAATTTAATTTGTTTTTTCTTGAAAGGTATCCTATTGACATGGTTCTTGTTCACTTTCGCTAAATATGTCCCAAAAACCCAAATGTTGCATCAGAATTGCAACTCACTGAATGGTTTTACAGAACATTTATCATTTTGGCCTGTTAAATTTCTCAAACTGCGTCCTTCCCGGAACAAACTGCGTCCTTCCCGGAACAAAACGTGTTGATTTTAAAAAAGCAAATGCAGGAAAAATAATAATGACACTGCTGCATTAACTCCTGATTTGAAAAATACAAAAGTTTCTACACTCAAGCAGTTTAAAGCGAACAAAATGTGGTATTACAACTTCCATTGGCTAAACCTAGTTGGAGAAAATAAAGGTATAAATGCCAACAAGCAACGTTCAAAGCAACAATTTCCATTTCGCTCGCGTCAAAATCATCGGACGAATTCTGATTGTATATTCGACGTTTTGCGAGAAATTCATCAAAAAATAAGCCCCATACAGGTTGGATTTCCGAATCAAATTTGTTCCTTTTAGCCAAAAAAAATGTTTTCTTTGTAAAATTCGGCTATCGTCATGCTATGTCGATGAGCGGAGAACACGGTTTCAGCTAATAGCATGGTTCTGGTAATATTCAATTAATAGTTTTAAAAATTCAGCGTATTATTAAAAGGATTGCCAAAGTTTGTCTAGATTGTCTTGTTTGCATTTTATTTTTAATTAACTAGACCTTAGAAAATTGTTTGCTTAACTCATTTAGCATTTCAGTTTAACGGTTACATCATTCTTAGTATATTTCGTCTCGTCTCCGAACGTAACATGTCACTCATATATTTAAGCAAAAATATCAGCTAAATTCGGGTTGCTAAATAATTGTGTTCAAGTCTTCACCAAAGTTGGGCGCCAGTATGCTTCCAAGTAGCATACAACTCTTCCAAAATGTAAAACACCAGAATCAGCCTCCACGACAATTCCACGTGGTCATAACGGCCATCATGGATTCGTCCATCTGGCTCCTGGGTCCCCAAAACTTCAAATCGCCGACTCTTGCAAACCTCTTGCAAACATCAATCAAGGCCTCTTGCAAACCATCAATCAAGGCCTCTGCAAACCATCAGTACCATCATCAATAAATTTCTCGATTCCAAAACCCTTCAAAAACCGACCATACGGTAACGCTGAACACAGTGAAAAATCTCAAAGCCCGACCGTGCGAACAAACTCAAAAATCGACCTGCCGATCTGACCGGCACGGCCTAATTTTTCCTTCAACCACCAAAATCTACCGTCACACCAGTAGAAGTTTTTCCTCCCCCCAACCTTCCGTTGGAGCAGGAATCAAAATCACCAATTTCATTGGCCCTAACGGACACGTGATCCCGAAAAATTTTTTTCTTTCGTAGAATTAACACTATGTAATTTTGCAGTTGGAGTTTTGCGGATATAGGAAACTCAGCGTTATTATTGCAACTCAGCAGTCTTGTGATTGTGATCCCATCTCTGAAAAACGAAAATCCATTTAAAATGTTGTTCCAACATTATTTGACATGCCCTGATAAAATAGAAATTAAAATGCTGTTAAATAGTTTCGAGCGCACCAACTAATGACAATTTAATTGATACCAAATGCCGTTCAAAAACTGTATTATTCCACTTATATACTACGTCACCCTTAGAATCTTAAAAGGTTGGGGTCAAATGGGACATCGTTTTAAAGGGCCTTCAATTCTCTTTTCAGCTGTATCCTACGTTGTTGCTTTTTTGTCCAGAGGTTTCCGACAAATCGCGTTTCAAAGTTGCATAAACAATTAGACTTTTCCGCATTGCAATGTTGGCTTCCAGGCTAGTGTTTGCACAAAAATTATTGCATAGCCCATGTAATAATTTCCTGACAGTACAAATGATTTGTATGAATGATTTACGCACTATCTTATCAGTTGCTCGAAATGTCGTCCATTTTTCTGTAAACAATAATAAAGTCTGTTTTCGAACTCCTCGGCCTACCATTTCGGAAACCTTCACCGGGAATTGACCGACATTCTGCTGAAATTCGCCTTTTAAGACCACCAATATCAGCAGGTTGTGTCTTATAAACAATGAACTTGAGATGTCCCCAATGACAGAAGTCTAAGGGTATTAAATCCGGTGATCTTGGAGGCCATTCAATTTGTCCCCATTCTGCCAATCCATCTATTCGGGAATCTCCCGTTCAATCACTGTGGGACCGGAAGAAAATAATGAGGTGGAGCATCGTGCTACTGGAATGTTAAACAATCCTCATGTAAAACTGAATTACGTTGTGCATCAATTTGAGTTTCTAGCTCATGCGTGATAAGAGGATCAATAGTTTCTTCCAGCATCTTGACATACAGATCACCCGTCAAGTTTCCTTCAATAAATAAAGGACCAATAATGACATTTCCAATCCAATACCAGCCCAATCATTAACTTTTTGTGGATATTGTGTATGTCTTTCTCGAAAAATTTGCAGGTTTTCGTCACTCCAATATCGACAATTTTGTTTGTTAACATTTCCATTTATAAAAAATGAACATTCATTGCTGAAACAGATATTCGGCAGAAAATTTGGGATGGCGTGGACTTGACGACTCATAAAATCACAGAACTCTATTCTTGTAACAAAATCATTGTCATAAAGTTCATGAAGTATCTGCATTTTGTATGGATAGAGTTTATGCATTTTCACCGCTTCTTCTTCTCACTTCTAACAGTCTCGTGTGATATTCCTGTCTCTTCTGCTACTGTCCGCAAGGAGTTGGTGGGCTCTGCAGCAAATAATCCCAAAACCTCATTTTGAGCTCCTTCATTCTGCACTCGTAGGTTGTTTCTTTTTCTGTTACTCACCGAACCAATTTCAGAGAACTTTTAACAAATCCACACATATCTGTGACTTACTTCATGATTCCGATTTCTTTGATTGAAAACCACTTCCGTCTTTCGTGCGCACTTTCTAACCTCTCCATAAATGAAAATAATGTCATTTCTTTCCTGAAGAGAATAAACAATTCTCAAACTTTATGCAGTAAATAAAAGTTATCACTGAACAGCCCAAGAAGCAAAAACGAATTAACAATAATATTCCTATTTTGGCTATTTCTTTTAAATTTTCTGACTATGTTTTTTTGGTTAAAAAAACAACGTATTTTTAGAATTTCTTGATAGAATTTAAAGGCTTTTGTGGAATGTCAGTAATAAGACATCGAATGAACGCAAATTAACGAGCTACCTACTCGTAGTACCATCGAAAAGTTATTTACAAATAATTATTTTCAAAGTAAGTTGGAAACGGTGCCACCCATGGGCGTAGCGAGGAAGAGGCAGGGGAAGGTCATGCAATTGAAAAGAGAATTGAAGGCCCTTTAAAACGATGTACCACTTGACCCCCATTACCTTTCAAGTTTATAAGTGTGACATCTACCCCTCCTAGGGGGTTGAAACAAGAATGCTAATAATATGAATTTAAAGTGTTCCCCTTACAAATAAAATTGACGTGCCTTTCGAATGTTTAATATTTTTAACTGTAAGAGAGATATTAAAGGTGGGCAGTTTTCAAATTTAAATCCAGTATATCTTTTTTTTTATCTTTTAACAGTAATGAACCCTGACTCGATGAGAACGGTAAATATTAAAAGAAGAAGAAGAAAGAAGAGATATTAAGGGTGGGAAGTTTTCAAACTGACACCCCATATAACAAAATAATTCCTCTTAGTTGATGGATTAAAAATGTACCGTTCAGGGAGGAATGCATGACACTCGACTGCATCGGTAGCAGTTATTACAATTGAAATATGCTATACATTTATATTAAAGAAATAAATTATTAGTAAGGCTGAACCTTCAAATTGTATGTACAATAGAATTAAAGGTATAAATATTATTATTTTTACGACGAAACCTCAATTTGAGTTGAAATGCTTTCAATTTATAGTAGTAGTAGCAAACATCTTTATTTCTAAAAAAGGCTATCGACCTATCGGTCTTTCTGCCCTTGTTTAATACATGTAGGCTTAATCTAAATAAAAAACAAAGATGAAAATTCTCTTATTCTAGGTTAATAATCTTATTAAATAAACTTTCCAATTCTAATGACAAGAAAATTTATTTTATTTTCCAGTAGTCAGTTGCGTTTGTAAGTGTTCGAGTAGCGTTGATGTAGGGAAACGGAAGCGGGATTGTCTGGTTGGTCTTGTAAGACAAAGGGGATTCAGTATGGTCCAGTTTTAGGGGTTGTTTGTCCATTTTGTCTGTAGATATATGAGTCTTTAATAACGTTTTGTCCTTTCTGTTCCGTTGGTCATGAGTATATCTCCATAGTATAGCAAGGGTCTACAAATAGCTTTATATATTTTGGTGGCGGTATTTGTGCTAATTCCTCTTTCTTTGTAGGATAGTGATCGGAAGTGTTTTGTTCTCTTTATTGTTTCTGCTCTGATATTTCGTATGTGTTTAGTGAATTTAAGTTTGTGGTCAATTGTGATTCCAAGGTATTTTACGTCGTTTTTTGGTTGTGTCGTTTGGCCGTCTGCAGTTATTATAGGGGAGTCAGCGTTGTTCAATTTATATTTTCCAAGATAACAGAAAAGCAGATGTTATTTCGTATTATAGAATCGTACCATTTTTTGTAATTAATGGTAAATAATTCCGATTTATTTCAGAGCTATAAAGAAATTATAGGCTTTTTTAGTATAAAGGAAATTAAAGGCTATTTTTTTATTATTGCAAGAGTTTGGTATATCCTTCAGTCCAACGAAATACAAATTATAACAGCATAACTCACTGTAATCAACCGAATATTTCTGAGTTTATTTAATACATTTATCCTAACGGTTGTTTCCCTGTAACTGAAAAAACAAATTCCTTTTGATGGGAGCTTTCCAATTAATTCTGTTTCAGCATCTTTGCATCCCGAGACCCTTGTTTGCGTCCTTTGCTTGTTCGAACGAATTAAAGGAAATTCGATGAATATATTTTACGCACAAATGTCTCTTCTCAGCTCCCATTTTTCTGTTCAACATGGTATGAGGTATAATGGAGAATTTATTACTATATAATCGGCCTTCAAAAAAATATAAATATAAGTTGGCAAGCGATCTCCGATTATTCAGAATTGCTTGACTTATTCGAAAATTGTGAAATATCTTACACTTCAGAAGGGATTATTAAAATAATTTGATAAAATGATTATTTGCTTCGATTGCTTTTAAACAAATGCCCAATTAAAATAGAGTAATTGAGCCCAACAATAACTTGGTTTGTAAACCTACTGTTTCAAAACAAGTAATAATAGAAGCAATTTTGGCTTATTAATGTTTTTGTTTTTAAAATTGTAAAATGACTACCTAATGAACAGTTCATATTTTTGCATTCTGATTGAAATTGTTTTCCATATAAATATTGAACATTCGATTCCAATTTAATTAAATTTGCGGTTTTCGAATCGCTTTTTTCGAGCTTAACTCATCTTATAGTATAAACAAGCCGTTACTGGTTAAGCGTGGCAAAATTAATTTAGTGTGAAATGCCCTTAGGTAATCAAGGGCCCTCGCACTAGACTAACTATGCGAAAAATTTTAAACTCCAACTACCCAATCTCGCTTTAATCTATGTGGTGAATACTGTGGGTTAAATTTGTGGAGTGTTTGTCTTGTAAACGACAGATGCAAGATAAAATGTTGTTATAGCGTTTTCGGTTTGAAATAGTTCAAGGTTTTAAGAAAAGATTGCAATTTGCTACTAAAGTAGGCTTATTGAAAGAACACTGGATATTAAATATCTAAAAATAATATCCTCATTTGCAACTGCTTGTTTTTCGTATATTAAAACTGGTTTTTACTCATTTGAAATGGATTGTCCTTACTTTCAATTTGGCGCGGTGATAATAAAAGCGGTCGTAAGTGTTTTCCACTTGCTTCCATTTATTTGAAATCTTTGCGTTTCGGGGATGGAAATGAAAACATCAAAAGTGGCAGCTTTAAGTTGGCCCCCATTTGAAAAATGAGATGCTTGAAAAAACCTCGTGTTATTATTGTTTTAAACGTGCCTCTAAAATGCTTTCTGATTCTTCATAAGATTTTAGAGGTGGGTGTTTGATGATAGATGATGAGTAATGCAAATTCATATTTTCCATTTATAAACACGTTATTCAAAATTGGTAAAAGAAATATTGTAATCTCTTGTTGCGGTTCCCGGCTAAATATAATACTCTTTCATCCAACAAAATCCTAAAGAAGCTAATTTCAAGGAAGCCTGTTGACTGACATATCATAGTAAAGCTAGAAATATGTTTCTCTAGGAACTGACCCCAACATCCCAAGGGAAATAAGGATGGCTTTTCGCGAAACTTTCTTACAAGACGCAATCATATAACCGGTGCAATATGATACTTTAAGGATCTTTCAAGAGCCAGTTAGTGGATGAGATATAAATTAAATAATACAGAGCGCGGCTTCTAAGCGCTCAATGAAATGCAAACATCCTAATTACTTTTTTGTGCCTATACAGATACAATTGCTATTAGGTGTCTTTTGTTGAATTTTCCCCAAATTCTTAGCTTTATTTAGTTCGCATCCAGTTCAGCTCAGGTTCATTCTGATTGCAATCACCTATTTTCTAATACTTTTACTATCTATAATGTAAATTATGTATAATAAATATACTTTTCATATTAAAATTATATTAAATAATGTTTAATGACCAGTAAATTCACTAAAACTAAGGTTTTCACACCAAGAAGTTTCACACCTAGACACTTCGCTAGCACTTGGGGCTACCGTTTCCAAAGACAATAGAGTAGTTTAAATAATTAATAAGTAGCTCCTGTGGCACGACTAGCACTCCTGCTATTGCAACTGGAAGACACACTTTTGCGTAATTGAATTTTATTTAATACACAGATAGGTAGAGTATGAAACAAAGAATTGTTAATTCAGAATTTTTACTTTCGGTTTCAGCTTGAATTGGTTTGAAAACTTGGGTCTTCGTTGGTTTGCTTTACCTGCTGTGTCCAGTATGATGTTTGACTGTGGTGGACTTCAGTTTACTGCAGCCCCTTTCAATGGATGGTACATGAGTACCGAGATCGGGTGCCGAAATCTCTGTGATACACATCGCTTAAATATGCTAGAGGTAAGTGAAATTGAAAAAATGTTGTTAGCATAATTTTTTTTATTCTAGAAGAAAACAATCATATTGCTGTAGCAAACATCATACCATTAATACAGTTCTCATATAATCATATTTATGTTATCGACTATTTTCTTTAAAACGTATTCGTTGCTTTTAACGTTAATTGGTTACTTGTGCAAACGTCCATTAGGTTCTAGATTAATTTTTAACAATTAATAGTAATAATAAGAAGATCTGAAAGTAATAATAGTTTATGGTTTCTGCATTTCAAAATAGCGTTCTTTTGACTTTTTTCATTTGAATTTCTTCAGTAAATGAAATGGAGTTTAAAATTTTTAGTTGATATAAATTCGATGGTTACTGGAAGTGTGCTAATCGTTCAATTTCAGTTTATAGTTGGATCCGAATTTTGAAACAGACTTATAAGACACTTTAAAATGTTTCTCTTAAAAAATTGATTTACTGCAAAATCAGCAGAATTACTGATAAGTATTCAGAGTAATAGTCACAGCAGTGCACACACATAATTTTTTTTCTATACATGACACGATTTTCACTGTATTTATAATAGTAATTTTGCATTGAATTTGGTTTGAGACTGATTAGTATTTTTGCAAGAGTTTGTCGTTTGTAGCTAGAAGCGAAAGCACTCAAGTTTAAGAACAATCCATTTTTTATAAATAAAAGATATAATTTTCTCTAAATTTACTGAAAACGAAACCATGGCGATAATATATATGTATGTATTCTGGTTGCCGTTTCATTTGAGCCTTAAAATAGGAGGCTTTAAAAGAACTTTTTCGAATATAAATCTTGATCTCCTGATCTCCGGAATTAGTTTTGTGTATGAGGATTCGACTTTATAACATTAACTCTTTTGCTCTTTTAAGTATTCCATTCACGTTGACTGCGTATAAAGACATAGTTATAGCTGTGCGGCATGTTAAAATTATTAGATTTTGAGCAAGAACAATTTTTTCAAACTCTCACGCGCTCTCGATTGTAAAGCCCTTCGGCTTTATCCAGCAAATAAGTACTAAAATCTCTGGATTTTATACGAAAAAAAAAACTGTCATTAGTAGGATGGAATCCTATTGAATTGAACTTACCAGTTTCAATCAGTTTTATAGACTTGACATTAAAGTAGAAACAAAAAAAAGAATATTTATACCAATAATAAAAACTGCCTCAGAGAAACTAAATATCTTGGATAGCATTCTGTTTGAAAACCCGTGTGTTTTACTTGCTTTGTATAATACATGAATTGAGAAACGTGCAACAGACGATAACATGCTTGCATGAGGTTAAGGCATAACCTAAGGTAAGGAGGGAGTTTGCAACGTACCGGTTTCGAAGATTTTGAAAGATATTCATTGTCGGTCTCTTTTTTTTTCTCCTAATTTAGCAAAAAGCCGTATTTTCTATGTCCATAATTGAATGAGCTATTGAAAAAATGCTATTAAAGCCGAGATTTTGAGAAGGTTTTAGAAAGAGTGTTAATGTCTTTCAGACAAAGATATCACGCCCGCTATGGAATAGAAGCAGGAACATCTTATTTAATATGTGTTATTTTTTAAATTTTGCTATAAGATTCTTTTGTTCGCACGTTTACAATTAATCGGTAGTATGTAATTTCACATGAATCTTTGAAAAATACTAGTATTTTTTAGTAGTAGTAAATATCTTTATTTCTAAAAAAGGCTATCGACCTATCGGTCTTTCTGCCCTTGTTTAATACATACAGTCTTAATCTAAATGAAAACAAATATGAAAATTCTCTTATTCTAGGTTAACAATACTATTAAATAAATAAGATTTCAGTGGCAAGAAGGAATTATTTTATTGTCCACTAGTCCGTAGCGTTTGTAAGTGTTCGAGTGGCGTTAATGTAGGGAAACGAAAGCGGGATTGTCTGGTTGGTCTTGTAAGACAAAGGGGATTCAGTATGGTCCAGTTGTAGGGGTTATTTGTCCATTTTGTCTGTAGCTGTATGAGTGTTTCCGAGATCTTTGTCATGTTTGTGCGTTCGTATAGTAGTTGGGTGGGGGGGTTAGTATTTTTTAAATGTTCAGTATAATTATAATACGATATTTAGGCAGTGAAGGAAAAACATGTCCAAAACTTTTAAATATTTTGTTTGATTCTGTCTGTTCCCTAAACTTAAAGCTCCCAAGTAATATTCTGCCGTGCCAAACCTGATGGGGGTATCTACCGATACACAGTTTTCAGAAAATTAGGTTTTCACATTTTTTCAATTGTCAACTGTTTCAAATACAATTCTTTAAAGTTTCAAACACAAAAACAGAATATTTTTTTGTCAGAAATTCAGTAAAACTATCAAAAATTGTATAATGTTTTTAAAATTTGAAATAGGAAAGATACTCCCGTTTTACTTAATAATTTTGGTTTAATTGCTAAGCCCAAAAACCAAAAACTTCAAAGACACAGAGGGATCCGTCCAAAAATCTTGGTAATTCCATAAAGTTATAATGTTCTATAGAAGTCGTAATTACCAGTGTAGAAAATATAATGAAAAAATGCCTATAATAACGCAAAAAATAGTTTATTAGAAGTAAATAAACAGCAAAGAGTTGGATACAGATATAATGAAAATTTAAGAGAAAAAAAAGATAAACTATATTAAATGTCATGTTCATCGGCCTCATTATCTTCTGCTTCTGTACCGGAAAATACTGACAAGTTTTACAGGGCGAAGTTTAGTTAATATAGCAGTTTGTCTTTCAAGTGGACTGCCCCTGTCATTTTTTCTGGTAGAAACCGTAGGAAATTCGTTTTCTAGCCCTGTCGCATTAAGAAAATTTAATTGTTAAAAACTACCTGAAAAGCTTTTTCTGTAGAACATATTAAAATCCAAAAGAAATTCCTGGGTTCTTGTCAATTTATTAAATAGCCTGTCAAATGTGAAGGTAGAAACAGCCATACACACAAACTGATGATGGTGGAGAAAGACACCGAAACGTATTTGTGACATTTTAAATAATAAACAATAAAATTGACTGGAACCCAGGAATTTCTTTTGGATTAAATTGAAGTACAGTCAGGAAAATATACACATATTAAAATCATCACGCGAAAATTGAAGATGTACTATTTCATTTAAATAAGGTATAGGTTTCATCTTTTTAAAGTGTGGTCTGGCCAGTCGAAAAAATTACCGGTGACTTTACCACTATTTGCATTTTGGACACACTCCTCAAAATCATAAAAATCGTACACTTCATTTGTTTTCTTAAGGGACATTTCGACTTGGTGATGAAACGAATCTGCCGACATGAAAGTATGGCATGGTTCAAAATACTTTATTTCAAGTTTTTGATTGATCAGAATTTACTATATAGACAAAAAATTAAATTAGGGTCCAATTTTTGTTTTGCGCCGAGCATATGTTTATCATCTCTATGTCGCAAAAAAAGCGCGTCAAATGAACTTAAAATATCCTCTTTTGAGCGCTTAGCCACACCTTAATGCCAAATTACTGCTATTGGTTTTTTGCCTTTTTGCTTGGTACCCACAGGTACAAAGGATTCGTTAAATGCAATTATTCTGCCAACAAATATTATTTCTTTTAATAACTCGCACCTTGGGAGCATTATAACCTGCAACAAAAACACTATTAAATGAATATAATATAACGAACAAATTTAGTTGAATTACTTTTTGTCAATCTGCAGAATATACATCATCGGCAGCATTTTTGTCGTTGGCGTAATTTTGGCGAGCCTTCATGCTTTTTTCCTTATGATTCTTATATTCCAGGCATTCCGGACATTCAACGCGTTCATTTGGTTCATCAATTTTATGAAGAGAATCCTTTTGATGCAAAAAATATTTTTGGCATGAAAAACATTCCTCGTGTCCCAGCTTTACAATACCAATGTTCATTTCCTTCATTGTTCTTCGATATAAATCGTAAGAGCATTTGCGGTTTGGATTTTTTATTTTAAAATCTTTGTACATCACGGCGTAAATGTGTACTTACCACTTTTTCTTTTAGCAAATGTTAGATACGACCGTTTGGCTTCGTAACAGATAAGCTAAAATACGCCTTTCTGGCTTAGGAAAAAGGTAGAATACGCCCTGAACTATTTTAAAATGCCTTAACTCTAATTTTGATAAAATGTCAGTTACGCCCATTAGGCTTGGCACGGCAGCATTAGCTTTGCTTCAATGATCCGTAATATAGATTGAATAAACTATAATTCCTCAAGTGCGCCTTCTTCTCCTATCAAAAAAACAATTTTTCAGTTAATTTTAAAAAGGCAATCATAGTTTAGCATCAAAGTTTGTGAAGAGTTGAATAAAGTCATTTTCTTGATACATTTATTCGATGCTTACCCCTAAATATTAACAGCAAAATGTTTAAAGGTGGTTGATTTGCAAGTGGTATTAATTGTTTTCATAACAAGAAATGTCTTACATTATTTACTCAGTAGAGATTTAATGTTAACTAATCTAAGAGCTGATATCAAATTCTTAGATCTTTTCAAATCATCAATCAATCATCGCGAAACTTGCTGCCAAAAATGGCATTCATTTTAGTTTAGATAGGAAGAGCGTCTACTGGAAACGTTTAGTAGGGTTTTTCTTACCATTTGTGTACCGTTTCCTTATTATTATACTAGGAATTAGGAGTTTTATTTAGGCACTTTCAAAACTTCAAGATTTTGTTAACATATTGACATTTTGAGGAGAAAATCAAACATTTTACGGCAGTTAATATTTTCTTCTTACAAATAGACGACTAAAATATTTGTATTATGTTGTAAAATTCGTTATTGTTATGCATTTTGATTTTGAAGAATGACTAAAAACATAACTTGCGCTTATAAAACTTTCAGTAACACGAAATATAAAAAATGTGTTGTTGTTCGTCAAATTTTTCAAAATTAACAGTGGAATTTCCATCTTTAAAAGCTTCCAGAAATGAATGAAAAATGCATTGACCTTTGTCTAGTAATTCGTTGATTACAAATCAAAGTTATTGTATTTATGCTATTTGTATGATTTAGAATGAACTCCTGGTGTTTACTGGTTATTCTGTTTTCAACAATAGAAATCTCCCGCGATTCGTTTACACGTTCTGTATCCTGGTGTTTGTTTATTCTGCTATCAATTTCAGGATCCGAGTTTCACGCATAACTAGATAAACTAATTTCAAAAATCAACAAAACATATTCCAGCATTGTGTCAACGGTTTTATAATACAGACTTTTTGCTCTCCTGCATTGAATTGATTTGTTTGATTTTTTCCCGCTTAGACAATCATGCATATTGCTCGGCACGATGTGAATTTTCCAAGAATTTTTAACATAAGAACAGGATTTTCGAAACAATTTTTAACCAAGTGAGTCCGTTCAACCAGAAAGTTTTAACATTATTTTTTCATCTCATTCAGACTACTAGGACTAATTTCCTCGACAAATAATATATAAATAAACTCTGTTAGCTGTTCAAAAAATCATTGACGCAATTTGAACTTTGTTGTTAATCATTTGTATTTCACTTTAACTTCAGCTTCTAATAGCTGACAGAAACAAATTAGCTCAACCTTCCAATCCAAACACCATCTTTGTTTTATTTGGAGTTACTGTTAATTTTTTTAACGTCTTTTTCTATCTTCTCCTTACTAATAGTAGAACCGATGTCAAGTCCAGAAGAGGCAATTTCTCGATCTCAATTGTAAATATGTTTTTTTTTTAGTTAATTCATATGTTTTTCGTGAAATGCGATTTTGAAACTTAAGAATACGCACTATATCAGTAACGAATAGTGAATAAACAACAAAGTCCTTTTTGGGAAAAGCAAATATAAGGATATATAACACTTTTATGTTAAAAGTTTTCATATTGACCATGAAACAGTTATTAAATTGAATGCGTGCTGATTATAGTCTTCACAAATTCAACGCAGCGAACCGTTTAGATCAAAAATTTCTTTGCCAATTATAACTCATAACTTTTCTAATACAACAATTTTGCAATTTACTAGCAAATTATTTGAGACTAATATAAAATTGGTTTAAAATTTCATTTTGTGTAGGGCTTTTGCTGCTTGAATTTTCGCCGGTTTTTTCATTTATTTGTAGCTAGCGGAAGGTACCAATATCCTACAATCGTCATGAAAAAGAGAACAAATTGTTACAAAATCATTGAAATCTTTTACTATTTCTCTAGCAGTTTTCAAATTCCTAACCTGTCTTCAAATGAACTTTTTCTTCAATAACATTTAACGCCTTTGTGGATGGACTTTGGGTGCAGCATTTATATCGTTTCGAATCTTTTAATTTGCAGCAGCGGATCCTTTTACTTCCTACTTTTGTTCCACTACAGTTTTATTCAGAGTTCAATCGTCACAAGTTATGTGTTTTTTGTTTGCTTCAGTCGATTAGTTATACAGGCAATTGTTTTCAACACTCAACTTTCGAACACTTACAGAATCTGTTCTGTCGACATTCTTATGCTTTGATTCCTATCATTTTCATCAAAAATTCATTCATAAATATTCGCACGCCTTTCATTTCTTTCTTTTATTCAATTTCATCTTAATCTAACTTTTATCTGCTTCTATAGTTTATTATATTCAAATATTTAATATACAGGGTGTCCCATAAGCACATAATCCAAAGGGTACTGTGACATATGGCTAGAAAGAAAAAAAATAAGTGGTAAGGAAACAGAAAAATTTTGTTTGAACAAAAAGTATGAGTACTACGAGTTTTTATAAAGAAGACAAAAATGTAAAGAGAGCAATGGTGATTCAACTCAATAAATATTACTCTCAATAAGACACTCAATAATTCACCACTTGCCCAAGGCCGATGAACTCGGTTGTTTTTCAAAATATCAGTTTTACATAAATACAAATTCACAGCAAGTTCACTAAAATCCATCGTATCATTAACTGAAAATTTGCAAAACATAATTTTGTTGAAGAACTGAGCATCAATTTCAGAGGAGCCAAACATATTTTCTCAATAAAAGATAGGTCAGATCGTGTTTTTTTGAACAAAAGTACGTCGCAGTATCCTTTTGGTTATGTACGTGCCGGACACCATGTATATCTGCAGATTGTTTTACTTATTGTTTGGAATGTTTTACTTATTATAATTATGCATCCGAAAAAAGTTCAATGCATTTTCCCCACTGCCTGCATGAATATGTCCTCTACCTATACCTTGTTAACATTTGACAAATTTGTGAGGCGAGAGTCTTTGTATAAATCAATATCACTTAAATGTAATTTCTAATATCCACCAGTTGATTATAAAATCATATTTAACCCATGTGAACTCTATTTATTACAGACCATAGCTTTAAACATGGGTCTGGACGTGCGAACTCCCGTAACACTCTGGAAAGATAAGGCAATGATAGAATGCAACTTGGCCGTTCTGCATAGCTTCCAAGAAAAGGGTGTTACCATAGTAGATCATCACACTGCTTCTGAATCGTTCATGAAACATTTGGAAAATGAAGTGAGACTTAGAAATGGATGTCCGGCAGACTGGGTATGGATTGTACCACCGCTTTCCGGTTCTGCAACTCCGGTGTTTCATCAGGAAATGGCTTTGTATTATCTGAAACCTGCTTATGAATACCAAGTGAGTATATATTTTTTTCAAATATTTAACTGACAAATTAATTAACTAAGCCCGTTCGGTGGTGTTCATTGGATTAGCTTATGTATAACTGAATGCCCAAATCAATCATTTTTCCCTCACAAACTTTACGTTTAATAATACCTGGTTGTTTGCGAATGCTAATTTCGGTTCCAAAAACGGTTTTCTAAATGAAAACCATTCTAGTCGGTAATTTGAATTGAATGCAGATAATTTAACCTCAGGCAATTTCGTTATGTCAATATGAATTTATAGAGCCATAGAAGAGTCGGAGGTAAACTTTACTGCCTCTAACTATATACAGAAAAATATTGGATATTCCCAGTTTTTAATTTCCGACTTGAACGTTAGCCTGCAACAATTACTTTCCAATATCCATAAGTTTATCATTTTGATGAGAAGTTTCAATCACAAAGAATTGTTTTATAAATTCATTGCGAGGCTTATTGAGATTTATTCATACTTGTTCAATTATTGACTTAGATAGAGGCCCTGAACTTGAGGTGCTGTATTTTAAATATGTGCTGTTCACATCGTTAGAAATTTAGAGCAAAAGCAGAATTAAATAATTGAAAAGTTAGTATGTTTTAAAACTATTCACTGTTGCACCTATTGTATATATAATATACTAAAATTGTAAATTAAAGGGAATCTTGAAAATCTCCCTTATTCATTGGCTGAAATTTAGAGAACCTGTTAAGCTGCAAAACTCTACACACATTTTAATTCCAAACAAAATTTTATGTCAGAAAAAATCCACTGTACATTTGTAGGAATGCTACAAATTGTTTCACAATATATCTGGAGTCTATCACAAATTCAGCAGACCTATAGAAGCAATAATGGTACAAAACAATTCTACAAAGTATAGGGAACATAGTAAATTGCTGCGCCATATTGAAGTGAAATGTTATCTGAAATTTTTTCTTTGAAAAACGGGTAAGCTTTAGCGTTTAACAGAAAGATGATTTTAAAATGCAACGCGCATCTTAGCATGCAAACCAGAGGAAAACTGCAATAACTTTAAAGAAATACAGTCAACGCGGCAATCAAAAGACAAAAGAGAACACTGGAAGAAGTTCTCCACAAACATGTAACACGATCTTTATGGAGCCCAAAGGAAAGTTTGGAAGATGCTCAAAAACAGAAAGAAACCCGTAAACGAATACATCCAGACCACAAGGGTTCCTCTGAACGAGTGGGAAACATATTTTAGAAACCCATATGACAACACTGATAATACGGTAGAACCTCAATCACAGGAAACAGAGGAAGAGATCACAAACAGATTAACGGTTACAGAGGGGGAAGTTAGTGTAGAAAATTAAAAACCTGAAAAACAGAAAAGTTCCGGGAGTGGACGACATCCCCAATAAACTCATAAAATATGAAGGTATAAAGCTAGCAAGAAAATTTTATTTTCTATTTACTATTTAGCAAAATAATAACCACATCCAGGATACCAACAGCGTGGCACAAAAATATCACCATACCATTTTTAAAAAGGGATAAAAAAAATCAATCCGGAGAACTACAGAGGCATAACCCTGCTTTGCACCACTGTGAAACTGCTCACCAGCATTGTCAAAAGCATCTTAGAACACACTCAGAAATCAAAGATGAACAACAAGAATTTTGGAAGAACAGATCGACAACTGATGTCCTGTTTATTGTGACAGGTACAGGAGAAGGCGATCGAACTCAGCTGTCCTTCTTATGTGTGTCTTAGTGACCTAATAAAAGCGTTCGACAAGGTACAGCTGCCCGATATACTGGACATATTGAGAAAGAAGCAAATCCCAACATCAATCATAAACGTGATCAGAAATCTGAACATAGACAACGCTCCAAGAATAAAAGTGGACGAGATTATACACAGTGTGACAACAATGAACAGGGGAAGCAGACTGAACAACAGACCAATTATCATGGTGTGCTATGCGGATGATGCGGTAATCCTGGCAGAAACCGAAAACGATCTGCAAAGGCAAACACATAAGTTTTATCAGAGTAGTAAAAAATACAACATGTCAATCTCAATTGGTAAAACAAGATGTATGACCTTCTCCAAACAACTAGAAAGGTGTAAAGTCGTCATAGACAATAAACCAATAGAACAGGTAACTAGTGGTAGTCAACAAAGCCGCAACAATTTCAGGATGTCTGAGAGATATCACCTGGAAAAACAACCACAGACGCATGATAGTAAGGTGCGGATATATAAGTCATGTAGCAGACCGGTGCTAACCTATGGTATCGAGGCTAGAGCTGACTCGAATAAGACAAAGAGCAGAAGAGTAAACTCAGAACAGCGGAGATGAAAACCTTAAAAATTATCGCAGGGAAGACAGTTAGAGACAGGGTGACAAACTGTGACATAAGAGAGTCATGCAAGGTGGAGTACTGATAGGTAGAGTACTGAAGGTGGAGTAGTGAGATGGGGGAGGAAAAGAAGAAGATATTCGCGTGACCAGATAGATAGAATGGACCAAGAAAGACTAGAATATATCGCTAAAGACGGAAAGCCAGCAGGCCGACGACCGCTAGCAAGACCACCTAAGAGATGGAAAGATAGCTGGAATTCTATCTCACATGATAACCAACCGAATTGAGCCTATGCAATAAGCAGACCTTAAGGTATTGTTGAAGTAGTAGAATAAGAAGAAGAAGTATGCAACGCCTGCTTTTATAACTGTAAATTTTAAAAATGATCGCGAATAAATGTTCTTCAAAATAAACTAAACTAAACTTTTTCACCATTTTCCTGTCTCAAAGTCGTCTTATTATTTGAAATGTTAAGCTCACCTAAGCGTTTACTTATCGGTCTTGTGCAATTCCGAATAAATGCGGAAAATATTTCGCGATTGAGGAGACAATAATTCTGGAAATCTCGAATTTGCCACATCAGTGTGTTCTTCTTAAATAAGTGCCAACAAAACACGAACGGCAATATATTGTGTGCCGATGTTGAAAATGGAAGAAATCCTGAAAGCATTTTTATAATCAGATTAGTTTTGAGCAGAACGGTTTCCAGCCCGTGCCAATTGAACAAATTGCGTGTTTTTCTACCCTAACAATTTTTTTTTCGGGAAAAAGGTTTTCGTAATGGTGAAACCGTTTGAAGCCTCATTTGTATTTTTATTATTCAAACTTCATCCGTAACAGTTTCATCGATATTAGTATTAAGCTCGTTGTAATCAGATCACATTGTAAAGCGATGTTGAAAGATTATTAATCTTGATTTAAATTCATCATTCCTATATATTACGTTGAAAAATTAATCAAAGCGCTATTTTAAAAATGTAAATTTGCATCCATTTACTATCGCGCAAGTATTGCATCGAAATTTCCAATCACCAATAATTGAAATTATATATTTCCAATAAAGCCTGGCTTTAATATTGACGAAATATATAGAAATTATAGCAATGTTAAATATAATTTTAGTTTGATTTGAATATTAACCCGATAACATAAACATGGCAAATTGTTGTAATAACTTCAATGAACTGCTGCAATAATTGATAAATATAATGCGGAATGGGCGCGAATAGCTAATTGTATTTGAATCTTTTAAGTATTAAATTTATCCCATTTTCGTCAAGTTAACTTGGGATAAGTTGGTAGAAAATAAAGCGATTGTTGCCGTCAAATAAAATGTTCAATTGATCATCTGATGACAATAAGTGTTGTTACAACGGAAACGCGATAAAACGAGTCCTTTCGACTCAAAATTGATCTGATTATTAAAAAGTTCCTTCAGAATTTTCTCGATTTTACACGTTGACACACAATGTTTGTCTCCCGGTGCTTTGTTGGCACACATTTAAGGAGAAGGCACTGGTGTGGCAAATTCCAGATTTTTTGAAATATTGTCGTCTTATTTCCTGACTTGTATCCACATTTATTCGGAATTTTTCATCGTGGAAATTGCAAAAGGAAGACCAAAATTTAATAAATAATAAATAATAAAACAATTTTTACACATTAGTAACAAGCGGTTTTTTTTTCGATAAAGCCAACAATACGACTCAATTACAAAATTAGTATACAAAAATGTTTCCTTAAGCTGTAATTTCACGTTAGAATAGCTGTGGTGTATTTAATAAGTAGTAGCAGCAAACATCTTTATTTCTAAAAAAGGCTATCGACCTATCGGTCTTTCTGCCCTTGTTTAATACATGTAGTCTTAATCTAAATAAAAAAAAACAAATATGAAAATTCTCTTATTCTAGGTTAACAATATTATTAAATAAAATTCTAATGACAAGAAAAAATTATTTTATTGTCCACTAGTCAGTTGCGTTTGTAAGTGTTCGAGTAGCGTTAATGTAGGGAAACGGAAGCGGGATTGTCTGGTTGGTCTTCTAAGGCAAAGGGGATTCAGTTTGGTTCAGTTGTAGGGGTTGTTTGTCCATTTTGTCTGTAGATGTATGAGTCTTTCCGAAATCTTTGTCATGTTTATGCGTTCGTATAGTAGTTGGGTGGGGGGGTTGTGTAGTGGGTTTTGGGGGTGCCTTATTCGTGTTATTAGTCTTAGTGCAATTTGTTCTGATGTTTGTATATAACGTTTTGTCCTTTCTGTTCCGTTGGTCATGAGTATATGTCCAAAGTCTAGCAAGGGTCTACAAATAGCTTTATATATTTTGGTGGCGGTGTTTGTGCTAATTCCTCTGTCTTTGTAGGTTAGTGATCGGAAGTGTTTTGTTCTCTTTATTGTTTCTGCCCTGATGTTTCGTATGTGTTTAGTGAATTTAAGTTTGTGGTCAATTGTGATTCCAAGATATTTTACGTCGTTTTTTGGTTGTGTCGTTTGGCCGTCTGCAGTTATTGTAGGGGAGTCAGCGTTGAGTCTGTGGTTTGTGAGCAGAAGTTGGTTTTTTGAAGGGTTTGGTGTTAGTCTCCATTTATAAAACCATGTCATCGTGTTGTTTGTTAGTGTTTGGAGTCTTTGAGCTGCTCTCTCAGTAGTTTTGTCATGTACAATAAGTGCCGTGTCGTCTGCGTATTGTAATATGTATGCCGATCTGTCGATTTGATTTTTGTCTGGTAAGTTGTAATTGTATATGTCATGGCAGTATATATTGTAGAGAAACGGTGAGAGCGGGGATCCTTGAGGGAGCCCTTGTTCAGGGGAAAAAGAAAATGATAGTGTTTTGTCAATTCGTACTTGTAGTTGTCTGTTTTCTAGTAAGTTCTTTATGGTGTGTAGTAGATATGTTGGTGTGTGTAGTTTGTATAGTTTGTATAGTAAGCACCTATGCCAGACACTATCAAAAGCCCTGTTAATGTCCATAAACAGGCAAGCTGTCTTTCTGTCAGTTAGGTGGGTAGTTTGTATATGGTTGGCCAAAATAAAGAGCGGATGAACAGTCGAGTGATGTTGTTTGAAACCAAATTGGTAGGTAGGTATATATTTTCCAATCATTTTTTCAAGCCGCTGCTTTATTATGTATTCAAAAATTTTGCTTAGTACTGGAAGTTGGTCTGTAGTTGCTCGGTTGTGTATTGTCCAGTCCATTTTTGGGTATAGGGATTATTAAGCCATTTTTCCATGTTTCTGGGATTCTGCCATTTGTGATGCAGTTGTTCAATTCAGTTAGGATCAGTTTGTGTGTTTCTTGAGTTAGGCTTTTCAAGAGTTTTGCCTTAATTTTATCTTTCCCCGTTGCAGTGTTTTAGATGTGCGCTAGTGCTTCATCGTACTCTGTGTCTGTGATCAGTTTGTAGGTGTAGTTTAGTGAGCTGTTAAAATAGTTCAAGTACCAGTCGTTGATCAAGTTCCAGTTGTCATTGTCGAAGTTAGGGTTTGTCGATATGCTGAAGGCCCTTTGATAGTGTCTGGCGAATGCGTCCGCTTTCTCTTTGTCTGTGTAACGTTCTATTCCGTTTTCGTCAATTGTGTCAGTAGTGCCAGTCTTCCTGTATTGCGCCAGTTTCTTAATTTTTCGCCAGTATGTTTTGCCTTTGTCCTTCTGGATTTCTTTACATGTTTCTAGCCATTTGTCTTGTCGGTATTGTCCAATCAAAGTTTTAATGTTTCTGTTAAGTTGGTTCAGTGTCTTTTTTAGGTCGTTATTTTGAGTGTTTGTATATAGTCTGTACAGTTCTCTCTTATGTTTTATTAGTCTCAGTATGTATTTGGGCAGTGTATGTCGGTAGAAAGCATGTTTTATTTCCGGGCTAAATTTTCGTATGGCTAGTGTAAGTTGTTGTTGTATGGTTTCTATTGAAATATGCTGTGCTTGTGATTGAATGTATTCATGTATATGTTGTTTCACTTTGTCTATGTCAGGCTTTGTTAGGTTTAAGTTTTTCTCTATAGGAGGTGTAATGGAGGTAGGTTGCGTATGTTGTAAGTCTATGTTAAACGTAATAGCCAGGTGGTCGGATCCAAGTTCGTTGGTTAAGTTTATGTTTTTGATGGTGTTTGTTAACTTTCTTGTGTGCAGTAGAACGTCTGGTGTTGAATCTGGGTTTGCGGGCATCAGAAAAGTTGGTGGGGTGTGCTGTTTTATAAAGTCGGAATTTTGTAAAAAAGTTGTTTCGTTTTGTTTCTGTTCAAGTTAAAGTCGCCTATAATTATTGCGTATTTATACATGCTTGCCGTGGTCAGTATGTTTTGTTCTAGGTTGGAGTGTGGGTGTATGTATGTCAGAAATATGTGTATCAGGTCGTTTAAGTAGGGTATGGTAAAATGTAGTCGTTCAAAGGGTTGTTGACGTGGGGAGGGTTTGCTTTGCCTAGTTTTGTTACAGGTTTGAGAAGAACTGAGGCCCCGCCCCTGGCGTGGTTGGTGAAATTGCCATGTCTACAGATGTGTTGCCAGTCCCTGTATGTTGAAGTCTGTCCTTTTTTAGTTTTAGTCTCTACAAACATGCAGCAGTCCATGTCGTTTTGTTCTATGCAATTGTAAATTAGTGGCTTTTTATGGTTTAGTCCGTTGATGTTCGCGTAAAGTACTTTCAAATTGAATCTTGTATGTTTGTTACTGTCTGTCTCACTTGTTCGTAGGGTTCAGTTGGAGAGCGTCCCTCGGGCAGGAGCCATTGTCAAACATTAGGATGTAAATATGGTTTCCGAAGAAAACAACGGAGGTGTCAATGTCGAAGTCTTCTATAAATTGTTTTCGTAGTTTTTTTAGTAGTTCGTCTCTGTTGGTATTGTTTGTCTTGTTAAGTTGATGTTTGTATTTGTTTATGATGTGGGCATGTGTTGTAATGGGTGTGTGTATTCTACTTGCCACTGTCGTCGTCTCCGCAATCCCGGTCGTCCGTTTGTTAACACATTTTATTTTGAGGTTTGGTATTCCGTCGATAGGGGCTGTCGGTCGTTTTGGGCACTTCATGCTCTATGCTGCGTGGTCCTAAGAGTTGCATACTGCGCATTTGGTTGGCAGTGGTGACTCGCATTTGGAAGTTGGATGGGGACCCTGGCACTTGTTGCATCTCGGCGATTGCTTGCAGTCTTCCGCTTTGTGGTTGAACATGTTGCACTTGGCACATGGCGCAGGCACGGGTGCTGGTGGTTTGCTTTCTGTGATCTTGAAAATGCGACCCAAAAAATTAACCGCACGGTCATTCATCAACCTTTCGGAGGTGGATATGTCGCCGGTTATTAACCTCATCATGAGTGTGTGTGCGTTGCGCTCCCGTGATATTATTCTCCTGCAGAACCTTATTCTGAAGCCCTGCTGCTCCAGGCGTTTCAGAAACATGCTGTCTTCAATGTCCAGGTCGACCCCAGTGGCGACGACTGAATATGATGGTGTAATATGGTGGTGACCTGACTTTTGTTGTCGTATTAGTGGGAGGTTATCATTTTTTTGCAGTTTGAATGCTGTTATAATGTTTTCCTGTTTTAGTTGTTGTAAAATTTGTGTTGCTTTGTCATCATTGTTGGTTTTAATTAGAAAGTGATTATCTTGTCTGATAATCACATCCTTGTTGTTGGGGTTGAGTCCCTCCCACCTGATTGCAAGTTGGACTCTGGTGATGGTCGACAATGCGTTCGCTGTGAATTTGTGCGAATACGTGGGAAATCTTGTTGATGTTGTCTTGCTGTTTGTTGTTTGGTTTTTATTGGTTGTAGACTGATAGTCCAAAGCTATTCGTTTGGCCTCAGGTGTTGGCGTTGTGGGGGTTGGCTGGGTTGGCTGGGTCGTCTTCGGTTTTCTGTCCCGTTTTTTCGATTGTGGCTTTTTGAGCCCACCATCCTGGGAGGCATAATCCGATTCGGATTCTTGCGAACTCCCAGAGTTCATCCTTTCGTTTCAATTAGACCCGTATAATCTCGCTGAACGATAAATGCGGTTGGATTCTTCAAATTCTTTGCCGTAGTGTAAACGACCTTGCTTTAAATACGCTAACAATGTGCACGTCTTATCACCACGAAGCTCGGTTTAAGACTCCTGTATTTAATAAATATATTAAAGATTGCAGATTTATTGGAATAAGGCTTGCAAGAAGCAAATTTCATAACAACTAATTAAATTATCAGCTTTTTAATGAGTTCTTTCATGCAGTAGATCAAATTTAGCATTTTTATGCAGTAGTAAATGATTAGTTATATTAACAGGATGTCAGAATTGTTTTCAGGTTATTACTTTTATTAAATTGAAACTTAACATCGAAAAATGTACGAGAAACCAATTATGTTGTTAATTTCTTTCGCAACAACATAATAATTAAAGCCAATTGAAATATTTACATTCGTGTATTTCTTTTAAGCTAGATTATTTATTATTATTTTATATTATCAGCGTGTAAAAAAGAGCTGTGAAGATCTTATTAATTTCATAGATATATCTAACTAAAATGGAGACACACTTTTATAGATCGTAAGGTTTAGTATGTTGATGTTGATATTAAATACAATAAGAATTACTTCTTTATTCTGCTTTGTACGGAAAGCTATGTTCCGTTATTTATCAACGAACATAATAATAACGTAATAAAAAAATAATATGTGTGAAATATTATATACAAACAAATGAGTGAGAGCTGTGCCATCAATATGTTCGTAATATTGGCTAGTCCATTGAAAAGAAGTTGTAAATCAATGTCTAATAAGTTTAACGATATTGTAACCAAACAAGCGTTGAATGCAAACCATGGATTCTTCAGCTGGTGCCATCGTCAAAAGAGAAACCACATCAGAAGCAGCGAACATGTCCCTGACATACATGCATAATAGAAATGACGAACAGTTTGAAATTTGTAAAATAGGTACTTAAAATAAAATGGAACAACGTTATCGACAAACCCTAACTTCGACAATGACAACCGGAACTTGATCAACTACTGGTACTTGAACTATTTCAACAGCTCACCAAACTATACATACAAACTGATCACAGACACAGAGTCCGATGAAGCCCTAACGTATATCAAAAACACAGCACCGGGAAAAGATAAAATAAAGGCAAAACTCCTGAAAAGCCTAATTCAAGAAACACACAAACTGATCTTAACTAAATTGGACAACTGCATCAGAAATAACAAAATTCCAAAAGCATGAAAAAACGGCTTAATAATCCCTATACCTAAAAATGGACTGGACAATACACAAGCGAGCAATTACGGACCAATTACATTACTCCCAGTACTTAGCAAAGTTTTTGAGTACATAATAAAGCAACGACTAGGAAAACTTGTCGGAAAGTACATATCATCGTATCAGTTCGAATTCAAAGATCAACACTCGACTATTCACCCACTCTTCACTCTGACTAACAATATAAAAACAACCCACCTAACTGACAGAAAGACAGCTTGCCTGTTGATGGACATTAACAAGGCTTTTGATAGTGTCTGGCATAGAGGCTTACTATACAAACTATACAAACACCACACACCAACATATTTACTACACACCATAAAGAACTTACTAGAAAACAGACAACTACAAGTACGAATTGACAAAACACTGTCATTTTCTTTTTCCCCTGAACAAGGGCTCCCTCAAGGATCCCCGCTCTCACCGTTTCTTTACAATATATACTGCCATGACATATACAATTACAACTTAGCATACAAAAATCAAATCGACAGATCGGCATACATATTACAATACGCAGACGACACGGCACTTATTGTACATGACAAAACTACTGAGAGAGCAGATCAGAGACTCCAAACACTAACAAACAACACAACGACATGGTTTTATAAATGGAAACTAACACCAAACGCGTCAAAAAACCAACTTCTGCTCACAAACCACAGACTCAACGCTGACTGCCCTACAATAACTGCAGACGGCCAAACGACACAACCAAAAAACGACATAAAATACCTTGGAATCACAATTGACCACAAACTTAAATTCACTAAACACATACGAAACATCAGGAACAGAAACGATAAAAGAGAACAAACACTTTCGCTCACTAACCTACAAAGACAGAGGAATTAGCTACAAATACCGCCGATCAAAATATATAAAGCTATCTTGTAGACCCCTTGCTAGACTATGGACATATACTCATGACCAACGGAACAGAAAGGACAAAACGTTATATACAAACAACAGAACAAATTGCACTAAGACTAATAACACGAATAAGACACCCCCAAAACCCACTACACAACCCCTCCACCCAACTACTATACGAACGCACAAATCATGACAAAAGTCTCGGAAAGACTCATACATCTACAGACAAAATGGACAAACAACCCCTACAACTGGACCATACTGAATCCCCTTTGTCTTACAAGACCAACCAGACAATCCCGCTTCCGTTTCCCTACATCAACGCTACTCGAACACTTACAAACGTCACTGACTACTGGACAATAAAATAATTTTTTCTTGTCATTATAATTAGAAAGTTTCTTGCATTAAATTTTTAACCCAGAATAAGAAAATGTTTATCTTTGTTTTTTTATTTAGATTAAGACTATATGTACTAAACAAGGGCAGAAAGACCGATGGGTCGATAGCCTTTTTTAGAAATAAAGATGTTTACTACTACTACTACTGGAACAACGTTAGTTAACGAAAAAAATATGGTAATTCAATACGAAAATGGAATAATAATCAAATTAGTAAATCATATGAAGTACAAACTTCAAATGTCCATCCATTGTTTGGATGTATCCGTACCAAATTAATCTTTAGGTATCTAGAATGCTACGTTCAAAGTTCAACATCTGTTAGCATTTCTCACGGCATCTAGTCTGGAAATATGATAAGTTCTCAAAAATCCATTTCAAGGGCAATAAACCCATCTTTATATATTTTATTCATTTCCCAAGTCTGGGCTCCATAGGTGCATAAACTTTCTACGATAGTTTTATAGGTAGTAATTTTTGTCTTTATTGTTATTGCTGAGCTCCAACGTTATGAGTTTAGTTGTTGAATTACTCACTTTCATTGACCTATATTGTTAGTGATGTCACCAGCACTTTTTCCGGTGGAAGAGAGGGTAACTCCAAAGTACTTAAATGCAGAACAACTTGATCTTATCGTGGCCCACTTCCAAATCTTGTCCTTCTTCTACTACGATATATTCGGTCTTTTTTATGGTGAGGCCCCAGCATTCATAGCTCCCTTGAAGTTAGCGAACCATGTAGCTGGCATCGTCCTCATCTTCCGCTACAATAAGTTGGTCATCCGCGAATAGTATATAATATATCCGCGAATAGTATAAGGTATTGTCATTGATACACACGCCCATCTTGCAACATGTCCGCTTCCAAGATATATCGGCTTCTTTGAGATATATTTTAAGTAATAAGGGAACTAAAGATCAGCACCGTCTTAGGCCGTTGGTAACTTGAAATTCCTGGGACAGTCACTCTCCTATCTTTACTGAACTTGAATGGTTTGAATATAATGTATTAACCTCGTTAATATAGCATCGATACCGCTGTCCCTCATGCAAAGCTATAACGTTTAACGGCATTGTATCGTATGCCGTCTGCGTTGAGCCGTTCCTCTTTCGACAGGTTTTTTAATCAAATTTTTAATGTGACACCATCAACACATGATCTTCCTGCCCTGAACCCAATCTGATCCTCAGATTCTGCAAATTGTTGTTCAATCCTGCGTTTTAGCACCCTACCATAAAGGCCTGCCACTGAACCCATCTCACTTATCCCCTGATAATTCCAGCGATCTTGCCTGCCTCCTTTTTTAAAGATCGATGCTATGACCGCATTTTTTCATTCATTTTGGGGTTCGTTCCCTCTATACATTGATTGAAGATGACTGCTAAGATGTACAAAACTACATTTGGCGCTGCCTTCAGATATTCAATGTTGATATTGCCTGGACCGGGGGCCTTTTTGTTTTTCATCTGAGTTAATGTTGTTCTTATTTCCTCTGGTGTCATGAGTGTTAGGATTTCATTATTGGGGTTCCCTTCATCTAGTTGTTGGTTTACTTGAATGAATTTTACTCGGTTCTCAGTTAACAGTCCTTTGTAGTAGTTTACTCATTCCCGCATGTTAATGAGACTTAGTCCTGATGTATCTTCGTTATTGGTCCTCATTCTTTTTAATATTTTCCAAGCTTCATTTGCTCTGTTATTTCCTATACATCTATCTACCTCTTTAGATGTTTCTCCCAGTTTTCCTTTTTTGTTTTAATGACGTTTCTCTTGCTTTTTGCTATTAGCCACACTCTATGCGCTGTTTTTTTCTCTTCTTCCAGAGATTCTTTGTATTCCAACAGGGTTCACACTTAGAATTCTTATTTTTATTCAATTCTCCTAAGGCTTTTTCTAGCTTTTTGGTATAAAATTCTTGGTCGGTTTACGTTGCTCGGTATTACAACTCCATTCTCAACTCCTACATCTATTTAATTTAGAAAGGTTGAGAGCTCGGTTTAGTTGTTGAGAGTTTATGAAAAACAGTATTTTTTCTGAACAGTTGGAGAAGTCCAAATGGTCTAAAAATCCGCTTAAAATGGTCCGAAGAACTTCAGAGGGTATGGTCCATGTTTTAAAAAAACTTACTTGTAGATTGGAAATTATATGACTAGCGAAAACGAAAGCCATTGAAAGGGAAAACTTATTAAATTTCTAACCAAGAACTCAATCACTTCCTCTTTATATCCTATTGCAAATACGCAAAAATATCGTGCACAGAGGCAAACTTATTATTAAAAAGATTATTATTTCAATGCATGTTAACATACATATTTGCAAATATTGTGTGGCTCGAAACCGAGTACTTAGCAGTCTGACAAATTCAGTTTACAAACCTGAAACACAAATTCGGTTATTCGGAGATTACAATGCCTTGCCGTTGCTTTCCTAAAAAGAATATTAACAATCAACTTTTCAGTTAATTTTTTTAACATTTTAAATTTACGAATAAAAATTTTTGTAAAGCTTTTTCAGCAAAAGTGAAACATTTTGTAAGACGCTGTGTCATTTTGTAACGGAAAATGTTAGAAAACTTGGACTAGAATAGTTAGAGATTCTATTTTCGGTCTATCGTAAAGTTCTAGTTTAATTTTATTTGTTGTAATTTATGTCATACTACTAATACATAGTAAAATACTTAATGCCTCACTATATGAGTAGAACTTATTTATTTAAAGCGCACTTACACAATTTAGCCAGTTTTATGTTAAAGTTAACATTCAGTGTTTTAAATCATTTTTGGCTTTGTTTGCGTTTATTGTTTCAAGAAAATTGAAGAGATATGAATCTGATAGGAAAGTCGAAGCATTTTCGGGAATCTTATACCTATCTTGCAAAAATTGTTGAAGTACATATTTCCATAGTCCTGTTTTCGCATTATCAAAACTAAAAACTTACTATGTACCATAATACCCATCAATATAATATCACAATACAAAATAATTAAACTCAGTAATATTTCCAATTTAGAGGAATTTCCATTAAACCCATAATATAAATATGTCGGAACCATTACGTACTAACAAAAGTTAGCTACTAGTTGAACGAATAACATTTACAGTTTCGTATCTATTGGTAATTAAACACATGAAACTTGCTTAATTCATCAAACAAATACGAATTGAGAATATAAGCACAAATGGGATTGTGAGTGCTTTAAATTGTTTAGAATAATGACAAAACAGCAAGCGCGAAGGGTTTTTGAAATCAAAGGTGCACATAAATATGTATTTTAGCCAACCCCCTTTTGTGCTGATTATATATATATATGCTAAAAGAACGATTTGTTTTCAGGACCCAGCTTGGAAGTGCCACATCTGGAAAAAAGGACGTGATTCCGGAAAGAGCAAAAAACCCAGAAGGAAATTCCATTTCAAGCAAATTGCTAGGTACATTTGAAAATCAGCTTTGCGCACAGTTTGATTTACCGCTTGAAATTAATCTCGCATTTTAATACTTAACTGAATTCGATTTGATTTCTAGGGCCGTTAAGTTCACTTCAAAACTGTTCGGTAGAGCACTTTCAAGGAGAATCAAAGCCACTGTCCTCTATGCTACAGAAACTGGAAAATCTGAAGGCTATGCCAAAAAGTTGGGTGAAATTCTGGGTCATGCCTTCAATGCGCAAGTATACTGTATGTCTGATTATGATATATCCAGTATAGAGCATGAAGCCTTGATACTAGTAGTGACTTCAACTTTTGGAAACGGAGATCCGCCAGAAAATGGAGAGGTACGTAACCACTTAAACTTTTTATGCGGATTTATTGATATTGCTATAATATTCAAGGGTGCTGCCAGGTGATACTATTACTGACACCTTCGTTCCTATTTAGTTTTTGGTATATTTTTTATATAATTGTTTTATTTTTGTACACATATCCCAAAATTTTATTTCTAAATTCCATAAAACATCTCCCTGATAATGTTCAATTTGTGTACTAAACAGGATTTTATTTCCAATAATTTAACTTGAAAAGAAGCATACTTAAAAAATCTGTTAATATTAAATAAATATAAGTTAAGTTAAATCGTAAAAATGAAATAAAGATTTTAATTTTTTTCAAATAAAATAATTGTATTTTGTGTTTTGGAGGATTTACCACAAATTTTTATTTCGGTCTTTAACAAAACACAAAAGCGCAAATTTATATAAACATAAGGACAGTTTGTAAAAATAATCGAAACACAAAAGACAATTAGGCAAGACAAATATTGCTACGGAAGTTGGAAAGTTTTCTCATTACAAGCTTTTCTTAACTTAGTTTAATAGCTCCCAAGATGTTTAAATCAAGCATAAGGTTGCGGACTGTAAATGTCTATTTTATATTTATTCATTATCAAGATTTACCACTTTATAATTTTGTTGTAGCTGGGAATGCAGAAGGAAAAATGAACGTATATTTTTGAAGCGGGCTGGATAAAGTTCAATTACTTGGTTATATTCAAACTAAAATTATATAAATTTTATTGATATTATCACATATTTTTATCTTAAAAAATAGCCGAAAAAAGCAGCAATTAATCCGAATAGGCAATACACCGACAACCAATGAAATATAATATGATTTGTAGCTTTAGAAGCTTATATATGAACATGTTTATTAATAAATATGTATGCAATGCAATTCAATAGGCTTTTCACCGATTCAACTCGTAATTTTAGATGCGCTAAAAACAGTAACTAAATAATGAACGCTCAATTTAAATTTCGAGAATAATTTAAATTTAAACCAACTGGGTATTCATATAGCAACGAATTTTATTAGCGAATATAAAATCAAAGTAGGGAGTTACAATTATCTGCAAATTTATTTATTACAACTACTGTCGAACTGATCTGGAGTTAACTGTTACTGTGGAACCAAGCCAATTGTACGAGCTCAATGATGTACTTCAACCAATATCTAAATTAGCGATTTCAGTCGTTTTTAATTTCCGCAGTTTAACATGTAAATCTTGGTCACATTGAGTCTACTATCTCCTTGAACAACTAAATTTAAAGATGTATATAAAACTGCTATGAAGTAAAACAGTTTGTCGTTAACTTTCACCAGCAAATTTCAAAAGAGATTGTAACACGGCAACGCGTAATGTTCACATTTACATTTGGATTTCGTGGTCTATAAGAAAATTATTTTAAAATGAAACTTTGAACATGAAACTGAACCAACAAGAAAATGTTGCCTTTTTTAGATTTTTTCCTTACTTAACACGAAAATATTTACGTTTCGCAAGTTCAAGCAGACTGCAAAATAAACAACTAGAAGTACGCATAGGTAACACCAACACAATCCCGTGCACGTTCTGTTCGACCAAGACTTTTTTTACAATACATACTGTCATGGCATATACAACTACTTGTAGGTCAAGACAAAAAACATACACAATCCATAACCACAGATAACAAATCCGCCTACATACTACAACATGCTGACGATGCTGCAGTGATTGTGCACGATAGAATAACAACACTCACAGACAAGACAATTACATGGTTCTAAAGGGTTTTCCAATAGGGACGGGTCGATGTTGAAATGGAATAAAAAAAAAGCTGTGTGTGAGGTATTAACGAACATTTTTTTTGTATGTCCCGTGTATGCCATTATGTATGAAATATGACATCGTTCAAATGTCCGCCGCGGCTTCTCACGGTGGCAAGTATCCGAGAGATCCAATTTTCAATTACTCTGCCGCATAAATCCGGCTGAATTTGAGCGATGACCTGGGTTATGGTAACTTTGAGGGCATCGGTTGATTGCGGCTTATTGGCATACACCTTTCACTTCAGAAAACCCCACAAGAAAAAGTCGAGCGGTTGGCCAATTCACATCACCTCTGCGAGAGATAACCATACCCTCAAATCGTTCTCGCAGTATGTCCATAGTGTCGTTCGAAGTATGCCACGTAACGCTATCCTGCTAGAACCACATGTCGTCTACGACCATATCGTTTAATTCGGGCCAAAGAAAATTAGTTACCATTGACCTGTAGCCCTCGCCGTTGACGGTAATGGTCTCACCAACGTCGTTTTCAAAAAAATACCGACCAATGTCCACACCAAACAGTAACTTTTTGTGGATGCATTTCCATCTCGTGAACCTCATGTGGCTTGGCATCGTCCCATATACGGCAATTTTGTTTGTTAACATTCCCATTCATCCAAAAATGCGGCCCGTCCCTAAAGATGATTTTTCGGCCAAAATTGGGGTCCTCTTGCAAACGCTCCGAGAGCCACTCAGCGAACAAACGGCGTTGTCTATGGTCATTAACTTTGAGCTCCTGGGTCAAGTGGATTTTTTGCTTATGCAGACCCAAATCGCGATGCAAAATTCGCCAAGTTGAAGTCTTCGAAAGGCCGAGTTCTTGTGGACGGCGAGGAATTTACTGTCTCGGGGTTTCCTGCACTGTTTCACGGACTGCGGCGACGTTCTCGGCAGATCGTCTTTGAAGGGCCACCGCGACTACCGTGAAATGAGAGCAAGGCGCGCAACGTTTTCACTAACTCAATCGTGTAATTTCTCATAGTGATTTAGCATCTTCTTTTTCTTCTTTTAGCAACCATTCACAGTCCACTCCTGCACATAGATCTACCCTATATTCCTCCATGTTTCTTGGTCCTGTGCCAGTTGGTGCCATCTGTTACCCACTTTGTTTTTGATAACATCGAGCCACCGTAACTGTGGTCTGCCAACGCTGCGTTTATGTATGCGAGATCTCCATTGAATGATGCGTCTTGACCATCTCAAGTCATCCTGTCGGGCAAGATATCCTACCCAGCTCCACTTCAATTGGGCTATGCGTGATATGACGTCTTCAACTTTAGTTCTTTGTCTAATACTCTTGTTTGTGATGTGGTCTCTAAGGCTTATTCCCTACATCATCCGTTCTATGGCTCTTTGGGTGGTCTTTGGGTTTGATTTTCTTTGCCTAATCTGATGCAATGTCCCAAATATACATATTCTTCGACGTTGTCAACGATTCGGTCACCTATATGCATTTGCATATTGTCAGGTGTCATGAGTTTTGTTTTATTTGAATTCATGGTCAACACTATTCTTGCGGATTCTCTTTGAAGTTCCCCCAACATCTCTTGTAATTCCACTATATTCTGGCTAAAGACCACTATATCATCGGCAAAACGTAGATGGCCCAGTTGCTTGCCGTCGACCTTGAGGCCTTTCTTTTTCCAGTGTAGAGTTTTAAAACCACCTTCCAGTGCAAGCGTGAGCAACTTTGGGGAGATGGTGGCCCCTTGTCTTACTCCTGTTTTTATTTGAATTTTGTTTGTTTCTATTTCTTCCGTAATTCTAACGGTAATTGTCGCATTTTCATATATGTGTTTGAGAAACTGTCTGTAGCGAGAGTCGATTCTTGCATTGTTGTACGGAATCAAACGCTTTGCTATAGTCAACAAATGCGAGGTGTAGCGGTCCGTTGTACTCATTACATTTTTCGATTATCTTGCGAACGGATTGTATGTGTTCAATTGTGCTATGACCTTTACGGAAGCCAGCTTGTTCCGGGGGCTGGTAGGCATCTAATCTAGTTGTGAGTCTATTTGTTACTATCTTTGTCATAAGTTTGTACGGGTGGAGGAGTAAGTTAATGGGCCGATAGTTGTCGATTCTTAACTTACCTCCCTTTTTGTACAGTAAAATCACCTGGGCATTTTGCCATGTTTGGGGTATTACGCCTTCTGCTACACATTTATTAAGAAGAATTTTCATTGATTCTACAGTAGTTGCTCCACCAAATTTTATCATTTCCACTGTAAATCCATCTTCCCCTGGTGATTTACTGTTTTTCATTTAAGACAATGCTAGTTCTACTTCTCGTATGGTGATGCCAGGCAAATCTTCAGTGCCCACATTAATAATCGTTTCATCAACTTCGATTTCTTGTTCTGGGTTGTTTTCTGTGTATAGTGTGCTGTAGAAATTTTCTATCATATCCATTAAATCTTTTTTATCTTCTTTGATGTTTCCGTTTGCGTCCTTTAATTGCTGTATTTGGAGGCGACCATTATTGTTAAGTGTTTTAAGTGTCGTTATCATTCTCGTGTTGTACTGCCTTAAATATTCTCTTGTTTTCTTTTTTATTTATTTGTTAATTTCGTTTTATTCAAGAGTCCGCTTTTCCAAGTTTCTTCTCTTCGCCATGAGTTCTCTAGTCTCCTTTTTTATTTTTGAATTATTTTTTTATTGGTGGTGGTACATATCTGTTGGTTCTCGTTCAAATGTCAGTACTAATTCTGTTTTCTGGGTCGTCTATATTCAAGCTGTTCAGTGTTTCTTTATTGGACAATTTCTTGTTGAGTCCAGTTTGGACTCATTTGAAGGTTTTCCTGAATTGTTTCTGATATGGGAAATGGATGAATTTTGATAAACTTTTTTCACGTTTATTTCTATTTTAGCTTTTACCAACCTGTGCTCACAACCAGTATCAAAGCGATTCAGGCCCAAGTTGTTCCATTTGATATGGGATAATTCCACCTCTAATTCTTCCAGATGTTCGGTTAGGGTGAAGTTTAAATTTGTTCCGCATTAAGAGTGGATGGGATAAAATTTTGCCTCCCCCAGAATCCTTGAGGCTGACCCTGTTACGGGTATGGGATTTGTCATGTGATGATCTACCCACCTGGGGTACCATTTCGTTTGTTTTAAAATCCATCATGGTTTACGGGGGTTTTTTAGCAATAATCTTCCACGCTGGCTGAACGGGTTGGAAGATGTGTATATCAGCTGCTCCTGAGATGGCAAAGAGACGCTGTTTGCAGCCATCCACTCTGGATCAGACGCTGCGTGGGAACTTTCTTAGTTTCACTTTCAGCACTTCGAGACCTTACCGGCATGGGTGGCCCTACCATGCCTAAGTAGCTATACTACCGCCGACACTACTGCTCCCTGGCTGTAGGTTACTGAGGCCCTCTCACCGACGAAAAGGAGGTAGTCCCTCAGAGAGGGGATTTGGCATCAGTTACTGTATAATAAACAACAGATCTGATAGACGCCGGTAAAACATGGACGCCACAGACTGTTAATATCGACCCGTCCCTAATGGAAAACCCTTTATAAGTGGAGAGTAACACTAAATGCAACGAAAAAGCAAATACTCCCACCAAACTACCAACTTAAATATACATCTCCGACAGTAATAGCAGACGGGAATATAACCACTTCGTTACAAGAAGTAAAGCCCGATCGCTTCTTTACACTTGCAAAAATAAAGAAATAAGCAAAATATCCACGAAAAAATTTTCAAAGCAATAGGTAAACCTCTGCTTGATAACGGCCACGTACTAAGAGCAAATCCATCCAATGATACTAAACAATAGAACAGATTGCACTAATGTCAATGACGAGAATAAGGCATCCTCAAAAGCCACTAAACAATCAATCAAAGCTCATCTTGTATGATCGAACACGGCAATGATCAAACCGAAACAGCCTTTCTGCATATACAAACCAAATGGAATAATAACCGCCGTAACTGGACCATAATAAATCGCTTTTGTCTTACAAGATATTACATGTATGTAATTGATACAGCTTATTCAAGTGCTTGCTTAAATCCAGGATTGAAGAAAAAGGAAACTAGTTATAACGAATTGCAAGCCGAAGAAACGCGATCCGATTCAAGGCAAATATTTAACGACCCTCTTAAGCCTTCAAAATTTATTTGATAATTCTCATTTCCTGGCAGGTAAATGCAATTAGAAATTAGACTCTTGGAGTCGTTCAAATTTGCATTTAAACTACCTTGGGCCTGGATATCCTCATATCTAATTATATGCGTTTCCATCTGCATGTGCGCATTTATCCAGCTTGATTTAAAGTTATGATTAAGTCGTGGAAATGGGCGTTTTGGGAGATCTTAAATTGATGTTTTAATTGATTTGATTTGATAGTTTTTTTAAGAGCACTTTTCTTTAATTAATTGACTTTACTGTTAAATATTAAGAAAGGTAAATTGGAATTATTTTGAACAAGAAATGGAAAATTGTAGAAATTAAGCAAAACCTTGAAAAATTTGGTTTTTACTTCGAAAAGAAACGCCATTTGCTTTAAACCCTAACAGACAAACAAATCCGAATTGACTTGCTGCTAGTTTGAACTTTAAAGCTTTGAGCCAGCATATTCTGAAAGTATCTAGCAGATACCCGCTCAAGTTCCTATCCTTTTAAATTATGAATTTACTTACCAGCATCCAATTCATTTATAAACAATCTTAAAGTGCATTTATAGGAATAATATATTATCTTTGTCCGATGTGCGTTTCATTCGCATTTTATGAATTCAACTATTATCGCATTATCATTGAGCTTAAAACTTTTGTGGATAAATAGATCGACTCAAAGTCGGTTTCACGGCTTTGTAAGTGTAAAAATTTCAGTTGAAAAAGCCGCAACCATTTAATTTTCCAAATGCTAATCCTAGAAGCTAAGATATTGAAAAACATTACACGTTCGCATCTTTACAAAATAATGCAGAGCGTAAAATTTAACTTATGCGACTTGTTGGAAATGTGTTTTTCTTGATTCGCCAAAAGTGATCTAATCTCACTGATATTTCTCACCTCTATTTGAGGTGTTTTAAATGTCTTCACATCTTAACACCTACATAACTCACGCTACAATAAGTCACGCATGCTGTGATGATATAATTTTTATACATACTGAAGCTAACTTTACACTGCGTTTCCTTACGGATTTTTCACTTGTGCTACATACTCCTTGATGACCAAAAAATCATACTATTTAACTGAAATTTGTTCCGATCTTGCACTAAAATATTGCCGATAATCTGACTTAGAAATACAAGTTGAAGGTTACTTCTAAGCGTGATGAAAAAGGTACAATTCCTTCAAATCAATAAAAGGAAATTCGTTTTTTATTACTCAAACATGTCAGAGTTTTGGCGTATTAGGAAAAAAACTTATGTGTACAAATTTCTAAAGCAATAATTTATTTAGTAGAAAATATTACTGTTAGTAATGCCCGATTACTCACAGTGGAATTCAGTTATAACCATTGTTTGCAGCCTTTCAGTGTAATGTTAATATTAACTCAACAATGAAAATCATTCATACTGGATCAACAATTGTATTTGACAAATTTCATTTTCAAACTAATACTGAAAAAACAAGTGCAACTTAAAAATTCTCATAATTTTTAAACAAAAAGATTCAAGTTGCCCATTACGTGCGGGTTTTGCCACAAAAAAATATACATTTCACGAATGACATTAAAATAACTTTTTTGCATAGTTTTTGCGTTTGATAAGAAGGTAAATACTGCTGCTCTTCACAGTTTATTCGAAATTTTTTATTGTGGTTGTATTTTCAACTTGCATACTGGGCCAGCAATGAGGAAAAATAATGAAAGTTTGGGCAAAAACAAAAATCGATGAAACTCTCTAGGATTATGTATGTGTATAATTCCAAACATTTGAAAATATATCCCTGAATATAAAATATGGATGAGGGCTATAATTTCGGACTTTCAATCAATAAATCAACCACCCCCAAGCGCACCAAACAATACATCCAAAAACGAAGTGAAAATGTCAAAAATCGTCACAAAATAGTCAGTTAAAAAAGAAATTAAATATAAATTAATTAAAATAGGTTAAACTGGACTAAAATCGATTTCATGCACACAGTTCAATCAGAAGTTTATTTTTCAATAAAAAAACGAATACTCCTACTTTTGGTAGCAAAATTTCGCTGAAGAAATAGCTGTAAACACTTGGCCTCAGGTGTTTTTATAATTTTAATTATAATAAACAACGCATTCATGCGCTGTGCATTTTTTTTCCAACTATAATTCGTATGAAGTTTGAGGCATCTTGGAATGTGGTTCTAAACCGACAAAAAAAAATGATTAAATGTAACATTTCTATACATTTATGTATTGTTAAAAATCTTCTAATTTTGTGTTTTTCCATTCTCAATTCAGTGTTCGACAAAAAATGATTGTAGATTTAAACTGATTAGTAATTGAATTTCTCAACATGAAAATAATCTTATACAGCAAATGTTGTAAATGAAACCAATACAGAATATATTTATAACTGAATTAATTGAAATAATCATTTTCAATATTACAAATGAGCATTTTGACAATTGATCATAAATTATAAGTAAAACACAGGTACACACATAACATTTTACAGTTTGTCTCAATTAAACTAAACGAATTAATATTTCGAAACATTCATTATCAAGAAGACGTAGAATAATTTAATTTTCTCTGACGCTGGTTCGCTGGAAACCATTAAAATACAAAAATAATATAGAATATGACAATTGCACCATTTCATCAAACATGACAAATCGATAATAGCGAAAGTGTTCATCGTTTATGGGCGCACTTTTAATTCAGAAACACATATCAAATTCCAAATTAGTAACAATTAAAAAAATGTATAAAAAAGAACCAAAATTCAAAAAAATAAGATAAATTAACCGTTTGTTTGTAAAAAAGTTTTAACCAATTCTGCTTTTGCTGTAGGCGATTTATTTTGCTTCATTAGTTATTGATAACGTTTGAAAATGAATGCTGAAAATATATGCTAAACGATAGATGGAAATAGACACGATTAGGTTAATTAACCTACTTCTAACTAAATTCGGACTAAATTCAAAATTTTGGATTTGCCGGTTAAGGCCAAAGAAAGGACTTATAAAATACCGAATTATTGGATTTGAAGATTCTATCGCGAAAAAGAAAGTTTTCCTAATGACAAACTTATCCGTATTCGCTTTCAAGCTACATAGTTTAATTATGACAGATAAACATGAAAGGAATAAACATAGAATAGCTCATATAAATCATATAAAGAAGTGCTTTTAAACATATTTTTTTAATGCTAATTGGGAATAAAAGTTTCCCGCTTACTTGACAATGCATGCAAACGGAGAGATAAAAGCGGAGTCATTTAAAAATACCAACTTTCCAAAAAATTCTGAAGATTCTACAAACCAGAAACATTAGTTTAGCGAGTGGCAATTTACCATATCCTTAATTATTATTTAATAGTAATTATACTGTGATGATTAGCTTAGACTAAAATGATTGATAAGTTCAATGTTTATTTTCAGGAATTTGCAAACAATTTGTATACATTGAAGATCAGCGAGAATGGTGTAATGAACGGCGATCCGGAGAGGCTCAGGTAACAACTTGACAATTTTAATTAAACTCAGGATGGGTTACGGGATAAGAGAGGATCTCGGCTCTTCTGCTTTTTCCATTATTAATATAAAAGGCCGCTTTAACTAATTGGAATACTAATATAGAATCCTTCGTTACTTTCATGTCAAGAACACATAAAATAATTATAATATAATAAATAACAATTAGTAATTGTGTATAAAGACGAACTTTCGGAATATTTAACATAATATAATAAATAAAAATAAATTAAAAATATAACATATTAATGCGTGAAGCTTTAACGTCCAATAGGAAATAATACTTGCAAAAATGCAAGAGAAAGTTTACATCATCTTGTACTCATATTGTAGTGAAATTGTTCTGGACAATACTTTTCCTTAATATATTTGTGGTTGGGAGAGTTAGTAGTCAATAATTTGTAATAAGATAAATTAATTATTAATTACTGTGTATATTTTATACCATGTTTTGGATTAATTATTATATCACCTTTTGAATTAATTATTAATATATTTTGCAATTATCACGAAACCAACGTAACAAAAATGAAATTATATATCAATAATGGGATTTGCAACGTTCAAACATTCGAAATATTAATTCAATGTTTCCCAACCTTTTGTTATATTGATCCAATTTGAATGCAAGGAAGTAGGATCCAGCAACAAAAGGACTACACAATGCATAGAAAAAATTTTAAAAATAATTTATTAAATACCAATAAACAACAAGCGAACGAACGCGTATCTAATTGCACGTCGCCAACAACTAGAGAAACAATAACAATAATAATAATACAAAATACGACTACATTATAGTTTATGGAAATAAATCTGGAACATATGATTGTCAGAACAAAATCAATCTGGAATGTTGATACCAGAAAAAAATTTCCAGTGAGGAATTAAAAACTATGGTTTCTATACACAAAAAGAATAATAATCATGAATAACCATTATGTAAAAATGCTTGCAAACAACATTATAGGTAAAACAGAATGGCTTTGTGAGTATGGAGGTAATCCTATGGTTCAAAACACAAAATAATTAATAGAGATCTAACGAACATAACGAGCAAACTAGACGGGCGAAAGGCTAGAATGCTACAATGATGATTTGAGAAACCCTTGTTTCCATTAAAAATGCTAATTAAGAAAGACGGTAAAAAACTCAGAACGGCAAGTAAAATAATAGATTACATAATATCCGACCAAGAGAATTAAATGTTCATAACATTTTTTGCCTATATAATGTATTATTTAATATATTATATTATTAATATAGAGTATTATATTAATTAATAAATCCCTTTGAAATATGGTTCTTTGGTAATTATATTTGATTAAATATAAAGTGTATTTGAAATTTTACATTAGATTAATTTTCATTAAGGTGATGTAAAGAACTTTTGAATGCTGAACCAAAGAATAGAATATTCCAATTCTAAATAAACTGTAAGCCATGAAGTTGTTATAACTGGATTTGCACAAATATTCTTTTATAATATTTGGCAAATTGTGTTTAAAAACAGATTGAAAAACAATTAAATATTCTTTGTTTGCTCATAAACTCATTACAAGCGATTTGAATTTACATAAAACTGACCACGAGTTTGATTCTGAATTGATCTTAAATCACTCGTTATATAAACTCAACTGAACTAACAAGATAAATGGAAATGTTACAAGTTGTAACGTTTCGTAAACTTATCTGAATCTACATAACGTAAATTGAAAAAATAATTCAATTTGGATTCCTACTATCGTTTTAAGGACTAATAATTTTTTTTTAGTTTCAAAATAAATTGTTTTCAAACACAGCCACTAACTCAGGATCTCGTTGAGAATATTGACATTTTGAAAAAGTAGATCCCTACATTTAACGAATCCTATTGAATTTACCGTTTATCTTAACCTATTCTATTGTCACTTTCTTTACTTTTCCATAGTTACTGGAGTTTTTAATAATTGCGAAGCAACAGGTATTTATGTAAAGTTAATTAGGCAGATTACCTGGAAAAACATTGTTGTCATCTTTCTGATCTAGTTTTTTGCAAATATCTCAGTTTTTAATAACAATTTTTTTTTTATATTTTTCCTGTATTCCTAAAACACCCCAAGACAACACCCCCTAGAGGAATGACGTCAATTTTTAATCACCCTATAGATAAGCATGGCTTTATAGATTTGACGAAAGCGTTCTACAGGATAAGACTGGAGGACGTCAGGAACGAGCTGGACCGCAGGGTAATACCCCCAAGCATCACGGAGACCGTTGGAAAGCTCAACACAAACAACAATACAAACAAGATTAACAACAACAGAAAAAATAGACCAAAGCACAGTTCAACATCACAATGCACAGAATAATAAAGCAAGTGCGCAAGGTAGACCAGGGATACAAGATGGGAAATCAACAACTTAAGATAATATGTTACGCAGACGACGTCATGCTATTCGCGGACACGGAAGACAGACTGCAATGGCTCTTACAGGCATTTGACAAAGAGGTCGAAAAAGTTAACATGGAAATATCAACCACCAAAACAGAAAGCATGGTGATCGCCAGGGAACCACGCAGATGCAAACTAGAACTAAACAACAAAACAATAGACCAGGTTTTTAAATTCAACTATCTGGGAATAACAATATCACCATATGGTGAACTCAAAAATGGCTTACGGAACCAGGTAAACAAGGCAGCCAGGATAGCAGAAGCCTAACGAACAACCATATGGAAAAATACATGCATATCAATCCCGACCAAAGTTAGAATATATAAAGCATGTGTCAGGCCCGCATTGACATACACGGCAGAAGCACGAGCTAACACAACGTAGACAAAAAGGATGGCACGAACCAATGAAATGAGAATACTAAGAATGATCACAGGGAACACACTTTGGGATTAAAGAAGGAGTAACGAAATTAGGGGAGAATGCAAGACAGAGGACGTAGTTAGATGAACACGCGCTAGGAGACGCTTCTGGAACGATCACATATCCAGGATGGACCACAGACTGGCAACCACAGACTGGCAAAAATCGCCAGAAATGGAAAACCAGCATCCGGCATACCACCAGGACGGCCTCCCAAAAGGTGGAAGGACAGCTGGTCGTCGGCATCCCAGGAGGGACAAATAAATGGGTAAAACCAGCCTTAGGGCTTCCGTAAAGAAGAAAAAGAAGAAGAATTTTGCTGTAAATCAAACAAATTGTTTTATCAAAAAAGGAAGTTAATTGATACCAGATGGAAACATGGACCCCCAAACATAATTTTAATGGTGTTATGAAATTATAACATACAAAAGTGTACTAATTCAGGAACCTTAATAATACATATATTAATTGCTATTTTCATCATTTTCCACTGCTTTCAACTACTAACCATTTTTGACTCCCGCATCTATCCTAATAAATTATTTTAACAGCATGGCTACCTCGAAATCCTTTATCAAGGCTAATAGTCAAAGTGAGCTTGGTTCGGTCACTCGACGACTTAATCGACTAGATTCCCTTCGAGGTGGTTCCTCTTCTGTTAGCGAACCACTACTGGAAGACACTTTCGGACCCCTCAGTAACGTGAGGTATTTTTTAGCAATTTAATTAAAGCACTTTCGTAGAGTAGATGTGCACAATACCGATTACTTAATATGTAGCAGACGTTTTCCTTAGATCGCTAAGAAATGATTTATTTAGTACTCTGAAAGTGATCTATTTATTACAGTGGTTTTAGGCTGCTTCCTTTCGATGGCAGCATGTATATATTTGATTTATTATTTGTGTATCCGGTTGTGGTAGGAATATTTTAAAGAAACCTGATTGCATTTTAATGAACATTTGCTGTTAGTCCACATGTTGAGTTGCAGCACTTTTAAGAAAGTTTAACTGATTTACGAGATAAATTAACCATCCTCCATTTTTTCATACTAAATCGGATATATATTTTGCATGCAGGATCATATCCGAAGTACTTGCTTATATATTTTTTCCTGCTTATAGCTGATTTATGGGCACCCCAATATTTTACGGCATCTGGCGTTTACTAAAAGTTTTTGACCATCCCCTTTCCAGATTTGCTGTTTTTGCGTTGGGGTCCAGTGCTTATCCGAATTTTTGCGCTTTTGGAAAATACGTTGATAACCTTCTCGGGGAGCTTGGAGGTGAACGATTACTGAAATTGGCTTCGGGAGACGAAATGTGTGGACAGGAGCAGGCATTCATGAAATGGGCACCTCAAGTATTTAAGGTAAGAATTATTTTAGCTCTTCTAAGCGATTATGTGCTTTTTTTAATATCAAAATGTGTTAACTTTGCTACCTAAATAAATTTTAATGAGATTGAAATTTGAAGTCTGACGAATAAATGAAAACCACCTAAATATGTAGATTTATTTATATAAAAAATACACTACTCCAAAAAAGGTTACTGCCTCTACCAAGGATTCTGTAATATCTTCTTTCTAGCACCTAAACAGAGCTATATTGATACTTTATTTGCACTGTGAAAACTTATGTTTATTCAGCATATCCTACTACTATTTTGTGTACTTCAGCATATCTTACTCAAAATTAAATATTTTCAATCTGCTATTAATTAATATAAATAAAAAGTTTAAAAAGTGCCTAAATGTACCTTAGCACTATAACGAAAAAACGATCAGTACTCCCGCCAACTGAATCAAATGTTTAGCATTAAGAATTAGCGCCTTTCTTCTGTTTTGTACGGCCACAGAAAATATTGTTTAGAATTCTTCGTTTCTCAATTAGTCAGTCAGAAATAAGTACGAAACTTAAAAATTTAATTCATTCAAATTATAATTTAAATACATATTTATGTATGTATTTTATGTAATTACATATTATCATATGTATAAATGTGTGAATACACATTTCAATACTATTATGTGAACGGAATATTTAAAATAAAAAATAAAATAACTTTTGGTAACTTTCCTATGAATGATGATATAGCCTAGTTTGAAAAGGTCAAGTAGATCGTTTGCAAAACCAAAGCTTCTTTAGAACGTATTGTTTCTTAATAGGGACATGCTATACAATTTCTTCAAGACTTCACTAATGAAATTACGGTCGTCTTCATATCAAATAGCTTGTATACTAAATAATGGAAGTATAACACATTTTTACGTGACAGTTGAAATTGCACAAAAAGCTTCACCAGTTTATCCATTTCTCAAAGTACGCAACGTTATTTGTTAAACCGTTTATAAAAGAAGCGATCATTTACAAGAACTACGACAGTTATCGTAAAACAATTGGGTTTGAGTGTCTGGAAAATGATTGAACGGCATAAGTTATGGCATTCAGCTTTCTGACGGAATAATTTTATTTAGATCTGCAATATACAAAGTGACTCTATATGTATATACTCTATTCCTTGGTTGTATTACGTTTCCAGAAAAAGTTGAGATAAGTATCATCCTCACAGTTTAAAGTAAATTTGAATCCCTCATGATTCTTATTTTATTAATTTACTCATTTTCTTATAATTAAGTTACAACTATATTATTTGTATTATGAATTTTTAAAACCTTGACGCTTTTAAAATAATTAACGTTGTTCTCAAATAATTCACATTTACTCTACTCTAACTCCCAAAGTAGTTATTCAATATAATTTTTTTGTATGTCTGCTTAATATTTTTCAACGTTCGATTCTTTTCAAATCCATTTTGAATTAGAAGCATATTTCATTGAGTCTAGGTCTATTGTTCTTTTGTGTTGACAAGATATTAATAAAAATGCATTATTCACTCAAAATTTTTCGTCAGATGAAATCGACAATTTTATTTTATGTATACAGCGGAAACGTAAAATCATATTAAAAATGTTTTTCAATTCTAATTTTTGATTAGACGTTTTGATAGAACACTGATTTCCTGTTACTAAATCCGTTTTAATCATAATTCAGTTATAAATTAAAACGCGTTTTCACTGGCATCATCATTTCAGGTTCTGAGATTTAAATTGCAAATTTTTGTGAACAAAAACTATATTCAATATAGATATAATTATTGGTAGAAAGAAAGCATTATGCCATATTGACAGGATTAAAATATCATTTTATATTAATGCGGAGTAACTGAACGTAAAACGTCATTAATCACATTTAAATCCAAAGTTTGTGATAAAGCAATCACAAACTTTGCAAAGAATGCAAAATCTTGCAGAATTTAGCTGCAAATAAAAGTAGATCCTTTATCAGCAATGAGTCTTATGAGGGAAGGTTTTGGTTGTGAAAAATTAATCAATCATTCATCATCATCATCATCCTCAGCCCATGTCCATCCACTCCTGAATGTAGGCCTCGTCCAACAGTTTCCATGTCCGTCTATCCAGGGCAGTTTGCAACCAGTTTATCCCTGCTATTCTTTGGATGTCATCCCGCCATCGCTTTGGGGGGTCTCCCTGCATTTCTTTTTGTGACTCTTGGGCGCCACTGCATTATTTTGTTAGTCAACCTAGATGGGTTCTGGCTTGCAACATGACCTGCCCATCTCCACTTTAGTTCGGCTACTCTTCTCATGACGTCCGATACCCTTGTTCTTCTTCGAATCTCCTCATTTCTTATGCGATCTCTTAGGCTGATTCCCAGCATGGCGCGTTCCATGGCTCTCTGAGTTATTTTGAGTCTTTCCGCACCCTTCTTTGTAAGTGTCAGGGTCTCCAGTCCGTATATTGTGACGGGTAGAATGCAAGCCTCATAGACTTTCCGTTTAAGGTTGATTGGGATGCTTTAGGATTTCAGAATGTAGCCTAGCCTATCGAATACTGCCCTGCTGAGTCTTCTTCTCCGGAATATTTCAGTTGTTTGGTTTTGTTTTGCCAGTCTGATAGCGTGGCCCAGGTATATGTACTCCTCGACAAGTTCAAGAGCGTGGCCTTCTATAGTTATTGCTGCCTCTTCACTGGTCATTATTTTGGTTTTGTTTAGATTCATGTGAAGCCGCGATTTGTTTTGATGTCTCCTGCAGTTCTTCCAACATATCTCTTATCTCATTAATGTCATTACTAATGACAACGATATCATTAGCAAAGAGGAGGTGATTTAGTCGAGTTCCATCTATGTTGATACCTTTATTTTCCCAGCTTTTTAACGGCGCTTTCCAATGCCAATGTGAAAAGTTTAGGGGATATGGTATCACCTTGGCGGACCCCCTTTTCTATTTTGAACTTGTTCTGAATCTATTGATGTCTCTTCGTCAATGGCTACTTGTAGTGTAGCGTTTTGGTAAATATGTTTTATAAGATTGGAGTATCTTGTGTCCATTCTTGCCTCGTGCATTGCGTTCAGGTCTCAAAGCCCAAGTCTCTACTGAGTCGAAAGCCTTCTCGTAATCGACAAACGCCACATTTAAGGATATGTTGTACTCGGTGCATTTTTCTATTAGAGTACGGACCGTTTGTAGGTATAACTATACTAGTCGAATAAAACAAAAATGAATATTATAAGCTTGATAGGTCTTAGAAAGAATCCTTGTTGGCAAGCTCATCTTCTTCATTAAAATTTATAATCATGAAATCGTTTCAAATTAAAATGCCACATTTTACTCGAATTAACGTTTTTCGTTTAAGTTCACTTATTTTCTGCACAAAGTTGGCAGCCTTTAATTTCCTGTATTTTAATTATTGATTCTTTTAAATATTGTTGTCTTCGTTTGTCTATTAACTGCTGTAGTTACTACTACTATGGGTTTTTATCCTCTACTTGTCTAGAATTTATAATATTTTATATAATTAATATTTCTTACATCTGTACCTTTTTAATTTCTGTTTGCAATGGCATTTATGGCATTGATTTGAATTGCAACGGATCTTGTATCTCTGGTGGAGCTATTCTGTAGTAAATGTTAATCACATAACATCCATATTTTTAATTAGTCAAAACAAGTTATTGTCAATTTTCAGCTCGCCTGTGATGCATTTTGCTTGGATGATGACGAGGCCTTTTTGGAAGCGACCTTTTCATTACAGAGTGAGTCTCTTACCCATCAAAATGTTCGACTCGTGGAAGCAAAGAACGATGACACAGCTGAGGCCTTATCCAAATGTCATAATAAAAAGGTAAGTTGTACATCAATATATGGAAAATCTGATATATATCGCATATCTGATAAATCCAGGTTATTGCAAGTAAGCACATGTGTTCAGATGACTCTCGTTTTATTTGTATATATAATTATTTAATGATTTACAATCGGTTATCAGGTGTGGTAATAAAAACTTACACTAGCGCCTAAAGTGTTAAAGTGTGAACATTTGGGGATTCCGTATGAAACAATTAAGCTGGAGATGTAAAACGTCCTCTAGATCCGTCCGAAGTTACAGCTAACAGCGAAATGACCGTGAAGGACAGAACCAACCATCATTAAAGAGCCTAGTAAAAAACAATGAAGAATTCAATGCTTAAATAAAATAAAAAAAATTTAAATTCCTAGCCGGAAATGTAACTCCAACAAAGGAAATAGCATGCCTGCGGCTAAATTGCACACTTTCAATTTTAATTCCACAAATAACCAGAGAAGTACAATAAAATCCTACGCAAGCATAGTATCCAAATCAGTTTCGTGATCGAAAAATAATTAAATTAAGAACAATTCCGTCCGGATTAAAAATGCTCTTCAAACCATTCAAAAGTTGATCCATATGACATTGGAATATTCATTTGGATTGGACGATTTATAAAAATGGAGGAGTAATTGTAAATTCTGGGAATGAAAGACGAATCGACCAAATACAACTGGAAATTCTAAATAAAGTGTGTGAAACCTATGAAGTTTCCAAACCCGAAAATTTTGACAACCGAACAAAAGAAGTTGAAATTCACACGTGGAAACACTGGAACCGATGAAACATTTCCAATGTTAGGAAGCAAAATAACCTACGCACATCTGCAGATTTGAAAATGTTGCGAAAAACCAACATTACAAACCATAAATTCTTCGACGTCAATAAAATTTCGCATTGTTCCATAACAAAAACCAAACAACAATTTACATTAAGCTGGAATTCGGTGAGATCCGAGAGAGAGAATATTTAAGATCTTACATAGAATGCAAGTTTAGTCATATCTGAAGATTTTCGGTCAGGGTCGTAAGGTTGCATCGACAATTTCAAATAAAATGATTTATTATTATTAATAAAGATTCATATTTTTGTGGTACTTTTTTGTTTATGCATAATTTTCCTGTAATGTTAGCATATGATTCTTCAAGGTATCAAAGCGTCCATATAATTTTCTGTCTCAACTTTTTAATTACAGACATGTTTTTATGCGACGGTCACATAAATGCTTAAACGTCGTATTATATGAAAACGTGAGCAAACTGGTAAAAAACGTGCGCCACTTTTGGTATATTAATATACTTAAATTGCAGAGCATTTCATAGAATATCATTATGTCTGTTTTCCATTGCAAATTATTAAATAGTAACGAAAAGTTTGTATTGAAAAAAAACCACTTCTAATGGATATGACGAAGCATACAATAAATCATTTCTAAAAATCAAAATATCCATTTAATCTAAAATGCTTTTAATTGTTTCATTTTGATATGAAAACATAGTACATATAAAACCTATATATTTCTGAGAAATGCAAGTACGAGTAGAGCCCCTATTTTCTTATAAATAAGGTAAATTTCACAAATATTGTGCCGTTCCGGTGGTTGTGATAATTTTGTTGCAACTGGTCGTGCAATAAGCCAGTCTTTCGAAAGCTAAATTTCCTTAAATGTACTTACTTACAATGTACACTTGGCTAAATCTGCGAGTTTTCCTAACCGTACACAAATACAAAGTTTAGTTTTAGTTTCTTATCTCCATTGCTATGCAAATGTTGCTAACGTGGTTTCATGTTGCTCAAAGTCGTCATCGTGTTTCTTTATTTAACCTGCCGTAAAGAAGGTAGAACCGATTTTAATGTTGCAAACGTTAATTGAACACATTTTTGAATTGATTACATTTATTCTAATTCTGTTCTTTTATAGTTATTGCGCTTTCAATATGTTCTCTTAACTGAAATTATACTCATTTTTCCAACGATCAGTCTCATTGTAGGAATAATAGAAAATAAGTTAGCTTTACCTAGTGAACGTGTTTCGTTCTATTTTACTGCATATAAACTTCGGAATAATTCAAGCACTATTATAGACACAAATATTCCGTAGTCTCAGAACTTTCTGTTTGACGATAGAAGTTCGGATTTTCTGTTGATTGACTCGAATGATTCAATATAATTCAGTTGCATTGAAATTCAACTGAGGAAATCCAATAGAGTACAGGCAAGTTCATGCAGCTCACTTCGAAAAAAATAATTAAGGAAAACATGAGATATTAAAGTAGTTATACTTCTACGGAAGCCTTCCGAAGAAACGCAGTAAATTTGCAAAATGAATGTTGTCTGAGTTGGATTTGGAGCGTTTTAGTATTACAGGTTTTTGCTTACTTTTAGTAACCATCAGCAGGCAGTTCCACAACTTTTAGTTTCGAACCTATTAGTTCCAATCTGTTAGGATTAACTTGAAAATGACTTTTTTGTTTCCTTTTGTGTTTCATTTCGTGTTTGTCTTCCTTTGTTTCTTCTTTCTTCTTCACTTTCAGGAAATATACTTCCATAGTATTATATATAATTATTTAATATATATTAAAAGTTTCAGCGATTTATAGATTGTTGGCGCAGTAGTAGTAGTAAACATCTTTATTTCTAAAAAAGGCTATCGACCTATCGGTCTTTCTGCCCTTGTTTAATACATGTAGTCTTAGTCTAAATAAAAAACAAATATGAAAATTCTCTTATTCTAGGTTAACAATCTTATTAAATAAACTTTCCAATTCTAGTGACAAGAAAAATTATTTCATTGTCCAGTAGTTAGTTGCGTTTGTAAGTGTTCGAGTAGCGTTGATGTAGGGAAACGGAAGCGGAATTGTCTGGTTGGTCTTGTAAGACAAAGGGGATTCAGTATGGTCCAATTGCAGGGGTTGTTTGTCCGTTTTGTCTGCAGATGTCTGAGTCTTTCCGAAATCTTTGTCATGTTTGTGCGTTCGTATAGTAGTTGGGTGGGGGGGTTGTGTAGTGGGTTTTGGAGGTCTTATTCGTGTTATTAGTCTTAGTGAAATTTGTTCTGTTGTTTGTATATAACGTTTTGTCCTTTCTGTTCCGTTGGTCATGAGTATATGTCCAAAGTCTAGCAAGGGTCTACAAATAGCTTTATATATTTTGGTGGCGGTGTTTGTGCTAATTCCTCTGTACTTTGTAGGTTAGTGATCGGAAGTGTTTTATTCTCTTTATTAGTTTCTGCCGTGATGTTTCGTTTGTGTTTAGTGAATTTAAGTTTGTGGTCAATTGTGATTCCAAGGTATTTTACGTCGTTTTTTGGTTGTGTTGTTTGGCCGTCTGCAGTTATTGCAGTTATTGTTGGGCCATTTTCTTATACCAGAAGACAATAAATTGTAAATTTAAATGCGTTGGTATTACTATGAACATAATATGTAATATATGGGTAATACCGTCACATTTGGCCATTAACTGAGTAAATGAGAGCTCGCGTTGCGTACTGCTTTTGAAGAAAGTTTCATGCCCATATGTGTATCTACCAAACACAGCTAAATTACTTTACTTCTTAAACTTACCTTGGACATGACTCTGAATATTCTAATTTTTTTTTAACAAATTAATATTCTTGATATATGCAATTTTCTCATTTATAACCAGAGAACCAAGCATCTTTTATACAAAAAAGGTAAATAGTCTTGAATTACCATCGACGAAGTAGTAGCAATATGACTGAGCCACGGAAGTTGCAGAATTTTACATATCACCCTGAGCAATTAGTAATTTTCTTAATTAAATGAACTCTCTAAAATACTTTCTTATAGCAGCTAAAGCCATACCGAAATTCTGTCAAATTAGCACTGAAAATTCCTAAAGTAAATTAAAAATAATTTGCATTTTAGGTAGTCTCAACACCTCTGTTAAAGCGAAAAAACTTGTTAAACAACCAATCGCCCAAAGCCACTTTACTTCTTCAATTTAACAATACCTTGATTTACAAACCTGGAGATCACGTGGGAGTATTTCCAATGAATAGAAAGGAACTTGTTGATGTGATTCTCAGCCGAGTGAAAGGTGTAGCTGATGTAGATCAATCCATGGAGTTACAGACTCTCAAAGAAACACACACGTCAAACGGTAAGTCTATATGGAAAATAGGCTCTATTTATTAATTTATTTTTATCTGTACGTTTGCAGGAGTTGTGAAGAATTGGAAACCCCATGACCGTTTGCCAGCCTGTTCGCTGCGGGATTTGTTCACACGTTATTTGGATATCACAACTCCTCCATCCCCGAATCTCCTTCAGCACTTTGCTAGTATTGCATCTGATGACGATCAGAAGAAACTTAACTTGTTGGCTTCGGTAACTAATTTTATTTATAGCTGGATCTGTTATTTAAAATGTTTTCGTTTCAAATGCTAGGATTCTTCAGCCTATGAAGACTGGCGGCACTGGAATTTTCCCAATCTTGCCGAGGTTCTGGAAGAATTCCCTTCGGTTTATCCATACGCGCCACTGTTGGTCGCTCAACTGAGTCTACTACAGCCACGATTTTACTCTATATCGTCAAGTCCGTTATTGCATTCCAATGAAATTCATTTGACTGTGGCCGTCGTTGTATACAATACCCAAGGTAATAACTTAAAATAATATGAATTTTAGGCTAATGAATCATAGAGAATCACGTCTAACTTACACGGATATAATTTGTAAAGTAATCGCGCTTGACACGGAGGAAAGTAGTGATGAAATTTGTTCCAAAGTAGAGACATTGGTATAAGTACTGTTTAATATCGATTTGCTGAACTTGAATGACGGTTAATAAAAATAATATAGTATATATATACATATATTTATATTTCAGGCGGAGAAGGTCCTCCTCACTACGGTGTATGCTCGAACTATCTGCAAGATATAGAAGTTGGAGAGGACGTGTATCTATTTGTGAGAAGGTAAATAGTTTTTATATTAAACTAATCGATGCTCAAATTTTTATGCATTTTCCATTTCAAAAGGTAGTTTTTCTTTCCAAAGTAGTAACTTCACTGAAAATATTTTAAGTAACGCATGCTCAATTTTTTGTACAGTATTATTGTCCCAAATAAGTTTCATTGTTTGCAATATTGCATTAAAAACTAAGCTGTAAAAGGTCTCAAACGAAGTGAAAGTTGACTGAGATGTTCTAATTTGCTAATATATTTGCAATGATACTTCGAATTAATTAAAATCAATGCTGGCATGTCAGCATGCGGACAATAAAACTGAATTATAAGCTTGTAAGGGAAACTATGTTTTATTTTCTTCTATAAATATTTACATTCTGTACTTACAAAAGGTAACATTATGTCACATAAGCTATTGATAAATTTCCATACGAATTGACGCACTTACACATTAAAATCTAATTGACGATTATCATGCATATACAAAATTTTTGTCTGTGCCTTGAAAAATTATTTAAAGAAATATACTAAATTGCATGAAATTATATTTCAGCGCTCCCAACTTCTACTTACCAAACGACATGACCAAACCGATCATTTTGGTTGGGCCTGGAACTGGGATAGCTCCTTTCAGATCTTTCTGGCAGCACAGGTAAACGAAGTTGCCCATTTAGGCTCTATAAGTTCTCGGGACCTCTTGCTGTAACTTTAAACGTTTGTTACAGATACGCTCAACTCAGAGCTAAAAACCAGATAGGCAAAATCTGGCTATTTTTCGGCTGTCGAACTAAAGAAATGGATCTTTACAGGGAGGAAAAAGAGGAAATGAGTGACGCGAATGTTCTAGACAGAGTATTTCTAGCCTTGTCAAGGGAAAAACACTTGAAAAAAGTTAGTCCCTCTTGTTCACCAAAACCACACCAAGCGGTTTTACATTGAACATTTGACTTTATTTTAGACATACGTCCAAGATCTCGCTTTAGAAGAAGCAGCTGAGATCTACAAGTTGTTGGTTATTCAGGAGGGTCACTTTTACGTATGTGGCGACTGCACTATGGCCGAACATGTATATCAAACTTTGAAAAAAATAATCCAAAAGTATGGTGGCATGAATGAGCATGAAGTTCAGACGTTTCTTCTATCCTTACGGGTAAGTAAAACATTATAAACCTATATTCACCCATATCCACATCCTTTTAAAAAATTGTTTTCCTAATATCCCATAACAAGAAGCAATCAAAAACAAAATCAGTCAAAGTTCTGTATTTTGATTAATAGCGCTGCATTCGTACGTACCAACAATTCAATGCAGGTGTTACTTATCCACTTCAATGATAAAGTAAAAAATGTAACAGTTTTCACAACCATTTTCCATGTTTATTACAGGATCAGAATAGGTATCATGAAGACATATTTGGAATAACTCTCAGAACTGCTGAAATTCACAGCAAATCAAGAGAATCTGCCAGAATAAGAATGGCCTCCGAACCCTAACAGCCTATGAATAGAACTTTAACAAGAATAGCTTCAGTTTAATAACAGATAATATTAGGTAGTTTTTTCTACTTTTAACTTTTTGTCATCGCGCACTTTTAGGAATAAACAGGACACCTCTTGTCGTATTTCAAATTGCACAGGAATAGATATTTCCATTTCTCCATAGTAGTCTGTAAGATGTTCTTGTTCCATTAAATTGGTGATAAATACATATATATAGATATACCAGATTTACCAGAATCTTATAAAAATTATTGAGTTGAACTGGGTGTGTTTGGACATGCGTCTTTTACAAACATTATAATTCTTAAGGCCTTAAAATGAATCAAAATTTTTCTTAAGAATAATTAAAGTTAACTAACTAAATGTCTCCTTCAACTTGCTAGTGTAAATAATATATAATGATAATCTACCTAATGTTTCAGCAGTCTTCAAACTTACCAACCAATTAAATAATGTACTTACGTGACATTATATTCGATATCTCTCTACATGCGATAAAAATTTTATTTTATTAGGACAAGTGTTAATTGGCTTTTTGTAAATATGTTTTGTTTTTATTTATGTTAATTTTCAGTATGCTATATTTACAGTTTATCCGATATTTATTCTAATGTTTTATTAGAGTGTAGTATTTGTTAATTTCCTAATATAAATTTCATGGTTACAGGGCTAAGTAGAAATATTGAAAATTGACCATTATTATTTATCTAATTAATATGATTAACAAGCACCTTTACTAGTTTTAGTTTTTGTACACAATGTTGCAGATGTTTTTGGCAAGTAAACCATTTTAAATGTAATACTGTTTTATTTATTTTTTAAACGAATTTACAAGGACAATCCTTGGACATATTTGTTACATTTGGGAAGGACTTTATCGAAAATGTCATTCGCATATATTTCAGCATTATCCTTATCAAGTTTTTTAGTCTATTTATATACAAATTAACATCATTTAATATTATTGTTGGTTTTCATTAACTTAGTAGTAAATAAATAAACATGTTGTCAGGCTAGTCGTGGTTAAATAATTTCACTTTATAAAATCCCGATTTTCAATACTTTCAATACAAGGGCTACCTTAATAAACAAAGGCAATTGAGAACTAAGAGATCAAACTTTTCAGGACTGTTTGGTACGCTCCTAGTGAACAGTTATTTTCAGATAGAAAATATCTGTCTGTTAAATTCCTGAGATCTAAATATTGTGTTAAATAATGTATGCACTCTCTGTATAAACTCTTATCAAACATCGTCTTATTGTGAGTTTAAAGGCTATATTTAAATTCTTGCACTTTAACCTGGTAAGATAAGCGCAGGATGTTTCAAAAGTGTTGAAAAACTCCCGACGAAACTAAATATCTGCTTCAAGTTCTCCTTTATATCAAATAATAAATCTGGAAATGCTGTTTCGACTGCTAGTTCAATAGCTCAGTAATATTTTTTTATAGCGGTATATTAGAATTTTGAATACAGCAAACCATTTTAAAAAGTTTGCGACTGGCCATCGTATAATTTGCAAGAAACAATATGTTGTCTTTCTCCGAGTGCCGTGTGATTAACATATTTTTCAGTAAACGTTTAATGTCAGTTTGCGTTTATGTAAAGTGTGAGTAATTTCCGATTATTAATTGTTCAAAAATGAACGTCCGTCCTCCATTAGAATTGAAAAGTCCCTTACGTATTCCTCATAAGCTTCTTATGGGTCCTGGTCCTTCAAACTCATCCCCTAGGATCTTAAACGCTTTATCTCAGCCGATATTGGGACACATGCATTCAGAGTTGTTTGATGTAAGTATACAGTTTTAGGTGAATGTTTGATTTAGTTTCGTGGAAATTACATTTTTGTTAGATTATGGATGAAATTAAAAAAGGCATTCAGTACGTATTTCAAACAAACAATCAACTCACTCTTGCAATAAGCGCATCAGGTCATGCAGGGATGGAAGCCGTATTGTGTAACCTTTTGGAACCTCAAGATGTTATACTAATTTTAATTAATGGCATCTGGGGAGAAAGAGCAGCCAATCTAGCTGAAAGATATGGTAATTCATATACTACAATATAACAATCAAGCTGGAACTAAGTTGAGGATACTTGTGTTTCTAGGGGCTATAGTAAAGAAATTAGTAAAAACTGCTCTGGAAAGCAATTTTTCCATAATAGAAATTGAAAACGCTGTAAAACGATATCAGCCAAAACTGTTGTTCGTGGTGCAAGGGGAAAGTTCAACGGGAATTCATCAACCACTAACAGGAATCGGCGAAATTACGAGAAGGTAATCAGTAGTAAAGCTTTAGAACGTATTCGTTTGTCAATTTCAAGTCGAACATATCTTACTTTTCTCCACAATTCAATTAGTTGGAGTTAGGGGCCATATAGAAAAATAGCATTTTCTATGCAAAATTAATTACATGAGTGATGCAAGGCAACAGAAAAGGCATGCAGAGATTGAGCGAAAGCAAGCTAACACCATCGATACCAACAGTAGTTTTCATTGAGGAAATTATTCTCAAAACCTAGATCTCACTCAAAGTAGTAAAGTTGGGCACTGAACCAGCAAGCAAGTTTTTGTTATAAAATGGTACTATGTCATTATCAAGAAGAAGGGCTGGTACGGCATTCAGAAAATGAGAATGAACCCGTTCTTACCTGTTTTAACATTGAGCTTTTTAAGATGCGCCCACAATTGTTGTCTCGGGTTTTTATTAAATAATTCATCCGAGTAAAATATCCTCTTTTCTCTTTTTACTGCAACAGTAAACATATTACGGAGAGTCTTATAATTACTCCAATCAGTGCGAAGTCGAGTGCGTTTATAGACACTTAAAGCTTTATCTTTGTCCTTTTTCATGGCTCGGAAAGCATCCGTCAGCCTTGGTGCGTATTTTTTGTAATACAGAATGTTACAAAAGGAGCGTGCATATCAAGCAATATTCTAATACTGTCGCAAATAAAACCATTTTCTACCTTACCTTATTTTACCATTTATGTTGTCGATATATATTCTTCCAAGGTATTGAGCGCAAGTCAGATTGAAATTGACGATAATTTAAAATTTCTTACTGTCTTGAACTTTGTGCGGCTTTGACACACGCACGCCCAATATTGCATATATCAGATCATGGTACCTAAAATCTACCGACACTACACCCTTCTCTATCAACAAATCAGCGTCCGAAGACAAAATATAGTCAATTAAGGATGAAGTTTTATCAGTTCCTCTAATTGGAGGATATATAAGCTGAAAGACACTCACGCCAAAACTGTCTGTATTAAGTAAATTTATGTTAAAATCTCCAAGAGAAAAGATGCTGGTCACGACGGGAATGACATGTGAAAACGATACCTCCAAGCTACCAAAAAAAATTACATAATTAATTTGATCGAAGTTTATAAAATGCCGACTGTAAGAGCAAAAATATGCTCTGAGGCAGCGGAGGTATATTTTCAGCCAAAACATTACACTTATTACTTTATTCAGCATTCTTCTTATTTTGCTCTTCACCCTATCTTTAAATCGATATTGTCCATAACTCCTTCACAATTTTCCACTTTAAATTGCCCAAGAAACGCTCTAAAGATATCTGCCTTGTCACATTTTTTGTCACTATTTTAAAATTTTCTGAAATTAGAATTTGTAACCGTGGGTGTTGGCTAAAAGTTGAGAACAAATGACAAACAATAACATCTTCAAAAAAGATCGTGCTTTTTCCTTATGAAATTTTGATGTAGAAATATTGCTTTCTAAGTTGAGAAATGTAATAAAAAAATACGAAGATTTGAAATAGGGTGACGGTAATTTTGTTTTGGAAAGGCATCAATTGAGCATGGAGGTGTTTATAATATTGGGCATCTTTTTTAATATTGCTTTTCCTTGTTAATGTATTAATAAGTAAAGTTGAGTGAGTAGTTTTAACTGCTATAAGGGCTTTACCAATTTAAGCTTCTGGATCAATTTTGCTTAAATATCTTCTCGCTAAAATGCTATGGTTTCAAATATTTTAGTCCATTGTAAATTTGCCTGTACGAACGTACTGATTCGTCAAAGTGTGTTTGCAAAGGAAGAAACTAAACATATGCAACAAAGATAATTTTTTTAGCCGAAAACAGCAGAAAAAGCTATTTAATTAAGATTTTTTGGATAAAATAATTGCAAGTTTTTTGTTCAATTTTTTTTATTGAAAGAGAAATGTTGCCGCTGGTCTTTGCTGCATCATATGAAAAGAAAGTGTTTTAGTCGGATTTCTTGTATTTCAGACCATTTTGTTAAATGGCGATTAAATATATGAAAGTAGTGAATCGTCAAAGTCGATGTGAATGAAGGTGTAGAAGTACCTCTAACATTTCCATGAAGATCCTAATACGAAGTTTAATTTCTGCATAAATTTGCGAAACTTTCAAAAACTCTCCGAATTGCTTGATTGAGGCAAACTTTTGGATACTGATAAGTATATCTCGCTTCTCTTCACTTCGTTCGCTCATTTAAGTTTCAAAATTTTCACTCCCTCGTTTATCAGATCGTCTGAAACGAATTGCGTCTACAAGTTTTGAAGACAAGATTTGAATTTCCATTGCCAACTTATGCAAATGTTTTAAGTTGGATGTTTTTTTTTTGTTGCTCAGTGATATTCATGAGTATTTTCTGCTTTTTAACCTCATGCGCTCATCTAATTTGCAAATTTTTATCCCACGTTTATCAGATCTTCTAAATGGGATTGCAACTACAAGTTGAAGATTTTAAGGATAAAATTCGAATTTTCATTGCCAACTTATGTAAAGGCTTTACGTTGGATGTTTGTTTTGTTGTTCGGTGATATTCATGTACATTTCCAGCTTTTTTACTTCATTCGCTGATCTAATTTTCAAATTTTTATCCCACATTTATCAGATCTTCTAAATGGAATTTCCACTATAATGTGAATATACTCTAACTCTACTAACTTCTGTAAAGGATTGAACTTTGATGTTTTTTTGTGGCCCAGTGATCCTAATGAGTATTTCTCGTCGATGTTTCTCTTTATTTGCTCATCTAAGGAAGAAAACAAGATTATATTGAGCTAAAAAATGAACTGTTTGCTGTATCTCCAACCATCATCTTATACCCTGCAGAGTATAGATAGTTTCACGCACTGATACTGAAAAACAGCAATTTATTTGCTTTAGATTTGTGAGTTGGTTTTGACTAACTTTTAGTTTCTAAATTCCAAAATAATCGCTGTTTTTGCCAATCACGTTGACTCTTAAACCACATAATTAATGTCTTTAAAAAAGAAAGACATGACTAGTTCCCTTTTTATGTGAAAATTTATACAAAATGTGCGTCTGAAAGAAACTAAATCTAAAAGAAGACAATGCCAAACACACTGTTCACAAAGTGTAGTTTCTCCATACAGGGACTAGGTCAAAACTATGTTAATGGCAAAGAGGGAAGTTTATTAGAAGAGTTGTTTTTTAGTCCATTCAAAAAAAATCCATTCTACAAGAGCCTAAAAGCCGGAAAGGCTCCCAGTTGCAACTTTAATGTTTCCTTACCAAATTGTTAACCTACATATTATGAATACAAAATTCGCTTATAGCTTTTTCAAAATGTTTTACCGGAGGACGGTTGCTTAACGTTAATCTCAGCGGTAATATGTCTAGATACTTTTGTGTCTTTGTAGATGTCTAGATAGATTTTGCATCTACTTTGACACCATAATAAGCAAATCTTGCTAGAATAGCTCAACCTGCTCATTTCTAACTGCACCACATCTTCCACATCTTCCCCAAGAAGTCCGCAACATGGCCATGTAAAAAAATTGATGCTGATGTTGCGAGCAAACGTTTTGACGTTCTCTAAGAGACAATTTTGATCGTCATTTGTGCACGTGTAATTCCCAGAAAGTATTTGACAATGTTTTCAAATAGGAAGCAAACATTCTTTTCATGTTCCAGTTGCTACTAGTTTTTAGTGCTACTAGTGATTATTTTATCGGTTCTAGCAATACGTGAACTTCCTCGTGCGAAAATTTAATTATTTATTTGCAAGAGTCACTATTTTTGGCAGAAAGGCTTTTTATGAAATACAGAGTTGTTTAATGAATTTCGACATTTTGCAAACATGCAGACAAGAAGACGCTTTTTGGCAAAAAACGAGCTGAAAACACTTTTATGTGGGCTTCCGCGTATTCGCGCTTCTTTCCACATGTTGCTAACAACAGTAGCTGGCTGTTCCGATAAACAAATAAATATATTTTTTATAGACAATTTTACTTATTTTAATTCTTTCTGTTATATTCAAAATAGTCAATTATTCTATACAATATATTTATTCTTTTCTGGGTATTGCAAGAGGAGCCACTAGAGCAAATACTAAATTACGAGTTACAACTTTTTGTCAATAAAGATCTGCATTCAAGTGTGATGTGTTTATTTCTGGACACCCTATATAACTGTTGTTGCGGTTTATTACTGACCTGTATAACGTTACCTACTACATCAACTCATTATATTTTAGATATAATTGTTTGCTGGTAGTTGATACAGTTGCTTCACTGGGAGCAGTGCCATTCCTTATGGACAAATGGAAGGTTGATGCCGCATACTCAGGGAGCCAAAAAATTATTGGAGCACCACCTGGTTTAGCCCCGATATCATTTAATGAAAGAGCACTGTACGTTAAATCACTGAGAGTATTAAAAAGTTGAAAATCAGTTTCCAAACATATACTTAATTAACTTTAGAAAAATTATTTCTATATTCTTATTTTTTCTAGAAAAACCATTGCCAATAGAAAAACTCCTATCCCCGTCTACTTCTGGGATATGACGCTACTTGGACAACAGTGGAATTGTTTCAATAGAGACGCACCAAGATTGTAAAGTTTTTAAATTTTTTCATTTATTTTATCATTTTATTGGCTGTACTGTAACCAGCCATATCCTTATTATTATTGTTATTCTTCTTGCATGCTTCCGGCTCCGTTTACGTTTTCTCCAGGTGAGTATGTTCAGAAATATTAACGATTTGCAGATATCATCATACAACGTCTGCGACACTTTTATACGGCTTACGAGAAGGATTGGCTATAATAGCAGATGAAGGCTTGGAGCAAGTAATTAAAAGACACCAACATTGCGCTGCTCAACTATACAAAGGAATCGAAGCATTAGGATTGGAGCTTTACGTAGACGAAGAGCACAAGAGATTGCCTTCGGTAACTACCATTAAAGTTCCTGAGGGCGTAGACTGGCAGAAAGTTACTGAATATGCGATGAAAAGGTACTTAAAAGTATTTAACCGTTATTTGCTGCTTTGATTTAGAGTGTTTATTTTAGATACAAATTGGAAATTAGTGGTGGATTAGGACCGACTGCGGGAAAAGTGTTCAGAATCGGAATTATGGGATATAACGCTACACAAGAAAATATTGTATTTGTACTGGATGTTCTCAAGGAAGCTTTGAAACATTCGGTGACTAGTTCAAAATTATGATTTGGCAAACATTTTTTATAATTCTTACAGAAACTCTTTAACGCCCCTGAAATATGAAAAAAGAAGATTACATTTAGAATGATAATAAACAAATAAAAACGAAATCAGATGTATTAATAAAGCATATATTTATGACCTAAAGCAGGTACAAGATTTAAACATATAGTCGTACTGTTACACTGCACTTGCTAACACGTTCTCGATAAAATATTCACAAAATATTATTATACGTGATCCTTAACAAATATTTCCAAATGCAAAGTGGTTGACCCATATATATCATAATCATTATTATCGTACAATCTTACAACTTAAATACTCGCGACTGAATGGCTTACATTTTATTAACTACAAATTAATAATAGTTTATATACAATAAAATAAACCTTAATAATGCTACCTAACAAACATCACATTCATACTACCTAATTCTAAACTAGAATAATTTAGCAAAATACTGAAATATTGCAAAGGAGATTCCGAAATGTTTCCATACATTTGAACATGCTTAAATATTTTATAAATGCTTCTAATATTATTATTATTAAGTTGTCTAGCATCTATGTAATTTTATCTCTAGGTGCGCTCTACTTCAATACTTTTCAGCAAATACCTATAAGTAATTGTAATTTCAACGGCAAATTTATAAATTCACCTTAAAGTTGCAGTGTAATTAACATTTGTTGTAAAATTTTGAAAAACCCAAACGGCTCATGCAAAGCATAAAAATATCTTTCACTTTCAGATTTATTAGAAACAAAAAATGTTTTCCATTGTTCCATTTCTTTGGTAGGTGCTTCAAGGTAGTAAGTTAGACTATGAACATCACAAAACAGGTATTTGCTGAATCCGGTCAAAAAAGTTAACGATAAGTAGTTCAATTTAAACCGTCTCCTTGATGAGTGATTGATAACTATTTTTGATGACAAGAAAAACAAAAATTACGCTCTTATCCACTTGTCCATAGCGAAATAACACACTTAAAACTGATGCTATTTTGACCGTAATAAGTGTTTACATTTAAATTAATAATTTCAGTTCCATTAATATACTCTACAAAATCAGAGACTAGATTTCCATTAAATTTACTCGCACTTTGATAACCTTCGCAAGAATCCCTTAAGTACCTTTTAACGACTTAGTCCTCCTTAACACCCTACCACAACTTGATGGCACCAAAATTTGATATGTCTTACTTGAAAATTAAGTAAAAACAACATCAAAATGAAAAGGGGGAAAACATCAAAACGTAAAATAATTTCATACGGTTTCTTTTTGTTTAATCAACAAATACAAATAAATAAAAGTATAAATATTATACAATACGTGAGGGTTTTTGGTGTCTTCCCCATGTTTCTATCAGCCTTCTTCTCTAATGAGTATTTGAGAGCTGTGATTTATTAGAAAAATTCTATCTCTTAAAACATATTTTTCTGATAAGCCACAACTCACAGAGGAGTATCTAGCCAGTAGAAACTCATTAAAAACTATGGAATAATTTACAATGTGTCAAATAAATAAATCGTCTAGCAATATGGCAGCCCACCATCATAAATATCGTCCAATTCCAATTCACATTCAATTTGAATTCGTAGCCAAGAAATCGCAATTCGTTCAATTCAGCTGCCACACTGAAACCATCCTTTAAACTCTAAGAAATATACAAAATACTCATGTGGATTAAAAATCTTTCCAACACAACTTGCAATGTGTCCGGAAAGAGTTTTTTCCACAGCAAGTTGAACCCAAAGTAAAATTATAGTAAAAATAAGTTACGACAGCTCTTCAGACACCTTACAACTGTCTCAGTCTTCTTTGGTAAATAGGTAACCTGGGCCGAAACCCGGAGTTTCCATGCGAAGAATATCTTCCACCGAACTAAATTTTTTCTCGAAAATCAATTAACTCGTCAATACGTGTTTCTTCTTATGTCGCAGCTTTCTGCAATCCTTCGACGAACAACAGAAGTCCGAAAGGTTGACCTTTTCTTTCTTCCGCTTTATGTCTTGAATTTTCTTGCAAGTGGGCAAATCGCAATGTTGCCTGCTACATTTTGGCGTACCATTCTGGAATATAAAATAAGTATTTATTAGTAAACAATTGCATAAAAGTGTTGAGTATATCGCCGAAAGCTGGAAAATTAGTTTGACTTGGCGAATATCTTCCTCAGAGTATATACACAGGGTGAATCAAAATTGGCGCCAGTCCACTGTTATAGGAAATGTACCGTGAATCCCCGTTGATTAGGCATTTCCAATAGCGTCTTTTTGGTACTTGATTAAAAGAATTTCGCATTTTAACGTTATATAAATCGGTAAATACCAGCTGATTCATACGTAAATAAAATGGGGTAAGAAGTGGAACCTCAAGGTAGTTACCAGGCCAGGACATTTTACTAATGAGATCAATTTTAACGTATTGGAATTAATCATACATCCCATCAAATTGGAAACCCCATCCCATCAAATGATCAGCTATATCGGTTTACTCTTCGGCAGATCTAACACAATACTCTTTGCCAAAATTGAAATGAAATTTTTAACCCGGTGATTGGATCGAGAAATTGACGAAATAAAGATTTTGCTTTCATGTTATGAAATGAGTATAACTAACCCAAATTAACCCCTCAAAATTTATGCCCGTCTTTATCGTTAATGATAATATTCTTTTAAATGCATGAGAATTTATTAAATGAAAAAGTTTCAAGCGCAGTATAATGTGGTGCATTGCCATAATTGTGCTGAGTGGCAAATGAAAGTTGTTCTAAACCTTTCCCTAATTTACTACGTTTTCAAGAGATTTCATCCTAACGTTTCACCAGATTTCATCTTCAAAGGTGATTCCCATTAACACGGTTTTTCAAGTATTGAGTTCTCGAAGCCTTCCGTCATGCCCTAGTGAAAGCATTTCCATTTTAGAAACGAATTTCCGAGGAATTCAGTATTATTTATAACATTTTTATTAGCTTTGACTAATCAGTGATTAAGAAGTTTATGGTTCATGATAGGAGAAATGTGTTGTAGCGATCATTAAATATGGTTGGATGTTTTCAAACACTGACTATACATAAAACCGGTTCTGAAATCCATTTTTGAATTTTTTTGGTGTTTGTTCCACTTCAGATTTTAAGACTTTTTCTTAGTTTAATAAAGATTCAAGAAAGATATAAAGAAAACATTTTGGAATTTGGCATTTTATTTAGTTTTTTGTTTTTCCGAAAAACACATCAACCGGAAAAGAATTGTTTCCAAAAATTCGATGTTCTTTTTGTTCGAATATGTTAAGAACTTCGAAATAATGATCGAAACATTCAGTTACATTTATAGTTGTAGTAAGTAAATCTGTTTGTGTTTGATTGTTGTTTGTCGGTTCACGTTTTATTTAAAAAATATTAATTTAGTAACAACTTTGCCCTCATATTTTACATTGGTTTGGATCCGGTTTGAGATTTTTCAGATTTGATTAAAACCTTTTACCTAAAACAGCATGTAGTGTTTTCGTGCTCATCTCGCGATTGCAAGTCTAATTTTCAAAAGATCGATAAAAATTTTCATTTTTCTCGATCTTAGCAACGCTTCTTCGATCTTGTATTTTTTCTTGTTCATTTCGCGAGTTTCGAGGACGTCATATAATACAAAGTACTCCTAATTAAGTGCTCAACTCAAAGCTTAAGCTGAAGAAGAAAAAGCTTGACCTCTAAATATGTAAATAAAAAATTCGTGCTTGTGAAACGTCCGAAAGAAATTTTAAAATACGACGTTCTATCCTAGAACAACAATGGCAACACTTCCTTGACTGTATAATTTGGAAATAGGTTTGAAAGAATGCGATGGTTCTGCTCAGCTTTGGAGGAGCAGGACCTACAATCTATAAAACTTATTAATATATAATATAAATATAAAAAATATTTCCAAGGATGATGATAAAACCCTGTCGACCTTGATTTTTAAGCATTCAACTATCACAGTTCTTCATCAAGTTTGAGTCTCTATTGAAGAGTTCGCGTTTGAGGGCTGTATTTGTGAACTTTTCAAGGTACTCTCCAATCGCTTCTCGAAAGGTGTATTCGACCAAAGAAACACTTAATATATACAGCATAAATGAAAATTCTTTTGAAGGTGAAGTCTGAAGATCATTAAATAAGACAAGAAATATAGTACAAAACTAATTCTCGGAAAAAACTGAGATATTCGCAAAAACGAAAGTGGACGATCAATGCATTTGATTGTACCGAAAAATGGAGCTTTTCTCATTAATATTACATCAAAATGTGTTGCTTTACGTGGAAATAAGCAAACGTTACGGGTGAAACTAGAAAAAATGTATACTCTCATTCTACGACTTTATCCGAAAACCGCACAATTTAACCCAGAACAGTTCAACTTCCTTTAGTAAACTCACTTCAAATCAAGTTTCATTGCTTACTAGAATGCTTGAATTTCCTGTCACAATATGATCTTCTAGGAAAAATTTCTGGTGAAAAAATCGATAGAGCGGTGCAGATGTAGCACTTCTTCAAGCTATTGCTTGACACCTCGATATATTTATATACCTTAATAATTTAAAAGTTGGAGGTCAAGGAAATTCTGCTCAAAACCTTGGTTTCTAATTTTTAGTGTTATTGCTTAGTTGATCAACCTCGTCGATGTCTCGTTGTTCACTTTCGTCAACAACGTGCACATTCTAAGAAAAATAAATTTGCTTGTGCTGAACACACCATGGACCGTGCTAATTTGAGCCATTTAAAGTATCTTCAAAGAATGTAAAATTTATGCATGTTTGACATTATTATACTTTTCCAGTTTTCAATAGCACAATTTATCGAATTACGAAAATTGTATTTTTTTCAAATAGAAACTTTTCCGTACTCACCTTAGGAGGTTAATCTCTTAAACGAAATAGTCGCAAATTTCAAATTAACCCCTTTAAAATCTTCGAACTATTTAAGCCTGACTGAAACCTCCGAATTCATAGCAACAAGTACAAATTATCGGTAATTTTTAACCTTCGATAATGTTTTAAATACAATGAAGATGTCAGAAGTTTCGAAAAATTTAAATTAATTATTCAATAAGGAAAACTACATAGTATTGCAAAAATCTGGAAAATATTTACCTGACATTTACAGGTAACGCACTTGTACTCTCCCAGAGAGTCAATGTAGGGATGGTATTCGGCTCCATTAGCAAATGGTTTCTTTGGATTGCTTGGGTTTTTGCAACCGCCCTCTTCTAAAATTTTCGCTGCAATATTTTCCTTTTTCTTCTGGTACTCGCTGCCATGGTCCTTGACAGAAAAATCTGAAACTTCTCTGGACACAAAATCGTCGGAAAGCGGATCGTTGATATCGAATGTCTTCTTGTTGCAATGCGGACAGCAGTGCTTTTCATCATCGTTCAATCGGCTGCAACTGATTTGGTACGAATCTGGGTCGCAGTAGCATTCGGTGCATTTATCAAAACCGAACGGAATTAGAAACGGGTGGAATCTGGTACCTGGCAAATATGATCTGCGAAAGAATAATAATTTAAACTCATTAAAGTATAGAGAGGTTGACAAAAAAGTACTTACTTTCCGCTTAGAGTACATTTCTGTCCATTGTACTCCCTTACAGGAATAGAGTTGTTAACACACAACGGGCAACATTCTCCTGTAATCGTTATTTGCTTGCCTTCAGTACAATTGCTGGTTGGACAAGTCATAAAATCACATTTGGCCGAACCGTCCTGACAATAGCACATTTGGCAAGGATTCTTCGCGGAAACCCAAATTTCTTCATTTTTATAGAACTTTTCTTCGAAGAAACATTCGCCTGTGGAAATGATAGGGATGGTATCGTGCTGACTAATAAGGGAAAAGTCTGGAGATGAATACGGCCTGCAAGGCGGCGGAATGGAGACCTAAAAACAATTCAATTAAGTAAGAAAAGAAAGTATTTGCCATCCATTATTAAATAAATGACGTTTGATCACAGATTTTCAGCGAGAGTAGACAATTTTAAATTTAAACAATAATGCAGGGTGTTTGGTATATATTGATAGAAAGTTCTCAAAGCGGGATAAATTGGTTCAAAAATAAATAATAAATAAATAGTTTCAAACTAATCCAGTCGCTTTTTCGTTCGTTCTCAAACATGAACTATATGGACTCTTTCTTATTTTAAGTGTCCATAATCAAGCCTGGGATGTAGGTACTCAAAAAAGACACTAAGTTGATTAGTTTATATTCTTAAATTTAAAAATATGTACCTTCTTAACACTACCTAACCAAATATATGCTCAACATTATAAAACACCCTGTATATTCAATGCTTACATATGCAGAATCACGTTTAAGGAAAGTTGCTTTAAGTACAGTGTAAATCCTTTTAACAGACTTCGTTCTCAATATGTCTAGCAAAATCAGAAAGACAAATTTAACAATATTCTGTTAAATTTTAGGTCATTTGCATCAGCCCTTGCCCAGTTAATAAAAGGCATTGAAATTTATTGAAAATTTCTTGCTGATAACATGATTATCACATTTACTTTAGCTTATCAAATATTTACTCGTTTTGGTAAGAATGTATACCAAACACCCCGTAATTGCTTAATAAACACAGAAACTATTGTCAAACTTGGACTTACTTTGGTAACTGTCGCTATCAGTAGAGCCATCTTTGACTTTTCATCTTTAACCTTCAGAAAGCTAACACCATTTTCCAGCCTGTTTAATTCGTCATCGGTTAGCACTTCCACTGGAGATCCTTCTACGGAATTGCCTTCAAAAGCATCCAATTGCTTATTTATATAGGGAGCACCAGGAGCTATCATTGGGTACAGTTCCAGCCAGAGTTCCATTTTACGGCCTTGACCAATGCCTACCAACAAACAAACCATTCAATTAAAACGTATAAAACAAGTTTCGCAACCTTCACATACCTGTCATGGATATATCGTAATGTAAGTGGCAATCATTGTCCACAGAAATCCATGCTAAACCAACAGTACCAGTTGATAAGTTAGTATATTCCCTCTTGAGTAAAACTGGAGCAGCTGCGTCTCGCGCCTCATCAACCGGCTTAGAAGTGAGTTTTCCTTTGATCAAGCTGTTATCACTTGTAGTGCCTACGTTTATTGCCAAATCTCCAGAATACAACGGTTCTAGGACTCGAGGAGTCAGCTTGTCCAACGTACCATTAGCCCAGCCATCTCCGTGAAAATATGGAGTCAAATCTTCCAGCTCAGTTTTCTTTTTGGTGCTCATGTCGATCAGTGTGATAATAGGGGGATTTTCTTTCGGAGGCAATTTATCGATTTGGATGTTGTAGATCAATGATCCAACATTATTCAAGTAGAGCCATGCCATTCCGGAAACCCCATCAGGATTTGGAGTATTTGCTGCAGAGGACAGGGTTGTTTGAAATATTTCACACGAAGCCTTAGTGATAACGTTGCCACTTAATTTCAGAGCATCGGGTTTCGATACAGAAGCAACACTTATAAGAATTCGTCCTCTAGTCAAATAGCGCAAGTGGGCTTGTGTAATTGCTGAGCTCACATTCAGTACGTTTATATCAGTGGCAGGCTTTGAAACTTGAACAGTCTCCTGGAGAACTATTTGCTTCCTCTCGTCCATATACAATGTAATGTTTATTGGAACATTCGCTACTTCTGCAGGCATAAACAGTCCATTAAAGATAATTGCCACATTTATAGAAGGTGTAACTGAAGTTGAAATGGAGACAATGGCAGTGCCGCCAGCGCCAGTCATAGAAAGTGAGTCTGATCCCGGAGCAGGCTCAAGAAGGGCACTGAGCAACTCGGTTGGCAAAGCTCCATTCTTCAAAATCTGTCCACTCAGAGTAAATTCCGCTTGATCCTTCACACCCCACACCAACACTGCGTACATTTTCTCCTGCTTTAACAGTTTCCTGTAGTCTTTGGCCAATCGTCTCCACACGCCACAAACTTTCCGGGAGGCATTTTGGTAGAGGCTGTTTACAAATCCTCCCGTGTGGGAAAGTGTAAATTCCTCCAAAATGTTGCCTTGCTGGTCAAGGAACTGAAGTGATTGCGGTCGGGCTGCATTCTCAGAAATGTAAAATGAGTAGTAGAGGTTTCTTCTGTGAACGGAAAATCTTCCAGTTGCGACCACATTGTTCTTGTTCATAGGGCTGCTGGGTTTGGAAAGTTCGTTTTTGATCGCTAGAGCGGAACGTCCAGTTAGTAAAGCAGCAAAGTCTGTAAAAAAACAGAAAAAAATATATAAAGTATTAAAATGAAACGAATCGTTGAAATTAATGAAAAATCAAACGCCTAAGAATTGGTTGTGTTAGGATTTATTTAGTATGAGCTTGTTGTGTAAATAAGTAATAGTGAAAGTGCAAAGTATAACAAACTCAAAGCGGAAAAAAATTTAATAATTAGGAGATTTTGGTAGAACCCCTTGTAAAATAAACTTCCATTTTTCAGCATATAAAGTGGAAAAGTTAATTTTTCATTGCAGTGAAGTTAATTCATTAAGTTTTTACTGCATCTCGCTAATCCAGAGCCTATCAGATCTAAGGAGAAGCCGCCTTTAGGTTTCCTTTTAATTCCTTTTTTGGGAGACTTTGAAAATATTTTATAAACCTTCACTTGAGTTCAAGCTTGAATAAACTGCCGTAGCTGCCGTCTCACTGAAATTAATCAGTTTTTCCTTCAAAAATTTATTAACTGTGTCCTTTACACAGATTGATGGTGCCTTTTTCGACAAAACGTAATTTCTAACAGTTTAAAATCGAGGCAATTCAGAAAGTGAATGAGCCAGCAAGAAGACGTATTTCATGAATTTGTCTTGCACAATCTAAATGCAAATTCCTGGGAAATGGTTAAGTTGATGTGGAATTGAATTCAGGCAAAAATTTATTGTTTTATTTATCACTTTTATTCCAGCCCCAACATTCAAGGAAAACAGTTCAAATATTTTGTGCTATATATTTTTTCTGTTTCCGGTTTTTTTCTTTGCAATATTAATGTGTCTATCGCGTATTTAAACCGTGTTCCTTTAATCCTTCCGGTCTTGAACTGTAGGTTTAGGGACTTAACATCGAAAACTGTGATGTTAAATTCCATTACGTTTTATTGTCTTGTTTGGAATATTTACGTTCCAGTTTGTGATAGACTAGTCGATTTTGCGTCGATTTTAAAATATGCATTTGTAACCAGTATATAAAATAATGTTTGCATTATCTGCATTCACTTTCAACATCTAGTTGACTATTTACATTTGTACAGGGATATAAATCAATCTATTTTATATAGATTATATTTTTATTACTCTAGTACCTGAAGTGAATTATTAAATTTTATTTCTTGAGATGATTTCAGTGCCAGAACAAATTCAAAATTCTCAGAAACATATCCGCTTAACAATTTGCGAACATTACCGACCACCATAGAAAGCTTAAAATTTGCATAATAAACAGAAAAGGACTTAACAAAAAAAAGTTGTACTAACGTTTGCCGCTCTTCTCGTCTAATTCGACAATGGGTTGTGGGACGACGTCTTGACTAGCATCGGGACCTGAAATTAAAGAAAAAAATGTTAGTGGGTGAACTTAATGAAGGTGGGCGTCTTTAATAGTAATTAACCGTTCAATAGAACCGATCGATGATGGTCATACAGACAACTATTTGTAATGCAAATGTTCCAGTCGGTCATTCTTTCGAAATAGAGATTTTTTTAAAGGTTTTTTTTTGTACTTCGAAATTCCTCCAGACATTAAACTGTTTTAGACTTTAGATATATTCAACTTTAACGCTCTCATATTTGTTCCCTACATTTATCAGGCAAATTATTAATTCTTTAAAAATCTCTGAAAATACAGGCAAAAATTGTTTTTAACTGGTCAATGTGTGCGTAATTACTGACGCTTTTCCGCCAGGAATCTTCAGTAAATTTTAGCAAATGAATAGATACTTTGTTTTAAAGTAAAATGAAATGCCATTCAAACTGTGGAACTTGCAAGCTTCAAGGAAAAGATATGGGCGGAAGACATACTCAGACAATATATGATTTAGTCTTTTTTTGAGATGACGTCCACTCAGCCAGTAACATAACTGACTGAACAAAGAACTATTGACAACATGTACAAAGTGAATACCGTTTTTAAATTTCAAGTTTTTAATGCGTGTTATTAAGTTTTATATTATAAGAAGAATGAACTAAAAACGTTTTAGGATCAGAAGTTTTAAGAGAACCTTTTGGAAAAAACTTCTCGAACGTCACGGTTAATTGAGGAAAAATCAGTTTTTTGGAAAAAATGTATCTCATTTTTATGTTAATCATGAGTTTTTCATTTAAAAACAAAGATAAGGAACTTTTTCTGGACTGCAATAAAATGTATGACTATAAAAGCAAAGGAGTAAAATTACAATTAGTCTAATATTTTGCGCTCAGTTTGCATGCATCAGTTTGCATGCATACAAAAAATCCAGAGTACTTTTCTCTGACGATTGAGACGGCCATATTATGGCCGTACCTTCTTATAAACAGCTGTACCATTAAAGCCCAATTAAAATACGTTTGCTTATTCCTACCGCTTTATCTTGAGCAAAAATATTTTAGAGTAAACTTTCAAGTTTGTGAATTTTTCGCTTTTATTTTTGAATTTCTACCTAATATTTTATCTACTTCTTCCTTGAATTTTGCTTCTACTTTATGATAATTCCATAGTTTATGATATCTGCACTTGAAAAATATAAATGAAACTTGATAAAAGAAATTATCATGTTCAGCATCCTGTTTCGTAAATGTTTGTGAATTTTTTGCCATTTCATAAAAACTGGTTTTTAGTCAGTAAACTTTTGCTTGAACATTTGAAAGTTTGAAACAATTGTTATTTAATCAGCTTATTACTTAAACAATCAAGATGATTACGCGACAAAATACTACCATAAGTCTTTATTTCTTCACACACGTTCATAATGCTCTGGTGGTCAACGTTCCGCATAAAATTGATAATCATGTAAGCGATGTCCTTATTTTAAACCTAATTATTCATAATATTTTCATTAGTTGGTATTAGGTGAAAACTAACCATTAATCTTTGCTTATTAAAGTCTATAGCCAATGTCTAGACACTTATTAAGTGCATATCTTCGGCTTCTAAATGGTAGTTCCAACCGTTATTATACGAGTAGAGGCATGTACGAATGGATAAAATCAAATAACTGATAATGAAGGCCCGATTAGATAATTTGGAATAAATCGGTGACACAATTTTACTTTAATCTCTTAAGGAAAGAAAAAATACCAGAAAAAGTAAGAAAACATTTTAGAGTTGATGAAAAGTGAAACGTATTATGTTGTGCATATCGGTGTAGCTCAGACGTCTCGGAAACCCATCAAGAAAACTAAACAAAAAGTGGGCGGCATAGTAAAACATGCATTGATATAGGAATCATACCAGATATAAACACCATATGTATACAATAAACAAAAATCTATAAATAAATGTGTGCGTAGATATAAATCAAGTTTGGGGAACGACCCACAGCATCCTCAAGATTAATATCTTCGGTCCTAGACAGGTTCGATAATCAATGGAAAATTAAACGAGCACTATATTAATAATAAAGATAATGGCACGGGGGCGGTCAAGATAGCTTTACGTCGTTCACCCGTATAAGACCAAATGGAAAGTTTTGAATAGGAAAGCGAATTACTAATGCGATGCATATAGGGAAATGCGAGGGCCGACACAACAGAGGCGGATTTTGTGAAAAAATCTAAGATTAAGTTCGGATGCGCTGTTTAATTGTGTCTGAATAAACATTACTTATGTCTTGGTGTTTTGAAAGACAATAGCAATTTGTAGATTTCACAAAAATGTTTTTTTTTACTAAAGTGCTTTGATAAACAAAATTAGGTTAAATAGAGTACTACATATATTTATTGTGACTGAGTAGCGTTTAATCTGGAAAATTTATTGTGCTAATACCGGCGCTTTCTAGTAGAAAGCCTGATTTTAAACACACAAATTCCTGCAAGGAATCCAGTAATCCACCTTAGCTTAAGTCGGTTCTGATACATTTCCTTTTTAGATAACAGTTAATTTTTATGCAATCGAACAGAAATGGTGGCCATTTATTAGGATAAGCCCGAACGTGCGTTCAGCGCCATAAAAATCCTTTTTATCTAAATGAACCGTGGGCATGATCTGAGGAATATTAAACGGCAGATTTACGCCCGTCTACATATCTGGATAATTTGCTTTTTAATCACGCAGTTTTATTTTGAAGAAACTAGCATGATTGTAAACAACTGGTACTAACAACAACAAAAAAAAATGTAATATTTAGTGATTTATTTTGAAACTATTGGCCATTTTGAATTTGAAATGTTGCATCCACCATTGTGCAAAAACAAGTTCTTGAGTCTTCAAGCGTTATTGCTAAAATCAGCTCTTCTGCTTCAGTGTCATTATATTGGATAAAGCCGCTGATTAACTAGGATCAGTTACAATTGTGAATTTCTTTGGAACTGTCCAAGGTTCTTTTTCTTTCAAATCTTTTCCCGTCGATATGTTGTCGTTTATCTTTTGCGTTCATTATTCGGAATCTAAGTTAACATTACATTTAACTTTCGGGGCTACTTCGATTTCGCACTGTTTCAACGTTTTTTAATCCTGCGGATTAATAATCGGCGGAGCCAAAATTTTGGACTAAGGTGGACCAACTCTTTGAGCACGACACGGTTTTAAACGTTTTGAAGACCATATTGTTTTTTTTATGAATATATTTAATATTCCTTTCAGTGCGAACATTTTCATTTATTAGATTTATTTTCGTTTCCGACATATAAATAATAATATGGATATTTTTAATTTGAACCATACCAAAATCAGAGGCAACATGAGATTGAGTAGGTACCCACATATGATTGATTACCTAATTTGGATTTATACAACTTGTAAGATTGCTTCTTCTAGTGTATTTCTTCTGTAGATTAATCCTTGAAACTATAAATGATTTATGCGTAAAGATGTTCAATTGAACGTCAGAAAGAATGTTATGTAAGAAATTGCTAGATATTTTTTCCTGTACCATTCCCAGTCTATCTAAAATCAAAGCTTCCACATGTGTTTCACAAATTCCGAATTATTGCTTAAATTGACCGTGAAATGTGAAATGTGAAAACACACAGTTGAACCGGGAATAATTTATATGTAGATTTTACAACAATACAAACTAACAAAAATATGATATACATTAAAACTAAGTTGACTTACTTGTTTTAAAGTATGTTTGCTTTCTACTTATTTTTCAGTTGACTGCGAAAATATTTTTTTTTATGCTAAAAGTGTTGGATATTGGAATTAACAAAAGAAGTTTAACAAAAGTATTCTTTTGACTTCATTATAAAACATAGACCAACTAGATTGGAAGAGTTCACATAAATAATATTATCTAATACAGAATAATTAAAAAGTTGTTTTACAATCGATATATTTGTCACATATTTTTGGAACATTTTTCCATGTATTCGAATACTTTCATTTTCCTTCCTTGACAACTTGGCGACTTGCATTTCTTTCATGAAGTAATACTGACTATACACATGTGTTATTTTTATTACTTTATTTCTTTTTACTAAGTTATTTTTGTGGAAAAAAATATAGATCTAAACGTATAAACATATTCACAGAAAAAACTTTCAAATTACAATGTAAAAAATATACGCTCCTTTAATCTTCGATCAACATTGTGAAACATACGTTGCAAAAACGGTTATTTTGTGTTTTCCTACTCAAATAAAATGGGTCTAATTGAAATTCAAGTAGCAAAAAAACATCGGCTGACTTCCTTCTACACTACAACTATCGTGGCGCCTAAAGTTGCATAACAAGCGAAACAAAAACCAGAACACACTTTTTTTAAAGGTTGTCGCCGACGTCGGTAAAGTGACCCCGTCAACAAAATTAGTGAATAATTAATGCTTCTATATATAATTTCTGATGTCTTATTATACGCATAAATTGCGCCAGTTGACAATTTTTCAGTTTTTTCGCCGCTTGCGCCAAACTTTTGATGGAAATTAATGGAATCTTAAGCTCGGCGTGAAATTACAATATATGTATTACGTACGTCTCGCCAAGGGCGTGATCCTCGTTATTTCACAAAATAATGATAACATTCATCCTGAAAAATTATTTTCTGTGTGCTGCCAGTAGCAAATTTATATATTTCAAAATATTATAAAATAGGGTGTACTTTATTAAGCAGCTCCACCATGTCCAGACAATGTAAGCCTTTGAATCAGGCTACCTAAAAGAGAGTACTTATGGACAGTGTTCTTGCGAAAGTTTCTTTTAAATATACTAACGTAAAACTTGTAACTCTTTTGATATCTATTTGGCTTTCGGGGCAATATGTTAATCCTTTCACAAAAGAGAATATGCTTCTAATGCCTTCTACGCGCCAATAAGTGTTTGTTAGATCAATGTTGCAACAAATAATTATTTAAAGAATTCGCGCAACATTGATTACAAATTACATAATAAATGTGTCAAAATTCTTTAGCAAATTTAGTAGATTTATTTTTGCATTTTCCAAGCACGTGATTTTTTTTCCCACAAGTATGTGCAAAATCAAGCAACAAGTACATATCGATACATATAAGAACACCTATTGTTTTTAGGCGAGAATATTTAGAAATTAAGTCGTCCATTTTTTAAGCGATACAAATGTGGTAATGTTTGCTTTAAGGACAGACAAATCTCCCTTAAACAGACGCAAAATTTTCGAAACTCTTATCTGCGGAAATTTTTGGATTAGTTTTTCATTCACATAAGCAATATTTGCTTTAAATTCCGTGTTATCCATTCTTTTCAATTCTTATAGAGAAAACATGAAAAGATGGGAATAAATCGAAATTGTCTGCTGATAGAGCAAAGTGGCATTAAAAAGCTACAAAGGAGAACAAGTGCCATCTCAAAAATGTGCTGGCAAATTTGCAAAGTTTACCTCATTTTTACACAAAAATTGCCTCCTTTGGCCCAATTTTTGGAAAATATTATTTGAAGATGGTATGTTGAAAAATCTACAACGTTCTTTCTTTGGAGGATAAAGGGGATTAATTGATACGCAAGTTTCGAGTTCCTGCCTTCATCAGGTAGTTGCTAAAAACTTTTTAATTTCGTCGTTATTTTCAAAACAGTAATCAGTGTTCTCACTTTCACATCTTGAAGGCAATTTGCCTTCAATATTGCTGGTTACGTCAATTTTTTTAAGCGATACAAATGTGGTAAAGTTCGCGTTAAGTACAGATAAATCTCCTTTAAAAAGGCCTGAAATTTTCGAATCATTTCCATCTCCGGAAATTTCTGGGTCAGTTTTTAAACTTGAGCAACATTTATTTTAAATTCCGTGTCATCCATTATTTGAATTTTTTTCAGAGAAAACGTGGAAAGATGGGGATATATGGAAATTTCCTGCTAATAGGTCAAAGTCGCGTTAAAAAGCTACAAAAATTATTTAGAAATTTTTAACTGAAAACTCCCATGACATGTTCCACTGATGAATTCTACGTAGAATTTTCATGTAGCACACCACTCTATGTCGACATTCAATTTTAGCGAGAAAATGACGATAAACAAAAATGATTTATGATAAAAGATAACATAGTGGTATTTGGTAAAATTGTATTTAAAAATATTAATTAAAAGCAGTAATAATTTACTTAACCGAATAAGAAAATAGCCGTTTTTCCGGAAACAGGCAAGTGTCGACTTGGGGCATTTAAAATGAAAAGTAGTAGAAATTTTAGCTAAAATACACATTTTTAACAGAAATTGTTTGCTCTTATTTGAAATTATCAACTTGCACAGAAAAATGCACACTTGGAAACAATCAAAGATATTTTCCTAAATTGCTTTATGGGCACATTGTATAACATTTTATCTTTTAAATCCTTATGCATTTTTTGGTGGTTCAAAGTACGTTTTAGAAAAATCAACTTGTTCGTTTTAAATGAGACTGACATTTTGTTTTCATAATGATTGTGAAGCATTTAGAAACAATTTTAAGAAAAATGTTAATTTTGTTCAAATTTTCAAGTATTCATTCCATCTAGCATTCAATCACTTTTATTCCATTCCGCACCTATGTAAACTACATGAGCGACATAAACAAACATGTATGGTTTCGGGAGTGTTATTATCAGGACAGGTAATACTCTCTAAACTGGTGCTAGGCATGCCTGAGATTATTACATCTCAAAACTGTATACTTTTTTATTTAATTCACTTTGTTTGACTGAATATTTTACTGCAAAACCAAAACTGTGATTACCGATTTCGCAAGGGTGTATATGTTCTTCTAATCCGCAGCGCGTATTAAGATCAAAACTTTTATCTATACAAAAGCATTTATTCTTTGAGAGTGTAATACTAATATGGATGGAGTTAAAAGTGGATCGATTAATTGCAAGCACATTGAAAATCCAAGTTATTTTTTGTATAATTTTTATTGTTGAAAGTATCTTTCAGTTGAAACGGTGAAGAATGTTGCTGGCTTTCTGTTAACTTTTGGACTTCGTCCATGGTCGTTTGTAAATTTCAATAAATCTTATAATCGAAACAGCGACAGAAAGTTCTTCAATTAACTGTAAAATGGGCAAACAACAGCCATGCAATAAACTCTTCCCGACAATTAACGATTTCACACATAAGCAAATGGATTAACGAGATCGCTTCATTCATCATGAAACCAGCATGAAGGTAAAATCAAAATTACAATGATAATATCATTGAAAATAAGAAGAATCCAACAAGAACGAGAAAACTATCCAATTGCAATTATCAGCTATCGATTTGACGCACATAAAAACAGTTGTGACAAATGATGCCCCATGAACCAAATCTCATTAAATGAGTATGAAGCCCCTGGTAATTGATTCTTGTTGTCTGCAGTCAGGAATTTATCAGTAATCAATGCACATTCCGTGGAGGGAAAAAAGAGCATCGCGCGTGGGGTGCAAAAGGCGATGACATCTATAGTAAGTACGACGTCTGGCCGAGAATTATACCACCATTGTGCTCCAAATAAACGCATTGTATTGTAATGGACTTTTCTCGATTGAGTAGCTACGCCTTTTATTAAGAACCGTTTATCTGATCGAAGTCCGTCATTGTCAGATTACATTACGCACCTATCGCTGATTATATTCTAAGTAGAATGTTACGATTAAAAATAGAGAACTGCAATTCTTCAGAAGATATCTGATCTTTGCATATAAACAGAGCAAAACCACTTTGCTTCGTATTTTTCGTATATAACAAGTTGTTTACAAGACATCATTTGGTTGAATTGTAGCAAAGATTGCTCTTGGAATCAAACGCATCAAAAAATAATGAATCAGAAGAGACCCGATTGAAAGAGAAATGAGAACATGGTGTCGTTCTAATTATGCAGACTCTGTTCAAGTTGGAAACTAAATAGAACTTTAGAACCGATTCCCTTTACCAAACTTAACCATTTTCTCGCATATGCCTTCCTATTATGTAGGAAGTTTGGAGATATTATTAATTATTTATACTTGAGGCTGTCTTGGCTGAGTCTCACTGACGAAGGGTTAAAAACAACATTTCTGGAGTCTAAATCATACTTTCAATCAAGCTTTAAAACGTGAATTATTTAAAAAATGCATCTATAACTTGAATGCATCTTGGCCAAGTTATAGCGTTGTATTATCGTTGACCGTGAGGGCCACTAGAGGGTAACTGGAGGCAGTTTTTCAAAAAAAAATCAAAAGTGGTTTAAACATAGCAAAAGTTTTAGTTTATTTGGTTTCAGGCAATGAATAAAATTTATTTGATAATTAATTGTATGATAAAGGCAAATAATTCCAATTTTCCAAATTAAGACCTATTTTAAAATTCAAATGAGTTTTGGTAATGAAAAGTCTGTCTGGAAAAAAATGCGTGTTTCTTAATTACATTTTTCAGAAATTTAGTCGATTTGCCTTTTTACCTAAGTTCATGTTTTTGATTTCCTGAATTTTAGAAATCTACTTCTATGGACTTGAACTTAATAGTATTAATAATTTATCTACTTTCATTACTTTTTTTAGTATACAATAACATTCCAATATTTATTAAGATGATTTTTCAATATTTGTAAACACATTTGTTCACGGCTGTCCTATAGCATGCAGTTGAGACAGCGTTACGTAGTCCTTAAGAAGGCAAATAATCAGAATTATACAGGCAAAGAGAACAGTGGTTTTATGCAAACAATAATAGGTAAATATGGGGAAATGTATCGCTTGTATCAAAACGATCTAAATCTTTTTTATATCGTATTTTCTGGAGATATCTGATGGTACCTAGGTGGTGCAGAGAAATAGTTTTAACAAAAAACCTCATTAAAAACTGATATATCTGCAATAAACGAAGTCATAACTTTGACAACAATGTTTTTGATTCGCACATTATTCACAAATTAGCAAAAGCGGGTAAAAGTAGCAAGAAACTGAAAGGCAAAAAATTAAATCATGTCACTGATGAACCTATAAATCGACCCTGTACTCTATGGGAAAGAAGTCAGTGTTTCAAAATTTTGATTTTCAATTGAGCAATCAAGGCAATTATTTAAATACGTGAAGATTTTACAGCCTTAAGATTTAGTGGCATTGTTTTATGCTAAGACAACCGTTTGACAAAAATGTGCAAAAATTATAAAAACCGTTGGAATGTAATTTTCGTCAACTGTTAATGGAGTGCGACTTCAGATTTTACATCAGCATTCAGAAATTCAATTGCGGCAACTTTAACTTTACTCTATCAATTTCGCTTTCTCATACAAATAAATTTGCTTGTAATAGAGAACACACCGGTTCCGCGCTTCTACTATGTAGTTTTGCAAGTTTAGGGTCGCCTCCAAGAAGGTAAGCTTATTGCATTTATGACATTCATAAAGATTTAAAGTTTTGAAGCGCACAACTTAAAAACTAACCCCAAATGTAAGGTTTCCATAAATTAAATCTCAGATTGAGATGCTTGTCAACCGAAATATATTATGAAGGGTGCCGTTATTTCATAAATACATAACAAAATGTATCTGCCAAATAGTTATTGAACTATTTTAAAATATTGCTTAACACCAAGGTTAAGATTGTATCCTCAAGAGCTGGTAAATCCCCAGTATTATGATTAAATTTTTCCTTCTAAAATATTGAATTATCTAATTAAAATTTCATTAAAACACTGACTATAAGGGACACTCCACACGAACAATACAATGACCAGTGGGTCATCAAGCAAGGAAATTTGCACAGAAAACGTACCTAATAAGTCGAGAATGAAAGTAAGAACTGTTTTAAAGTAATTTCGATATACCAACGTCTAGGAATATATGTGCATGTAGTGCAAGTCAAACGTAAGTGGTTAGAGATGGTATGCGCAGAGCCATAAGTACGTGTAGAAATTCAAACGCAGAAGTTTGTATATTTTGGACACATCGAAGTCCGGAATCAAAATCAGACAGCAGACAGAAGATTTGAGTGAATTGAGAAACCTCCTAGAAGCGAATCTGTTGAAAAATTAGGAAGCAAGAATTATTATACGACCTTAAAATTTGCATGGCTAAAACAACGAAATTCAAGAAAACTTTGAGGGAAGATATCATGCAAAACGTATTTTTTGTCAATTAATGCGGCAAAATCAAATTATTGCAATTAATAGAAAGCGAATCAAGCCAACAGCGAAAACAAGTTTTACAGCTAAAAATCTGAAATGTATTTTTTATATTATTTTTATTAGGTATAGTTTTAAAATCCAATGTTGCCCTCATATGTAGCCAGGCATAGGAAAAGGTCATTCTCTTCGCTAGAAATTCGTCGGTGTGGTCTGGCCTAGCGCCGGTATTTATAGATGCAATTTCTGGTCGTTGTCTTTTTGCGACCGGCAGACACAGACACGCCTGTCTGCAAATATCTCAGTGTATGCAGAATATGGTACATAGGAAAGGAATGCATTTAGTTTTATTAAGTTCATTGTTTTTTAATATCAACTCCACAATAAAAAGAGCCTTAATGCTAGCAGAATTATTTACAGAAGTTTAACTGGTTTTACGTGTCACTTCACGAATCAGTATTAATAGCTGTTAAAATAGATCGTTAGAGTTTCATCTGACTTGCAATTGAGTGTCAGTTGACGAGCAGAAGTGAAATTTTGAAAATTCTCAATTAATATTCTTTTATTTTTTCCTCATTAAATTTTCCTTAGTTAGTAATAATTTTGTATTTCCAGCACTGAACAAGTTTGGATAGTTTAAACCAACAATTCCAATGTTTCGTGAGCACAACATTAGTATCAGACTAAACATTAGTAGCGGTGGCCGACATTTATAGGCTATGAAAGCTTGCAATTGACTTCCATCTATAGATTATACGATTCCGTCATTAAATGATTTTAAGACTGCGGAGGTTTTCAGATATTTAAGTAGTTTCAATAACAGTTTCAAACACAAGTTTTCATATGTTAGTTGAGAGAAGCTGCACCGAATTCCTACAGCGTCAAATTTAGTTCAAACTTTACTGATGGCTTATGAGCTCCATTGAGTTTACACAGTGTGTACTGTGCCTTTCAAATCGAAATCTTCGAAGTTCCACTTTGTAAATTGAGTCAAAGTAGCGTTTCCATATTAGCATTAAGAATCGAGTGAATGGGTGAACAGGTGTTTTCAGAAACTCAATCAGGTCAGTAGAAAATACACTCGCCAAGAAACAATATTTTTATGCGCTGTTCCTTTAAAAAAAATAAGCAAAACTGGATAAACCGTACCTCATAACTGTAAAAAAAATTTTATGCCGTAAAAGTGTTACACCAAGCTAATTGACCCATATTTATTAACAACACAAATCATATATAAATTTTCATTAGATCACATAGTAAGAAACAACACCAGGGGAAAACTCAAATAATGGTCACGATCGAAGACAAGTCAATCCTTTTGTTTAATTATATAATTGCTTCCATTTAAACTGCCAACGTGAGAAGCGTGTACTTTAATAAATATTCCAGTGAATGGGACATTAATGACTAGATCAATCCCTTAATTTCCTATTACGTAATACCAGATATTAATCGAATTGGAAAATTGTGACTAAGAAGGAACAACAACTGCGTTGAAAACTTACTGATAAATTTGATTTCAAAGAAACACATGCAGGAATTAGTGATGAGAGCCTAAAAACTGTTCCATTATCTGACTATAAATTTCGATTAAACCGAAACAATCAATTGCCGGATGATGATATAAAGTTAAGAGGATTTATATGAGCCAAAAATTGAATCTAGAGTTGGACTTAAGGTCATCCAGTAAAATAATTTCAACAATTCGCTTGTGTGTGAAGAATTCTAAATTAACTATAAACAAGCAGAGCTATAAAACACAAATTCGCTTTGTTCATTTTACATGGGTATATAAAAGCAGTGTAAACGAAGACGACTGAATGCAGTCTCACCTTGCGGGCGCCAGTCAGCCATTCTTAAATACATTTATCAAACAGGCAACCTGTCGACAAACTCATTGACTATGCTAGATCCTATTAATATATGAACATATTACCCGTAAATCCCATTACTTTGCATGGAAATCAAAGTTTGAGCTAATTTCAGGAAAATTAACAAATATTAATCGAGTACAGTATTTTATAAATAAATGAACCAGACATCTTAGGAGATTTCTTTGACATGACTTCGTGACATAGTTTTGAAGGTGATCTTTAGATATGGTTCTTTGGAGGATAACTAGTTCAATTATCTGTTTGGGTCAATCACCATTTCATCAGTCCGCTGTTCGTTCTAATCCTGCTGAGTTGGCTAAAGCTTGGGAAACTTAAAATTATATGTTCTTCGCCTGAGAACATTTTCCACCACTACTGATTTCGATACTTCATGGTTTCTGCTCGATCTTTTAATAGTTTTTATATATGTACTTCCACATGAACGCGAGATTCTATATCTGTTAAAAGCTACCAAATATCCTGACTCGTGGAGCGTGTTGCTGGTTCGATTGGTGTTTGAATGGTGATTGGAGTCTAATCGGTGATAATCTCGATTTATTTCTATTTCTAACTTTATCGTTGGATGGAGCTTTTATGCGGATACTTGTCGGTATAAGTAGTTTTATTATTTTATTGCTCGCCCACTGATCCAAAAAAATATATTTGCTCGGTATCAAACGATTCAATAGACCGAAAAAGCACAATAAACCAAATCGATGGTTTCGCTCATGGTTAATCCAGTTATACAAAGACACCGGATAAATTCAGGGTGATGGTGAAAATTGCGATATATTCGCTTCTGGAACTGTATTTTGTTCAAAAATTAAGTAAAAATTATATTTGATCTTAACATGACATAAAATTAAAATAACACATGGTATTTCACTATAAAGATGAATTGTTTAAAACGGTCAAAAGAAAAGTTCTATAATACGGCGAGCGAAAACCTTCCTGCTCTTTTATTAAATTGGAATTTTGCAATTGGTCAATTGCTTTAGGTATTCATTATCAAGACAAGAAAGTATCCAAATTGAATACAAAGTTAAAATTTTAAGGAAGTTGAGAGTGGCGTCTCCTAAAACATATTGAACGGGTGAAAGTGATGACAAAATTAACAATAAAATCAATTTTAAGAAAATAAGTTATTTAAATGTCAAAATGTGTATAGGTACTGTATACATTTAACAAGTCTTTTCACACTTCTTTTTTAATACCCGTTTCAACTAGTTACCAGTGACGTGTCGTGAATCTTCTCAAGTCATTTCTTTTTAAACTTGGAGTTCTTCCTTCTATGGATATGAAACTTTCGAGTTCAAGTTTTAAAAACAAAAGCTAACAAGCATTTAGATGTCAACATAAAATGGTTTTCGCATTTATACAATACTCGCCGTCGCATGAAAGCAGAAAGCGTGAAAACATGGCAGCGGTATCGAAAAAGTAAGAACGGTACAACACATTTACACAGAATGTGATACAATGAAAAATGATTTCAAAAAGCGTCAATAGCTGCTGCTTGCTTTCTGTTTAATGGCCTTTTTAGCTAATATTTGCCTTCCAACACCTTTCTACTTTGGCTGGAACCAAAAATCAAATGTGCAAATCGTCGCTCCAGAACAATATAGATGTTAGTGGAAAAATAATAATTTCACTGGAGAGTCAAAGAACAATTTTAATTAATTATTTTTTAAAATTTTCAACGCAGAAAATAATTGTTTGTAGGATAAAAAACCATTTTTGTTGTTCAGTGGTATAATTTTTTTACCAAATATGTATTATCCGGTATATTTATAAGCGCAGAAACACACTTTATAAAAAAAAATATGGTACTCGTATATCCTAATTTCAAACACATTTCAATTTTTTTAAGAAAACAATACTTTCAGTAGCTATAAATTAGGAAAGATAAGAATTAAAGCTGTGCTCGAATTATTAGTAAAGTATCATTGGACTTCCTGCGCTCTACGGCTCTTCGTATGTTATATCGCGTGCCATTTTAAACTCACACACTAATTTGTCCTTTTAGTTAGTTAATTTCATTCTTAATTAAGTCGTTTTATTCATATGTCTATTAATTTCTAACATGAAGTCTTAGTTATTAACTTGAATGTAATAATAAACTGCTCAACAAAATGAACATTACACAGTCAAATTTGGCCCTAACTTTGGAACTGGATAAATTATGATTGCTTCGAGCGACTTGGCTTCTGTTTGAAGCGCTATTTAGCACCATTTGTATTCTGTTAGTCCATGTTGTTGTAAAAATTAAGCACCTCAGATCAATTTTCTACAGGGTGGCAAATGAAAAATGTACAATTTTGCAAAGTTTGACATGCTCCTGGTTGGAGAAAAAAGAAGTTTTTTGGATCTCAATAAAGATAAACGAAATGTCTCGAAATGGTTTTTGAATTTTTTGACCATCTCTTCTATTTACAGGGTGGTCTCAAAAATTTAACTTTTGGTCATTCAGCTATAACTTTTCTGCTCTTGGTCGGATTTTCACAATCTAGCGCTCATGTTGAAGCTAAATATTGATGATATTGATTTTTTTTTCATTAGTCGACTGCGAAGTTTTAGCTTCAACATGAGCCTTAGATTTTGTTAATCGGTGCAAAAGAAAAAAATTATCCCTGCAATCCCAAAAGAGTAATTTTTTGAGACCACTCTGTAAATAAACGAGACGAGCGAAACATTCAAAAACCTTTTTCGAGTTACGAGGTTTAACTTAATATCTATGGTGTTGAAATACAAAAACACCTTTTTTGTGCAACTGAGAACATGTGGAACATTCACCACTAGTACATTGTTTCATTTGCCTGCAGAAACTTTATCTGAAGCACAGTTTTCTTGCAAAAGCACGCAATAACTGAAAAAGAATTGCAATAAATAACGCTTCAAACAGAAATCTAATCGCTCTGTGTCCAGCATTTTTACGGTTCCTAAATTCGTCGAAATTCGTCCGTGTAACGTCTATTTTGTTGAGCAGTTTATTATTATCACAATTACTACTTTAGAACTTAAAATAGTAATCCAATCTTTGCGGGAACGGTTTTGCTATATACGCAAAAAAAACATGGGAAGAAAATGGGAGAGACTAATTAATCTTAGGTGAAAAGAAACAAGCATAAAACGTACCTTTAGCATTAACCTTTAAAAAAAGTAGTGTAGTTAAAACACAGTAGGAAAACACAAATAATTATATTCCTTGAGAACAAAATTGCCACAAAAAACATTTAGCATGCAAAATACTATTAACATATCTTAAAGTAGGAATTGTAAATGTATGGATTTATTGATTGATGATATGATATCGAAAACATGTAATTTTTCCACGAAAAAGTTGTTTTGTTTGCGTCAACTTATAAAGACTCATAACAGACAAAGCTAGTGAATTTGTGAAAACATAACGCACATAACAGCACGAAAAATATAATAATGTATGTGTTAGCTATTACAGTTTTTTTTTAAATAATAGCTACAAATCTTGAAGAATAATATTACTAAAAGGTGGTTTTTACTGCGGATTTTATGATAAATTTTATAACAAACTGTGTTATTTCGTCTTTGAGAGAAACAGTTTCTTTTAGCAATGAGACTCAATGCGCCGCTCTCATTTCGAACGAACGTCAAATTCTGTCACTTGCCATTTGTAAAACTAATAGACAAAATCAGGACCCAACTAGTAAAAATAATGGTAAAGAGTGTAGGTGCTCCTGTGAACTTGAACTTGAAATGTAGAGAGGTTGGATCATTGAACTCACACCAGAAGTGAATCGTTGGATCTTCATTAGTTCAAAAACGATCATTTCTGCTTTCGAATTATATTCTCCTTCCTATTATGATCATCCTGTAGGAAACTTGCATTTTCATTTGCATGCCTCTAACTGTAAAGTATGCGCTGAGCGGTAATTCTTCAGTAACTTATTGACGTTAGCGCTATACTGTATACATTAAATAGGCAAGGCCATTCATGAGTGTGTAGTTGAAGATTAGAGATGCCTGATGGCGCCTAGCGACCTAAATAAATGGCAAAAGTAGGGGAAACTAGACTCAATTTTGGTTTCATTCGCACGTAGACAGTCATTATGCAAGATGACTGATTGACTCAAGTTTCAAGTACCCAAAAACCCAGTGCGTTTTAATAGAAAACTGTATCAGAACGTTTCAAGTAGCCACGTGCATCGTTAACTTCAAAATACCAATATTTGTATTATCTGCAAATAAATGCCAGTTTCAAACGATTTGCTTTGGTTTTGGTTCAAAAATATCTATGAAAACACTTTAACTAGTCAGATTTTTATCAGTTTTAGACACTAAATAGCTGTTATCAAATGTAGGTGCAGTATTACAATTTTTAAACAATGTAGGTATTCTGGGCGCCTAATTCATTCGCTTGGTTTATTTTGAAGTCATTAACCTTCTCCCCATTGATAAAAAAAACGTTAATTTACTAGAAAATATTTGTTAATCTTCCCACTACGAAACGGTTAAAATAAGCTTGATCAAAATCAATAACAAACCTAATTAAGTGAAGAGGAAGTTGTTTCGAAAACACGTGAAATTGCAGATTTGAAGTGCGATCTCAAGTGAATACCGAACGGTCAAATCACATGAAACGCAAAAATTGTCCAGCTATTCCCCAGTTTCCCCTATTAAAATGTTTACTACATTTCCAGGGCATGTAAACAGGATATAATAGTAAACTTGGCGAGATGAGGTTGCGAATTATGCATGTAGACTTAGGTCTGGGCCTCGAATAACTGCCCGCTCAGCTGTAGATATGGCGTCGAGTGTTTGGAGATGAAGGTTTGCAAGTTTAATAAGTTCAGGATTTATGGCGAATTTAATAACAAACACGGCCTGGTTTGAGGAGGAGATAGCGAAATTAACTGAACTGAATCCATTTAACTTTGACTCTAATTTATGAATCAACCATGCACAACATTGAAATTTGATTGTGAATTTAAACTAAATATTATTTAGACACCGTTTTTTTCTGAGTGTCCTACAACTTTACCAAAAAAAAGTCATTTGCAAAGTTTTTGTGTTTCTCACTTTTTTTTTATTATTTAACATCAGTAAAAGCCGGATAGGGAAAAAATACGAAAAATCAGTAGCGACTCAATAAATCTAGTTTTTCACAATTTTAAAGTAAATAGTACAAAGTGCTATGCTTTGCTCAATCTAATTTGATTTATTCGTTTCGGGCAAAGTGCTTTAAATCGCATATAAATTGCTTTCTTTAGTTCAACATCAAGCAAAAATGCATTAAATCCAATTTATGACCAGGTAAATTGGCATAAATCCACGATATTTAATAAATGTGTGGTCTCGCAGAAGATATAGGCCTAGGTATATGTTTAAGTAAAATATTATTTTATAAATAACAAATTTATATTTTATTCTGGTACGTCTCTTAGTGCACAACAGTACACATCTTTCATTATTTAGCTCAAATCAAAGCAGCACGAAATACATACATTTATACCGAACAAAACGAAAATGCTACGGTCCACACTCTGGTTAAGAAAACTGAGATAAATCCAATACAAAAAACAAATTCTCCAATATAAAGTTTAAAAAAATACCTACTTCCTAGCAGAAAATAATTTTAATAACAGCCTTTAATGTGAATTAATTTGGGTTCTGGTTCTCATTGGGTTCAACAATTTTGAACCTCAGTTACTACAATTTGATCAAATATTAGTTCAGTATAAGCTTTCGAGCGAAACATCTCTGACGATGCAAGCCACTCTTTTTATTTACTTTTTTTATTATGCTTATATTTTATTTATATTTACTTTTTATTAATCTATTTTTATGACGGCCTACAAGCCCGTCCTTTGATGATGCCTCTTTTGATGAAGTTGGTAAAAAGTTACTTCTTAAAGCAATTTGGAAATAGAGGACTAGTTTTGTCTGTGTTTTTTTTTGCTAAAGCTATTAAAAAATGTTTTGTTGCATCGTCTTCAGCCATATCTAAACTGATGAAACTTGGCAAAAAGATTTTGCACTCGTCTTAGTTGTTTGCTTTAAATTAAATTGTATGTTCAGTTTGAGTGTTTGGTATTTGATTAAAACGCCTGTTTTACAAAAAAATAGCAGACGCTTACAACCGTCTCATAAAGTCTTTAATGTATTTAATTATTAATATTAGTAATGATAAACTAGATGAATGAAAAGATTTTAATCGTAGATATTTGTGCACAAAAACATCACAAGATGAATGAGACTGACAATTATTAATCAAACAAACTGTTAGTCAAGACAATGAAACACACATAATGAGCACAAACAACAAAATAAAAATTTAATATTCGACCACGTTATTTACAGCGAAAACATTTTAAATCGGTTATTAGGTATGTGGCTATTAACTGTCGATTTATAAGTTTTTATGCTAAAAACATTTTCAACTAGAATGTCCTTTTTACAATGTTTGCAAAGCCTGTAATGTTCTTGTACGCAAATCGATTAATTACGGGTGCAACTTAGTAATTTCGTTTTATTTATTGCTTATAATCCATAAACAATGCTATTGTCATATTTACAATTGTGGAAGAAATATGTTCAATACTGATCAAATAAAGTTTCCTGAATCACAGAAAATATTTTTCATACTGCAATTAAATGTAAAACAAGCTTTAAACAATGTGGAAAAATAGTCTTCTTAAACATCAAGTTTTATTTAAAAATGGAAAAAGACGATGTCAGTTTCAATTTATGTATTTTTGGAAATACCGTTTGAACATTCTTAACAAAAAATACGCTACTTAACCAAAAATATGCACTTAATACCTAACAAACATTTCAATGGCTGATTTTTGATCAAATAACTCTTAATTTTAAATACGATGAAACAATTATACACAGACCAGGCGAAAAAGTAATGACAAAATTTAAGCAATATTCAGTAAATACAACACAATAATCGCTTTATACCTGAAGAGACACTAAACCAGCTACCTGCATGGCATTTAAAGGCATGAAAAAACGTATAATGTAAAAAACAACTTCAAGATCAAATTAGCATTATATCATTCAAAGTTAGTATGTTATCATTAATCCATAAAATTGAGAAGATGTATAGGGAAAAACATTTCCTTATATAATAATAGAAATAGTGTTTAGTTTGAAGTTTTTCCATTTCACAATCAAGTCCTAAGAATTTTTAAAAATAATGATTTTAAAAAAGTTGTCACGTTTTCCAAAAAAAAACCTATAAACAATCTAATAAGTCTAACCGATTTATTTAAAGTGACAAAAGTTTCTAGTCGATTAGCGATATCAATGTTTAGACAGTCTCGTCTGGTACAAGATTTCGTCTGGATTGAATGCAATATTTTTTTTACCGTAATGAGCAAACCGTCCAATTGCTACCGCTCATCGCATGTAAAATAAATACCGGCAAATTGACTGATAAGTGTATAATTCTATTTCTAAATAAGATGGTGCCAGCGATACTGGTGTGTGATGCCAACGATCACAATATATTACTTAAAACTGTTTCAGATAATGCAGATAAGCGAAGTACTTGTTGACAGTGCGAGAGTTGTTTACAGGATCGTGTAACGGTAGAATGTGAACATACTTTTTCCATTTATGCTTTGAGTACTTTGGATTGTTCGTATTGTTGCCGGTTTTGATCGCGTTTTCAGGGTCAGCTACCCTACGATAGCCTTAACAAATTCTGGATTAAGAATGGACTACTTTTCGTACTACTACCTGTAGCTATTCAATATTTCCGGCGTTTAAGTTTTAACACCAATTTACGGTAATTTGGCAATTACTTAAGTGTTAGGAATCTACCTGATCATACAGTACAATAACCAGGCAGATAAGTTCTTTTAAAGCGATGACTTAACGAGTCGAGTGCATTGATGGTTAATTATAGCAGGTTTAGGAGGTTCAAAATTCCAAAATTACACTCAGTTTTTTAACATGGAAACGATCAAAACACTATTTGAAACTTGCGTCTCTAATTTTCAAATGCGGTGCTCTTTTTAGCATAAAGTAGAACTAAATATTTTTACTGAGAAAATGCGAGAAATTGTATTATTTTTCTGGATATTTTTCAATGCTGCTGAATGGTATATATGAAATATTTCTCCTGTTTTTTACGCTGCTTTCCTGCTACGAACAATGCATTTTGCCTTTCGATTCTCAGGCAAAGTAATCTTCTGACAATTCCAATGCACAAGTTATATACAAGTTATAGAAACCCTGACTAATCCACCCCTTATTGAAATTTGCTCTAATAGACTTTTATGCCTTTATTAATTTTGGGGCAGACTCAAATGCAGTAGATTTTAATTTTCTATGCATGAACATTTTTAAGGATCTCTTTCGGCTACTTTCGTAAAGCTTTTGAAAATGAATGCAAATCAATAGGTCACATATCAACAGAAATATATAAATCGTGTAAAAGTGTTCAAAAGATAACGTTAGCGGTAGTTTTTCCAATAAGTACCCTCCGATTCGCGTCCATCTAGGTACATAAAATTTATTGTATGAAACTACTTGAACTATGATTTTTGGTTTTATTGATATTATTTGTTTATTATGATTTTGACCTTCTCTCAAAACTATCTTTTACGTCGAAACAGAGAATTGCTTGTTTTATCAAAAACTAGTCTAGTAAATGTTCTTGTAGATAATTGGGTTCCTTTCGGTCTAAATATGGGAAAGTAAAATTAGAAAGTTTTTTAATTCGATTCGAATTTTTACAAAATACAGAGGATCATTTTCAATCGATTATTTTTTAAATCAACGATTGACTACAAATTAACAATTTGTTTCTTAAACAGTCGCTTGCGTTTTAAAGCTTTTAAATCAAGAGACAGGAATAATTACAATTAAGTCACAGCTAAGAAGAAAACAAAAAATTTCAATTTAATATGATTTTAAGAAACGCGCCTAATGATCATAAATGACTATTTGATCCTGAGCTGACTCTTATTTGAGTTTTTAAAAACCTATTTCAAATCGCTCTGCTCTTCTCCATTTAAATGTTTTTAAAATTTCATGTAAAAGTAGACAATTTATGTATCCACAAAAAAAAGGAAAAGAATACTATTTCGGGTTCGATGTCACTTGTTTCAGAGAATTGGGTGAAACAGACATGGAAACAGTTTATTTTATTAATAATATTATTTATTTTCTAGAGGTATTGGAATATTAAAGAATTGAATGTTAACATTTGAAAATTGGCCGCTTCGAATCGTGAGAAACTGAACCGAAAATGACTAAGAGAAAATAATTTTCTTAATACAGCTTCCAGTTCTGCTGAACTTATATTTTGCAGATGTTGTGATGGAATTCAATTAATGCAATTTCACACAGTCACACTTAATAGTTATACGATCTGTTCTTAACCTCTTAACTCTGTCAATCAAACAATGCCTTTGACGATGATAAAAACCATTGCCTTATTGCATGGTGTGCTTTATTAGCATTGCCCTAAAAATTACCACGGCGTCTAGACAACAAGTTGTATGTTTGGAAAATGCTTATGTGCCGGCGCCATGGCTATTAAATTAACAATGTATTAGGAAAGTGCTCATTGATGACATCCCATTTGCTTGTTTGCATATTTGCAACTTAGTGAAAACAAATGAACCTTTTTAAGTAGGCACCTCGTTTGTCTAACAGCGCCGGGTTTTCACTATCGCGATTTTTATTTTTGAAGTTAAATTTGGTTGAAAACTTATTATTATAAGGAACTAGTGCTCAGTAGAACTGAAAAACATTTGTAGTATATTTCCTACAATTTGCAAACGGCGTGTAAATATTGTCAAATTAGAACGACACTAAATGATCAAGAATTAAATGCATATAAAGGGTGTTTCAATAAGAACGACTGTTTTGAATTGCGCGCCATTTGTAGTCATGATTTGACATTTTAAAAAAGGCGGTTCGTTAGTAGATAGCAGGAGGTTAAGTAAAATGGAGCGGTTCAATACACAACAACGAATTCTCATTGTAAAAAATTATTATCAAAGAGGTGGAAGTTTTGCAGCCACAGTTCGCAAAATGCGTACAATTATGGGTCATCGGAGTGCTCCAACTGAAGCCCCTGTGGTAAAATTAAGGAATACATTTCAGCAAACTGGGTCTGCTAAAGAAGTGAAAACAGAAACACGCGTTCGTCCTGGTCGCTCGACTGAAAATATCGCAGCATTACGTGCAAATGTTGAGGAAAGCCCAACCACATCAATTGGGCATAGAGCTCAAGAAATTGGTGTTTCCACAACCACTATGCATCGAATTTTAACAAAAGAGTTAAAGCTTCATGCGTACAAAGTTGAATTGGTTCAAGAACTAAAGCTGGAGGATCATGGGCAACGAAGAGCTCTTGTTGATTGGATTTCGGAACAACGACAATTGGACCGTGATTTTTCAACAAAAATCATCTTTAGTGACGAGGTCCATTTTCATCTTGATGGCTTCGTTAATCGACAAAATTGTCCCATTTGGGGTTCCGAAAATCCACGAGTGATTGTTCAGAAACAGATGCATCTCAAAAGAGTAACTGTTTGGTGTGCATTGTGGACTGGAGGAATCATCGGGCCATTTTTTTTTAGAAAATGCAGTTGGTCAAGTATTAACCGTGAGTGGTGTTCGTTATCGTGAAATGTTAACTAACTTTTTGTGCCAAAATTGTAAAATATGAACAGGATGGTGCAATATGCCATACAGCCAGAGAAACTGTTGACTTACTGCACAAGTCTTTTCCTGGTCGTGTTATTTCTCGTTTTGGAGATCGGCATTGGCCGCCCAGATCATGCGATTGAACGCCTTTCGACTTTTTTCTTTAGGGTTTTTTAAAGTCACAAGTTCAAGGGAACAAATCAACAACGATTGAAGCTTTAAAAGATGAAATTCAACGCTGTATCTCTAAAATACCGCAAAATGTATACGCAACAGTCCTTGAAAATTTCATGAAAAGAGCACGTCTGTGCCAGCAAAGCCGAGGCGGTCATTTGTCCGATGTCTTATTCCATTCATAACCTCATGATGTGTATTTAATTTTTCAATAAATGTTTCAAACTTATGCCACAAATATATATGTTTTATTTAAAATTTAATTCCGTCGTTCTTATTGGAACACCCTTAATAAAATTTGTGACAACTCTTATGTTAGACATGTTTCTGATTCTTCTATAAAAAAGTATTGTATGTGTAAATAATAGTTTTGTTATAAAATAATAAATTATTCACGGCGCGCTCCTGTTTAGCAGCCCAACGAGGTGAGTGAAGTGAAGCTGATAATAGAACATGCTATGAACAGTAACTTTTCCCCCAAATACAACATGTTTTTTTCTTCAAATGTCTTTAAATATGAAAGAACCTTTACTTTCAAATTCTGATATTTAGCGGGTTTGCAAGAAGCGCAGTTAATAAACGTGGATTATTAAAATATCCCTAACGCCGCTAGAGCACAAACTGTTAAACCACAAACGTTTTAACCATTTTTTCTCCAACTTTGACGGTTATTGGACGATAAAAAAATGCAAACTAATTTTTCGCCCATGAATTAATTTGAAATAATTATTTTGCCAATACAGATGAAAGTTGTTTCCACTATAGGAAGACTTAACATTGACAACCAATCAACAAATATTGAGAAAAATCTAATATAAAGGAGAAAATCAACCTTCATTGAAACATGCAATAAACGTACCAGGAAGGTTCCAAATGAAAAAGGCAAAGGCTGGAATAATTTAATTACGAAAACTAAGCGACTTTAGCATATTTAAGTACTAGGCAACAGGCCGAAAATCTTATTAACTGCAGCAAATGTATATAATATTTCCAATTTGACGACCTTTTAAGGGTCACCAGTGATGATCAACGCACAATTTTTTAATTTCTTACATCAGTTTACGCTGGTTTCAAAATAGAATTATTGCAAAACACTTCGCAAATAGATTTACAAAACGAAAATAGGTAAGAATGTTAGTTGCATTCAAGTTATGTCGCAGTGGTTTAACTAATAAAATTTGCTATTTCAGTTTTTAAGTCTTGAGTTATCGGAGGTGCAACGGCAATGGTTCCAGCAAAACGTCAGTATGGAATACTATAAAAACAATACGGGTTAAAAATAGGTAGGCTGGCGCCTCATGTAATTCAAAACAAAGCTATAAATATTTGGCTCCCAACCTGAATTTGTTTTATAACCATAAGGAATTTCGACATTCTGAACGGTTAAATTGGCGTATAGAGAAGTTAACTTCAAAACATTAAATGCGTACATGCCGAATGAATTTCGTAAAGCTTTTGATTCAGTCTTCAGGCAAAATCTTTTGATACAGTCAAAACATACTTATATACAGCCGAAGTTACAACAATTTGCAGATATTCCCCACGAGACACAATCATCAGCGAATTAATTTCTAAAATATCCAATTTATTTTCCAAATAAAAACAAAATCTCTTCTGGAAAACTACATTCTCGTTGCACTGATCTACAGAACAGTTGAAAAGAAAGCGAACATTCTTCATACTACTAAAATAAACTGCTCAACAAAATGAAGGTTACGCAGCCAAATTTGTCCTAACTTTGGAACTGGATAAATTCTGATTTTTTGAAGCGTTATTGAGGCTTATTTGTTTTTGGTCGGTCAATGTTTTCGTAAAAGTTAAGCCCCTTAGATAAATTTTAAAAAATGTAAAATTTCGGCAAGTTCGGCATGCTCCTAGTGAGTGAAAAAAAGGTTTTTTAGATCTCAACACCACAAGTTCAAAAATAAACCAAATAGCTCAAAATAATTTTTTAATTTTTAGGCAATCTTTTCTATTTAGTGGGTGGCCTAAAAAAATAATCTTTTTGCTCTTGCAGCAATAATTTTTCTGCTCTTGGTCCAATTCTCATAAAAATTATTAACAATTTCAGGGCTAAATTCGTTCCAGTTTCATCAAAAGTGCATATATTTTACCGTAAAGATAAAAACGTACTTATAGAACATATAAACAAAAATTACAACTTACTTTGACAGTTATAAGTTGTTCTCTTCAGTATAATTGTGCTCGACATTATTTCAAAATTTGCAGAAATTTACAGGAAGAAATGACGCGAATTATCTATATTTTAGATACAATTTTCCAAATTAAAGTGCCAAATATAACCACTTAATAGAGCATTCCAACACTAACAGTAAGTTTATTTCAAAATTTCCTGGGTTTCAGTCAATTTTATTGTTTATTATTTAAAATGTTACAAATACGTTTCGGTGTCTTTCTCCACCATCATCAGTTTGTATGTCTAGATGTTTCTACCTTTACATTTGGTTGGACATTTCAATGTAAAGGTAGAAACATCTAGACATACAAACTGATGATGGTGGAGAAAGACACATAAACGTATTTGTAACAATAATAAACAATAAAATTGACTGAAACCCAGGAAATTTTGAAATAAATTGAAGTACAGTCAGGAAAATATACACAACAATGACTAACAGTAAGGTTTAAAAAGGAATTATCTGGTGCTTCAAATATTGCAATTATTATACCGTGCGAGAGTGAAACTTGGAATACATCTTCAAAGTAAATTTCCGCCGAAGTAATGGAAAATGTTCAAAACTAGTTCCAGTTCTGCTTAGGGTATTGTCAGTCAGTTAATAGACATACTTTTTAGCAGTCATTGAAAAAACATTATTGGGGCAAATCAGATTTTTTCATTTTGCCAATTAATTTATGTTTGCTATACAGTGACAGCTCTACTTACGGACAGCTCTAATAAGCGGACATTTCTCTTAACCGGACATTTTTCTTGGAACCCAATTTCGTCATATGGTTTTCAATGTACAACACTTTCTTATAAGCCGACATTCTATTAAACGGTCGCGGACATGATAGTTTTCTGGTAAGGAATTAAGAAGCTCACACAAGCGGACCCGAAGCTCAAAAATTACCAGTCGCATTACCATATAAAAATTTAACATTCAAGTCTGAGAAATGCACTTGCCGTAAGTTCTCTGAAGAAAGATTCACCATTTTGTTTTGCGCAACAATGGCTGGTGAAAAGCAGAATTTTTCGTGATAGGAAAATCAGCTCGCCATCGTGCTTTGAAAAATAGTACCATCATCGATTTGAGAGCAATGTGGAAATCAAACAAGAAAGTGTGGATGACCCAAGAGATTATGTCAGAATTGTTGTTTCAGTTCGATAGAACGAAAAAGAAAAGAAAAGAAGAGTGCTCTGATTTCTAGATAACGCAGGATGCCATCCTCGTGAGCTGAAACTGAAAGTTATATTTTTGTCCCCCAAACACCACCTATAAGTCAGTATTTGGACCAAGGCATCATTAAGAACTTCAAATTTTATTATAGAGATTTTATACTCAAGAAGACTGCAGGAGAAATTCCACAAGATTATAATCCAGAAGATGAGCTGCCTTTGTTACGAGTAGCTGGACTAATGCGTCATGCAAAAGCCTTGGTGCAAGTGATCCACAAGCATAATGATTTGTAAACATGGGCCAAATGATGCAGACTGAAGAGGAAACATTTCATCCTGATACTATCGCTCTTTCTATAACTGAACTGAGTAGTCATGATGGCCAATCAGAAACGTTGACAATTGTACCTAATAACTCATAACTCATAAATCACTCATAAAATCGCATGATAAATGTAATTTCTCTTTTAAAAACATTTTCAACATTGCAGTATTCAAGAAAAAAACGCGGCAAACAAGTTTTCTTTGGAATATGTCAATAAACGGGCACAACAACATTCTAGGTTTCTATGTTGATAAATGTTATAAAACATTTGGAAACAATAAAGAAGGTGAAAATAAATTTTGCTTTTTAATTAAAGACATATCTGTATTACGCGGACACCTCCCATAACCGGACATTTTTGTGGAACCGTGACTGTCCGCTTTCGGAGCTTTCACTGTATTTATTTTAAGCGACAATAAAAAATGTATATATTTCGTATGCATGTATATAATTTTCTTACATCCAAAAGAACTGAAATAAATATTCTAATCAGTATGTATGTAAAAAAGTAAAAAATAAAAGACACGTAAATGTACGTGTCCGAACATATTTCCAAAAAAAAACAGTCTTTGATTTACTAAATTTATTCGAAGTTAGAGACTCGCACTGTATGAAACACGCGTTTGCCGTCAAACTCTGCTGTAGAATCAAAAAAATATTTTAGAATTAACAATATGAAATCAAATTCGTGTCGTTATTTCCCGTAAAACTGAACATTTGACAAAAACTGTTACTCTCTGTCGTTGGACAAATTACTTCAAAAGTATTATTAATTTACCGAACTATCGGAGACTAACAATTATTCAGTACATGAAAACGAATTAATAAGTTTACGTCTACTTTCACTTGGCGTTGCAAATATTGCAATTATTTGGAAGCCGATTGAGCTTGTGTGTCAATTATTCCGACTAAACCAACAATTCTTTCTCTTCTGGCACCAGAACGAAAGAATGAAATCCAGTCAACAGGTCCTAATCTACTTTCCCCGATTGATTCTCTTTGGAGACTCCCATCTCATTGTCTTCTACATTTAATGCAAGTAAGTAGTATACGACGGAGAATGGATGACTAAACAGCATTATCGAAAATCAATCGATGCACCAGGTGGGCGCAAAAAAGAAAACGAACCACCCACTGCCCAGATGGCGCCACTTGTTTCCTTTGTCTATAAAAAATCTTTCGTAACAATCCACCTACGAAACTCGATACCTCTGTGTGGTGCATGTGCCAGATTGCCTGTGAAATTTCAGTTATTTGATGATGATGGAAATAGTTTGGGTGGATACTTAATATTTTAGGTATCGTAATAAATAAATTCGAAAAGGTCGATGTTTCATTTACGAACTAAACAGTAAATACGTTGTATGAATTAGTCATTTAACATATTATTAATAGCCAATAACTCTTATAACTACCTAGTATGTGAACCTTAAACGTGAACAACTAACAGTTTTTTTGCACTTATTGGCAATCTAAAGCATGCAAAACAATTTATTCGCTGGTCAATAGTCGACATTTTTCTAATTGCCTAAGTAACCAGACTGATTTAATTATCGCTTTCCTTGCATACATTATTTATTTTACCTTCGCAGTTTCAGTGTGCATAAATTCTCCGCTGCTCCTAAGCGTCTTTGGTTACACGCAAAACCAAGCCCCCCTGTGCAGCCACTGGTAAACCATTTCCTTTCATTGTTAAAATGAGGTTTCGCAATAATTATAACTTTCATTTAAGTAGGCTTCATCGATGATGATCCATAGCGAGCGAAATATTAACTTCTGTTAACTGTCTCCTATCCCAAGTACAGTCTTGTGCCTTGTGCTCCAAATGAGAGATGTGCTTGAGATGAGATCAAACCAAATATTTGTCTGATTTACCAAAAGCACATTGTGATAATATTGTTGCCAGGTTGAAAATCCAATCGCAGCGAGTGTTGTGCGAAAAATGGGAGTGTATTGATGAAAATCTGCATCCATCGGCTTCAACCCATTATTAAACGATGTGAGAATGGTACAGAAACCTGAATGGAAACGAACCAGCGACACCGAAAAATTTTATGGCAGATATTTGACCCGATAAAAACACGATTAAACCCGATAGAATAACGCTCTGTTGCCTGGGGATGGAGTTATCTAAAATCAGGAGACGTATAGAATTCCGACCGGTGAAATTAGTTACTTTTTGTTTCCGAGAAAGCCGGGTTTTGAGAGACATTTTGAACGGATTCCGATCTTCGATATCACTTTACGGCTCATATATTTCTACGGTGTCAACTGTTGTCTTCGCCTTTGGTTTTTTCGTTCTGCCATGGCAGGTAATTTGAATTTTTATCCCCCTAGTATCAGATCTTCGGAAATTTCTTTAACTGGCTCTCCCCATTCATTTATCAACCAATAATAATGCAAGTAATCTTGATTTCTGCACACAAGTAAATTGCTTCGCGATACTCGGAACATACGTAACAAATATTCGATTTATGGTTGAACAATCAATTTGATTAATTTGAACTGGAGGAATGTGCGCTTTTCGTTACTTAACGGTACAGTTTAATTAATTGCTGCTGAATGCTTTTAAGCTGCATTTCTGGTACGAATTTATCATACATTCATTGCTGATTGTGTGGGATTGAATACAAAGACCTACGATACTACTGGCACGTATCGAGAGTAAATTCATTGAAAAAAAATTGAATGGTTTTGTCCTGGAACCAAAGTACTTCACATTCGAATAATACAAGGATATAACCTGACAAGATAAAGATGAAAATCTATTGTAAAATTTCATAAGCGTGGCTCCAAACAATAGATTTCAATGCTTCAAATATTCAATTATTGACACCGAAATGTAAGTACAATTCATTCCAATGTATTCCTGGGTAAGTACAATGAGTTTTAAAAATCACCACTTTTTTCGGATCAAAGTCATTTACATGACATGTTTCCCATGTGAGGATATTTATCGTGATAGAAGGATAAAGTTTAATATACAGGGTGTCTATTGTTAATTTTATGAGACCATTTGGTGTCACAACCAAATAAATTTACAATTTTTGGAAATGCCCATTTTATACAGGGTGTCCCGAGCACTGCGATATTCTTTGGATCAAAAGAAGACGATCTGACCTAACTTTTACCAAGAAAAAATGTCTGGCTCCTCTGCTGTTGAAAGTCAAAGTTATTATGTTTTTTGAAATATCGGGAAAGCGCTCAGATGGATTTTAATGAAACTTGCTGTGGATTTGTTCGTACGGCAGGGCCATATTTTTCTAAAAACTCGCGTCTCCTTTTCGTGACATTTCTGATGAACGCAATTCCGACGAAAACACTTCCAAAATACTGCCGCGCCTAAGACTTGTCGACATTGTCGATTGTTGCTTCATCAAAGCATGAGTCTTACACAGGGACAAATTCGCAGCGAGTTTCATTAAAATACATCGAACCATTCTCAGGATATTTCAAAAAACATAATTTTTTGAAGAACGTTGACGTTCAATAGGAGAGGAACTGGACATTTTTTCTTAATAAAAGTTAGCCTTCATTTGAGCCAAAAACTGTCGCAGTGCTCTTTTGATCATGTGCTTACGAATACCCTGTATAACTAGAAAAATAGTCCTAGTTATTTTGACAACGACTTCTTCATGTTGCGTTATAAATTTTAAATAATTAATAATAGATATGCTTCATTCAAGAAGATGAATTCACTATTGGAATCGATCTATCCAAAGTACATTTTAAAGTTAACAGAAAAAGCGAGCGTAAGAGAGAAAAAGAGTTAGACCAATAACTACAGCAAAGATCGAACGTTGAAGAACAAACGAACAGTCGAACGTGACCAGTCGAATGAAGCAGTTTAAAAGAAATGGTAGTTAAAAGGAAATAGAGATGGAGAAGAAGAAGAACGTAGTTAAGAGCAATAAATATCTGAACATTATATGAAATAAGTATTAGAAAAATAAAGGCGAAACAGAAACGATAAAAATTGGAAGTAGATTGGGACAGACCTGGAAAAAAACACATGGAAACTAGTAAACTTCTGGGACCGAATGCTGCAAAACTTTTTTTTCAACTTATGGTTCTAATTGGCTTGTCTTCTCTTTTTTAGTTCTATCAAATTTGCTGCTTTTCTACTAGATACAATTTGATTTGTTTTTACATTTGTTCCAAGTGAAATAGTCGAATTTTTACTTTGGAAAAGTTACGATACTTTCTACTTTCTCAGTCAATAAAGTGCTATTGCTAATATTTAATCTAGATAAACAACTCACGAGGAATTAGGCGAGACTTAAAATGGATTAAGTATGGCGCTGAAAATTTATTAAAATCCTTATCAACATTCGTAAGGTGATTAAACTTATAATAGATGAATTACGAAAAAGACTGTTCCGAGTAATGCCAACATATCATGACCTACACGTATCGAATTTGATAATCATCAATGTTCTATTCAAATCAACTTTACAAATGATATATTTATAGCCCGCATTAATTCGTCTTCAAGTTCAAATAAAATGTTTTAAAATAAGCTCAATTTGGAAAAAATTAAAACATTCTAATCAAGTAATTTGAATACATTTATCCGTTTGCTTGGATGTTCAAGAAAATGAATGAGATGAAGAAGCCCATCACCAATAATCTAGATGGACCAAACGAGCGAATGATAGCAAAAGCGAAGGCTCTTTAAAAAAAATTCAAAATCAAACTACAATAATAATCATAAACTTCCTGTCGCTTCCTTACCACCTACATCACAAAACCAATACTTTCCATTAAATGTGCTTCCAGTTACCGCGCTCAGACATTGTCAACACCATGTCTATAAAGAATCCATTAAGCAAAGGCATTAAAAGCGCACATAAACTTTTACATGAGGAATTCCTTTCACGAGATATATAAATTGCATTTTCAATCCGTAAAAGTCCCATGATTTATTAGCTTGGTCACGGGGACTGCTCGAAAAACTTGAGAACTATTTCTAGCATGTCATTCTTCTGGTTGAATTCAGTAAGAAATTCCCAGTTTCTTGCGTCATAATTGGGCTTTGGAGGCAAGGTTGTTATACGAAAAATTCAAAATAAACAGTTAAAGGATTTGAGATTTAATTCAAGCATTCTTTCAAATACTGAAAAAAATATAACAAGCACAGGATGTTTCAATAACACCCAGATCAAACAGTAACTAGTCATTAGATAATTGCAGTCTTGCACGTTACAATGGCGTTTAGATTTTTATCATGTTGTGTAATAGTTGGTATATAAATTCCTAGACATGCAATTGGGAATAGGGTTTGATAAAATTTATTTAATTACATGTTCACTTACTTATGTCTCCTGGGCATGTTTTGCAACACCTGCCTGGCAAAACGACGGGTTCGTCACATGATGGAACTGGACACTGGTCCTTAATGCTGGAACACTGAACTCTAGCTACTATTCTCCTTTTTTTGTGATACTGAAATAGAAATTAAAAAATTATTAATATAACGATTTTCTACAAAACTAATCTTTAGATTTAAATTGTGCATGTTTGTGAAGAAGAAAACACCGTACCATCGATTCCTTGCGGCAATATGAGAATAAATTACCTCATCAACCTTTCAGTTGCTTTTAAAAATGGTTCAACCATATACAAATTTCCGTCTCGTGATATATGTATGAAACGCTGAAAGTAACAAAACCATCTTGCTTAAGCATTGAAAGTTCAATCAGATTGTATGAAGATCTACTTTTTTCCACTTCTACCCAATTTCCAGTTGAATTTATTCAAACGGATTTTATTTCCCGATTCTTTTGATGGTGCTTGCTTTGACTTCCACTTAGCGTCGCGAAATTTTGTACTTTAGACTTTAGATGCATTAGCCAAGCGCAATTAGTCTCTGGTTGTTTTATTCTGATAAAATCTGAAAACTAAGTTGCTGGTTGGGTTTTACCCATCGACATTCCCAACATTTCTTGATACTGTGTAACAAGTTCCTCGTAAACCATATATTGCTTTCACACTAGCATTCTGTAGTCCAATTGAATAATTTCTGCGCTTTTTATTATCCTTATTATACACAGCGGGCCAAACTGGCGCAGCAATTACGGGAGCAATTCAAACGGATTGTTGACTTGAAAACCTTTAATTGTCGGGCTTTTGATTGCTGCATCAATTAGGCGCGACAAAATATTATATTTGCTGTTAGGCAATAGGGGTGCCTAGTAAGCAATTGTGATTTCGAAAAACCGCTTTAATCAGTAGTTTAGCGAAACCAAATAAACTGCTCAAAAAATGAACGTTACACAGCAGCCAAATTTGCCCTGACTTTGGAACTGGATAAATTCTGATTGCTTAGAGTGATTTGGTTTCTGTTTGAAGTCTTATCTAGCCCAATTTGTTTCTTGCTCGTCAGTGTTTTGTTAAAAATTAAGCACCTCAGATGAATATTTTACAGCAAGTGAGCAATGAGCAGCAGCAAATGAAAAAATGCAGAAGTTTTCAAAGTTCGGCATGCTGCCAGTTGAACAATAAAAAAATATTTTGGATCTCAACACCAAAATTTTAAAGATAAACCAAATGGCTTGAAACGACTTTTGAATTTTTAGGCCGTCTCTTCTATTTATATATATATATATATATATATATATATATATATATATATATATATATATATATATATATATATATATATTGTAGGGTGATCTCAAAAAAGCAAGTTTTTGGTTTTGCAGCGATAACTTTTCTGTTCTTGGTCCGATTTTCACGATCTAGAGCTGATGTTGAATCTTAAACTGCACAGAGAATGTAAGACAAAAATTCCATATACAGGGTTGGATAAAAAATAACCCAAATCAGAATTGCCTAATTGATTTTCAACTAAGTCAAGTTTACTTTCAAATATTTCGTTCAGTCATGCAAACCGCTATATCGAATTTTACCCTCAATTCGACTGTGAAGTTTTAGCTTCAAAGCTCTAAATTTCGAAAATCGGTTCAAAGGAAAAAGTTGTCACTACAAGACCAAAAGCTTGAATTTTTTGAGACCACTCTGCAAATAGGCAAGATGGACGAAAAATTCGACTACTTTTTTCGAGATATGAGGTTTATCTTATTGCACGTGGTGTTGAAAAAAAAACGCATTTTGTGCGACTGAGAGCACGTGGAGCTTTCACGAATTTTGCATTGTTTCATTGCCACTCTGTAAAACTTAATCTCAATCACTAATTTATTGCACAAACAGGCACTAATGGGAAAAGAATCGCACTAAATAACGCTTCAAACAGAAATCAATTCGCTCGCAGCAGTCAGAATTTATTCAGTTCCAAAATTAGTCGAAATTTGTCAGTCTAACTTTGATTTTTTGAACAGGTCATATGTATTACAGATCATTAAATAAAGTTACACTTCTGTTAAACTTCGCTGATGGTATCCTTGCACTCCCGGGTTCTTTCCATGTCTAACCAAACATTATTTTTTAAATCAATATTCGAAGCAAGTTTCAAAAACACTTCAATAAAAGCAAACAATAAGTACTCCAAATTGCAACGAATAACAACTTCAAGCAGCATATTGCACATCCACTATTTCTCTATATGGATTTCTCATAAACCTTTAAATCCGAGTTGTCCTGCTAATTATAGCGTTAAAGTTTCATTTAATATTAATGATCCGAATTAGCCTTTTTACATTGCAGAATCAGCATACCCAAAGGCGGAACTGATTTCTAAGTCAAGTTCGAATATAAATCTTGAATGATTGATAGTTCAATATTAACATTGCTTGATTATAATGTTCTTCATGATTACTTTATTAATAAATTAATGATTTGCCATATACGCACGCTGTGTTTGCTTAGGCAGTATCGAATTGTTTTTTATTCAATTCGTAAAATTGGGCAAATTTTTCAAAAATAAGTTAGTAGTAGTAAACATCTTTATTTCTAAGGTCTTTCTGCCCTTGTTTAATACATGTAGTCTTAATCTAAATAAAAAACAAAGATGAAACTTGTCTTATTATAGGTTAATAATCTTATTAAATAAACTTTCTAATTCTAATGACAAGAAAAAATTATTTTATTGTCCATTAGTCAGTTGCGTTTGTAAGTGTTCGAGTAGCGTTGATGTAGGGAAACGGAAGCGGGATTGTCTGGTTGGTCTTGTAAGACAAAGGGGATTTATAAGAGGCTATATTTATATAAGGCTTTATAAGAGGTCGGTTTTATGCATTCGCAAACTTTAATTTCTTGTTCTACTTTAACTTCAACAAACTGGCTAATTCTTGTTAAGAAAGTAGCGTAAAATATGAATCGAATTCTACTAATAATCAAGTAATTTTCTTAAAATTTACACCACCGCACTCTAATAAAATATGAAATAATTTGCAGGTTTATGTCTTAAAAATGTCTTTTTCGTTGATTCGAAACTCCTCAAATTATAACGCAAGATGAAAACTCGTTTAAATTTATCATGAATCACCTCTGATAATATGTGTCGCGACCACGTACATGTATCATTTTCTTATTCAATAAATTTATTACTTTCTGTACCACTGTATCATAGAGGCACCTAAACTTGGATCTAGTGAAAGTATTTTCTTCGGGACGAATTGATATGAATATCCTGGCGGAAATGAATCTATAGTAGGTATGCAGAAAGTGTAAAATAATATATTGTAAAGTTACTGCGCCTCAGATGAAAGTACCGATGGAAAGAGCTATCAATTAAGCTTTAAAAGCCATGTAGGTATGCTTTTAATGGACAAAATACATAATATAAATTCTCTTATTCTAGGTTAACAATACTATTAAATAAATAAGATTTCAGTGGCAAGAAGAGATTATTTTATTGTCCACTAGTCAGTTGCGTTTGTAAGTGTTCGAGTAGCGTTAATGTAGGGAAACGGAAGCGGGATTGTCTGGTTGGTCTTGTAAGACAAAGGGGATTCAGTATGGTCCAGTTGTAGGGGTTGTTTGTCCATTTGGTCTGTAGCTGTATGAGTCTTTCCGAGATCTTTGTCATGTTTGTGCGTTCGTATAGTAGTTGGGTGGGGGGGTTGTGTAGTGGGTTTTGGCGGTGTCTTATTCGTATTATTAGTCTTAGTGCAATTTGTTCTGTTGTTTGTGTATAACGTTTTGTCCTTTCTGTTCCGTTGGTCATGAGTATATGTCCAAAGTCTAGCAACGGTCTACAAATCGCTTTATATATTTTGGTGGCGGTGTTTGTGCTAATTCCTCTGTCTTTGTAGGTTAGTGATCGGAAGTGTTTTGTTCTCTTTATTGTTTCTGCCCTGATGTTTCGTATGTGTTTAGTGAATTTAAGTTTGTGGTCAATTGTGATTCCAAGGTATTTTACGTCGTTTTTTGGTTGTGTCGTTTGGCCGTCTGCAGTTATTGGAGGGGAGTCAGCGTTGAGTCTGTGGTTTGTGAGCAGAAGTTGGTTTTTTGACGCATTTGGTGTTAGTCTCCATTTATAAAACCATGTCATTGTGTTGTTTGTTAATGTTTGGAGTCTTTGAGCTGCTCTCTAAGTAGTTTTGTCATGTACAATAAGTGCCGTGTCGTCTGCGTATTGTAATATGTATGCCGATCTGTCGATTTGATTTTTGTCTGGTAAGTTATAATTGTATATGTCATGGCAGTATATATTGTAGAGAAACGGTGAGAGCGGGGATCCTTGAGGGAGCCCTTGTTCAGGGGAAAAAGAAAATGACAGTGTTTTGTCAATTCGTACTTGTAGTTGTCTGCTTTCTAGTAAGTTCTTTATGGTGTGTAGTAGATATGTTGGTGTGTGTAGTTTGTATAGTTTGTATAGTAAGCCACTATGCCAGACACTATCGAAAGCCTTGTGAAGGTCCATAAACAGGCAAGCTGTCTTTCTGTCAGTTAGGTGGGTAGTTTGTATATTGTTGACCAAAATAAAGAGCGGATGAACAGTCGAGTGATGTTGTTTGAAACCAAATTGGTAGGTAGGTATATATTTTCCAATCACTTTTTCAAGCCTCTGCTTTATTATGTATTCAAAAATTTTGCTCAGTACTGGAAGTAGTGTAATTGGTCTGTAGTTGCTCGGTTGTGTATTGTCCAGTCCATTTTTGGGTATAGGGATTATTAAGCCGTTTTTCCATGTTTCTGGGATTCTGCCATTTGTGATGCAGTTGTTCAATTCAGTTAGGATCAGTTTGTGTGTTTCTTGAGTTAGGCTTTTCAAGAGTTTTGCCTTAATTTTATCTTTCCCCGGTGCAGTGTTTTTGGTGTGCGCTAGGGCTTCATCGTACTCTGCGTCTGTGATCAGTTTGTAGGTGTAGTTTGGTGGTCACTAATGAATAAGTCATAGATGTCGGAATAATAGGATAGACCCAAACATGTCTTACAAAATATATAGCTCGATTACGATAATACATGGCGTTAAAGTTATTCTTTGTGAAGTTAAAGTTTCAATTTTGCAACACACAAATTCATAATGACATTTGGAACCAAGACAACTCTTTTCAAGTGAGAAAGACATTTTTTAGCATTAGATTTTAGTAAATGTCTTGTGTAGAATTTTAGGAGATTTTATAGTTGGATTAAAGAGTAATAAAGAGTCGCACTTATATTTGCCGCCGGGCTTCTATGATCTCGTCTCTTTAAATCAGTAATTTGCGGTGTTGCGGGTTACATAGAAATTGCAGAAAACATTTAAGATTAATGCTGAAATTAAAAAACAGAAACACCGCATTTTACTATTACTATACTGTTTTGCATCTTTTAATCAACTGTTTTCTTCTTAAGAAAGACAAAAATATCTCAATAAAGAATTGTTTTTAAATTAATGTTAACACTTTTTATATAAACAGTATGTGCCACTCTTGGATCGGAAACACTTAAAGAATCAATTTAAAATTTAGATTAAATTATAAATTATCCTCTCAGATTTGTAATAATGTATCACATGTTCCCAAATTGTGTAGCACAATTCTCGCTAATATCTCATTTAGACTTGTTTATTGACTTTGTAATTTTTATTTTTCGTTTCTCCTTGGTGGAAAGAATCAATTTACATCAATATTTGGCTATGTAATTCCTACAATCTTACTGTATATGAAATGTTTTAATGTGTTATAGGAAATTGCTATTTAAATTTTAAAATCATATTAACCGGTTACGATTTCTGGCGGCTTTCAAAAATCCGTAATTTTTCTCATCTTTGTCTCAATTTCTTTGTACTTTTGTACAAAGTCTTTGTATTTCTTTGTACTTCTTGCCTACGTGCAACCTCTTGGTGAGAAGAAGTACAACCTCTAGGTGCAAGCTTTTATGAATTGAAATATTTATCATATGCATTGCCAGCTCGTCTAAATGGTCAAAAGCACCTACGATTTTTTGAAAATTCGGGGTGTGTTTCCCGGAGTTGATAGATGATAATCTAGTACCTTAAAGCCAAAATATGTGTTTTATGATAGCACACTCCTTCGTTATACTTTACGGGTTCAAAATTTCCTGAATGAACGGAATTTGGAGCAACAGTGAATTTGCTTGGCCAGCTCGTAGCTCTGATCTGAGTCCCTTAGATTTTAACTTCGGGTGTCATTTAAAAGATCTGGTTTATAAGGAAGAAATTGAATCATGCGAAAGCCTTTCACAAAAAAATTGCTATAAGGATCTAAGAAGAGTTTTTTTTCGAGTACGGCAATATTTATCGTTTTTTTTTATAATCGGTAATACGTCGAAAACATAATAGTCTGGAATCATTTTGAGAACGAAATAGGAAATTAAACGTCCTGTATTTTCGCAATCGAACTATATTTTATTAAGGCATAATAGTGAATCCTATTATTTCGACAGCTATAACTAAGACTTATTCATTACGGACCACGCTGTGTATGCTGAACGTTTTAAAAACGCAATAGTTTTCATAAAAAATTGAAAATTTAAGTCGAATTTCGCTTTCTTATCAAAGTAACTGGTTTCAATTAAAGGGAACTTTCAAGCATGTTTATACTAAACATGACAAACTTCATTTCATAAGGTTGAAGTTTCAGAAGTTTCAAAAACATAATTATCATATCATAATTCAATTCTCATATATAAAAGGTCATTCCATAGGCTC